>OZ001244.1:15071096-16566892 GCA_963924025.1 Ischnus inquisitorius | reverse complement strand
TAATACAAAAGGAATTATGGAGGCAAAAGAGGTTGGGAAAGATCTGTGGGGCGTGTGGAGTTGCTGATTCCATTCCAGCGAGTCGTGAGATCGTCGGAGACAGGAGCTCCGACGGAATCTGGCGTTAAATCAAAAATAATAGCGAAAAAGAAAAGGCCGGCAGAGGCAACGGGGACGGAAGGGGAAGAGGCCGGGAGGATAAAAGCATGAAAGTCGGAACAGCGGAAAACGCGGAAACGCAGCACAGGCGAATAGTGAATTCGTAGAGAGAGGGATATAAGGGTGCAGTCCGTTGATCTAGACGCGCGGACGACTAGACCAGACAAGACAAAGGCGCGCACGATGGTGAAAACATAGTTTGTTCGTCGGCATGGTGCATGTTGGCTCTCTGTACCGACGCCCGACGTCGCCACTTCCTTTTCTCCTTCTGCACACACGGTTTTAGCTTCCTATAGCAGCGGGGCGCACCAATTTCTTCGGCACGCCTGGCTTGTCCCGCGTACCGACGTGGCTCGCCTCTGTGCCTCGCTCGCTGCCTCGCTCGCTTGCGTACACGTTCTACTATAAAAGCGAGGGTAGCCCGCGGAGAATCAGTGTGCACACTGACTCCGAACATGGACAGCACTGGCAAGCTGAAGGTAAGTGAATCGTAGCTTCCCGAACTAACCACGATGGAATCTTCGCGTCTCGTCGTTGTCTCTTCATCTGTAATCAAACGAGAATTTTTCTATTTTTTTTCGTTTTTTTTTTAAATAAATAAACGAACGAAAAAAAAATAGGTCCTCATCTTCTGCAGCCTGTTGGCTCTAGCATTGGCGTCGGAGGAATCGAGCAAGGACACGACGTCGGGAAGCTCATCGGGAAGCGAAAAGTCCTCGGTCAGCCCGAAGGATCAGCCGGACAAGCCGAAACGCGGTATCGAGCATAGTCTCGGAGATTTCGGTGGTTTCGGCGACTTCGGCGGCGGTCACAGCTTCGGCGGTGGTCACAGCTTCGGAGGCGGTGGCGGCGGCGGCGATTTCGGTGGTCACGAGCACGTTAGCCACGATCACATTAAGGCCGTCACGATAACGAAACACGTGCCGGTGCCGCATCCTTATCCAGTTCACGTTGAAAAACACGTACCGTATCCGGTTAAAGTGCCAGTCAAGGTACCAGTCGATCGTCCCTATCCCGTTCACGTGCCCCAACCGTACCCCGTTACCGTTGAGAAGCATGTGCCCTATCCGGTCGAAAAACCCGTACCCTACCCCGTTAAGGTGCCGGTCAAGGTACCCGTGAAAGTACCGTACGAGGTCAAGGTACCGGTCAAGGTTCCATACACCGTTCACAAGCCCGTGCCTTACCCGGTCAAAGTGCCGATCGTCCACAAAGAGCCCTATCCCGTCTACATTAAATCTCACGAGCATCACGGAGGCGGCGGTGACTTCGGTGGCTTCGGAGGCGGTGGATTCGGTGGACACGATTTCGGTGGTTTCGGCCATCACTAACTGAAAAGAAAACAGCACCATCGAATCACAAACGAAGAACAGAGAGAAATCCAATAGAAATGAGCGTACAATAAGTATCGTTTTTCTCCACTCACCGATGTAACTTTGTACACGAATAAAGAATATCTTTTTTTTTTAACTTGTTTATCCACAATCTTTTTGTATTCGCCAAACTTCCGTCGAAGTGTTATGGAATACGAAGATAAGAGATGTATGACAATGAATGCGAGAGCTCGTTAATTCACGAATGCGGCGTCTCTGCGTACAGCAGCGATTCAAGTGTCACGACACATCGCGAGAATCGTCGTATCCGCTGTGGTGTACGAGAAACTTCACTGTCGTCAATACGAGGACAAAAATAAACTGCGGGAAAACACTTTCTCGAGAGACGGGGAGATGTTTGTCTACTCCGGAGACTGCTCATTAAGATGCTCGTAACACGATGAATGAGCCTATTTAGAGAGACCTCGACACGCTTGTCGATAGAGACGTACCTTTACTCTCCCCCGTGCAACCCTCGATTCTCCGTACGTTTCGTCATCGACGACGACGACGGCGACGATTTGCGTTATTTCGTCGTCGTTGTTTACCGAGAGAGATTCGCGCAGCGACGAAGGAAATGTACAATTTCGAGGACTCCCAGGCCAGAGGGGCTTCGAGACACTTCGAGTACGCGATCAAACTGTCTCGACGCGTTTCGCCACACCCCGAAACGATTTCCGTACACGCCGCAGCTCGTTGCCGCTCTTGCTCGAAGCAACGGCAAGCAGCTTTATAGCAATTGCTAATAGAGACTGTGTAACAGCCGCGGAGAAACGGAAAGTACCTTCTGCCGGACTGTCGGGCGCGCATGCAATACGACTCGCCTTATATTGAAAAGCCAAGGAAAGAGAAACATTTGTAACGTCTAGTTACGAGCTGTTACGTGAAAGCGCCGCAATCCAAGTGGCCCCTGCATCCGAGACGCAAGGAAATCGCATCGTTACGAACTTGAATTTCTCACTGGACGGAGATTCGTCTCTTTCGTCCAAATGGTCGATTTCTATCCTCCTTGAAAGAAAAACAAACGAACAAAAATAAAATTACTTTTACAGAATAAATTTCAAAGAGGAAGCTCATTCAGTAGACATTGAATAAAAAAATTATTACTCGTTCCTCATGTAATGATTAATTTCAAATGTTTGTCGCGAAGATTAAACGTCGAGGATACGAATCGATTGACAAGCCTCTCGTAACGAGTCGTCGGAGTCGTTTACTTCCGACAGAAAATAATAAATGCCTCGGTCGTACTGTGTATTATATACACTTACTCTTTGCGGTTGCAGGTGCTAAACGAACCTTCTCCAACGGCGCGTTGTACTGCAGGAAAAACGTTACCGCCGCGCCACGACGCCGCAGTTAGCGAAATGTCTCTCTTACTTAACATTGCCGCAAGATCGGGATAATCATATTTAATGATCTAGGAAGTTCACGTAATAGACGAGTGCCTAGACGCATGGCGCAGCTGATTTTTCTTCGATTAGCCCCGTGCGAGCTCTCGCGGACACTGTTCCACGCTGAGGTGAACGGACGTTCGCAACGGCAACGCGTACGATGCATGAAAATCTCACGCCGATCGTAATCTCTCGCATTGGTGCACGAGCGAAAATCGTTTTAACGCTCGAACGAACGGACTTTTATCGACGTCGTTCCGTTCGCGTGTTTATCGAAAAATCGTTTTGTAAGCCAAAATAAACACGAAGACACGAAGTTCCGAAATGCTAAAACAAGAAAAATAACAATGTTCACTTTAGTAAACGATTATTTTGGTAGTTTGTCAATGCGCAACGAAGTTTCGCTCGAATAATACGAATATCAGCGAAATGTCGATTACTCTGGGACTTTTCAATTGCGCAACAAAGCAACAAAAAATATTTAATCATCAGAAAACGACCTCATTGGAGGAGACTTCATTAATGCGGTATTTTTTTTACTTATTTTTTTCCTGTATCATCCTTAATAAAATTATATTACGATGTATTATGGATTATCCGAAGTTTTCGGTTACCAGTGGGCAGTGCAATTTCGCTTGCTCCGAAGAATGGATATTTCACCGCGTTAACATATTTTTGTCAATACTGCGGATTATCGGAAATTTATTATTTATGTGCATAATTTCTTGCCTCGTATTGGACGGTGGTTTTAGGGCATCGCTTACCGCAAGAGCCCTTAATTTGTCGAAAAATTCGCACCTACTTAAAGTGGAAAGTATGTATATTTTCTATTCAGCATCCATAGCACCACAATAAGATAAAATGTAGCTCTTGAAATTAAAAACTCTTTATCAGTTCTCATTTCTGAGCCATCAGCACATTTTGTGCCACCGTTCGCAAGACATGCAACGGCTCTTATCACGCAGAGTAATACGCACAGGAGTACGAGCGCCAAAGTCTTCAGTTTCATCACTCAACAAAGGCAGTTCATCTTAGCGTTTACAGTCTGCAAGACGTTCGATCTTCTCCGCTAACTCACATTCAATAAGCTTCAATTCGCGAACGTGTAATTCGTTATTAGTCAAAATCATAAAAACATTGAAATATTCAATTTTTTTCATCTCCAAAAATCACAGTAAACAAAAAGAAAAATGTACGTGTCTCACGGATTACTGCTGAGTGTTTTCTTTATTCTCGCCCATTCGAGAATCGCCGTCGCGTTTCCGTTCCAACCCAGGAATTGCACCGACGGATCACCAAATGCACAAGCATTACAAGTAAACGCGTTTCGATAATGCCGTGGCTGATCTTTCAACATTTTCCTCTCCGTGGCTGCGACTTCCGAGCGTCCTTGATTATTTTTCGCAGGAGGCCATCAATAAGTTTGTTGACTCCCAACTGATCGACGTACTTGAGATGATACGCGAGAGGCAGCCTTATCCTTCGGTGCCCGAGATCCACGAAACATTCACGACGGGTTCTGGAATCTTTCAAACAACCGGATATTTCGACGCAGTGGACGGAACTTTCCGGTTCGTATTAATACATCGCATTACTTTGCACACAATTCGACTGAATTCTTTATTTTTCAGTCCTATTTTTCAAAATTCAACGTTTATTCTTTATCCTATTTTGAAATACGACCTAAATTTATTATTCTTTTGAACTGAAATATTTTCCGTCCACTATTTTTTGTCCTGGTCTGCAGCAATGTTTTGGCGATTCGAAGATGGAACGACGCAGATATATGCCAAGACGGATCGAGCTTCCGGGTTTTCTGTAAATTTGGAATTTCACCAGCCAATGTCTTCTGGCCGCATTATCATGTAAGTTTCATGATTCGTTCATTTTCTCTTATTTATGGTTTGTTTATTTTTTGGTCGAATCATTTTTCTTACATGAATTATTACAGTTGAAATACGGCATCATCAGAACAAGCGGCACTTTGGGAGCGAGCGTCACCGAAATGGCACTGAAGATAGTGCTCGTTATAGACTACAGCAGCGAACCGTGCACCGTTTCGATGGACCATGCGAAAGTCTCCGATTTTGGCGGAATGAATTTCCAATTAACGGGTTTGGGTATTTTCAATGGTTTGGTATCCAGAATAATCGGCAATGAGATAATGCATGACCGAAGTGGAATAATCGACGAGGTCGAGACGGAACTGAGTGCATCCATAGAGTCTCATTTGTCAAGTCTGAATTGCGAGAAATATTGATCGCGATTGTGGTACTGCGATTTACTTGAGGTCAGACGAAAAAGTGGATAATTATTGAATTTTTTATCATATGTTATGTTATACGCGCGATATTAATATGTTACGAAAATCGCATTGACCAATCATAAGAATGGTTTTCTTATCTGTTGACCGCGAACCTCAGTCTCTCGCGCACCTATATTTTCCCCATTCGTCATTTCCTTTTGATACGGAGCAGCTGAACATTCGTTGCACGCAACCTCAGTCTGTCGCGACTTGTGCATTCAAGAACCAATATACTATCGAAACAAAGATATCACGTTCGTTTTTATCATTAGAATTAAAAAAATCTTTTTGTACCTCCGAGTTTTTTACCTATGGCAATCGCAAACAATAAATAATATGACAAATAAACAATAATATAACAAAGTTAATTGTGCGTTGGTTTTTACACATTCGAAGCTACACACGTATACGAACAGAGATTGATAGCCGAAGATAGCAGCATAAAGAACGATACGATACAATTAATTGAATTGATAGCACTGATAATTGGACTCAACAGTTATCTACGAACGCTCAATCAAAAACGCCGAGGACCGAAAGAATTCGGGTTTCAATTGAATCTGGAAAGGACGAAGCGACTCTTGTTGCCGTGAACGTGCGCGAGTCAAATATCGTCGAGGCTATTTTAAATAACTGTAAAAATTATCGTGTCTCACCGTATCCGGCAAAACGATAATAAAAAGAGCTGTCTTTCCTCGCATAGTCCAGAAGTGTGCAATTTCGAGTTGAGCATCGCGCCCAGTCCTTGATACATTTTAATACGTTAGTGCAGCAAGCTGAAAAAAAAAATGTAATATTAAGAATTCGTACGTGTAGAAAATATATAATTCTCGCTCGTCTCGAATGCCTCGTTCGATATAAATCGGTTTGTTACACTATAGACACAGGTTATCTACAATTTCTCGATATCGCAGCTGTGTTACCTCAAAGATCCCCTCCATTATCGAAAATCAGAAACTTGGTCAATGAATCGTGTCTCGAGGCGCTTTTAAAAGGCGCGGTTTCCATGCGGCATCGCTCCAATTTTATGTGTGGCTTGCGAAGGTCCGTAAAATAGTGGATAAACTTATACCGATATTAAGGAAAATTTAACAAAGAATCACGGAAAAATGTACAAGCTTCATTCGTTACTGCTGAGTGCATTCTCCATTCTCGCATTATCGAGAACCGCGTCCGCGATTCTTCGACTGCGTAAGTAATAGAAATTTAATTAACAATTTCGACGATTCGGAATAATTAATTCTCAAAGATACTTGATTTTCAGACTGCAATATCCCGCGGAACTTCACGATTTTATTGTCGAACGAGCAAACGGCGATTTTTTATAACTCCGAATTGACGATTCGTCTGGACGAAGAAGCTCTAGTGGTGACGACTTATCAGGGAAAAGATGTTGTTAACATCAAAGCCAACGAAGACGTTATTGTCAATTTCAACGGTGAGACCGGTTAGCTCGATTGCAAGAGTTTTTCGTATACACGAAACCGCTTTTATTTTAGGATACTTGGTTATGCTCGACGTGAAATCGGGAATTGGCACGGAGCCGGAGAAAATATCCGAGACTTTCAGGGATCGAATCTCGGGAATAGGGCATCGTTCATTGCTTGTAAGAAAATTAGTACGAAAAAATTCAAAAAACAAATTTCGAACTTCTGTAAGGTAGTAACAGCGTACAGTCTGACTTTAATCACGTTCGCGTGGAATTCAAAGAGAATTTCGAAGCTCTCAATGGAATAAAAATCTGAAAAAAAATCAGGCGCATGGAAGGTTGAAAAGACTTGGTTTGCATAACAATAATATCAAAACGTTGTTAACAAATGAATGAAAAAAGGATTGTCCAACGAATCGCCCTGCAACTTAACTTTTCTGTAAAACGAAAAAAATCGCTGATTCTTTCTGAAAAGGTGTGCAATTTTTCACAAATTTCTATGATTACCTAAAATTATATTTTTTTAAGACGAATCGACAAATCGATTGCGAAAAGGCAATTTTAAACCTCTCTGAATCGCAGTCTAACGTGACCCGAGTCAGGCTGTACGCTAGTACAACCTTAACGCATTATAAAAATTACTCTGCAGAATCGGACCGAGAAATCGATTAATCAGTGTCGTCTCGTATTGCTACCCGTCGAGATGGATTGGTAAATAATTGTTCAATCATACTCTTACGTTATTTACGATTCGTCCCGAGTTTTCATTAAAAATCTGATGATTTTCTTTCAGGCCGAAGATACACCAAAGAATGGTAAACGAGATTCGTCGCATGTCCGAGTCGTGCGTCGAATTGGAAATTTGTCCGAGAATCGATGAAGTTGCCACTGTTGCGGAACCAGATTCGCCAATGGCGATGGCAATACACGTCACTGATCCTCTTGTTATTGCAACAGATCCATGGCATTTGCCCTATCCTCAGGGCTGCAACGACACGCTTTACTCCGAAACTGTGCAAGTAAATATTGGAAAAATTAGTGCGAAGAATTCGTAGACATGTTCATAGATAAGAAGAGAAAATAATGGGCACGTGTTACAGTTGGCAATTAACAAACTCGTGGACGTCGCTGTGAGCGATGTGATCGCAGCGATAATTGAAACTAAGCATGATCCTATTGTCATGCCCAACATCGATACAGCATTTACCATAGGCTCAGGAGTCTTGAAAAGCACCGCGCATTTCACGGCAACGAATGGAACTTTCCGGTAGGTCACCAAAAGTAATTAAAAAAATTTCCTGACTATTATCCGAAAAATCATCATTTTTTTCTAACGAAAATTCAAACTAATAATGCAAACACAAGTCACGAATTGGTGTAGTTTCTAACTAATGGGTATTCTAAGTAGTATTGAAACAAGTGAGCTACAGAAATTAATCACCTAATTTAATTTTCTTTTCCACTACATTCTGAAAACGCTTAACGCAAATATTTAACATCGCGTTTTACTCGGATTTTCTCAAGATAAGATGGATCTCCTAATTACCTTTTATGTACATTGATCCAGAGTTCCTAACTTGTGAAAAAAAAATTCCGTTCGCTTCCGTACTGTGGCAAATTTCTTCCAAGCAATAAAAAAGCTCCTGACAACCCTCTGATTTCCCTAACTATATTATTAAGTCCTCACGTATCCCTTATTTTCCTCGCGATTGTTTATTCCCTCATTTCTTTCATATTTCCAAGTTTTTCCTGACCAGTGACGCTTTATTTTGCTACATCGCATCTTCTTCATATTAATTCAGAATTAATTTATCGATCGATTGTTCTTACGCAGGGATCTCTCGACAATTCGTAGGATAGTCGACGCGACACTTTCTCACGACGGAATGAAATTCATGGGTTCCGGTGCGTTTGGATTGGCGATTGCGGATCTGAAATACGCTCATTATACGGTAGATTAAATCTTCAACTTTTTTTACTTTTGTTCTTTGGAATTCTTGAAATGTCTCGAATTTTATTTCCAGTTGAAATACGGCCCGGTCACGGTGAGCGGTAGAATGTCAGGTAACGTCGACGGTGTGGCGTTGATGGCACGAGTCGCTGTCGATTACAACAAAAAACCGTGCGTTCTGTCGGTGGATCGTCTGAAAGTCACCGAATTCGGCAAAATGACTATAGAACTCACGGGTTTGGGTCCTCTAAATAGCGCGGCATCGGGAATACTAAATTGGGTAACGGCGGTGTGGCGTGACGATATCGTTTACACGATCGAAAAGGAATTGCGCGCCGTCGTGGAGGCTCAATTGTCTCCTCTCGATTGCGAGAGATTTAGACCGTAATTAATGAGGTCAAATATTAACGCGCGATAACACGCAAACATTGCATTATCAGCTCGAATTATTTATACCATCATCTGTATGTTTATAATAAAATATTAACTTATGTTGTTAACGGTTCATTAAAAAACTATCGTCTGTAATGTCGAGCTTTGTCGATCAGATATTTCTTTGACTTGATCCTCTTAATTTAACAGCTTCCACAACTTACTTATTATGTACTTTTTTTCAATAGACTTCTTTTTACGAACGAATTCTTCAACAGGTATAAGTCATCGAAAGAAACAGTAAACACGCGCATTATCTTGATTGATAAGCCGTCGAGCTGTTACACAGAAAAATTACGAGATTATTAAAACCGACTTTTTTTCCTCAATTCGCCTTAATTCCTAACAAGTGCGCTAACGCTGGGACTCCAAGATCTTGGACTGGAATTGAAGCACACATTTGCTTCCATTTTTTCGCAATCCTACGCTGCTTGGCTCCTATAATAAAAAAGAAAAATATTTTAGAATTTTTTCGTCAAGTTTACAATTGTCTAAAAAGTACTTGGCGACCTTTTCTGTCTGTAATACGCACAATGTTCACATGCGTGAATGTAGCGGCGGGGGAATTCCCTGATTCGCCTCATCGATTACAAGCGGCGTGGATGAATCATCCGACCGAAGAAAGAACGAAGAATGTACAGTATCGTACGTACTCAGGGACTCTCATGGCGCGTTGTGTACGCTCGTAGCGTATCAGTTCTGTTTCGCGTGTCGGACTGCGCACCGACTGCGAAGGTCGCATCTACTTGCTGGACCACGGAGAGGCAGCAGCAGCATCTGTCCAGTAGTGGGCGTACATAGAAAACACGTGGGTATCTACAAATTTCCCCCATCCGTCATTCAATGTCAAATTCGAAGCAGCTTAGCGCTCCGGTGTCGCGGCTGCGAACAGTCGCCACTCGGGCGTTCGAGCATATGCTGCCCGAACAACGGCATAGCGTAAATTCGGTTCAACGATCTCCTTAATTTTTTTTTAAGTTACTATAGAAAAATTCTTTGTTTCTCCATTCTCCTTTGCCTCGTCAAACCGGACTGGTAAGTCTCAAACTTCGGTTAACTCGCGAAGCTTTGATGCGTACGAAAAAACGAATTTACGCAAGGTCAACTTCCCCGCGTCCTCGTGCAGTGAAACATCACAAAATGCAAACACTGTACGAAATTGTACATAGAGTTGCGAGATTACTCGTTGCAAGCGACGCGAAGTCGCGCAGATGCGTGACGAAGATTGAAACAAAGCGAAACGAGAAAAGAAAGATGCGAACCGAAAGATTTAATTAGTAACTCGCTTAATTGGCTCGGCGCAGTTACTCTCCGAGCAGTGTTGCTTCATTTAGCACTGGATCGCGCGTGTTTACGCCAGCGAGCCTACTATTAATGCCAAGGACACCGTGAATTCAATTTTCAATTGAAACTCGAAAAAAAGTCACGTTGCAACGAGAAGAATCTCGCTAACGTAGGACCCATTCGGCGAAGCATTAATTCGCGCAAACGAGTGTGAACGAGAAGCGTGCAAATAAAGTACGCGAAATCGTCGCTTCGACGAATTGACTCTCCGTTTTCTCCAACATCGAAAGCTCCGTGCATGTGCTGGTGGCGGCGCGTATCGCGACACCGAAATCGGTTCGATGCTTCTCTAATAATTATCGAATCAATGCCTTTTATCGCCAATTATCCATCGAGTACGCTTCTCGAATGCGAAACACTGCATCGCCGAAGCTCCCGCGTCCAGCGACGATTAAATTAAAATCCGTTATTGAATTTCGTCCGTTTCAACAGCGGTTCCCCGGTTAATCGCATAAATTGGAAATTGTATTTTACAGCTTTCGTATCCTGGAAAAAAAGAAAAAACAACAAAATGTATAAACTGTCGAGTGTCGCATGCATTCTCGTGCTATCGAGCATCGCAAGCGCGACGGCTGACATTCTCAGTAAGTACAATGCACGAGTTAAACAAAAGAAAGATATTAAAAAACGCGACTCGGAGATTTCACAAAAATGAGATACAACGAGAATTTCAATAATTGCTTATTGCAGCTTGTAACATACGGCGCAACTTCAGCATAGAAGTCTCCAACAACGAGAGAGTCGATGTTTATCATTCCGAGTTGACTGTTAGTCTGGCCAATGATTCATTGACGGTTACCTCGTATCCGAGTATAAGCACCGTCCAAGTTCAAGCCAACAACGTGATCGTTGCTTTCAAAGGTGAGAACGACCTCGAAACGACAATGAGAAAATATTTGTAAATCACAAATTTTGTTGTCAGGATACATGGTCGTCAACGATTTAGCACGGGGGTTGGCAACGCAACCCGAGAGAATTAGCCACGTTTACGTGGACAGAATCTACGGAATAGCGCCGCAAACGCTACTCGTAAGAACGGCCAAATTCTCTGAGCCAATAATGTCTTTTTTTCTGGTTTTTGCGAATAACGAACGATTTTATCACAGAAATCCTCAGGCTCCTCGATTCATGACTGTCGCCTCGTTCTACTGCCCGCCGAAACGCCCAGGTACCGAATTTGTTTAACCGCGTAATCCTGTAAATCTTGCGAATGATGGGTAATTTTTTTTTAAGATTCTTCTGGCGCAATTTTTTCCAAACTCGCAGGGTTTATTCATTATACATTTGTAGACATTCATACATTTCCTTTTTGACAACAAATGATTCCTACGTGAACGTGGATCGCGGCAAAATAGATTCATGGATGTGTACAAGTGTTCAGTGAACAAGCCCTGCAAGTTTTGTGGAAATCGTCCGAGAACTTTATGCGTTAAAAAAATATACAATTTTCGCCAGATTTATAGAATTGCCTTGTTGTCGAACTAGATAGCAACAAATATATTTTCATTGCTTCCTCAGACCGAGATTGTATCTGAGGGTAGCGAACGAAATACGCCGTCTCGCAGAATCCTGCGCGGAACTGCAAGTTTGCCAACGAATCGGTCAAATAAGACCCGAAGACGTGATAATATCCCAGAGTCCGAATGGGCCGGGCTTACTGTCGGTATACGCGGATCCGCGTGCAGCCACGACGACGACTCCGAACAGTCTCGATCGCGAAACCTCAGAGATTAAATCGAACGGCGGAGCGATCCAGGTAAAATATCACCTTTTTATCTCCGGAGGTCATGCTAGTTATTGATCGTTGCTCGTCCCGACGAAACAATCGGATCGATTACAGTCGGCGATCAACAAGCTCGTGGACATCGCTCTGGCCGAGATAATTGAGAAGATTCGAGAGAAGAACGAGGGAACGGTGACGGTGCCCAATGTCGATAAAAGCTTCTCAACCGGATCCGGAATCTTCAAAACCACAGGTCGCTTCGAGGCGGTCGATGGAACGTTACGGTGGGTCATCGCTGAAAAATATCGAAATTCATGTTTTAACTCCATAATCGTATTTGTATTCACTAGTCTGAGAAAAAGGTTCATTTGTAGTTGATGAATGTATGTATGTTTATATGGCGAAATGTTTAGTTATGGTTAAAACATGAATCAAAAAAAGATTCCATAACGATAACTAAATTCGATTCGCTTCATCCAACGATACATCTTTGAACTATGAATGAACTGTTTCCCCATTGTCGTGTAATAATGATGAAATTTTCTTACCCAGTGACCTCACAACTATCCGAAGAACAACAAACGCAACTCTCACACACGATGGTAACAAGTTCATCGCCTCCTGCGGCTTTGGATTGGGAATAACCAATCTGAATTACGATCACTACAGGGTAAGGATCCGTCGATTTCAAATACTATCTTGCGAATCGACGGTACTCAGAGTCATTGCTTTTTCCAGGTGAAGTACGGATTCATAAAGGTAAACGGTAAAATATCGGGAGACATAGCTGGAATGGCAATCGTGGCGAGAGTCGTAGCGGATTATAATCAAACGCCGTGTCTCATGTCGCTGGAAGATCTCACAGTCACAGAATTAGGAGAGATGGATATTCACGTAACGGGCCTCAGACCTCTGAATTCTCTGATCTCGCGCCTATTGGGCTGGATAACGGAAAAATGGAGCGAAGATATCGTACACATGGTCGAGAAAAAGCTCCGAAAAACCGTAAATAAGCGGTTGTCGACTTTCAATTGCGAAAGATTCAGGCCGTGAAAACTTATCTTCATAAGCAAAAAATTATCGCATTGTCATTAAAACGCAACAACTCGCGTATCGCTCACACTCGATTTGGTTTATTGTTAATAAAAATTTTACTTAAAAATAGATTATTGATTATTTTCTGGCGCCGGAAGTACGCTGGGCGTCGCCGTGGCATCCTCGATTAGATTATTCGTCGGAAGAGCGGCGACATCCGGTGATACGGTTGCGGTCGTCAAAGTTTCGTTGGGTGTCTCGTTCGTCGCAACGGGACTGGAACTCGCGTTCTTCAGTGCCAGATATTCTTGTACCGAACCCGTCGGTTTCGATTCATTCTTCTCCTCGGGTTTCTCCGAAGCGGGCGTCGCCTCCCCGGGACAATTGAGCTTCGGTGAACTGTTGAGCTTCGACAATCTTTGGCGTTCTCGCAGGCGTTTCCTTATTTCCGACTGAATCTTCGATTCCTTTATTACGTTTTGCACATCGTCCGTTTGATAGTATCTCGATGCCCACGTTTCCGCCGAGTCCGAAGCTTCCTTCGTCGTCGCCTCTTCTCGCGGTGTTTTCTGTTGAACATCGATTTGCTGATTTTGCTTCGTAACCGTTTCTTCGTTCGACGACTTCGCGGCATCGTTGTTCTCCATTTCGTCCATCTCTTCGGGATACGCGTCAAGATCGATTATCTCCTCGAAGTCGTCCAGCCGATCGTCGTCCGATTTCACGGACGCGAGCACTTTTCTCTTGGCTTCGCGCTCGGCAATTTTTGTCGTTGAATCTTGCGCCTCTCTGGTCTCCCTCGTCTCGAGTTTGATCGTGGCCACGGGTTGCGCTGTCGCGATCTCCGAATCGTCCTTTTTATCGGATTCAACTTCGATCGCACGAACTGGAGAGTGAGGCGCCGCGTTATTCCGAGACTTCTCGGCTTGATCGCGAACGCTGCTCGTATCATCGATATTCGTTTTTCGTTTGGTTCGCAAATGTTGCTTCCTCTTAATTTTCTTGAACAATCCCTTTCCCGATTGCGTCGCCTCTGCGATCTTCTCGCTTTGATCGTTGCCACTCGTTCCGCTCGCGGAAACATTCTTCTCCGACTTGTCGATCGTGATTTTTTTCGATTTGCTCGATTTCGTCGGACTCGGACTTCCCGAAGATTCCGATAGTCTCTTCGTAATAACGATTTTGAGTTTATCCGAGCCATCGCTTGTTTTGTCGATCGTCACGATGCGCTCGCTCGTCGTCGTTTCGCGACTTGACGACGCATCGGCGATTTTTTCATTCTTATTCGACGACGAGCGTCCGGATCTCGCGACAACCTCGTTATCGTCGTTGCGCTTATCCTCGCTCGTGTTGTCGCGCGAGTTTTTATCGTTTCTCTCGTCGTTCGCGTCGTCGTTGTCGCTCGACAAGAGTTCGATGGTCGGCGTCGGCGGCGCACCGACGAAAACGACATCCTCGTCCTCGCCGATTTCCGTCAGTCTCGCGCAACGCGGCGGCTTATCGACCGAATTCTTGTCGTTACCGTCGTTCGACGCGCCATCGACGAGATTGAACTTACCATTCAAGTTCTTCTCGCTAGTGAGACTCGCGGTCACCGCCGAGTTTAGCGTATTTCTCAGTGCGTTAGTCGTCAACGCCATACGCTTTTCCGACGCCGCCGACGGTATCACGTCCTCCTCCTTTCTTATCAGCGCCCTTATCGCTCTCGCGCGCATCTCCAATTCTAACAAATCGAGCAAACTCTCACCTTCCTTGTTCGTACTCCCACGATTCTCCTTCTCCTTCTTTACCGTAACGTCCGATTCTATCGTCGCGCGACTCGCCACCGTCCCTTTCGTTTTCGCTTTTGGACGCGATTTTTCATGCTCGTTCTTTCGCGCTACTCGAGCCTTTCCCTTCGCCTTGACTCTCTTTGATTTTGCGACACCCGAACCTGATGGCTCTTCTTTTATCGGTACGTCGGTATCGGTTAGCCACTCCTCGGTATCGGATATTATCTCAAGAGATGGACCTGGAAAAAAATCATTATGGATGCATTTATTTTTTTGACTTTTTTTTTTTTTTTAATAATGACGCTTTACCCGAATCGTCTGTATCGCCAGTATCGGAGGAGTCCAACATCGGCTGACCGTTGAGAATACACAGGATTCTTGCCTCGGACATTCCGCACAATTCGCTTGCGCACCATTCCTCTAATTCGCTTAGATTCATGTTCTGAAACAATGCAACAATTATTATCATCGTCATTACGACACAGTCGTCATTGACATCGCCATACAAAACAAATAGATCAATTGAATAAACGTTGCGGCCAAAAATACATCGTCACGAAGTTCGAGCATACCTTCAGTATCTGTGGCAACATCATGCGAATTTTCTCCGTCTTCACGGACTTGAATAGTTGTCGAGCCAATTCCCGACGATTCGAGAGATAACCTCTTATGGGTTTGAGATCGCCGGCCTCGGCCTCGTCGCCGGACGAGAAGGACGAGGTGCTCGACGAGCTGCTGCTCGACATCTGAATCAACAACAATGATAGAACAACGTTTTTGATCGTTGTTTATTTACTCGAGAATGCTTCGATAATATTGTCTCGTACCTCGCTGTTCGATCTTTTCCCTCGCGGCTTTTTGTCAACCATCTTTCACGAGGATTTGTTTATCGCATGCTTCGACAATCGCGGGTTCCGACAAGTTCTCGACGCTTTGTTTATTTTGATTCTTTATTATTACGCCGAAGTTCGTTTACGTCCCGGAGCGCGGTTCGCGCGGTACCCGCTTCGCCATCACCCGGCATGCGAAAACACTAATATTATCGCGCGCGCCTGACGTATTTCACGAAACTGTCAAACCCCGCGGAGACGCTGCGCGCCCGTACTCGTGTGTGCCGGAGCTGCGAGTTTTTTCACTGTTTTCCGTTTTTGTTTTCCAACTCGTCGTTTACGTCAATCAATAAACATCAACAATGTGTCAGTATCTATCAATTAATCGAGTTGTTCTTTAATATTTGGATCGATTATTTTCTCTCGGTGTTTAGGCGTGTTTCTTCATACGTGTCACAACCTCACTTTTCGAAACCGGCTTCGACGCCCGTGATTTCTCATCGACGATTAATGTATCTCGTTTCGTGGTGCTTTCAGCTGTGACCAGCGGCGTTTCCTTCGTTCTGTCTTCGATCCTGACGGTTCTTCTATTCTCCGGAATGCAGATGTACAAGAGTTGGCTGATTTCGACCCAGTTCCACACGATCCTCGGAGGTTACATCGGCTCCATGCTATTCGTCTTCATACTGACCGCTTTGGGAAATTTCGAATCCACGATGTTCGGTAGATCCTTCCAATTGAAACTCTTTCCCGAAGGTACGTATAAAAAGAAAATCGAAATTTTGTTAAAATAATGTTTGCTCCAAATTTTTTTTTTTTTTTTCTGTTTTCAGTATTTATTTCTCTGATCGTGTCGTTGATCGCCTCGGGATTGGTCCATCGCGTCGCGACGACTACCTGTTTCCTGTTTTCAATGGTAGCTCTTTACTACATCAATCGCCTATCGCAGGAAACTTACTCGTCGCAACCGCAACAAGTCACCTCTACGCTTCATGCTAAGAAGAGGAAGTAAAGCCTCAGATACAACTATCATGCAAATTGAGTATAATTAACGTTTTTTTTTTTATGACAAATGTTTTTTGTATGAAAAATACCAAAGCGTCGATAAATCGCGTCAAGGTTGAATAAACGAATTACAATAAACATAAGAAATTGTTATTTATTCTTTATCTCGTACAATCTATAACATCTTGGAAGATTGAGGCTTGGAGTCGCTGTGTTTTTCGGCCTCTTCCTTGTCGCTGTAGTATTCGAAGACCTCGTCAGTGGGGTGACTCGATTCTATGCTCTCTACCGATCGCGGAGAATAAGCCGCGTGCGACGCCTGCTGATCGGCCTGTTGCGCGGCCGGCATAACGTGCTTGTAGATCGACATCGCTTGGGCAACGAAGCCTGAAACGTCGCCGACGTTGCTCGGCAGTATCAGTGTATTGCTGGTTTTCGCCAATTTATTGAAAGCGTGAATGTACTGCTCGGCTATTGTTAGCGCAGCGGCGTTCTTTCCGTCTCTCAGGCTCAACGAGTTCGAAACGATTTGCAAGCCTTTGGCCCTCGCTTCGGCAACCGCCAGCATCGCCGCCGCTTCTCCGCTCGCTTTGTTTATCTGTTCCTGCCGCTCGGCCTCTGTAAATAGAATTTTTAAATAAACACAATCGAAATGATTGGCCGTGAAAAAATTGAATTAAAGTATTGAAATCTTTAGATGCGGCCGAGTAAATTGGAGCGGATTATCTGCGAATTTTCGAATCGCGTACCTGATGCGAGAATTCTCGATTGCCGCTTTCCCTCGGCCACGTTTATCTCAGCCTCGCGAACTCCCTCGGACTCGAGAATCGCGGCTCTCTTTCGACGCTCCGCCTCGACCTGCATCTGCATCGCTTCCTGTACTCTGGGCGGCAATCTTATATCACCTGGAAACGGAAAAAGAAATGTACGGATAAAAATACGTAATTGTACGAAGATACGATGATAATTTTTTGGAGTATGAGACTCACGAATTTCGTATCTCAGGCAAGTTATTCCCCAAACTTCGCTGGCCTTGTTGATGCTCTCGACGATGCCGACGTTGAGGCCTTCGCGTTCCCTGAACACTTTGTCCAGCGATATTTTTCCCAATTCCGATCTCATGGTTGTCTGAGCGAGTTGAATAATCGCGAATTCGGGATCCTCGACGCCGTAAGAGGCTCGATAAGGATCGTTTATTCGAAGATACAAAACGCCATCGATGTCCAGCGTCACATTGTCGGACGTGACTGCGCTTTGTTTGGGCACGTCTATGGCTATTTCTTTCAAACTCTGCACGTACTTGATGCAGTCGACGATCGGAATCAGCAAATTAAGTCCTGGCTCCAAAATTCTGTGAAACTTTCCCATTCTCTCTACGATCCATGCCTGAAATTTTTATGTGTGCATTGGATTTTTATTTTTCTGTTGTTACTCGATAGAGTGCGGAAAGAATACAGAAAAAATAAAAAAATTTGCTGACCTCTTGCTGCGGCACGAACATAATAATTGTGTTCAACGGAGTCGTCGACTTCTGACGCGTCTGCGTCGGATATAAGAACGATGCGGCCGCCGTTCCATTTTCCGGACACGATGACAACGAATTCTGCAAAGCACTCAATTACTGTTATACCGAAATATACGACGAATGATGAAAGACATCGAATGAAATCGTTCTCCGAGGAGCGGAAGGTTAAGTTCGTTTCGTTCGTTTCGCGATTCGTGTTATTCGATGATTCGACGCTTTTTCACTTACTCTTAAAACTCCTAAGTTCCTGGACAGCAGTCTCGTTCTACCGATCATCGCGGTATTTCGTGAGACAAAAGTTATTCAATGCGATCGATCTCGAAGCTATGTCCTTGCCGGCGAATCACCTGTTTTTCTTCACGCAGCATCCAGCGGAGCACGCACGCAATCCTCGACTGGCCCCGGCAATCGTGCCAACGCAACGCCCCCATTCGGGTACCAACCTCGGCGCGCGAACGAAACGAAGGGTGGGGGTCGGAAAAGGCGCTCATAAGTTTCTGTCAGCCACGTGCGTTTGCTTTATAACCAAAGTGGACGCTTGAACAATAGATCTTTATTGTTGTGAACGCAACAACGATTCGCGCTTTAACGTTGTTAGTGTTGATAAATACAAATAACTCTTTCAATTAACTTTAACAATCGTTTCTTATTCAGTGAGCGAACGTAATGGTCAAGATTAAAAGAACGAAATCTTCCAAGGTACGAAACGATTTATTTACACGCTTTATTTTTTTACGTTAACAGTCCGAACTGTCTAAATGATTTTCGTGCAAAATGAACAAAAGATTGTTTTATCCAAAGGCAAAGGGAAAGTCCGAAAATGGCTATCAAAAAGACGAGCAGTCGACCGCCAACTTGTTTCTTGACGACGACGATGAGAATGATGACGACGAGAGCGACAGTGAATTGGGGACTGACGACGAGAGCGAAAGTCCAGAAGTACCCACAACCAAGCGCAACAAAAGAGCTTTGGTCGACGAGGATGCCGAGGAAATTCGGAAGAAGAAAACCAAAAGAGAAAAGGATCTGTTCAAGCAGCCGACCGTGGAGGAATTGAACAGACTGCGCGAAACGGAGAATTTATTTCACTCCAATCTGTTCAGACTACAGATTGAGGAAGTTCTCGAGGCCGTGAAGGTCAAGGAGAAGTACAAAAAACTTTTTCAGGACTGGTTCGAAAAAGTCAAGAAGAACGTCCTATCGATCGAGGAAACGGAGGAATTTTCTGTGAGTTATCTTCTGAACTTTTTTCTTGCTGCGTTCATGCGATTTTCTTGTTAAATTAAAGCAGCAACAAATAATTCATTTGAATTTTCATTTAAATAAATAGTTGAATAATAATAATAATAATAATAAACGCTATTTATTGTTAAAAATGAAATAATAATTATTATCATTATTTATTAAATAATAATTTATTTATTCAATAAATGTTTGATAGTTGGCCTCGATGGAAGAATCGGAGTATTTAGGCATAAGTGTGCCGCAGCCGAGCTTTCCCACGGACAAAAAGGGAGTTTTCAAATTCTTGAGACCCTCCGACGTGAGCGTCGTCGGTTCCTATTCGCTGGGAAGCGTCGCGGGTCCCGATATCGCGATCGACGTGATGATCGAGATGCCGTCGAAGATTTTTCAAAAGTTGGACTATCAGAATTATCGATACACGCGAAAGAGAGCTTTGTATCTGTGCCACATAGTCGCGAATCTCGACGAGACACTCGTCGACAGCAAGAAATTCAGCGGCGAAATTTGGATGCCAAATTTGACGATAGTACCGAGCGGAAAACTCGGCAAAAGAGTCACCGTTCGCGTGCGCGTCGCGGCGCAGGAGGGAAGTTTCAAGTTGAACAGATTTTTGCCCGACAAAAATAGTGTCAGGCCCGAATGGTACTTCGCCGATGGGGCCTCGACGAACGGCGACGAATCGTTGATACCGACACCGCACTACAACTCCGTAGTTCTTCACGATTTAACGATGTCTCGCGTGAATTCGCAAAATTCGAAGATTATCAAGGAATATCCGAATTTGCGGGACGGTCTGATCTTACTGAAAATATGGCTGAGACAACGACAGTTCAACGACGCTTACGATTCGTTGAGTAGTCACATTCTCACGATGTACGTTGTGCATCTACTGCAGGAGAAAAAGCTCAATACGTTTATGAGCAGTTATCAGATCGTCAGAAACGTTTGGAATTGCCTGGGTAATTTTTCGTTTCTCTTTCCTCTCTAGTTTATTCGTTGCCATTGCTTTTGAGAAAGAGTTTTGTTATAATCGTTATGAGATTTGTAAATTTCACAATGCCTTACAGCGCAGAGTTCTTGGACGGAATGTGGATTGACGATGTGCCCGGACGAGGAAAGCAAAGCTCGTGTCGTCGAATACAAGAAGCATTACGATTGCGTGTTTCTCGATCCGAGCGGCTATCACAATTTGCTTTCCAACGTTTCATCCGATACTTATCATTGGATTCGAAACGAAGCCGCCCGAACCGTGAACTGTTTGGACAATCCGAATCTCGATAGTTTTCAGGCACTGTTCATGAGACCGGTGCTTTTTCATAGGACGTTCGATCACATTTTGTGGTGAGTATTGAAACAGTCTTAATTCTGCAATTACAGTACCGCGGCTCAGTATGTAACGAAATTTTCTAATTTTCTTCGAAAAATCGTTTTAGTTTCAACGATCAAAGCACGCTGGAGAAAATAGTCGAGGATAAATCGTCCATGAGCGATAAGCTCGATTACGGTGTGAACAAGCGTGCCCAGGCGATAAAAATGATCTGCGGAGTGTTGAAGAAAGGTTTGACCAATCGAATTACGAATCTGTGCGTTCGATCGGAAAGACAGAAGGATTGGGACGTAACGGACAGTCCTCCCGATGTTATAGACACAATTAGGATAGGTTTGTCCCTCGATCCACAGTTTTGTTTCAATATAATCGACAAAGGACCTCACGCGAATCTCGGAGAGGTAAGAAATCTTTTATTCAGAGTCAATCCCGGTTGTATACTCTTCTTCGATTTTACGCTAATGAAATAATGATTTTTTTCCGCGACAGGCGGCAGCCTTCCGGAGTTTCTGGGGTAACAAGTCGGAACTCAGACGCTTCCAGGACGGATCTATATGCGAAGCAGTGGTTTGGGCGAAGGGGAAGACTTTGTCAGAAAAGCGAATCATTTGCAAGAAAATCGTGCGTTATCTGTTGAAAGAAAAATTCGATCTATCGAAAGAACAGTACGAGTACGTAGCCGATCAAGCGGATGAATTTTTACGTAGAAAAAAGGTATGTCCCCCTCGAAAAACAGCGTCAAAAATATATTAGTGAATTGCTAATCCTTGCTTCGTTGCGCAGGAACGAGTGATGCAGTTTCCCAACGGCACCGGCGAAGAAGCAACGCTACATGTGCTAAAATTGTTCGACGCTCTCGAGAAGGAGCTCAAATCGTTGACCGATCTTCCGTTGTCGATATCCGGAGTCGACGGATACAGTCCGGTATTTCGTTACACCGATGTTTTTCCTCCATTGTCAACGGTTTGCAAGCCACTCGCCGGTGTCACCGTGGCAGGCGATCATTGTCTGTTGCTCAACGAAAATTCTCTGAAGCAAACGCCGAGATACGTGCCGCAGATCGAAGCCACTATACAGCTCGCTCTGAGCGGCAAATGGCCCGACGAGCTCGAAGCCGTGAGAAAAACCAAAGCGGCGTTTCACATTCAAATCGCCGATCGTCTGAGAGAACAGTTCAGCCTCAAGGCACAAGGACGGCCTCGTTGCATCATCGTCTACAAGGAAGGCTTAGTTTTCCGACTGGAAGTCCGACACGAGCGTGAAATCGCTTTGCTCAAGCGAGAGGTCTCGGAGGATCGCGTCGAGCGTTATCGCGACAACGAGGAATCTATAGAACTCGAGAAAAGATTGTTTCACATGCCGAAACTCAGCAGCGCTCTGCACGGGTTAGCGTCAATTTTTCAAAGCACCTTTTACAATTTTATTACCTTATTTATATTTTTGGTTATACTTTCATCAGATTACATTCGCAACATCCAATTTTCGGACCGACCTGTTGTCTCGCCAAACGGTGGTTGTCCGCCCAAATGTTGGACGACTCTCACATTCCTCATGTGGTTGTCGAACTGATCGTTGCCTCGATGTTCCTGACTCCGGATCCTTACAAGCCCGCTCAGGCGCCACAAGTGGCGTTTCTCAGATTTCTGGAGTTCTTCGCTCGCAATCACTTCAACACCGAGCCGTTGCTCTTCGTTAATTTCAACAACGAAATGACGAGTGAGTACCCCGCTTATTTTTTTTCTTATACGCTTCGTTTTTTGCCAATTGTACCAGAAAATAAAAAATTCACGTCGTTTCAGGGGAAGACATCATCGCGGTTGAGAATGCGTTCAGAGCCACGGGAGATGCGCATCCGCCTATATTAATCTCCACGCCTTACGATCACGACGGAACGATGTGGACGAGAAAAGCTCCGTCGCAGTTGATTCTCAATCGAATCGTTTCGCTCGCCAGAGAGGCGCTGAAACTCGTCGACTCGCAACTCGAAGCTGCGACGAATTTAACGTTCGCTCCTTTGTTCAGAGCACCGACCACGGAGTACGATTGTCTCATACGTCTGAGAACGTCGCACAATCCAACGAGATCGCAATTTCACGATTTGCCCGACAGCTATCCCAGCGTCGAATTCTATCCGTACAAAGCGCACTCGAAACAAAAAATTCCTGTGATAGACTTCAATCCGGTTCAGTGTTATCTACGCGAATTGCGGGTGAGTGCATTGAATTCTTTGAGAAACAGCGCGACGAGATAGTAATGTCAATGTTATCTTTTTACCCTTTTTTTTATAGCATGGCTACGGTGAATTCGCCTTGTTCTTTCACGACACCTACGGCGGTTCGGTGATCGGAGTGTTGCTCAAGCCCGCGGCGCTGGAGACGAAGGAATTCAAGGTCGCGAATATGCACGGCCGAAAACTGAACGCCGACGGTAAGCTCGCCCTCGACGTATCGGCGATGATCGAGGATTTCTCGATCTTGGGCAAAGGTCTTGTCAAATCTATCGACGTACAATCGAAACGAATCGCATTAAATTGATCGCCCGTACGCGAATGATACCTGCCTACTTCCGGAGATCGTGTAGCGATAACACGTGTCGAAACGAACGCAAGTTGTAAAATAAAAATAACGCTAATCTTCGTAAAGCTACGAAACAGAAATACACACATAATTCATAACGATTTTTTGTTCTTTTTTACTCGATAAGCGCGTGACACATTGTCGTATAGTAGTTTATGTATATATACAAGAATAATTTTTTTTTTTCACGGGGGCCGATCTGCTAGAGACGACTTTGTGTGAAGAAAAAAAATAATGGATAAACAACGGAATAACGATCGACTAAACGAGAGAGTACATAGATAAATGAATGAAAAAAAAAAAAATTATAAATAATCACAGCTTACTCGTATCGTGTAAACTTGGTCGCGATAAGGGAGGGGTTGGCGTAGATAGTTGCCCAATTCTTATCGATTCTAATGAAGCGCGACGGAGCTCGATGAGTCCGAGCGAAAAACAAAAAATACGAGACGCAATGGATCCGCGGGAAATCACAAAAAATTACTCTACAATGTAAAACGTATCAACTAACGTTATACATTAGGATGGTCCGTCGTATTACGCAGTCTTACATATTTTTCTTTACTTTTTCGTCACGGGAGCCACAACTATTCTCACGCGTCCGTTTTTTTCCCTTCATATATATATATGTATAGTATATAATAGTTACTATAATTTCTTATGATAAAATTTTCGCGTAACCACAATCAATTGAGTTTAGTGGTAATATTACTAAAACAGTTTAATCGTTATTTACAATGAATTTATAACATTAAATTATTAACTTTAAGACGTATTACAAACGATGCCAATCGCACTAACAAATTCCTTAGTGCAAAAAATCAGAGATCTCGAGTGAGTTTCTTCTCATTCCGTTTCGCCCGATCGAGATGAGAAGGAAGCGGTGCTTTTTATATATATAATATATATATAATTTTTTTTTTCTTTTCTTTTAATCGCATTAGCCGCGATTCGCGTCACATGCCTGTAATACCCAGGATTATAATTTTAGTTGTCGTTTTTTCTTTTCATCTTTCTTTTCTGAACAACGTTCTCGCAATCGGAGCAAGAGCGGATAAGGAAAAAAAAATAATGTATATCACCTACAATTACGATGGACGATAGTTTATAGTTGCACGATCACATGCCTACCTCGTCGAACTTTTTTCAATTTTCTTTTTCTCGTTTATTTTCTTAAATCTCTTCGTCAAAGCTTATTTCCTCTTATCTAGTGTCCGACAGAGTTAGTTTCTCGCCTCGTCATACGTCCCGAAAATTCCTCCCGAACATATCCGCGATCTCGTTATAGTCAAACAATTTTTTTTTCTCACGGTTTTTATCTTTTTATCTCACTTCGCAGTCAATTACGCAAGCGGCACACTTTTGCTCATTTACTGGAATAGAAAACTCGGCAAAGCATCTCGATAGGACAGATGTAAAAAAGGACTAACTATCGTCGGAACGTTTTCTTCTTTTCTCTTTTTAATGTCTCGGATGATCCATTTGCTGACAATTTCACAAATTGTGTTTGCGTTTGTTTTTTATTCTTTATACGTGTATGCGTGAATGTGTATGTGTTTGTATATGTTTGAGTCATCCAATCGTACGAGATTGGCTCGAATTATTCGAATAACAAGATTCTAAATCGGTACCGCAATATGTCTCGTGGTGAAAAATCATACAGCATCGTAAATCCCGCGCTGGACTCTCTCATTCACAAGGCAAGAGGCGCTTTTTTTTTTTTTTTTTTTTAAATCTTTTGGCATAAGCAACATCTCTCTTATCGGCATCACGAATCCTTACGTGTTAATTAATCATTACAGTAACTATCGCGACTCCGCACGCAGACATTATCGGTCGCAACAGCACGATTATTTCCTCAATCGTTCCCTCATCTTCAATTAATTCATAAGGTTCCTAATAACTAGCGTAGGTATTTAATGCGAATCTATTAACGCTAATTGTATGTCGGCTCACATTTTCTCCCTGCATCGTTTCGCCTGTTCCAATTGTTTCATCGTCCCTCTTTTCTTTTTGCTTCACGTTTTTCCTCTTCCGTTTATTTATTATTTACAAATGACACACGAACAAAAATACGCACACTCTCAACATATGTCTTACAACATTCACGAATCACAATGCCCCGCGGTTACGTAAACGGCGAACGATTCGTTATTTTATCTTTATTCATTTTTTTTCTCGCTTCGCTTCAATTTCTTCCTCGTCTCGTTAAAACCCCCTCGAAATTGCTCATATTCATACAATAATTATCAAGCCCAAGCTGCCAATTCCACAAAATAGAGACCGTCGTTTATCATTGGACATTCGTACGCGAATTAATGATTCTCATACAAACTGTATTTTCTTTTCTCTCTTTTTTTTAAAGGTAAAAACGATAGAAATACGTCGTGGTTTCTTCGGTTATGGAGATGAGTCACTAGCTTTTTTTTCTCTATAACACTAGAATGATTGCAAAGAATGTTTCTTTTTTGTCGTTCGATCAGTTTCGTCGCTCGAGGGCTCGGCACTGCGACAGGATAATTTTGGTCAGGGTACGTTCCGAAATTACGGCCTGACCGAATGTTGCAATCGCGGCACTGCGATTACAACGGTGACGAATAACCGGCTGTGCCGGCGAATTTTGAAACGCCGGTGTAACATTGCCAGTTACAGTAATTTCGGAACGTACCCGCAATACAACGGCGACGAATCGTTTCAACGATAAATTCCCTTTGCTATCGAGATCTCGTTATTCGGATGGCCGAAATCTCTCGTCACACGGAAGCGTTATTACTAACAACGGTGGAGCGTTGCCCTTCCCTCCCCGCCAGTGTCAAAGGTGCTACGGCATGTAAAAAAATATGCGTCGTTGAAATGATAAAAGATAATTCATCGCGCACAACCGTTCGGCGGGAGAATCCGCCTTTCGGCGTAGATACAAACGAGGACTCGCGGACCGTTAAGTAAAGGATCAACGATTTTTTTTATCGCTTCCGTTTTTCCGGTAACGTTCAATCCGATCGGAATCGAGGTCGAACTCGTTCATAAATGTACAAATAAATTGTCGTTCTTTTGCTTCGTTTTAATCAATCGTTTATCCCTAAATACAATAGTTCTTCGAAGCGCGCCAACGTCGAATAAAGTGACTGTGAAAAAAAAAAGAAAAAAAAATCGAGAACACACACATTCGGGATCGAAGAGTTTTTCACAACCGTACTTAACCAGCAGTCAGTCGTGTGATAGTTAAAAAGTAATCGAAAAAAAGAGAAGAAAATTGGTTAATACGTATAATGTTTATCTACAAAATATCGGGTTACATTCGGTTCCGGCGTTTCTCATCGACGCGCGAATCAAAGTTTGTCATATTCGTTCGTAAACTCGCGCGGCGCGCGGGTTCCTCGACACCGGTAACGCTTGCGAGTCTTTCCTGTACGAGAGTCATTTCGCATCGTGTTTTTTCTCTTTCTTTGTGGAAAAAAGACCACTGCGCGGTAAGCAATCCGGTATAACCCGTTCGGACATTATTTCGATGATTTTCCCGCGAGGAAAGAAGCTTCGTTCGCATTTCTCACGAGCAAGCCGAAATAATTTCTCCGATCAATCGGAATCGCATGCAACCCAAATAATCCGATTCCTCGCGGGCGGACGTAGATACTAAATACGAGCGATTGTTCGAACTATCTATTATATTCGTATACTATTCGATCAAAGGAACGATACTCGGTTTATATTTGTTTGAACAGAACGTTGCAATAGCAAAAAAGAAAACAAAAACGAACAGAAGAAATATACGGCGGAGAGGAACCCGCTGCGTGAAACTCGTCGATCGGCAGAAACAAAAAAAGAAATGGACGCGACACCCCACGACAGACTTCTGCGTCAAGCATTCATAAAGAGAAGAAAGAAAATTCATGAAAAATATCGATTTCAACGGCAACTATAAGTACATTAAAAGTTCTGTCACAGGCTGTCGCAGAGGACGCAAACGCTTCGTCGCACTCGATGACGAGGCCCATCCAACGCGTGTTAATGTCGAAACAATCTTTTTTTTTTTTTCGTTCATAGAACAAAGACGATTAGCTGGGTGTCGATGAAATTACACTCTCGATCGATTAGACAGATGGAACATGAACGCTTGGCTGGTCTCTCCTCTACGAAGCTTTCTCCCGTTTACTTTTCTCGCATTTTACGTTTAAATTAAGTGTGAAACGATACAATTATTATACACCTGAATTACTCAGTCCAACTTAACTTTAATGATTTCTCCGTTGTCTCTTTTTTCTTTCGTGTTTCAATTGAATGAAAATATATGTGTATATATATATATATATATGTATATACTGTTTTTTAAGACGAAGCCCGATGTGAATGGAGTTCCCAGATTCGAAAAGGAAGGAACTCGGTGAGACTACGTTCGCCCTATTCGTGTGATGCGCGTGAGAGGGAGGGAAATTTCAATCATGATTCCATTTATCGTTCTCTTCGCAAGACTAATAAATCCCGTTGAGACTAACGACGTATCGAGAAAAAACTATTGGAAGTGTGAAATGCGCAAGCCAAAGGTCCGAACCTCGCGTTCGCCTATGCCTGGTTGTATTACGTTTTTTTTCTCTTATTTTCTTTTTTTTTCTTCTAGTACTAGATAAATTTGCGGGATTCGGCGAGTTTCGACATTGCAATCGCTCGAACAGGAGGAGCACAATAAACGAGGAAAGACTAGGGAGGAAACTCGCCGAATCTCCAAGACGAAAAATCAGCTACACTCTCGGCTCAACGATTTGTTTTTCTTTTTTTTTTTGTTTTTTTTTCTTTTCCTTCAATTACAAGTTAAGACGACGAGGTCGACGGCGCTGATGATAATGACGTAATAATAATGATGAATAATTAATAGTGATACTGATAATAATAAGAGCAGTAGCGGTAGTAGTAATGGCTGTGTACGGTGATGGTAGTCAGTTGGTTAACGGTGGCGTCGTAGGACTCGGCGTCGTGGTTACCGTCGTTTGCACCGGAGAGTCCCGCCTCGCCGAGCGACCGGAGTTTCGAAGAGGCGTCGCGACTTTTCGTTCGCTGGCTCCGTTCTCTTTGTCATTCGCGCTCGCGTCGACGGCCTCTTGGTCCGCTTCCACGTTATCACCGTCGCGTTTTCCATTTCTGGCTCCGTTTCCCCTTTCGCCGTTTTCCGCGGCACTAACATCCGCGCACTGTACCGTCCCCCCAAGCACAACAGTACCGGACAGTCATTTCTGTCGACCACTTTTTTTCTTCTTTCGCTTAAAAAAGCAACAGCATCTGGAAATAAAGCAAACACTAATAGGACTTAGAATCGTTTGTCAATGTATGCTGGGTTTTTTTTTTGTTTGTTGTCGATGTATTTCTTTTTTTTTTTTGCGGGCAACAACACCGACATGCAACACCCACCAAATGGACCGACGGTCAGTGTAGAAAGATTCTTGCGTGATAGAAGAGAACAATCGTTCGAGAGAGTCACACATCGAAATTGTGTATCTTCCGTAGTTTGTTGAGAAAATAATAGATACGATTATATTACACGAGTTCATTAGAAGAATAAATCGCGTCTTTACCCGTCTTTTCGCGTCTCTACACGAATGAAAACAATAAGAAATTAATACGAAGAATCCCGAGTGCGCGACGAATCATTGATCGCGATATTTGATTCTTATGTTGCCGATGAGAAATTCGCGCATGGCCCAGGCGTATTGATCGAGATTCAGAATCTCCGGAATGCGGGCAATCGACGATATTGTCTTGCGAGGATTCTCGGGATCTCGATATTTGCGTGCTTTGCCACAACGCGGACATGTCTTTTCGCGCGAACCGTGTAACTTCCGACCGCTGCAACGAACGTAATTTCTGTCCGATTAATGCGAGAATCCGTGACGAGCCTTAGGCGATAGTGTTGGAAACATCGACATGCGAGACTAACCGAGAAAGTCTTAAACGTAGTGATAGTGTAGAAAAAAAATACAGTGAGAGAAAGGAAGAAAAAGAAAACGTACAAATATTCTACTAACTTGGTTTCATCGATCATCTCGACTTCCTGGGGCGCGGTTATCGGAGTATTGGAGTGTCCTGCCGTCGGGTCGTCGTTGGCCAGTTCCCCGTTGGTCGAGGATACCACCTAGATTCATCGAAAATAATTCATTAGTGTTACGAGTTTCCGCAATAACACGGGGACAGCTTCATAAACACATATAAATTCGATGAAATTTCGTATCGACGTGTAAAAAAAAAAAAAGAAAAAGACAGTAAAGTCAACGAAAAGCATATTACGGTATTCGAAACGGAATTCACTACGGTTGATACTCGGTTTCTCACAGACATTTGAAGAACAGGAGAAGCTCGTAAACAATTGTCAAGCATCTATGATAATATTAATGATACAAACAAGTACAGAGGTAAAATTCAAGACAAAGGCGAGATCGAAAGTACGAGTAGTTTGTAAAAGAATCGTGTGTATTCCAGACAGAGAGACTCTTCGATACGTGGATGACTCGCGTTGCGTCGATACGATATGTAATTCAGCGACAGGATATTGCTCGATAGTACACATGGCAGTAACATTACAATTACGGGCTCGTGTACGCACTACCGGCAATATGTTACGTGTAATGTAACCCCACAAAGACGTGATTAGACGATAGTAAAAAAAAATATATTTAAAAAACAAAAAAAAAAACGAATAAAAAAACACCAGAGCACAAAGGGGACATGCTGATTAAAACGAAACGAAAAAAATGCATCTCAAACGTCAACTGACCATAATCCGATGATGACGTGACTAAAAAAGGTATATTTTCAACTGTTAATTTCTTCGACATCTTCGCCCAGCTTCGTTCTCACCGCGTTTTATTATATAAGATTCTCTGTTTTTTTTTTCTTTCTTTTTTTTTAAGGGACAATCAGGTGGGTAAAGGGCGAAGTATCGTATACGGACGGGAGAACGTTGTTGGATGAAACGTGACACGTCAAAGGAACGGGTAGACAACGGGCGGGGTAAACTCACCTGTACAGAGCCGTGTCTATCAGCCGGTGTTAATGTGCCACCAGCACCTGATTGCTTCACTGTGTCGGGCCATGTCGCTCCCACCCCTTTACCGCCCCCGCCTCCCATCCCTCCACCTGCCACGTCCTGGAGGAACAAGCGGGAGATTTTGTTGGAAATGCATTTTGTTAGTTCGTTACTGAATCGAGTTAAGAGGATGTAAAATAAACGAGAGAGACGAGAGCTCTTAACGTCGCTCGAATGTTCTTTTCCTTCTTCTTTTTTTCCTTTCGAAACGAGGAGTAAAGGATGATCGAGTGTTTTCCGACGAATGAACAAAAGTATCGCAGCCTCGAGTGAGCGCCGAACGATTGTTTACCGCGTCTTCTACGTGGCAACGGAGCGACAGTTATAATACGTGGAATATCTAACACATTCGTTCTACTTTTAAGGAGTGGCGACAATTTCTATAGCGATAAATAGCTGTTTCTCATACGTTAATCGATTTGATAAATCAAAGTAATGTCCTCCTCAATGCTGGCTCGGACGTGGAACAAAGATCTGCTGCGTTTTCGAAAACTACGTCGAAAAAAGAACAATACTCGAGAGCCTAAATAACGAAGCGGCTTCAACAATGTTTCGCTATCTAAAGCTACGATAGCCGGCTGCTGTTTTACAACTACGATAATCTCTCCGAGCTCTCCGAGATTAATTGAAAAGATTATTGACTGGCGCCAAACACACCGACGATAAAAATACGAGATGCTATTTTGTTTGCGTGAAATCGACGATGCTTCAAAGGAGCGACAGCAACAACTGGACAACTCGATTGTGCGGTTTACACGATGAATAAGTCGCAAAAGGAATTCGGTGACAAAAAAAAAACAAAAAGAAAGTCTTACGTAGTTGCACCCTTGCATCTCAACGCGAACCTCGTCCATCATAAGAATAACGTCTTCCTCGAAATCGTCGTATTCCTAAATCACCATCGGGCGAACGAACCGCGTGCGTTCCACGTACGCCGAGTCAACAGAAATTAACCATTCAATACGAGAAAAATGTACAGCCGCGCGAACGCGAAAAGTGATCTATTGTCGGACCGTGTCTCGTCTAACGAGATCCGAGTAATTCGCATTGTAAGACGCAACCGTTCTGAATTTTTCCTATGCCTTCTTTATCTCGCGGTTTCTTTTTTTCTCTTCGAAGAATCATAAATAGGCCACATGCGGTTACGTGAATTACAAACACGTTTACTAAACACTTCCATGCTTAGGAAAACACGAGATTTATGCGAACCGTCGAATTACCTTGTAAGTAGTAGGATGCCGATCGAGCTTCTCACGATTTGGCGACATGACGATTTCGTGTCCTGTCTGCAACGATCCGACCGGTGTCGACTGTGAACAATTGAATGATCCCACGTTAAAAATTATTCTCGTCGACGAAACGACAAACACGCAACACGTAATACAGGTGAATAACAATAACGTACTTGCGATTCGGGGATACAGAGGAAAAGCTGGAGTATACGGGAGGTTTCGGGTCTTCACAATCGGGCCAAACGGCGAAACCGTTCTCTCGCGTAAACAGTGATAATGCGATAGTTTTATAATCTAATGCACAACCCAAGATATATTGTGGAATGAGAACGAACGATATAATTCACGTATTTTACTGAAGTAGTTTTTTTTTTGCCACGAAGGCCTTTTTTTTGCTCCTCGAATTACGGCCCGCCGGACGGGCTTTAAGGTCGAGCAGATTATACTCATCGGTACGGAGGCGAAGGTGCGAGAACCTTTACCAACCTTGTCGGACTTGGTTTTTTCTAAATGAGAAGGAGCCGCCATCCTGAGTTCTCTGAGTTGCTGGAAGTTTGGTGGCTAGAGTATATTTTTGAGGGCAGCATGCAAAATTAAAGATAAATAAAAACGTCAGTGAGGCAAGGACACGGAAGATGAGCGATTTTTGTTTTCTCGACGCAGCTCGTTCGATGGTGTTTCAACTGTCCGCTACCTTATCCATACTACAGTAAAGTGACGATAATCGAACAAAAAAGATTTCGCAGGATGTGTGGATGATAATTTAATATGGACGTGAATAATAATATAATCGCGTCGAAGCAATGGGATCGCAATTCTTGTTGGTCCGCGTGTATTTTTGTGCGCGCGCGCGTGTATACTTTTTTTTTTGTAGTTGCAGTCGCTCGTCTAGTTTCAGAATACTTTGATGGCGATAATTGAGTTTTTAACATGCAAAGAAGAAACAGGAGTTACGACGTCGAGAGAGATTTGTGTATAGATAGATAGGTAAATCGTTGGGTCGACATCACTTGACACCCACCATTGTCTTTCCCGTCCAATCGAATTCACCGTCGTTGAGGAAGCCTCTTCTCTCGTAAAGATCCTGGAAGAGTTTTCTCAGGTACTCGTAGTCGGGCGTCTCGAAGAAATCGAGTCTGCGCACGTAACGTAGATACGTTGCCATTTCCTCGGGATGTCCGTCGCACAAAACCTCGATCGGCGTCGCACGCTTCGTGTCGCCGATTTTTTGATAACGTTCCTTAAGCGTGTCGGCTTTGAGACCTTGCCACGGTAAGCTGCCCCGCAGAAAGTACATGAACATGTGACCCAGCGCTTCCAAGTCGTCCCTTCTGCTTTGCTCTGACGGAAAAAAACCAGATAATTGATACATTGTAATAAATAATGAATTCGGAATATTTTAAAAAATCCTTTTTTCGCTGCATCGTGTTAGTTTCGTAACTTGTAGTACGATCATTTTAATTTACTGTACACGGTAAATATAGAAAATTATTTACCTTTGCCAAGATGAGTATTAATACTCATGTAACGCGCTGTACCGGTCAAACTCTTGTGTTCTCGGTACGGTATATGCTTGTTCGTTTCCAAGTCTATATATTCTTTGGCCAATCCAAAATCAATGATATGAATGATCTTCTCTCGTTTGGTCGTACTTCGTCCTATCAGAAAGTTCTCGGGCTTGACATCGCGATAAATAAGATGCCGACTGTGTACGTATTCTATCCTGTGGAGCTGCGGAGGAGAGAAAAGTTTGAGAATCCAATCGTTCGCAGCAGGAAGATAAGATTGGCTCAATGCCACGGTACGGAAGAGTAGAGTGAATGGACACGTAAGGGAAACGTCGAATTTTTCGATCGTGAAGTAGTAAATCAATGGGACTCGCACCACACTTAATCCTGATTCAAAAACTAAATATTGCATATGATTTTTTCGTAGTTCACAATATTTACTGGATTTTTTTTATAATCAATAAAAATAAACGTTTCATGACTATTTTTCACATCTTTGAACTACATCTCCAAAAGATTTTCAACCGTGTTCATTTAATATGTAAAACAAAAGTGAATTACAAATCAACAAAAAACTATTTTAAACGTATTAGGTATCGGTGTGTTTATTAAATGAAAAAAGTTTGAAAATCTGAGCCTACTACGTAATAACTCGAGTATTCTAATTTCACGCATTTCACGCATATTCTAATTCTTGAACTGGGCCAACTGCGCGCGCTGCCCGCGCGAATTTGGGGCTGTGGGCGAACTTTGTAACGCGTATTTTTTTGTATTTCTCCGCGCTGAACACGAATCCAACCGCAATGCTCTATACTAAGGGGAACACGGGAAACCACCAAAAGAGGTCTTTTCTTCCCCGAACGAAAATTCTGGTTACGTATTTTCATGTATTTTTTTGCACTGTTGATGGCTATTAAATGAACGAAAATTCGCTTCGAAATTAATGTGTTTACCCTGGGTCGTGGGTACGATTTGGCGAAAATAATTGCCACGAGCTGTGCTTTTTTTTGTCATGCAGCAGAAAGCAAAGGGCCACAGTATCATATACAGCGATTTAACAAAAATTGAGTTTCGATATGAAAAATAATCGTCAATCCGTTAATTTGCGATTGAAGCGAAATTTTTAAGTAAACACAATGTCGTCCATTCATCGGTGGGTTTCCATTCAATGAGCTACTCGCCCCATCCTCGCGGTTCTAAACTACTCACGAGTTGCGTTGCTATGTTGAGAACGGTTTTGAGAGTAAACCTTCTGCCACACAGGTCAAAGAGATCTTCGAGGCTCGGACCGAGAAGTTCCATAACCAATGCGTTGTACTTGCCGCACGGACCGAAGTAGTAAACCTCCGGTACACCTTCTATGTGAGTGTTGTGAACTGTAGTTTTGCCAATACCCACAGTTGTTTGAGCCCCCACGAAAGAACGGATTTTTGTATTTCCCACGCAATCACATCGGACGATGATGGAACGCATAAAACAGAGGATTATCTCGTTAAATCAAAGTATCGGAATTATGTAACGCTACGAGCTACGAGATTGTCGACAAGCTGCAATGTACTCACCATGTGTACCTAATAATTTGTAAAACCTATATTCTAGATGGAGCTGTGGCGCCTTTGACTTCATTGGTTCCTGAAATAAAAATAAAACAAAACTCCATAAACAATCGAGTCAAATATTCATTCATCAGCAATAATTAAAAAAAATAAGATTGTCTTTTACATTTTCTATTACAAGAAAAAACTTTGTTTTTAATCAGTAATTTAGATATACATTCTCTTCAAAGGATTAACAAAATGCGATTCTAACTGTTGCTTCGAGCGCGACGCACGTGTGCACTCACTGTTCGTATTTAACGAGAGCCGCTCGTGGCCCTCTTGGATAAAAAGCCCACATAGCATTAAATCTCGTTTCCGCATACTGCGGGTCTTCCTTCAAAACGCGATTCTACTACTGACGTATGCAACACCCGAACGGCAGATGCGACGACGAAAAAAAAGAATATTCCTATCCGGTTAAGAAGCTATATAATAGGATCGGACTCACCATTTTAATTGCTACGTGCTCATTATTGTAGAGGTTCTTCCCTGCAACAGAAAAAGAAAGCAAACGCGAGCATTAGTTTCTTGCAGTCTCGAGATACGAAATTTGCTTTTTAAATCCGTAGTTTTTTTTCTCCGTCTCCAGTTGATATCGTTGTTTTTTTTTCTTAGCATCGCGACAAGCAGCACACTGTGCGGCGTCGATGGGCAATAAAATTCTTCACTCGCACGGCGAGTATGAATCGTCGTGAGCATTCCCAGTGGCCAATCACCTCGGTCTGTGTGTATGAATCACTTCCGATACGCTACTGCGTCTCGAGATGCACAATATAGCTATAGTTTTGTCGCTGGTTCGTCTAAAGCTTCGACTTGCGAGTTCGGAGATAATTCGAGGCGCCTACGAGCCAAGCAATTAATGGTGCTCGATCATTCGAACGATACAACGCCGAGTATCGAACGAGAGGATAAGGCAAGTGGGTGGCAAATAGAATTCTATACGGTCAGCAATCAAGGAGCCCGAGGTGCCAGGTTACCCCGGCGGTATGCAGTCTGCAGTACGCCAAATAACTTTAGCCTGGCTGTTGCCGCTGCTATCGATTCTTCGGGACACGAGAGAGCCCGCGCAAGCAACGTCCGACAGCCTCGAATCGGCCCGAAGGCACATTAATATCGATCGACCGATTTAGCATTCATTATTTTCCCGTGGATAAGCGGTCTCGCGTTTTTCCTCTCCTCGGTAATCCGGTCGAGCCGAATATTTCGGCCCCGTTTACCATTGCCAACGTGTAGCGTTGGTTTACATCGAGTTAATCGAATTGTATTCGATAATACGAATTTATTATTCGAAAGCCGGGGGCTTCGCGACGGACCGGGAATAAAACGTGAAATCGATGGAGCAATGATTTACAATTGAGCACGTATGCGTCTATCCCGTGTGAAGAATTTTAATTCGCTTCGCCATCGCATCCCTCGGTTGTCGAGCTTGTTAGACGACGCATTGAAAGTAATAATCCTACGTGTAATGCGACCCCTTACGATCAACGGTGACGGGATTCGCGAGCGTCTCTTGTCCTATAATGTCTGTGTAGCTCGTCGGGTACATTAGCCGAGTGGAAGAAAAAAGATACGCGCATATAGAGGCGGAATTTCGCTCGGTTCGTGAACACGTGAGTCCTCGGGAATTGTCGAGGAAAGCGTACCGATCGCTCCGGACACACAGAAGCCGGCCAACTTTCGACCCCGTGGTCGAAAGGTTTCACGGTCACATGTACGAGAGAAATCTAATAAAGCTTCGACGCGGACAGGAGTGAACAACCGATGGAACGAAAAAAACAACTTTTCGAGCCTCGTGCCAGATTTATTTTGGTATTCCGGCATGAATTTTTAATTTTTTTTCACGCAGGCCCTCGTGAAATATTAAATTGTTCCATTGAGAAGAGCGAAGTCGATGATTCAAAATGGAATTCGACGTTCATTTGAATGATTGATCAAGTGGATTTGCCAACACAGCTCAAACAGCTCTGAAGAAAAACTAATTTCAACTAAACAGAATTTCAACAAAAACAATCAGACGTATTTAGAAAAGTTAATAAATAATTTTCATCAGAAAAAAAAGTTAAATTGCCAATGCATTTGGCACATAAGTTTTTTTGTCATCGCCTCCCTAGTAACTTTTTGGAATTATTATTAGGAATAATGAATCTTTCGAACACCTTCCATGAGCTCGATTTTTTTCAGATTTTTATCCCATCGGGAAACGCTCGAAATCCTCACTGAATCGTGCATTTTCTCGGACTGTGCCGCTCGAACTACCTCGAATTCCGGGATTCAACCGTGAGATCATCGAGATAGTGAAAAGTCACGAAACCCGCGTCAGCCTCGAATTGTACGGTTACGGAGCGTCGATGGTTCCGTCGCTCATCGCAATTTCCGGCAATTTTTCGAATGACTATAGAGACGGTTCCGTTGGGCCGAATCTCACGGGCGACGGGTCTCTCTGGCCGAAATAATCGCAGAAGCCCCGCGCCGCGTATCTTCGAATTGCCCAAAGCAATATTTCTCATTCCTCTCTTCCTCTCGCTCGTCGTCTTTTCCCCGGAGATCCGAGGCCGAACTACGATGACGATGCGTCACCGAGGCTCGCGTTCCTGAAATAATTCTCTATCTATTTATCTCTCGTTTTTCCACGCTATCTCACTGCCTCGCCGTAGTGAGAAAACTCGAAGGCTCGCTTTCATCAATGAACTTTCAGTTTTATCATTATTAAAGGAAAAAGAAAACCATTTTTTTCTGCCATTACGAGAGTGGCAGTTATGCTGTTGGAGCGTGGGAGGCGGAGAAGGAATCACGTTGTACCAACGTTTTTTCCGATAATACGAGAAGCAGCATCTCGACTCCGAGACGAGACGAATCCATTACCCGAGGAAGGTCGTCGGCGGTGCGACAAACGGCGCAGCGAAAGTTGAGGGTGGTATAACATCGTCTTGGCTTGAGACGTTGCGGCGCACCGCAAACCGCCTCAAACAAGTAAAAAAGAAGAAAAAAAAGACTTTGACCGTCGAGGGGCTTCTTCCTTGTTTATACAAACCTTCGATATCTTATCGCCTTATAAGCAACCCGAGTGCGATATAGATTTTTATTACGAGGCCGAGACACTTGTCGATCGAGTTGGATCGAAGCGTGAGAAAATGAAAAGAAGCAGGAAAAATACAGTCGACGAAATAGAATATTCCCTCGATCAATGTTGCTACCATAATCGATCGTAGACCCCAAAAAAATATTAATTTCAATGCAGAAAAATATGTTAGTAACGAAGAAAATTTTCAGAGTCTAAGGAAAAAATGTTTTACTCCTTGATGGATTTTGATTGAATCAAATAAATATTTTTCCGTGTGCCTGAGGGCGGTTGCCCGGTGGAGGAAAATAGGTGAATATACGTTATCTCTGTATATACACAATGGCTATAGAAAGTGCTCGACGTGTCCAACTGACCCCCAGAGTCTGTGCCGTCGAACGAAGAACAAGTCCAGGGTAAGAGAAAAAGCGAGAGGAGAGAATGTTTCCAACATCGCTTGCATCGATCGATCCTATAGAGAAAGCGAAAGAGGCGCCGGAGGAATCGCACGGCCTACAACTCCCACCAACGACGAAGGCTGGCCTGTGCCTTCGTCTCTCACCCTCCGTTTGACTAGCTCGCCCCTTTTTTTTCTTCTTTTTTTTACCCCTCTGTATAGACGCGACTCTGATACCGCGCCACCCCATCGGTTTCCACTTAAGCATATCCTCTTTGACGTCGTACACAACCCTGGCGCATCGCGGCGACAACGGAACGATCGTCGCTGTATGAAAAGCGAATGCGACGCTACGACCGGTGACGATAACAAGGACGCGACGACGCACGGTTTAGCGAGACACGTTGCCGCGTGTTGGCTGGCGCGCGAGAAAAAAAAAAAGAAGAAAATCTCGCGAGTAGTTTCACGGCAACGAGAGACGCGTTTAGAAGATTGCTTATTATAACGCTCGACACGTGGGGACCAGAGCGAATAAAGTAGTTGTGATCCCTTGAAATAACTTTGTATAGAGTAAAAGGGGAACAAAACGGACCAACGGATGAAAATGAGTCACGGCAACTCGAATTTTCGGGGAAAAATGGAGCAAGCTTGAAATTTATGAGATTAAATTTCATAAAAAATGTGCGATTTTTCAAGTTTCATGGTCATTGCTGCTGCGAATCGATTGTCTAAAAAAAGATCGGGAACTGCGTTCGAATATATTCTACGGATTATTCAGTCTCGGGATTAAAATGAAGCGATGCGAAAAAATGGGAACGCACATAAATGAATGTATGATTCAAGAATTCTTTTCATAATCTCTTTCTTTTAATAGTTAATGAATAATAATTGTTAATAAAGTCTTGAAATAATTAACACTTTCTGAGAAAACAATTCTTTTTGTCATTTGATTATGTATTCTGCTGTGAGAGATGGATTTTTTCGTTGAAAAATATCGGGCAAGTGTTGTGTTCATTTACAAAAAGATTTTAAATACCGAAGTGGTTCATCTTGCCCCACTTTTTCCCTTATATGTTACATAAAGCATTCGGGTCGAGACTAATCCTCCGTGACGCGAAAAGAATGAGCATTGAAAATCCCTTCCAAAAATACCGTAAGAATTCGACGATCAAAAAGTTTCGTTGGAAAAATAATAATAGTAATAATAATAAAAATAAGAGATGAAAAGAGGAGACGGGGGAGTTCCCATCCGGAGTCTGGGACGAGTGCCGAGCAGCTGTCGAGACCGAGAGAGGTGTCGCGGCGTTAGTGGGATGTGGCGAAGAGAGACACGAGGAACGCTCGAGCATATTGCAGGTGTTCAATCGACGCTGTTAAACTCCGTACTCGCAACGGGACAAAGTATCCGTGCGAGACTTTTACGATCCGACAAACATTTTTTCGCTACTTCGTCGGCGAACGTGAAAAAAAATCGACGAAAGGGGAAGAAAAAATATCAGCAAAGGAGAACCGAGAGTTTTGCGTCTGGAAAACTTGAATTATCGAGTTCAAAGTAGAACATGTAAGGGACGAAAAAAAAGGCGATTCGAGAGTCGCGAGAGTCGAGGTGACGAAGCGAGCAGAGAAAGGGCCGATCGCATAGGCAAAAGCCTGACGCGCGAAAATATCGTCGACGTTCATCACTAACTCGCCACGAGAGAGGCACACGCGGGGATAGGCACCGGCGGCTCGAGTCTCTTATTGTTAGGTATAGAAATTGTACGAATACGTGTGTGAATGTAGGTCAGGGTACGCGTGTACCCCGGGTCGAGTAATTCGTGCGAGCGAATACGGACGTAGTACACGGAGCGGGCAACCTACTCACGATGGAAATATTTACTTTTTTTTTTTTTTTCTTGTTCGACGAACACATTTCATTGGCAGATCCGGAAGTGCGGCGACTTTGACGAGGCTTCGTTGAGCTTAATCTCATTGTTGCCAAAAGCGGCGAACATTTTCGGAGTTTTCACGAACTTTTTTTTGGATCTTAAACAAAATCACAAATTAATTCCTCAAGTTTACGCCGCTTTTCTTCCCTAAATCGATTCGATTTCCAGCATTTAAATTTCGATTAATTTAGAATGCATGTGGAAAATAAAGATTATTTCGCTCATTTTTTTACTCGTGCCGTGAACGATTTTTCCCGACCAATGAAAAAAATTCTCCCAGTTCCCGGAAAATTCTGTATTCTCTGGATTTTTCTTGATTCACGGATTTTACATGATGAGCGACGACCCTGAATCAACGGAGTAACTAGCAAAAACCATTAACATTTTCCAAATTTGCATAGTACGCGAAGAGCGAGACTCTCGACGTATTGAAAGAAGGACAAAAATTGCACGAACGAATCTACGGAACCGAGTCAGCTTCCTCGTTTCTTGTCGAAACTCGTGACGAAGGTAAACAGACGCCGAGGTACTATTTATTCGTTTGCCCGTCTCCGCGCGAGTCTACTTAGTTCACCGTGGGGAGATAAGAGTTTTATTATACATATCGCGAATCGTCGTCGATGCATCGGCGGCCGAAGATGGCGCGTTGCATCGCGCGACAAGAATCTACAATAAAGATCTTCCACGCCTTTGTCGTTACGCGAAGATATTGGAGAACTTATAAAAGGTGATAACGAAAAAAACAAAGAATTATAGCTCGCAATGCGATTTTGTTTGTATGCGAATTAGTGCGAGATCGTTACCGTCGTTTCTCGCGAGATCGTCGAATCCGCGAGATGTTTATTTGCAAAGGCGAGACAAACGAAGAGTTGTAAAATTCAAGAAGCATCGAAGATAAAGAGGAGAAACGAAGAGACCCAAAGGCCGATCCGGAGCCCGGCAACTCAGCGGAGCAGTTAATTTCATTCGGCGGCCGAGAGCGAGCGAGAGACCGCTAGGCGCAGAAGAGGAAAAAACAACGACGAGAGCTTTGTAATGGTGAGGATAACCGAGAGTCATAAGCGAACAAACGGCGAGTATCTTTCTCTTTCTCTGTTCCCTCGGTCTGCTCACCTGAGTCACCCGAGCCGGTGAGCACCGTGCCGTTCCTCACTGTGTGCGCCACACGACGAGACGCGAAGAGAGAACCACCAGACAGGCAGAGCAAAAGCAACTTGTCCAGTCTTGTCCTGGAACGAGGGAACGGCCGATCGACGCACGACAACAAGACGAGTACCGAACGGGGAAAAGGAACGACTCCCGTCGTCGTTGTCGATCGAGAGGCGTGCTCGCGCGAGCGACAAACAAAACGAGGGAACGAATAACATCAATGAATCTTTTCGACGAATTGATTATTATCGATAAGATTCGACGTATCGGCTCCAATAAAAAGAAAAAGTGAAGCTTTGCTCGATGGACGTTCATTTTGTTTCACGACTCATCGAATGGTCGGAAACGAAGCGATTCATCGTAATCCTTAATAAATTGTAAAATTACCACGAATATCGACTCAACGAATCGAAAGCCGGAGGTGAATGGAATACTCGATCTTAGGGAACAAATTCCATATTGAAGATAAATTACGTCCCAGTGAAGATTTCGATGAATGAACGACAAGTTTCGGCCGGGAGATGAAAGCGTTGCGATCAAGCCCGATCCTTCGCTCCAATACTGTACCGGAAGTTCGGTCTTATATAGGTATAGAGCGTAGTTACGGTATATACCTAAAGCCGACGTCGGGCTCGGGCCAGACGGGTAACGACGAGGAAGCTTCGGAATTTCGTGTGCTACCTGTTGTGTTACAAAGCCGATCGAGTAGTCTCACGAATAAAGAAGGCGCCTGTTTCCGTGCGATTAATGCATACAGTCTTTGAGTTAATAAACTGAAATAGAGGTTTCGATAGGTCAAATTCAATCGAGAGACAATTGCATGAGCTACAATGTTTCTCCTATCGAAATATGGAAAGAAAAACAATGTGGATCGACTGCAGATTTCTTAGATCCGGAAAGATTTTTCGGGATCGCGAGGAAAAACGACTGCGTCGAAAGTTTCCCTCCCACGAGTTAAATTGATAAGTAAAGGGGACAAGTCACTCGGCTAGGAGTTAGCAGCGTCATTAACGTCTGGCCTAGGAGTTTTCACTTAATCGCGAATCGCGACGAGAGCGAACGAGCTTGAGGAACTGGCGAGAGCGAGAGAGAAGAGACCTTGCACTCGGTATAAATTGTCTGGACCTCGAGGCCGTTGCCGTGCTTCGGTCTATCGGTGGGCTGGTAAAGAGATAGGTCTCGCTCGTTCCACGCTCGCATTTCGCTACTCGGCGCTTGTATATCTCCGATGGCTCTCGGGCTGTGCCACCGCCGCGTGTTCTCCACCTTTACCTTCCCTCGGCTCGTCTCATTTCTCGATGCACCGAGACGAGAAACGTTTTCCGCAGCGGCGCTCGATGGTATTAGCACCTGACGACAAGAAGCCCTCTCTCTCTCTCTCTCTCCTTGCCTTTCCCCGCCACTCCGGAAAGGAGCCGCCAACACACCACAGCTGGGCGAGCGTAGCAACATGGGGTATGAGCAAAAGCGTGGAAGAGAACGTTAAGAGTCATCGGGAACGAACCGCGCGGACCCGTCGAAGGGAATCCGTAACCGATTATTCGAGTAACCTTTCGACAAATTGAGTCGCCGGGCTATCCTCCGGTTACCTCATTACCCTCGACTCGCAAAATCGAGTTTACGGGATTAATAATGAGAAATTCTTCCTCGCCATTAACCGCGGAACCCGAACTACCCTATCTCGTTTCGCACCGTCGTCGTCAGGCCTCGACGGGCCTCTCCTCTATCACGCGAAATCACCTTCGACGTCTGCAAACAAGAAAATATGTTAATCTCAACGAATCCGACCTCGACGGAGAAACATTAGTTTCGAGCAAATAATAACTTTTATCGAGTTTTTCCCCACTGCTCTCGTGTCTAATGACCCCGTTCTAGGTGCGGTTGAGACGAATTTTCCTCGATGGCTATTTTACGAACGTGAGAGGGAGAAAATCGAAACGAAAATGAATTACAGATCGCGGCCTTAACAATGATATTTCGAAGGTTTTCGCGTACAGCTCGATAGTTTCATCGCAGATGTACTATTGTTTTTCTTTCTCATACCATTCTCGCACTTCGAGAAAACATTCGAAGCTCTCTGGGGCAGTTGTTTCGCAGCCTCGACACTCGTCATCGATAATTCGCAGTAGCAGAATAGAAATAACGATATTAACTATTTATACGAGAGTATTGACTGCGTTATTGATCCGATGACTTGAAGATTCATTAATCACTAGCCAAACAACTCTTATCTTCGGTGTGCTCGAAAAAAAGAGAAAAAAAAAAGTAGGAAAAAAGCAACACGAGCGTGATAGATTAGAACGTGATAATTTGTCCGATAAACGCGTCTGGAATGCTCACGAATCTGTACGTCTACCGAGTACCCATCCCCCCTCCCTCCCCTCTGCTCTTCTCCCTAATCCCTCGTGTTTTTTAGTTATCACAAAAACAGTAATATTTTCGTGTCGAGCGGGGGATACTCGAAACTTATCTATCCCAAAGAACACGTCAAGGTTGCCTAGATCTCACGTTCTATTTTCGTACTTGCGAAACCGATTTATGCTCCAATTATTTTCCGCGATTCGTAACGATTATAAACGCGGCCCGCTCGGCAAAAATGCGAGAACACTCGCACAATTCTCGTCTCCTGTGTGTTATTAACTTTTTTTACATTAAACCATTTCCGTGCGGTAACATTTTTTTTTTTTTTTTTTTCTTTTTTTCGATCGACGAAGAAAATAATTCAAAGCATTCGAAGAACTCACCGAGTCTCAGTTCCCCAAAATTACCACAGCCTATTTTCTTGCCGACTCTGAAGTTCGGCCCGACCATGAGAACGCCGGACGTCGATGTTACGCTGTGTCTAGAAGTGTGCATGTTGGATCTCGTGGCGTTGCCGCTGCCCCGAGAAGTTCTTTTGGCAGCTTCTTGCTCGCGGTCTCGTTCGCTGCCACGAGCGAGCTCCTTGTCCGCTCTGTTCTCCCTGCTCTCGCGTTTCTGCATCTCGAAACTACCCGTCGTGCTCTCCTTTTCCCTTCTACGTTCTCCGTTGAAGTTCGCCTCCTACGCGGAGCACTGTAAGCGGCGAGCGATCGTCAGTTGTCGCGGTAGTCGATGAAAGATTCTTGGGGATCGATCCCCATTCTGATGAGCGAAGGACTCGGGCGCTTCGTCGCTTTAATGTCCGATGCCAGTTTTTTTCTCTTCCCCTGTGGCTCTGGAGTGTCCGCAGCCAGGATAAGCGAGTTATCTCAAACCCTGTCGCACCCCCGACGAACGTCTCTCGTTTGAACTCTCGTGCGCCTACACTGGTAAAACGGTATTTCGAAATCTTTTCTTATTTTGTTGTTTTCAATCTCGCAGAAACGACGACGAATTCGCGATCGCCGAGCGCGGTAGCACCGTGTAGTCACGCACCCGCGGCACAGACACACACACGCGCGCACATGCACTGAGAACGCACCAAGAATTTCAATAGCTATAGATGTCGCGTGTCACGGAGCGTAAGAATAAGAAAAGAGAGAAAAGAAAAGAAAAGAAAAAAAAAAAAAAAACACGAAGCGTTATTGAGGATACAAGAGCGAGTGATCCGGGGGAAGGGTTTTCCGCATATGCCCGCCCTTTGCGACACAAACGGGAATAAATGTGGGAACGCGATGTTTTTGTCGGAATATTTTGATGATACTCGTCGAGCTGGCCGGCCGAGATGATCGGTCAGCAGCGCGAGTGACGAACCTCAGTCACTGGACAATGCATCCCCGAACGTGTTCCCGTCGCCGTGCAGGAAGAATCCCGTGAAGACCTCCATTATGGGTCATCGCCGCCGCCGCCGTCGTCGCCATGTATGTTTTCTCGCTTAATGTTTCTCTCCCACCCTCCGCCCCCCCTTCCCCCCCGCGGAGGACAGGCCGGTGTCTCTCGCGGTTATAGACGATCGCGCGGATTAACCCTTTCGAGAAAAAGTCCGGCGCGCCTGTTCGACTGACGGCGAGGAGTCAACAAATGATAATGATCGACGGGGCAATGGCAACAACGACGACGACAACGACGTCAACGCCAGCCAGCCGCTAGCCAACCGCTAGCCAGTCTCGTGCATTGACCCTCACTTTTGAAAAGCCCTGTGTTCCCTTGGCTACAAACTCTCGGGGAACTAGAGCTCGTTCTCTCTTTATCACTGTCCCTTCCTCTCGCTCGCACTCGCGATCCTGACTCTATCCTCGTCTTTCACATTCGTCGCACGAAGCAGTATGTCCGTCTCCCGTTCCGAGTCTCCCGTGGTTCGGGTGGTAGTTGCGGGCTACGCCGATATTCTTCTCGCCTACCCCGTCTTGTTTTCACTCTCGAGTATAACGGTGATCCCAGCCGCGTACCCACAATTTATTCACGATTATCACGCATGTGTTTTAACGCCTAAAAACAGCGAGTCTGAATTTTTGACGAATAAACTATTGGTCGTTCACTCGCGCCCCAACAGGTTCGATAACTTATACCCCGATACGGGCGAACGGTTGCGGACGGACCTCGAGCTCCTGCCTCTCGCGCTCGACTCGACATTAGGTGAGATTTGTTACGGGGCCGGCAGGGCTGCCAGCTCGCGGACGCGAAAAGGAGCTAACAACGACGAACGTCTGTTCGACACCTGCGTGAAGTTGGCCGAGAAACTCCGTTTTATTTGTTGCTCGTACTAATTAAACTAATGTAATAATGCTAATTAATTGACGACGAATTATCGGTTTACGCATTATATTGGCGAAGCAAAGATCCCGCATTCGAGGTCGGAGTAGAAACGACGATAATCAACAGCGGTTGAACACTGAAATAGTTCTTTCAACTTTATTGTAGTTCGAAATGTTCCGTCCCCTCTCATTGGTCGAATGCGCGCTAAACAAAGCGCGCATAGTTAGCGCAACGCTATTATTCCCAATCAATCGTTTTTTTTTTATACTCCCGTTACGAATCCAACATGACGACACTTTGAGGAGAGAAAAAACGTCAGGTGCTAATGTTTTCTTTTTTTTTGATGCTCGAACGATCCGTATGCCTTTGCCAGTTTTACTTCTTAAACGATACACCAATCGAGCAATAAAGCAATGGAGCAACTAGTGGGAACTAACGTACAAGTCGTCCTCAGTCTCAAAGAAGGTACGATTTGTTTACATCCGCGGAAAACGTAACCTCTCGCTCGCGATATGAGCGGGAAACATTCGTTTGACACGACGCCTCTCGACGATGCTTTCAGGCAAGGGTTTTCAACGTATCGCGAATCCTACTTGCGTCGTGTCGACGCTCAACGGACAATCGCTGGAGACTGATTTCATCGAGCCCGACACGAATCCCTGTTACTCGACGGATTTAGTCTGGAAAGCCGACAAGTATAGTTTGAGAAAGTACGCAATGTAAACGACAGAGAAATATCAGTAACCGTTAGATTGTTTACGCGAGTCTACAATGGTAACGCAAATTAGTTTAATCGATGTCCGTTCTTGGACAGATAAAGCTTCGATCTCGTCGAGGTTCGTTAAGTGTTGATTTTTTTAAATTGTTATACAGAATGCGATCGGGCCAGGAACCCTTGAAAATAGAATGCTTTGAAATTAAGGAAAACGGCAGAAGGGACAAAATCGGGTACGTTATTCTGAGCTTGAGAACGGCTCGAATCATACTACCCAGAGACGAAGATTTTAACGTGCCGTCGACCTGGCACAGACTCTTAGGACTGAGGAACGATTTGAAAGTCGACAAACCCGAATTATGTCTGGCTCTGACCATCGAAGATCACGAGACTTACATTCGTCGCGTTTCACGACCAGAGGTAAATCATTGAAGAAAAATAATTTTTTTTTTTTACTATATATATATTTTTTTTAAAGGTAATGCCGAGTAAAGATGGGATACACAGTAATTTTTCTACGACCGATTCCGAGACTGTCGTGCCTTACTTCATTGAGAAGGAGAATTTAATACAATTGGGTCCCATCGATACCAGCGACTCCCTTTTTCTCCTTAATATTATTACGGGAGAGGCAAAGAATTTGCATCTTCTGAAACAAGAGACTGACAAATCTTTGGACGACGATTATACGCTGTGCGGTCGTTTTCTGGAGTCCGACGTTCGATTAAGATCGTTTTCCACGCTAGAAGAACGTTTTGAAGGGAACGAAGCGCCGCTCGCGAGGATAAGAAGCTCGCGGAAGGTTTTGCGCCGTTATCTCGGGAAGAAACCCAATTTTTCACTGACCCTGCAGCGCGGAGATGCGATTCTCGGACAGGCGGACGTGGATCTGAGGCCGTTGATAGAGGAAGAAATAATCGAAGATTCTCAGAGATATTCGGAGAACGTCGATGCCGTGTTGAATCATCGTTGCTTTCTGATCGGCGAAAGAACGCCAATTAGCATTCGCGACAACGAGAACAATCGAGCATACGTAGATCTGCAATTTAAGCTACGTTACATCGAGGCGCAAAAAATGGCTGAAAGAAAAATAAATGCTGATTCGGATGAGCCGTGCAGACAAGAATGCCCGGGAGACAATACGACGGGCTTGTATTACGCTTTGTCGGAAATCGACGCTCACAGAAATCCTCGCGGTGACTTCGGCACGCGGCCGAACGAGGATCGAAGAATGTACAAAAGTTTGTACACCGATACGACGAAGGTCGCGAATGAGAGGATTCAAAAGGACCGCGCACCGGCACCGAGTATAATCGGGGCAAGCGAGTCGCGCGGCGCCCAAGATTACACGAAAAGCTTGGAAGCTTATCACTGCTATTGCCTCAACGTTAACATGATCGGCATCAAATTGTCGTCGTCGTCGGTGCGAAATATCGAGTTCAGGTAATCGAAAGTTACGCGCGACGCAAACACGATTCAACGACAAATTGCAGCTTTCTCGTTTGATTTATTCTCACTTTTTTTTCGATTCGAGGGAATTTATTTTATTTTATTTATACAAATTAATTTAGTAATCGGTCAATTTTACCGTGAGCAGATTTCATCATCCAAAAGCCGAAATAATGTCGACTTTGTATCCGAATATGCCTCTGTCGCGGGACGAACATTTGAGACTCCAGGACATTGGATGCAAATTGCATTTCATCTCATCGTCCAATGAAATAAGACATTTGTTGATGTCCTATCCACCGAAAGTCAGTATTCGTGATGTAGGCAGCGAGGCAAAAGCTTGCATAGGACAAGCTATACTCGATGTTGCTCTGCTCTTTCGTCAACAGAAAGTAAATTATTCGTCGACAGTCGGTTCCGCATCGCCCGTTTGACTTTGTTAATTACGAATTTTCTACTTAAAGCCGGAGATCAAGTACGAAGCTCTGCTCCACGATTGCGGGAAGAGCGTGATAGGCACGTTGGACGTCGCGATGTATCTCGAGGATCGCGGCCCTTATTACAAAACTTACAAAAACGGATCCGACGAAAATTTTGGGCCTCCCATAATAGACGATAGTTTGGCGTACAAAATAGTCGACGAACTCGAAACGTGGAAGGACCATCAACAAGAGATATTTCGCGTCGAGGTACGATATTAACTTTTACAAATAAAAAATGTAACGATAAGCGAGTGAAAGACGAATGTGTATTAACGGCAATTATACGTGTGATGAATAGTTGAAAAGAAGAGAGGAACGATACCTTAATCGATTGAGCGACGAGTGGCAACAGCGACGAGAGAAATTGGAATCGAAATTGGCCTGCAGCGTCGAGCAGTGCAAAATTCTGGCGAACAGTTTGAACAAGGCGACCGAGGATCTGCGCACCAGGAGACTTAAGAGTCTCGAGAAGGAAGCACGGCTCATAAAAGCAAACGAGGATTTGCAGTGGAGATACGACAATAATATGTTGCAAGTGCAGGAGGCATCGCGAAGATTGCAAGAAGAGCACGTCTCGAAGGTTTGTCAAAACGTTGGATAAATTCTCGACGATAAACGCCGGTTTCTGGACCTTTCTCTCTTTATCTGTTTGATTAATTCATCATTCGCGAAGATAAATAGTTTGGAGGAGCGAAGAAACGTTCTCGAAGCTGAGAACGAATCTCTTCGTTCCGAGAACGAAAGACTGCGTCGATCAATGAGCGAGCAGGGAGAAGAGATTCGCGCTTATCGGAAAGGCGCGCTAACTCAGGACCAAGTTGCCTCGCTTCTCCAAGACGTCAAGGCCCTCGAGCAAAAATTGTGCAACACCCAAAAGAGCAAGGCCTTCTTCAAGGAAGAATGGGGCAAGGCCGTCAGAGAAATTCATCGAATGAAGATCGAGCACCAGCAAGCTATAGGGGTTAGAATAAAAGCCAGCAAGGAAGAATTGAAGAATTTCAAGTGCGTACGACGAAATTTCGCATCGATCTCCAAACGGCTGGGAAACTTTAATTATTTTCTTGTTGTTATTATAGCTTGGAGGATATGCTGAGCGCCGACTCAACTGCTCTCACTAACGATCAGATATTATTGGGCCAGATACAGAAGGAAATCGACGTGATTAAACCGACTTCAACTTTCTCACGCAGAGACGCGCCGACGAGTCTGCAGAGCTTGACGCCTCTCGACGTGCAGCTCTATCCGCGTGAGAGCTCGAAAACCCAGCGCGGCTCGGCGAAATCGGAACAACAGGACGAACGCGTGAGAAAGCTCATCGAGGAACGAGACGAGCTCCTGAAGACCGGTAGCTATACGATCGACGACACTGTAATTGTTAGACTAAACAACGAGATAAGGTCGCTCCTCAACGACAATTGACCGAAATCTGTGTTCGCCGAATTTCTGCGGCGCTGTGTTACACGGCGTAGAATAAAACTCAACGAATTTAGTCTATAATCGTATGTATTTCAAACATCGACGCAGCAAAAACGTCTCAGAGAAACGTTCCTCGTTACAAAACGTATGTGCCATTGTTTTCCTTGACGAAATACGGAAGAACGCTGAGCGGCGCAGCGTAATCTCGTAGCCATCCGGGCCCCAACCAGGTTCTGTTCTGATTCGGATCCTTCCAGCGACCGGCCGGCAGATAAACGTCGCGCACAACGGCGCCTTCTCGCGTTACCGGGGCAACGAGTATATCTTCTCCGAGAAGATAAGCTGCGAATTAACGAAACGAGAAAAATTAATATACAGTAAAAAAAAAATGAGTACATCGAAGAAAAATTTCTCGTTGCTCGAAGCTTACCATCGTTGACCTTGTGAGCAATCGGATCGGTTGGGGCGGCCCACCATACAGGCGGATTCAACGGCGCTCCCGTGGCGACCGATTTGTCCATAAGCCCGACGATTATCGGCGTTATCGCAGCGTGAAGATCCGTGAATTTCTTCGATATAACGACGGTCTCGTTGTCAAAATCCCACGGCACGAAGGAATACTGAAGCGACGGCATGAAGACGTTAGCCTGAAGCCAACGAATGAAGAGTTCCTTCGACGGTAGCACCGTGCCGTTGAGCGAACCTTCGAGATATCCGTTACCGCCGATCATGTCGGGTAGCACGTTGACGTAGCCGTTCAGATTCATTTGCAGAAGCGTCGTTATCAATGTCGGCAAGCCGTTGTTCCAGGTCCACTTGGTGTCCTTGTCGAGCATTCTCACGAATATCGGGAGCTTCTGAGTCTTCAATCCAACCCGAACTTCGATAATGTCGCCGAAGTTCTTCGCCAGCGCGGACACGTAATCGGTCGTGAAGGAGCCGGGCTGAAGTTCCAGCGGACCGGAGAGCGAGGCTACTTGCGGCAACCACGAACTCTCACCGGCATCGAATTTGAAGCCGTCGATGCCGCTCCTCAGGATCAAACGCAGCCTCGCCGCCCACCACTCCACGGCTTGCGGATTCGTGAAATCGATCGTCGCCGATCGGGCTCCTTGCCACCAGCTCATTCGCACCTCGCCGGCGAGATTCTTCACGAAGAAATTTCTCCTCAGAGCCTCGGAGTAAGCCGGCTCGCAGCCCTCGTTTATGAACGGATGAATCCACAGGGTAACGCGGAAACCTTTCCTCTTCAGCGTCGCGGCGACTCGGGTTACGTTCGGAAATTTGGCGGGATCGAATACCGCGGAACCGTAACAAGTCTCCCAATTGTCGTCGATCTCGAGTTGGCTGTTGTTGAAACCGCGAGCGACGATCTCGTCGGCGAATTCGTTCACGACCGCTTCGCTCACGTTGACCTTGTAACGCGCCCAAGTCGACCAAATCGGATGCTGTATCATTCGTTGATCCGGATGACCGCTCGGCTTTCCCAGCAGCGTCGAAACCACGGTCGTGTGAGCCGCTCGCGGATTCGGCGCGTAACCGATCAGATAATCGAGACGGACGACCGTTCGAGATCTGTACGGCGCCGCGTTGCGCGCCACGAGGCATATGTGCTTGTCCAATATGTTGTTCTGATCGAGGAAAAGCGGCACGGTCTCGTTGACCCATATCCAGAATCCTTTGCTGTTGAGCCAGTAACGCTCGGCCGTTCCCATGTTCGTGTGATGCGTCGGTAGATACGGCTCGTCCTCGTAGTACATGTGCTGTATCGGCCAATGCTGATAGCGCATCTGCGGTCCGCCGTACCATTCGGTGTTGTCCGCGAGCTCGTAACAATCCGTCAGAACTCCGGCATAATTCTCGACCGAACGCGATATCTTTATTTCCTCACGATCCGGCAGTGTCTCGATTCTCGTTTCCACGACATTGCCGCGCATAACGCAGGTCGTGTGCGGAGCGCAGTCGGGGACGATCGACAAAGGTTGGCCGGAAAGATCCTCGTTTTTAGTGTACAGAACGTTGCTGGTGGCCGTTCCATCTTTTGAAAGAATATTTTTCGCATTAATTTTTTTTTCGCATTAATTTTTTTTTGCAATTAATTTTTTTTCGAAAGAACTTTTACTTTACCTTTCTTCAGAATATCCAGGCGCACAGCGCCACTGCTGATATCGATACCGATCACCGCATTCTTCGTGACTCTGGCAACGTTTTTCGGCGATGCGCCCGCTGCCGAGCACAACAACGCGTTGCCGGAGAACAAGAACGCCAGAAGGATCGCTGAAACGAATTGTTGCGAGATTAATTGAATGAATTTCGATGTTTTCTTCCGCGGACAAAGATTGAACGAGAATTTTTTAATGGAAACACGAGATTTTGAGTTTTTGGATCGGTTACGAGTTTTTGAGAAAATTTTTGCAGATACTTCGAAAAAGCGGAAGCGTCTCGACCCCCAGCAGAAGAAAACGTTCTTTTTTCACGCGTCGAGAGGCTGCAGGAAGTTCGCCGAATTTTGGACTAAAGCCAATATTTCTTACCACACAACACCCTTAGCTCCTGCATCTTGACACTCGCGTCGCAAGATACTGATCGCGGTCAACAGTGCTGTCTCAAGGCTTTATATACCGTTTTATCTCCAATCCGATGCCGTCCAGTGCAAGTACGGCAAATTTTCTTGTATCGATTGTACGACGATCGAAAGTGAAAAATCACTATCATCAATCTAACGGATGATAGATAGCAGTAGCGAGTCTACTTGTTATTGCAACTTATCGCATCTCGGAATGATTCAACTAGAGGACGGAACATCCGACAATTCCGCCGATTGACCTTGGGATAATTTCTTTCGGAACAGTAATTAAAAATGTCTGGTTAATTGAGATAGCACCTCGTAATCACACGAAAGAATTACTACTGTTATTGTTATACGTACACACCGCTCGACCGATATTTTTCATTTTTCCGACAATTATAATGTTTTTCTAATTATTTTTTTAAATAATAACGCAAACATTAACACAAAAACAGACAAGGAAGAGTTATCGAAGAAACTTTAAAACTTCAAATGGTAAGACTAATAATTCAAAAAGATCGTGCCGAAGAAAGCAAGTACTCGTGGCGTACTCTTTTTACCGTCGTACCGAACTATATGTTGCGAGGCAGGTTTTTCCATGCGAGACGCGAGTATCGCGTGAATCGTCTCGAAATGTCACAAGGATCCAATCTGACTCATTGCTATGTTGTGGAATGAGATATCGGGGCGGTGCAACTGTTTCGGTCGGTTCGCTCTGAATATTTAATCGGTTCAATTAAATAACAAAGTCGGTGAATCATTAGCCCGAGCTCGGTTGCGTTGGAGGTTAATGCTGTTGAAACGGGGCGCCAATGTGACTGGGGCGAACGCGACGGAGCAGTGAAATCGATAAGGATACTCTCGCATCGTCAAGAGCGGAGTGAAACTCGGGTATAGAATCGCTCGCGGTCCTCGCTCTTTGGATAAATAATTCGGGCGCTCTCGAGGATCTTTGGCAGTCAGGAACATGTCCGCCTCGATGATGTCGAGCGTCAAGCTCCAGGATGACATGAGCAGCATCCCACTCGCCGATGATGATCCTCAAGGTACACAAAGAGCTCTCTTTCAATTATCGTCGTTGACTTCGACGCTTTCGGTACCGACCTACTATTTTAATACGATTTACAACACAAAAAAAATCGCTGACAATTTTGTAAAAAAAAATAATAATTACAATTTATGATGATAGAAAAAAAATATAGATACTTGTTTGTGTTCTACAAATAATGTATAACAATAAAAAAAAATGCAGGTTCCCATCAAAGATTTAAATAAGAGTCGAAAAAAAATTTCAATTAAATATTTTTTTTTTAATGAATATTGTGTTGCAGTAATAATTCCGGAGGAAGATATACCAGACAACGACTCCCAAGTTTCGGATGCTTTTGCTCGGGGACGAAGCATGGATTCAATTCCTTCCACTTTCACCAACGGCAGCTGCAGTCCGAACAGTGCGTCTTCTGCTCTCTATTTTTATTCTTGATTTCTGCCTACTCGATTCGAGGATCTCAATGAAAATTTTTATCTTCAGGCTTAGATCCAGACGTCAGTCCGGACGAGCAGGAGGAGAAAGCCAGATTAATCTCGCAGGTTCTGGAGCTCCAAAACACACTGGATGGTAAATTTCATTACTGATGATTGTTTGTGTATCGTTAAGTAATCGTTTGAAATAATTTGTTTCATTGCAGATTTGTCCCAGAGAGTGGACAGCGTTAAGGAGGAAAATCTCAAGCTGAGAAGCGAGAATCAAGTTCTCGGCCAGTATATAGAGAATCTAATGTCAGCCTCGAGCGTTTTTCAATCCACGAGTCCCAATACCAAAAATAAGAAATAAGCGCTTCGCGAGATATATTTTTTTATTTTCATTATTATTTTTTTATCACACGTGGAATCTGCGCGCGATCTTATGTAATCCCGATGAGCATAATAAATCGAGCACATGGGCCCAATCGAGCCGAAAGCTAGTCATATTTACACGTTTCTTCTCAGTTTTGTTGTTTTCATTTGTTTCCTTTTGTTTCACGTTCGCGTGAATAAATCATATTCACTTCGAATGAAAAAAAAAATCATCAAACTGTTCGTTATTGATTTACAGAAACGTAGTTTCGGGAGTCAAGTTAAATTCATGGGAAATAAAAAAATTTCACAATCGTCCGAATCACAAAAAACATGACATCGCGACATTTTTTGTTTCTTTCTTTTTCCTAACTCTGTACTGCCAGGAATGCTTGAAAGCTTGATATGTGTAGAATGAAGCGATAGAGTTGATGGGAAAAATCAATGAATCACATTGCTCGACAGAACGTCGAGTGTCCAGCGCTTTCTTCGAATTAACCGTTCATTAATCGGATCACGTGCGCGATAGTGATAGAAAATTTTACGAAGAAAATGGCATTGTTCTATGTACAAGCACGAGTGGCCGGTTGGTTCTTTCTTGAGCGCACGGGAATGGTGTTATTTTCATTTATTTTTCCAAACCAAAAACGTGCTTCGCTTGAGCGTACGCACGGTTTACGATCAATTGTAATTGCTGTTAGCTGAATCAGTGTACAGAAGAGACAAGAGAACGATCATAGTGTTTTACTATAAATATATTATATGTACAACATATACGAAGAGTTTCACGAACGTTTCACTATGGAATTTAAGGCTCGGTAGAATTTGTGTTACAAGCCGATTTCAAAATCGATTTGTAGCACAATTATCGTGCCGCGCATTTTCACTGATTATACGTACGTTGCAAATTCATTATTTTTTTTTTCTCGATATGCCAAGTATTCTACTCTCGTGGATACGAGCTGATTGCACAATTCCCGAATTATACTACTGTTAACTATCCACGGTGTTATAATAAAGCTATTGAACTTGTAAAGAAATGCATTTTTTCTCCAAAGCGGAATAAACTTTAGTCCAGTCCTAATTTATTATTTTAATCGACAAAATTGTCTTTCGTTTCCTGGTTCGGATTTAGGTCAATTGTTTTCGTTCGCTCGAAAAATGGTCGAAGGTTTTGTCGCGGGAAAAGGGGAAAGGTGAAAAAAACTGAATGGTGCAGATGGAACTAACACAGTGTTGGTATTTGGTATTGGTTTATTTGTATCTCAGGTATAAACCTATTACAAAAAAACTATACTTAAGTGTAAATTAAATCTAATTTCGTCACCAACGTGTAAATTCTCTTAGCGCGTAATTTAACGATATTAACGTTTCAGTTGGCGATCCCTATTCTCAGCGTTGTCGCATTGAATAATTTGGCATTCGATATAAATACGTTGTTCTCCGTGAATGCGCGTACTCCGACTTTTCCGAAGGCCAATCGAGGGCTTTCCGATCGAAGAGTAAATGTATTCCCAAATCGTCGGAGACTATAGTTAACTTTCTCATGGGAAGTAACAAACAACAAAGCGTCATCGTCAATATCGCGAAACGTTCATTGATATCGAAGCGCGCGGCATTTGCCTTATCTCGCGCCATGATTCGATAACAGGCGTTTGTTTTTTATCAATACATATTTTTTAATTTCGCAACGATTTTACGATTGTGAGACAAGAGAAATTTGGAAAATCGATGTGCCGCATTGCATTTCAATGTTTCGTTGACTCGCTCGTCGCGCCAATTATTTTTGCCGCTCGCACTTCGCGCGTGTCGGAGCCACGACTCGAGAGACGGAGACAAAGAGGCCATCCGAGATATCGATATCTGGGTAGCAACGTATTTTTTCTTTCAACCGTTCATTTATCCATCTACGTACAGTCGATCGCTGCCTTAATCAATGTAAACGTTAACTATTAAGGATTTTGGACGTGGATTCGTTGATTCACCCGCATGCTCAATGCGAACTTTCATCCGAGCTCGCACGCACACCGGACTTCTTTTCCACTCGTTTTTCTTTCTCCTTTCATTTATAAATAAACCACAAATCTATATTACAAAAATATACATATCTCGCCGTTCGGAAGTTTGCCTTACGCACAGTTTCGAGACCGTCGTAAGCCGCGAAGATTTTTCCGATAATCCCTGACGTTCCGTTAATTACATAAATACACGCTATTTACATGTTTTTTTCAATAAAAAGAAAAAAAAAACAAAATTCAATTATGGATAGACCTTTTCCCTCCTGCGTCGCGGTAGCGTCGGCGAAAGGTCGAACACGCTTTCACGTTAAAAAGATACTTCCGATACAAGTGGTCAACTACAACTTAAAAAATATAGACGTAACGTGCTATATTCAAGTTAGTCGGGTTCGGGATCCGTGTGTTCGTGACCATCGGGACGCATTATTTACACGCAGCTGAACTTGACACCTGCAAAAGTCAAGGCGATAATGCGCCAATGAGTTTTTCGTTCGTTAATCGACATATCGGTGACGAGAAAAGTGACGATGCGACGCGATAAGCGTTTGTCTCACCGAGAAAAGCTGCGTCATGTAAACATTTGCGAAGATTAAATTCTTTTTTTCAATTCGCAACGATTGCGTTTAGTTAATCGTCGATTCTCGCGGCATCGTGCACTTTCTCTCGATCAGTTATCGGTTATTTTTTGGTTTTTTAAACTTAACAAAAATTGTCAATATTGTTGTGTACCGTCGTCACTCGAGTAGCAATTATGGCAGTGGAGTTTGTGATTTCGTACGCGCACGTCGGTTCCCATTAGGCCGTCGCCCAGTCGAACGTGACACACGCAGCATTTGAAGCATTCCATGTGATAGAACAGGCGCAGGCTCTCGATTATCATCGCCGCTCCTCTGCCTGTCGAACAAAAGAGACAAAAAAAACGAATCCTTTTTATGATCGAAACGGCTCTCGAGGGCATTCGCTGAATTCGCGTTGATCGCGAGAGTCACGCACCCAATTCGTCACCGCAATGTGAACACTTTTTTTTTCCGCTGACGCTCAGCATCTTTTCCTGATTGTCCGCGTTGTTTCCCGCCGAGTACTGATGAACCTTCGGATGCTGAAGCATCGCGACGTGCTGGGGACTTTGTTGATGTATCGAGGAGAGATGTTCGTGACTCGCACTTTGCTCGAGTCTTCAACAAAAAGTTCGATAGTATTTAATTTTTGCATGAAAATGGAAACGAGCTAGTTGACTCTCGCGTAAGCCAAGATTCGGACTCAAAAAAGTTCAATCTACCGTCTGCGAGGTGGCGATGGTCTCTCCTGAACTCTGTTCTGGACCCGTTGCGTCAAAGTCTGGATTATCGAATCGGGCAATGGCTTGCAATCGGGCCTCGAGGCGGACGTTGCCGCATAAGGTACCGAAGTTCCGGTAACATGTTGCTGAGGTTTTCGCCCAACGGATCGCTGATTCTTCTCATTAATTCTCCGCTGTTCGGCTTCCTGAAGATTCAACATATATATTTTTCTATATTCTTGACTACTTTTTAATTAAGGCTCGAATGTTTCTTGCAAGAAAAAAAATCAGTTCATTTCCTCCCATAAATCACGAGAAAGAAAAATCCGACCTTTAACTCTTTTTTCGAGACGTGGCTCCTTAACAAATAACTTGCCTGAATGAGCCAATGTTGATAATTGTATTCCTGAGTTCCACGCGGCACGTCGCTCTTTCGTCGCTGAACCCACTGGTCGCCCTTGACGATCCGCGGTCGCGGCACAGCGCTCAGAGCGTGAAGGGTCTCCTTCGTCATCTGCTGGCCGGTGTGATTCGACAATGTCGTCGACGAGCTGCTGCGACCGACTGCATCCTCGATCTGTTCGGGAATCGAGTCCGCCGACGGAATTCTACTGTTTCTGCGCATTACAAAATACCCACATCGGTGAATGGACACACAAAGGCGGATTACGCAAGTACGCGTGGCATTATATAGGCTGGAAATTAAAAGCGAGGAACAGAGCGAGACTGCGAGGAGTAGACAAGCGTTGCAGCCTTTCGACGCAACACTCTCGTGCCGTATGTTTGCATTGCGGGGACTTGTGTAACATTTCGGCAACGATGCGTCAAATTAACGCGAACGTTCTCTCACCTTATCGTAACGTCTCGCTGGATCTGTTCGACGAGCCGCGAGGGTTTCGAGGGCGGTACCGGCGGCGGCGGAGGCCTTCTCTTCTGTCCCTCGTGTAGCTGAAGATTTGGCATCGAAGATCTGTAGTTCACCGGCGCCGATTGATACTTGTAGCGCGACGAGGCAGTGCCGCGATTCACGGCGTTGGAAACGTTCGCAACGTCCTGCAACGATTGCCATTGCTCTTGGAGCTGCTCGGCGAGTTGCAACTGTCTCTGCTCCCGATAGGCCATGTTCGTTCGTCGACGCTTGAGCTCTTCCTGCTCGAGTTGCAAGAGCTCACGCTCGACCCGCAGCACCTCCTGTCGAATGCATATCGTTCACGATGAATATTTTTTCGCAATTATCGCGAGACGATTGTCCCGAGACTGTCGCGTGATGCAAACTTACCCCAGAAGAAAAATCGTCGTCGTGCTTGGAATTAATCGCCATTTGCTGCAATGAATTGTAAGAATGTCCCGTTTGAAAAATGAGATAAGATCGTTTTCACGGAAATTAATGAATGAATAATGAAGTTATTCTAATGACCTCGGCGTCGTGAGCGCGAATGTGAAGCCCCATCGATCGATTTTGCGCGTTCTCCTGTCGTCGCGATTCCGTCGCTTTTCGCTCCTGCTCCTCGTGATCTTCCTGCATCCTGAGCTGCTCGGTCTTTATTCTCATCAACTCGTCCTCGCGAAGCTTCTTCTCCTCGGCGCGCTTCGCGGTCTCGGCTACGCGCTCGGCCTCGCGTTCCTGCCTCATTATTTCCTGTTGCTGCTTTCGCAACTTTTCTTCCTCTTGCTTGCGCTCGTTCTCGTCGTTCTTTCGCAACGTCTCCTCGTGACGGCGAAGTTCCGTTTCCTGGGCGCGATCGCGCTCAAGCTGCATCTTCTCCTCCTCGAGTTCCCGCAGCTTGTGCGCTAGTTTCTCGCCTATATCGCTGCGTTCCCAAAACAGTTTGTCACACATGTTGTACGATCGTTTTTTACATTTTTTCGTCTTATTCTCACCGACGTGACGGAGAGCGTCGTGTAGTGATATTATTGCTACGATACGAAAGACGAGGAAAGGAGTTGTCCCATGCGATAATAAACAAACCAATCTTTATTCTAGATCCAAAAGTTTTTGTACAAAGAGAGAGAGAGGGGGCGTGGGGTCCGGGTAAAGAGAGCGGGAATAGTGACGAGAAAAAAAAACTACCGTCGAAAGTTCGGGTTCAAAGGTAACTTTTTGGAAGACTGTGCCGAAGGGAATTTTCTACCTGTTCTGCTCGCGATCGTTTCCGTAACGCCATTGTTCCTCCTTTTCCAGAACCTCGATTATCTCGCGTTCCTTCTTCGTTATTTCGTCCTCTTCCGAGGACGTTACGCTCGCTCCGAAGGGCTCGCTGCTCTGACGACTGTGCTGCGACATGTCCGGGCTCACCGGCTGCTTGCTCCAATCCTCGGTGTGACCGAGCTCGACTCCGGAGTCTCTCTCGTGGCTCGAATCTTGCTCGTAATTACTGTCCGTGTCGTACGAGCGACGATCTTGTTGATCGATCCGTCTCTCCGCCGCGAGAATCGTCGCCATGTCCGGCGGTTTTGTCAACCTCACCTCGCGCTCCAGATCATCGTCGTTTATCTGTAAAAAAAAATACAAATTTTTGCCCGCTTTTTTTGTTTCACTGAGTGTGATACAATCTTTTCTTCCTTGAAGAGTAATAATATTTCTTTTTAGATACGAAAATAGTTTTCACACATAAAAAAGAAAATGAAAAAAAATAAATCAATTTACCCCTTCGATTCCAAGAAAATCGGAACGTCTCGTTCGCAATTCTTTCTTGATACGTCGAGTGGAATTTAAACGCTTGAGTGGCTCGACCGGCAAACTCTCCTCGTCGCTCAGATCCGTTGGCGGCGGTGGTGGCTTTTCTTTCGGTGGTTCCACGTTAGTTGATGGTCCCAGCGGAAAATTCATCCCATTCACGAATTCCTCGTCGCTCGTTACGTTCATTGGAGGAAACTTGAAAAACGATGAATCAATATTTAATAATGGCTTATCGTGAATTAAATTCCATCCGTTTGTCGAGCGGCGATAAAATAGAGGTAAATCATCGTCAACGTCCAATCGTTGGGTAAACACGAATTACGAATCGGCTAATTTCACAAACCTGTTTCGACGAAGGCGACAGCGTGCCGAAAATGTTTGACTCATCGAATATTAATGTACCGGTGATGAAAGGACTCGGTTGGAGCGGAAGCGGTACCGGTCTAACTATTTCCGGCTCTCGTTGGCTCTCGTTGATCTGCTGCTGGTGCTGTTTCTCCGCGACTGAATCGTCGAGACTCGCGAGCTCCATCGCGGGCACGTCGTTTCTAGCCGTTTCGTACTCGTCCGACTGCGACGTCTCGTCCCGGCTTCTCGTTTCCACGTCCATGCTGTCGACAACGATCGATTCCTAGAGGGAAAAGAGAGAACAGTTAGCGACGTTGCAATGCAATCTCTCGTATGAATTTTGCACGTCGCGAATTTCGCAAAGCAACATTCTATGCAAATTCGTCGCAATGAGCCGCTTCGAGATGCAAACAGGACTCCTGTATTACTGCAACAGTTTAGCGTTTAAGTTCCATGCCTCGATTTCGAGATAACGGCAGTCTAAAGCAAGAAAAAAACGATTTATCATTCCTTTTTCACTGTCCATTGATTTTCTATTGCTTTGCGAAACTCCATTGACGCTTTAAGGAAAAATGGAAAATCAAACAAATATTATTTAATGAAAGAACATTAAAGCGTGTGTTTAACGTGTGCGAAGCTCTGGATTAATAGAAGCTTGGATTTTTATCGTGCTCAACGATGTATGTGAGATATTTTCATTGCGGAGCAAGCACGCGATCGCTCACCGGGCGCTATCGCGAGGTGACTTTGGAGCTAAACTAACAAGATAGATACACTGTGCAAACAGTCAAAGTATTCTCGCACTCTCGCACACACGAAGAACTACAAATATGTACCAGGCTTTATCGAAGGAAGAAAAAAAAAGGGTGCTGTCCCCGACTCTACAACCTGTTCGTTAACGGAAATGGGTCCTGTCTCTATTTCGAAAAGAATTCGTCACGGCGTTTTAACCGGATTTATTTTTGAATATTTCCTTCACTGAATTTATTGCGCATGCAAAGAACTTTTTTTTGGCATGTTTTTCTTTTTATCGAATAGGCAAAAAAACGAAAATTAACGTGCGGTTAACCAACGAAAAGAATCACAAAGATGGGAGAGAAAGAAACCTGTGATGTAACGCGTTGCCGCCTCAACTCTGATAATCGACGAGTCTGTTATCACGGTTCGCTCTAAAAGGGACCCACCTGTTGACATTGCTATTAGCGTTTAATCAGAGGTCTCTCTCTCTCATCCAATCTTCATGCGACACGACGAGTCATGAGGAAGCCTTACCTACCGGACATCGAATAGCGGTTGTCTTCGAAATATTAAAAAAATATCGATTCACAGCCCCGGACGTCGATGCGTCACTAATGAAGGATTCTTATTTTTAATCAGTCGATCGCCTCGCGTGATAAGTCCGGTTATTTTTGTTTTAAGGTGTGTATCGTTACATTTGCAGTCACTCGTACGATTCGAAGAAAATTGCGCATTGTTCCTAATGGGATAGATATCTGACAAAAATTAACCGTACAAAAGGTACTAATAACATGATGTTGCATTATGATAACAACAAAAAGATAATAACATATCGGTTTTTAATAAAACTAAGTTTTCGATGATTAAAATGAATTCTAAAGAAATTCTTATCTACTCAGAATCATTAACGAATCAATTTCAGGTAATAAAAAGTAGTGGTACCAGATGATGCATTGAAGAATTTTTTAAACTTATTCGTCAATAACTCTTCGTTATCATAGTGTGCAAAATCAATTCTCTTAGCACTTTTGAAGTGTCTAATTTTTTCGGATTTTTAGCCCATTCGAATTCGTTGAAATTCTCTCTGAATTCCACTTTTGGCTGGAAATATGACGAAACACCCTCTTAATGCTTGAAAATATTTGTTCACCAATGTAAGTATCAAGCCGAATGAAAAGTGCTAGAATTATTCTGTCTCGACATCTACAGTTTGTCTCTTAAATCTCACTGCAACAAGTGAACTGAAGCTGAATCGTAAGAAAAAAATACTCGACGAATTTTATTCTCGTTAGTCAAGGATTTGTCGTGCGTGAAAAGACGAGATGCTTGAACTGTCCAATTTCGTGTATATTTTCTTTACAAATTAGGCGACGGCACCTTCGAAACGCTATACAATAGATAATTGTGCAATATCAAATCCAGCATCGATTCTCATACAAGGATTTTGCGTATGCATTTTCGCTCCACACGATAGCGTAGGCCTTCGGAAGAATGATTTATCAAATAAATAAATAGTACACGCGTTACGTAATGTGCTAGGTGAGACGAGGGGGAGGTTTCGACAATGGGTCTCGTAACTGGGAATTCAGTCTTTCGGGTCTGGGTCTCGATAATCTCGCTACTTTGTGCGGTTATTTGCAAGGCTAAGTGCACTAATCTGGCGCACTACGCACGTCCTCCGGTAGCTGATGGACAAACGATCTGGCCTTATGCGTTTTTTTGGTTTTTCCTTTTTTCCTTTTCTTTTCGTATAATCTATTTACACTGCACAGTGACTTAAACCGAGTCACTCATCCTCTACGACTATAATCTCATATCTTCTCTATATACAAGAGTTTCAGCATTCAGCAAGAGATCTCTCTCCGCCCGAAGGGTATCAACACTTTCAGGAACAGGCGCCCTGACGGGCCTGTTCCTCCCCCGTCCTGACCTCGTCGCATCGTTCCTTTCCGATTCTCGTGACCGTGATGAACGGCGTTACCGGTGGACTCGACCCCGTCTCGTCCGGCGACACTACGATCTTCTCGCAAACTTCGATAATCGTTCGACGTCTCTCGGCCTGTTGTTTGTCGCAATTGCCACAATCTTCCGATGTTTTGCACGCTTGGCTCGCGGACGTCGAGAAAGGAATTTTCGAGTGCGAGCTCGGCGTCAATTTGCCCGTTGATTTCGTCTGATTCGTGACTTTAGTCGCGGGCGTGCACGAGACAGGAGAGCTCGAAGCCGCACAGTGTTTGGCGTTCAGGCTCTTGCGTGGAAGAGGCGTCGGTATCTTCGAAACGGATCGCTTGGCGTCTTGAGTATTGTTCAACGTTTTGCCGACAAGCTGACCGAGCGAATCGTCATTATCCGCGAACGAAGTCTCGATCGCTGAGAGCTCGGACTTGCATCTCGGCGATTCGTTGCAACTCGTACTAACGGGAATACTCAACGATTTCGTTAAATCGCCGATCTCGGACTCGAGCGAGGGCTTGTCCGTGCTGATGTCTTTCGACGCTACAGGCGGCGCCCTTCGTGGGGGTATTCTCGGACTCTGATAAACGATCGGACGTATCGCGCTAGCTTTCTCGCAATTGGTATTACATTTTTTCGACGCTACTGAAAACGTCGTCGCGTTACATTTGTTATTCGACAGTGTCCCAGAAGTAGAGGAACAAGCGTCAGCCGTATCCTAGGGAAACGAGAGAGAGTTCACCAAGAATATAGACGAGTTAATTTCCCGTAACCAGAGAGATAGGAATATGGTATCAAGTAGAGTTCGAAGGTGGATTAAAAAAATTGGATACATGGCAACAACGAGATAGGGATCGAGAGATCTTACCTTGGTTTTTACTGCTGCTGCCGTTGCTTGCTGCTGACCCTCGACAGCGCTCACAGCGAGATACAATTCCGCGACCTCCGAGCTCTTCGTTTGATCCGACTTTTGTTGAAGACACGCCTCCTTCGCGCTCGACGATTCGTTCTTCCCCAACGCTGTCTCGGGCCTCTCGAGAATCGTTTCCGGTTGATGAACGATTTCCTCGTCGACGGGCTCGTCGGCCTGGCTCACGGAGCAGCTCACGTCCGCCGTGTGAATACCCGAATCCTCGCGATCGGTGTCGTTCAAAACTTCCGTCGACGAGCTCGACGGTGGATATCTGTTCGAGTAATCGAGCTCCTCGAGGCTCTGCACGCGCTCGAATGTGTCCGGTCCGCTCGAAGCGTCCGCGTCCAAAGAATCCAAACTTCGATGAAAAGCGGCGCGGGGCACGCGATACTCCGAATCCGGCGACAAGCTTCTCTCGCTCGGCGTTGAATTTTCCTCGTTAATGAAACGCATCGGCTGTTTGTCGAGGAGAGCTTTCTTGCTTGGCGAATCTTTGCTCTTTGCTGTCGTGTCCAAGCGTACGAAACGTTCCTTCGACGTTTTAGCGACGATAGCCTCGCCGTTCTGAGCAAAGTGCGCGCTATCGCCTGCAGCGCCGATTTTCGAAGATGTGGAGATGCTATCGGTATTCGAGCCCGCGTATTTCTCGAGGCTCGAGAGCCTTCTGACGTGCTCGAGATCGGACGAGCACGCGTCGCGATTCAATACTTTGCTCTCGCGCTCGCTCGTTTGTTTCTCGAGATGAGAAAAACGCTCGCGAATGAGACTCATGTCGCCGGACAATCGTTTTATCGCCTTCGTTTCCTTGTCCGCGCTCTCCGCGTCGCGGTTCTGCTTCTCCAGACTCGAAAGACGCTCCTTTATCGATTTCGTGTTCGACAAATCTCCGGATGAACGCGCGCAGTTGTTGTTCATGTTGTTGGCCTTGTTGTCCGTCTTGTTCTGCGATGCTTTCTCGAATATTTCGCGTCTCTTCAGCACGTCGACCTTGACAAGAGGAACACCGATGGATTTCTCTTGATGATTCGTATCCTCGCTGTTGTCGTTCGAATTCGCAGCGTCGAGCTTCGCGTCGATATTAACGAGAGATCGTCTCGGTATGTTTTGCGTTACTCTGGACACGTAACCGCGTATCGCGCCCTCGTACGTGTACTCCTCGGGCTCGGGGGAACTAACGGCTGGCGCGATAATCGGCTCGTTGTACGCGCGATTGTCGTTGTCGTTGTGAAAACCGTTGCCAAATACCGATGGCTTTTTGGCGACGATCGGCGGTGCCATAATCGTTCTGCTCGGCGTTTCCGTTGTCGCCGTCTCGTTGCTTTCCTGAAGATTGTTGTTATCGTTCGCATTCGCGTTCGCATTCTCGTTCTCGTTCTCGTTCGAGCCTCCGGTCTCGAGATCCGAGTGATTCTTCTCGATTTCGCTGTCGCGGTCGCTCTGAAAATTCAACGGCAACACGATGCGTTAGAATGCAATGAATTTCGAAGAATTTTGTCAAAGTATCGCGACTTACGAGCACGCTCTGCATGTCGTCGTGGGTGTCGCCGCTGACCGAACTCTTTCCGCTGCTCGTGCCGATCCCTAAATCGCTGAGATCGTTCGCATCCTCCTCGTGATACATCGCCAAGCTCATGCTCAATTTTCGTCCGCGACTACCGCGCTCCTCCATCATCTCCGAGAATGTTTTGCTTCGTCGCCTCTGTCTGTCGTGTTCCTCGAGCTCGAGCTTCTTCACCTCGACGACTCGCTCGATAATGTGCTCCTGACGCTTCCTTCGGCTACTCTTCCAATTGTCCAAGTTCTACGATTCGCAAAAAAAACAAAATGGATCATCGATAAAATGTTCTCTTTCTCGTGCTGCTTCATTTTCGTCGATTTTACTTACCGATTGCCAATCCTCCGGATCATCTCGTACCTCCTGCTTGATCTTCTTGACTTCCTGAACCTTTTGCAATTGCTCTTGGGCGGTACGGTACAGCGAGCACGGTCCAACTTTGACGAATTGCAGCGGATTCGTGGCCTGTTTCGGTGGTGTTTTCAGCGTCGTCTTTAATTTCGGAGGTTCGTGAGTTACCTGAGAACAATATGAATATCCATATTCTTCGCGAGACTTTCTCCTATCGTTATATCTCTCGTTCTCATTCTTTCTTTTCTTTCTTTTTTTTTCGCCTTTGAAAAAGCTCGAGAAATTTTAAGTCGCAAAATCCCTCAACTGCCGGAGCGACCAGAGAAGCCCCTCGAAGATAAGTACACGGCTCTCTCGTCGACGCGCGAACACGCGAACGGATGCATCCGCACCGAATCCGCAATCGATTTGTCGGGAACAACCAAGAGGCCGTACGATTGCCCTGGCCCCATTCGTTGCCTCGCCGAGAATGAAATGCAAACAACGACCCGAAGTCTTCGACAATTCGTACGAGTACATGATCGATCAAGGCTCTCGCGACGAATTAATTCACAAAACTAAATAAAAAATTTCACGCTCTAATAATATAGCATTACGGTTATTCTTTACATTGTCAGATTTTATATCACGCTTGTCAAGAGAAGCGTTGAATTGATTTAAATCGATGAAAACGAATCCTGTTTCACAAATTACCCGACAACCTTTTTCTTCCGGATTCAAGAGAAGGTACCGTTCAAGTTCGATATGCCGGATGTTAAATCGCAGATCATGCGATTCTTGAGCTAAGCGTTCGACGTAATGTCTGTACTCACAATTCTGTCGTTTCGCCGCTCAGTGGCGGCTGCTTGGGAGGACGGCATCGTCGTCGTGCCTCCACCAGCTCTCCAATCGACTCGAAAGGATCCTCCTCTTCAATGTAGCGCGATTCCTCGCACTGTCGGGTCCATCCTACGCTTCTCTGCAACACGAAAAAACAATTCTCGATCAGAATGATTTCCTCTTCGTACACGTGTTTCGCTTTACATTTGTGCAAATCGCCCGAGGCTATTTCATGCGCAAAAAAAAAAAAAAGAAAATCAGGGTAAAAGAATTCGAGACAAGAGCGGCTCGCGAGACTCGAGCATCTCGATTGGCGTTGTTCGTCGAAATTCTCGAGTGCGTGCGCACGGAGCCGCGTATCGCTGACACGCGTGCGAGAATTACGATGATTAGTCATAACTCGGTTGAAATATAATTAGCCGCCGCGTCGGCACGCCAACGGATGCTCGAAGTTACTTTTAGCGAGTAACATTATTATATATAATAATGTATAACACTCGTCAGGTTGTTTTATGTTCAGCGACACGTTCGCGAATGCCACGGGGCTCAAAACGGTTGTACGATTTTTGAATCTTTTTTCTTCCGAAGATTAGTACACATTAGAGCAAAAAAGAAAATAAGAGTCGAATCCGGGGATTCTCTGAAAGGAGAGAAAGGCAATTTGACAACCGGGAAATGGGCATATAACAGCGCGATGCCTCGACCGGTCGCGCCGTACTCTCCTCGCCATATTCCGTGCATATCTCTGCGCGATACTTAAATGCTATGATTAGTGTTAATTTCGAGATGTATATAGCTCGTGGTAGCGGCGAGCAGCAGGAGCAACGGCAACGGGCAGCAGCCCACTACTAGTATTATTCTATTCGTCCCTCGTTCTTGTTGTTCGCTCGACCGTAACATTGCTTCCGTCTCCGCTTTGAGGAACTGGGTGCAGTTGAGCGGAGTCGAGAGGGCCTTCTCTCCGGCGACACTGTGTATCCGAACCGCTTTAATGTGTTACAATTCCGACGTCGCGAAAAAAATCTCGCCTGCAACGTTGCCCCCGCCGTGACGCGAGAAAGATGAAATTATTGCTTGTACCGTTGACGAGTCGCGGGGCTAATCGAGAGGCACGAACGGCACAGCAGCGAATTTGCCGAGCCATCTGGTTTGTATTACCGATTCAACGGAGTAAACGATCGAATTGCTATTTGTTTTTTCTCCTTCTTTTTTTTCATAGATCTCGTCCGTTCGACGGTAATTTCTCTCTTCGGCCGTTCAAGACGACCAAACTGCCTTCCGATCCGAGACGAATGAGTTATAACTCCGATCATCGTGAATTTGCGCGACGAGCCGAGCGTGCCAGACTCGAGAAATCGAGCCGAGAACATAAAATGGGTAATCGAAACCTATCGCTCAGCTTCTAATATTCTCCTGATTTTTTCTGCCTCGTAATGAAGGCTTTGTTTTCGCAAAAAAAAAACGTTCAGATTTTTATGCCAGGATTTTCAAAATGCTCTAAAACTCGTGTTTACCGATACAAATCGTTGGATCTTCGGACAATCGGTTAATCCGTACTCCTCTCGTCTCGATAAGCCTTTCGTGTTGCAAACGCAACTTGACCGTTGAAGACGCAATTTTTTATCGTCGAATTCCCGGCGTTTGGCGAGCCGATCTCGCTCGTCGCCAGACGTAGAGTCCACACGTTCGGTCGAAACGTTCGTTCGTTTGCGTCGGGTCATCACAACTGTACATCCAACTGTACGAGGGACGTACACAACCGGATTGGCAGTGAGGTACGAGGAGAAGATATACAGAGAGACGGAGAAGAGGGGCGAAAGACGAGCAAAAGATCCGCTCTAGTGCCGTGGAGAAACAACGGCGTTGTATGTCCCCCTCTTGACTGCAATTAATGTCCCCAGTGGTTGACGCATCGATGCTCGACAAAACTGTTAACGCACGGAGTTGCGATGATAAATACATTGTGAGTGTCGGAGGAAAAAATTTCGAGACGGCGAAACGCGCGCGGACGGCGAGCGTCAAAGTAACTGCAAATATAAAGATCGATATGAGGGACGATCGATATCGGTATAACGCTGTGTAATGATACACGTCTGGCGAGTATCGATGCGTGGGCGTACGATCCTGCATGGCTACCTTGTCGGCCATAATATAGTGTGTGTATGCGATATATACGTACATGTGACTTCCGGGTTTGATACATCCGTTTTAATGTACGCGCGAACGATTCATAGGCAGATAATACCGGCCCTTGGGTAAATTCTTACGAGTAGTCGCCGCGAAACCCTCGAGGTGCTCAACGACTTTTGCTTCCTCATAGAAAACTTGATTTTGACGCGAAAACATTAAGATTTCAGTAAAAACATGATGAACATTTTCACAACGTCGGAAAATCATAGTCGAAAAAATGTCTGACTGTATATGTGTGTGACAAAGTCAAACTTTTGAAACCTGTATAATTTAAAAATGTGTTCAGTTATCAAGCTGAAGGATAACTGACGAAGCGATGTAAAAATTTAATTAGCATGATTTTTTTCATCAAGTCGACTCAATGAATTTCGACGATTTTAGACTGGACGCTGTCGATCGGTTTTGATGGTTCTGAGAAAATATCGATATTCTAAACCAAAACGGAGTTTGTGAGTGGCGAAACAAACATTCGGTTGATCAACGAAATGATTGTCATTGTCAAGAAAAAATTGTTAATTCAATGAAAAATGTATGGAATTGACTAGGAGTTTCTTTTCTTTTTTTTCTACGTACGAAATGTTTGTTTCACCGCCGGCAAACGGCGTTTCAGTTGATTCGACCAATTTTTTTTCTTGCTAATTAGTAATAAATTCCTCCGAGTGGCAAGTAAGCCTTGCATGTTGATGAATTGCAATTGTACTTTCAATCATCATTACCAGGTGAATGTTGTACTACTTAATTTTGACGAAATTTCGCAACAACGAAAACAACCCGTGTTCTAGTGGCTCAAGTACGACAAAGTATACCCAGTGACCCAAAATTACCTTAGTAAAGGCTAATAATAAATAATAATACAATTTTGTTTAAAAAAATCACGGATTTCATGTTCGATATTTGTCATACCGCTGGAACGTTAAATTTTCTGTTATTCGGACTCGCTTAAATGTCCAAAATTCATCATATGGAATGGTAGTAATAATAATAATAGTCTTTCATTGAGAGTAGAGTGCAATTGGGCAATTATTAATCCATATATAGCATCTTCGATGTAAACACTGCCAAAGGGCCATCGACGGATATCCTTGTAGCCCTGCATATATTATTTACAAATTTTTCGTTTTTTTACGGCACAATCTCGTTTCTGTCCCACATAAAAATTTCACCGCATTAATATCAATATTGGACAACATTAATATTAAATAATAAACAAAAACCACTTCCCATCCTTCGATACCGAAGGACTGAATTTTCTCGCAAAGATTTTCTGCGTTCATCATATATAAATGAATATAGGTGTGTAGTAGCGCCCCTCGCAAGAGTATGTTGTGCACTGAATTTACGCAGTATAGAGGATGCGAAGGAGAAGCGGTGGCTAGGTCACGGTCGGGGCGATGCCCTCTCCGCACGCTCCTCTCTCGCATCGAGCGTGGAGAGCAAGACTCTCCTCTTCGTTCCTCGTCGTGTGGTCGTGGTCGTGGTCGTGGTCTTTGTCGTCGTCGCCTTCTTCTTCCACTTCTTCTTTTTTCCACGCGATGGTCGTATCTCCGCCCGTCTGCAGCGTGCTGTCTTTGGTCCCCGCACGGGGATTTTAGCTTGTTTTGGCTTTGTTCTAACTGTCGCCGAGGAAGCGTACACTCGCTCGTAATAATATCCACGCGGGCGTTCGGAGTAATGTTCGTCGGTCGGTACGACGAGGAGGAGCATGTCGGAGGAGAGTCCCAATATCAACCCACTATCTTCGACCTCGATCTAGCCAAATGTCCCGACGGATTATCGTTCCTCTCCGCGGTATGCCACTTGAGATTTTTCTTCATACTTTTTCATTCGTTTTCGAGTCTCTATAATCTAGTGCACATGCACGATTCATTTCCATCCGAGTGGCTCGAGCGCTCCAACTTTTATACGCGACGATAAACATTATATCACGATATATCGTCTTTCACATGTGCGTTTCGTGCATCTCGCATTTCACTTATCCACACTGAGCATTTTTACTGTCGATCTTAACAGTGAAAAACATGTGATTTTTTAAATTAAGGTATTGAGTTGCGAGGAAATTTATAAAAATGATTGAACACTTTTCGATTTTTTACACTAAAGAAATATCAATCGATTTGAGGGTCACACACACACCGAAAGACATTTTTTCTGAATATGATTACCCGACGTTGCGAAAGATTCCGAACACGTTCTTACTGAAATCTCGATTATTATTTTTTTAAATTGAATCAAAGCTTCAAACGAGGAAGCAATTATGAAAATTACGAAATGAGAGTTCAATGATTAATTCGTATTGCGTCGTTTTACAATCGATGTTATCAGTGAAAAAAAATTAAGATATCGAGTCCCGAGTAAAATGATGAAAACACTGACGACAGAGAGCGAGTGGAAGGTCGTGTAGTGAAGCATCTGAAGAGAGGAAAGGTTAAGCCCGTCTCAAAGTGCATCGTCACAAGAGACTTCTCGTCTCTCGATTTCTGCTACTATAATGCGCCTGGCCCGCCCCACCTCCGCCTTGTATCCGCTATATCGTGGATTCCTCCGACAAATCTGGGTTAATCGGCTCAACTGCATGCTCGGCGCGATAATCCAGAGGACGAGAGCGAGGAAACGAGCGAGCGCATGAATTCGACACGCTCTGGAATAAAGTCTACGTTATTCCACTACCGATGATCTCTTCTCCTACCGCGTTATGTTCGGTCACGCGAAAGAGCAACGCACTCCGTTGGATCCGAGGAAAAAAAAGAGAAAAAAAAATCGTATACGTCTTGTTCGATCGATTTCACTTCTCGTTGGCCAGGCTCGTGATTATTAGAGAATTAGAGATGTTATACCGTGGGCAAATCTCGCGTCACGGCGCGCAGGGAGCTTACTTAATGAGAAGATATTTACATATGCCCACGATTAATTTCACATGTGCCGGTTTGATTTGGAAATATAGTCGCGATCGGGGAGAGATTCGATCTCCAGGGGACCTATGGAATCATTAATAGTATATCTTGCAAGGCGCGCAAGAGCCGGAAAAAACGAAAAGAAAAAAAAGTAATAATAATCGTATGGAAAATGTTACCACCGAGAATTTTATTGCAATACGCGTATTACATTACATAACTGTGTATTAGCCGCGAATGGATATTACTCTGATATCCACAGCGGATGTCGTAGTGCATACTGCAGTGGCATGCACCGAGCGACGAGGAAAGATACAGTGACGAGACGAGTATCCGCTTGTTAAATACAAAGTTTATTCATTTTTTAATTTTTTAAAAAATCTTGACCAACGCCCTGGAAAGTACGAGACATTAACCGGCGAGATTTCTGATTGCGGCGGGGCGCTTAATCGAAAATTCTCCATTGCCACTGACTTGGTGTCTTTTCTTTTGGTATATTATATTTTCCACAAGATTCTAGCGGGAGCCGCGTCAAAGCTTCAAATTAGAACAATAATAAATTATGTATGAAATTTAATGTGGAGATGCGCGCATAAAATTTTCTGAAGCAATGCATGTATCGCCTTTTTTTGTAATAAAAACCTTTTGAATGGATTATTTTCGATGGTACCGAAAAAAGCAGAGACCTCGCAATACGAAGAAACTTTATTAGTCCATTCGTTTGTTTATTTACTCCGGGCAGCTTCCAGGCCACACGCAACGTTTCTTGGTTTTTTGGCTTTCTGTTCAAAGAATACATTTTTTTTACAGACGAAGGGAAAAAAAGACCAAGAGAACGCGGCGGTATTGAGCTCCGGCGGATTATTTATAGCGCACCGTATTGTCCACACCTAAAATATCGGTAGCCCACACCACCGACGTACGCGCGTTCTTTTTCGTTTACTTATACATATATATTCGTGCACGTTGCCCACGGCGATCTGGCAAAGTGCCTATTTCGAGTTCCTTTCATTCATCCTCCAGCGCTCGCTTCTATTCTCGATGCTTATACCACGCCGCGCTCCCAGCGAATAACGATACAATTTTTATTTTAACTCCAGAAGCTTTATACGTCACGATTATTAAGAAGCCATTAAAAAATCAGTTAAAAAAAATTATTTAACAATCCATTTGGGAATCCGAATGTTATAAAAATGATTTTCTTTTTTTCTTCTAATTTCTGAATTTTTCTATTGTGGATAAAATTCTATAAATTTTGGAATACGAGTTCAGAGAAAAACTGTGTATTTAAATTTACGCATATGTAAATATCAACGATTTGTTGATTTTTTTAAAACTATGCATAATTTTACGACATTATTATTGTGTAGAATTAATTTTCTCATCAGTTTCGAGTAAGTTCTTTTTTTTTTCAGATTTTTACGCGATCGGAAAATCTTTAAAATCTTCTCCGGATCTCAATTTCGATTGAGAATTCAACGACGCGCGCTCGTTAAGCTCCGAATATTTATTAACGGGGCTGCGGGTATCGAGATTCGAATCTATGGCACAATAGCCACGATATATCACCGGGAATAGACGAAAGTATTTATAGATCCACCGATGCGTCTGCTCTCTCGGCGCGGGATCGCGAGTGAAAGAAAGATACGGATAAGAAGTTAAGTCGAGCAATAGTTTCCGGTCGATCCGTATCGACGGCGGACGTAACGGCCGCTTCTCGAGAATAACTGGACTGTGAATAATTCTCATTTCTCCTTTCTCATCTCCATAATCGTTTCGACGTCTATACTCGAACAACAGATCTCATTCGCCGCCGTAGAGAGTTACAGCGCGCGCGATAAACGCGAGTGCTTGAATTTCAAACTCGAGGAACGCGCTCCTTCCCCCCTCCCCCGTCGAGCCTATCAAAGTCTTTTGTCAAGGATAACTGCTCGACGGACAGATACGTGAACCGAGCGTTACAGAATAATACAGAAACGCGATACGCGGAGATCGACCGAAAAAAATTTGCCTCGACAAGCTCACTCCCATTCGAGACTCGTAACATCAATGTCCGCGTGTGCAACAAACGATGACGCAATATTTCGCAAGTGCACCGAATGCACACAGTCGCGTATGAGTTATTCGGATGGTTTATTAATCGACGGGGTCTAGTCGTTTGAAATATACGCCGTGTGACGACGATGCTCTGTCTGCAATTTTCAATGGATTTATTGCCGACCGTATCGTAAAAACGCCTCTCATTCGTTTTGCCTCTAATACCTGCATAGCTTTGTATTTATTCAATCGATAAAAAAATATGCATTCTGATACGTCTAATAAATACGATGAAATAATGCCCAATAATAATGATAATCATCATAAATGATTATTTATTATCAATGTTCGGTTTCGTACATCAAAATGAATCAATAAAAAAAAATGTATATATTGTAAATATAAATAATTTATGAGAAAACATTGAAGAAATGTATGATTCAATTTTTCTTGTCTCCACTTCATAGAGGAAAAACGATATGAATAATTGTTTCGATGTATTCTGGGCGCAGCGCGAGGCGCGAAGTAGCAAGTGGTAAATTCCTATTTCGTTCTTTTGTTTCCGAGGACCTTGAGCCGTTGTTCACGATATCGGTGACAAAGGTTTCTTGTCGATCAATCTGTAATATCTATGTTTGTTCGCCGGTCTCGTATTCTGTATTAATAAGATACGGTATAGTGTCTTTTACGAAATTGCCCGTATCCGTGAATCACAGCGAGTTTTACATTACGCTGGAACTCCGTGTAGACAATAGTAAGTAATGCGGTATTGCAGTCACGTATACCTTTCAAACTTCTCCAGCTCGGTATACGCAACAGAAGGAAGAAAATACGAGAGTTCCGAAGACGAGAGGGATCGCGAGCGTCGGTGAGAGACACAGACGGAGGACGTAACGACGACGGGGTACGTGCACGCGAGAAATAAGTCGCAGTAGCGAAATCGTCCGATCCGAACGGCGAAGCCTCGAGAGATAGAAGCCTCGGAAGACTTGCGTAACTTGTGTATAGCTATCGGTGTGACACATTGTTTCACTCTCGAATTCCTGCGCATCCCGAGGAAAAAGAACGAGCCCGATGAATCGGCCAACGCTATGAATTCTGAATCGCTGTTTCGTGATCGAAATTTTATTTAAAATTCGCTAATAAAAATTCATTCTTTTTGGTATAATTGGCATTATTTTTATTTCGTGATTCATTTTCATTTGTTCCGTGATCGAAATTTTTTTATTCGATAATAAACATGCATTTTTTCGAATAATTTGCATCGCTTTCATTTGGTCGCATAAAATTTCTCCGGCGTTCTGAGAAATGTTCTGCGATATGCGCGCGTGCAGTTTCGCGCGTCGAACGAATTTTTCCATGCTATTATCGAAAATTTATTTGTCTGCGGGCGTACGACAACGATGCCACGCGTACCGAGAAGCCTTACTTGCGGATTCTGCCGTTGTCGCGGCCGCGTTACACGACGCTGACAAAATTACCGAGACGTTAGATAACCCAGCCGCGGGGTACACAAGCGTTTTCTTTCTTCTGTTTGCCGATGATAAACCGCCAAGAATGCGTTTCATCCACCTTCCGCGTGGCTCGACGCTAAACGAATTAGCTTCGACACGACTTTTATTTTGCTCCTCGCGAACAACGAAAAACACAGTCGAGGCTTTGAGGAACTTACGTGTCAGGTACACGCGAGTTTTAGGAAAAAAAATGCACAATTTTAGATATTTAGAAAAAATAATATGAATTATATGAAAGTACTATAAAATAAAAAAATAAAAAATTATATACATTTATATTTAAAAAAAAAGTAGAAGGGCAATAAAATTTTTAATTAACGTAAAAAAAATATTGTTTCGTATGAGAATAAGGCAATGCTTTATCGCTATATTATTCGTCGAGAGAACCGAAAGTAATTGAGACACATAAGCAACCGAAACTAGCTAAACTTCAACTGATATTTTTTTTTTCCACACCCAAGTCCAAATGCCAGGCTCCGAGTCTATAATCATGAAGAATGATACACAGAGCGAGCAATTGAAATAGCTACAGGTGATTGGCAAGCAGTGACTGGTACAGGAGATCGGTGGATACGTTCAAGGTAATAAGATTCTTGAATTATTCCCCTCTGTGCTGCTCGTTTCAGCGTTTAGGCTCTCTCGTAAACGTTTACGCGATTTTCCCGAGAAAAGCTCCGAACGTGTGCAGGCTTTGAGTGCGATACGAGGCTTTATTATCGTGCAATAAGCATCGAGATAACGAACGACGTTTTCAAGAATTTTGCGCTGTGCAATCCTTTTGAAATCTTGGTATTAAAGATTCATATGCATGCAAAGTTTTTTATGCGAAATTTCTCAACGAATCAGCAGTCATTTTTTGTTCACTTTGGGAAAATTGTAAAAAATATTATATTACAACAACAATGTAAAAATAATATTAATAATGAAGTATATGTTTAATAAATATTCATAAGATTATTATAAACAAATGTTTCTGGCAGTTCGACCGCCTGAATAACTTCTCGTGCCCCCGAACTTTCGGCTTTCCGAACTAACCGAAGCCGCATTGCCATAGATCGAACTTTTCGGTGCGTAAGCTCGCAAGTGCATCGGAGTCGCAGCATCAGCGCGGTACGAGAATCTCACTGTTCGTCCCTCGTGCCACAAGCGTGGTATATCGAGAAGAAGGGAAACCTCCAAGGTAAGGCAAGGAGGAGCTAGAGCACGAATGTAGAAGGATAGAGGAGAGAACTTCGTAGAGCCCAAGATAGGTTCGTCGACCTCGTCTTCTACCTTTTACTACCGACCGCAAGCTTCTCGCGCTAGCCTCTTGCTTGGCTATCTTACTCTCGTACCGGGCGAGTTTGAGAGCTAGTCGAGCTCTCGCCTTGGCTTCCAGTACGAGTAGTCGTAGTAATAGTATTAGTACTAGTCGTAGTACGAACCCACAACCACTATCCAATACTCGTGGGCATGAGACTATTACTATATATTCAACCATGGCCTACCACGACCGGGAGCGCCCAGGCTCTCGTAGCCGCGGTTGTAGTACGCGTTAATGTCGTAACAACTCCCCCTCCTCATTTTACGCGAAGTCGTTGGGATAGTATACCAGAAAAGACGCGAATGTGCAAATACGGACCACGGATTCTTTCCAGTATCTTCTCAGACAATTTCATAACCATCCGGAGATTATAATATCTCTCTATGTATATTAAAAGATTTCGCCTCTGCCGTTCCCGCGTACACTGGAGAGCTCGGAGAGCTTTAGGGGTCTGTAAGACCCCATAGCTGGAAATATTTCCAGTCCCTCCTGAATCGAAATACTCTAAGTAGCCCGTCTCGCCGGAAATATTCGAAGTACCCGCTCGACTCGCAATATTGTAAGTTCTTTCTTGCCGGAAATATTCCCTAATAACCAGAAATATTCTCTCAGAAGAACCGGGGAAAAGAAAAATGAAAAATCTAGGTGGGATTTGGACTACCCTCCTCAGCCTTAAGTTCCGTTTTCGTTAACAATCTATATTAAGGCGGGAAATGTTAATATTAGACTCGGGGACTTATCAGGGACTTGGAATGATTTAGTGTTGAAAATGGGGGTAAGGAAAAATCGGTTAATAATAGTTGCGGCGGGGGTGAATCATTTTTACAATACAGACGGAAGAAACACGAGCGCGAACCCTGCGAAAGCCATATGTTTTTCTCAAGCCGATTCTTCGTATCCCGTGCGTTTAGCCAGATGAAACGTGTTACTTCTATTTCAAACGAGACCAACTTGGCGAGCGTGAAAAAAAGAATAGGTCATTAAATACAACGGAAAGAATGAAAATATTTACCGTTGTTTCCGGTGTACTAGGCCCGCTACGAAGCATACTCGAATTTCCTGTTTTTTTTTTAACGAAGTCGTCAACGAATTGCTCAAGCCTTCGTTGTCGTAATCGTGAGAACGACATCTCTGTCGGAGCCTTTCGTGATTGCGTTGAGAGAATACAGGGCGCTCGGCACTCGGTGATACTCCGCGAGAGAGTATCGCGCGAGAGTATCAGAGTATCCGGCAGTAGGGCACATTGAATAAAGTGTCGAGGGAAGGATAGAGAGAGAGAAAGAGAGAGAGAGACAAAGACAGAGACAGAGGGCACTGGGTAAGAGGTGCAAGCTCGTATTATCTTCGTACTGTCGGCTCGTTAAGAGTCATTAGAAAGTCGGACTGCTCTCGGGTGCTATTAATGAAATAATCGATACGGTAGTTTGTATTATGTACCTATAGCGCTTAGGTGTAAAACTCGCCCGCTCGACTGGGAGCCACGAATGCGGGGCTCGATGCAATAAATCTCTCTCACCACGCTCGAGTACTATAATAGTTTGTTTACCGTATTTGCACGCCACGATTTTTTCAACGCGGCTACTATTCAACCGGAATAAATCGAACGAGCGAAAGTAATTTCACGAGAATCGTATCAGTCACCGTGATCGGCCGATTTTCACGAAAATCTTCCGTAATTAATTTTTTTTTTTAATGTCTAAAAAATACAAATATCAATTTGAATATATTTGTAAAAAAAAAAAAGTAGTAATTCATTATTTTATAATCATATTTATGAAGTGAAATTAAATTGAGTTTAGTTGCATTTCCTTTTATTCGGTTAAAATAAAAAAATAGAATATTCCTTCTCATATTTTAATTAATATGCTTCTTCGGTGTAAGGGATTTTTTCACAGTGATGCATGTTGACGGTACTCGCTCTTACGGCCTGACAATCAAGCAATACGTGCAAACAAACGAGCGAACTGAGGTTGAGGAAAAAATATTAAAATTCCATCAGACGGTCCGGGAGTAAGAGACAGAGGCGCAAAATTCCAAGCGGAGGGAGGAGGCCCGCAACGGCATCGGGCGGGAGAGCGCGCGTTCCTTACGTTCTTTATTCCGGCGCGAGGAGCCCGCGAAGCCCAGCACCGACCTTCCAAGGCCACCGAGAAGGTTCAGCCGAGAGGCAGTTCGCGGAGGGACACCGGTATCGCAGCGAGAGAAGAGTCTCGAACTGTTCCCACAGGGTGCAGAATGTCGGATTCGTCGGATTCTCGAACGCGCAACTCCGTCGTGCCTAGTCGTCGATTATTTCGCATTATTTTTATTTCCTCTCCGCTCGACGAGCCGAGGTTCGCGAAGCCTCTGACAAATTCCACGGGAGCAAAACGTTTCGGATCTGCCACTCGAGATAATGGCGAATTAATGAATGCAGATAAGCATCGCGCGGAGGTAAGTAGAATATTCAGCAGTGCGAATTCCCGAAAGTGATGCCGTATGACGCGACGCTGTAGAGCAGACCCGAAGTATGTATAGATTTGTTTTTCTTGTTCTCTCTCCGTTTCGTTTTCTCTGTCGTCCTTTCACTCCCGACGGACGGGCGCGCGCGCGCGAGCACACACACACGTTTATCCGGCGACCCGGAGAGTTGAAGGTCGTACCGTAGAAGGTCCTTGGCTCTGCAACGCGAAGGCGTCGAAAGATATAAATCCGTTGCTCAAAAGATCTTGTGCGGAGGATAGTCGCCCGAGTGGAGCGTAGATTCCGATAGGTCGCATGGCACACGTGAGCCGTCTTGCCCTTTTTCATTTTATCCGCGAAGGAAAGAAAAAACGAGCCGCTTCGTGTGTCAATAGAGCGGATAAATGAGCGGCGCGTGGGCTTGTCCATTTACTGCCAGTTAATCTCGATTACGAATGAGTATGCATTCTAATTCAGCGAATTAGAAGGCGATAGCGAGTTTCTCGTGGTTTCGTGATGTGCGCGCTGCTTTTGACGAAAACGTATATTTTTTTCACTATCGCCGAAAATATCGATGTAAATTGTGCAGTATCGGGTTGAAACAATGCATAATTCTCTAAGTTTCTTTCTTATTCTATTAATGCAGAAAAAATATGGAAGAGACACAGAAAAAAGAAAAAGATATTTCCGTACAGCGTAATAATCGAGATACGTTTGATAGGAAGATTTTTAATGACCCCATTACCCCCGATGTTCAATTACGAATTTTGCATGTACACAGTGAAATGTAGACGAGAATTCTGGAATCGACGATAAACGAACGGGCAGAGACGATAAGCGGGTCGGGAAGATCGAGACGAATTCGATAAACGAGCACGAAATTACATGCCTCATTTCAGTCGTCGGATTCCCGCACAGCGAGAGCCGCGCGGCACGATGGGTGTGACGAGGGGAAACGCACGCGTATGTACGCGGCCCGCTCGATCGACGATCCTTGAACACGCCATGCGGATCGGTTGGCAATCAAACTGCAAGTACATAGAATCACGGAGAATCGAGAACACCGAGAGCCGCAGAAACTATCGCGGGTAAACGGAAAATATTTATCGGCGGAAACGGACAAAGGATGCATCGTGAAGATTCTTTGTTAACGAAGGATTTTTACGGATAAGGAAAAATATTCGTGTACGCGAAAGGACAAAGACTATGTCGAGGAAATCCTTTGTTGATCGATATTTTTTGTTGGATCGATTTCCCGTCGAAATTCTGAGAATCGAATGGGCGCAATCGTTGTGCTTCGACGCGGAGGTTACGGACGTCTCGATTCTTGGCCGTCGATTAATTCATTGGATGCGAACCGAACGGAGTCATCCGACGTTCCGTAAATAGGAATCGACCGAGTAGCCGTGAGCACTGGGACAAGGCGATGTCCTCGAGCAACGTCGAATATTAGTCATCATTAATGTGATTATTATTTTTTAGAACTATCAACTTTCCGAGCTGTTGGACTGTCTTGCAATAAATCCAAATTCCAATGTATGCAACACTCTTTATCCGCTGTTTAATTAATGATTTAAAAATCTCACACTTTTTGTGTTGAACTATTGAGCTATCTTGCGGTAAACACAAATTCCGATGTATGCAATACTCTTTATCTGCGTCTTAATTAATGATTCAAAAACTTCACACTTTTGCGCTGAACTTTTGAACTATGTTGCAATAAATCCAAATTCGAATGTGCGCAGCACTCACTTCGTAAGTCTTGTAATTGATAATTTTTTAATTTCTCACTTTCTGTCTCGAACTAATGGACTATCTTGCAATGAATCCAAATTTTTATGTACGCAATACCATCTTTATAAGTTTTCTAATATTCTGATTTCACACTTTCCGTCTTGAACTATTGAACTATTTTGCAATGAATCTGAATTGTGCCCATTACCGTCTTAAGATGTTTTTTAATCAACGACGAAAAATAAATCCAATCGTCGACAACAACTCTCCGGCGCGCATAAAATTCTTCCTATCTCAACGACATACTAACGATACGAGCTATGCCGACTACGCGTTGCACGTAGCGTGCATAGAGCGCATAATGCAGATTCACGCTGAGGGGAACTCGCAGGACAACTGAAACGACAGATTTACGATGGTACAAACAAGAGCAATCCGCGATTGGAAAATTCCTCTCTCGTTTCCTCGATGATTCACGCTGCTACGAAGCATCTGGTATCGCAGGCTCTTCGTAGAGCTTAAAGAAAACATCGCCGCGCAGCATCTTCCGTTATTTATTTTCCCTACGCGAGTCTCTGCAGTTCCGAATTTATCTCCACTATCTCGGGCATCGGTGCAAAGCATCGGCCATTCAATTCGCGATGAATATTACCGGCGAAATCTTTGATTTTTCTTTTCCAACGAGAGAAGACTGACGAGGAACGTGACCTTCTCTTCGAGAGTGAAAACCAACCGTATATGGTGTATATATGTACGATCCACCGACCACCGACGGAGGTCACGAGGATCCGAGCACGCGAACCGTCGTATGCAATTATTTCATCAACCACGACTCATTGCGCTTTTTTTTTTTTTAATTTTTTGTTAATAAAAAAAAAGATCTATCACCGCAGTCATTACGTCCGTCAGTGATTTCTATCTTGTTTTATGAAATTCTCCCTCCGGGTGCGAGTTGCGCAACGCGAATCCTCGTTTTCGAACGACACTGTGCATTTTTGAAATATTTTGCAAGTTTGTTGCTTTCGAACGGAGAGAAAAATATACGAATTAAAAATTGTTATCGAAATGTTTTTTTTTTTTCCTTCTTTCGTGCACATTCGCCGAGGGAAAGTTCATGTTGGCTATGCGCGCGGGGACGCGATAAATCTGTAAAATTCGTGGTGCTCGTATTCTCGTATAAGAGAGACCCAGAACGTAGAGAAGACACACGATTATTTCAGGAGCAAAACTCTCTCGAAGTTATTTTAGAATGGCCCGATCGCGCCGCGGGCATCGCCGTATTTTGTGTCCGGGGGGCGAAAATTGACACGAAATACACACGTTAGTTGGGTCACACGGAAAATCTGTTGGATTCTGAAATCTCCGTTCTGTCTATGATAAATATCATATCTATAAAATAAATTATTAAATTATTTATTCAACTATTTATTATTTTTATTATAATATATTATTTATATTTACTCTATTATTATTAATATTATATAGTAGAATACGTTTTTAACATTTTTTGTCCCGATATTATTTTTCAATATTTATTCAAATTTTTTTAATACACGGACTTGAAGATGTTTTCTCGATTTTGTTAAACCCTCTAACGAGTTTTCGCAATTACAAGAATTGTTTCTTTTTTCTAGCCGCATTATTATTAATTGTATTATTATTTTTCACAAGAAGAAAAAATGTTCATCGCGCGAACGAGTTCGGCACGTGAGAAAAACCGTTTCGCGGAAATATTGTCGAGTTACGGAGCGAGAGTTAACTGGCCGACATCTCTCACGATAGAAAGGCTCCGCGTTCTTCCGGTCGTCCGTTTTAGCGCGGCGTGTAGGAGGTATCGTTCGCGACTCGACTGTACACAAGTGGATTTTTATCGCGTTTCATCCTTTAATCCTCCAGTCCCTTCGAAATCCCCCCCCCCCCCCCCGATGTCGCTTGGCTGACATATTTAGCGATCAAAACATAAAAAGCGAATGAATGAAATGGATACATACATGGATAAAATAGAGCGCATAAAACTTGTACCCAGGAATAGATGATTTGCGGCCAAGGCGGGCGCACAAATAAACGCATGTCGAACCGATGCATGCTCGTCGAATCGGACGTATCGTATGGAACGGAAACACTATACGTTAAGCCTAGTACCTATATGGGACAAGCCAAAGATCTGGCTCGGTTCGCGTGCGTTTTACCAAGTTTCATACACGTCGACGGCAGGCTGCGCTCTTGCGAGCCCGGTGAAAGTCGCCGCGGAGCGGGCTGGATGGAGAGCACCATCGGCAGAAGCCGAGAAGCCGCGCGGCATTAGACCGGAGTGTCTAATAGCGAGAGACATAACCATTAGAGTTGGCAGATTGCGCAGTTTCACGTAAAACGTGTCGAAGGCGGGGGCCGTGCTTTAAAATAAGAAAAAAAAATGACCGATGGCCCGACGAGGAAAAGAGTAAATGTCGATATCCCTCGCGACGCAAAGTAAAATTATTCGATCGATCGCGAGGACTTTGCTTGATACATCGAAGCCCATATAAATCGTGTCGTTCGATCGTAAAATTTTCCCCGGCTCTCGAGCTTCTGCTGCACTGTTCCCAGATCTTTATCCCAGGGAATAGCGAAACAGAGGCCAATAGGAGAGGCTCTCGGGAAACGAGAGGAGAACCGCCGTTTTATTCCCACGGCTCGTTAGGGCAAACCTAGTCCCGCTCGACAACTATCGAGGAGAGCTATGTGTGCCCTCCTCCGACGCTGTTGCTGTTCCTCGACAGACCGAACGTTCGTGCTTACCGAGAGCGGTGCAAAAATGTGCATTATATTTTGTAACGGCACGGAAAAAAACTCGATCGTCGTTATACCTGTTTTTTTTTTAATAAGAAATACTAATTAATTTTCATTATGCTCCACGTCCTATCCATCGCCTTTGCACTATGTATGGAAGGGTTTCGATTAAAATGCTAGCTCTCGTCTCGAGTACAGTAGCGAAAGAAAAGCTAAGCCATTGTGCGTTGGCTGTAGGGGACATAAAATGCTGCGAACATTCAGAAAATTGGAAACTCGAATGGCGTGACATCTCGGAGGTCTCCGGCGCGTAGCTTAAGTGTAGTCTTTATTCAACGGTCCAAGGTCGTTGGTTGAACAGGGGTCCGCGAGCGAGCCTTGCATGCGTTCGATAATCTATGAGATCTGCTCGCCACTGTTTTGTTCGGGAATAAGGGAGCTTCGAGAATGAAAAGAACGCTGAAGGACGAAAAGGGGCAGAAGCGCTATAAGAAAGGCTGGGGAAGATGCAGCAAAAAAACGAAGCTGAAATAGAATAAACGAAGAAGCAAGAAATAAACGAGGGGAAAGATGAAGTGGGGAGACGAGATCCGAGAAAAAAAAAGGAGATGAGCTATCATTAGTTATTCAAGAGGGTTACAACCGGTGGCGGAACTGCCAACATCCTTTTTCATCCTCCTCCTGCAAGGGCGTTTCGCTGGACCAAATTGTAAGAAAAGTCGTCTTATTTCACGGCGCTGTTATTCGACTAATCTTTCGAAATCCTTTTTCTCATCTCAACGAGCATCGAATCATCACGTAATACATAACGCAATAGGGAGTGTATTAGATAAGAAGGCGATAATAGTGAAAGATCGCGCGCATCCGATACCGAAGCGCGGAGTTTTTTTTTTTCTGTGTTTTTTAACCGTCTCTCTTCCCTTCATCTCGATCACAGTATTATCGATGTCTAACATCTGTTACGAATACTTTCGCGAAGAAGCACGATCGGCGTTGAATCGATTCGAGGCTTCGCGAATCCCGTCTTAACGCGCGCGCGAGCGAGTGAAATTTACCTTCATCGCGGATATAAGGGAGATCGGAGCAGTATGGACTATCGGGGCAAAATGGACCAGGCAACAGTAACGATGATGCGAGTCAACGCGGCCAGGCAGGTCCAATGCATAGTTTAAAGTTGAAGTTGTTAGGAACTATGCAAAAAATTTAAAATTTCAGAGAATGTGAACTTCCGTATGTGTTCTCGTCAAATTCAGTAACAAATTTGATTATGATTGGTAAATTCTATGCACTTTTTTTTAGTTTACCGGTCGAAGAACCTCATTATTATCATTATTATTGGAAATAGAAATCGGAATTGTATTTTTTTCGAATAAAAATTAAGTTTGAAACAAGAAAAAATTCCTTAGCCGGTCCGTTTTGCCCCGGACTTCCCTACCTACCCTCCTTAGCGAGGGGCCCCACACGATAAAATTGCCATGCTCGTCGAGTTCGCTACACTCCGACACACAGAAATGTGTAATCGAATTGAGAAAGTTAAGTGAAGGAAGCTCGAAGTGAAAAAATAATAATGAGCTCAACACCGAGTAGCGATATCGAAAAATTCAACCTGATGCCTACGCTCGGGACACAATAAAAAAAACCTAGAAAAATTGATGAAATTCAATGTCCGTCGATATGCAGCGATGCTCAAGTTCGTCCGGAAATTTCATAGAAATATTCTCGCATTGAACCGGATATCGACGGTTATTCGTGTGAGTTCGGAGCGCGCGCGGGGCTCGCGGGGTTCGGCCATTGTCATGCATTGACCGGGATCGACGGTTGCGTTCCTCGTGAAACGAGGAAACGTTTCTACCTGGCATACGGTACACGGCTTAGTCGAGGCGTGGTTCGGGCCCGGTTTCCTCACGCGTAACGCAACGGCGTATCGGTGGCATTGTAATATCGAGACCCCTCCCCCGCGCACTGTCCAACTGTTATATCGATGAATACACGAGGAGAAGAATGTTTTTCCGGGTATACAATATAACCAGACGTATACGCAAGTGTGAGTTGAAGTATAAATGCGATATTTGTATAATTGTCTTGAATTGTCTCGAAAAGAAAGGAAAAATGAAAAAAAAACACTTTGCAACCGTCTAATAATTTCGTTCTCGAGCGTCGATGTAATGGTATTCTTTCGACGGCGAGTAATTGAACAATTAGTAAACGCGTACCGAGGTTAGTTGAAAGAATCTCTCGTCCGAGGTTCGGGAGGTGGTGCACACGGGTCGAATGGAAAGAGGCATGACGTACGCGTACACGTTATAGCAGTAGACGAGCGGAATACACACGGGAGAGCTCGTGCCTGCCGAAGGCCTTGCCACACCCACGTACACAGCGCGGAGAGTTCGCCAAAGCTTGGGCTCGTGAGCGCAAAGGCAGACGTAGAATTACCGGTGGCCGCGGCATATTGGAGGTATCCATATAGGATACGAGAACGGAGAGATTGCATTGCGAAATCGAGAGGGAGAGAAACGGAGAGTTAGAAGAATAAAAATCGCGGGAGCGCCGCCGAGAAAATGCTGCGAAATTTTTCGCACGAGCCGGGCGTGAAATTGTCGATGATTTTTCGAAACACCGCTGAATACTCGCAATGAAAATAAAATGCGTCTGAATCCATACTCGACAAAATATTGCGAGTTATCGCAGTTAACGAAATTCCCGATAACGAATCGAATAAATCGATATCGAATTAATGAAACTTGCATGAAAAAAGAAAAGGAAAACATAAAGTGTTTCTTAATCTCTGTTTACACAGAATGTTGCAATACATCGCAGTGAGACCATTATAAAATATTAGCTAATAAAAGATCCCGCACACAAGAAGAATCAAGAGTGACCGTTACACTTAGGCGAAATTATTTCGTAACAATTTATATGAGCGACAGCGGCAATGGTAGTGGTTAAGTGATTCTGCGTTTGGAAGAGAGGAAAAAAAATGCATGCTCTCGACGGCCTTGGTCGACGCCAGGGGAAAGGGAATCGGTCGCACGATCGAACTACGTCTCGGCGCGCGTATGTGTACCTGCGATATGTATCGAACTACGTAATACCTTTACCTATATGTCAGTGGGTGTTGACCGTTTTATGGAAAACTCTGACGCACTCCCCGTTCCTCGCATTCCCGAGCCGGCGCGTAATCGCGAAAAAACATAATAATGATAAAAAAAAGATTTATAAGGAAACGATAATTACATAACGAACATGTAATTATGATAATAATAATAGTGATAATTATAATACATTATGATTATTATTATTATTTATCCGAATCAAATATGCAAGAAACGAAATTGATTAGACACTAATTGCGATTATCTCGAGTGCGCGTTTTCTGGATAAGCTACCTCAAAGTGAGACGCGCGAGATGACACATTGATTGAGACGATACGAGGATTTGGCACGATTCGGCAGAAGAGTTGCCCGTGCGATCGATCGCACCCGTTCGCGCATATTCCATCGGTCGTTATCCCCCTTAAATATAGTATGGAGAGAAGGGAAGGTGCCAACGGGATATATATAGTGTATTTTGTGTCGGTGCGCACACACCCGTGGAATACAGAGCGATAGTGGCGCGTGAAACGATCGATGCGAGGCAAGTGTTAGATGTTAACCGGGGGGGATAGTTTTTGGCAATCTTCCACCCGATCGCGGTGCACCGAGAGAAGATCACCATGCGCAGTGGGCCTCGTCGTCGCCGTCGCCGCTGCGTGCAGACAGTCGAGAAATTCGCCCGGTGTTCTTGCCGGGGACTCGTCGCTTCTCGCCTTTCTCCTTTTATCTCTGTAACAACTGTTACCGAGATACAAAGCGCTAACGCGGTTACTTCGCGCGTAGGCTCATCCAAACAAATACCCCCGGTGTTCGCGACGTTTGCGTGCGCGACTCAGCGTCGTCGAACGAGAGTCGTTCGGCTCGGTGTACGACGAGGGTCACCTCCACGCGACACCTCTCTCGTTCGCCTCGACTTTCAGACGAGTTCCACTACGGAATTTCAATAGTTCTGGGAGCGCGCGAGGAGGGGAACGCGTGAACGGATGCAGGTTGGAAAGTCGTTTACTCGATACGCGAGACGAATATACTGGGTAAAAAAAAAAATAAAATGAAAGCGAGAGTCGCGTCGATTACGAAAACATCCGAAAATCGTCGCTCGGAACGAACGATGAAAATTTATGGTGAATTTAATTTTCACGCGTTCGAGACATCGCGCGCTGTCTAGAGACAGGAACATAACAGTTTTTTTATCGCTCTGTATGCAACGCACACGTGTGAACGACACAAGACGCTCGCCGCGAGACGAGTATTATTGCATCCTTTGAAGATTTAAAAAAAACATCAACGATGCAGTTTCAGTACACGAGTCCTCTGTTCCGTAGTTGAAACAGATGAGTTTCGAGCATAGAGTCGCACCTCGAGCTTCCTTAGGATCGTGGGAATTGGGCCTCTCACCGTCTCTGTCTATGTTTGTTACCACTCGCGAGCGAAAGTTTTTCCTCGATCGGAATCTGCACGCGGCAGCGCACCGAGTCATGGGACTCGTGTGCGAAGAATCTTCCGCGATTGTCGAGACATCGTACACCTCTTATTGAATCATCGGACTGTTCTAATAGCGCGTATTTTTGATAGACTGAAAAAAAATTATGAGCTGAGAAAAATAAAAATTACCCGAGCTATTTTTTTCTAAGAAAAACAAAGGTTTCAGAAAAAAATAACTACCACCTGTGACTTTTTGTTTTTCCCAGCTCATTCTTTTTTTCCTTGAAAAAGTTTTTCTGACTATTGGGCCTTTTTTTTGGTACAATTTGTGCTTAACGATTGGCACGAATTCGGTGAAACCATAATAAATTGCTAGTTTCGATGTTAATACCGCATACGCAGACGAGACCGGAGCGACTTCGCGTGAGTGTCTCGAACGGATAAACTCGTTACAGAAATGGAATTCGAGCCCTAGACCAAAGAAGAGCGATTATACTTGGCGTGGGTGCTCTCGCGCTGGCTGGCCAGCAGCGTGCCAACCGGCCTCGGGATCGTCTTAACGGTACATCGATCGAGAGTGTGCTCGCGCACTTCTGAGCTGCTGCTGCTACTGCTGCCGGATTTCATCGCGAAGTTTCAAAGTCTCGTAATCAGGGAGCGTTACTTACGCATATAAAAAAAAAACAAAGCCGCCCTCGTCGAGAAGATCGAATCTCGAAAACTAATTAATTAACGACGTTAGTTATAGTTTGAATATTACAAAACCGAACAACGAATACTCAAGAAAAATACGTTAAAATCAAGTCCGATCGATGAATATGTTTCACATATGTTTTAGTCAAATATTATAATATTATAAGTTATATATTCATCGTATTATTCTTGTTTTTCCTAATCTACTCGAAAGCCGTCGGGTTTGTGGTCGCATTTTTTGCCAACCAGAAAAAAAACCAAACAGAAGAAACAAACGGTACGCGAGAAGCAACAGATGCGTCGCGGGTCGCGGCATTTAATTTTTTCCGCATGTTTAATCTTTGCTTCGAGACAAAGGTCCGGAGAAGGATGACTCCCGAAGCTCGCGGAATTTTTATGCATACATTTTGTTCCTTCGTTCGTTGTTTTATCAATTCTCTTTCTATCGCTGGAGGCCAGCTGGAGAAGCGTAGGACTAAAGCGCGGAGTGTTTTCGACGGCGACGAGGACGATGGCGACGAGGTGCGGCGATCGAGCTCTCGCGGAATTGCATAACGGTCGACCGCATCAGTGCTACACGTGCGTGACTGTACGCCGGAGTACGCCGTATGTACACACCAGCGATATATTATAAACGTACGTATAATCCGTCGATGTGGTGTACAACGACGAGTTGTTTGTGTGTAAGCGAAGATCGCGATGTAGCGGTGCCACGGAGTGATGTTACGTAGAAAGAAAAAAAAGTGCAACGACACGTGACTCGTTGAAGCGCCGGGAACGAAAACGCCGGGTTCATAACGCGTTATTCGCACGCGCGACGCGACGACGGCTCTTTATACGATTCCGTGAAAACATTCGACGCGATCGACGTACATCGAGTGAATTAGTAAAGATCTCGTTTTGATCGTCGGGACGATCTAACAACATTCGGTGTATTAACTAACAGGGAACGAATTTGTTCGTCGAATTATCGCGTGGCCGATCTCAGTCTCTCGCCAAGAGGGAATTTGCCGAGTCGGAATTATTGCATAATAGGTATAGATCGCGTCCTCGGCACACTAGCGCTCCTTCTTGCTCGGCGCTCTCGAACGGCTCGCCGATGCGCCGCAGGTGTTTTTCTCTCTCCGTTCACCGCCGCTCGGACGAGCCGCTTAGGCGAGCTCTACGCGCGCATTTCTGTTGATACACTAACACACTGCCGGCAATTGAAAGACCGGTAACAGGTAACGTGACCTCTGGTGATGACAGCCTCGAGCCCATCCCCGGCTAAACGGCCGCATGCACACAAAGCCGGGGACGGACCATCGGCGTCGTCGAGATAAACACCGAGTTGAAAAGGAGACGAGCGACGGAGAAAAACATCGCGGTGGATCCACCAGCATGCACTGAATCTCTTCCTCTCTCTACGCGGTATTTAGTGTTTTTTTAACGCGAAGTCTCGAGAGGCCGCGATGATAGCAAATTCAATCTAGCAATAATAAATATTTGTGTTTACAACAAACTTTTTTCATTCGAAAAAAACCAAACTTTTAAGGAAAATCATTAAAAAATATTAGTTATTGATTTCAATTATTTTTTATTATCAAAACTAATATAATAATCTTCATTATTATTATTTACGATATTAATGTCATTTGTTAATAATAAATGTTTATTTAATTGCTTTGTTATTATTGCAAAAGTAACAATTTTTTTGTTATAAAATCAACAAGAAAAATGCTGTGAAACGTGCGCGAATACGAAATCTTTGTACCTGCTTTGCCCCGCAGACGACTCACGAAATAAAGAAATTCAAGGTTTTGAGTACGGTTTAACTCGAGCTCTAAATAAATTGAGCCGGGGAGCGAACATTGTCAGCGATAATAGCCGCGCTTCCCCCGGGAACAGGGGATTAGAAAATGCGTTGTTTCGTCGCCAGAGAGTTAGGATGGTGCCAACGGCACGGTCGCGATCACATCTCGAGGGCGAGAGTTACGCAATTTAATTAACGACGAATTCTTTGCCAGGGCTTCGGTAACGCGGACGTAATTTTTACGGATCGAGATCTTCGATGCTCGTAATAAACATTATTATCATTATTAATAATTATGTATCATTATGCCAGAAGCGGAAAGGAAAAAAACAGTGCGAAGAATTCGCAATCCCCAGTGCGCGCGGAAGTAGCGTTACTGGTTGAGTATATGCCTCTCTCAACTTTCCCGTCCTTCTTCTCCTTTACGATACCTTCCGGTAGCGAACCGCGGTCATCCGCGTACACGGCGGAGTTATGAATCTCGGTATAGTCTCGGCTCTCCGGCGTCTGCGTGCTAGACAATGACGAGAGTCGAACCGACAATAATGATAATGATAATAATGGCAATAATAATAATGAGAATATCGGAGGTAGCGGAGAACGGCCGAGCATCGGCGGGTATGCGCGAGCAGCGGGGTGTACCGAAAAGTCAAGACGGCCGCGGAGGACGACGGGGAGGACACGTCGAGAAGAGGAACGAGATTCGTGACAACGGTATCGCGTGTATGTTTTTGCAGCTTAAGGACCCCGTAGGACGAGGTCGACGACCGCGACCTGTGCACCGCTCGCTCTCTCGCCCCCTTCGTCCGATTCTCCACTTTTTTTTCTACTTCCTTCTTACTCGTATGCCTTCTCCCCCCGTCTGAATAGGCTCTACGTTGCTAATGCTCCTAAGTATAATTCGTCCTATGTAGAGATTTGATCGTACATTCTTTTTTATCATGGAATAAAAATAATCATCAGTTCTCGCAACAAATTATTTTTTCACCGCAATTCACGAGCGATGCGAACGTGAATATTGTGTGGAAATGAATTAACGAATACAAGCAAAAGGGCAATAAAGTGATAAAAATTTGCGAACTCGGCCAATAATATCGCTCGTAAAAAAAGAAAAGAAAAACACCGCAATAGGGTCTGACCCACTGAGCTCCGATAGTTTTTTTCTTTCTTTATTCACGCACGACTTGGGCCTGTCGATGCTGCGGCGCGTGAAAATATTCAATGCTCGACTCGCCGATCTCCGTCGTTTATTTTACGCATCGCTGAATCCCGCGAAAACAAAGCATCAAAATATCGAGTTGAGGTTTTATTAAGCATATAGACAGAGATTGATGCTATGCAAACGCGCTTTGGAGACAAAAATATGGTAAAAGCAGAGGAAACAGTGAAATAAAATCAAATTCAACGAGGCGACGTGGTCGGTGCACCGACCGAACCTGGTTGAGTTGTGCAGCCGTCACGGGAACTTCCGGTTTCGCGTTTACGACAAGACGACCGAGAGAGGAGAAATCAAGCCGACACGGAAGCGACGATTGTTCCTTTCTATCCGAAGCCGTTCTTCCTCTCTCGGTATCCATGTCGTCGACAATGGGAAGCTCGGAGTATAAGAGACGGCAAGAAACGCGAAATAAAAAAAGTAACGAGCATCGTTTTAGCGCGGCTACAAACTCCGCTTCGAAATTCTACACAATCGCCATTATATTATTATTTTGTTATTGCTGCTTTCAAATCTTATCCATTATTAATGTTACCTCATAATAAATATTATATTATTATATGATAATCATTTTCTCACTGTAGCGAATCGGTTAATCGATCGACTTTGCAATAGTTTCGTCTCGTAATTCGATTGTTGCGCAAAACACGGCGCTAGCCGAGAAGAGTGGGAGAGAAAGTGATGTGTCGAATAATTTTGTTTTTTTATTCGCAGGTGGAGCCGTCGCGCAGAGCCCGAGGTGTCGAGGTCGGGACCTTGAAACTATATTTATGACCGTGTACATCGATACGTTGAAGCATCGAGGGCCGTGCATTCCGGTGAAAGTCTTTGGCTACTCAAAGAACTCAATCAATCCTACGTTAGTCCTTCGCCTCCATCTGATCCGACGATCGATTCGACGCGTTTCCAACGGACCCGGAGACGGTTATTCGGAACGCACGACAAATCAAAGTCCGTATACACAGAAGAGAAAAAAGAACCACTGCAAGTTGCCGCTTCGACAAGAGCATCAACAGCGCGACCAAGCTCGGACGCAGTTATTTCCGAGTCGCTTCAACCACAACGGTTCATGCACCGCGGAGCTGTGGCTGCTGCAATTACGCGTTACTCTTGAATTTCATCTTTTCCCAGTTCTATCCTTACTCTATCTCTTCCACTGTCTACCGTTCGCGGCAGACAGTAAATTAGATAAAAACTCGTTGGCTCGACGAATGAGAAACGGGAAAGAGCAACGAAAAAAGAGAAGAAGAGAAAAAATAAAAGAATTGCTAAATTATTATACAGCGGAGAAGCAGGCGCGAGGCTCTGGGAAATCTCGGGATTCCTCATCACAATTGTCACCGTTCGTTAATTATAATAATAACTACCGATGTTTCGTGCCGCATTCAGGCTGACGGTATTTAATAAATATTTTAACCCCGATATTACTGTCCCGCGTGGTGACGAGATTTTCGAATAAAATACTAGCGCGATGGAATGAAGAAGTATTCGCAATAATATAAAAGGAACAAATGAACTAAAAAAGCAACAGCTTTTTTTTGTTTTTGTTCTTACTTTGTCGACGAGGTGGATTTGCGAAAGAAACGATCGATAGCGGTTTGGCAAACAGGTGAGAAGCGATGGAGCGCTTTCTAAATTCATCTCGTATCGACGTATCCACGGGTAGTACCCGAGATACGCGATGAGGATCGGCGCATCACTTTCACTCCGCTTCGATTGTTGCGCCCGTTCGACGCGAATCGGGTCGATCCTCCATCAATCCATCGACGTTCCCTCTTTCTCTCGATAAACTGCCGCAACGAACCGGAGAAAACTCTTGACATCGAATGATTTTCAGCCCAAAGATCAACACGACGTTGCCCGAGGGTATTTGTTGTTCCATTTATAACAATTTTTTTCAAAACCGATGTTTCGTTATCTTTCTTTCGCTCTGCATGTTACATTGCACTTCGCTTATCGTTTTATAGCCATCAACCCTAACCCGAGCTGTTTCAAGAGAATCTTGAAATTAAAAAAAAATTGTTTAAGGTCTCGAAAATAAAAGTTCGATCGAACTATGATTAAGTTGTAGAAAATATTTCTTCTCGCATTCGATTGCGTTTTTTTGGATGATTTGGAAGCTGAATAATCAAGAGTAAAAAGAGAAACTATTGAAAACTGGCTCAAAATGGAATTCATATTTATATTCACGTCCGGATTTATGAACCGTAACGGAAGATAAATCGTGACTCGAGACTCGAATAATGGAAGATTAAACGAAAATCCGGTGTATCGTCACGAACGCATGAGCCGAGTGCAGATCGTTCGGGATGTCGGGAAGTGCATTCGAAGCGAACAGAGCGAGCATGCCCGTTTCGTTCGCACGCGTGTGTTGTTTTTAAACGGTACCGTGACCGAGTCAGTTGACTCATCTCGCCTCCGCTACCGATGTCTCCGCTATTCCGAGAAATTCGATCTTCCCAAAAACTCTAAGCCACCGTAAATTATCGCAATGTATACCGAGCTCTACAAATACGCGTGCGGCCATGCGCGCGGGTGTACGCGAAGAAATATAGCAGCGAGACAATAGCGCGAGTTTAAAGAACCAAAGCTAGCTCTTATTTCCGTAATAAATTTCTACATACACGCGCGCTACAGATACAGGTAGAGTTCAGAGATTATATGGTAATGAAATGTGATTATTATTATTTTTCCGCAAACAATGGGATCATTCCGAAGGATATAACGCGAGATTGAATGAGCAATTAGTCCGTTGCAGAACAGCTATTCCATTTAATTATTCATCGTGCAACGTTCGACGAGGTGCTTTTTTTTTCCACTCGTAATTGGAAAGTGTTTCCATCGACATTGCGTACAAGATATCGCTTTGCGAGCTTATAAAACGAACAAAGCTCCGTTGCAGTTTCGGATGCGCAGAATCCGCGGAGTCACCGCCTGAATTCTGCTTCATGACTAGCTGGCGAATCTCGTGAATCATTCGCTCTCGTGGATCCCCTTCGATTTTTTTTCGCCATATACGAAACTTTATTTCCCCCGAAGCGGCTTTGTGGGATCAACTCGGGACATTCGATATACACGCGTGTACATCACTCTATATCGAGTCGAGGTAGATACCATTTAGAGAAAAGACTTCCATACCGAAAATAGTATATAAAAGCCCATAGAGCGAGCAGATGCGACGCGGGGAAACGAATGAAAACAAACACGAAACGTGCCAACGTCGTTGCGCGGTTCGTTGAACCGCGCAGTTGAGAGAATGTTGTGAAAAAGAAAAAATAATTAAGAAGACCAACATTGATTTTTCCAAGCACGGAGTCTATTACCGAGTTCGAATCCTTGTCGAAACTATCCGACGCTCACTTGCGCTCGCCGCCGTTATCGCGAGTCGGGAGAATCTCCGAGCTCTCGTCGTATCTCATTAACAAGAGAGGCTGCATTCTCGAGACCGGATAATACATAACTGGCAGGCTCGTTCGTAAAAGCTATTCGTTACCCGCCGCTTGCCGGTCCTTCGAGATATCTAATTTTTCTCCAAGGTCGGACACCACCCTGGGAGCGTATTAGAAATAACCGAAATAGTTGATACAACCGTCGAACGAAATAAAAAACATCGCGGAGCTTCTTCGATTGAATCTTTTTTTCTCCCGAAGGAAAAAACGCCTGCGGTTTAACGGGGAACCGAGAAAACGTTGCCGATCAACGCGACGAGCGAGCATGGCCCGGTCTCGGTTAGAATGAAAAATTGACGACCGTCCGCGCTCTTCTACGCCTCGACGATCATCGTCCGTTTGCTCTACGAAATCTCAACTCGCCAACAGGTTCTCTCCCGTGTGGAGCACGGGATGGAAGCTGCGGCCCGAAAGTACGGTACGCAGTCGAAGTATGCGTCTCGCGAGCATCGCGCAACGATGCCGGAGACGCTTTTCCTAACGAAATTTGTCTCGTCTCATTTCGTCGCCGCGAGTCGCGTAGCCCGCGAATTCTACGACGACAATGCTTAGGACCAAACGGCAAAAAGGAGCAGACGGCGAGCACTCACCTTCGATCGAGATCCCCGAGCTCTCCACGGTACGCGCAGCAGCAGCAAAGTATTGTTTAATCCATAGAAGAAGAGAAGGCCACAAAAGACAGCTCACAAGGGGGGGCCTCAGAGACCAAAGTCAAAACGGTTTCCCCGTTCGGTCCGTCTTTCGCAGCGGACAGTCCGAAAGGAGGCACTTGAAAATTCTTCTCACTGTTCGTCGGTCCCGTCTCGAGCGCTTGTCGCGACCCGTTGTTTTGATTTTATGTTTCTTTGCTCTCGTCGACGCGACACGAAAAACGAATTGACGAATACGTGATGTATCTCGTGGCACTGCGGAGTTTTCTCCTTCTCTTCCTCGCTCGTACTGCCCGACTGTAGCGGAGAGATTTATTGACGAATTTAACGGTGTCGAATCGAAAACGTTCCGCGACCATGCGACAGATAAGCGCGTATGACGATATGTACGAAATTTCGTGTGCTCGACGCTTTTCATGTATTTCGTGTGTAAATATGTGACTTTTTCGTTTTTTATTTCCAAGACGCGGCACCCAACAAATTTCGTGGAAGGAACAACACATGCGCACCCACACGAGCCGGCTGTACGTGGGAGACTGAGGCGACCGGGGCCTCCGCGAAGACCGTCCAGACCGACCGAGGGACTCCGACTAGCGCTCGGACGACTTCGGCTATTTCCGACCTCTCTCGCGCGATCGAAACTAAGCGACGGCGGCGAAGCGGCGCGGCACTACACGGCATTGCCGTGAGGCACCGATGGAGCATCATCCGGACTCCGTGCAACCAGAATCCTCCCGATCTGCCCGAGAAACGAAAAATCCCGCTTGTCGGGGAGTCCGAACTATCGAAGAGATCACTCAGTCGCGCTCGATCGAATCTTTTCTCTTAACAATGCATAAATCACACTACGATCGATTCGCGCTGTCTCGGGGAAAGTTTCGAAAATTGCATAGAATATGAGAATACCAATAGCGCGAAAAGTTTGTGTTTTTGTTTGTAAATTAGCTTCCACCGCAAATATCGAAATTCATTACTTATATTCGATAGCTCGTTTGGCAAGCTGTGAAAAGTTGAAGGAATTTTTTTTACGTTTCGCTTAATTTGATAATATGAATTTAATTAGATCCAACTTAATCGGCGCAAGGGACAAAATAATCTATAAACGATTTTTTTCGATATGATCGAGAAATCTATCACACCTATCACATCCTGTCGATATCTAATGATGACCTCTCGCTCATTCAATTATTGCGAAGAGGCAACCGACGATCCTGATAATGCGAGGTTGTCACTTGGTCAGTCCCCGCTGTTGCTGCGATCGCGGAGGGGATTATTATATCCCTAATATAATAATAATATACGATGTAATAATTTCATAGTCGATGCAATTTTTTCACGATTTTATCGATCCTTTGAATATTCCATTACAACAGTACGGGAGTATAACTGAAACGCCGTGGACTCGAGAGCAAGTAGGTAGGAGCAGTGGAGCGTAGAATTCCATTTGCTTCGGTTAAACTTTTCCATTATATATATTCCATTATATTACACAGATACGCCAATATCTGCTGCCACCTACTGCTACCGTTGCCACTCCCGTGCTGTCACTGCTGTAGGAGTTTTTATCGTTACATCATAATTTTATTAATTAATAAGAATGGGCGTGGAGTTATGTGATCTTTCGTACGACTCTTGGTGTGTCGAAAACGTAACAAATACATTATTCTGTCGGATAATTGGAGCTGTCTTCGAACGAATTTTGCAAAATAACAAATGTCCAATGTTAGGCTTCTGAACGAATTATTATTATTATGCGTGGACGAGTTGAATTTCGATCGGCGCGACACGCGAATCCGGTGTAATGTACGTTCGCGGAATGTCAAGCCGCGGTCGTACAAAACGGGACGCTTGTTTTAATTTGAAATTCAAAAAAAAAACTTTCTAGACATTGCGACCGGTTGATGAAGATGCGCGACGGCACGTCGGGCGTTTCTTCATCGCTGCCAAAAAGAAAGTGCAAACGAAAGTGATCTAATAACCTATCGCGCCCTTTCGCTTTTTCAACTCGCGACAAAACAAATGTGTGCGCGCTGGACGTCGACCGCATCTCGTATGGTAAGGAAGAAACTACGGATTCGTTCGTCGTTCGAGCGGGGAAAAAAGTTTTTACGCGAAGTTTCACAATTCACGTTTGACACCGGCAGAATGTAATGCGTATATGGCTCTCTGGTATTATTGGAGGAGCGAGCGAGTCCCGCTCGATGTGTGCCCAAGATAACTCACGGCGACCCACAGTGTCGTCGTCGAAATAGAACGGTTAGTCAGACGTCACCGGGAATCGGTGTAGACAAGTCACCGCGGTCGTCCAATTCGTTCGCCTACATATATCTACGAGACGCATACTATCGAATATCGCGCGCATATAAACTCTCTCTCTGTCCGGGACACAATTGCAAATTCGATTCATATGCGGGAGAAAACGATCTATGCTGACTTTCGTGGTGCCATCGCGATACAATCGATGCGTCGATGGTGTGTACACGGATATTTCGAGTGATACAAAAATCCGGGGGTTTTCCTGACTGACTAATCGAGCGTGAACGATCAAACTTTTATTGTCGACGAGCATCGGTAAGGAAGATCTCGCGTTCGAAACGCCCTAGCGTCGTTTTCGTTGCCGTCGAATTTGGACTACGGCATCGATGCCGGTGGGCATCGATGCAATTTAACCTGCAAATTTTATTTTAACAAATCCACGCGCGCGCACCGCCGTTCACTCTACTACAATATAATAATTATGCACTTCGCTGTGATACAACTGCCCGCGAATTGCTAAATCCGTTCGACTTAATTGGTACGCCCGGACTAATTATAATTCGCGCAAAGAGCGGTGTGATTGATCCGCCTCTTAGCCTGGTTGTTGGACGAAGCGTGAAAATAGTAGCAATCTCTTTGGCCTGTCCGTAACTCGCAGCCCAATGATCCAGAGTTCGTTTATGAGGCTAATGTCCGTGCTTGGTTCTCAAGAGAGCAGAGTGGCGCAGTGGAAGCGTGCTGGGCCCATAACCCAGAGGTCCGTGGATCGAAACCACGCTCTGCTAGTTAATTTTTTTTTTTTTTTCTATACTGTATAAATGTTTTTTTCAATAATCAATTTAACCATAGATTTAATGTATTTCACACAAATATCCGTTGCGAACGTATTTCTTGATTCTTCAAAGGAAGCTTCCGAACGAAGCATAAAAAAAATAATATCACATCGTCGAAATAAACCAGAGACTCGACATGGGAAATTCTCGTAAAACCGTCGAAAGAAAGAGGAGCTGCGAGCGAAAATATATGACGAGCAGATTATTCTCGTGAAATTCGTTGCGAAATGCTTCATCGCCGAGGCGAGGAGAGACAAAGCCGAGGCGGGAGGTCAATAATCGTCTGTGCCTTTATTCGGAACAGGACCGTTAAATCGGTAAGGCACACACGAGCCCATAAAACTCATCGGGAGATGCTCGCAGGGATAATACAATAACACGTGCGGCAGAAACCGAGAAGCGAGCCGAGAAGAAAAAAAAGAAGAAAACAAAAAAACCCGAGAGAGCCAAATATCTTCGGGAGCAACGGGAACCTTACGAGAACGGCTTTAAGACGTAGCGATTTATTTATCTCGCCCTATATACCTGGCGCAGTTTCGACTCGTTTCGCACAGCTATTAATTATCTATCGCGACGAGGAATTGCTCACCGCGGCGCATTCTCGGTCGCGCGACGTTAGAACTCGTCGTTCGCACAATTTTGTTTCTCCGTTGTTTTGCTTCTCGAATAGATATTGTCGCAGCGTGTCAAGGTACGTCCCCGCTGCGCGCGAGATAAAAAGGATAGTGGGAAAAGGCGAGAAAGGTGGACGCAGACGAGTCCTTGAGGGGTTCATTGACCCTCGCGCTGCTGGCTTTCGCGAATCCCTTCTCTTTTGTCTCTCACAATGTTGTGCAACGATGAGATAATAGAGACGTATGAGCGAGCGAATGTGTGGTATTCGGATCTTGGGATCCCAGACGGAAAATAAATTAAACCTTGTTTTTTTTTTCTTAATTTTTTTTCGCAGACGTTAATCGGGGATCGAGACCTTGGAATAATTTTCATCCATTCCTAATGACCCGAGAGCACGAATTTCGAGCGTCTGATTTTCGAACCTCAATAAAAAGTTCAGATGAAAAATATCGCTAACGCATTTATATTGTATCGCATTTCATAGATCTCGAGACCTGCTTAGAAAATTCCGAGTTAAAAATCAAATACCGATCGAGAGGGGGTGCAAGTATGAAGAGCTTTCGCTGCCTCGCCGGTGCAGAGGCAAAGGGACAAGCGTCGTATCAACCGCAATTCGTCGCCTTATACTGTTTACCACGGAGTTAAGAGTTGTTTCTCTTTCTCTCTCTCTCTGTGTATGATGTTGCGCTCACCGCATGCTCGCTCCGCCTTTCGCTTCCTGATATCTAACAAGACTTGGATACCGCGACCGAGGCTGTGTCCAGAGTCCCGCTACGTTTTCTACCACCTCTCACTAACTTAACTCCGTTTTATTCCTTTTACGACTTTTCCTTTTTTTCATCTTCCTCCTCGGACTCCACGAGCGATATCGAATTGCGTGAAACGAGATCTACACTGGGATCCAATGTTAATACGATCTTTGTCGCATTCGGAATTTTTCTAGAAATTCCGAAACTTTTGCTGCACGCCAACACTTTCGGTTGGGCTTTTCCGCGTGAGCGAAGAGAATTCTTGCACATGCACTAGAACCTCGATTTCCGCAGCGGCGGGACCGGCTTCGCATCGCGCTTGAGAACATCGAGGCGGCGCAAGCCCCGCCTTGCTGACTGTGCGCAGTTGTAACAAGCGCCGTTAGTGTCGTGTTGCATATTCTGGGCCTTCGTTACTCGTATAATCTCTTGTGTCAACATTTTTCGCAAGCATCCGAAAAGTTTCGGTTTGACTTCCGGCACTGTCCGGGCCGTCTCGTAGCTTCTCCCACCATCGGCCACATCGATCGATATGCGGCTTGCAGTGGGGACTGTTGAGAAGATCGAGGTTCCCCAAATCGAGGTGCAGCATGCGAGTCGAGTGGAGGGCGAGGTCGTCTCGCTGCCACACAGAAGACTTCCTCCCTCGCGTTCTCTCGACTTCTCTCGACCCATGGGCGCACAGTTCACGGTTCTTGACCCTCCCCCTCCGTCGGTCGATCGATCTTTGTATTATCTTCCCACTCGTTCGTCGAGTAGCGCCTACACGGGGTTTCGTCAAACGAGACATAGATTTTCTCTCGCATCGAGCGTTCCGTCCGTCTCGCGAACGCGTTTGTTACGAGCGCGACGCGAAGCGCGGGCGAGCGTTCTTCGCGTATCGAGGCAGTCGGACGAAGGAAAGCCCGGTCGAAGGAAGATGAACGCTCGGCGAGGTTGCGCAACTCGCGTTCCCGGTCAGATCGGAGCCCGTACGCTCCAAGTGCGGCTCGTCCCGCAAAAAGCGTACTTATAGTCGGGGACGCCGACTACGGGGGACCCTCGGAATGCGCGTAAACGTAACGCGCGCCCGCTCCGAGTCCCGCGTCTCGACCCAGTTTACTCGGAGCAACCTCGGCGTAGAGTTGTAAGTACGAGCCGGCGGCTACTATCGGTGCCCCCGCGACGTCGTCTTCGTCGTCGTCGTCGTCGTAGTCGTCGTCGTCCCGAGTATGCGACGCCGAGACTACGACCGCCGCTATGCCCGCGCTTCGTCACGAAGCCCTCTTCTTCTTCTTCTTCGTCGTCTTCGCGGCATCGGGAATCATCATCGGCCTTAGCCAAGAGAGACCGACGGTCACGTCGGGGAGAAAATTTCACGACGAGTTTCGCGAGTTACCGTAACGGTATATTACGCGCTCGGACGTCTAGCAAAACCTTTTGTTTGTAAAACCACGAGACTCATTACCCGGGAATGCATTAAGAAAAAAAAAAAAAAAGCAAATTAAACTTGGATTTTTCAAACCGCCGCTTACAGAATTGAATCAAAGTCTTTAACCAATTTCTGGCTTTTGAATTGATTTTTATGATAGATCATCAATAGTTTCGCAATGTGAGATGAAAAAAACAATTTCAATCGATAAATAAACATGTATTCAGTTTTTTTTTCCATGAAAGCAAAGTTTTTTTTCGAGAAGCAAAAATAGTAAGATGACGTTTGAAATTAATCGTACACCGTGCAAGGCACGATCGAACTCCGCTCGATACAGGTTCGTTACGTTTTGCATTTCAAAAAAGTTTCCGAAATACCGATCGTACTTCTACGAGCCGGTGGTACTCCGTTCGAAAGTTGCATAATGGCTCAGAAGTGAGAGCAAGCTCTCGTCGCTCGAATCGATTAAGTCGGCAAATACACCGATCTAACGTCAATACGTTACATTACAGAAATGAATAAGAATTAGCGATATTCATGGCGCAATGACCTAACCGCCTCGGAATCCGCTGATTATCAAACTGCAACGACGAAACGCAAGAGGCGGCAGCATTCGCGTTTGACCGTCGCTAAAAGCATCGCGGAGCGTCCGAGCCGTTGATTCGAACATTTGTCGCTCTCCCGTGTTATCTCGTGGAATGATTTCGATGCGACCAATGTTCACTTAGATTCGACATAACGAGAACATAATAATGTATTAACCGGTTTCTCTGTCTCTCGACTTCTTTGCCACGGTTCGTTGGCACTCTCCGTTGCACCTGTTTCTCGCCGCTCTCGAACGGGGGACTCCTTCGAGCGTTGTAACCCTGATCGGCCAATGTGACGCAATTCGTACGTAGCAGCTCGATAATTATCGAACGCTTGCTAATCGATTTTGTGCAAACACGAGCGATAAAAAACGATGCACGTTAATAATACACGCTTGTTATCACCTACCCCGTCGTTCGCGCGTATCAAATTGCCCGCCGCCGAAGATTTATTGGAATTTCATAACGAAAAACGAGCGCGAGAGGAAAGAATACAATCACGACAGTGGCGCGATGTTAACGCTTCTGCGATAATAGGCGACGAAGTTGGCCAAACTTTCCCCTCTGTTTCGTACGCCGGTGCGCTCTTACGGCCGTACTCGCGTCGCGGGCGTGTAGAGAAGTATCGCGAGGGGGCGCGCGAGATCTGGCTTTTGCTGTTGACTTTCCCTCGGCCTACCTGTCTTTTGACGCGCGACTTCCGGCCTAACCGCGATAATGAAACGATTATCGCGAATAATTGAATAATCGATATTTCCGTTGTTTAATAACACGACATTTTGCGTAAGACGGTTTAATATTTGGATCAACGATAACGAAAACTCGCTGGGAAAGCGTATGAAAACAGCGTACGAGGCTTGATAACGTCGCGGTTTGATGTTCGCGTTGCGATTCGTATGAATGTTGCGCGAAACTCGAGTAACCGGAGGAGCGACAACGACGGCGCAGATTATACATAATTGTTGTCGGGAAAGTTTCGTGTGTGAACCGGGGTTTGTCGGTGCGAAAATTCTTCGTCGCGAGAGTGTTGGAAACGACTCGCGGAGCGGAGTGTTGTCTCCGCGCAGCGACAATCGCCAGTACCATATCGTCCCACGTAGAGCCCATTCGCTCCGCACGTATTCTCTCGGCTAAACAATCCTCGACCCCGTCTAATTACAATTAATTACGGGCGAGAGCGCGAGAGAGATCGTAGTCTTGTCCACAATGGGCTTTAGCCCTCTCCCATACGTGTCGGCGACGACTCCGCCGCTGCCGAGCTGAGAGTTTCTCGATGGGGCAAAGTGCTGCCGAGCGAACGAGCACCGCCAACGCGTGCCACTCGTCAATTCTTGTCGACCTCGTCAATTATGATCGTTGAATTTTCGAGATTGAAATATCACAAAGGAGAAACGGTTTATTCGTTTTTTTTTCACTCTCTCTCTCTCAATTGAACGCGGTGCCAATGATCTTTTAGGTCTTCGGTCGCTTGTGGGATAATTGGTAATAGCATCTCAATCATTGCACAATTTACTCGATTGCTGAGGCGCACAGAAGGAATTTTCTACGCAATTTATATTCATAATTTGGAGATGCTGTGGTTAGATTCAAATAAAGTCGGTAAACTGTTAATTGTAAATTGTGAATTACACGTTATAAGTGTTCAAATAAAAAACGAAACCTTTTTCTTCATTACCACGAATGAGGCAATTCATTTCAAGAAAAAACTGTTATGTATATTTTTGTATAGGGATCGATAGGATGAAAACGAAAATCACATTGTAGATAACTTTATAACGATCATGAGGCTTGATTCTTGTTCGTGCGCAAGTCTAACATTCATAACTGAATAAATGAAAGGCCAACACGAGCATTGTTATTCAAGATAGAGGAAATCATAGACTACAAAAAAAGTGGTTGGGTGCCGATTGTCCCTTTCGTTTCGGGTTTTTAGAATTGTACAGCAGTTTCGTTCGTTTCCCGCCGTTTTCCGTAAAACTGATGTGTCAATACTTATCGAAGGATTGCAACGATTCGCGACCGAGTTAGTTTCTCAAGCGGCTCCGGCGACGCGAAGGAATGAAAGGCTGCGCCGTGAAACGCGCTACCTTGAGATAATCGAACGATAAAAACCGAAGGTGCCTTAAACCAATACCGGAAGTATAGTTTCGCTCGGTGCAGTCTCCCGGCTAAATTCAAATTTTTTCTTTTTTTTCGAAATTCTCAACCCATAACGTCGACTATGCGTTCGGTATGTCTTCACCGCGGGTTTGTAAAAGTCAAATAGCAGCGGAATACTTTCACCCTGGATCCGAAATGTCAAGGTATGTGCTCGGTGTTATACGGAGATATTGCATCGAGCCAGTTTATTACATCCTCGGAAACTAACGCGCCAGACTGATGCAACTTTTTCTGCCTATCCATTTGTTCTCGTTGATCCGCGAACTCGTATGCGAGCAACGAAAACTAAAAACTTCTATTCACCGAGGGGGCAAAATGCATCGATCTCTCAATCGCGGGTCTCGTCGTCTCGCGGAATCGATTATACAATCGCAACGCGTTTATCAACAACAGGTTTAGCTAATAAATTTCACGCTTTCCCAGATAAATGAGGAATCTTTTGCATCGTTTCTTTTCTTGTATTTTTTTCCACCGAGATCAGTCGGAGGTACGGGCTGTGTAATCGTCGAGCCGCGTAGGGAGTGGCGGCGCACAGAGAAAGAGCCTGGCGCAGCGTTTAAATGCCAAAACGCATACCGTGCAGCAATATTACGTGCACAACAGAAGGCACACGTAAATATTACTTTCCTGAAGTAAAATTCTAAGACTCGTGGCGTGTATCAATTATGTTTCGCGAGACTCGCAATGCAACCGCGACATTTGGCCGTGCGTCCGACGGGGCGGGGATTTTTATCGCGGAGATTGATCTGCCGAAAAACGCGAGAATCTCTTTGATGATACGGAAGAAGTAGCAGATTTCGATCGTTTGGCGAGGTTAACGAAGGCCGCCAGTTACATCGGTTTATTTGACTGGGGAGCATCGTTGATGCCCCTGCAAACCCAGTGAGCCGAGAGGCCCGAGCGAACGTTCTCGCAGCGGCAGCGGTGGCAAAGAGCAAAAATTAGAGTCTACCTCTACTCTCAAAGTCCACGGGCGACTACTCGCGGCTGCAATCATATAAATAGAAACGGCGCGACAGCGTGGAATCATAAATTGTCGCTTCGCGATTTAAAGCCGAGTGCAAGGGGCTATACGATTCTGCCTGGTGCATCGCTTCTCTTTACTACCGGACTATATAGCAGTTTTGCATACGGCTCCTCTTCCTCTCCTCTATTCTGCTCCGTTACTCCGAGTACTTGTAGTATATTATACCAGCGGAGCATATCGAGCAAGTAAACTGCGAGTTATGTGAGGTTCTCTCTCTCTCTCTCTCCCCTCCTCGTGTCCCGGCGCCGGTCGTACGGTCGCAAATTGATCCGGACATTCGTCGTCGTCGTCTTCGTCTTCGTCGTTTCTGAGCCGTCGTGGGTCTTAAGCCCGCGCTTATATCGAATCTATAGTCATTTTTCTTCTTTTCCCACCGGCTCGCCGCGCGATTAATCACTCAAACGAACTATTCGCTTCGACGCCAAGTCTCCAACGTCTTTTCACGAAATTCTTCGCCCTCGATGGCGATTTATTTCGGCGTGAAATTCAACTCTGGGGATGAACCTAAAATTGAAATCGTCGAAGTATCGATACGGACTATCGGTATTCGGTCTTCTTCTGTTATTATCGATCGCGATATTAGCTGGACGATAAAGATATTCGTGCGTTTAACGCCGATGGAATATAACAAGTAGCGCTTTCGGTGCCGAGAGAGTCCGGTTAATTGAGTGCGCGCGAGGCTTGGCCGACGGTGAGCTCGCGCGCGGCAACCGCGGAGAGGTAAAGCTCTCTCGGGAGAGCTCTCAGCTCGAGTCAGGCACGCATGCAGGCTCTCCGAGTGGTATTCTCGATGCGTCGTGGCCCCTCTATTTCCGTCCGTCAGTGGAATCCGCGTCGAATTCTATGATCCGGATAGCGTTGCAATTCGACTGCCGAGTTGCGAGCGTGTTGCGCGAGCTCTCGACGCGGAGATAGCGAGAGTGCCCGCCTTGGGGGACCTCACTATGCAATGTCCCGCTCGGTAATACCACTATCGAGAGTGGAGGACTTTACCGAGTCCGAACGAGTGTCGGGCCTATCGATGATGCCGCATCCCATTCGTACGCGGAAAATCTATCTGCTTTTACTTACGAACCAACGACAAACTTGGAACACTCACCTGCTATAGAAACACCGTGCGTTTGGCTGTTACGTGAGAGCGAGTGGCCACAAGCTCGCGGCGACTGTGGCTCTTCATCGGTCACCCGGCCAATTAGTTGACCAGATACGTTAAATCTGTCGCGCGGAACAGTCTCCGTCGCGGCAAGCGTTCGTCGCAACGCGAATTTCGGGTTTCGCTTCGTTGAATTCGCAGGGAAAGGCGGCTCGGATGGTTTACCCGGTGATTCATCGAAAATACATCAATATTTTCACTCATGCTCCGCTGAAAGAAAATGAAAATTCATAATTTACAATCTCTATACATATAGTTTTATATTTCTTATAATTAATTTACTGCACTAAATAAACGATTTATTATTGATATTATTCTTGTTGGTAATAATACATTTGAATTCATTGTATAAAATAACGAACGGCAAGAATCGACCGATTTTTATTTTAAAAAACCTTATATGCAAAAAAATATGAATTCCAGTATTTTTGTGCTATTCGTATGTCCTAAATTCGATCCTAAAACATTGTCGGATTTTTCAACAGATTTTTCGATACTTTCGAAAAACATTGTTTTTTACACGCGAATTGTAGGATTTCAAAAAATGCTCTCGACCCAGTTTTTCGAGCTGAAAACGATTCGTTATGGAAGTTTTGACAATAACCGGTTTTTTCATTTTTCAATACAAGATTAAACGTTTCTGCGGGTGAAAGCGCAAGCCAACAGGTGATACGACGAGGAAACAGCGTTCGATAAACAACACACCGGACACTTTGGAACGTTTCAGTCAGCGTTTATGGAGTAATTAAAAGAGATTTTAGGAGGCTCCAGAAACTGGAGAATGAATGCGCTAGGGCTTCGTAGCTCTATCGCTTGCAAACGAGCGAGGTCGGTTTAGAAAGTGCGGGACGGCAATCCCGTAATATAGTTACTACTACGGTGAAGCATGGGCAATGGGGGAAGGGGGGGTGGGGGAGCAACAGCAACAACGACGGTAGCTCGTATATAATACACAGCGTACATTTAATTCTACGGTACAGTAGGCGATCTCTTGAGTCGAGAAATCGGGACCGGAAGCGATTGGTGAAGTCGAGGTTCCGTTAAACACTGCGGACGTGGTGAAATAGTTTTGAAGCCCTATGTGCCCCGGATCCACCCTGCCCCCCCCCCCCCCCCCCCCCCCCCCCCTGCTTAGCGAGTGATGCAGCATCGAGTAATCGTACTTCATAACTCACGAATTTGTCACTTTTACTTTTTTTCCAACCGAAGAAATGAGATTTATCTGGAACAACTTGAAAGGCCGCGCACTGTATATCGATAATATTCGAGCTTTCACTCGAAAATACAATGAGAGTCACGTCGCCGGGGTCGAGCATTCCTATTGTGCTCGTGTGTTAAAATTTTTCTTTTATTTTGATACCGGAAGCACGCTCGTTGAATAGGCTTGTAGCATTAATAAAAATTCACCGGGTCCTGTCCGAGCGCTTGCACAAGTTTGCTGTCTATCAATCAGATAATTGTAGTACTTCGAGTACATGACGAACAAACGGACGTTAACTTCGCGTATCCCTCGGTGATTTGCATGTTACAATTATTCATCGCGGCGATAATCCACGGTTCCGGGTTTGCGTTGAATGGCATTCGAAAAAATCATTCGGTACTCGGCGTAAAAATGCTAAATCGAGTTGAGAATTTTATAAATTTCACAACGATCGAATCTCACCGGGCCGTATATTACGTTCGTAATAATGGAGAATGTTGAGTACGATAATCGTGAAATAGCTTACCGCACTGGCGGAATAAATTTTTTTCGCGCGGGCACTCAACCTAGCCGGCGTTCCACACTCGATTACGGTGGCCACGTGCAGGCGAGCTAATGCAGGCATGCGAACTATTATTGGCCGCTTCCACCGGTACCGCGTCTATATATCTTCTAATCTTCGTTCACGCACTCTATCCCATTTCTCTAGCGAGGTTTAGAAACTTCCTTTGATACACGATAACACACTACCCTACAAACCATGCATCCCGATGATATTCGCTGGGCCGTTCGCCATAATTCGTCGCGAGAAAAGTCAACAGCGAACCGAGAAGAATGGCGAGGCCCGAGATGCTCGGGTCGGTGTTAATCGTGAATTTATACACTCGTTCTCGAATACCGTTTGATACGAAGCGAAACGTAATCCCGTGTCAAAATCGTCACGTACCGAGAAACACTTCTAACTAATAGTGCACCCCGCTAGTTTTCGTTTAACGTCCACCGACGTCGTTTATGCCGATGCGCAAACGGCCGTCGCTGTCTTGTTGTCGACAAGCGAGACGACGGCTCTTCCCCTACTGGCCGTTGACGTGTGTACAAGCGACGCCTAAACGGAGAGAAGCGGTTATGATTTTCCAAACGGCACCGTAAATTCGACGAAGCACGAAAAGCCGCCCGGGGACACAGACACCGAGCAGACGAGATCGCGCGTCGGTCGAACAACAACTGTAATGCGAAGTCCGTGATGTATCGCTGCATGCCAATTGCGAAAATTAATATAATGTTACTTCGCTCTTCAGTATCGATATTATCCTATCTCGCGCTTCGTTATTGTAATTTATATTAATTATCTTCTCATTTTTGTTATGACAATGATTAAGATGAATAAAATTCTGCGGTGATTGCGTGAAATCCGAGCCAATCGCTCATTCGTTCGTAATTCGAGGACTCTAACCTATCGAGGGTGCTCGAGGAATAATTTATATCGCGTATGTATCCGCCATTGCGGTGATCGAGTGCATTTGGCGCTTAAATTGCTGAAATAGAATCATGGATCGAGGGGATGATTCGTTGCAATTTGGTCGGTTAATGCGCGGCGGTACTGTCGAGACTCGGGCACACACCGCGATTCCCCCCGTGACGATACTATGTATGCCTACACGTCCACCGTCGAGCCCTTCAACCTTGAAAGTTCCACAGCTCGTGCGACGTATATGTATGTCGACTTGTCGCAAACGAGTATCTACATACCCTAGATGATGTAGGTAGACACACAGCGCGCGGAGCGGGTACACTCGTGCAGTAACGACGGAGTGACAGGGATCTCGCTGCGCTCACCTCCCAGCTGTCGTGTTATTTTATACGCGGTATCGGACGCTCGGCTCTCTCACTCAGCTCGTGTGAGTAATCTCCACTCACGAATCCACTCTTCCCAACCTCCACCTATCTCGCGCACACCTTATTCTCATCTCTGTTAGCTCGTGCTCTCCGCAACTTTATATATCTATATGTACATGCGCTGTATCTCTCTATATAGTCATATGTATTGTGTTTCGTAAACAGTATCGGGTATCATCGTGTGTGCCGACAGCAATCTCTGCACCTCCGAGCACTCTCAATATTGTATATTCTCTCGTATCATTGCGATATTGAAATAATATCAATTCTTTTTACCTTTGCTCTTTACTCGTCGCCTTCAATTCATTATTCGAACGACGATGGAGTTATATTTTTCTCGACACGACGAGCGATTACCCCGTGTGTTTCTTCGCAAAGTCGCGCGGGAACATGCCTCGTCGTTAGACAGACGACTTTTCTTTCTCCCGTGTACTCCGGCGGTGTGTTGCGCGTCGCCTTGTTCGGGGATATACACCTTCCCGAACACGACGAAAGCGACCGTAGAAGGGGGAAACTGGAACCTTCGAGACCTTTTTTTATTCGTATCACGCGCGTACACCTTTGCGATAGAGGTAGCCCGAGCCAACAAGAGACATTCTTCGTCGGCCGTTGTTGAGCGCTCTATGTAAGCCTACGTACGGCTAGGTACGAGAATGAGGCTCTCGAAGGCACTCACGGGGCATCGCGCGTCGGGGGCAAGAGGGAGATATTTTCCTCTTTGTTAAACTATTTTTCCCGTTTCAATGGGCCCCGACAAACGGCATATAACATTTATCCGTTTGAACTTCATGCTCCCGCTAATGTCATTGTGATAAAAAAAAAGACCATGTTACACTATAAATAATCCGATAGGCCTTGCCGAGGTCGAGGCGTGTCTCAAATATCGCGAGGGAACGAGCCTCTCGGTTATTGTATTCCGAGAGTGTGTTGCCCCAACGAGGGGACATAGAGGGATATTCAATTAACCGACATACCTTGCGCCTCGATCGACGCCGAAAAATTTGCGAATTCCGACGATACTTCTCGACGCGCTGTGTGTGTTTATCACGAATACTTAAAATGGGCATTTAACGCGTTACGCAGCGCCCGCGCGCGTGCGCAACTGTAAATTCACAATCGAGCCTATTTCGCTTATGTTTGTGTACTCGGACTCGCGAGCGAGAATCATTGAAAACCGCGAGCGGATTCACGCACTGCGAGCAACGCGTTATGTACATTTATGCGCAGATATTTCAATAATGAAAAGATGCGGCTGCGTCTCGCATCGGGTACAGTGCGTACGGTACAAGTTAACAGTACAATGGGTACAGATACAATCTCTCCCCGCGAAGGTACACGTGATGAATGGGCGGTGTGAAGATTCTTTTTTGGTCAATTTTTTTCGACAGAAAAGCTGCGGTGAATGTACTGAAGTAACAATTTTGTCGCATCGATTCCCGCTCGGGTGTTTCAAGGGCGAATGGGCGAACGGGTATTCCCGAGCTCCTCTAGCCAATCGCGTGACTAAAAAAGTAACACATTTTTATAGTTCGCGATCGTGGGAATTGAAGAACAGCGGGAATCGGTTGAGGCGCACGAGGCGCAAATTCGCCGTGCGAGAGCTCGCGTCGATACCGAAGGCCCCGTCTCACGCAGTCCCTTCGGTTCGTCTCGATTGTTGGTTAAATTATAATAGAAGGCCGCGCGGCGAGCGCGGGTTTAATGAAAGGGAACTTAAAAATAACTAAAAGTGTACAAAAAGTAGCAATTTCTATCAGGCCTAGAGGATCGAATTTTTGCGCGAGATATCAATTAATTTCATGAATAATTACATTATTATCAGAATGAAATTAATTTAATGAAAATTTAAGAATTAATCAGTATTGATTTACGATAATCGTTGTTCGAGTTATTTTTTTCTTTTATGTATTTATTTATTCGTTGATGCATATTATGTAAATTTGATGAGTTCGATTCGCGAGAATTTGCTTCATTTGCCAAATACGATAGGGAACATTGTTTAGAGATTCCGATATGCAAGGGTTATCTCCAAAAGTGTACCAGACATCGAGGCCGTCCAATAAATTTCGAACGATCCCGAGTTTATCCGTCGCGATACCAACCCTGCCGGGCACTTTGGTACATTTACCAAAAGCCCGTTCCCGTTTGTTGCGCAAAATCGAGTTCTGGAATACGGGTTCTACGTGCGGATTTCACCGGGTTCGTTCGTGAGCCGGCAATTCGACGGTGCACGGGCCGTACACACGAGTCAGTCTCCAGCATGAGGACGCAGTTGACCCGTGTCCGGTCGTGGGCAATTCGAATTCTACGGGCTTTCTCCGCGAGTCGACAACGAAACTTGCTCTGCGTCTAGCGCAGCCCATGCAAATAGAGTCGTTACGTTAAATATTTCACGAGACAGGATTATGACGATAATCGAAAGCCAGCGACGAGAATGGCATTAAGAAACATGCGAGCAATGAAACAAAGGGTTAGAAGCGAAAAAAAAATATTCGTTTCCGCAAGAGGCGAGCGATCGAACGCACACGCTGTGTGAGAAAACTGAGAATCACGACGAGCCGAAGGACCCAAGTGGAGATGATCGGGCAAGACGAGAGGAGGAAGAATTCGACCGTGACCTTCGGAGTTGCCGCGAACTCTGACCCCGCGAGGGAGTGAGACTAATTGGAGGGGCGAGGAGGGGAGAGGGGCCGGGGATTCGCGCTACGGGATTCTCCGTGTGTGGTACACGGCGTTATATCCTACAGTAGGTCTGTAGAAACTCGGGTTTACGTGTACGCACGAGACTGCCTTGCCAGTCGCTGCGAATCGAGACGAAGTTCAACTGCGGTAAATCAATGATTTTTTATCGAAAACCGCTCTGGTAGCCGGCGATCGAAATTGGCCCCTTGAGGTATGCTGAACCTAAGAAAGAATGATTAACTGCGTCGACGGATATGACGCGAAGAAACAAAGAAAAAAACCAAATACGAACGTTGAAACATTCATTTCGCGGGGGGAATGGCACGTAGACGAGTATATTCATATCCCGTACAGTAGTTGCTTCTTGTCACGTAGTAACGAGAAACAGCCTACGCGCCGGGTTCGCGTTGTTGTCGTCGCCCGGTCGCAGGTAGTCTTATCGAATAATTAACTCGTCTTCGAGCTTATAGCGGTAGCGGTTTGCGAACGCGTGGACCGTAACGAGACGGACTCTCCCGGCGCGATCGTACGCAGTAGCGAATGAGAACGCGACACTCGAGGGAGGAGTCCGATCTCGCAGCAGCGTCGCGACAACTGACGAAATCGTCGGATAAATCATTCCGCTCGGGGTCCGCTTCGCGCTCGCTATCCCTCGCGAGATTTATGAACGTTGAGTACCTCGCCCGTGCTCACGCGGTATCTCGTATATTTCCAGCTTGCACGCAGATGGCGATGAAGAATTCTCCTTCTTATTCGGCTCGGATACTACTGCCGGTACGCGGCTTATTCCGCATCCTTTCGACGCTCGAACTCGAAAAAACGAAAAGTATAAAGCTTATTCTACCGTACCGATACGTATCGCGACAGAAAGAATCGCATAGCTTTGTCTCGTTGGTTTCTCTGAAATTCGTTGAAACATTGAGGAACCAATTTTCGATATATCGCAAAAAAAGCGCGAGTAGCAGAATTTGCATATTACGATAAGCGATAATGCGACGAATAATAGGGGAACAAAAAGAAAAATGCCGATAAAGATGAAAAGGTGTTCTTAAAGATATATTGTAAGCAATCATTGAACGTTCGATTAATTAAAACTGACAAGTTTATTCCGATGTATTTATGCAGTACTTGCTCTATCTGTACAACACAATAACGTCAATGCGTTAAAAATGAAGAGTTGTGTTTAGTTCGTTTTTAAAAAATCCACCGGTACCTTTACAGAGCCTATGTTGTTTTGTGCGACATCAATCTCCTCCGTACTCATCTCGTATCTCGGTCGTTGTGCCATTGGAAAAAAAAAAGAATGGTCACGACGCGCGTACCACGGTTAAGCCACGAGATATCTAATCGTAAAGTAGAAGTAATAGTTCCACCGCGTTGCAGCGACGCGGAAGAGGGGTTTAAACGAGGCGACGCCGATGTTGCCAATATATTCAATTATCGTACATTCCATCATCAATTCTCGTTAATCTCATTATTTACAAAGACAAAAACCTCGATCGAAACGTCGGATCCACGCGATGATAGAAAAAATAATTTTTGGACAATTCGCCCGATGTTATTTTGCTCTTGGAGCACTGTGGATCTGTGTGAATGGTGAACAGAAAAAAAAAGAAAAAAAAAAAGAGATTCTCGTAGAAAATGTGAACCACGGCGACGTCTCATCGGCTGTTCCCGCCGGAACAGTAGCGTCCTACGTTTCTCGATTGCATGCGCGCGTGGAGCTTTTACATACACCCATGCACACCCACACACACACACGCACATGCACACACTGATACAAACTCCTGCCTGATGTTTACTCGCTTTTGTTTGTCACTTATTCTCTTAGCCTATTCCGTTTTTGTTTTTTTTTTATCAATAAATTATCGTTTAATAGTCCCAGGCAGGTGTTGTTGGTTGGTCTCGCTTTCCAAGCTCCCGGAGACGTTTCTTTCGTTCAACGCGCGGACTCGCGATCGTTATTTTCAAAGAGGCATCGTGTCATCTCCCTCCGCGTGCGGTATGGCGAATCCTACGTGCTCCTTCGCGGCCAGGCTGCCCTTATTCCGGCTCGTCACCGTCGCCGTCTAAAAAAAAACATCATCGAAACGATATAAAAAAATTCCGGTGAGATAGATAAAAAAAATAGCGATTTCCGTTCATTTTTCGGCGGAACAACGAATGCTCCCGAAGCAAAACAGTCGAATACCTTCGCGATCGACTTGTTCGTCGACGAGCAAGTCGTCCTCCTCGTTCGCGCCATCCTCGGCCTCTTCCTCGTCCTCATCCTCGTCGGCGTCGTCCTCGACGACAACTATACTGTCGTCTATCTCGTCGCCCTCGTCGGCCTCGAGATCCTCGACCCCGCAATCGCCCGACGCAACCTCCTCGTCCTCCTCGTCCTCGTCGCTGTCGACTTTCTCGCCATCGACTTCAATGCCGTTCTCCACGTCCATGTCCGGTGCGAGATAGTACTGAATACACAATAAACGATTGATCGACGATTCGGCCGAATTATCGGTAATATCCTCGGACTTTTTCGAGAGATTTACCTGCAGCGGATTCGGCCATATATCGTCCTTAATTAATTCGGCAATCTCGTCGGAACTCGGGTCGCTGTGATCCGTGAACCAATCGAAGAAGGATCTGTGACCCAGCGGCCTTTTTCGTCCCTTCGGCTGATCCTTTCTCTTGAGCCTGTTGGTAAGATCCGCGCCGTCTTTCCAGCTAATCGTCGTGCTCTGGGACGCTGGATCACCTGCGAACGAGCAGGAGTATCGTCGAGATTGGAAGAAATATGTCGACGGGACGATTGGAGAATCAGAAAAGAGAACGCGACTCACCCGACGATCCAAGGTGAAAGAATTCTTTGGTGAGGACGCCATTCTCGAAGTATGGATTTTCGTCAAAATGAAAATTGATTCTGTAGCCCGACTTGATGTCCTCGAACTCCTCGACCTCCAATTTGTTCAGATAACGCAGCGCGTCCTCCTCTTCCTCCTCAAGAATTTCGGCTATTTTTTTGTTATTGACAAACTGAACGATGCATTGAGGAAACACATTCTTTGTTTTACAACAATGGACCTTAATAATCGATGAAACATAAAATTGACATTCCGCAAAAAATTTGACGAGGCAGTGTAGAATACCGTTATGAGACTTTTCTCTGTTCTACATGCTGAACTTAATAGGAAAAAACAAAAAAGGCTGACAAAGATAAGGTCACAAAAAAAAAAAAAGAACATCGACATTCAAAAAATGTGAGGTTATGACGAGCAGAAAAAGTGTAATTCAATGAGTCTGAAATTGTTTTCTTTTTTTTTTTTTTTTTTTTGGGGAAAGAAGAAAAGATCGCGGGAAGAGCGAAGTATCGCTATTCGTCGCTTGTATACGTTGCAGATAGCGTCGCGACAAGGGGAACGAGAGGGGGTGCAAGATGGCGGTTACGCACCGGCGTCGACCGGCGTCGTCGCCAAGTGTCAAACTCGTCGATGAGAAATGCATTTTGTAAAATCGAGGAACAGAAAAAAAAACACAAAAAAAAAAGTAAACATTATGATAAATCAAGGATACAGCGGTGACCCAAAAATTGGGTATCCTCTTGATAATGTCGTTGCGTTTCTGGAAGTATGGTTTGCGCAGTTTGTTGTATTTCATCTCGACGTCGAGTATCTCGTCGCTGGCTTTCTCGTTGAGAGCATCGATTTGATTCTGACAACCGTCGATCTCCTCGAGGGTCTTCTGTATCTCGAGATCGTAGTCACGATTCTCGGTGCCGTCACCCGAACCCGGCTCCTCGAGCTTCTTCACCTTTTTGTTAGGCGAAGCCATGCTTTTGCGCTCTCGCGTACACGAGATAGAATACACGAGGGAGCCCCGCTCCACCGCAGCGCGCACTCTTGTTTACTCTTTTATCTCGAACACCCACGCCCCTATCTATCCCTCCGATCTCCGTTAATTGCGACACTCGTATTAGTCTCGCCGCTCGACACTTTCTCGTTGTGCTCGCCGAACTTTTACTCGGGGCACGAGAAACAGCACGTTCGAGACCGCACGACGTCGTAGGTCGTAGCGCGGCAGCGGCGCAAGCCGTTTATTTAAACCGCGGGAATGTCGCATCGAACAGATAGCTCAACCAGCGTCGAGAAGAAGACGCGCCGAGCTTAGCGCTTGGACAACTGTCGCCGTCTACTTTTCGCGCGTATAAAACTGCTGCGAATTTGTCCAATGTACGCGAGAATATGCGCGTCCGATGTATCCGATGAGAAGTCGCCTTCAAGCGCCACGGCGCGTCTTCGTTCGCTACTGTGCCGCGTGTGCGCGTGCACGAAGATCCGTCGCGCCAGTCGTCGAAGGTGTATTGGTGGGCGTAATGTTGGGATGTGGCAGATTCGCTAATAGCAGCCAGGTGCGGCACTCGGCGTCATTCGGGGCAATTCGGCGTGTTCGCGTACGGATACAGCGGTACTCGAGGACCGAGTGACGAGCATAGTTACCGTCGAAAAAAGCGTACACGTTTTCTGTATGTACTTCGGACTGCGCACCGACACGAATTGTATATATACGTGAGAGGTTCAGTGCACAATACACCGGTCGCATCAATTTAACGATAACTCTCGTAAAAATGTCGACCACGAGAGCCACGAATTCTCTCGCGATCGCGACATACATTACGCTATTGTTCGTATGCGCCGGAGCTCAATTGCAACGTTCCAAAGATGTTTCGGTGGCCCAACTCAACGAGGATAACTGGGATCTGATGCTCACAGGAGAATGGATGGTCGAATTGTGAGTTGACAGGTTTTTGACACATCGAAATTTCGATAGTTCGTCGTTGTTGGTTATTCGCAGGAGAGAGAGTTAAAAACTAATTTTGTGTGCTGATGTTTTTTTTTTCTCTATTTTATAGTTACGCGCCTTGGTGTCCGGCGTGCAAGGCCCTCGAGCCCATTTGGCAAAATCTTGCGGCGTCCAAAAAGGATCTCGACATCAATGTTGGGAAAGTCGACGTTACAGATTCTCCGGGTCTCAGCGGGAGATTCATTGTCACCGCACTACCGACGATATATCAGTATGTATTTTCTAAGAGATTGAAAATTAAGTGAGAACTAAGATGATTTTTTTTTTTTATCACAGCGTAAAAGACGGCTTGTTCCGCCAGTACAAGAGCCCCCGAGACAAGGATTCTCTCATCGATTTCGTCAAAGAGAAAACTTGGATGAAGGTTGAGCCGATACCCAGCTGGAAGAGTCCCACCTCCCTTCAGATGTCTGTCGTCAGTCAATTCTTCAAAATGTCGCAGATACTCAGAGTCAGTAATCGACGCATTAAACTTCCGGATTACGCAGCGAACAAATTCGTTTTTTCTAATCGCCGTTTTTTTTTAGGGAATACACAATAAATTGATGGAAGATTTTGGATTACCCACGTGGGGAAGTTACCTGATTTTTGCTCTCGCCACCATAGCGCTCGGCGGAATTCTTGGATTGGTAAGAACTTTCTCGTGAGAGTTTCGAGCGACAGAATAACGAAACGTCGGTGATAAAACGATGAAATTTTTCAGATAATCGTGTGCCTGATCGATTTCATATACCCGCCGAAATCGATAGCGTCGCAGGGCAAGAAGAAGCAGAGAGACGGCTCGGGCGGATTTATGCAGGAAAGAAGTTTGGAGGACGAGGAATTGGTCGAGAACGTGAAGGACGATCTCGTGGACGAGGAGGGCAGCGATTCGGAGGAGCACCACGACGAGAGCGAGAAAGACGCGGCAAAGGCGGCGCCGAGCAGTCCAAATGTTCGCAAGCGCAAGCCTCGCAAAGCCGATTAGATTGCCAATTGAAAGACTTGTTCCACCGACGACTCTACTCTTTCAACTCGAACAAACTTTTTTTTTTTTCGTTTTTTATTTAATCTAATCATTCTCGAACGAATCGAGTCGACGATGACGTTGGCGCACAATCGCCCAACTCCATCACTCGAAGACGCGACTACCGACATTCCAGCACAACACTTATCCATCCGGATTTGGATAATTTGTATAGAATTATTATTATTAGTCGTAAGATTGATGAAGAACGCGCGTCACGTCGCCGTTACGACAAAGTGCTTTCATTTGACTGTTCGATTCGCCAATCTTTCCCGAATCTCCTCCGTTGAACGAGACGATTGGAATGCTTACCAATGATAATTTATCTTAACACAATCAACTTGCGCACAAAAACGGATCTGTTGATTTTTTTTTTAATTTTCGTTGGAGTAACTCGAGTTAAGCCTCGCGCGCGTACAAGGCTCCTATAATAAGATTATTATCAAGAGATTATGTTGCATTATCAGGGAAATACGTAGTACGGTATATTGATATATATATGTGAATGTTCCCATTCCAATTGGATCTTGAATAGCACTGTTGCGTTTAACTGTTGCTGCAATTGGTAGAATCACGTCTTCCGTATGATTCGCATAACGTCAATGAAACATAAAAGAAATACTTCAAATTGCAAAATAATATATGAATTAAGACTCATTGGGATTCGGTCTTTCTGTTGAAAAAATAATTGTTGGCAAACTCGCGTAACATCCCTGTCGCATAAGTCATTTTGTGTTGTGTTTTTTCTCTTTTTTAATTTTTTAAAGTTATATTACCACGAGAATGCAACGTTTGCCCACTGAGCGAGTAGAAACTGTAACACAGACTGCCTATTAATAAACGTATTTAATTATCATGGCTTGGCATTGCGGTCTTTTGAGAATAGAAGATTGAAGTATCCGTTCTTCCGAAAGGCGCTCGCGCCTCCTCGGACTTCGGACTACTCGAGGGATTGAAGGAAATTAATATATTTCATGTTTCGTCAATTTGTCGACACTTCGAACAAGCTCGTTTTCACTTGTCCTCAATAACGTTGAGTTCTATTTCGAGTTCTCGTGTGAATGTGCGATTTTCTTCTCGTTCCTCTCGGTCAATGTGAACTCTCCACGTAGACGGCCGTTATTTATGTACGCAAAAAAGATTAATAAAGTAACAGGTTTTTTTTAAATAATTCAACAGAGCGTCGTTATTGCACCGAAAACTTACCGCGTCACTCTGTGGGAATGATTTCTTTCAGCGTCTCGAGACTCCAATGCGATTTTCTTCGTTTCCACTGGCGATAAATCAGCCGCGATTTATCCGGGCTCACGTCGTTATATTTAATGCGGAAACTCACACCGGAAGCGCGAAAAATACATTATTTGTCGCGATTAGACACTTGAAAAAGGTTTTTCGAAATTTAGCGATGCTTCTCCGGGGCTAAAAATACCGGGTAGTGTTGGAAGTAACCGTTTCGCCGGTGTAGACCTCGGAATCGATCGGTCAACAGATTTTGCCAATGACGTTTGCATTCGATTTAGATACTATTTGGCAAGTAGCCCGTCTTGTACGATGTTGACCGTTCACCGATTCTATATCTGTCGAGCATCGCGATCGCGACGGAGCTTCGCATTATATGTTCCTCGCGTGTAGCTCTTTTCCACCGGAAAGCTCCTTTTTTTTATAATAAAAGTACCACCTGCCCTCGTTTTATTATCATCCAATTAAAAATAATAAGAAAAAATAGTAATATCGATTTATATGTTTTTACGCGAGAATAGCATTAACTGGATTTGTAAATACTAATAATAGTAATTATTATTAACATTGTTTCATTATTAACTATCGTCGTCGAGCATTTGTGATGTGGGATTTTTTTTTTTCGAGAAATAAATACAACGTATTGAACTGTGATAAGCAGCATTTATTCATTTGTTAATCAGATAGGAGCACTTAAAAAAATTCAGTTACACGTACGTTCTTGTGACTGAGTAGCAACAACATTACATTTCCGTTTTTTTTTTTTTCATTTTTTGTTTTCAGTTATAAACGTATTGACGTAATATCTTACGTTCGCATCCGTACTTGCTGCCTCCTCTCTAAATGTCGTTCGGTTTTTTTTTTTTTTTTTTCTTTCTCGAAGGGCGGGGAGGTAACTTTACACTGAATCATTCTCCAATCCTCGTCTAAACGACCAAGACCACGGGTCTCCCCCTTTCTCGTCGTAGGAATACTTAAATAACTGAGGCGAATGTGACCCGGCGCAACGAGCATCGTCGTGAGGATATTTACTTATTCCCTCGTTACTTTCTACTATACTGCTTGTATGTACCTATGTATGCACTAGCATTAAGAGATCAAACTTTATAAATAATAATTATAATCGTGGACCAAGTAATAAACGCGTACATTAATTGATGCTCGGCACTTGGTCGATTACAGAAACACAAGGCCACTATTATTTTCTTTTTCTCTTGTATATATATCATTTTTTTTGTTTTCCTTTTTTCACATTAGCCAACAGAGAAAAACGCGTTGATCGAGCGCTTGACAATTTTTTTTTTCTTTTCACATTAGACCAATCACGGCAGATACGAGTCGTTCGAGGTTTTCTTTCAATACGATTTTTACGTAATGAACAAGAACAATGAGTTTCAACATTTTTTTTTCATAATTTTTTTTATGTGACCTTAGCGGATCTCAGTCTTGGCATGAACCTGAAACAACCCGAGCAGCTTATATCTTCCTTGCAATCGCCTCTCTCTCTCTCTCTCTCTCTCTCTCCAGCCACGCTCAAGCAACGACGATCTAAAATCATCCCGACCTATCATCAATCGCGACGTTACAAATTCCATCGTCCTCAATTTCCGCACTGAAATAATAACGAATAGATACAATTATCATTCTCGCCTAGACTCGTTGCACCGTCAAATGAGCGGATCTCTCTCTCACTTTCGTCGCAGCAGTACAAATTCATATAAAAGTCTCCTTGCGGATCGTGAAGTCGTTAAAAATTATCAATTAAAAATTGTCAGTTCGAGCCAAGGGCTTCGAACACCCTTTTTTTGTATTTTTTTTTTTTGTTTTATTTGTTTTTCTTATCTTTATTCAACAGTGGTATTAACCCCATGATCAACTTTCGCTTGAAAATAGACAAAAACGCTTGGCCCTTGAGCGACAAATGTACGTTACAACGAGACGGACTTTGTTTTATTTTTATTTTTGTTTCTTCTTTTTTACACACGACACGCTCACAGAGTCGTCGAAACTGATCGAAGAAGCTCGCTTATTCGTAAATTCATTCGCTCGAATATTGCTCCACTGTCGAGAGCGTCGTCATAATATTGTGTTTATCTCATTTTAAAAAACCCATCTATCGGCCGATGGGGAAATGAAGAAAAAACGAAGGCAGTGACATGGAATAAGAAATTTTAGTACATCTTGGGCACACGATATTGTAGCGGTGTAATCGGTCCGATGTTTCCTAGTCGATTCATTGACACGCAAAAATGAGCTAAAAACTATCTAAAAAAAAAAGAACGGACGAATCGACGAATTAAAATAGCGGGTAGCTTGACATTAAAATGTACAATTTCCGTTGTCATGGGTATCGGAACGTCGGCGTACCGAAACACAACAACAATTGGGAACGAATCTCTCGATTGCGTTCCAACGGGGGGGCAGGGTCAAGCAAAACTTTGAACGTCAAAAAACGACGTGCATTTCGAATTTTTGTTCGTGCGCACAACACACCTTAGAGCTAGTAATTACACGCCAAGTCTAATCATCGGACTCGTTGCACGATTAAAAATCGCAGATACAAAAGGAAAAGAGGAAGGAAACACGTACATTATAATTAAAACGAGACTACGCACTCGTGGAGGAGGGGCAAATAATTATTTTATGTATACCACCAATGGATTGCTGATCGGCGAGCCGATGGATGTGCAACAGAAAAGTTTTGCCGTCGAATGAAACCAAAAGAGAATCTTGCGCGATAGTAATGCATCAATGTTCGTACAACGATTCCGCTTGTCTTCAATTCGCCTGTTACCGTCGCACATAATTTCGGCATTTAACACGGCAATTTAGCTACGACTCAACCGTTACACCTCAAACGTTTCGTCAGCATTGTTAGCGCGATAAAATAATGATTTATTCTTCATTTTATATATTTTTAATAATAATATAAACCACTATAGTATACGTCTAAGTTTCATATCACAAGACATCCTGTTTCGTATCACGAGCTATTTCTATCTAAAGTTTTTTGTTTTCTTATTCTTTTTCTCTTGCTCTCCACTCGTCAGGTTGTAAATCGAATGATTCGGTTATCTCCGCATCATTTTATAATTCTACTTCGAGTAATTATTGTTTTATAAATCATCGGTGTTCGATCGCGAATTCGACACGTTCCAAATCGTTCCAACGCTCTCACTCTCGATAAGTAGATGCACCGATTCCATTAACTCTACAGTACCGTTCGACTCAATTGGGTAAATGCAATTTCTTTTTTCACTAAAACCCGATAATATCCGGAATTATTGCTTGGCGTAGGTATCATGTTTCGATAAATGCAAGTTTTCCGTGTAAATTATGTGCATCGCAGCGGAATGGCAAGCCAGTTTGGATAATTAACGACAGTTAAATAAACTAATGAAATGGCATCTGGTTTGGTTTTTGTTTTTTTCTCTTGCGCGATATGTAGATTACTCAGCGAGACGAGAGTGGATCAATTGTTAATAAACGGTACTGCCTCACTTCGACGTTAATGGGCCAAAATTGATAGAATGTACAGTGCCGACGGAATCGTTGAATAGAAAAAAAAAAAAGAAGAAAAAAAAATGCACATCTGGTCAGACTTACCGCCACGAGTCAGAGGAGCTCTCCTTGTTGACTGTAAAACGATTCGATACACCGGAAGAACCATGAGAGCTCCGACTGTGCGAGTCGTGCAAGGATCCGTGTGATCCGCCGTTGTGTGAATGGAGCGAATTGTTGTGTTGTATCGTGCCGTTCCCGGTCGAGTTTACGGCCAATTGATGATTGATCGAGGAGGGAAGAGACGACGGTTGATTGGCGGTGATGGCGTGTCCCGATGTCGATGCTATACCGATGCCGGAGCCGGGTTTTTGCTGGGGCGGCGACGGCGACGATGCGGCTGGTACGACCTGCTGTTGCTGCTGTTGCGAATGCCTCGAGGAATTGAGCGTCGACGATAAACGACAAGAGGCGAGAGTGGTAGGAACATTGCCGTTTCCACTTGTGCTCGAAACGACGACGGACGAAGATACGAGCGGTTGATTGGACTTTGCCGAGCTACGGCTGACCGAGGAACCGGATGTCGGATGGGACATGCCGGTGGAACTCATGAGGCAGCCGGTCGGACACGCGTTCGAGTGATCGGGCTTGTCCAGTTGATCGGGCGGCCTCGGCAGTCGTCTTCTCAACCACGCGTGACGGAGAGCTTTGCTCGGCGTCATTCGTCGCTCCGGGTCCCACTGCAGACACCTCTTGATAAAATCGAGAAACAACGGGTCCTCGCAGCCCTTCAAGGCATCCTTGAGAAACTTCGAGCCCGGTGGACCGCGAAATTTGCCGCGTCTTGAGACACCGCCGAGTAAGGCAGTCTCGCCGCTCGCTATTGTGGTCGCCTTGCAGTATCTCGGATGACCCTTCGAACTGAAGAAGTGGCGAGCCCGCGCGGCACCGTCGATCAATTTTCTCGGGGGCATACCGAGCAGCTCGATTATGCAGGATAATTGATCGGCCTCATCCTCGCCTGGCAGTAGCGGAAATCCTGTGAGTAATTCGGCGAGTATGCAGCCCAAACTCCACATATCTATCGGCATACCGAAAGTCGCTCCCAGTATAACTTCGGGAGCGCGATAGAAGCGGCTCTGTATGTAGGTGTAGACGCGCTGGGACTCGTAACAGCTCGAACCAAAGTCTATTACCTGCAAAGGCACAAGGGTCAAATAAACATGAATAATAAACGCGGCACAGCTCGTAACAGGTGGGTGATCGCCGAACGCGATCGCGATCTTTCTTTTTTCTCGCTCGCGCACCGTTCCGTCGTGAATTCAAATAGCGGAAAATTTGATGGCCACCAGAGCCGTTCAATATTGCATTTCTTACCTTGATGCCGCTGCGACCCTGCTGCTTCAGAAGCACGTTCTCCGGCTTCATGTCGCAATGAATTATTTTGTTTTTGTACAGAGCATCGAGACAGAGCAGCAACGAGTGTGCGAACTTTCGTACGAGCTGCAAGCTGAATCCTTGAAACTTGTTCTTCTTTATTAGCTCGTAGAGATTTATACTTAGAAGCTCGAACGTTATGCACATATGATTTCTGAATGTGAAAGAATCGAACATGTGTATTATATTCATCGTATTGTCCTTGTCCTGCTCGCGAAGATTTCTAAGTATTCTTATTTCCTCCTGGGCCTGACGATAGAATCTTCTCTCGTTCCTCACCATCTTCAGGGCGACGTGCTCGTGATTCTTGTGATCGTACGCCTTGACGACCTGGCCGAACGAGCCCTTGCCGATGACCTTCAACACCTCGTATCTGTACGCGACGTGATCGTGAGGCGTGTGAATGTACGAGCCTTGCTCGTTGTCGTAACTGTGGTTGTTCGGCAAGCCGAAAATCGCCGCTCTCTTCTTCGCGTTAGTCCCGATGAAGTATATCTGCGGATACGAATATATCTCGTGTCTCTCGTACTGCGTCAGCTTGTTCATGTAAAGCTTCATTACGATTTCCGGGGTTACGGCCATTTTCGGTATAACTTTACCACCGTTGGCGGATACGCCCCCGCCGCCGCTGCTCGTGCTCGAGCTCTGCTGCTGTTGTCCCTCCAATCTTCCATTTTTCACCAAGGGACTGTTCGTCAAGCTATTGCCCTGCGAGTGAGAGTTGTGATTCGAGTGCTGAGAGCCGTGCGACGCGTGACTCGCGTGCGAGCTCAGGCTCTGGTTGAGACTCTCGGAATTGCTCGTCAAATTTTGAAGGCTGTTGTTCACGCTCGAGCCCAGACTCGGCAGATGCGTGCCGATCATCGACGAATTGTTCGAATGACTCGGCGGCGATTCGCTCGCTATTTGCTTAAGCAACATACTGCCGCCTTTCAAAGGCGGCAAGTGATTCTTCTCGTTGCTCGATATGAAACTTTGCGTCGTGTACGCGCTCATAGGCACAAACGCGTTCGGTAGAGACAGTGGCATCTCGAATGTGCCAAATTGTCATATTACAACTAATACCATTATCCTCTCGCTGCTCCTACCGTAAGACGATCGTACGATTCTCTACGACTCCTGCGTCTCGCGCTCCCTATCTTTCCTCATTCCGACAGCATTCTTGTACGCGTCTCTTTGTTTTTCTTTTTCTAATAAGAAATATTAAATAATATAGTAAACGAAAAGCAGTCTTCTAGAATTTTTTTTTTCCTTCGAGCTCCCAACGATGGCAGTCGCGCAGACGGATATACTCCGGTGTCTGAATGGTCGGCGAAAAGAAAAAGGAATAGCGTCGCTACGATGCGTACGTCGGACTAGAAATCTGATAAACGCAGTGAAGGACTCGCATCTAGCTCCGTCGCGCTTTTATTCTCAATTTTGTTCTTTTCGGAGTCGATGAGCGCACGAAAATAATATCAAATCCAGCTTTTGTTTTTTTTAGTTGAGCCACTGAATAAAGGAACTGTACGATATATAAGAATACGCAGAAGAAAAATAAAGAGTCGATTGAGCTCGTCGATCGGTACGGAAAATACGTTCAACGAGTCATCGGCCTTTCACCCCCTGATAGTCGTTACGATTTTTCAGCGTTTTGCTTCTTTCCGACTTTTCCTTTCCCCTAATATTCTCTTTTTTTTTTTTTTTTTACTTAAGTAGGCATTGGAGCAATGCAATCGAGATTTGTCGGAAAAAAAACCGAGATCCCCCCATCCCCGCCCCTGTCGCGCGTTTCAGGAGTATTCTTCGGGCTTGGTATCCTCGTCCGCCTCGCCGTCTATTTTTTCCTTAGTCCTTTGTATTCTTTTAACTCTCGAGCGGGGCTTCGAACGTCTTCTAATTTTACAGTCTATCGTCGTGGACCACGAGGGCAAACGCATTATGAGCCCTGTCTAGCTCGTGGAGGTTGTTGGCACCAGGCGGTCGGACGAGTTTTCTTATTCCCCTCGCGTTTTTTTTCCGTTCTTTTTCTCTCTCCGAGTCGCTCGCTCTCTCGTCGATTCATCGCCACCCCCGCGCCTCATCCCTCTCACGCGGATAAAGGCTTTGCAAATTCGCCCCTCCCGCATCAATTCCACTCCTTCGTTCACTTTGTTTTTCTCGATTGTACTTGAAAATTTGCCCGCACACTTTCACCGCGAGTTCGACACTGGTTCCTTTTCGGCTTCGACGAATCTATCGAACGCACGAAACACTTCCGGCACGCGTGTACGATGACAAAACATCACAGTCATTCGTCGTCTCTTCACCACACTGCGAGTAGCTATGAAGTTATTGCATCTCTCGCTTTTCTTACAAAAGCACGAGATTATCGTTCGGATCGTTCGCGATTAAATGTATTCGTCACGATTTTATCACGCCGAACTTCCTCGTCGTTTCTTTTGTTTGTATCAACCTTGCGATCGCGGATGCACGAGTCTTTTATCTGACGAATTGACTTGCATCCTTACTCGAGCGAGCAGGTGGTGGCATTAACCTCTGCGTGGTACGATGTGCGTCCTGCCTCGAGCGTCCCGTTGCCTCCCGTTCCTTCTGACTCATATCCTAATCGTGTGTAACTCTCGTGTCTGGGCCAGCGATAGTTTTTCCTTTCATTTTATTGCGCTCGACTTCCCATATGCAAACGCCCGCCTCCTCAACGAGCTCGCATTGTTCGCGTACACATTCCTCGGATTAAATATTAATCGCGTTCCGTTTGTTACTACTGTCTCGATACTGCCCCGCTGCTGCCCGTTTGCCCGTGGTCAAACGACTGCCGCACGGAGCCGAGCGAGTTCGTTTTCGGCTCGGTTTTCTCTACGCGGTGTAAACCACGCTACGAGCTCCACGCACGGAATGGCGAGCGGCCCAACGGACGGCCGACGTTTTACCCTTGCAAGTTTTTTTAGTTAAAAAGCACCAACTCCGCGTTGCATCGAGGAGACGGTTGCTCGCGCCGAATCAACTATATCAATATATCCCGAACAAACGCTGTTTTACAACCCAAGCGCGTGTATACGTTTCGTCCGTGTGATTACAGCGCTGCTTTTCCCGATGTTTCCGATTCCCGAAACCCGAATCGACAGCAGGACGTACCGACGCGACGGGTCGAAAACGTATACCCGAACCTTTTTTTCCTCTCTCGGAGCTGAATTCAAGCTCGAGCTTCTAGAATGATTAAATAACGTTGTTCATGAAAATAGCTTTGACGAGAGCCGTACCAGACACTCTGGCGAGAAGGGGTGATCGATTCGAGCGCGCAGAGGCTTCTTCAATATCGGTTGGACAAATTCAAGATTTCAACTTGCTACACCATTTCATTGTCTATTCCATTGTATATGTACATTGTCACCTATTCTTGCAATAAACATTCGGTTGACCGTGTACAATGTATTAAATAAAATTGCCTATAATGCATTTTTCCTTCGACCCGCTTATTCTCCCTAGACGCGTTCCCCCCACTCAAGGTCTTTAATACTCAAATCGGGTTCGAATTAAATTATTTTCGCAGAGTTAAATTTGATTGACCCATCGCATTACGGAAAAGTACGTGTCCCCTCGATAGATCAGATTTTGAGAAAAAAAAACAAAAAAGTCTTCCAAACTCGACTCATCGGGAGACCTATCGTTTAACAGCTGACGGTAATCGCAATTGCGCGTTAAGGGTTCGTGCATAGTTCGCTATATAATCGCCGAGAGGGAAGTTCCGAGTGAAAGAAACAATGGGGGGGCTAACCGTACCTGAAACGAACGACGTAGCGTCATTGGGCTTTAATACGCGTTTATTTTGATTTGTATACGCAACGAAAATATACACAGGACGATTGGGTAGTGTGTCGTGTGGTATACACACTCAGCTGATCGCGGATACTGCGGACTGTACTCACCGACCGCTCTCCGGTGCTGTTGATATACGCTACAAATAGTGCGTCGTAGTATAGCAGAGTTGAACGCAGATCGGAAATTTTCGTCGACACGAGATGAGCTTGACGCCTAAGACGTTCAAAGAAAAGCGATCTTTTGGTGAGTATTACGGGCGCTCGTTGACAAGTCGACGCGAGAACTCGAAGTTTTCAATGTCAAACGCGCAAATACGACGTTATCGTGCGCTGCCAATTGTTACCTCCGTGTCTCGATCGTTGCCATTGTTTTTTCTTTCCCACCGTAGCTCAGCGAGTATCCGACGTGGAATTGATACGCGAAAGACATCCAAACAAAATTCCGATAATCGTCGAGCGTTACTACGGCGAGAAACAATTGCCACTTTTGGATAAATCAAAATTTCTCGTACCCGATCATCTGACCGTCGCCGAGCTCATCAAAATTATCAGGTAGAGTATCGACAGTTCGCACTATTCGGTACCAAATTTTCTCATCCCATTTCAACAATCGCGCAATTCAGACGCAGATTGCAACTTCATCCGACGCAGGCTTTCTTTGTCTTGGTTAATCAGCGAAGCATGGCCAGCGGAAGCATGACCATGTCGCAGCTTTATCAGCAAGAGAAAGACGCAGACGGCTTTCTTTACATGGTTTTCGCCAGTCAAGAAGTCTTTGGATCCCGTTCCAACGACTCGACGTATGTCCAGGTCAGAATTTGTTAAAGAACTTTTGCGACGATAAAGATCAAAAGATGGAATATGTAAAAAAAAAAAATCAAACATAAATGTTTTTTAGAAAGGTAACGAATGAACAAATAAATAAAAAAATTTCAATTTAAAAAATTTCTTTTCAGATGACGTTCGTATGAGAAACCCACTTTTATGAGCAAGAAAGATGCTAGGGGACGGCAACGTATATGTAGAACAGTTTGTGTACCATGGATTATGTCGTTCCGATATGTCGATTGGGTGTGAATTTTAGCCATAATGGATTATTTTTTGCGCTCTATCCTCACGGATTGATACGATGAGCGCTATATCGATTGGGTACAATTCAGAGTAATCTTGTGCCGAATGAACGCGCGGGAACAAATATGACGAGGACAATGAGACGACGAGTACAAAGGTGCATTATCGGGTAATTCGTAAGCGAAGGGGATAAGATGGAACATTCGATGGAACAATTATAGAATTAGCTGATTATTGTTAATGATTCTAAGATATCGATGTACTTTGTAACGATAGCACTCTCGGCGCTGTGGTTTCTACGAAAATAACGAGGAAAGATTGTTTGACAAATTTACCGAATGGATTGTCATTTTTCGCGAAGGACAATTTGTTTTCTAACAGGAGAAATGACTCTCCGTGACGCCGGATCCAGAAAATTCTGTGAGACGTGCTCTTCGAGAGCATCATCACTTTGTCTTAGCTTACGTTCCGTCAGAATTTCGTCAATGAGAAGTCGTTGGTGTTCAGATTTTATCTATACGCTTTAAATTCTACGATCGCGAGAGGCGCGCGGGGGCCCTCTCGATTCACAAACGGTACCGTTATTCCGTCTAATGAATAGATACGAATTAGTTAATTCCTTATACTAAATATGTTACACGTCAGGTTTTGCAATTTTCTCCGGAATATCGAGCGAAACATTATGTATATAAATATGAAAATGAACAAAGTCTAATCTGTTGCATAATACCATAGATACGCAATATAATATCGTGAAAAAAGAAAAACGAAACAAATGTAACGCGTCATTCAGTACTCCCCGATGTTCGATTGAGTTATCTCAACTCACTCGACAACTCCGAGCGTAATTGAACACGCCTTATTCGCCGTTTTATTATTATTGTTTCATAATTTTCTTCGCATTTGTACTAAGTATTAAAAAAAAAAAGAAATGATTAGCTCTGAAAAGAGAAATAGGTAAGTGGTCTCGATGTGGACCGAGCCACTTGGAAGTGTGGGCGATTCTTGACGATAGTCGGCGGTGGCAGCACCGTCTTTTATGGTACATATGCTACATACTTGCTCGCGACTATCAGTGCTGGGTTGCTGCTTTGCCTGTTCTCGGTGTGCGCTGCGTTGGTCGGCGCTGTTCCGCGGTGGGGTGAGGAGCAGCGCGGTTGGGCTCTTGAGCACGCTCCAAATACGATCGGAGAAGGGGGATAATGCTGAGGTAAAACGTATAAAGGTTACAAAAGGTTATGAACTTCAACCCGCGTATTGGAACGGCTCGGTGCCCAGTAGCGTTTATTAATCGTTCGGGTGACACATGACGCGGATTGGCTCCGTACGCGCGATATAGTTTCTCAATTATTCGACTCGTTTAGATTGGAGATATCCGAAGAAGAGAGAGAGAAAAGTAAATAAAAAAATTGGATTCTTAACCTCGAGTGCTGTGGGTTTTGAGTGTTGATTCGTGCTCTCGCAGACCCGAGGCAAAGAGGCCGAAGGTTCATCTGAGAACTCTTTGGTGAGTCGTGCGTCTGTGCACGCCCAGTCTCCACGGTGCGCGTCACCTTGTTACGTTCTAATAATCCAGAATCCGCTGTTTCTTCTTATTAATACTAAAACCCATTCATCCCATATAACTGCGACCCGCGTATTTTTCTCCACCGCCTCGTATCCTATTTTCGTCCAACGTATCGCGCACTTGGTAATTGGCTTTATTTTCGAGAAATACCGCAGTACCAAACTCATCCGTGAATCCGTCGACAATCCTATACAATGTTTTTTTTTTAACCTATTTTAAGCACACTCGACCACTACATACATAACATGTGGGGAATACTTTTGTAGTCGGCGGAAAAAATGTAATCTATTGTTATCTGCGAGCGGCCAAAATCGTGCAGGACATCCGTTTTCTTTCTGGATACTGTACATAATGCACGACGTCACGAGTCGCGTTGCCTCGGACTAAAATAATCGTTTTTATACAATGCACCTGTTTTCCACTTGCCACCAGCGTGAGACGTGGGTGCTCGTTCACTGCTGCCACCGACTTTGTGTACGAAGGCAGAAGGTTAATCATTCGCATCGCTACCGTGTATATCCTCGTCGCTTCGGGGCTACTCATTGTTTAATTTCTTTTTCGAGACCGTAGGACCGAGAGTTCAATGTAAAATGGGCCGTGGCTCCGTGACCTTGGGCTCGGCCGATAAGTCATCGGCCTTACGTGCATTCACCAGGCGCGTAAAAAGTCGAGTCGATTTTTTTTTCTCGATTAACCGAAAGAATTACAGTCATAAAGAAAGGGGCGCGCTAGGGCAGGTAGAATCGAAAGAAGTATAAACGAAAGAATGAACAACAAAAAAAAATGTATAAGAAAAAAAAAGGGAGGCGCTCGAGTGCAGAGAGCTCCAGTCTCGGAAACGGATCCCCGATACGCACTGCTTTCCAAGTGAAAGAGAGTCGAGAGTGACCTGTGAACGGCGGTCTCGCGTCCAGTACGGACCTACGGATTTACAGAGTGCAGAGCGCGCGCGGAGAGTGGAGAGGAGAATGGGCTGGCCAGTGGCCCGTAGCTGGCCGTGTTCGCGTTCGCGTTCGCGTTCACCTGTCTCAGGTAGCAAAGCCAGCCTCTCTGAGCTACCGCGACCGCTGGCTGCCTTGCTTTACCTTCGAACCAGGCCGTTCCAAAGAATTCGAATCGTGACAAGTCTCCTTCAAGGCTTCAAACCTCGCTTGACTATCCATGCTACGTGCGTGCGTGCATCTCCTCGTTCGGTATCTCGACGGATGTTGTTCGTTACTCACGCGGGAATTCGCGTTGTTAAATAATTTAACAATACGATCAGCGTCGCTCGACTCTTATTCTCTTGTATTAATCTCGCAATACACCGCCAAGCGTGCGAGTAATAAACAAAACGTTTTGAGTGGCTTCGCGAGCCGCCAGTCGCGATACATTGTACTTGGTGAATAGCAGTGAGGTGCGCGAGGGTGGACGAGCCTCGTACGTTTTTTGTCTACGAGACACTCGATAGAAACGTCGTGCGCGAAAACTCGTGGATAAATGTAGGGTTAACGAGATTCTTTGCGTTCGGGGAAAGAAAATCCAACGAAAAGAAAAAACGACAGGTAGATAATTTTTCTAATCTAATGTCTTCGGCTGATTACGTTCCGCGTTGTAGCGGGCGAGGTGCGACAAACACACACGGCAACTTGTTGCTCGCGAGTCGTCTTTCTTGTTTTCTCGCTCGCGTCGAAGTGTCGGCTCGGCGCGTTTCAATGGAAAAACATCCCACGAAATGGCTACTTTCGTAACAACCTCGTATATACAATACGCGCCTCCCAAGCTCCGCGGCTGACCTTTTATCGACAGGTGGGAGTAGTAGTTGCCAGTCCCCGGCTGTGTCGAATCGAGCTGCTGTACCGGCTTCGATCGCGGGGCCTTCTGCGAGTTTTGTTTTACTCGTCCGATGTAAACCGGATGTTAAATTCGAAAAAAAAATCAACATATCTTCCAAACGCTCACGTAGCGATAATAATATTTCAGAACAAGAATAATAATAATAATATAATGAATATAATTGCTCAGCAGGTATTTTCGCGTGGAATTTCTACTCCAATAAAAATCATGTATTTCTGCGTTTATTCGTTTTTTTAATAACATTGTCAAAGAAACAATAATTACGTGACTTTTGAAATCAAGAATAAATATCAAGAATATTTTTATTTTTCATGTGATTTTTTATTATCGTACAGACGGAAAATGAATATATAAATATTCAAATTTTTACAGAGCAAAATGGACAGGGATCACCGTGGCGAAGAGCGGGATCAGGAAAGTTGCATGGGGAGCGACGTAGAAGCCAAAGGAGACAAGGAATACCGTCGTTTGCAACAGCATCCCGATATGGACCACATGGGAGACAATGATTGCGAGGTAAATTCCTTGAAACCACGAAAATCGTGTACCAGCATCGGATTAATTGTTTCCAAAACCGATTTTTTTTCCGTCTATCAACAGAGAGAGACCGACAGAGAACAGTCGAATCACGCGGAGAATCTTCACGACGACAAAGTCGAGTACAAATTAGGAAGAGATTTTCGTAATTTGAGCCATCATCCGAGCATGGTCCATTTACATACGGGTATCGAACATTTGAGCAACACGGACGTCGAGGTGAGATAATGAACTCGACTTTGTTTTTTTTTTCCGAAAAAATCGATCCATATATTACGTAAGAATGTATGAAGAAGCAAATCTAAAAGTTAAAATTCACTTTCCGTGAATACTAATAATGATAATTCGCGACAAGGAATATTGCGATTGACGGACGTTTTTTCATTCGCTCAAAGGTGAAACTAGCGAGGGACGTCCGGGGCTCGCTGGGGCTCGGACTGTCGTTGGAGTTGTGCGTCGTGTGCGGCGACAGGGCGAGCGGTCGTCACTACGGTGCGATAAGTTGCGAGGGCTGCAAGGGTTTTTTCAAGCGGAGCATTCGCAAGCAGCTCGGCTACCAGTGTCGCGGCAGCAAGAGCTGCGAGGTCACGAAGCATCACAGAAATCGTTGTCAATACTGCCGTTTGCAAAAGTGCTTGGCGATGGGAATGCGCAGCGACTGTGAGTTGATTTATTCATCGTTCGCGTCGAAACGAATCGCGGAACGCGACGCGATCGCGCGACCTGTTAGAATAGATTCGCGTGCGCGAAAGCGTTAAAAAATGATGTGAAAGTTCTTCGTGGAGAATCTGAGGGATGTAATAAACATGAGCAAGCTTGGGGTGTTGCAGCGGTGCAGCACGAGAGGAAGCCGGTGTTGGGCGAGGCGGTCGGCTCGAAGATGGCGAATCGGGGAACGAAAGTGAAGCCGGAGCCGCAGCAACAGACGGCGGAGCAGTTGCAGACACCGACGTGGGAACAGCCGGAGAGTCCGAGTATCGAGGAACAGAGCAGCGACAGCGATCTAAGCGACGCCCTCACACTCGCGCGCGATCGTCTTTTCATATCTCACGCTCTCGACAGCATAGTCAAGTTGATAGGCGATGTGAGCTCAATTTTTTTCTCTCTATTTTCGTCATCTTTCATCCGCTTGCGTGGGAGTAATTTATGTTGGAATTTTCGTGCAGAGCGTCAATGGTTCGGCCGAACCGGAAGAAGAGTGGACCGGTCAATTGCTCTTCGAGAGGCACACGGCTTTCGAGCTACGAGCGCCGAGTCCCGCGCCGGCCTATCTCTCGATCCATTATATTTGCGAGAGCGCCGCGAGATTGCTGTTTCTATCGGTTCATTGGGCTCGAGGAATACCAGCCTTTCAAGCTCTGCCGTAATTATATTATTCATTTGAATTTCCATCGTTTTATTTTTCGTATTCTGCTTAACTCATTTTTGCGTTTTCAGGTCTGACGTACAAACTACGCTCGTGCGAAGCTCCTGGGGTCAACTGTTCACTCTCGGCCTAGCGCAGTGCGCCTACACTCTTTCCCTGCCCAGTATTCTAACATCGATAATAAATCATTTGCAAGCGAGCATCGCCCAGGAGAAAATCACCGCTGCTAAGGTTAAATCGATAACCGAACACATATGTCGACTGCAGGATTGCGTCAGTTCATTGCACAAGCTGCAGGTCGATTCCATGGAATACGCTTATCTCAAGGCTCTGACGCTCTTTAGTTCCGGTGAGAAATATATCTCGTTTTTTCAAACCCGCGATCGTCTTCTTTTTTTCATTGGTTTTTGCTCATTCGTTTATCGGTTTTTTTTTTCTTCTGTACATTTTTCAGACAACGTATTAGCCGACGTGTGGCGAAAAAAGGTCGAGGTATTGCAAGAGGCAGCGTGGAGCGAGCTTCAGCAACGCGTCGGCTCGGAACGACTGCCACGTCTCTTGCTGCGACTCGCACCGTTACGTTCGATAAATCCTCGCGTCCTCGAGGATCTCTTCTTCGCCGGTCTCATTGGCAGAGTAAGCGTTGCCAGTGTGGTGCCTTATATTCTCAGTATGCAAGACTGCAAAACGGAAACCGAGACTCCGATGGCCTGACGACGATTATATTATCGTGCAATATGACTAGTGAACCATGCCGCGAGGTCGCGGACGAGTCCTGCGATCGTCAACGCTATCGCGGCTCTCTTTCATTTTTCTTCTTATTCCTCTTTTTATTTTTCGGGCCGTGTGAATACGCTACTTAAACTAGGTATATCGAGAGAGAAACAAAAAAATTATTATATTTTATCATGGGCGTTTACTTAAATGCGCGACAGAAGCGCGGCTGTGGTTTGCTGGTACTTTACAGTCGACCGCGCAATCGATCCACGTGGTACGGTAGCAATTCGCGATATACGTGACAATAATCATCAACTCTTCGCGAATTGTCGGATGAAAAAACGAAAGCAAAAAAAGAAATATTTTTCCGTTATTTATATTGATAATACACGACTAGCGTGTAAGTTAGTTACACTTACGATAAGCGTACACAAAGTTTATTGTACATGCTAAAATTTGCATCTTCCACCGATACCAAAGGGTGATTGAGGAAGGACGATAAAATAGGCAATTCGATGCACTATATTTTTCGAGCATTGTACGTTATCAAAGTTTTATCTAGCTTGTATCATAAGATCGAAAGGAACGAAGAAAAAGAGTGAAAAGAAAAAAAAAAGAAATTGTTAAGATTCGTTTTGTGTACAGTATACTCGGCTGGTTGGCGCGGCTCCGGAGAGGCGCGCCGTCCGATCCGCATCGAATCGAGCACAACGATGATCGACGATGAGAGTATTAAAAAACGCGCGGGCGTTGAAAAAAAAATCAGAAAATAATGCAACGGAGTAAGATATATTGTATATGGCTAGAATATAGTACGTCGAAGTAAGGAGATGGAAAAAAAACGACGAAACAAACGTATTTTTTTTCTTGCGTCGACTAATCGCGTAGTGCACATGGGGGGGGAATGTTTTTTTTTTTGCACGGTGGGAGATTTAAACTAAAGATGATCGCTTAGGCGTTAATTCAAGGGTAAAACTGCAATGTACATAAATAGAAAAGTGCCTGTTTCAAAGAAGAAGAGATAATAACTATTTATATGTACGATAATAATTTTTGTAACGATTGCTACGATTAGAAACGATGAAATTAAATAAAGTCTGAGAGAGTTAACGAGTACGCGAACACAGGTGATAAACTCGATTCTGGGACTGCGAAAAGTAACGGTGAAGAACTGGGCGAGCTGACGAGGAAAACAATTTTTTTTCCCGAAAGCTTCTGGTTCACCGAATCCGAATAGGCACGGACTTGGGAAGCAAACGGTCAGCGATCGATCTGTATCGCGCGGTGAATGAGCCCGAATTTCGATTGTTACTCTCATTCGCGCGCAGGAAGTTCGACCGGGCAGAATTGTTACGACGATAGCAACGAGTGACGCGACTTTGTAACGAAACTTGGTGTAGAATAAAGAAAAATTGTCAGCATTAATTAAACATCGTTTTCGGCGTCGATCGTCGATCGATCATGCGCCTACGTTGCGTGATATTGTTGTTTTTGAGTTACGGAATAACGTCGGAGTGTGCGCTCGTCGATAAAACGGAAAATGTGACCGAATATCTGAATCGACGGATGCGGGAGGCGAAAGTTGAAATCGTCAAATCGTACATAGAATCCCACACGAGACGGGGTAAGTTTTCTTTTTCGCGAGCCTCGAAAATAATCACGCGTGGATATTAATTTTTTGTAAAATACATCAAATAATCGCGCAGTTATTCCATCTTCGTACAATACAACATGGACAAATTTGTGGCGCGAGAGTTTCGATTCGGAGCGGGCGCTGACGCTATCGATGTGGAACAAAATGTTTGTTCTGGTCGGTAATCGAGTATTGTCGATCGACGTTGAGAGTGCCGGGACGGAGGATGGCTTCAGATTGCACGAAGTCGCTTACATAAAACCGAAACGGTCGGTCAAATTCGTCAAGGTATTTTTCGTCGATCCTCGAATCATTGTTCGTTTAATGCGCTGTGAAACTTTGGGGGCTTCGATGCTCTGGTTTACATTTCTTTCTTTTGCGTTCAGAGTATCGTTTATAAATCGACTGCGTATCTGCTGGTCTGTTACGACGATGCCAGTCCGTCTTGCAGCTTCCACACGGGAAAAATTGATCTCAAGCTCAAACACAGACAAATAATTCGGCACAAGGGACGACCGGTCGATGCGACTTGGTTTAGCTTGGACAGTCGGCTCTATCTCGTTGTCGCCTACAGTTCCGACTCATTTCCAGTTCCCTCGATGTAAGATTCTTCGGAATACTCGAAATAACTTGTTCTCGTGATATAAGGCAGCCCAAGCGGTACACTCCAATGAGATGTGACATTCAAAGAATTCTGAGAGAATTTCGAGCTTTTACTAATGGGATTAAAAACTAAACAAAATCAAGCATATGGGAGGTCTCTGAATGATCGATTTTCCGTGATAATAATTTCAAAAGGTTATCAACAAATCGTTGATTAAAAACTTGTTTAACGAATTACCCGGCAACCTTTTTTTCTGATGACAATTATGTGTTAATTTTTTTTAATACGTATGGATTTTGTTAGAATTCTTTCAGGACTTGAAATTTTTTGAAAATTGCACTGCTTGAAAAATTGTTTGTATTGTATTTGTAAAAGTACTTGATCAATCATCCGGAAGCTTCTCGAGAACAATGGGCGCTCTTATATCAAACAGATATACAAAATTCGTGTTTTTCTATCCATTTTTCCTACTGGAAAACGCTTTGAACTTAACGTTTCCTCGGAGTGTGCCGCTCGGACAAGCCGATATTTTTTCGACGATTCTCATCACTAAAAATCGTTATTCAATCAGAATTTATCATTGGACCGGGACTTACATGGATATTATCGAAGAGATAACAATGGTCGGTGCGGTCTCGGTAACGACATTCAATTCCAGAGCTTCGGCAATCATTGTTTTCGGTCAAAATGAAAAGTCCCAACCGAACATAGGCTCCGGTGTCTACAAGTTCGACGATCGAGATGGACTCGAGAAAAAACAGTATTTACCGACAAACGGACCCACTTCCATACGCCATTATTTTCATGGTCGCGATTTTCTTCTGGCGACAAACGAACGCGCACCGAGCAATCTTTATGGGTGGGACGGTTCGTCCTGCAGTTTTTCAAAATATTTTTTACTTCACGAATCTTTTCTTTTACTTCACAAATATTATCGTATATTGAAAAAATAATTATGAGTTGGAAGAACCTACGATTAGACGGTGAAGGGATGTTGCCGAAAATGTAATATAGTTTAACAAAGAAATTTTTTAACGAGTCGTGCAGTAAGCCAATTTTATTCTAAGCTAAAATTGATTCGTTAATTTTTCTGAATTCATGATAATTTTTTTTGCGAATTTTTTTGCATTATCGAAGATCACGTTTTTGTCAATTACAGTTAGCCCGACCAATCGTTAATTCTCCGAACTCACAATTTTTTTCGAGCGTATCACACACTCGCCGAATGTTTAACGAATGATTATCAATTCTCGAATCGCAGGCAATGAATTTATACCCTGGTTCGATTTTGTCGAAATGGCATCGCCGAAATTGGTGAAATTCGTTCCCAGGCAAGACGAGACACTTTACTTCGTTATGTACGAGGTAATAATATTGACACGGCCACGAGTGCTATTGCCCGATGTAACGATATCGAATAAGTCGTCGGGTCTTATTTACGCCACGATCGCCTCTTCGTTTCAGACTCACGTGGCTCTCTATAGTGTCACGAGTTACTCATACGCGAGACTGGATCTCTTGAAATTGGAAAACGACGAGAGAATAGTCGACATGAGTGTTTGGTTTAAAGAGAGTTCGACCTTGACACTGATCTTGGTGACCTTCGATGGCGCCAGCAATTTGTATAGGATCGAAACGTTCGAATTGAGGATCACTAAAATTGATAAAAATGGTACGAATCCGTAACTTTTCCGAGTGATCGATCGATCGATATTAAGGTGGTACATTCGTCATGCCCGAAGCTGCCTAAGTTAGAAGCATAAGAGCATTACGAACGCTTTTCGACTAGACAAAAATCTGAAAAAAATTATGCATTTGGAAAGTGCCGAAAATATTGTTTGTGCATAACAATAATTTCAAAATGTTGTAAACAAGTTAGTAAAATAAAAAAAATTGTGCAACAAATTACCGGGTAACCAAATCTGCAAAAAACCAGCAGATCCTGCAGACCTGCAGATCTGCAATCTGCTTTTTTGTTGCAAAAATTAATTGTTCTTTTTCTTTTTGTGTTCTGCCAGTGTATGGTTTTCGCCTTTTACAACCCTCCCCAACCCTCTTTGTCCTCCTAGCAGTCTCTACCCACACTTAGCTAAGCTGCCTAACCTCCGGTGCGTAAGCACGCGAGAGTTTTCACTGAAAAATTAGACAATATTCTGAAAAAATCTGCACATATTGAGAACAATTAATGAATCTCTTTCATAAAGAAAGATTAGATTGGCGGGTAATTTGATGAACAATTCACTTTTTTATTAACTTGTTGATAACATTTTGATATTATTATTAGGCAAAATCAATCGTTTCTCGCTGCATTTTCTCGAGGCCTGATTTTTCCGAGATTTTTATCCCATTGAGAAGTGTTCGAAATTCTCCTTAAATTCAACGTTTTGGCCGGACTGCACCGAACTTACCTCAATAACACGTTGTTTTTTTTCATTCGTCGCTCTTTCCAGCGCGCATAAACGACGGTGAGGGGTCTGCGGAAAAATGTTTGACGGAATTGCATGAAAAATTGAACGATCGCATGAAGCCCATAGAAAGCATAGCTCGCCGTGTATGGCCAACGCTTGTTTCGTCAGCAAAAAATATAACGGCCGACGAATTGGGCAACAAACTCGACAGACTCGTTGTGCGCTCGGGCAGCATTGGGAGACTCGACGTTTCGACGAAAAGTGAAATATTATTATCTAACGAAATGAAGGCTCTCGCGGCTTCCGAGGACTCGCCGGGTAGTAAAAATGTGATTGACTCGATTCTCGACGAGTCCCGAAAGACCGTTCGTATAAACGAGGACAATAGGCTCGTGGGAAAAATTATTATTCGCAATAATGCGACCTTCGAGGGATTTCACACGAATGCGATAGAAACGGAATTTTTGAACGGGGTACCGGCGAGGCTCGATAATACGGTAATATCGGCAACGAAAAATCAAACATTTCCCCAATCGGTGCTGCGAGGAGAAAACATAACTATTCGCAATCTGGAGATCGACCAACTCTGCGGATTATCGCGCGAATGTGCGTATATTGGAATTCGTTATCGCTTTTTTTTCAACTCCAACAAATTATTTTTTTAATTTCCGCAATTTTTTTAAATAGATTGGCTAAAGGATAAAAAACGGAATGAAATTTTCGTGAACAATAACGAGATTCGGATTATCAACGATTCCGTTCACGTGCGAACCGATTTGCTATCCTTTGAACAACTCGAACTAAATACCCTGGAAAACGTGGATTTAACCGATTTTTTTAGTGATCTCTTCATAATCGACGAGAGGCAGATAATCAGAGGTAAAAAAACATCGTTCTGCGAGCAATAATTATTGTATTACACATTTAAAAAAATCAGCCTCTTTGACCTAGTTAATTTTTAGGCAATATTATTAAACAATCCGGCGCAACTCTCAGTGTCAATAATTTGGTGATCGAAGAGTTGAACGGCGTACCGACGAGCGATCTTATAACTAGAGAGAAAAATCAGCGTTTCGGAAATGCTGTATTCGTCAAGACGATGTCGATCGAGAATCTGATCGTTGATAAGGTAAACGGGGTCGCAGTCGCGGAATGCGCTATGGTGTCGAAAAAAAATCACATTGCAGGTACATTCATAGTACCATACGGATTTTTACAGTATTTATTAATTTATTAATTTTTTTTTAAATTTATTGATGCGATAAACCGCGTCTGATTTAAACTTTTGCTATTTAGTCCAACCAAATCGCTTTGCCTCGAAACGATATTCGAAAACATTCGATGTTCACAGGACAAGTCACCATAGCGACTCTACGGGTATTGGAAGAATTGGCAATCGCCAGCAGTGCAACGACAATTACGAAAGTTCGTCCCGTCCAGGTTTACGACAACGTTACACTAGTCGGACGAATAACAGCGAGCAATCTCGCATTCGATGGTCCTCGAACGCATTTCGCTCTATCCGCGAGAAATAATTCGACGATAGGCACGCAACGAATCTTCAGCATCGAATCGATTGTAAAGTCGCACTGGACGAGATCTACCGAACAGACAATAAAAAATCCGGTAACCTTCGACGCTGGTCTGAGCATCGATCGATTGACGGTGAAGTACTTGAACAGTCTCGATATCGAGAACGATCTTTTGTTCACCGGTGACAAAGAGATTTCGCCGACGTCCGGTTCGTTGGCGTTCGAAAATTTGATCGTCCACGGTTCGTTGATCGAAGCCGCGCCGGAAGACGCCGAAGCAGCGACATCCGAGCTTTCCGCCGGTCCGAACAAATTGTACGAGTTGACGGACGACGCTCTGTACTTCAATCAAGAATTGCGAATCGAACGTTTCGGCGTCGAACATTTGTCGATCAAGAGCTTCAACGGAATACCGATCGACGAGATAATGAAAAGGCGAGACGATCCAGACGCGAAACCCTACGAGTACGGGAGCGATACGATCCAGAGATTCGATTCCGTCACGGTCAACGATCGTCTCGAAGTCGAGCGCATCGATTTGCGATACGTTAACGATGCCGACGAGCTTCCGCTCGATAGCTTGTTGCGCTACGACGCCGATTACAAATTGGAACGCCTTGAGAACTCGACGGAACTCACGCTCGGCGGGGACGTTACATTCGTCGATGGTGTATCGAGCTTCATCAAGGAATCGGCGGACTCGACGATCGACGAGAATACTCCGTTGATCATCGACGGCGATTTGCTGATCGACGGCGACTTGAGAGTCTTTTCGATAAACGACAAAACTACGGCAAATTACTTGGACTATTTGTCGTCGCGGGATATCGTGATCGACTCGGACAATCTGATAATCGACGAGCTCATCGTCCAACGAGATTTCCAGCTGAATTCCATACACGACTTGCACATCGAGTCACTGCCGATGAAAACTTTCTCGAAATCTCGCCGACAGAATTTCACCGATTCGAGATTCACGTTCTTCAAAGTATCGGCCGATCGCTTGCAGGCCGATTGGATCAACGATTGTTACACGCGCGATCTCGTCTATACCGATGCGTACAATATCAGTTTCAATGGGAACGTCACGTTCACGAACCTGAGGGTCTCCCTCGACGACGATGTTCAGACGCGATACTTGAATGGTTACAGACTTGAAGAGGTAAATACTTGAACAAAATTCTTCGAAAAAAAGGAATCGTCAAAAATTCTGCTCCAAATAAATATACTCATTACTCATTTATAATTAATTTACAGCTGTACGAAAAACTTGCGACCATAGACCGAAGTGTCGTCGACGAGCTTACAGTGAGCGGCAATATTTTTTGGGAATCCCAGAGTTCCTCGATAGAATCGAACCAAATCGGACCTCTCGAGACCATAATGAGAAATGCTCTTGTGCGAGGCACAAGCGACGCGAGTCCATTGCAGACGATCAGGGGTGAGACGAGAATCGAGAGCTCGGTCTACGAGATTTCGCAAGTCTCGGCTGGTCACATGAAGTACCGATCGAATCAATTGAATGGTATAGATCTCGGAGAAATCGTCAACGAGTCCGTTCTCGACGATTCCTACAAGGGCAACGAAATTAAAATCGTCGGCAGGACGACTTTCGGCGAGGACTTAAAGACGACACGTTTGGACGTGGACGGTGCGATCGGTATCGACGCCCTGAATACGTGGCGGATCGACGATTTGAAGTCGTCGATACTCGTGACCGACTCGTTGAACGGTAGTTCGATCGATTCGAACTCGGAATCGCCATCGTCGTCGATCGGACGTCCTCCTCGCCGATACGATCGGCAAGGACGAACGATGATCTTTGCCCAAGACACTACCGTTGAAAAACTAACCATACGAACCGGCAATGGAGACGATTTCGAGCCGCGACTCCACGGTGTACCGATAAGTGCTATCGCGCTCAGTTCGAGCGACGATCCGAATGGAAGAATGTTGCCGAACAACGCGTATTTCGCGCATCTCGAAGTTCACAATGACATATTCGTCGAGTCACTCGATTCTGTAAATTTCGACGAGTTCGTCAACGATCGAGTGACTCTCAGCATGAATCACGAGGTTCGTGGAAATATTAAATTCAACGGGCGGGTCGAAGTGACCGGTAAGACGTTTTCTCGATCGAATCGTTATTCGTGAAACTTGCGATCTCTGAAATACGGTAAGGATTTTTCTTTTTCTTAGGCGCCGCAACGGTTGGTAAGATTAACGGGGTCGATCCCGCGGATCTCGCGATCAATTATTCGCATGAAGATCAAATAATTACTGGCGATAAGATCTTTCACGGAGATATCGTCACTTATGGCAAGACCTATGCTCCTCGGATAGCTGGTATCGACTTCAAAGAGGAGCATGGAAATGCGGTCTTCAATCACGAACCCGTAGACATATATGGCGATATTGTGAGTACTATACTGGCTATTTATCGATTATGAAATAAAATTACTTGAGAGCATACCAAATTTTATAATAATAATAATTATTATTTAATAATAATTATTATTATTGTATAATAATAATAATCATATTTAAATTAATAATGATGATAATTGTTTATTATTATTAACAAAGATAAATATTATTCCTTGCTCAGATATTTGAAGCAAATGTGGAAACCGCGACGAAATACGAAAACGGCGACGGTCCGACTGGGTGGAAATTGAGCGAAAACAGTTTCGTGAATGGAATGCGACTGAGTAGTCTGACGAACGATCGCGACTCGCACGAGGAAACATTTTTTCGAACGCTCATAAGCAACGAGAGTCTTCTCGAGGAAAGCGTGAGCCGCGCCGCGAGTGCGATGAACAATTTGCCGGAGATGTTCTACTACTTCGAAACGGAAGAGAATTTAACGATAAGCGTGGCCAGCGTGGATCGCGTTGAGTACATCAGGGCGGAGGATTTGACGATACTGAACATGTACGCAAGCCAACCGGGAAGCAACTGTGGCTTGGCGGACGAGTGTCCGTGTCGCAAGCAATACGTGGCCGAGATAAGCTCGAGGGATTGTCAAATTTATCCGGTCGATGAACCTCGTCGTATAGTTTACAACTTTCATCCTGCGAACGAAGCTTTCGGTATAAGCGTGACAACGACAAGCGTCTCGAGCAGCGAACGATGCACGAATAACGAAACGTTGCCTTCGGAATTTACGACGATATCGTGGATGAAAATCGCCGTTGATGCGCACGGTAAAACTCTCGGGGGCCGAGTCACTCAAGAGGGACTCGAAATCTACGGATACTTGAGCGACGTTCAAGTCTTTACGCATAATGGTAATTCAAGCACCGAAAAAAGAAATTTCCATTTCAACGATGGAATTCAGATTTTCGTTTAAAAATCGATTTTTCATCTAATTAATAAAAATCAATTTTTTATCCAATTAACAAAAATCAATTTTTCGTTCCACTAATAAAAAAACAAAATTTTCAATAGGTTTGGTATTCATCGTATTGGCGATATACTACGATCCGATCGAAGCTACCCATCAAACAAATTCGCTGATCTACGCGCTCGACCTCGCGAACGATGACATCACGCTGGTTCAAAGAGTACCGACGAGCCACGCGACGGGACTCGAAGTTTTCAAAATACCGGGCAAGGGAGTGCATATTTTGTTCGCGGGCCTCGCCGCAAGGGATCACGAGCAGGCAACATCGGAATCCTTGCTCTACAGATTTCGCGCCGATAGGCTCACGGTAAAATTTCATTCTATTTTGCGATAGAAAAAAAAATCGAGATAACAGTTAAATTTCTATAAATTCCTACGTTCACAACGATACAAAACAGTTTGAGCTGTTGAGAAGCTTCACGAGCGGCGGTAATCGACACGCTCAGAGCGTTACCCAGGCGAAAGATGAATTCCTCTTGCTCGACGACGCCGCCACAAATTCCATAAATGTCTATATTTACGACGGAAAAACGGAAAATTTTTATTACCATCAGAGCCTTTATCTCGATTCCGCGGCGCCGATTACTTCGGTCGAGGCTTTTTATACAGGCGGTAAGTTAAATTTTAATATCAAGTTATTTTCATTTTTTTTTTCTTTAAAAAATGTTTTTTTTTTTTTTTTCAGAATATCGCTACGGCCAAGTATACATAGTCGTTACTACGAAGCACGATCAACTCTTCGTCTACGAATACATGTTCATAGGAGTAAGAACCTCATCAATCAGCCGCGAATTTATCAACCCACCGAGACATAAATCTCTAACGAAATTGAACAAATCTTTTCAGGGTTTCCAATTGATCTCTCAGAAACGAGTCAACGGTATTCTATCGATGATTCCGTTCGATGTATCGGGCCGACGATACATGCTGCTCGGCACCGATGCTGATAGTACCGTCTTGAGGATCGTCGAGCAAGGACGACATTGATCGTGAATTTCTGGTTTTTCGTTTTTTTTCCTTCGTAATCTCAATCGTCGTTCACACGACTCTTCGCATGTTAATCGTTATTTATATTCATAGTTTTAAAAATCGTTACGTTGTGTAAGTTGGAATTCTATTTTTCTTCCGTTATTTCTTATTTTTCGGTGATATTAAAGATAAAGGCAAAATGTCGATTTCTTGTTGATTCTCGTTAATCTCGCTTTAATCGGGTTCGGATGTTTCGAAGACGTTGAGAATGTTAACAACAGGCGTTTTATACAGGAGGCTGTACCGGTACCGAGGCTATAATTAATCTTACGGCTTGTAAATGCAAAGGGTGAGGCGTTGTAGGCGGCGATTATTGGTAGGAGGAAATGCTACGCGCAGATTTTAGACTCCAGAACGAAAATAGAATATACATACATACTTTCGGTGTCTCGCTAAGAGCCCACAGCGGTTGGCCGGTTTGTGCGTCGCGAGGCCTCGTTGTGTTCATTCATGCGGTAGCTTTCGCCTTGAAAGAAGAAAAAGAGAAAAACAAATTCGTTATAAATTCGTTGAATAATTTCTCATTGAATTGCGATGAATGTGGAGAATGTATAATGTGCACCAAGTTCATTCGCGACTGCGGTAAGCGAGTAGTATTAACAAACCTCGTGTCGGACCCGAGGGGCGGCTCTCTGGCTCCGTGCGCTCTCTCGCCGAACGAGGGGGGTGTGGAGTAGCGCATGCGTTTTATCGCTCTCCGAGCGGAGATTCGACGTTTTTTTTTCTCCGTACTTCAGTCGCCGGCCAAACCTTCCGACAGGTGCACCGACGCTCCCCGTGTCCGAAGTGTTTTCTGATCGTCGACTCGTTACGGATATTACATGCAATATCGAGTTATCGCGAAGCTCCTCCGGCCTCGAGAGACGCGGTGACAACGATGTGTCCTCCCGTCGATCGAACGAAAATCCTTTCGTCTCCCGTCACGGATGCACCGTTCCCCGTACACGCCGCTACTATTTCTGGTGCGGTAAAATTTCAATTTCACAAGAAGTAAAATAGACATTCCCCCCCTCCCCATCGGGACACGTCCGTAAGTGAATTCACGGGTCCTCGGCTTATTTTTTTTCGTATGTTTTTTCAACAAAGAAAAACCTTCGTTCATTCGTATGTCGCGGGCAAAACGAGCGGGTCACTCGTCGTTCGTCGTTTCGTATCCTTTGTGTCGCCGTTCATCGCGACAATCGTCGATCCACTTGTGGATTAGCGTATCGTTTATTCGCGCGAGAGGGAACAAAGAGGAATCGCAAGGTTCGCCGTGACTGTCGTATCGCGCCGTAGCGTCATGTCGTTGAACTATTATCGTCAGGGCTATCGATACCGTACCGCTGGAAAAACGTGCGGTAGTCCAGGTGCCGCCGCGGTCGGCGAGATACAGGCGTCGGACAGCGATGTTGCCGAACTGAGCGAGGACGAGGACGAGGATGATCGTGGCCAGCGGCGCTCGGCGTATCGAATGAGGTCGAAGCAAAGGCGCGAGCATCGACGACGTTCGGGCCGTCACGGGAATTACAGCGAGCGCGACGACGACGCCGAGGCGGATAACGCCGAGGATTCGAGGGACGAGGACGACGACGACGATGACGGTGAGGACGAGACGGACGACGACGAGGACGAGGAGGAAGAGGAGGAAGGCGATCAGCTCCCGTACCCCGGCTTCGTTCCGGTCGCTCTGCGGTATCTCGACCAAACTACGAGACCGCGCAACTGGTGTCTCGCGCTCATCACCAATCCATATCCTTTTCGTCGTTATTGTCGTTTCTCTCTGACCGTTACACACAATAAAACAATCATTCTCTCACTTCTCTTCGGTGTCTACGAATATCGAGTTCGCGTCGAGAAGCAAGAGTTTCGGGCCTCGGAATAATTTCAATTCGGGAACACGAAGATAGGTAGTTCAGGAATCGATGATAACGAGAAAAATAATTGCGATCGAAGAGGGCCTGGGGGGGAGGGCGGAGGCGGTTGATTATCACTCGCGGGAGTAAATATGTTGGACCTAATTGCCGGAAACGGGAGTAGATGGAACAATTTGGTCCATCATTGATTGGCAATTACGTTTTCGCGCAGTCCAATAGTTACATATATACATATGTATATCTGCCGACGATACGGAGATAGGTAGCCTCATCGTCTGTAACCTTGGGAGCATCTGTACTGTTGCTACCACCACCACATCCACTCTGCTACACCAGAATACACAACACTACTGCTGAAGCGTGTGATGCATGGCCCATATTGCATGTACATCTCACTGGGCTAATGAAAGTCATCCCCCCCCCCCCCTCCCCTCCCTTCGTCGTTGTATTATATAGGGTAAAACGCGCGTACATTTATAGTACGTATTATATAGGTCGGTTGCCGTGGTGAATTATCGCCGTACGATCGGAAGACTTGCAGATAACGTCAATATTTCCATTCACGTTTGAGGCTTTCGTTAAAAGCTCCCGCGGTCTAAAAGGAAACCTCGAGGAATTTCAAAGCCAAATGCGCGTAAACCAGCGGGGTCTGTGTATCGTCGAGGCATTCTCGGGATAGAGAGATAAAGAAAAGAAATCTCGATAATCGTTTTGCTGGGCGATGTTTCTTATTCACGGATTGCGAAAGATAAAGCTCAGGCATCGGGAGAGGCAGTCATATGCGGGGTTACAGGATCGATCGGCAGCTCGAAGCGCGGCCCGAGGGGGAGGGGGACAGAGTCGATAAACAGCTGCCTGCGTACACACCAAGGCAGAAGGATCGGGGACGGTTAGTCCTTGCGGCCACGTGCCATCGCGAGGCGAGTCGCGGGATAATATCCTATGTAATCAACCTCTCGCAATTTATCGTCCCTCGAAAAACCTAATATTGTACTTTAGACTTTAACTTCGATGGATTTAGAGCTATGGCATCGATAATACTCAATGGCCTAGTTTTCTCTTTTTTCTTCTTTTTAGCGGTGCGAAGATCCCTTTCAGGATGTGTCGCGATCGCCCTGTTTATTGATCGCCGATGGCACGCAGTATTGGATACTCGCTCTTCCATTAATCGGTCTCGAGTAAGCTCCTCGATGCCTCGACAACGATTCCAGCTTATGAACGTCTCAATGATTTTTTTCACCGGCGTGTCTATAATAATTCTCGAACAATGAGATTATCATTATCGTCATGGTTATTGTTGTTATAGTTGAAACGATGTAGAGATAATTGCTTTCAAGATTATTTTCTTAACTCTCCTACTCGCCGCTTAACACGTGGTTCGAGAGAATAAGCATGATGGTCATACTGCTGAATTGCATTACATTGGGAATGTATCAACCCTGCGTCGACGACAAATGCGTGACGAATCGTTGCAAGATATTGCAGGTAAATTGACACATCGAAAACGTAGAATCGCGTCGATAAAAAAAAAAAAATCGTCACTTTTTTCAGATGTTCGACGACATTATCTTCACCTTTTTTTCGCTCGAGATGACGATAAAGATGGTAGCGATGGGCATTTACGGAAAGGGAACGTATCTCGCTGATTCGTGGAACAGATTAGACTTTTTTATAGTCGCCGCGGGGTAAAGCGAATTCTATTTTTCCCTCGCATCGAGATTTCGATAAACATACTCCTTTACATTGTTGCCCTTTTTATGTTTTTCTTTTCAGAGCGCTCGAATACTGCTTGAACGTGGAAAATATGAATCTTTCGGCGATTCGTACCATCAGGGTTCTACGGCCGTTGAGAGCTATCAATCGAATTCCCAGTGAGCACTTCCTTAGTTCTTTTTTATCGCAACCTCTCGTTTTAGATAATAATAACGAAACAAATTTTACTTCTTAAAACTTACAAAATACATTTTTTTTAAATTGTTCAATTATTATCATCATTATCAAATCGTACAAAATTAATATTATTACGAAGTTGTTAAAAATAGCTATTATTATTATTATTATTATTATTAGATTAGATTGTTCAAAATTATTATTTTTACAGGTATGCGAATATTGGTCATGCTGCTCCTGGATACCCTGCCGATGTTGGGTAACGTTTTGCTTCTGTGCTTCTTCGTGTTCTTCATATTTGGAATTGTTGGAGTACAATTGTGGGAGGGAATACTGCGACAACGCTGCTTCCTCAAAGCTCTTCCAAACGTCAAATATCCCGAGTAAGTAGCCACAATATTTCGTCAGCTTCGTTGTGGTATTGAAAAAAAACGAAAAAATGTATTAACGTAACGCCGAGCAGCCCAATTTTTCTTGTCGGGAATGCGCGTGCCCACTTGGGATGCGTGAATTTTTAGTATACACGTGTGTTCATCCGGCCGCAAAGTACTCGGGTCGTACGTGCTCGAGTGTCCGTGGGGCCTCTCTAACTCACTCCGAGTGGCAACGTACATCTTTTTTTTTTGTTTATGTTGCTTTTTTTTGTTGGCCTTCTATTCTCGCAAAGCTTCGCCGCTGTGTTACGGTCGATCTTGTCATCGTCAGCATCACCGCCGACGTCACACATTTCTCTACTGTTTAGTGCCAAACTAAATTGTTGTTTTTTTTCCTTTCTTCCTTACCACTCAACGGTCGCTTCGATGCTATCCAAGCACCTACTGCTGTGTTGTTGCTGTTATAACTTTATCTCCAGCTGCAAAATCCGTGCGTACAGCACACGTCTGGTCTAACGAGAAGATACTCCGAGATCCATATTTTTTCACGATTAATCACACATTTATTTCGCAACTCTGCCGCTTTCTTGTCACACTCGTACACATACCCCCTGCGCGGACTTCGCTCTTTACGATTCGTGATCGTTGATCACGTCAAGGTGGTTCCAGTAGAGTCCGGCCAAATGTGCGATTTAAGGAGAATTTCGACCATTTCCTAATGGGATAAAAATCTGAAAAACATCAAGCATGGAGAAGGTGCTGCAACAATTGATTTTGCCAAATAACAATACCATGTTATTAACAAATTAATGACAAAATTAATTGTTCGACGAATTACCCGAAAACCTAACTTTTTTTTTAATGAAAAAGATTTGTTTATTTTTCGTCAGAAACATAAATTCATTACTTCAGAATTTTGTCTCATATGTATTCGAAAAAAATCACGAATTCTTTTCAATTAAAAAAAAGTTAGGTTGTCGAGTACTTCGTTGAACAATCTATTTTATGATTAATTTGTTAACAACATTTTGCTTTCATTATTTTCTAGAGTCAATTTTTCCAGCACCTTTCATATGCCTGATTTAAAAAAATTCTTTCCGAGTCTCACTTTTGGCTGGAAATGCAACGCCACAGCTTCCTTAAGAAATACAACTTTCTCCGCAAATGCCGAACGAAAAAAAAAAAATTCCGTTTCTCGACCAGCGCAATCTGTCTCTTCCTCTATCAGCAAATTAGATCATTATCACAAGAAGCCAGAACAAACCGAATGAAAAATAAATGAAGCTGAAAGATAGAATGTGGGGATAAGGGTGATAGAAGTAAGTATGCGGATCTTTGGGCCGATTGTGGGGGGGCAGTGACAAGAGGTTATTGTTTCGTTGTTGCAGGTTACTCTCGGACGAGTACTCGGTCCGCTCACGCATTTAGTAAGCCTCTCGTAGAGACCAATGTGCTGTGCATATCTACTATAAAACTGTACTGCTGTACTAAGCTCTATACATATTCTGTACATCTGTACTTTTCCATAAAAAAAAAAAAAAAAAAACGCGTGGTTGCGTGAGCGTGTGTCTAATGTGCGGGCTGATTCGTGGGTGCATGAGCCGTTCGCGACATGCATTGCGAGGGACAAATGTTATATGCCGCAGAATGACTTCTTTATCTGATCCCATTAAAAAAAAAGTACCGCTGTCGGAACGTCGAAGCTCGCGACTCTCATTGCGGTAACATAATATCGCTCCGAAACGAGGGACGGGCCCGCGTAACAATGAAAGATGCCGCAATTCCGAACGTTAGGCCGCGAGAGAAAAGCATGAACATTCGGCACACTATCAATCGAATCCTACTTTCGTTATATCGCGTGCACATATTACACACGCCCACAATGTATACCCAATGTAACTATACGCACGCTTACTGATACAAGATACGGTATATCTGTCTATCTCGGGGTTGGGGGTGGGAAAGGGTGGGAAAGGTTCTGTCGTCCTGGCCTGCGAATAAAATTATATCTATGTGTGGGTGCTCTAGCTCGCGATTCTACCTATGTATGCCTGCGTATGCGTCTCTTCGAGTGTACGTGTGCGTGTCGTGTCCAACATAGAGCATGCCACCTGCTGCTGAAACCGATGTTCCTCGTCGTCGCATTGCGTTCGTCGTCGTTCTGCACCCTCTCGGTCGGCGTGTTTCGAAAAATTTTCTTGAATCAACGAGAGCACCAATCATTGAACTCTTCTGAATTTTCTCGTCCCCCCTCAACTATCTGTCTCGTCACCTTGCGTTTACTTTCTCTCTGTTATTATGTTCTTCTCGTCTACAATTTTTAACTCACGATTCTTCACTGTATAGCACACGCCTTTACGAACCTTCAGAGCGAGTATTTACATTTTCTTGAACCCTGAGCCTTTCGACTCCGATACGTTCTTTCATCTTTTCTGTGTACTTGTAACACCCATAAATCTTGTCGTGTTCTTCCTTCCCGATACAGTACGCGTCTTCGTTATGCTGTACATTTATCTATATCTCGGTGATCCCACCTGAGAATCAACTTAGGAAAGAGTAAAAAAAAACGTTACCCTCAAGCGAGATATTGAAAATCGATATCGAAAAACTTGCGGTCGAGATTCTCACGATTCATTTGCGTACAATCTTTGCCGCTCTATGACGCAGGGAACAAATGTGATGCACCTCTTTATAGAGAAAAAAAAATATACGTCTATATATATACGAAATATAAATAAAAGCCTCGTCACAAAGATTAATGAATGGCCTGACGATACGCCTGTGGACGGGCTGTGCACAAATTTTTAGACTAGAATGTCCTAGGCACTAGGAAGAACAATAGCATAGCTCGCAACCGTTAGAACAATCGACACACGCTATGAAAGTACGACGGCGACTATTCCATAATTCCGTATAAATATAATCCATTGACCACTGTACGTGTACAAAACAATATATCGCGTTGAGCAACTTCAACTGTGAACTTTAAAGGAAACGTGTATCGAATAGTATTTTTTTCCAGGCGGCCGATAAGTTTCAATGTTCTCGTCAATCATTTTGGTTTTTTTCCCCCAAATTCTCAAACTCGAAAATATTACATTTACATCTGTTCTTTATTCCTTTCACCGCCGGACATTCGGCGATCACGCATAAAATAGCATGCTAAGAGTGCATCCGTTGCATATTCAATATATTACATATAAATATATATATATTATATACATACATACATACGATTATTATACAGACTCAAATAGCATAGACTCTTACTTTGCCTACAACGCCGTTCGGCGATATGAAAAAAAATTTCTTACGAGAGAATCTCCGTCGAATTGCAGCGATCTCGAGAAATATTTCGAGTACCAAGGACAGGATTACATATGTTCGCGACCCGACGACAGCGGTATGCACTCTTGCAGCAACTTGCCACCGCTAAAGTTCGGTAAGTAGTTTCGTTCCAATTCGTATTTTTATCGCCAGCCTTTATCGATCTCGTGTCCGTGCGTTATATTTTCTTATTTCTTCTTTCCGTTCTTCTTCGCCGACTTGCAGGCAATGTAATTTGCAACAGTACAGCCCTGCCGAACAGCAACGCTACATTCATAAACAACGAGACTTGCGTGAATTGGAATTACTATTACACCGAGTGCAAGGGTCAGGGTAACAATCCTTTTCAGGGTACGATTTCCTTCGACAATATTGGCCTCGCCTGGGTCGCGATATTTCTCGTGAGTTGACAAAAAAAAGCTCTCTGTTCTACTCCTTTATAGCGAAGCGTCCGATTCTTTTTTTCGCAAAAAGGCGATTTTTAACTTATGATCTGACCATTTGCAGGTGATCAGTTTAGAGGGATGGACGGATATAATGTACTACGTTCAAGACGCTCATTCGTTCTGGGATTGGATTTACTTTGTTCTTCTCATTGTCGTGCGTAAACATTTGTTTTTCTCCTTTTTTTTTTTTTTCAAGATCCAAACTCTCGATTCCACGATTGTGATTTTTTGTCCCACAGATCGGCTCGTTTTTCATGATAAATCTGTGTCTCGTCGTAATCGCTACGCAGTTCTCGGAAACGAAGAAACGAGAAATGGAAAGAATGAGGCTCGAACGGGCGAGATTTCATTCGACGAGCACACTCGCGTCTTCGACCAACACTTCCGAGCCGACGACTTGCTATGCGGAGATAGTAAAGTGAGTTGCCGTCGAAACGTTGCGTCGATCCATTACGCGATAATTAATCAATCAACTTTGCCTTTTCGCTTTCCAGATACATCGCTCATCTCTGGCGACGAGGTAAACGAAGATTGGCGAAAAAGTATCGACTCTATCTCTACAGAAGGCAGCAGAAGCAAGAGAAGAATCTGTTGAAGAACAACGTGAGAACGAACGTCGTGGGTATTCGTAGAACGGACGAGAGATCGGCTCATCGCGGTACTTGTTTGAATTTATTGGCCGGTATCGAGAGCGGTCAGAATCGTGACGAGAGTTCGGCCGCGCCGACGGCAAATCGGGTCGTCGCGACGAGTCCGGAAGCCTCGGAGAGCGATCAAACTTGGAGCCGACGCGTCGACGTCAACGTCGATCGCGTCACTCCCGTGCAATCGAATGGTTCCAACGTCCACGAGAATAGCAGCGTCCCTCATGCCTCGGAGAGCGGAGAGGTGAGAGGAAAAATCGCCAAATCGCCGAGCGACAGATATAATGTTTGTTGAACGAATTTCGAACAGGGCCAAAACAATTTGGCGCTGCTCAGCCCACCGTGCAGCCATCATCGCCGTCGAAGCAGCGTAATGTTCAGCGACGTTGTGTTGCTTCACGGAAGCAGCGTGAACGTTTCGCCGGGCGCGACCGGCAACAACGGGCCGGCGACGAGTTCGGGCTCGACGTCGGCGGTCGGTTCGACGAACGCTGGACCCGCGGGCGAGCGAAATATTTGCTCCAGCGAGAAGATGACCCAGACCGGGGACGGAAACGTTTGGTCGACTTGCCAAGCGAACAATTCGCAGCCCGATCTCGGAAAGAGCGAAGCCATGACTTGTCAAGAGTTGTTGGCACTCGGCGGTGCGCTCGGCGCGGCATTGCCAACGGGACAACTGGCCCGTGACTCTTTTCTCAATTCTCTTGCCAAAGGTAAAAATAATTCAAAAACCTCCACAAGCGACGCCCAACGTAACGCTTCGTTTTGCGCGTTCTTTCGCCGCAGGAATAACCGATCGCGGAAACGCCGGAACGCTACGGCAACAAGAGAGGTCGGCCGACTGGACCAACGAGGCCACGGGCCAGGGTGGCGTACAGATGAATTGTCCATGCTGCTGCGAAATCCCGGGCGGCGCGTCGCCGTCCCAATGGGCCGATGGGCCCGATTCTTCAAACAGCAAGTGGCACAGATCGCAGACGAGGAAATTGCTCAAAGCATCGGGCAGTTGCTGCGTATGCGTCGTTCGTTGCGTACAACGATGGGTGAAGAAACTCGTCGAGCACAAATACTTTCAGCAGGGTATACTCCTCGCTATTCTCATCAACACCCTCAGCATGGGAATAGAGTATCACAATCAGGTTGAAATTATCGTTGTTTCTCGTTTCTTCATTCGCTATATTGTCGATGATTAACCGTTTTTTCTCGTCATTCTCTGATCAGCCCGAAGAATTGACGGTCATCGTTGAGATAAGTAACTTCGTATTCTCGGCGGTATTCGCGGTCGAGATGTTGCTCAAGATCATCGCCGAGGGACCCTTCGGTTACATCAGCAATGGTTTCAACGTCTTCGACGGTGTCGTTGTCGTCCTCAGGTATTTTTTTTATTCTCCCTCCGATTAGGTTGTCACAACATTCCTTCGATCGATTCATTGTTTGCAACAGTGCCATCGAGCTCTGCCAGTCCTTCGCCGCAGACGATCGTGGCGGCAGTTCGGGCCTGAGCGTCCTTCGAACTTTCCGCCTCCTGAGAATCCTGAAACTCGTGCGTTTCATGCCGAATCTACGGAGACAACTGTTCGTCATGCTGCGCACAATGGACAACGTCGCTGTGTTCTTCTCGCTTTTGGTTCTCTTCATCTTTATCTTCAGGTAAGCCCTCCGGGAGATTCGTCGGAGCGTATTTCGCGGAACGCGAGTACGCGAATGTATACTATTGTTGCGCGATTTTTATGAATATCACGATTTATCGGCAAGGCTCGGGGTCGGCATTCGCGCGAATCTATTGCTTCGCTTGTTGCTTCCGAAAAAGCATATGTGCTGGCAGTCCGACAGATCATCCTTTCGAAACGAACGATATTACATCGTTTTATTATGATGCTAACGATAGGCCTAGCTAAACTCTGACAGGTTGGATCCCGATCGTAATCACAGGAAAAATAACGTGTAACTCTTTAGATCGATGAATAGCGATGGAGCGAAAATCGCGATACACCTTACCGTGATTTCCGTGCTCGTTTCATTCGTTATTCACTGCAAAAAGCATCCAGAAAGGACAAATCGTGATTTCCGTCACGATATGCCTTATTTTTCACGGTCAACACGAGCGATTTTCACCGCACTAAAGCGTTATTTTTTCTTCGTGATTCGATTCGGTAGGAAAGTGCCGTTTTAGGCCATTTATCGGGATAACGTGACATTGGGGATGGTGTCGATAGTATGTGCGGTTAATGATACGGTGTTGTTGGCACGTCCGAGGAGTGTTAGTAGCTCGCTCCTCACATGGCTTGAGGCATCGAACTATATATCACTGAATATGCGGTACGTCTGTATGCATGGTGCTTAAATGGTGCTGAATGTGTCTATCTACATATTACTTGTATACATATTATCTACTATTTACTGTGTATAGGTAACGCAATATTAAACAAAAAAAGAAAAAGAGAAAACGACCGAAAAAAAAACGAAAATTAGGTATCTTTGCTATACTTTTTCGAGGGTGACTCTCGCGCCCGCGCCTCCATGTGCTCGTCGTCGATATTAGAGAGCTTGCCAATGCATCGTCCACTCTATCCACGATAGACTAACGTTGATCGTTTGATATTTATTTAGCCGACGTCTAAAGTCTTGGGTGGTCTCGGTATATCATTTTTTTTTCTCACTTATCTGCTCCGCTGCTGCTGACTGTCCGTTCGTTACGGAAAAAATCTTTTTTTATTTCGAGTCACGATGCATCCCGTCGTGCTTATACAGTTCTCTATCTCATCGAAGCTCTCTCGTCTTGTTTTTACACTCTATCTACTGTTACTATTTCTACTACCCCCCGCCCCGCCCCCCAACCTTTGTCGTTACTTTGTTCGCTGTTCGAAGAAACGAAAAAAAAATAACAAAAAAAGAAACGATTGAATTTGGAAAGAAAGCATAAATATCTACGCATATAATAGCAATTACATACTATACATATATGGCACGTTTCGTTGTGTTGTAGTATTCTCGGGATGAACCTGTTCGGTTGCAAATTCCGTGAAACGATGAAAGGCAGCTCCGACGTCGAGTGTGATAGAAAAAACTTTGACTCGTTGCTCTGGGCTATCGTGACGGTCTTTCAGGTATCTAGGCTACGCAATTATCAACACCGAACGGTTTTCTTATAGTGTTATAAACAATCTTCCAATCTCCTTCTTGCTTCTTCTTATTATCTTTCACCCCTTACTTTCCGCTAAATGTTGTTGCTATCTTTTCTCGTTAATCACTAGCATTGAAACCCTTTTCTTCACTCTTGACTGTAACATTGTTCACCGCTTATCTCTCGATTCCCCGAAAGTGTTTTGACAAATTTCCCGATGGTTCGTTCCGTTCGTACAAAGAGCAAAAAAACATAATGAAAGAAATCCCAAAAAAAATCTCGCAAATCTTCGTACGGCATCGTAATTATCTTTGTATGATTTTCCAAGCCAAGGTAACGTATTATGAGTTTTTGTAGCATGTCCGGCTGTTTTCACCCCGCAGCGAGAGAAAGTCAACTTGTCGGCAGATCCGACGAAAAAATCGTCGATGAAAGGTTTCGTTTTGTCTCACGTGTTGTTCTGTCGCACATGAATTTTTGTGCGCCAACGAGAGATACAGAGCGAAAGGGAGGAGAGAAAAAAAATTTGCTGATAGTTTTACCGATTTGCCTAATTGTATGATTTAATCCTCGTATCGCTCCGGAATCCGTACTGCATCTCTGTGGCAAATTTTTTCTATCGTATTATCGATGTTTATCGGCTGCTCGTTTGTGGTTTTAGCGTGTTTTAAATCGTCGTCGCCTCTTCGCATGCTATCGGCATATTTCTTCTGTATACTCGAATCTCTCGATCGCTGCTTTCGCTCGTGGGCTAAGCAATGAGCCATCAGCGTGCGGAGTTCCTTTGGGCGAACGAACGTATAGCGTTAACATAGATCGCTTTGGCTAATCGAGTTTTCGATTATTAACAGCTTTGACTTAGAAAACATGAGAAAAAATCGACATCGTATGCGCGCGATCGACTCGATTATGCGCCGATACTTAGGTGCTTCTGCATGATCTATGGCAAAGTAAATCGTGTATCTGTTTATTTGCATATCCGCCGTACGAGCGTCGTCAGAGACGATACGAGCAAGCGCACACACACTGGTTTTGGGCACACTATCTGTCGTTCGTATAGTGCCGTTTTTTTTTTGTTTTTGTTTTTTTTTTTTCTCAAAACCGCCGATCGTGAGGTCTATCGCAAATCCGAATGAGCCACGCAGAGAGAGCCACGCGTCAAATAATCATAGTTTTACAGCCACACAAAAAAGACAATCGAGGCTTTAGAGAGCCGCAGCGGCAATTCGTTTAGAGCATAAATAGTTTATCGCACGTATATGAACACCGCGTTGTGTAGGAGATACAGCCCCCGGCGGTGGCGACAAAAAAAAACCTTTTTTTTTGTCTTCTTCACTGTTAACCCATTTTTTTAGATAAACGTCGTTACTACGATTGTGTACCCGTAATTTAAGCCGACACCCTCACAGAAATCCACATACTAGCTTCGTTCGAGTACGAGACGTTGCGTTTGCGTCGACGATTGTTCGACAACATTCTGCAATCCGGCACGGTTAATCGCGCGCAACACATTTATCACGAACATGTCATACAGCCGATCGGTACGACGAAAAGCATTGATCCTTTTTCGCCGATCTTGCAGAATGTCGATACTCGAAATTCGAACGACAAATGACGTTATAATTGCCTTAGCTTTTTTTGTTGATTTACTATGTCACATACATCTGTTGCTTAATTCCAAATGCCGTCGAGTGTAACGCCATTGCCTCTTCTAGAAAAAAATCGATATTAGCCACAGAAGGAAAAAAAAAAAAATGTAAAAATTAAAATTTATGAAAAAATGTAAGCATATAAAAAAAGATTATAAAAATATTTCCAAAAACATAAAAAAGAATGATTGTCAAAGGAAGATGAATGTGCAATGCACTCGAGGGCTTGTTCATGTATCGACGTGATCGCCGCGGTACATCGTGCCAAAAATGGGCCAAAATCACGGCACGTTTACTTTAGGCGAGCGGATTGTCTCGGTTGCAGCATCCTAGGGATGTACCTGTTCGGGGGTAAGTTTTGCATGTGGGCGGACCGGAGTCGGCCGTGCACCTGTGCCGAGGTGGTCTCGCGCCACCCGATGTGTCGATGCGATCGGAAACATTTCAACGACATCGTCTGGGCTCTCGTCACAGTATTCCAGGTATTAATGTTCCATCAATTCCTCCTCAACGCTTAACTATCATTAGTATACTTTTCGTTGGATTCTCTACTCTTATTTCTCTCCACTTTGTCTCTTTAATCTGTAACAGCTCTCCTCCCTCTCTCTCGCTCTCTCCCACCTTCTGATCTCGTCCACTCGATCCTGTTCTCCGACATTTACAGTAAAAAAGAAACCCCCTCCAAGGATATCTCTACACGCGATATATATTAGAAAATATATATGATTTGACTTCAATGTACTGTTCCCCTGTCGTTCCCTACTCTACTCTGTGTAGTGCGTAGACGTTGAATTTATCCTGTAAATATGTATCTGTAAATATTTATCCTGTACACATATGTGAATGCGTGTAACACAATACGTAGATTACTGTACGTAGCAATCAATTAGGAGATCCGGGCGATAAGCGACTAAATTGATTTTTTTTCACCGTTCCTTTCTTTACTCATAGATTCTCACTCAGGAAGATTGGAACGTCGTTTTGTTCAACGGCATGCAAAAAACTTCGCACTGGGCCGCGCTCTATTTCGTTGCTCTCATGACCTTCGGCAACTACGTGCTCTTCAACTTGCTCGTCGCTATACTCGTCGAAGGATTTTCGTCCGAGGTGAGACAAAAAGAATCTATGAATTCTCACTGTTCTAGGGTAGTTCGAGCGGTGCAGTCCGAGGAAATTTGAGGCTCAGAGAGAATCTAGAGAAAATTTAGAGTGATTTCCAATTTGCGAAATAATTTCAAAAAGTTTTTAACAAACTGGTCAAAAGAAAACTTGTTTTTTATGTAAATTATTCAAATGATTTCAACAGAGAAACGAGAGACGAGAGCGCGAACAGAGAGAAATGGCAAAACTGGCGGCGAAAGAGGCCGGCATGGGCAGCGAGGAAGGATCGTCCCGAGTATCGCGATCTCACTCGATCACCGACAGTGATACGTACACTCAGCAGGTAGATTTTTTTCCCCGCCAATCGAGAGCGTGAGACGGATTTTTTTACCGATGATTCGTTGAGTATCGATGTCGCAGGATCGCGGAAAGAATTCGTGGCAGAGCATTCAGGATTTGCCGAAATACGAGGACAATTGCAGCAGAGACAATAAGGACAATCGCTCGTGGAAGCATCCGATGGACGAGCCGAAGTGTAATATACAGAAGGAGAGTAAAATGATGGGTGGTGGCATCGGCTCCGGTGGTGTCGAGCCGCCGCGAATAACTCACACCGCTGCGACTCCTCAAGATTCTCCGAACACGACTCTCGACACGGGATACAATTGCCGGGCCGTTTATCCGAGCAACGTTTCGATCGAGTCCATCGACAGATCGGGCGTAAGTTTATTCCATCTGAATCATTCCCGCGATAATTAATGTTTTTTGCAAGTGTATTTTTGCTATCTTCGTCTAAAACAGAGCCAGTGCAGCATACCATCAGGATTACTCAAGCCACCGGACAATAATAACAAATTCTCGTCGAACAATCTGGTATCGAGTCAGATACAACTTCCGGTGAGGCGCGTCAGTCCGGCATTGGTAGCTCTATCCAATTCATCGTCGTCGAGGGAATTTGTCAATTCCAGGTAGATTATAAAAAATCTCGTATAACATTTCGATTCCCAAAAACCTTCCAGCCACAATTTTACTTTTGCAAAGGTAGCATGTAAGCCATTTTGCTCGAAGCGAATTAATTAATTTTTTTAACAGTCCACCGACGAGAATTCACAGAGGCTACTCGTGGCGCCTATCGCGTCCGTCTCTCGGCAGGAAAAGAATGTCGCAGAGCGACGAGGATCCTGCCGGTCGTACGATAATTCTCAACAACGGTCGGAGCACTTCAGGGTCTCATTCAATGTCAGTTGAACGGCTTTGGTAGTCAATATTGTCGGTAGTACGGAGATAATACATTAACGCTCTGTCCGATAGATTGTACGCGAGTGACTTTGTCGGATACAACAGCGGTGGCGGCGGTTATTTACACGGTTCAATAAGAAACGACACGCAACGCGATGCGCCGAACAATCGTTCGAGTTTCCTGGCGAGCAACAATCGCAGCATGAGCCCAAATAATTCGATCAAAAGTCGCAGTTCGTCGATAGCGCGTTGCTATACTCCTCGTCAGGTAATAATTGTTAGAAATTCTTTCCTTTTCCGTTTCCGCCGCGCGTCTAATAATTTTTTTAATCTCCATTCACAGATGACATGGATCAACGATCATATTTCGCTGTCGCGCAGAAATTCGCTCAGGGCCGGTTACGATCTCGTACAATCGCGTGGCAAGGTGTTGCCCTTCGAGGAGGTGAATCTTTCGGCGCTCTGCACAACACCGAGAACGATAAATAATTTGAATCTCGAGACCGGCGCGCTGCCACGAATCAAGGGCCTCGTCGAGGATTCCGATTGCGAGAGATCGCTCGGCTCGCGCGGAGCCATCGGCGGGGAACAGACGCCGCCGTCGAACGGGCACTCGAGCGCGGCGAGTAGCGTCGAGAGAATAAAAAAGATATTCATGTTCTTCGAGCCGAAGGGTTGCCTCAAGGAACGCGACGATTACTCCCTTTATTTGTTTCCGCAAAACAACCGATTTCGGCTACTCTGCCGATTGTTCGTCGAACAGAAATGGTTCGACAACGTTGTGCTGCTTTTCATCGGACTCAACTGCATCACCCTCGCTATGGAACGACCGAACATACCGCCCGATAGCCGCGAACGCATCTTTCTCTCCACTGCCAATTACGTATTTACCGTTGTCTTTGCCATCGAGATGTTTGTCAAGGTTTGTCGATCAAGCTTTTAAAAAAAATGTGTTCCTTTTGTTCTACGCCATTTTTATCTGTTGGTAATTGTTATTATTCAAGGTCGTTGCCTCCGGAATGCTGTATGGATCGGAGGCTTATTTTACCTCCGGTTGGAACATCATGGACGGTTCTCTCGTCATCATATCTATCATAGATCTCTCGATGTCTCTACTGTCGGCTAGTAGCCCGAGAATATTCGGGATATTGAGGGTAAGCAAGTACAAATATAAGTCCAAATTAATTTGTACCTGTGCTTTTAAGTATGAAAATTTTATTTAAGTTTTTTGAATGTTTTTTCAAGGTATTTCGACTGTTGCGCTCTTTGAGACCGCTGCGCGTAATCAATCGAGCGCCCGGATTGAAGCTCGTTGTCCAGACGCTACTCTCGTCGCTCAGACCCATCGGAAACATTGTTCTCATATGCTGTACCTTCTTCATTATATTCGGTATACTCGGCGTTCAGCTATTCAAGGGAGCATTTTTCTACTGCGACGGCCCGGACATAAAGCACGTACGGAACAAAACCGATTGTTTGGCCGACAAGCGGAACGTGTGGCTCAACAGAAAGTACAACTTTGACGATCTCGGCAAGGCTCTCATGTCATTGTTCGTATTGTCGTCGCGCGACGGCTGGGTCAATATAATGTACACTGGGCTTGACGCGGTTGGCGTCGATCAACAGGTACAAAACATATATTGTTTTTTGCCGCGCTTTTTTTTTTTTCTTTTTTTCAAATCTCCGTCGCGTTTTGCTTTCGCGTGGAGAGAGCTTCGTTTTCGAGATGTTTATGACGAAATGTGTTAAATGTGGTTTGGCATTAAATTCGGTGCGATTCCGTCAAGGTATTCAAATTTATAGAATTTTTGGTTTTGAGAATGCCGTTTTATTTTCGCGTTTCTCTTCTGTTTTCAGCCCGAAGAGAATTATTCCGAGTGGCGTCTACTGTACTTCATAGCGTTTATTCTACTCGTCGGATTCTTCGTTCTCAATATGTTCGTCGGTGTTGTAGTCGAGAATTTTCATCGATGTCGCGAGGAACAGGAGAAGGAGGAAAGAGTCAGAAGAGCGGCGAAACGAGCGCTGCAAATGGAGAAGAAGCGACGAAGTACGAATCAGTATATACTTTTTCCGTGTGAGATTAGTACTTTTCTTTTTAGGCACTCGCTCAAACACGGCAAATGTGCCTATCAAAATTACCTTCCGTGGTTTTTTTTTAATCACGCGTCAATGACCGAACTTAACTCATTGAAATCCCACAGAGATGCACCAGCCGCCGTACTACACGAACTATTCGAAGACAAGACTCCTCGTTCACAACGTCGTGACTTCGAAGTATTTCGATCTCGCCATTGCCGCGGTCATCGGATTGAACGTCGTCACCATGGCTATGGAGTTTTACATGATGCCGAAGGCCCTCACTTACGCCCTGAAGATCTTCAATTACTTCTTCACCGCGGTCTTTATACTCGAATCGTTGATGAAACTCTTGGCTCTCGGTCTTCATCTTTATCTCAAAGACAAGTAAACGATCGTCGTCCTTCACGTTTACAACTCGAATCGATACAAGTAATCATTGCATTTTTTTCGTGCGATTATACAGATGGAATCAACTGGACATTGGAATAGTGATACTGTCGGTAGTGGGAATCGTGCTCGAGGAGGTCGAATCCAAGATAATACCGATTAATCCAACGATTATCAGAGTTATGCGAGTACTGCGAATAGCGAGAGGTAAAATCGTTGCTCGTCGACAGTCTTTTAACCCCACGTTAACTACAATTCACCGATAAATTTCTCATTCAGTCTTGAAGCTTCTGAAGATGGCTAAAGGAATACGAGCTCTATTGGACACGGTGATGCAGGCATTGCCTCAGGTTGGAAATCTCGGATTGCTCTTCTTCCTTCTGTTCTTCATATTCGCCGCTCTGGGCGTTGAACTTTTCGGCAGACTTGGTAAGTACAAAAAGCTGCGTTTTTTTCGTTCCGTTTTCATCATCGCTTTTTCATTATGGCATTGGCTTTAACACGCGTTGTACGATTTCGCCGTCGAGCAGAATGCAGCGACGACATGCCCTGCCAAGGTCTCGGCGAGCACGCGCATTTCAGCAATTTCGGCATGGCCTTTCTGACCCTCTTCAGAGTCGCGACCGGCGACAATTGGAACGGAATTATGAAAGATACGCTGAGAGATGATTGTGACGATGCCGCAGATTGCGTGAAAAACTGTTGCGTCAGTACAATAATCGCTCCCATATTTTTCGTAATATTCGTGTTAATGGCACAATTCGTACTCGTTAACGTTGTTGTTGCCGTGTTAATGAAACATCTCGAAGAGAGTCACAAACAGGTGAGTTCTCATCGGCGAGTCGTTGCACCGAATGAAATTATGAGTCGGAAGAGCTAACAGTCAGTTGGGACAGCTACATTATTGACATTTAAAAAAATCTATTTTACCGAGCAACTATTAGTTATCTCAGCTAATTGTTAGTTCTCCCAATTCATCGTTGTCTTCGGTGTACCAAACGAGAATAGTCGACGTCGTCGTAAAATTTCTTGATACACGAACATTTTTTTTTATATAGATGGAAGACGAGCTCGACATGGAGACGCAGCTCGAGAGAGAACTCGCCGCCGAGCAGGAGGAGCTTCTCGAGGTCGAGGAGGAGGACGACGAGGAAGATGACCACGTCGATGAAGACGACGAGAACGATGTCGATTATTATGAGACTGAGAATGTCGATAATTCGAGAAATAATGAAAAATCGCACGACGACGTTGAGACGTTTCCACAGGGTCCCGTCGAGTCGTTGCGTTACAAGCTGCGATCGGAAGTGGGACACGCTATCGATAGTCCATACGAGGACAGGGACACGATAGTTCATTGCGGTAGTCGAAGCGGTCACGGTACTCTCGTCGAATCGAGGGAAATGACGAATCTACCGTCGGATCGCCTCGAGGGTCCGTTGATGAAGATATTGAAGATCGAGGAGGAATTGCAGACCGAAGCGAGGGACAACGGAAGACCGGCTCTCGCCAAAGTTCGTTCGTTGCCCGCGAACTTTACGTACAGTCCGCCCACCGAGAGTCTGCGACAAATCGAAGGTCGGTTAAATTCTTGAATTTCCCTTTTTCGTCAAAAATGTTATTCTCGTGCGATTCCGATAATTGCAGATACATCGGTATCCTCGTGGACATTCGACGAGCGGCACCGAGGCGGTGGATCCTCCTCTCGCCATCCTAGCTGTTCGCGTTACAAGCTGAAACGTCGGGAAACATTCCACTCGCAGCAGCGTCGCGCGGCTTCGTCGTTGCTGCCCTACGTCGGTACGACGATGAGCAGTCGCTTCGAGGTCACCGAGATAATAAAACCACCGGCAAGCAATCTCAGCGTGCCGCGCATCATAAGCCCGAAAAATTCGATTTACTACGGAAGTTCGAAGAAATATTCGCCGGAATATTCGACGGCGGACAACGACGCGGAGACGCATCAGCCCGAAGCGTCGAAGTCACTTTTGGCCGTGCACTCGACGGCTTATCCGTCGCCCAAAGCGGTCTCGCAGTTATCAGTGGACACTAGTACTAGTAGTGGTGGTGGTAGCGTCGAGAGAAGACACTTGTCGTCGCTCTGCGTTCCCACCGCGAGTGGTCACGACGACAAGAGCAGCACCGCCGCCAGAATACCGAGTCACACGTTGTTGCCGCCCACGGCGACGACAGTCGCGGCCGCCTCGATCACCGCCACGAACACCGGCAGCAGCAGCAACAACGGCGCAAGCACCGCGAGAAGAAACAACGGTGGACGATTCGGTAGATTCTCTCGTGCCGAGATGCCGAGTTGGTCGAGCCCGGCGGACGCCGAGCTCGACGTACAATCCGTGATAAACGAGAGAAGACCGTCCAAATTAAAAAGTGCCAATGCCATTAAATCCACCGGCGTTGCCAGCGCCGGAAGCGCCGATACGGCCGGCAGGGCCGCCGAAATTTTGCACTGCGAAGACGAACGACAATCCTCGCGCGAATCGAGCCTCAATAGAACTTGCTACCGTTCGCAGACGATACACGATCAATCCGCGGACTTCGTTCCGTTGCTGTACAAGGACGAGGACGACGGATCGTTGCACGAGGAAGCCACAATCACCTACGTTCCGCAGATCGTCGCGACAACCGTGGAGGATTTCGACGAGGACGAGATAATCGCGAAAAGTGATACGCACGTTAGCCTCGAGTACGTCGACGAGTCTGTCGACAAGTCCGCGAAATCGTGCGAAATCGCGAGCAACGCCGAGCAAATCGACGACGCCAAAACTTCGGATAATCTTCCGGTCTCGACGGCGAGCACCTCGATATCCTTGTTACCCTTTTCGCCGCCCAGTCCGGATAGCATACCTTAACTATCGATCGAAACGTTCGATAATTCTAGGTAAAAAAAGAGAAACTGCAGAAAACAATGCTATAGTTCAATGATTTAACTGTGACTAAATTTCGACGATAACGACGAAAGGTCGTAAAATTAATCTCAGGCTCTCTTCGTTGACTTATACAATGCCCAATGACAATCTCTTACGCCGTAATGTCATCAAGCACCTCTCGCCTTCTTTCCGCGTCGATCTATCCAACGAGCGTAGTTTCGAAAGATTTTCACGAAGTTTGGGTAAACTAAAGAAAAAAATACGACATACTGGCAATATTCGAATTTTCCGAACACCGATGTAATCGTGAGTTATACGCAAGACTAGATATCATTCGATTACAACTTTGAGATTGTAATTTTTTCTTTGTTTCTTCAACCGTCTCGCGGTAACCGCATTGGCAGACAGGGCAGATAGCGCAAAGTTTACCCCATCGCGTGTAACGCGAGAGTAAGATTCGACGGGAGTACCGAGAATATATTTAAAAAACTGTACACAAATAGAGTCTCGGCCCTACAAGTTTGTGAATATAAAAAATATACATATATATATATATATATATCTACTGTAATATAGAAATCAGCTGCGAATAGCTGTAATTGTACGACGTATTAACGTAGACATTTTGGGGACTAGATCGCGGCTCTTCTGCCAATCTCATTGACGACTCGACCACTACAGCGAAAAAAAAACTCAATTTTCTTTCATCTCTATTTCGTAGCCTTGAAAAAAAACATCCAATGTACTAGCATAATAACCCGTTAGTCACCCCGCCCCGTGATCGAATTCATCTTCCTAGAGATGCATTAAAAAAAAAAGAGAGAAAACTTTTTCATTGACATCTGTGATATCTACGTACCTATACACACATCTATACAATTTTACTTACCGTAGAATATAAATTCCCTCCCTGCCCCCTCCGCGAGATACAAAAAAGAAACACGAACCTTCATCACAGAGTGATTACTCTCAAAAAGCATTGATCAAGTGGAGTCTGTACGTTGCGAAGAAATTGCAAAGAAAAACTAACTAGGAATTATTTCTATGTACATACAAACGATATTCTGTCTACACTCTATGTGCTTTATTTTGATACAATAATGTTTAATAGATAATGAACTATTTGCCAAGAGATTGTCACCGATTATGTCCGAATTGTCGGAGAATTTGAGCTCGTCTATTGGTAGATCGCAGGCGTCCCTATCGTCGGCTCTTTCGTCGCTGTATAAAAAAAAAAGGAAAAGAAAAACCACGCGGCTTGGCTCGTCTCGACCAAGACGACCGCAGGCGTAACGTACCAATTGTTACCTTTGACGGTACACACTAGTGAATTTTCTATTTTTTTTTCTTCTATTTCCCGTTTTTATTTTCCCGGATGAAAACTATTGTTAGTCGGCGACACGCAGCACGCGCACTAATACACTAATAAATATATACACCTTATAGTATTTTTAGTAGGAGTAAAGTTCGATACTCGCGAGTGCGATATTCGAATAGCATTCATGCAGGGGACAATCGCCTATGCCTACATTACTTATATACCTTTTGGGTATACAAATACATAAATATAGTTGAAGAAGACACATGTAGGCCGAGTGTGAACGATAGCGTGGGCGTGCGCGCGCGCGCTCGTGTTTGCGTTGATCGCGATTTGAAACGCCGGGACGCGCCTTAGCGAGAATACGTAACAAATTGTAGTTGAAATTAAAAGAAAAATAAAAAGAAGAAAATAGGGAAGGACGAAAAAATGTATAATATAGATAATAAAAAAAGTGAGATAAATTGAATCAAAACGCCGTTATTTGACTCTTGTCGCGACGATAATTCGCTTCGTCGAGACCAGCGCGATTCAGGCTACCGTGTACGCGTAATCTGTAGATACACGTGTACTCGGAATTTCCGCTGTTCGAATGAATTTTCAGTTCCACTATTTTGTAACGTTCCCGCGGCTGAAACTGCGACGAAACGAGTGATTGATTGAAAAAAAAAAAAAATCGATCAAAACGGAAGAAAAAGCCGAGAGTAAGCTCGGATTGAAAAATTCACCTGGACCGGAAAATATTGAACGGGAGAGGCGCAATTGTTGTACGTGAATTGGCCGAAGAGAAAACCATCGTTGTCGCGTTCGTCGTGAAGACCCTGAAGAGAGTAATGCGCAATTATTGTTTTTCTTTTGAATGGTGCGTATCCAGGTGGCACGTATTTGGGTTCCATTAAAATTGTGCGCGACGACTAACCCATACGGAAAAGTCTCTCGGAGCCGCGGTAGTCTCGCCGCTTGGCGATACCGACGAGGATATGTGCTCGAGACTCACGCCGGATACGTAAATATAGTCGAATAGACGAATCACTACGGAACCAGTCGTTCCCTTGAAAGCCCAACATTCTCCCGGGAGAACTCCGGCCTGTGGCAAAGAACGATTTTTCACCAAGGTTTAAAATAATAACAATTATTATTATTATTGTTGTTATTATTATTTATAACTAATCTTCAAATAATTGGTAAATGGATAATCAGAATAATAATAATATTTATTATAATTTTCTTATTTTTTTATATATTTATTTATTTGTCAATTTTTTGAAGATTAGTTTCAACTAATCTTCATGAAAGACGGGAAAGAGGGAAGGGCACCTGTATGATAACTCGGGGTCCATTATGCTGTTGACACAGAGGTATTCCCAGAATCGTGAATGCTGAAGCACCGGTTGCGCAGTGTTCCGTGTCTCTCGTCGAAATTATCGAGCCTCCTATGCTCAGTAGTTTTTAGCAGCGAAAAATAAAAAGACAGCTCCATTAGCAGGAAAAAAAGATATATAAATACCCAGAGACTCGAGAGCGTAATCGGTTTTTCCAGTCTTGTCGGCGTCGTAAGTTTGCAATTCACTCCTGACCACGTCCCTGACGTTCAAAACGGTTTTCGTGTGAGTTCCTATTCCTGAAAAAAGAATCATTGTTATCCGAGCGAAAAACTTCAATAGCAAGGTCACTGGCTCAAGGACATTTTTATCGACGATGAGTGACCTTCGGAAACTTCCTCTCTCAGTTTCGCAATGGCCTCGGATATTTTGGGTATCACGTATGCGAATTCCCGTAGTTTCGTTCGCAACTCGTCGCGTGTCTCGATCATATTCTTCACTTCCATCTGCATCGCAACGAGAACGGAATTTTAATTGGCGCGATTAGTTCGAACGTTAGGCGCTCTCGGGATAAAGTCGGAGAAAATTCGGGTACCCGCGATTACCGAGAGGGTGCTCAATTGATTCGTTAGCTTGCCCAAGTCCTTTTTGATCATCCAAAATGTATCGCTCGCCGTGTACTCGCCCCACAGATGAACGACGGATACGGCTATGAACGAAAAAAAATGTAATGATTTTTTTTTCACGCGAGACTTCGACTCGGTCGAATAAAATATCAATCGCTAACCCAACATCGTTGTTACGATGAAAAACGTCAAGGGCTTGATGAGTTTGCAGTACCAGGCGGACGAAGAGCAGGGGTCGAATTCTATCGAGCTATTGCTGCGCGAATTGTTGCAACGACAGCATCCGTTGCGTGAGCTCATCTGGACGATGACATTATCGACTACTCGTTCTTCATCGAAAGACGATTACAGTTCCTTTTTTTATTATTCGCCGACATTTACCGAGTTAAAATTACGTTTGACGTTTCGTTCGTCGTTATTTGCATTGTCAGCTTAGTTCACTCCGCCCCGCTCGCTAGGCGCGCGGTCGTCGCAGAACACAGCACTACACCGTGCGTTCTTTTCCCAATTCATTCTTTTGTCATTCCGGTTCTATGTCTCGTTCCATCGCAATTGATCAGAAAGAGATAGAATGCTATAAGTTTCATAAAAAAACGCCACACTCAAAAGTCTCGGAAGATATCAGTTTATATGAAATTCTACTTGAAATAAAAAAGATTTTGATGCTCTTTGTTTTTTTATACTTTTATTAAACGTTATCGTTCATTTCTCACACAGTGAGATCAATGGAATTTATTGGACAGACTAAATCGTTCGAAATGGACGAAACGGATCAACGATTTCAATTATACTATATAAAAGGGAACGAGCGCAGCTTCTTCTTCTTCGCGGACAAGATAAACTCAAGATTATTGTACAAGCGTTCAAGGAAGAGCTTTGAGTGTCGAGTGTATTCGAACGTTGAGACGATTTTCGAAATCGTAGTCGCTGTATTCGTTCTGGGCCTTGATCAGGGCGTTCGTTCCCTCCTCCGTTCTCTGAAAAACGAGAATCAATATTGGCTTCGAATCCGGCGCATTTCCACGACGAGATAAGATAGCCCGAGAGGGGGGTCGTGGAGACTCACGTTCGTCGAGCAGAGAATACTCCCGAGCTCGTAGAGAGCGAAAGCGCTCACGTGTTGGTCGGCCGTGTCGGCCGACGGCGTAGCGCTGCCTCGTCGCTTCAAGCAATTTCGGTAAGATTTCAGCGCCGCGACGTGCTCGCCGCGATAGGATTGCGCCGCTCCGGCGATGAGATCAGCCAGACCGACCATCGGTTCGTCGAGCCGATTGTTTTTGCATTCTGTTGACACACAATGTTTTTTTTTCATAATTACCATTATCATTTGGCGCGAAAAAAAAATGTGCACAACTGCGATAATCATACCGGTTATTACAGTCGCGAGAGAATCGCTCGAGCACGACGGCAATGCGTTCCACAAGTACAGCAGCTCGTAAACGAGAAGCTTGTAATAACAGCAACTGCAGACGCGTCCGTTCGGATCCAACAGCTTGGCGACTCTTCTCATAACGAAAATATCCAGTTGCGTTGATTTCGACCTGTCGCCGTTCAGGGCCAAGCTGATTTCTCGATGAATCCTCGATGTACTCTCGGTCTTGCCGTCCGCACCGGCGCACACTGCAACAATCGTATTTTCGTTAAGCCCTTTTTCGGGACTCATGAAGATTTTGGGCAATTATTTTTCAGGAATGCAGATTTTTTCTTACCTGCCGCTAGATAGGCATAAATATTTTCCGACCATCGCGACTCGCGCTGCAGGGTCGCGAAGGATAGATGAGCTTGGGCATAATTCAAGCGAATCAAGTGGCACCAGGCTACCTCGTGAAGGCACAGCAACTTGATTTCCCTCTGGGCGGAAGCCTCGACCGCTTTGCCGTAGGCTTCGAGGGCCGCCTCGATGTTTGACTGCACACAATGGGCTGTTTACTCGCAAACAATTTGAGCCGCTAATACCGATAGGCAACATTACATTTTTCTTTTTCTCTTTTTTTCTTAAACCACAAGTCAACAATACTAATGCCAACAGAAACGATAAATGCGTACCTGCAGTCGTTCCGTTCTACCTGTAAAAAAGAGAAATAACGCGGCATCGTTAAATTCCATTTTCGACTCAGCGATCAATTGTTTGGCCGCATCAACGCCGGAACTGACGCTCCAGTCGTGGAGAGAACAGAAGGGTCTGACAATTGTATGATAACACAGAAGCGACAGCCTACGATAGACAACGGACGGCGATATAGATGATGTAATAAATTCGAGAACACGCGACGTTTATTGTCGAGAATCAGTCGAAGATTTTGGAATTAAGAAAACAATGGTTTACTTACGTGGCCAGTGGTGCGCGCATATCGTCGCTCAACCGAGCGTACATGAGGGCCGTGAGGCCGGCCTTTCTGTCGCCCTCGAAGCCCAGCAAGTGTATTACTTTTAGCAGTGACGGCGGTACGAGACTTACGCATAATTGAAATATCCCGTAGCCGAAACTCACTGCCGACATCAAACGCACCACTTCCGCTGGTTCCACGAAACTTTAAATTAAAATTACTTATATAGCAAAAATTGAAAACAAAATAGATATACATTTTTTTTTGTACAGTTAAACGTTAATATAAACGAATAATAATGGTAATAAATCGATTATTTATTTTTATTAACTATCAATGTCATTAATAATAAATAAATTTGATTATGTATGAATTTTTTATAGTAAAATTGGAATTCCATAAATTCGAGAATAACGTTACGTTGTTTGGTGTTCAGTCGAGGTGATACCGGTCAGGGGTGAAAGCAACATCGATATCGATGCTCGCAGACCGGACGGCGACGACGACGATGTCGTTGTCGTCGGCGTGGAGGGTGCGGCCAAACCACCGCTCGGCGAATCCCCGTTGCAGGATGACGACATTGAGTACGAGGAGGATGAGTGGCAACGATGCGACAGCAAACCGTTTTCCAAATCGAGACAGCTTCCATTGAATCCTGTTGATTTTTTTTTTTTTTTCGTAACGAAGTTTTTCAATTAAAGGCAGTAGTGTGCCCCGTTGCTTTGGAGAGTAGCGTACCGACCCGAAGGATTCGTTCCGAAGGTACGTCGATAGAGATGAAGAATTTGCAAATACGTGTGCTGATAAACGCGCCAAGCTTTTCGCATCATCCATCCGCCGCGCACGTATCCGCTTACTTGTTGCTGAACGAGGGTGAGCATCGCGCTACAAACTTTCGTATCCGCGACGACGATTTGACGCTCGAGTCGTCTCGCGTACTCGTTCTGAAAAACAAGAAAATAACAGAAATTAATACTTCTGCTTTGTCGAATTATAGTTTTTTATTTTCACGAAGGAAATATCTTTGACACTGAGAAGAGAATTTATTTGTAGTTAACGAACGTATAGTTCGATATGGCGAAATAAGTTTTTAGATAATGTTAATAAATATCAGTTGAACCACATAAGATTATTTAAGTTTAATTATGTTATATCCAACTATATGTTAGTAAACTACAAATAAATTCTTGTCTTATTGCACTTACCCCCGATGTTACCTCCTCCGACTTGAAAACTCGGCTGGTTAGGGATTTCAACCAGCCCATATCGTTGGCGCACTCTCTCTCCGTGTTCTTCAGAGTTTCCACCGCGATCAGGAGCTTCTCGTCTTCGAAGGTCATCAATGCATTCTGCGAGGAAAACAAAGATTTCCCGTTAATCGAGCATTCGCGCTTAATGCTTTTTCGCACTGTAGTTGACCTTGAATTCTCACCATAAAGAGGACAAAGCATCGTGCTGTTTTTATATGAAAACCATCCGAGCGAAGCGCAAAAAGATCCTCGGCTTCCTCGGGTTTGTTGTTCAGGAAAAGCGATAGTCCTCTTCTAGCGATTTGCCAATCCTCCTCCTCCGTCGTATCGGTCATTATCCTATTTATAGGCGCGGTACTCGTGCTGGTTCTTGCGGATCGCCTATCGCCGCCCTAATCGCTTCCCTTGATCGTTGTCATGACTGTACATGACAATAAATGGATCTTCGTATCTAGTAATAACACACGAATCATCAATCTTCGCTTACTACCGAAATAATTTCTCCAATTAACAGAAATCAATCTATTGAGAATTTGCCAATGATCGGAGAACGATCAATAAACGAGATACGCACCTTTAATGCGGTAGATTAAAAAAACCAAAGACACATTCTCGTTTCACCACTGGCCGACATCGCTCCACGCCACTCGATGTTATTCGTAGTATCTCGACGCAACTGAAAGGCTTTACCGAGGCTTCGATGATCATTAAATTCGCAACTCAGCTTTAAGATGGCTGTAAACGTAAACGTACAAGCGCGAACGACAATTAAACGGGATAAACAGACTATCGGTAAAGTAAACGAAAAGCGACGACGCAGCGAGCTCGTCGTCGGGTCGTAGAAGGACTGCCGACCGCCTGGGTTGGCTCGCATACTAGGCCATAGAGCCGTGTGCTATATGTCTCCCTTGTTTATAGTATTGATTTTCTCTTAGAAATAACTTACCGCGAGCTCTCATCCGGTAGTGCCGCATATACAGGCTAAGCCCTACTTCTGATTAGTGCATAACAGTTAGTACGTTCATTATTTTACCGTAATCTTCCATTATACGGCATATTATAATTTTATGACGATTCACGGTTAATCAAACGTTGCGTTTGGCGCCTCGGATATATTTTACGAAATTTGAAATATTTAACGGAACGAAAGTTATATACATTTATTGAAAACTCTCCGCCGGCTCGAAAATTAAACTGAATTTCGCTCATCATTGGAAAAAATTGGAAATTAACGTATTTTAAAGGAAAACAATATCAACTGTACTTAATGCCTACTCGACGAAAATTTATGTACAAGTTTATGATGGATTTACAGTATATTGCTTGGGAGCGGGGTATATTCAACGATCATTAAAATCATTAATCTCGCATCGTTGCGCCCGGTCATATGAACTCCAAACCCTCGAATTTTTGTTCTGCGATCTTCAAATCCGGCAGAATAACGTGTCCTTGTATCGTAAAAGCTGTGATGTATGTGGCAGTCTGGCCTCTATATTCCTCAGTCTTGAGGGCGACGATAATCGAATCACGCGATTCGGGTAGGAACTTGAAACTTGAGAAACCTCTTATGGGAACCAAATTCGCGAGTCTCGTTACCTGCGAAAATACAATCGGCGATTATGATCAATTTTCATTGATAAATATCGACGTTTCACGGATTGAACAATCATTCTCTAACGAACCTTTATATCCGAAAAATTTTCGTTAGCGGTTAGCAATATGTTGCAGCTCATAGTTTCGTCTCTCGTTTCGTTGTAACGTTCCTTGGAGCATCTTCGCGGCAAGAAAAACCAACTCTTGTGAACGTCGCTCCACGCACCTGATTCGTGGATCATGTATCCTTCGTAAAAAGAACTCCAATGTGATTCAAAGAGAAATAACAATTGTACACGACATGAAAATTATATACAATGAAATATTTTGTACCAGGAAATTCTATGTCTATCGATTCTCTCAATCTCTTGTAATTGTTGATCCAATTGACGGAGTGAACTTCTCCGGTTGGCGATATCAATTTCACCCACAGAGGATTGTTGTGTTGAAATTCGCCGGCGCTCGTAGTCCACTCTTTTCCCATACTGCCGACGTAAAGTAAATCGTCCTTGACGGTCGCCCATTCCGATTTGAATCCTGCAAAAAAAATTTGATTTTTAACCACCGCTTCTGTAAGTATTTATAAAAAAAAAACGAGTAACGATAAAAGAAAAACCTTTTGTATCCCTGCCGCTGCCGTCCATCAGAATGAGCCAGGGAAAGGTTTGATCGCCGTCCAAGTGATAGACGATTCCCGTCCGATCGTCGAACGTCAAAAGCCTTCCGTCGAAGGTGACAAGCTCGGAAAGTTCCATGCCGCGTCCGCTCATCGACAGAGTCGAGACGAGTCTCGTCTGTTCCTGGTCCCAAGTGACGGATATGAAATTGTTACTCGGCATCCAGAAGAGATGTCCCCTCTTGAGCAGGCTGTACCAAGCGTCTTTCCTGTTCTTGTCCTTGGAATCTTTGTCCAGATCGCTTATTATTCCTATCCTATAGGAAAAACCCGCTGCGCTCTTTGCGGGCTGACTTATAGGATAGGTGGAGTTGTACCTGCGATAAATCGTCCGCATGCTGTACGCCGACGAATCGTTCGACGTGCACACGGTGCCGCGAATCCATGGATAACCGTAGAATATCAGTGACAGCGCGAGAACGACGAGCAAGATTCCGATAAACTGATGTTGCACCCTGAGGGTGCTGTTGCCGACGCGATAGACGTGAGGCGTTCGCAGGGCTTGCCTCCAGTCGCGCAACAATAACATCCTCATCTCGCTTGTCTGCCGATCACAGTCCGATCGTCGTGTCATGTGCCGCGTTGGCGTCGACAGTGTTTCATTCTAATCTCGTCGCAGCCTTCTCTTGTCACTCGCATTATTTACCTCCGCCGTGACATTTTACGCGCGAACCGAAAAATTCCGAACTACGATATAACCTCGCCGCGGTTGATTCCTAACCTCGCGAACTGCTATTTCTTCTCGTTCGAATGTCTATGTATTGTCGTATCTATCGGACTCGGGATAAACGGGAACGCGCGACACGAACGTGCGGTGCCGCTGCACGCTGCCACGCGACACTCGTGCTACGCAGATGATTACAAAGTTTTTTATCTCGATAGACTTTTAGATAAGATTTCTCGTTAACATCGAACGTCATCGCGCAAACGGACGTCATAATTATGGCGAGAGCGCGAACGATTCGGCTATTCCCACGGACGCGAGAGTAACCCCACGAGGAAATGTTCGAACGAAACAGCTATTTCACCGTAGGCCTTTTGACTAGAGGGTCTTTTTTTCTTTCCCAATGCAAATTTCTAATTGTCCCCTCCCCGCGAGAGCCCGCACGAAATCCCCTTCTCCCCCATCGCGTCGGACGACGGGAGACCGCGCGCGCTATGACGAAGATCGGGCGGTCATGTGTACACCCTCGATCTATAGTATCGTTTTCAAGTAATGTCAGTATGCGCAGTTCTGCGCTAACGTGCGTATTTCGCTACTGAAAAGATATGCCTCCCCTCGTGTATGTCTCGCGGTGTCGGTTAGTTGCCGAACGACAACGCGCACGGCTAGCCAGCTGATTGTCGAACGGCGATGCCGAGAGTCGCGAGTGATATTATCGTTGCCAGAAGCCCGATGTGAGTCCCGAACGAAGAACGGAAATCTTACAAGTTTCGCATCCCTACGATATGATACGATCCGTGTCGTCTTGGACAGCTCTTTGGGATTTATCTTTTCGTCGGGTAGCCTCGTTTTTTGGGTATGTTGCGTATTTGTTATTTTTTAACTTGAACGTCATCGAAACCCGGCGAAATTCGAAGACCCGACTACGGGACTTCGAAGATTTGGGTTGAAATTTGTTGAGATACATTTCAATGAGAAACTCTCGGATCGATATAGTACGCTGAGTCGATTAAGTATTTTTTGTGTACAACGGCGAGGGCACTGAAAATAATGGTATTTTTTCATTGTGCACACACCGCAGAGTCGGGTTTCTCTGCGATACTTGAGAAACGTCTTTCCGACCACCGGCTTTATAGTAATGATAGAGTAGAGACCAAGGGCTTTCGGCGGGCCCTAAGTGGTAAGAGTTATAGCTTACAGCTAATGCCGATACGGCTAAAGAAAATAGAGCGCGCAAGTCCTGTAGAACTGTGGACGCGATATATATTTATCGAGTTAGATAGAAATCCATGTACGTGGATTCGTGCCCCCGAGGACGGAACGCTCGCTGCTGAATTTCTAGCACCCTCGCTCGTCGCGCGACTATGTCACCCCCATCGCCATGGTAACGAAAGGAGAGCGCCTTTCGGCGCCATCAACACAGACACGACGCTCGACTCCTTCTTTTTTTTTTTCGCCGGCATTCTACTTTTTTTCCACTGAGAATTTGTACATAAGATTTTTTATCGTTATTGTTGCATTCCTATCGATGCTTTATTGCAATTATATTCAAACTTTCGAGTGATATTTCAATCGCGTTTAAATTACGGGTATCGATTGACGGCAAACTTTGACGAATCGTTATGATTTGTACAGAAGAAGAAGAAAAGGAACGACGAGGAAGCACGACGATATAGCAAGTCGGTGACGATTCGTCCTGTCGCACCTCCGTCGAGGCTCCGGATGATGCTGTAGCGAGCGTAGTAATGCTGTTGTCGATAGCGACGATCGCCGGGGCGATCGACGAAGAGGAATACGCTGCCGCGAACAGCGAGGCGAACAGTAGCGAACAACTCAATTACTACGATGGTTACGTCACCGATCACACGGATCTCGGTTCCGAAATTGACATTGACGAATCCGAGTATCGCCGAGAACTTTTGAACGACGTGAGTTCGTTTACCGCTAATAGGATTGTCATGAAAAAAAAGAAAAATCGATTAACCGTTATTATTGTTGTTTTATTCAGAGATGGAGAATCATCTTTGATAAGGTGAGTCCAGAATTTCGTTTTCGTTACAATTGAGAATTTAGAATTATGGACGGCGCAGCTAAAAATGAGATCTGAAGAGAATTTCGAAACTTCCCGACGGAATAAAAATCTGAAAAATAAGAATCTACAGAAGGCGCTAGGAACATTAATTGGGCATAATAATAATTATGAAAATCTATTAACAAATGAGTTCTTGAAAACATCGTTCAACGTATCGTTCGTAAACCTAATTTTTTTTTACGGAAGTTGATTCGGTCAATTTCCCGAATTCGGCATCGAAAATCCGGTTTTCGCAAAAATCTGACGATCGATCGAGTATTCGCAAACTTATTGAGTGTAATGCGCAATTTACCAAACTCGTATGTAAATTTCATCAATTTTCATCCACAAAAAAAATCGATATTTTGAGTTTTTTAGACAATAAAATTTGGATGTGTTCAGGATATTGTATACATTTTTGCGAAAAGGAGTTGGCTTACTGAATGTTTCGTTGATCAATTTTTTTCAAACTAATTTGTTAATAATTTTTTGGCATTGTTATTGTGCAGAATCAATCTTCTTAAGACATGGTGGATTTTTCAGATTTTTATTCCATCGGGAAATACTTGAAATTCGCTCGAAATCTCACTTTCAGCTGAGACTAATACACGCTCCTCAACATGAATGCGATTGTGATACGAAGTTATTGTCCGGCACAGTTCGATCCTGAGGGGTTCGGCGAAATACCGCTGGAGGACTTTATCGAGGCCCTGAAGAGCGCCGAGTGGAAGGCCGAGATACCCGCGAATAAGAGAGATATTCTTCTTGTGCGGGTCAACGAGTCGCGAATGCAAGCGGTCACCTTTCAGGACTTCGTCAATGTGGTGAGTACCGATAAATCATTATTTTGCTGTATTTATCACGGTCGAATTAGTGCCAGACTGTATTATTAAACACCGGCGCTCGATCTCGATGCTCGATTTCGCGAGAGATAAAGATGCATTCTATAGTCGTCGAAAGATGTTTCCAACAAGTTCGGTTTGTTGGCTCGATGTATACTTGTCATTATCCGTTAAAAATCTGGGTAGCCAAAGAAATTTATCTCGACAAAGAGCGGAGGCTACAGTGAAAACTCGAAGATAAATATCGGCGGACAATGATAATCCCGCCCGTGCAATTGAATGCTTCGACGAGGACGTGTTCGGACAGGTACGTGATGCGAGAAACCGTCGTTCAAGAATATATATATACATTCGACCCACTTTATTCTTTGAATGCTATTTTCCGAGCTCAAAGGATAAAGCTATTCTAGCTTTCCGGCACAGTAGCCGGTGAACTGGTAAACACGCCGGAAAGTATTGTCGTGCGAGAGACGAGGACACAGTTAAACACAAGCTCGAATCAATACTATCAAGAAAAGCAATGCAGCATTCAGCTTGGTTGTTGAATAGCCGAGTGAAAATTATCGAGCGAAGCTGAGACGCTGTAGGGTGAATTGTCGTCAGAAAAGCCCTCAACGAAAACGCTTTCTTTAATGAACCAAAGTTAAAAAAAAACGTGGTCATCCCAACGCTAATGCCCGGGAGAAGGAATGAATGTGAAGAAACGAACGAAAGGGAGCATGGCGGTGTTTAGTTCGAGCGACACGGTCTGCCTATTAGTGCGTTGCACGCAGGAGTAACATTAGAGACGCTCGATCCTGTTAAAAGCTTTCTTAAATAGCTGCGGGCTCCTCTTATCTCGTAGGTGGATCGATAGTCGTTCGCAGCGATATCTCGCACCGTGTCGTCGTCGTCGTCGTCCTCGTCTCGCATACCTTCGGGAACGCTTTAACGGACGTGAAACTACTCACGGTCGCCAATGAGAGTGAAAAGGTTGCTGGGATACTGAAGGGAGCTCGGGGGGGTGTCGAGGCTCTCGTATCCAACAGTCGAGACGACAACTCGAGATCCTAGACAACATTATTCGCTCTCGTCTGTACCTCGTTCGTTATCTTTCCAAGGTCTCGAGGAATTTCTGCCGAATACTACCCACGTTGTACGCACAACTACATTCGTAATTCTAAGGCTGCTCTTTTTCGTTCCGTCGCGGTCGATAGTATTAAAAAAAAAACAAAATTGTATTCTAGTCCCGCTGTAATGCGCGGGGAGTCACGTGTGGGGTTGCTCCCCTAACTTGGTCAGGCTTTGTAAACTTGCACCGCCATCTCTGCGGTCGTCAGTGTACTCGACAAGGGTTGCGTGTTAAGGGTAGGCAGTTTAAGGGAGCTCCACCACATTGCTCCCCGTATAGAGAAGTAATAATTGCTATGGATGTTTGCCCAGGTATTTCTTTTTAATAATAATGAATTTTTTTTTTTTAAACGAGCTCGTAGCTGCAAAATTCCATCGTCCCGAGACTTCTTTGCGCCGTGTATACAATCACGGTCGATTGAGCCATCGAGTCAATTCCGAGGTAGATGCATTGTTACCACGCGTGTTGTATCGGTGTTGACGACGACCACCCTCGAGGACTCGAATGCCATCGGCAATCGCTGACTGAAACGTCAACAGACGCGGCGAGCGTGAGAGCCGAGGAGAAGGGCACTGGTCGCTCTAGCGACCACCCTTCAGTCCGTTTTTGTGAGGAAAAAAAAACCCCCCGAATGGCTAATAACAGCCTTCGCTATAATCGGCTAACGCCGGCCAGCGAAGAGATGACCGCCGCCTCTAAACTACGAGGCAGCAGGTAAAACTTATCCGAGGACGGTGAAAGAAATAAAATTGAAGAAGCGAATGACGCGTTACGATGCAAACGGTGCAGCAATACAAAAAAAACGACACGATGTCTTCTTGTTAAATTATCGAATTATTTATTTTTCTTCCTACGCCGTAATGGAGAGGAAAAAAGTAACCACTGCACCGGTCTACAGTGAGACTAGTGGCTCGATTTTCAAGCTTTTTCCGCGTTGACTTCAGCCGACAGTCCTACCGATTAGGCGATTAACCGATTAGCCTGATCTGGAGTGGATAATTACCGAGAGAGTTTCGCTGCAATGCCCAGTTCAAAGAGAAGTCCACTGGCCCACCCAAATTGCCGTCGAGCTAGGACAATGACGAGTGCGCGAGCGAGACAAGAGGAAAAGGGAAGAAGAAGAAAAAAGACGAAAGAGGATCGAAGGAAGGAGCATCTGTTGTGGAAGCCGACGCCCGCGCGCTCGCCGCTCTTCTCTCACCGCGACAAAACAAACAGCTCCGAGCTCGCCAATTATACCGGTCCCCGCCGGGTGATTCACGAGAGCGTCGCGGCTCTCGCGGCGGCACTCACTCTCGACCCCCATTATTTGGACCACCGTGCTCCCTTCGCAAAGATTCTCTCGGGATGCCACCGCCACTAGCCGGAGGATGGAACCTCGAAGATTGCAATGACCTTGCGCCCTTCTTTCGTGTGTACCTTCAACTGCGACTACAACAGACGAGAGTAACGTGCACTTGAAAAAATGCAAACCCCGTAGGCCGAAATGTTTCGTGGTCTTGAAAAAAAGAAAAGCAAAAAAGAAACGTGTGCGATCCTGACCTACGGTTAGAAGCGTAAAATTCAGCGTCGGGACAAAACAAAATTGAGGAGGTGGTCCAAGCTGACAATAAGTAGATTTAGGGTAGCCTGTAACATTGACAACAACAGTCGAGGTACCAGCTAGACCGGCTGGGCTCGCCATTGTAACAGGAAAAACCGTCTATTGTAATCCTCGTTGTACTCACGGCGCATACCGTTTGGTGACCGGTGGGCATCCCTTTGGCCCGGTTCCCTCCCCCCCGCATTCAGCATTCCCAAATAATCGCACGCCCGGTTTCGTACGCCTAGGTCGTAAAAGTACCAGCCGCGGCGGAAGAAAATGAGTTTAACTTATTCCAAATCACGAATTAGCCATTATGCCGAGTTTTCGGGGGTGGAATATACAAGCCCAAAAGGTAGCATTCTTTCGGGACAATCGTATTTTCCCCGGTCGAGGGGGGGCCGGGGGTTGAGTTCAGTTTAGTTTGTAAATTCGTGTTTTTAATGGCCACCGTTCAAAAGGAATCTCTCCTCTGTACGTGATGGTTCCACGATATTTTCGGCTACCACCGCGAGAATTTTTCCTACGATGCCTCGGTCGCAGTTATTGCCGTCTTACAAGTGTGTATGGCAAAGCTTGTATATGAGGCTTTAGCCGAACGAGCCAAACGTCGCAGGGTTGAAACGCGAACGACACACCTGTGCTCACGGAATTATAGAATCGTGCGAGAATGAGCAGAATGCCGGGTCGCGGCGGCCTGCGAGCGTGGCCACCTTTCACATTTGGGGATTACCGAGGTTCGTACAGTACCTCCTTCTCTGCATTATTTCTCCATAGTCTCGCTGTAAAACAGCCTGCGCGACCTCCACGCTCTACATTATCACGGTGCATGTGGTTTTTTTTCTCTTTACCTCTTTTACTTGTACTTACTTTTTTTTCCTCGTTTCAGACACTCGATGTTAATTTTTTACAATGAAGAGAGAAAAAAAAGAGAATCGTGCGGCTCGCACACGCCGAGAGCCACGCATCTGACGTATGCGGGACGCTTCGAATTATTCGGGACATCTGCCGATCGACGCATATTGACACGCTATCGATGGCTCCTCTCTCTCTCCCTCGAACACGCATTCTTGCCAAACAGCGGGTTTCTCGGGGAGTGAAAAAAAAAAAGAGAAACAGGAAAAAAAACAACTCGTTCGTAAGCGGAGCAGCAGCTTTGCGCCAGACTTCGTGTCGGAGTCGATCTTTCTTTCCAGTCGAAATTACAGAGCTCCGACGAATCCTTTGTGTATGCCCAGGCCGGCTAACCGCGCGGGCGCGCTACGTTTTTCGTCCTCTTCTTCTTCTTCTTCGTCTTTTTCTCTCTTTCGTTTCTTCTTTGGCCGCTCCCTCCCCGCTTTGCCTCCCTGCCTCCGTGTCATCACGACACGGCGCACGTCGCAATAAGGATCGAAACGGTACACAGCTGCCGCTTCTGTCGTTACTGTGCGAATGTACTACCCGAAAACGTTAGCAGAACGTTAATCGTTCGTCGCCCCGATCGAGGCTACTCTGATATCAAACGGACGCGACCAAGAAATTAAATTGCTCCAGAAACTTCGTGGGAATTCGATACACGCTTTTCCGTTATTCGCGGTAGAAGAGAAGAAATTACGGCGAATTCGCGTAAATGTCGCTCGGCGAATTTCTCAGCTGGAACTTTAGCCGGGTGCGCGTGTCACCTCTTTCAAGCGCAGCGCCGAGCTCCAGAAATTTGGGAAGTCGGGGCGCGCACGAAGACCAAACAACAAGCGAGAGACCGATAGCTTTCACCCAAACGCGCCAGATGTTTGTTGAAAGCATTCATCTACATCGGTTACTACAAGCCCGCATAAGTACCTAGATACGTCGGGAAACGAGGCCCGGTACTTGAACTTGTGCGTGCCGCGATTCTGTCGAAAGTTGATGAATTTAATGACGTTGGAGGCTCGCAACGACGTGAATTTCGGTGCGGAGCATAATAAAGAGCCCCGCGCTCGTGCCCCGTGCTTCGTACAAACAATGAAGCCCCCCCTGGCTTCCCCGCAGATGCTTCCGGTTTCCGATTTCAACGATAGTCAATTCTCGTATCGTGGACCGAGGGGAATTGCGAGACGCGCTCGTCGCCGTTTCCTACCCAACGCGATAACTCGCTTTCACTCGACTCTTTCGCGCCGATTGGGAATCACTAATCGAGATTGGGCATTCTTGTATTTAACATTGTTGGAACTCGATTGGGAACGTTAATTCTCGTCTCGATTGACGCAAAATCACGTAAATGGGAGGGCCGAGGAAGTTCGAAGGAGCACGAGAACGGCTGAATATCAGCGGGGAGAAACGGGGAGGCAGGAAGCAGCTGATGAGCTCGTGTCGGGTTTGCGGCTGCCGGGCGCGTGGCAAGAGAAGCCGGAACGATGCCCCCCTCGCTTTGCGTCGCCGCGCTCCTCTTTCCCTTTCTCTCGTCTCTCCCTCTCTCTCTGTCTCTCTCGTCTCTCTTTCGTTTCGATCTCGACTCATTCTCCGCAGCTATTGCGTTACTGAAAAAGTGTAAGAGGCTTTAACATCTTGAGCGTTACCCTCACGCTCTCGCGTATGGTACAACGGTTCGTTTGAAGGATAACACGCCCCCGCGCTCTCGTTCAAAGTCTCTACGGCGCATAGTACGCGCTTTATTTAGATTTTTCGTCCGAGGGGAGTAACGCACGCGGCCCACGGCAAACGGCACGTGCCTTACGGTATTCGACATCCTCCAGGTGTACCGTCCATCACACCCCCCTCTCGAGATGTGTCTGGCTTCCTCTTGTTTGTCCCGTGCACACCTTTCCAAGTCGCGGGTGTGTTTCTCGATCCTTTACTTGTGTCGATGCACCCACGAAAAGTCTCGGTTTTGTGCGTTGTACTATTTGCATCCCTCGTTGTAACGAAGGGCGAGGCGCAGGGAATCATTTTTTAGTCGGAGTTTCAATGATCAAGTCGCCCGTACCAGATCTTTCCATCCTTTTCGATACATAACTCGTGCCGAAAAATAGCAATCCCATCGTCACTAAAAACATGTCTTCCTTTGCAGATCCACAAATCTTTCATGTATAAAGCGTGGAAGAACCTGAAAATGCGTTGTTTTTTCAAAAATGTTTTAAAAGTTTCCAAGCCAGGGTATTTTACTTTTCGATCAATGGACGATGGATCACAATTTCCTTTCCGAGTACATTGAATTTATTTCTTATAGCGGTGGTTCATTGAAAAAAAAATTGTGGTACAAGGAGAATTCGCCGGATTCGTAGAACCATTTTTATCGGGTCTACGGGATGGAGGTGAACATGGATAGAACATATATAAAGGGGTAGAATATCCCCGCAATCATTATTTTATCCGCACTGTAATTTTATGTCCTGGTATTAAATGTTTTAATGCATAAATTGGTACATTAAACTTGATGTACAGTTATGATGAAAAATGAATGTACCTTCAAAACTGTGAACATATTTCATTTTAATTTCACTATGAAAGTCAAATTTTTTATCACAATTGTATAAATCTAAGCTATGAATTTATGGATGAGAAGATTAAGTATCAGTACATTAAGTCGACGACACTTTTTTACACCGATGCAACAATTTCGCCTCAAATATCGTAGGGAACCTATCGAATCATAATGATAACTCAGCCAAGAGCGCAGTAAACTCCGCGCGCGATGACTCGCAGTAGCCGTATTCGGATTGACTCTCGTGAGAGAGCCCGACAATGCCGGTGGCGAGTATCACGCCAATCGCGCCGGTATTTTATTTCGACATTGATTCAGTGTGAGGTCTTCGGTTTCGGTTTATACCTCGACTACCTGCAGTCCGCAGATGTGCTCCCAGCGGTGGTATCCCATACCCCCGTTGGCAGACCCACCACGAGATAGTTAACGAAGAATTTTCGCCCTCGCTAGAGTTGTGTCCTTTCAATACAATTCTATATAGTTAGGTACATATGGCAATTTATTATATCCTCCTTTACGGTACAAGTCTGAGCCCTATGTATATTTTAGACGTAGATTATTTTCATTGTAACCTCTCTCTCTCTCAAGAGAGAGAGAGAGAGAGCAAAAGAGAGCGAGAGAGAGATCTTTCGAGTCCGAGTAGGTGGTCGTGACTGTCCAGGCGAGTACCGCCAGCTAGGTCTGGAGCTCCTCGCCCGTCGACAAGGGCATTCTCGGGGGGCCTAGGTGTGGCCACCACAGGTAGACCACCCTCGAACTTGGCTTGATATCTTATATTTTTCATACTGCTACTGCGCGTTCGCCCTCTGCCACTTCCAAAATATCAGCATCGGGCTCTGGCTTCATTTATAACGCACTCCACCGAGCTAGAGACTCGACGCATTCAGAATCGGCTCTTCTCGCTCCGTGATTGTTGGGAGAAAAGAATGAAATTTATCATATCGAAAGGTGCGGTTTGTTGTTCGAGTCGAAGGAAGAGAGAAGAAGAAAGAAAAACATTTCTTCTATACACAGACTCGACGGATAAAGATAATTGGTCGAGTGTGCATAGCTTTTCTAATAGTAATTTACCTGTGCACATGGCATCCCTAGTCTCAATGCGAAACGTTCCCCTCCGATTTCTCTCTCTCTCTCTCTCTCTATATCTCTTCCTCCTGCAGGTGGTGCGCGAGAAACTCACTCGAGGAGCGCGAGGCACGTGCTGCGTGCGCGGTAGCAGGTGGCCGATATGCCACGCTACGCCAACTCTCGTTTCCGAACCGTTCCCCTACCGTTCGTCTGGGTCATTCTTCGTCGAATGTAATTTCATATTTTAAAACGATATGCTCTATACTTAACCGCCGGGCTGCTCGACGAAACTGACCGGTTTATCGACGCGCGTCTGTTACACCGAAGACTCGGCAACGATTATTCAACGGCACCGCACAATTCGGACTTTCTGCGCCGACGAGGAATTCCAAGGGTATCGTTTCGTTGCGTAGTTCGGTTTTTACAGGGAAGGTGAAAAAAAAATTAGACAAAAAAGAAATTGATCGACATTGTGCTACATTGTAATCGCGATCGGTAGCTATTGTAAAATTTCAATGGAACACTCGGGTTCGTACAATATGTAAACACACATACCGTTGCGCTGCGTGCTGATGCGAACGATGCCGGACATCCGGCGAGCGCGTTACTGGAATAATAATTTCTCGTTCTTCTCGCGCGCTCGCTTCGTTTCATTCCGGTACACTCATCGTTGATTCCACGAGACTAGGACGCTTTTAAAGACGGTCCGCAATCGTTGATTCTTCTATGAACGGCACTCGAACAATGTGGTCATAGTACAGCGAATACCGAGGCAATCGCTTCGCCGAGGATCGATGGCTTTCGATCCCATGATAACTCGAATAAATTAACAACACATTTTAACATACAATCAATATTTTATCTCGCGCTGAATGAAAATCATTTTCGTTGGATTATTCATTAAAAATACATTTTTACCGTAAATCGTGGGTTGTTTTTAACAGCCTGGAATTCCCATGCTCAAGTTTTCTCCGTTTTCGAATTCCAATCAAGTACCGCAAGCTTCTCATTTACGTCATATTGAAAAAAACGTATTCAGACAAACGAAGATTTTCATTTAAAAAAATTATGCCTGGAAAATTTGATGAACAATTCTTTTTTCATCAATTTGTCGATAACATTTTAGAATAGTTATTGCGCAAAATAAATCTTCTCGATATCTTTAATGTCCATGATTTTTATCGGATTTTTATACCATCGAAAAGTGTTTACAATTCTCTCTCAATTTTCGCAAACTTATGCAAAATGAACTATGCGCGAGGATTACCTTAATGCAAAATGGTCATAGTTGCGTAGGTTTTTTTTTTCGTCCTTCGGACGAAGACAGAATTTTTTTTCTCGGACTACGAGATTCGTGCCTTGAGTCTTGCCTACGGTGTTTACGGTCGAGTAAAGAAAAAAAAGCAAAATATCAAGAGAGAAATGAAGGAACATAAGAATAGCGAGTCCGTCGGTGCGACGACAGACGGACGGACAGAGCGATGATTCGTGGCCCGCAGTTCCCCGTTGTGGCCCCCGCCAGTGTAACTGTTTTTGAGTAGCCGCGAGAGGATGAGCGCGCGAGAGAAGCGGCTCTCGGGGGGGCTTCGGAGATGGGCTGCGACACACGATGCACACCGGGAGGGACTCACGCAGCGGATCCTTGTGGGCCGCGTAGACTTCTCGCGTGGGTAGGACCGGAACCGCGGTATGATTCACCAGCGGTATACGGCTCCGTACCACTCGGTCCTCGAGTCAGCCGGGCGTACCTATATAAACGTATCCATATATATATATATATATATGTTACATACATACATCTCGTACAGTATACAGATATATAATGGGAAAGCGTTTCCGTACCAGCAATTGCCACCAATGGACAGGATGTCGGGCCGCATTTACGGTCATTCGCATAACAATCGTATCAACAAACAATTCCGATCGAGATCGTTGAATTTTCCCGGAAACCCCATTTTTTTCCGTCACCGAAAGAATTTCACCGAGGAAAAAAATCGCTTGAAAAACGGCGCAAAACAAATATTTGATTTACTGAAGGAAGCACCTGGTTAATAGTTAATTGAATGAACCATTTCTTTTCCTACTACGACAGTTACTTCTCTTGAGCAACCGATGGTTCGTTACGCGACCGGCAAGCGCCGATTTAGACGTTTCGAGCGACTTTTTTTTCAGTGTGTGAGATTCACAAAATTTTCTTGCTCCTTCGGTGTGTTTTGTATCTTCACAACAAGATTGCGGCATTGTGGGGCTCTATGCTTTCGATTCCCCGGCGTTCCTCATCATTGTCCCGGACGAGGGGCCGGGGGGGAGGGGGCGCATATAGCAGAAACAATGGAGCGTGGGTAGAAAAGAAAAACCCGTTGGCGCTCAGAGTCTCAGAGTGCGCGGAGCTCTTGACTGCCGTAGTTCTCTCTCTCTCTCTCTCTCTCTCTCTTTCTCTCGCTATCTCTCTCTCTTGGGTTTCTCTACGGTGCGGCAAAAAACTCTCTCACGTACATACACTATCTATTTACTGCCTACCGCTATCTCTCTATTCTTCTCTCGCCATCTCGCCTTCCATTTAATGAAACATCGGCCGGGGTATACCGCGCGAGGCTCGCTAGGTACCGGGGCTCATTGCGCGTTTAACCGATCGTTTCCGGCCTACCCCTCCTACGCAACATCCAATCTAATCCTGCCCCGTCCGACACACGATTCATTATCATATCATATCTCGTAAACGCGGCTTATTGCATAACGCATCGCTGCGCTCTCGACGCTCGTGCTTTTCATTCGTCACAATGACGACTGTAATGATCTTATTTCGACGTTTTTTCCTTCAACGGCGTGACGTTCTCGTCGCGACCGTCGGGCAAAAGAATTTTCAAGTACGTTGCCAATCTTTCGCGTGTCTCGTCGAAAAACTACAAGAATTGCCGCCGGAGCACTGTGAAATCTTACAAAAACATTGAACTGCTTACTTTTTTTTTTTGTAAAATATCGATTCCTTTGAAGAATTACCAAAAAGAAAACGTAATCTTGGACGTGTCTCTGTCGAATTTACGATTATTTCTCAGCGTTTAATATCGTACTCGACCTACATAGAGTATCGTCGAATGCAAATCGCTATTGCCCGCATGAAGATACGATACGCCTTCGCGATTTGGCACGGTCTTTTTGGATCGCGCGAAGGAATCGTTACGTCTCAATGTGTCGAACGAACGAGAGACGAATTATTCGAGCCAATGTTGAGTCGAATCCGAGCCGATTTTAATGTAAGAAAAATCGACGCCGCTTCGGATGGAGGCACTCTCTCGATTCTGGACCACCTGGACAGCAAGCTCGCGCCTCCTCGACAAACGACACGCGCCCAGTCTGCATACCTACCCTGTATAAGGCCCACGCCCAGTACGCCTACGGCCTGTACCCTCAACTCGCGCGCATACCTATCCTCTCGACGCTTCCCATAATCCTTTTTTCTCTCTCCTCTCGGGCACTCACCGATTCACGGCTTTTACGATTCTATCGCCACGCCACTGGCACCTTTCTCGATCAATCATTTCGATCATCAAGCCGGCATCAATGACGTATTCATTTTTTCTTTATTCTTTCACCCGTTTTTTTTTTCTCTTTAAAACACTTTTTTTCTTCAGTAACAGCAAAATAAACGGTGTCCTTGAAGCAGAGCCCGTTGATCTTTTTCTTACGGGAACCGATTCTTCTCGGTACGTAACGAGCTATATGGGTTACGCCCGGGTTCGCCTTCCACGTCTTCGGGGCAGAGAGTTTTTCGTACGTGAGCGCGTACTTTCGCGGCGGTCAGGGATGAGAACGAGTTAAAATCCTTCGTCGTCTCGTTCTGCCAAGAGCCACATCTTCGTTGGGACCCCCGCCTTCATTGGGAGCATCGACGAGCCGGGCCGGACGATAGTCGGCCGCGGCTCTCACCCGGGAGCGTTCCTCTCGTAATTGCGAAATTGCTCCTTTGAAGGATCCGCCCGCGGTCGATTCTTTCCATTTTTGCTTCCTCTTGTAAATCCCCTCCCCCCTGAACGATGCGCTTGTTGCGCCGCTTTGCTCGCCGTACGAATGCTCCGGCTACTTTTCGTGGATCATCGGTCGCCGCGGACACGGATTAGCCGCGTCGTAATGCGCTTCTGTAGGTTTCTTCTTGACAAATCTATTTGTCCTCCGCGGACGAAAAAAATATTGTCGGACAGATTCAGCCGGCGCATCGTCTCGCTTCTGTGAGGGGAAACTGGACAACAATGCGCGTAACGCCGTTTTGAGTCGATATAATTGATTATTCCGCGTGACCGAATACGCTCGCCGTTCGTAAAGATTTACCCTATCTCTTCCTAATAACACAGAATTATGGTTTCCGTCATAGCCATTGTCGCGTACCAAAGAGGCGCTTTGCCAACAGGACCGCGCTGACCGATCCTCGTCAAGATCGCTCGGTGTCCTTCCATGTTGAGCCTTGTTCTTTCTTTCCGTGAGTCGCGCTCCACTTGGCCTTCCCACGCTTCGCTTGCTTCTACTCTCGATTAACCGACCGAAAGAGGGAGAGAAACTGCCTTCGCCGCCGCCCGAGTCCATCGGTAGAGCGTGATTCAACAAAAAAAAAAAAACAAGACGAAAGAAAAAAATGGAAAAAGAAAAACTCGCTCAAGTATCGAATCGGCGACCGCATGGTGAAAAAAAAAATTACAATGATAGATCCATTTGAGGGTAATAGCGAATATATCGATCACCGAGGGACACACAAGCGACTCGAACGGCGCGGCAACGTTTGTGTGCTTGTAAGACGCTTATGTGTATCGAGAGACGAACCGTGTGCGAGAGTTTTGTTGCTGGTAAAGCGTGCTAAAAGCTCATAAAATGCGCGCCCGGTATATCGTCGACGTGCACCTGCCCCTGTACTTTTCCCATCCTGCTCCACCTCTCGGTTGCCCGACGTTGCGGTGTGCGTACAACCGTACATCCACAAAGCCCCCTCCCGCCCTCTCCTTCCCTCCCACCCGACCAACCGGCTGTAAGAGAAGAGGTAATTGCGTTTATTAAAATGTTACGCGTTCTGGTTCTCGTTCTCGTTCCCGAACGATGCGTCCGTAGAAAACGTGGCTAGCCTACCGTGTGTATATATTGCAACAGGCGCGCGGATCTCTCGGCTCTCGATACGAACCGAATCGGCCGATGAGCATTCGAGAGTTATTATCGAGAATCGAGAATTATATTATTCTTATTTTTTTGTTCATTATATCAATTAATAATACAATCTATAATGATTATTTTAATTCTTAAACGAAGTTACCGATATTTTTTTTCTGTTTTTTTGTCTATAATATTATAGTAAATTTTAATCATCTTTTTAGTGTTTCAATCACAGCAATTTATCGGATGCGATGAATTTTTCTTACATTACCCGCAATCGATCGATATGGAAATTCTCGCGTGTAGCGTCGAGAAGGCGAAATACGCGCAATAATTGAATGTCCATACATCATCAAGGACGCGAAACGTTCCGCTATTTAAAGTCTCGAGAAACTCTCGTTGTACGAAGCGTTTTACGCTATTCTCGTCGGTAGACAAGAATCTTTCTCGTCTGGAAGTACGGTTTTTTTCTTTCTTTTTTTCCCTCTTTTTTTTTTTCTTCTTTTTAACATGCCCGGGCCTTAGATACCTATATAGTACTTGGTTTTAACACTCTCGTATAGATATAGGTACACGCGACTGTGTGCGGACGTTAACCTCGTCTCCTCCCTCCTCCTCCTCGTTCTAACTATCCATCTATCTATCTATCTATCTAACCTTCGTCTGATTATATCCATCTCGCTCATTCTTTTAGTTTCCCACACCGTTCTCCCTCTGTCCGACCGTATATCCGCATCTCTATGCATCCGCAGCACGCGTGCGTAACAGTGGGTACAGCGCGTATATACGTATATACGAGAAGTCTCGCTACCCAATTTACCTTCCACGAGAGTTTCACAGTTTTGCAATTTTTTTTATATTTTTAAATTTCTTTTTTCTTCCCAAGTTTCGACTCCATTCATGCATCGTTCGTTCAGAATGAAAAAGATTATTTATTATAGTTAGAAGATGAACTTTATGCATCTCTTCTTTCTTCTCGTGGCTTCGAAAAGATGAGTTTTGTTTCTTTCTTCACATGTTACGAGGTGCGATAAACAGAATTGCAAACATTTCTGTTTTCCGATAAAGTTTCGCTCGAAGACCATTTCAGTTTTATTATCTTTCCTTTTGCTCGAACGTCTTTTGTTGAAATCTTTTAAAAAAATTGAAGCTCGGGAAAAAATTCCTATTAATGGCAAACTTATACGGAAAAATTTATAAATTATTTTCAATAAAAAAAAGTTAGGTTGCCGGGTAATGTGTTGAGCAATTAATTGTTTCATTAATACGTTAATAACATTTTGATTTTATTGTTTTGCAAGATCAATCCTTGTAGGACCTTCCATATGCCCGATGTTTTTTCGATTTTTGTGTCATTGAGAATCGTTCGATTGAATCCCACGTTTGGGCGAACTGTGCCGCAAGCACTGTCTCAGCTCCGCGTATTGTTGAATGAAAATCCGCGTGGATGCGAATTGGCGTTGTGACTCGCTCGAGCGATTGGTTTGTATTTGCATACGCCTTCCCGTGTATCCGTGAGTCTCTCTATCCCGGCATGAATGACTGCCCGGCTACGCGCGCTGTGCAGCGCGGAGGAAGAGGGTGACTCGGTCGTGAAGATATGCGCCCCCCGAGATGCCAACTCTCGTCGCCACGTTTGGCGCTCTTATATGCGCCGTGCCCGCGTGGACACGATCGAGCCGAGCCGGTCAACGAGAGGTGAACGGAGACATCGACGAACCGAGCGCGTCGAACGCGCTCGAGCCTTAATCGACAGCTGTACATGGTCCTGAGCGGAACACTTGTGTGCAATGCTCGTAGGCATAGCGAAGCACCATTAGGCGCCGCGGACAATCGCGCGAATTGACTTGGACACGATGATTGGCGCGGCTGCAGCGCCAAAAGCCGAGTTTTTAATTGGCAGAGCTCACCGTCCGGTTTCCATGCTCGGTTACATCCTCATTATTTTTTACCTCGGTGAGTATTTCGCATCTCGTTGGAACAACGAAAAAAACGCATTTCGGAAGTCGATAAAAATTTCCGGGCTTTTTTTCTTAACTTCTTTTTTTTACAGTTTCAGACCCAAGGAACTGCATTTCATCAACCGTTAACAGGCTTTCGCGAGTGTTGAAAAACAAGAGGATATTGTTTTCTGGAATATACGGCAAAAATTGATTGGTAGATAGGAGTCGGAGGGATCCCCGTGGCCTATCCGTCCATTCATCGTCCGGAGAAAGCTCGGTTGCCTCGTACGTGATGGGAAATACTAAAATTCCGGTGTATAAACCACACAATCGTTGAATTGTCATTCAGACCGGATGGAGAGGTTACCAAAGGATATTCGAGGAAACGGTGACGAGTGCGAACGGAGACGCGCGCGCGAGCGCGAGGCAGGAAGCCGATGGAAACGGAAGAAGAAAGGACCGCTTGCGCCGGTTGCGGATGACGAATAGGAAGGAAGAGATGGTCGAGAAACAATTCGTCGAGTCTCTTGATCGTCGATGAAGATTAACGTTGGATTTTATAGGCGTGGCGCGGCCGCTACCTGACCGAGGAGATCGCGGCATCGTTCGATCTATCCTGCATACAAAAATCGACGATGGAACAGCGAGTGTACGTCGGGGGGAGAGTAGCCGCACAAGGGCTCGGATTGAGGGGTTTCACCGCGACTCTGGATTACGCAAGTGACGCACCGTATCGACAACTCGTTGCATGTCCCCCTCGACTTTTTTTTTCGGACATTCGTATCAGCTTCGTCGCTATCGCGGCGTTCTGACGAGAAACCGAAGAGAAAAAAATTGGAGAATTTCAAGAAACAAGTTTGTTTCGAATAAGCGCCAAGGCGTTATTTCGGTAGATTTTCCACGCAAAAGAAAGCGGAGCGAGCGACGTTGGGCGCCGCGCGGGAATCGACAAAGAGCTCGAAGCCCCTGACGGTTCTCAGTCTTCTTAACCGTCTGACTCACTCTGCACAGCGAACGACGTTGGTGCGAGAGCTCCGATCCAAACTCGGCGACGACGAGACGACTAATATATACTCTCTCTCTACGCGTTGTAGTACTCCGGCTATTCTTGGCCGCCGACGTCGCAGACTCTTTATAGACTCTTTTTTTTTTTCCTTTTTTTTTTTTCTTTTCATGTTCACTGATCGATAGTTGGACAATGAGAGTAAGCGCCAGATGTGAAGAATTGTGCGCTAGAAGGGCACAATTTGTATGTTCATTCGTTATCGGTGACTAACGTCGAATCAATAATTCGTAGTAAGCAACGAGCGATTAGTACCGAAGGAGGAATAATGGTACGATGACACAGGGAAAAACGCATCTCTCGTCCGGAAGCAGAAGCATCCGCGTCGATAAATTTGTCGCGAGGCTGCCAGACGCGCATAGGTCGGTCGAGGCTTGAGTATTTATAGTCAACGCGACACGATCAAACGGATCCGAGTTAACTCGGGGATATAATTATAACGCGACTGTGCCGATCCCAGTTGAAGCAAATCCCCCCACCACGCGGTCGTTGGTTGGGCTCTTTGATAAAAGTCCTCGGGTAAAGGCGCGCGCGAAGCTCAGGCGCCACTACTTATTGGTATTGTGTGTATACACACAGCATTGTAACTCCGGAATGGAGAGAGAGAGAGAGGCACGCGGGCCTCTCTGTCTACAGGTATAAGCTAATTTTCACTCGGTTAGTTTCCACGGAAGTTACTCTTCCGTAAAGGCATAACGGTGTCATCTTGACCCCGGTCACGCATTAAGAAGGCGTCGTTTCGAGATGGAATCTCTCGATGGTTCGTCAGGCGTAAACCCAACTTTATCCTCGTCTCTCACTCGGTAGCGAGCGAGCGATCGCGCGCCCGCGCGCGCTTTCTGCTCGCCTCTGGCTTTGCCTGCCTCTGGCTTTCCGCGGCTCGCCTTCCCTTGCCTTCACGAACCCGATCTCCGTCCTTCTTCGACTCTCGCCCCCGCCGTGTCCTCAGCGACACAGCCGCCACAGCCGCGCCGATTCGTGCCGCTCGGTGCGTGCGGACGTGGCGCAGAGCGGAACGGCCCCGCCGATCCTAATTAGCCCGCTACGTATAGAATCTACCCCCACGGTCCCATGTTACATATACACGAATATCTCCCCCCCTCCCGCCACACCGACTAATAACAACATTTCGCTGTAGTTGGCCAAAAATTTCATCCATCCGGAGAATGAAAATGATTAATCGCGTCTGTGGGATTATTCTCAAGGACGCGCCGGTATTCGCGTACTCTCTCGAGAGGTGTCCGAAGACCATGAAGTTTTTTCTTCGTTACCGCAAGACGATCCCGGAATGATGTTTTATTATCGCGTATTCTTCAAACTCGCTGCAAATCGAAAAAATCCGTAAACTCAAGACACTGGCTATAAAAGTTTTTGTGCACAAAATTGTGCATCGAATTCCATGTATGATAAAAACCGTGAAGATACATCATTTTTAATAGTGTACTATATATTTCTTTATATTCATAACATAATTATCGTTTTTATCACTATTCATGTAATATTATTTTGTGGATAAAAATGAATCTTTATGTAGTTGGTTCTGTTTGTGCGAGCTCGTCGCGAGATTGAAGGAAACATCCTGTTTCATTGTCGTAGATCCTTGATTCACGCGAAAAATGTGCGTTCCGTTGTTTCAGATGAGCGGCAAGAGGACGAGGAGCTTCAAATGTGCAGTCCATCATCGGGATCGGGAGGTTTGCTCCGAAAACGACTTCCACATACTTATCCACGAACCGCCGCTATTTCGAAGGTGAATTAAATTAACGTCGATGCTTTCATGCGAAGCGCGCGTCTCGCCCTTTTTTTTTTTCTCTTCTCTTCATTGTCTGCGTTGATCTTGCTCGTTGGTGCCTTGTGTTGGGGACGGCGCTTACGGTTACCTAAGCTATCAAGGTTGCTCGGGGGGTATATGCGAGACGAGACGCCGCGGCATGCGTTGTGCGTGCCGCCACAGGAGTGTATTGCCCGTGTGCGCTACACGCTGGTAGAATAGAATTGCTTTTAATATTTGTCGATTGGTAGATTCTAGAGGCCTAACTCCCCTCTCTCCCGACGTCGTCGTCCAATCCCGTCGCTCGCTCGTTCCCCTACTGTTTTGAGTTTGTAGCGCCGCGTGTACACCCACGCTATAGCCGACGGCAGGCCGCTGCCGCTGCTGCTGCCGCTCCGCTGCTGCTGCTGCTTCGTCGTTGTCGTCGTCGATCGTCGTCGTTGCTGTCGGCTGCTCGAGCCGCTCTAGCCGCGCTTCAGCCGCTCGAGCCGCTCGAGCTGCTCGAGTTACTCAGTCAGGTTGATCGTTCAGTGAGCCCGTGGCGCCCTGCGTGAAGGGACGTCCGCGACTTACGCGCGTGAGACGAGTCCGCGCACTCCGGCCGAACGCCGCTCGTCGCGTTAAGCTCTACATGCCGTTCGCGACTATCGCTACGCGTTTCTCTGTCAATTCCGCAATGAGGCACATTACAAAACAAACGGGAGCGACAAGCCTCTGAGAGAGTTTATCCAGTGTGCCAGTGAGAAAACCCCGTTAACGTTTGCCGTGGGAATGCGCGAAAAACGTTTGGATCGCTGTCGAATGTGCGAACGAATAAATAAAAATAAGAAACACACGAGAGTGTAACAAAGTGCGGTGGTTATGCGAAAGCGATAATAACAAGAGCCTAGAAGGGAATGTGTTTGTTTGTAAGCCGAAAATTGGAATAACAGTGATTTGCTTTTTTTTTCGTCGTCGTCTTTTTTTTCTTCATACAATCTGTGCATCGATATATCGAAAGTGTTTGTTGATCGATTGTCATCGAGTGACGGATTGTTTGCCGCTGTTTTTATCGCTCGAACGAGGATTTTATGTACGAATTGTAGTCAAAAAAAGGGATAACAATGTGCGTCAATACGCCCCTCAGTAGTGAAAAAATATTGAAGGATAAGGATGACAATGCTGCGAGTATCGCGACAAGTGCATGGATCCTGCGAACGCCGGTCCCAGCTGTTGCGCCTGCAGCTGGGAATCCTCCCGGCGACTCATCCACCAGGCCGCGGCACACCTCGATCATGTAAATATCTCGTTCTTCTCTAAAAGTTGTGTTCTCTCACTCGTCATCCACCGTAAAAAAAACGAAAGAAAAAGAAACTCAACACCCAGGCGCGTTCACGTGCTTCTGTAAATTCTCACTCTCGTTGCTTACATCCGATGACTCGAAAATACATTACTACGATACTATTCATCTAACGCATGCGTGTGGAATGTTGCAAACGAACTTTGTGGTAGTCTCGTGTTTGTAGTGAAATTTTCCCGTAGCGATCTTCCGAAAAGACGACGGAAACTTCGGAGCGTCCGCGAGTTTATTTCGAGGATTCTATAAGAAGCATGGCTACTAGGGGGGGCACACGCGCGCGAACACTATTTATTTATCAATTTGTTTATCGCATTCGCCGTTTTCGTGATGAACGCTTGGATGCTCGTTAGTTGACTAGCAATGGTACTGGAAAAACTAGGAAGCAAAAAATGGATTGTAAGTTAATGTACATGTTTTTATTCCGCGTGTTTCAGGATGGTTCGCATGATAGGGGATGAATTCCTCACGGAGGAGCGCGATAGAAAGTTCTACGCGGATCACTACACGTGTTGTCCTCCACCCCTTTTCATAATTCTCATCACCCTCGTCGAGGTAAGTTAATTAACTCGAGTTTTAAGTGACAAAAACACTCCTATCGCGTATTTTCAGCGTTTGCATTACCGTAATTTCAATTAATTCGCAGTTGGGTTTCTTCACGTATTACACGGTCGCGATGGGCCGGGTAAATCCCTCGGGTCCGGTGCCGATCGACAGTGTCTTCATTTACCGGCCGGACAAGCGGCTCGAACTGTGGAGATTCGCTTTCTACATGTTTCTTCACGCAGGGTAAGTACGTAGTTTTCTGCCATAGCCTCTACCCGCGATATTGCACCCGCATACGGAGAAAAAAAAGTCATAATAACAATCATTATCTGTAACGTTTCCACGGCTCGGCGAGCGCAACATTATCTTTTTCCTCGATGACAATGTCGAAATAATGGTTTTTTTCTGTCCTCACAGATGGTTACACCTATTATTCAATCTGGGCGTGCAACTCGTGGTCGGGTTACCTTTGGAGATGGTACACGGCAGTCTGAGGATCGCCGCTGTCTACATGGCCGGAGTTCTCGCTGGTGAGAATCTGAAAATTTTACCTCTACATCGTTTCGTCTCTCCGTGATAACGGCCAATTCGACAATGCTTATAAATCTTTAAAAAAAAACACCGAATGGATGGTCGAACAATAAACGACGATTTCGTCGCTGAGTATTATTATGGGGATAAAAACAACAACGAGGAATAGCCATGCTTATACGCGCATCGCGGCGATTCTACTCGTTGCTCGGTTCGGCTTGCACGTGACTCTCGCGACTCATCTACCGTGTCGTATACCGGCGCCTAACTGTACATGGCTATATTACTACGAGCACCCTAGGTGGATGTCCCTGTCACTTGCACACTTACTTACACGCCGGAGTATCCCACTTTGCGAGGCTTCCAACGCGACAAATGGATTCGTCGTTTTTTTTATCCATTAAACCGCGACAGTCAAAAGCATGCTTCTCGCTATTGTTCGCATAGCGCTCGTATATAAAATACATCATAAGCAAAATTAGATTATTCTCGGGCGCCAAGGACGACATACTTTTATTTGAACCATGCAAAGGAGGGATTGGAGTCGATAGATTCTTCGCGAAGCAGCTGTTAACGACTGGCGAAATACTGCAGAATTTAAGGGGAAAAAGCGGCGTATGAAATTGAAAATTGCTCGCACCGGTTTAGCGAATATCTTGCCGTACCTCTTTTTCATTGGTTATCGCTCTACATCCGTGACTTCGTTATTTATTATCGACTGTTCTCGATGTTATCGTCAATGTCGTATATAACGTTTTATTATTCGCGAAGGACTAATCGTCTAATGAATAATGTTACTTTCAAGGTTCATTGGGAACGTCGGTCTTCGACACGGACGTGTATCTCGTAGGCGCTAGCGGCGGAGTTTACGCTCTTCTCGCCGCGCATCTTGCCAATGTCCTTCTGAACTACAACAATATGGAGTTCGGTATTGTTCGCCTCATTGGGATATTTATAATCGGTGAGTTATTTGTTTATTTGTCAATAAAAATGGCAGCAGCTCCACATTCAACCACGATTGATCTTCGAACGAGTGCCTTTAAGTAACACTTTTGTCCTTGTCGTTTCCACAGCTAGCGCCGACGTTGGTTTCGCGATCTACGATCGTTACGCAGCGGAACAAATGGGTCCGCCTGTCTCGTACGTCGCCCATCTGACCGGAGCGTTGGCCGGTCTGACGATAGGTCTTCTGGTGCTGAAGAACTTCGAGCAACGATTGCACGAGCAGCTCCTTTGGTGGGTCGCGCTCGGGGTCTACGCGGCTTGTACCATATTCGCGATAATGTACAATCTCATGCATCCGGATTATCCATGACGCGAGATTAGCTTCGCTTATGGAATACCACAAAGTACATAACGCGAAGCTGGCAACTGCAATGAGATACTCTTTATATGCAGATGCCGCGTTTCAATTGTTCGCATCGACGAGAGACGTTCGAACGAGAGAACGAAATGCGAGTCGCGAGCATTCCATTCGCTCACGATTGTCGAATCATCCGTACCAAAGAGAAGGAGATGCATCCATCCACCATTGATCGGCGGTGTCCGACGCTGATTCCACTATCGGACTGCGGGTTAGACCGAATGGAACAGTGCAGTTTGATTTACCGCGTTGGAAGGACGTTGAACAAAGGGGCGAGCGGTCGTTTCGACGTAAAAAAAAAGAAAAAAAAGGGATTCTTGCTTCGAAGAAATCGACGAGACATTCGAACCAAATGGCAAGATCCCCCATTGCTTTCCTATTCGTTGTAAGAACGCAATTAGCTTTGCTCGCCTTATCTTTTCTATAAGATGTGTCCAAGACTAGAATGGCGTTGACCTTGGCGGTACAAAACTTTTCGCCGGTGACGTTCGATATTGAAAGACTGATAATTTGAAGTTTATGTAATCCTATATATATATTATATATATATATATACACACACACAAGATAGGTACACTGCCTCGATAGTTTCAGTCAGTCACGCACGGTTCGATCGTGTTTATTTCGTTTTTTTTTTTTATGTAAGAAGAATGTATGTGAGTGTGTGTTTTGTATATTCTCGTGTGCGAATCTTTTGCGTGTTAAATTGCGACTCAAATTGATAAAAATGTGTTGCAAAAATGTTAATTAATGTCGCAGCATACCTTACCGGGTGTTCGGGAAATTCACGTGGGATAATCGAATGCGTAGCGCATTCGACAACCTTGCGTCGTGAACATTCATGCTGCATCATTAATCGTCATCTTGCCTATCGATATCGATATTGTTGTGCATATCCTTCGAGTCGTGGGAATAAAACTGTATGTGAGAGTGAAAGGAAAAAACAAAGCGAAGAGGAGAAGAAAAACACAAAAGAAGACAAAATGTATAAACGAATGGTATATTTTATTGTACACAGAGATAATTCAACTATTGAGAAATTTAGAGAGATATTAAGAGCAAATGAGAGTGATGAACGATGCTAGTCAATTAGTAGCCACGGAGTAGCTTCACTTGTAAACTCTACAATCGCGTAACAGCGATGAAAAAGAAAGAAGAAAGAAAACAGACAAATGAACAAAAATCGATGAAATAAAATAGGCGACGCGGCGAAAGATCGATGGTTCGGACGCATACAGTACAATTAGCGAGTAACAAACGTCTAAGTAGCGAGCATGCAGTGAAGCAGAAATAAATAAAAAAATAAAATGCATAAGCATAAAAAAGAAAAATTGAGAGAATAACTTGTTTTTGAAGCTTCTCGTGAATATTAACGAGACCAACGTGTAATAATGACGTTGATGCACACACGAGCGTGTGTGAAAAAATAATAGACATTGAAAAGCCTTACATCGGTCTCTCGTCGGGTCTCAATTTGTGAGAATAAACAGGTCTATCCGTCTTCTCGAAGCGTCCATGCCTTGTGCCTGTGGAGTAACCAATGCGCCGCGGTAATTAAAGGAAGATGTATAATTAAACGGGGTGTTTTTTTTTTTCGTTGTCGTGGTGCCCCGATCGATAATCATTACGATAAGATTAACTAGTATTCCTGGTTACACAATATCACGATTCACAATTTTTCGCAAACACAAACATACACGTTACACAGGATGGTGCAGTAATTGAATTAGTACGTAGCGATGAAGAAAAGAAATTGCGGCATAATCGTTATTCGATATATATAATTTATAATAGCAATTAAAATCGCAACACCGTGGTAAATTATTTGAGGATCCAGTGATTTTGTCGCACCCGACAGCTCGATAGGTCGATAATTCGCATTCACGATTTTTCTGTGGCGCGCCGGATTCCTCGTCCGTAAAAGCAGAAAAGAACGAAAAAAATCTTTATTACTCCTAATTGATTAAGTAAACCATTATTTATTTATCGATGAACATATTCACGACTCGACGCATCCGGTGCGTTCAAAGTCTATTGTGCACAGATTTATACGTATATATATCAATAATTAAATATCACACATGGTCAGTCAAAATATCCACAAGCCAAAGAGGTGGAGCTAGTAATGCTAAAAATAAATATGATAACGACAAATACAATCTTGCATTAATTCTTCTCGATGATCCATCGTCCCTACATAGTAAGCCGTAGCTTTGCGTGTATTGCGCAAATTTGCGTGGGCGGCTCGATATCCAGGTATGTCGCGGCGCGACGGCTCTGCAGCGCCGACTTGTGGGCAGATCTTGTACTATTTTTTTTCATTGCATTTATCAGCATTCGTATCCCGATAGTTGTTTATACGAATCGCAAGGTATTTCTTAGCTGATATTCTCAATGTTTAACCGATGATTATCGCAATTACGTCGATTTTTTTGGTCCGGAAGTCATTCGTTGATTTTTACAAGTTACGAGAGACTCGAGAGAATTTTTAATTCATCATAAAACGACATCAATCGATACTTAACCTCCTTTCGCGATTCTCTCGTTTCGCTTCGTTATCCGGCGTTTAATCGTGATTCTTGTGTTCGAAAGATGAGGCCGACCGTATTTTTAATGAGGGATAAACCAAGGGCGCCGCAAAATCCCAACAAAGTTCCGTTCAAGATGCAAATGCCTTTGGAGCTGAAAAATCGCGTTTCGGCCAAAGGCAGCAGCAACAAAGGTGAAGAACAAATATTTCGTTACCGCCGAAACATCGGGATTTAATGAATTTTTTATTTTTTGTATTAAACGCAGAACGCGGATGTTTGTACGAAATTTCCTTGGTACTCTCGTGTCTGCAAACGCACAATTTCGAGGAATCTTACTGCACCAGTGAAGTTACATCATTTCACAATTGTTACCAGACGTACTTGACGAACAAGACCACCGCCAAGGAACATGCGCGCAAGGGAATCCTCACGCCGAACACGAGGAACCTCAAGTACAATCAAATCAATCAGCTTCTAAGCAAATATCCTCAAGTTTGATTACGCTCCGTTGGTTTATATTGAATTTGTTTTATTGTAAAATTACAAGAGCTTCTCCGGATCTGTACAGTCCAATAAATAAAATATGTAAAGAAAATCATGAAGATTCTTCGTGACCTTGAGGATTATCCTTGAGCCTTTTAAGAAGCAACCTTTTGGAACATCCTGCAAGTGAAATATTTTTTTTTTATCATTATAATTATTATTAGATTGTTCAAATAATAGTGATAACATTGAATTTGATTGAGAGAAATTGTATCGAATCATTTTAATTTTATTCCATTTCTAAATGACTAAGAAACTTTGAAAAGGCAAAAAATCATTGGTACTTTTTCATGCATACACTTACTCAAAGGTTGCGGCTCAAGCGTCATCGTATTCAATTGATTCTCTATTCGTCTCAAAACTTTGTAATTCTCAAAGTTACCATCGCTGTACGAATAATAAGAATAGAACAGTGTGAGGCAACACATTGCCAATGCGCCTTTACGAAAATGCCAACTGAGCCGAGCCAATGCGAGCTGTCAAAGAGTGAAAAACATAGATTAGTCAGTATTTTTACGAATTTCAATATAAATTCATTGTACCTTGTCCTCCGACGAACTTTCAGCCGAGTTATTGTGATACTGAACCAGCATTCTCTCAATAATGACGTTTAGGCTCAGAATGGAGAATAATGCGACTCTTGCCTCGGCGGTTCTCTTTGACGAGCTAAACAATGCGCACAATATGCACGCTACCATGTAATAAACAATCGTTTGGAACCAAGACACTTCGGCGAATATCCAATTTTCAAAGGTTCGCATGTAAGAGAATATTTCGTAAAGCAGCTCCTTCTGATTTTTGGCAGTTTCTCTGAATGACAAAAAGTTTCATTATTTTTTCATCGAGCGTTTCATGATTGTAGTGTTTTTATTGTGTGGCTGATGGAATTTGTGTTATTTACTTAAAGTCAACTACCATGCCGCTGACGGTCTCCGCTGACGTTTTTATAACGCTTCCCAATTCTTTTCCATTGTCCAGAAGCTCGTTTTGTATTCGCAGTCCTTCTCTCTGACTTTCCAAGACGATTCCTTGAATTTTCGACGCCTCCAATAATTGCTCCGTCATTCTTGACGATGCTTGGTGCAATCTATGATAAATAAACGAATTGATAGAAGCATTACCATCGAGTACGAGATTAATTTTCCGAAATTAGTGTTTTTTACCTTTCTATAGTTTTCTCCGTTTCGGCCTGCCACATTTCGTGATACAAGAAAAAACATATGTGCGCCGTGTGCGTGTAGAATTCGTTGTAAACTCCGAAAGCTCGATCTGACATCGAGTTTATGCATTCCCTGTTCGAAAGACGCGCGATAAATGAAGAAAACGTTCGAAAAGTTTAAGACGCGCTTCGAAATACGGAACCTTCTGCCGCTCTCCGTTGTGCTGAGATAACAATCGTACGTCACGTGACCGGAATCTTCCAAAAAACAATTGGCGAGTCTCAGAGCGAGCAAGGAGTGTTGATGATCGTTCAAATTGTCGCAACTGCTCTTTAATTCTCTCATTGCGTTGTGCCAGCAAGCTCCGTGTACCGGCAAATTCGATTTACCTGTCGTGAACGACGTCGCGGTTTAACGAGTGATTCTTACGTGTAGTTTCGAATTCATTGGGTGGCTGTTGCTTACCTCGTATTATTTGATACTCCTTCTCGCCGAGTTCCTTCAATACCGCATTACCATTGAAAGCAACTACCGTAGCGAACATTGTCAAGAGTAAATATTTCGTCGACATGTTTTTGCACTGACTAGAAGTAAACACGAACTCGCTCTACTCGCGACTATGAACGCGCGCGCTTTTACGTTACGTCAAACCAATTTTTGTAACGCTTTCAACTCGTTGCATTCGCGTGCATCGAGTAAAAAAAACGTAGAGAGAGAAATGCATTTTCTCTCGCGGTTTCGATATATATCGATAGATTGCCGCGATTCTGGACTTGTGCTAGTTCTCATGATCGCGTCAATCTTTTCGTTCTTTCCATTATGAGAATAGACATTAATATCGCGTACTCGGTGAGTCAAAAGTCGTGAGCTTCCGGGACGCCGCGGATCGGCGTTATAGTCGTCGTGTAGCGTGCCGAGCGGTGGGGATCGAGCCAACAGCACACGAGGGCAACGAGCATCCCGCAGCCGGACGCCTCTCTGCTTCGTCCATTTCCTGTTCAACTGCCGGCCGCGTCGCACTTTTCACAGTTCGACGCATCGCGTTCTCGTCCAACGAAAATCCGCAGCGATCGGCACTCAATCACAGAGCTACGATGTCCAACAAGGTAATTTGATAATTCATCGATCGATTCGCGCGATATTTTCGCGATATTTTTCGGTTATACTTTTTTTTTTCAATGCAAACGACGCAGTCATTAATGTTTGATAAATCGTATCTTGCTGATCGTAATCGATCGGTGCAGGACGCGAGTTGAAACGCCGTTGCAGACACGATAGGATGCCGCGTTCTCGTCGCTAACGAAATATAAGACAAAAGCTACAGAATGTATCTGTACAATTTGACTCTCCAACGTGCGACCGGCATTACCCATGCCGTGCACGGGAATTTTTCCGGGAGCAAGATGCAAGAGATTCTTGTATCGAGGGGAAAATCCTTGGAACTTCTGAGGCCGGATCCTAACACTGGCAAAGTCCACACTCTCCTCACCGTCGAGACGTTCGGTATAGTAAGGTCGTTGATGGCATTCAGACTAACCGGAGGAACCAAGGATTACATAGTCGTTGGCTCCGACTCTGGACGAATCGTTATATTGGAGTACATACCGGCTAAGAACGTCTTCGAGAAGGTTCATCAAGAAACTTTCGGCAAAAGCGGATGCAGAAGAATCGTTCCTGGACAATATTTGGCCATCGATCCCAAGGGTCGGGCTGTTATGATCGGTAAGGCAATTATTTAAAAAAATTAATTTAATTTTTTTTTTTTTATCGGGGAAAAAAAAAAATCGGGGAAAAAAATATATATGTATATTATTTGGTACATAATATAAAAATGATGATTTATCTGTCCGTGTTTCACCTGAAAAACAATGATTATGATATTCAGATACTGAAGTTATGAAAATAATTGTAAAAAATTCATGTACTATTTAAAAAAACAGATTTTACGAGATTTCCACGTTTTCTTGCAGGCGCGATAGAAAAGCAAAAATTGGTCTACATTCTGAACAGAGATCCCGAAGCTCGTTTGACGATTTCTTCTCCGCTGGAAGCTCACAAAAGCAATACTCTCGTTTATCACACTGTCGGCGTGGATGTCGGTTTCGAAAATCCGATGTTTGCGTGTCTGGAGATTGATTACGAGGTAAGAAACGGTCGTTATCATGGCAGTAGGTTCGGTACAGACCAAACATGGGACTTGAGAATTTTGAACATTTTCTAATGAAATAAAGATCTGAAAAAATCAGTTTTGTCTCATGTTTCAGATCTCATGTTTTGGCAGACTTTACTGGACCTTAACTCCATGAGATTCATCTCAAAGCAATGATGATTAAATAATTTTCTTTTTTTTTCCAGGAAGCCGACGGCGATCCATCGGGCGACGCGGCGGTGAAGACTCAGCAAACTCTGACCCTGTACGAGCTCGATCTCGGCTTGAATCACGTTGTTCGAAAGTACAGCGAGCCCCTCGAGGAGCACGCGAATTTTCTCGTCTCCGTGCCCGGCGGCAACGACGGGCCGAGCGGCGTTCTCATCTGTTCGGAGAATTATTTGACTTACAAGAATCTCGGTGATCAGCACGATATTCGTTGTCCGATACCGCGTCGTCGCAATGATCTCGACGACCCCGAGCGTGGAATGATATTCGTGTGCTCGGCTACTCACAAAACTAAGAGCATGTTTTTCTTTCTCGCTCAAACCGAGCAGGGCGATATCTTCAAGATAACCCTCGAAACCGACGAGGACATGGTCACGGAAATTAAATTGAAATACTTCGATACCGTTCCCGTGGCGACGAGCATGTGCGTTCTCAAGACGGGCTTTCTCTTCGTCGCTTCCGAATTTGGCAACCAGTAAGTATCGATCGCTACACGAACTTGAAAACTATGCTTTTTTAAATATATTCATGTTATTAATTTATTCAATTCACTCTACAGCTACCTGTACCAAATCGCCCATCTCGGCGACGACGACGACGAGCCGGAGTTCAGTTCGGCAATGCCACTCGAGGAGGGAGACACGTTTTTCTTCGCTCCGAGGCCACTCCGCAATCTCGTTCTCGTTGACGAGATGGATAGTTTGTCCCCGATTTTGGCTTGCCAGGTGAGATATTTTGATTGTAAAATTTGCCTTACTGATAATCAATAAATAATAGAAAATATCGCGCAGCATCTCCAAGTAGGGAATTGACGAATTCTCGCAGTCAATTCTCTGTGTTACGATGCGAGATTAAAGTATAATTTTTCGTCGCCTTTGATTTGTTTTTGCATATCGAAGTGAACACGTAAAATTACATTAACCATTATAAAAACACTTGTTTTTAAATTAATAGTCAACTTTCTATAAATAATGGAATATTAATGAGAATTTTTGTTGAATTATCAGGTTGCCGATTTGGCGAACGAGGATACGCCCCAATTGTACATGGCTTGCGGCAGAGGACCGAGATCGACGCTACGAGTTTTGCGTCACGGTCTCGAAGTTTCCGAGATGGCTGTGAGCGAGCTTCCGGGTAATCCGAACGCCGTCTGGACCGTGAAACGAAGGATCGACGGTTAGTTTTGGAACGTTTAACCTTACGTGAAAACACGCGCGCGCACAATGCGAATTTAAAGAGTAGCAATTGAATCCGGGCTAAAGCGTTTATTGTCGGGGTAAATTGATGCGGGCAGTCGTCGTCGTCGCGACAGCAGAAGGAGCAGCAGCGAATATCTTCGGCTAGTCTGCCGTGCCTTCTCGAATTGAAAAGGAAAAAAGAAAGAAAGCAAAAAAAAAGAAAGACAAAAAAAAGAACCGTTTAAAACGAATTATAATAACGAATCTGGTGGCTTGATACACTCTTATCAAACACCAGTTCTCTCTTTCAGGCTGCCTGCGAGCTAACGGGTGATCTACCAGATTCACGAATGAGCAAGAGGTAAGAATGATTAAGAAACTCCATTGAGATCCAGGCTCGAACGAGGGAATGTCAGGTTTCGTTGGCGCTCATGCCAACTCGTGTCTAGCGTTGAAAAAAAAATACGCAATAAAAAACCAATTTGGAGACTAAATCTTCGGAGACGGGCGCTCCGAGGGTTCGCGTTCGTCAATACCGTGGGAGAACATACTCGGTTTCATTGCGAGATCGAATTCGAATCGGCAAAAATTGAAGAAACAATTTGATTTAAAAAAACATGTCTAGCATGATATTTGTGGTTTCGTTTGCAGAGGAATATGATGCATACATCATAGTATCTTTCGTCAATGCGACGCTTGTACTTAGCATCGGAGAGACTGTCGAGGAAGTCACGGACTCCGGATTTCTCGGTACAACGCCGACCCTCAGCTGTTCCGCACTCGGCGAAGACGCCCTCGTTCAGGTGAATTTTTACTTTTACTCGTTTTATGATAAATCTATGCACTGCGGTATCTACGGCACCTGGTCAACCACGTGTCGGTCGCATTTAGGTGCTAAAGCAAAGTGGCTATCGCATCGTTGGAGTCTCATTAGAATTATTTTCGTGAGCCTCCTGGTATTAAAGCCTCGACATCACGATTCGCTTTTTATGGATATATTTTCCATCAAGAATCCTTAACAGTCCCATTAATGGATTCTTCATTATTGGAGATTAATAAAAGTTTTGTTCCCATCCGTGCAGGTATATCCCGATGGAATAAGACACATACGGGCCGACAAGCGTGTGAACGAGTGGAAAGCACCGGGGAAAAAGACGATCGTAAAATGCGCAGTGAATCAGCGACAGGTCGTTATCGCCCTCACCGGTGGAGAGCTCGTTTACTTCGAAATGGACACCGTAAGTGTAAAATCTTGAACTCCCATGTTTTTTTTTTAATATTGCATTGCATGTTCTCTCGGAGATGTCTCCATCGAGTGATCTTCGAGACGTAAACGATGCAAAGATTGTATGAATTTGCTCGTGGCTCTTTTAACCAGTGAATTATAATCGCATTTTCATTGATACACGCCATTAGCCAACAGTTACAAACAAAATGCAAAGATTGCGAAATCTTGTTGGATATGCGAATATTCAGAAAAATGTTTTTTTTTTTTTTTTAATTCAGACCGGTCAACTCAACGAATACACCGAAAGAAAGAAAATGCCATCGGAAGTGATGTGCATGGCGCTCGGTAACGTCGCCGTCGGTGAGCAACGATCGTGGTTCTTGGCTGTGGGACTTCAGGACAACACCGTCAGAATAATATCGCTCGATCCGTCCGACTGTCTCGCACCGAGGAGTATGCAAGCTTTGCCAGCGGCAGCCGAGAGTCTCTGTATCGTTGAGATGGGCGCTAAGGACGTAGACAGCGGTAGCAACACTGACGACGTCGGTGCTACGCAACAATCGAGTCTCTACTTAAATATAGGTAATTTTTTGGGACAATTTTTATATAAATTATGAATAAGTTCAAACCTGTTACTAACTTGCCTTCGATGTTTGTTTTTGCAGGACTTCAAAACGGCGTTCTACTCAGAACGATGCTCGATCCGATATCGGGCGATCTAGCCGATACGCGAACGCGTTATCTCGGTTCGAGGCCGGTGAAACTTTTTAGAATAATGATGCAGGGTAATCAGGCGGTACTTGCGATGAGCAGCCGATCCTGGCTGAGTTATTACTACCAGAATCGTTTCCATCTGACCCCATTGTCATACGAGAGTCTCGAATTCGCCTCGGGTTTCAGTTCCGAACAGTGTCCCGAGGGTATCGTCGCGATATCGACAAATACACTCAGAATCTTAGCGCTCGAGAAGCTCGGCGCCGTGTTCAATCAGGTTAGCTTCCCGCTCGAGTACACGCCGCGAAAATTTGCCATTCACGCCGATTCGGCGCATCTGCTCGTTATCGAGACCGAGCATAACGCGTACACGGAAGAGACGAAACAACAGAGACGCCTGCAAATGGCCGAGGAGATGCAGGAAGCTGCCGGAACCGAGGAAGCCGCCGTAGCTCGAGAGCTCGCCGAGGCATTCCTGTCGGAGGAACCGAACGAAGCGATCTTCGGTGCGCCGAGAGCCGGTCCTGGTCTGTGGGCATCTCTGATACGTATTATCGCACCTACGACTGGTCACACCTTCGAAATTCATCGACTCGAACAAAATTACGCGGCTTTGTGGTACGCATCTCTTAAACTGGCTGTGTAAAACGACTCTGCCGAGTTCTCGTTGTTACAATAACTAATGTTCTTCATTTTTTTGTTACCGCAGTTTGGCTCTGGTGCGATTCGCCAATCAGGGAGATCAACAGTTTCTCATAGTCGGCGTGGCCAAGGAATATCAGCTCAATCCGCGAGTGAGCAACGGCGGATTTCTCTACACTTACAAGTAAGCGACTTTGAAAACACTGAATCGATTCTCACAATAAAAATTGCTTACCGATGATGACAATCACACTCACTGAAAAATGATGAGAACCCTGCAGTGCTGAGGTTTCTTTACAAAAAGCAATTAAAAAATATGACCATCATTTCTACGTTTTTTCGACGTTGAATTAACAAAAATTGCAATTTTCGTGCGTTTCCAGAGTAAATTCCGACTGCACGAGTATGGAGCTTCTGCACAAGACCGTATTGGACGAGGTGCCCCTGGCGATATGTTCCTATCAGGGGCGCGTTCTCGTCGGCGTCGGGCGGATGTTGCGACTCTACGACATGGGAAAGAAGAAGCTATTGAGAAAATGCGAGAACAAGCACATACCGAACGCCGTCGTCGCGATAAACGCCGTTGGCCAGCGTATATACGTGAGCGACGTGCAGGAATCCGTGTACGCGGTTAGATACAAACGTCAGGAGAATCAACTGATCGTTTTTGCGGACGACACTCATCCAAGATGGATCACGACTACTTGCGTACTGGATTACGATACGGTCGCGACGGCTGACAAATTTGGAAACATCGCCGTGGTAAGTTGACCTTCAAAAGTTTCTCTCTGAGATTTCCCTCGAGGTGGAATTTAGTCGAATTAACGTTCGAATTAATTGACAAACAGGTAAGACTAGCCAGTGGCATAAACGACGACGTCGACGAGGATCCGACGGGCAACAAAGCGCTCTGGGATCGAGGATTGTTGAACGGCGCGAGTCAAAAAGCCGACACAGTCGCCTCGTTTCACATCGGCGAGACTGTTATGTCGCTGCAAAAAGCCACGCTGATACCGGGCGGTTCCGAGAGTCTCGTTTACACGACTCTCAGCGGCACCGTCGGCGTTCTCGTGCCGTTCACCAGCCACGAGGATCACGACTTCTTTCAGCATCTCGAGATGCACATGCGCTCGGAGCATCCGCCGCTGTGCGGTCGCGATCATCTCTCCTTCAGGTCGTACGACTATCCCGTGAAGAACGTCATCGACGGCGATCTTTGCGAACAATTCAACTCGATCGAGCCGGCGAAGCAGAAGAGCATCTCCGGCGATTTGGAGAGAACGCCCTCCGAAGTTTCGAAGAAGCTCGAAGACGTGAGAACCCGTTACGCCTTCTGAATCCTTTGTTCATTCATTGTGCTCGTCGGAAGAAAAAACATTGAAACTACCCTCGTTCGTATACATTTCGTTTCGTTTTTTACTCACGAAAATTCCATGTGTCCTCACATGCGTTTTTAAAGACTGACCGATCGAGAGAGGGCATGTATATTTCAGAAAATCACCAGCGTGTGCGTTCTTTTGTTTTTCTTCTTCTCACTCTTTCGTATCTTCTCCCCTCCCCCGCCTCGTTGTACATAGAAATATATATTCATCTTTGCGGTATCTCGCACATCTCGTGTAGGACAAGTGTACCGTCGTATCTTTAATTATTTATCCCAAGTATTACCATCGGCTGTAACGAAAAAGCAAAAAATACAGAAAATACGCTGAATAAATCGATCCTCGTGTTTTTTCTTTTGTTCATTCGAACGTATTCGATCGACAGAGTCTGTGACATCCCGAATAACCTCTCGCCTGTTTGGGTAACATCGATAGCGTAGGCGTGGCTGTTACTCAATCGGCAGAAGAAACGCGTGCTTATTCTTGTGGCGCGCACACACACGAACGCGCGTAGTTGTCATGCAGCGATGCTGGAGGTGAAAATCGCTGTACCTGCAGGCGAGGGGAGACCGCAAGGGTGTGGATGTGAATCGATCGATTCGTCGAGTTTTCCTTCTTTTTTTCTCTCTCGTCTCGCAACTTACTATTTCCGTCGATAAAAAGAGCATGGATTTGCGGTATAATAAGAATTGATGCTCTATGATGTAAGAAGAATGAGAATAATAGTCTCGCAGGGACCGTTTCGATTTACGATATCTGGAACGGATATCCTTATTTTTTCTTTTTCGTTGTTATAATCCTAACGACAATGGACGTTTACGAGGCGGTGGGTTGCATTGTCGTTCAAATTGCACGGTTGGGACGGCGAATGCGTGAACAAAAGTACGAAATGTACGAAACATTTAATTGTACAAGGCCTCGATTGTCGGCCAGTGACCCGTAAAGACGGCGGCGCGCCACATTACCGGAGAGCCTCCCCAGTTGCCGCCACCCCCGTTCACCTAGTGTTTGAGGCTGTGATCGAACGAAAGATGTTCTGCCGCCGCCGTGAAGGGTGGGGTGGGGATAACGGGGCTAGGGGGGCCTAGAGTGGTTTTACACGAATCCTGGGAGACGGGTGGAGGCTGCTGCTGCTGCTGCCGCTGCCGCTGCTGCCGCTACTAGTGTGCAATAGCGTCGGCCCGTTCTTGGGTCGAGGGGGCTTGCGCGTTATACGTACACATGGTGTATGTACAGTTCTTCAGTGTGCACGCTGCTGCTGGTGCGGCTGGGTGGCGACGACGACGTCGGCGTTAGTATAGTGTCAGAACGTGAAGTAGCCACGAGTAAAAAAAGAGAGTACACGGACTTGCGCCAGGGGCACTTCTCGTGTTTGCGCGAATGTCGACGATCCCGATGCTCGCAGGCCGTCACGATAATTCAGCCTCGGCAAACATGCATTATCCGAGGTATCGAATAGACAACTGCCTCTCCTCGTGTCGCGATACTGGCTATTGTTGCTGCTGTTACGACGAATCTTCCTCGTCCTTCACCTCGGCCACCTCGTCCGCGTGTGGGAGAAATAAAGTGTTACGAATTTCACGAAAACTGTGATGAGCCATCGACACACCGCGGATTATGGTAATTAATAGATACATTGTTTTTATATGCTCGATCTATCGATATCATGAGTATGCACGTATAATGCGATTTTGCGTTTTAACGAACGAGAGTTTTTTTTTTCTTACGTGCCTATACGTATGTGAGGCCTACTTTGTAACAAAGTGTTGAAGTAAGGGGAGCTCGAAGAAAAAAAAAAGGGTAAAAAAAAGAATGATGTATCTCTATGCAGGGAAGAGCCGCGGACGATGCTGTGGCCACGGCGGCGGGAGGTGGTGAAAGCGGACGCTTCTGGATAAGCGTTCTTACGAGCTTGTTACTCGCCCTCGCCGAGATATCGAGTGTTCACGGTAGCGGTGGTGGTAACTGCGAACTTGCGGAATTGACATGTCGCGACGGACGTTGCATACCGAGCGATGGATATTGTAACGGGCGGGACGATTGCGGGGATGGTAGCGACGAGCCGCCGCACTGTACACCCTGCAATCGTACCTATCACGGTCGCGAGGGACGCACTTATAAATTGGATCTTCCACGTCCCGCCGAGGGACGACTTCCTTTTCTATGCCACTTGACGTTCAACGCCGGTGGCCACGGCCACGGTGAACTAGTTCAATTATTATGGGATGCCTTCAGCGTCGGTCGTCTCGATCTAGACGCAAACGAACCCTTCTACTCGAGCTGCCCGGAAGGTTCGCTCCAATTGGCCGAGCTCGGAAGACCGTTCACGGGTGGCTCGTGGTGCGGACCGGGCGCGGAAAGGGCCTCCTACTACAGCGAGACGAGCACGGTTACGGCATCGATAAGACTCTTTCACTCGCCGTCGACGGTGCCGTTCGAGTTTCGTCTGCGTTATCGTTTCGTTTCGCGCGACGAAGCGATCGCCCGCCTCGGCGCGCCGCAGTTGCCGATCGAGCGAGGCTCACCCGTGCCGGGTACATACTGTTCGCGTAATTTTTATGAATGTCACAAGAAACAATGTCGCGTGCAGAGCCCGAATTATCCGGGCGAGTATCCGCGCAACGCGAGTTGTCTCGTCACCGTTAGGCAAAAATTCGTGCCGACCTGCAAGCACGCTATGATCTCGGTCAAAGCGGGTGCCGGCGCCGCGGGCGGTAATCAGCTCGTAACGCGAGCTCTGTCATCCGCGGTCTCCGGTTCGGATTCGTCTCCTACTCTGTCTTCCCTATCGTCGACAACTTCGACATCGAGTTACGCGGATACGATGTCGTTCAACGGCGGTAACGCGAGTCGTTTGAGCGTCTGGCAAGATTGTCCGTCGGACAAGGACCGTATCATCTTTCGGGACGGTGCTAGACTCGAGGATTCGATACTGCTCGTCTATTGCGGCGGTGGGCCCTTGCCGCGTATTACCGCGCGCGGACCGGCGATGCTGATAGAATTTCGCAGCTCACCGCTCGCCATACCGCTCGGTACGTCGTCGTTGCGCTTGGAACTCGAGATACCCGTCGTTTACGTCGACTCCGACGGTCTCGATTACGCCCGCGGCTCGCAAGGCTGCAACTTCTTCGTTAACGATACTACCGCGAAGAGGAGCGGCATTCTTCGCGCGCCCCAGCACACTCTACCGCTCGGCTCGGTTTGCACATGGAACATCAGAGGCTCGGCCGGCGATCGCGTTTGGCTGTACTTCTCGTCGTACTCGCAACGCGATTTCGCGAACGAGGGAAGCGGCTCGAATCGTCGCGGCAATATCACGCACAACCCGCAGCAAAGTTCGAAGGCTAATTGCGCTGTTAAAATGACACTGTGGGACGGACCATCGAGCACCGGCGTGCCTATCGCTCATCTATGCGACGATACACCGAAACTTTGCGCTCACGCGGCGCTCAGGAATTCAACGAGGACCACGAGACCGTGCACACACGAGGAGAGCTATCTCACGGCCTCGTCGACTCTCACGCTGCGAATGGAAACTCCTATCGGTACTGCTCTTCGGACGGTTAATTTTCAGGTACCTTTGATTCTATATCCGTTTGGACGACCGCGCTGAGATAAGAGTTTATTTTCAATTAACAAAGTACTTATGGCAAAACGAATATTCGCTCGTTGTTACCGAATCTTGGGTAAGCTAAATAAAAGTTGTCAATTTCTTCCGTATTTTTTTAAACTTGTTTTTACTATTACTCGGCTCAACTGAAATTTGTTGACGATAAATAAACTCTTTTCTCTTCAATTTATCAGTATAATCATTGCATAACTGTGATTATTTGCAGTTATAAATAATTGGGATGAGAATATATGCATGCTTCAATTTTCACAGGCTCGTTACGAGTTTATATCGACGCTACAGGGCGGCGAGGCATGGGGTACCGGTAGTAACTGCAGCAGAGTCTTTCGCAAAGTGAGAACCGGCGACGTAACGTCACCCCGCGACGTTCGTCTCTTCGGGCGCGGTGGAACGCGAAAGCTCGATTGTACGTACAGAATCGAGGCCGGTAGCGGCGAGAGAATACGTTTGACGATTCACAACGTGAGCCTAGGCGAGGCGACCGATTGCGCCAGCGAGACCGACCCTCACACGGCGCGTGCAACGTGCCGTCGTAATTTCGCCTCCAGAGACGCTCGGTTGATATTGTACGAGGTGCCGTGGCGCGACGTGAGACTCCCCCGTGCTTGTCTGTGCGATAACTCGTCGCACCTACCGTTGACCCACATCTCGGCTGGACGAGCACTCGAGATAAATTTTCTTGTCGATCGACAAGCGCCCTACGAGGACTTTGAGACACTGTACTTTTACGCGAGCTTCGAGCTCATACGCGCGCCGGAGTGTCCCCGTAAGCAACGGGTGCGGGGCGAGGGCGGCGAGTTGAGATTCGTCTCACCGCCGTTATCGAGGCCGGATATTTATTGCGAGGGTCTGCCGTGGCTCGTCGAGGCGCGCGACAACAGATCTCTCTTCGTTCTAACGTGGGGCTGGTTCTTGCCTCTCGAACCTACGACAACGGGCATCGGTAGCGTAACCGGTGACGCGGTTTCGTCGTCGCCGGGTGCGCCCTCGGGATCCGAGGAGTCGATGGATCCGACGACGAAGTGTCCGACCACCAACAGGGTTCTACTTTACTCCGGCTGGCCGGCTCGATTGTTCAGAGTCGTTTGTCCCGCGGAGCCGGGAGCTCCCCAATTCACCGTTCACGTGTTCTCCGAAGAATGGCTCGGCAGCAGCGTCGACAACGGCCGATGGCTCGAACCACCGAGACCGCCCGCCCTACTGCTGGATTTCGTTGCTCGCGAGTCCGGCCAAGCGGCCGCTTCGTGGCTCGAGATATCGAAGAGTCGTTCGGCACTCCATCGCCAGCTTCGCCTACCGGAAGGTCGCGGCAGCGGCGACAACGAGACCATCGCGAGCGGCGATTGCATCCACAAGTGTCCCGAGCTCGGTGCGTGCATCGCCGCGAGCCTATGGTGCGACGGTCGTGTTCATTGTCCCTCGGGCCACGACGAGGCTAATTGCGGCAACGGGGCGAGACTCCTGGGACTCCTGCCGCCGGGTATTTGGCTCGTGCTCGCCGGCGTCGCTGGAATTGTTACGGCTTTCGCTTGTTTACTCGCGATTCTCGTTTGCAGGTAGGTTCGCTAACGCCGATTATTCTCTTCGAATATTATTTGTTCATTGCTGTATTTTTATCATTTCCAATGTTTCTCCGTTCGCAGGTCAAGGGCACGAGCGAAGCGTTTGCTCTACGATGGCTCCAAGAACTCGACACTGAACAGACCGAGGCGAGCACCGACCGAGGAGACACTTCTCGGCGTGGCCTCCTGACAGCAACCTCCCGGTTTCGTCGAATTTATTCACGTCGACCGGGAGACGACAGTCTAGCGATACATCGTTCTGTGCTCCGCACCGTCCACTAATTTAAAATCCCGAATAATTACTTTCGACGATGCGACCAAATAATAAGAAGATTAAAAAAACAAACAGATGTGTGACTCGTGAGGACTCTAAAAATTGACGTGTCGCGTGACGCAACGAACCGTCAACACGCGTGTGCTGAAGCGACAACAATCTGCCTGAAAAGCTTTAAAAACGATCTTGGTACAAATACATGTTTTTGAATTCTCCTGCACCCCCCCGTTTACGATCCTCGTTGCAGTAGCGAACTTGGTATACGAGACCAAATATAATCGTGCTCGTACTAAAAAAAAAAGATTAAAGATAAAGGCAAAACACCGATAAATTTCTCTATATATACGTATGCCGAACTTGTAGGTGCAGAAAAAAAAAATAGCTAAGGGAATACCTAAATGTAGGTACACATAAAGATACGACATCCTGTAACGTTGGAAAGTATAATTAGCAATCGAATCAATACTCGACAGTCATTTATACGTATTGGTCTGTAGAAGAAATATGTATTTAATCGAATTTACTTATTCCCACCTATCCGTTCACTTCCCCTCTCCTCTCCCTCGCTCTCCCGACCAACTTTCATCGTTCCTTCCTCATCCCAGTGTGCTCAATAATAATTGATCCTTTTCGAGTAGAAATGGGGAAAAAAGTGTCGGGCTAGTTTCGTAGACGCATTTACGATATACGACACTCACGCCTCTATTCGATTTTTGTATGTATTCATGGCATTCAATTGATCGAGTAAAAGAACGAAATTAACGAAGAGTACGGCAGGATAGTCTGACGAAATTTTGTTCCGAGACGCATACGATCGTTATTAAAAAAAAACAACTAATGGCATAGTGAATATTATTGTACAACTATCGTGCGATTAATTAGATGAAATTATGTAGTTCGAGTTGAATAAAAATGCCGATAAATTTACCACTGCCAATGTGCGGTTTTCTTGACCCCGATACGCCCGTTACACAGACAAATATTCATATTTATAGGATTTTTTTCCTCGGGAGATCGACTTTTTAGATCCTCGATTACACCATTTTTTAGTTACACTCGCCGCGTATCTCCGACTCGAATCGATCAATTTTTTTAATTTGTCGTCGGTGTTTTTTAAAACTTTCGAGCATGCACAGATAATGATGATAAAAAAAATCCCGAATGAATTCTTTTTTAATCAATCATAATGACAAAAATTATAAACTAAAATTTGAAAAAAAAAAAATGCAAAAAAAAGCAGAAAAAAAATGTCGATACTGCGACTAAAACCCCCACTCCCTTGCCTTTCGCTCGTATGTCATAGAGCAAAGGGTCACGAAATGTAAAGGACTTACGCCGTATGAGAGACTGGTGCAACACCAATATCCGGAATCAGCCGCCGCGATTCCCGGACCGTCACTCGAGATGATCTCCGACTATATTCCACCGAGTGCCCCAATTTCCCGTCTGACCGCACGGCAATGTCAAAGCACCGAGAAGCTTGCGATGATCCACGACGTTTAGCCAACTTAGCTGCGTGTAATAAGGCATAATATGCTGATCCCAGCGCACATGAAAGATGAAGCGAACCTCGCGGTTTAAACGTCCGACAGGACGTGTGTCAAGAGCTCAGACGTGAGCCTCGCAAATCGGCAGACAGCAATAATCCTCGCAAGGAAAAAACAAAGAAATCCATCAAGGTTTCATGCAGCCCCACAGGCATAAGTCTACTACTGTATGAACTTCAACTCTCTGCGACAATGAACAATAGAACAAAGAAAAGAGTTCGCAAGAATGCAGTTTTTTTCTTGAGCTTCCTAGATTACATGTGCGTTTTTAGCCTTCATTCATTCCATTGAAGTAACAAACGAGTGGAAATTTGTTGCAAAAAAATCGGTTTATTCTTTTTTTACATTGAATTTAATTAATACTTTGGCTTATTGGTCGAGGTTTCGGAATTTGATAATTACGATCTTCAGCGAAATTACGATAATTAGCTACCAGTATTTCTTCTGCTTTCGTCGTAAAATGGTCGCTATGTACCGTGAAGTGATAAGAAACACTGGAAATCTACCTTATCGTCAACAGTTAAGTGTCTCACAAGCCTGCTAATAAATTCTTCTCGCGTCTGGCGAAGTTTTCCCCGTTACCGTCGCTTCATCACGGTTTTATCGTGCGCTGCGATTGGCGTACGCGGACACACCGTTTTAGTGTGCTCTCGCGACTCTCGTCGTGGCGCTGTGTCCACAAGCTGCATCTACTGCCAATATTGTTGCTATTGTAACGCGGGCCTCTCCACAGCGAGTTCGGGTTTTTCGGCTGTCTTCGCTTTCTTGCATGACGTTAGTCATCAAACGTTATTATCGTTACGCATTGTTTTCCGTCTACTAGTTACGGAAAATTGGACGGTACAAAATTTTTCCAAAAATGCCGAAGAGGAAGAATCAGGCGTTAATAGACTCGGACAGCAGTGGAAGCGTCGTCGACAGTGGCTCGGACTTGGAGAACGTAAGAATACCATTATAACCTTCGAGGAAAAACACATCGTATGCCATTGGGGAAGCGCATTTTTTTCCGACTGATAACTAACAAAATGTTGCGTCTTGCGAGGTTATCACGACGGGAAACGATCTCGAGATGTTCAAACTATGGAATATACATGTTTTTTCGCCCGAAACTTCGCGGTATTTCGCGTAACAGCATCCGCCAAGATTCGCGCATTTTTCCCAAACAAATCGGAAGCATCGTAAATATGCTTTTTTTTTTCACATTCAGGATTTACTGTCGTTGGCAAAGAAAAAGAAAGGAGAAACGCACGATGACTCTCAGTCGAACGAAGATCGCGGCGTTTCGAGGAAGGATTCCAAGGATGCCGATTCTGACACGTCGGAATCGGACGATGACTGGAACGCCAAAGCGGGAAAGGCCAAGAAGAAGAAAGTGCCGAACAAGAGAAACAAGAGAAAAGTAACGAGATCCAGTTCGGAGGACAGCGACAGCGACAAAGAGTCCGCCAAAGCGTCAGAGCCAGAAGAAGGTTAATTTTCGTTCTAAATGCGTCAAAAAATGTTGTCACGACATCGTCAAAGAATCTCTGAAAACAATGATAATTCATGAATTTTTATTTAAAAAAAATACAGGTGAAGTTTCGGATTCCGACGGCAGCGTTTCAGAGTCCAGTCAGGAGGAGTTTAATGACGGCTACGATGAGAATCTGATGGGAGACGCCGAAGATCAGGCTCGTCTCGCTCAAATGACGGAGAAGGAGCGAGAGCAGGAGATCTACAAGCGCATAGAGCAGCGCGAGATAAAGAAGACGAGATTCGAGATCGAGAAGAAGTTGCGCACGGCGAAGAAGCAGGAGTTGCGAAAGCAGAAGGAATCGAAGAAACGCGAGAAAGGCGCGGGAAGCAACGGCAGCGCGGAAGAGAAGAATTTCGAGAGAGCCCCGGATCCGAAGGAGCGCAGCAAGGACAGAAAGAAAACCATCGAGGAGAAGCAGGACAAAAAGTCGCACGCGATGCTGCAGCTGAAGGCGCGACGAGAGGAGAGAAAGGAGAGGGAGGAGAAGGAGAAGCAGAGAATCGAGCAGCAGCAACAGCAGTCGAAGGATCTCGAGGAGGAGGAATTGGAGGGCGATCACAAGGGCGGAAACAAGACGAAGCTCAAGGCATCGGATATTTATTCGGACGACAGCGGTTCGTCGGACAGCGGCGAGGAGGAGGAGGAGGAGGACGACGAGGACAAGCAGCAGCAGCAACAGAGCCAACCGCAGAGTCAAGCGGCAAAAGCGACGAGTCATCGACGATCGTCGTCGAGCGACAGTCGAAATTCCGATTCCGAGACCGACGACAAATCCGTGACGAGCAGCAAGAACAAGCCGAAGAAGCTCGTTTACGTGAACACCAAAGAGGATCTGAACAAAGTGAGATTGTCGAGACACAAGATGGAGCGCTTCGTTCACTTGCCGTTCTTCGATCGCGTCGTGCAAGGCTGTTTCGTGCGCATCGGCATCGGCAACAACAACGGCAAGCCGGTTTATCGGGTCGCCGAGGTAAGCGGCGTTTGCGAGACGGGAAAGATCTACCAGCTCGGCGGCACGAGAACCAACAAGGGTCTGAAACTGCGACACGGAGCTCAGGAGCGCGTGTTCAGGCTCGAATTCGTTTCCAACCAAGAATTCACGGAATCCGAATTCTTCAAGTGGAAAGAGACTTGCGCGCTTCAGGGTATATCGATGCCGACCTTCGAGGAAATCGATCAAAAACTGAAGGACATCAAGGAAGCCATGGTTTACGAGTTCAAGGAAGAGGATATCGAGAAAATCGTGCAGGAGAAGGGAAGGTTCAAGCAGAATCCCTACAATTACGCGATGAAGAAGGCCCAATTGATGCGCGAAAGGGACGCGGCGAATTGTCGCGGTGACGACGAGACTGCGTCGAGATTGAACCTTCAGCTCGGCGAGCTCGAGGAGCGCGCATCGGAACTCGACAAAATGCGCACGGCAACGATATCGAGTATATCGTACATAAACGATCGTAATCGGAAGAAAAACGTCGAGGAGGCGGAAAAGGCTATAATGGCGGAGATAAAGGCCAACAAGGGAAAGAAAGTCGACGATCCGTTCACGAGAAGAAGCACGAAGCCTCGAATGGTTTACAAGCCGGACGACGACGACGCGGTAGACACATCACAGGAAATACAGGGCAGAGCCGCGGCTCCGCTCATCGGCGACACAGTCCCGTCCAGCAACGACAAGGAGAACGGCCAGGATTCGAAGAAAAAGCAGAGCACCGAGGATCTATTCAACGCTCACGATTTCGACATAACGATAGACTTAGAAGTCCCTATTCCAAGTGAGTTTTCGACTCGACGATTGCGCTTTCGCGCCTTCCATCCGTTTTTATTACCTTGCGTGCTGATCGTTCAATTATTCTTTTTTTCACAGGCAATCCCGTGAGTGTTTTACCGAAACCCGTTAGCAATATCAAGGATACGGGACCTCGACGATCATTGAACTTGGAAGACTACAAGAAAAAACGCGGTCTCATCTAACGTTGTTCGCTCCGCCCGTCCCCGCACTACTACTATATTAATCTATTCTACTCGTCTTATTCGAAAAGCGACGACAATTATTTCGTGAGACGGCGTCGTCGCGAGGCTTGGCATAAAACAATTATTTATGAACAAACTCCGTGCGCTGTACGAACTCGAGCTATTTCTTAACGATCATTCATTTCCATAACGTTTATTTTAATGGACGCACCCGACACACTGGCAGTACGATTATCTTTATCCAATCACGAGATAATATATCGTTAATAAACGTAAGACGAGTTGGTATGCCAAGACGATTTATTCCGTATGAATGATCATGTACGAACCCTCATATATTTTTCTCTTGCGGATCGTTGGAACGTTTCTAAAACGAGTGAAGATTTTTTTAGAAATAATTTAATCCTACCGTATGCAACGTGAATCTTAGTTTTGTCACTGCCGAAAAATGTACATACTGAAAACAAAAAAAACAAATCTGACGAAAGCGCTCAAGTTTCGTTTGCAATGTGTGAGAATTCTTGAGACACAGAGTCTTATCGTAGTGAATTCGAATAGATCGCTGTTTCTCGATCGAGCGCAGAATTCGCGCCAGGGATAATTAATCGCGTTCGAAACTTTGTTTCTCTCCTTCCCTCCCAACATTGTGTTTTGCGTGATCGAAATCTCCCAAGCAATGTGTAATCTATAACGTAATGCTTCAAGTATTTTGTAAACAGAACTATATTTACTCGGGAAATGCTCACGTTAGTAATGTTTCATCTATGATAGTTAGACTGAATAAGAGAAAAAAAAAACAGTAAATAAAATAAAAATTAGAAGGTAAATATCGTTGAGGAAAAAGATTGAAGGAACGATTAGGACTAGGACTGGTACCTATTCAGCGATGACAGTATTACACAATCTGTTATTCGTTTACCGAATATTGTGTTGAGGCGTCGGTGGATATTGGAAATCGCGTCGACGGGAATGTGAGAGATTGCGAAGGATCGTGGCGAGGAGACGATAAAATTTGTTGCAACAACGAAATGAAAATCGTATCAAAGTACAATACCGATAATTTTGCATGACTCGCCTATTCGAGCGATATCGGCTGAGGTTTTTTTGTAAATCGACAACACTGACGAAAAATCGTACTTTAGCGGTTTGTGTAACAACACCCGCCTGTCCCACCTTGATCGATAATACGATCGGAGCAATTTTTTTTTGCGTATTTATTTTCTCCAATCGTACCGTATTGTAAATACTGACTTGTAATTGATGAACGCATTTTCGATCGAACGGCATGCGAAGAAAAATGATGTATCTTATTAACGAACAATGTATGGTATGGTTACATAAAAATAATTCGAAGATTAGTAATCTTGTCTCCGTCATTTGTAATCAGTTGATTCAACTCCGAGGCGATACTCGATTACGATCCCCGATAACGCTGCGCCTGTGGTCGTTAATCTATACAATTTATCACCGACGGCGTTAGCGATGAAAAGTGGATAAATCTTTGATGAATCTCCCGTATCTTCAAACCCCCGTTTTTTAATCCTAACTTTCTTGTAATAAAAACCAACTAGTGATAAATTTAACACGCGAATACGACCGTGGGTATTTTTATCTTAGGGATGATTTTTTTTATATCGAGTACACCCCGCGATTTCTTGACTCGGCGGGACCTTCCCCTTCCAGCCCCCACTCATGGACAGTAGGCGTTGTTGCTGCAGTAGGCGCGACGACGCGTGCAGAGGTAGGAGCGTAGGGGCTCGTGCAGCGGAATAAACGGTAATAAGGGAAATTCAGTCAAACGAAATGATTGCCATGGTTACCAATTCAAATAAGCGAACGGGTAAGTCGAGTGAAGAAAACACAGGTTCCACTGTATATTACTTTTATGAGCAAAGACAATTAAGAATGTGAGAGACGCCAAATTCAAAATGAGCACGAGTGACCGCGAATAACCGAAAACGTATTTATGTAAGCTGTAAGATGACCGTTATTTTATTAATCCGGAATACAACCAAATGTAATCACAATAAGTAATTAGAAGAAAAATAACACGAAGAAAAGGACGCAAATGATTCAATCCGTATGAAATAACGAACACGACGCTCGCCCGAAAGTTTGAGTGAATGCATTGAAAAAACAAGGGTTGCGCTTGCCGAAAGGGTTTGCGGAGCGTGGGTGGCTGCGCGCTTTCTGCGCACAGCGGTCGACGCGGTGAAACGACCGCGTTAGGCGTGGCAGCCATAGTCGCGCAGTATGAGTGTGTAGCTCGTTGTGACTCGTTCAATTAGTAAACCGAACATTCCATCGCGGGTAAATGAATCGCGTATCGTTCGATGAAACATGAAAGCCTAAGTGTGTGAAACGGAAGAAACTCGCGACGCTCGAGATCTCGACAAAACGATAAAAGTTTTACTACGCAAAGGTGAGCGAACAGTTGGAACGCGGTATACTCGTCGTTTGTTTAGGGTGCGGTTTGGAGGTTCGGTCGATGAAACTTGTTGATGCTGTTATGACCTACTGAATCTTACCGTTGTGTTTTCTTTTCCTTTAACTCCGTTCCAACAGTGAATAAAACCAAAAATGACGATCATCCAATCGTGCTGGTCGCCGATCATTTGGACGAACAGTGTAAAAACTGGCAGTCGGGCCGTCGCTTTTTACACGGTGGTGAGTTTTGGTCCGCAAACGTAAACGTTTTTTTTGAAAAATCGAGTCGAACGGTTAATTTGTTTTGTTCTAAAAATCGAATCAATCGATGAATTCTATTTTGTGTCAGGCTATCAGCGTTGTTCTGATAACTTTCATAAGCTACAACATGGCCGGGGGCGATTCGACGCAACTTTACAATCCGCTCTTCGAGACCGACGTCAGGCTATGTACGTGTTTGCAAAAGCGTGAATTTCGATTTGTCGTTTCTATGATTGCGTCTTGACCTTTTTTCTCTGTTTCAACAGCGATGCTACTCGTTGGAGCATTCTTCATAGTGTATCTTCTGGGGCTTATCGTTAGTGCCGCAGTGATGGTAATCGGAATCAAAAGACATGTGCGAGGACTTATGCTTCCGTGGCTGATAATGTGGATGATCGTTTGCGCTTTTCAATTGGTTTTCGGACTGTGGCTCCTGGGAGGCTACTACATTTACGTGAGATATTAATCATTGCTTAGAAATAATTAAAAAATGAAAAAAATAAAATAAACAACATTTTATTTTTATTTCAGCTGCAATTGGTCTTTGCGGTATTTTGCAACTGGCTATGGATGGGATACAACGTAAGTACAACATTTTTTAGAAATTTGTCACGACTTGCTAAGAGGCTCGTGAATGAAATCACTTATTATTTAAATCTAAATCGTAATTACGCGATTTGCAAAAAAAAAATTGAACAAAGTTAAGCGAAAAAGCGTTGAGACCTGAAAATCAATGAAAACTTACGATTCATTAATGCTATGAATATAATTCGCGGGATACAGAAAGTATCTTTGAAATTCTACAGTAGCACTGATCATAAAATCGTGAACCGTTTGTTCGTGATGAAACGTTGAACTGAACGGTTTTTTCGCGAATCAAATTACCGAAATTCTCTTCATCCGGACTTTAAGCATATTATACTTGGTCTGCAAAGAGAAGTTTGCTTTCTAAATGAATTCAGCGCTGATTAATTGGTTATCCATCGTTTCTTCATTTAGACATTTTCGGTTTCGAGTTCCGAGCATCGGTCGTCGTTTCGTTTTGTTTGTTCGCAACTTTATGTTCCGCTCGGTTTCGTTTTCGATTTCGTTATTCCATTTCTTCCAAAGATCTCGCACGTTCTCGTATCCCGTGATCTTCGGTTCCGTTCGATTCCTCTTTATTCTTCCTTGAATTTCGTCGTCTCGCGATTTACGATCGGACGTCGCACTGCATTGGTCGGCGACGTTAATTCGTGTCTTCTCCTCTTCGGTCCATCGACGCGTGTTCGAAATAAATTAAGTATCGAACGGCAGGGAATAATTCCTCGAAACGAATTTTGTTACAGATCTACTGCTGGCTGTGCGTTTTCAGCATGTACAAAGTATTCGCGCTGGCTCAGTCACCGCACATCGAATTGTTGTGGCCGTGATCTGTCGGCTTCATTTTTTATGATCCTTTTTCTTTTTTAATACGACACTTTACAGCTCGGTGCCTTTTGCCGATTGATTTTAAGGACAAGCTATTCAGTCCGTTGGTAGTTTCGTATCAGCAAAGCTGCAAAGTAAATTGAAAAGTGTTTTTTCAACAGAGATAAGTAAGCTCTACGAAGTGTGTCGATATCATAGCCGAATTGCTAAAAAGCACTTCGCAATCCAAGAGTATGCAAGAGTATGCTCTTTTTTTTATATAATCAATGACCGAAGACTGAAAATGATCTTTTTTAAAACAGAACGTCCGTCCAAATTCGGTCAATGACATTGCGAGTTATTTATACGCACGAGTAGAATATAATATATGATATATATATATAAAACTCGATTATTTTTTTATACGAGGAATGTTTCATACGTCGTAAAAAACGCAACATATAGTTTACGTAGTAATCGATACTCGTCGCAGTATCGCCGATTGCTTCATAGCCCGCGTGCAGACGAATCTCAAGTACAATTTGATATTACAAAATATATATTTAGAAAATGTATTAATTTTCATAAGACAACGTACAATAGTTTCTTTTTCACAAGATTGAGTACAATACTCAAATCGCTGCCTTAAGAGATAGTTACGGTGTGTATATAACAAAACCTGTTTAATACGATACCCAAAAAATAAATCAAATCCATGAAATATACTTGTTTTTCAAAAATTACTTTTGATCCATGCTTTAAGCGCATGCGGCGCGGTGGTCCAGAGTAATGCCGATTGTAATCTATTTCTTTCTGTATCTTCTCCGAAACGGTTCATCGTTTGAACCAGAGCAAAATAAGTTTCAAGGACTGTACCGCTCGAACTACCTTTATCAGCCGATCCAGTAACTATAAAATCTAGATTTGCTATTCGTCGTCAGAGCAAGTAATTTCTGAAAACAATAAGGAAGCCGATTTGTTACCGACTGGGCACGACATTGCCTTAAGGGAATCAGACCCATACCCAGTCGGTAATAAAATCACCTTCCCTATTTCTGAAATTTTTGCTCTGATGACCAAAATCAAATTAGGTTTTTTTAATCATCAGATAGACGCATGAATACGGAATTCGCTTTTAGACGTCGGAGCAACCGTTTCGGAGAAAATAGGAAAGGCCAACTGTTACCATCGGAGCAACTCTTATTGCCGTGCCACATCGCCTTAACTAAAAGCTTGCAGTAGAGTCCATAGGATAGTTGAATGATCAAGCAGACCGACTGCGGATAACAAAGTTCACGTGCTTGCTTATCGTCAGTATGAACATTGACCTTAAAAAAAGGTAACAACCTTATCAACAGTCGGTCAATCTTTGATTATCATCAAACTCTTCGTTCGATTTCTATCGATAACATGATTCAAAAATTATTTTTCAATTAACTATCTTTCAATGCATTGCTCCAAATTTAGTTTCCACGCAATTTCTATTATTCGTCCAGCCCGACAATGAACGCGAATGATAGCAAAAAAAAACTATACCATAAAGTCTTCCCACGCTTCTATTTTCCCAACTATACGATTAACCCCGTGCACCCGTCGAGGCTGTGCCCTCGTCATGAAATTAGATAATAAACGTTAGAGGTCCTCGAGTTAGTCCGCCGCGGTCGCCGCAGTTCTAATCCACTTGGGAGAGTGAACGTCGTGGAAATTGGATATGTAAGCCGAACCGTCTCACAGCTGCATACTTCGTTCTCCATTCAACATGTATACAGAAAAAAAAGAAACATATTAAAAGGTAGCACGAACTTGGTAGCAATTTGACATGAACAAATTGTTCCCATTGTCGTTCTTCTCTCATCCACGAAATTGCATATCTCGAATTATAATTTGCATTGCGCTTCAAAATTGAACTATCATTGCCTCGGCTCTTCTCGAATTATAGTTTTCGCACGCGAGACTTCCATAAATTCTTCGTATTAAAATGAAAGAGAAAAAGTTAGCAATGAGGTTTCGTCCAGCGATGCTTTTTCTTTTTTATTCACGTAGCTTTAACACTCTCGCCTTCTCTCGTCCGTATCTCCTTCGTCGATCTGCCAACTAATTATCCCTCGTAATTATAAACTTAGCGGCGGAGATAACACTCGCGAATGTTTATAGTCAACGGCGGTCCGCCGAGAGCGCACACGCGCTGCGCCACCGATCGTCTCATTTGTCCGATGATACTTTCACTTTTCGCGCAAACATTTATTATATTACAGGTTGCACGCTCGTAAATTCGATGTTCCTCGATGCTTCGGCGGAGTCGTCGATGTTTTTATTTTTTTCGTGAATTTTCGTTTTTTCCGCGCCGCGAGGATTATACACACAGCTATCGTAAAAGTGCGGCGTTGAAGGAAAGAACGCTGCTTCCGAGAGAGTAGTCGACAAACGATCTCCTCCCCGATTTCTTGCGCGCGGATGCGCTTAGACGATCGAGCGCTAAACCGTGAAAGTTTATCATCGACGATGGCGAGTCACCGATATCTTAACGCCTTTTGCTGCGGTTCTGAGGCTGAAAAAAAAAAACGAGAAAAAAAAATACATAGAGGATGGAGAAGCCGAGCGTCGGATGCAGGTAGCAACGACTTCCGCCAGCGAGCCCTTGATAACGCGCGCCTTCTTCGACGCGCCCACAACGGGCGTTGGCGTTGCAACACACCGTGGCCGGCTGTGGGAAACTCCGATAAGAACGATAAGCCTATCCGCGAGTTGAAGTATGAAAGCAATCACAAACTCCTACCGCTCATCGGTCTGTAAAGAAAAAAAATAAGTATGAATGGTACGTTCATGTAGTGCGCGATAGCAATAGCTTCACGAGGGAAAACCCTCGATATATCGGGCGTAACGCGCTTCTCGAGACCTCGACGCGCGCGACCTGTGCTCCGAATAAAATCAAAAGTGATTTTTCTGTCGCTGTTCTGAGCAATTCGCGACCGAGTTCCCGACCGGCAGAACGTGGATAATCGAGCATAGATAGGATAAACAAGAACTTTCGGAAAAACTAACGAAATAGTTTTAAAAAAATGCACAATGCAGTGGGCGACTATAAATCATTCGGGGATGATAAAATAAATATTCTCGAAACTCTTGACAAAGAAAAGTGTAATAGGTTTATGCAAATTGCGGCGAACAGTAGATTTTCTCCCGCTCGCTTGTGTTCGCTCGTTTGCTCGTTGTCTTGTCAGTCTTATGAATACAAAAACAAACTGCAAGGTTTATGTTCGCTCTCGCCCTCTACCTTGTACTGCGCAACAATTTTCTACATATTTGTCGCAATATCGTGCTCCCGACGGTAAAGCGGTTGCGTTCTACGCGTAAGCGAGGTGCGCGCTTGAAAAGTTTAATATAGTAGCCCGATATAGTTCGATCGAATGTGAGATTCAAAGAGATTTGCAAACACTTCTCGATGGGACAAAAATCTGAGAAAAATTAGGCATATGAAACCTGCTTTAAAGGTTTATTTCGCAAAATAATATCAAAATGTTATTCATAAATTAATGAAAAAATTAATTGTTTAATAAATTACCCGACAACCTAACTTTTTCGAATTTCTAATGATTTGGAAATTTTTCTGAAAACGTCAGATTGCCGTGATATTAGTTGGGCAATTAATATTTTTATTAATTTCTCAATAATATTTTCATATTTTTATTATGCAAAATCAATCGTTTCAGCACCTTCTCTATGCCTGATTCATTTCAGATTTCGTTCTGGGTCTCTCTCGAGAGAGCAAACGTACTCACGAATTTCACTGCCATTCATTAAAAAAAAAATTAAACAAGTCCAAGGAAGTTCCTTTCTTTCTCTGATCGTATCTTTTCCCTTTGGTCAAGCCTCGCGATATGCAAAGTCGGAGCTTTCGCGATGTTCGTACGTAATGGATATTATGCGCTTGTGCCGAACGTTGCATTGGCGATGCGTATATCTGCGCTTTCTACTTGCGTTCATTCGGTATGCATACTTTTGCATCGCGTCGTTACTATAAGCAAAACCATATTAGTGCATCCTGCCCGATGCATAAATATCGCTTGGGGTCTCACCGCGTCTCGTCCCGGTCCCATATTAGCCACCGAGCGCGAGGCGCACGCAAGTCCCCTCCCTCCCCACCCTATCGTTTATTATATACGGTTATCCGCAGTCGCGCCCATTGATTGGAATACGGAATATACTGAATCTATACGCTGTGCGAACGCACGGCCAAGCCCCCGTACTGGATAAACTGCCTATTGTATGATTAATGTTGTTGCGAATATCGAGGAGGGCCTCACCTGCGAATCGTCCATAGCTCGATTTCACCTACAGATCCACGATGCCCTGTCCAAAATGCGCATTCAAAAAACTTTATATCTATCAAATTGTGGTTTTCGATAGTATATATTTGTAACCGTACGTTTGTTATTACGTTAAGGATGACAGTTAATTTTGGACAATTTAATCACACAATTGCGCATTAAAAAAAAGTACAGAGGAGAATGTAAATCCATTTAATAACCAAAATGCTTTTTAAATGTTTACTATCAATTTTTTTCAGTATTGGTGTTAGTATTAGTTTTTCGTATTAGTTATGTTATTAATAATAGCAATAATAATAATAATGATTATTATTATTGTCGTCCATCCTTGAAGGTGTTTGACTCTCAGAAAAATCAGAATCGTTTGCATCCGAAACTGTTGCATAAACTTCGTCGATAAGCCGCAAGTTTTGTTTACCATTCTTCTGCAGTATCAGTTGCAATGAGAGGATGAGCCTCGTTAAGCTCCTTAATGTTCCGTGGTTCGCGGGGTTTTTTTTCGTACACAACGCAAACAGATAGTTTCATCCGCGCGATCGCGTCGCGGAGGGAAAAGCGTGGAAAAACAATTCGTTCAATTGAGTCGCGAGTTAGTAGCAATTGCATCGTTTCGCAAGGCACGAGTGCGGTGGGGGAGGAGAGCTTCGCTCGTCGTGCGATGTTGTCACTTGATAGCGCAATTAGCGTGAAAGTCCGGGGAGACGTGTCATCGTCACGAAAAACTCCGCGAGTCGAGCGTGTGAAACGATACGCATTTTACCGCGAGTTCTCTTTGGGCATAGGCTTACAATTCGTTTTTCGATACGTCGCGGAGGGTTACATGGTCTACTTTCCTTCGAAAGGATCTCTCTCGCGCGACGAAAGATCTTTCCCACGTGTCTTTTCATCGCGCCGTCGCGCGCCCAAACAATGAGCTCGCACTCTTTGAACGAAAAATCGAAGAAAGACACATCCCTGGGAAAGCCGCGAGGGGATCGTCCCAAAGAATACACGAAATCTCGCATTTTAATTCTACACCGCTGTACTCGGCAAACTTTCAGTAAAATTATTTAAAAAAATGTAACAATCAAATTATGAACAATGTCAATCAGCCCCGATGGTTTTGTTGTTAGAGATTTTTAGGACTCTTTTTTATAGATTCAATTGGATTACAAATTTCATCCAACGTTGAGTAGTTTCAGTTGTGTGGTCGCGCCCCTTTTGTAAATACAGAGTTTAAGCTCTCGAGGCTTGCACAAACATTTGATTATACAAATTTCTTTTTTCCTTTGATGAAATTTAATCCACTTCACGGTCCGTTAGAAGCTCGGTGTTCTTCTGGACGCTCATAGCGGTACGGCGCGTAACTGCGTGTGGTCGAGATAGATTCAGAGGATTTCCGGAGCGGAAGGCATCCTTTAGCTTTGTGGATTATCGAGTGAGTGCACCTCGGGTCTGGTATTGAAGCGTTTCTCTCCCCTCGGATAGTTATGCGGACAGTGGTCTTTGTGTGTCGATACCGGAGACGGGATTTCTCTGCTCGCGAGTAAGATTGATGAACAACGGATCGGATCGAATATGTTAAAATCCCGAGTAGCGCGCCGGTACTGATCTACATGTATGCTAAATAGAGCGAACGGCAGAGACGATTGTTAAGGATCTTGATCTTTGCAACGGAGTTCCTCTCGGGGGCATCTGACACTATCTCGGCTGTGCATGCTCGAACTGACAAGCAAACCACTACCGCTGAAGTTCCTGCCGTTCTCCGGCTGGTAATGCCTTCCGTCAAGTAGATTACAATATCGTCTCGCATCGCAATTTAACCGACATCGTTCTGTACTTCCGGCCTCAGCGATTCGCCGAAGCATTTTTATTCCAACCCGAAACTAAAGGAAGGATTCTCTTACTTCTTTTATATTTCCTGATCGTTTCAACGAAGAAAAAAATATTAATTCGATTTTCCCCGTGTTTTTTTAATAACGTGAATTTTTTTTTCTTTGACTCAAAGTTGTAATTGGTTCTGACGAAACGTGATCAAGATCCGATTAGATACTTTTTTATTGCCGCATCGAGCACGAGTGTATTTTTCGTATCTCACCGAGAATCGATTTAATTCAACCCCTCCTCGTAATGGATCGCCGTCGAGCCGAGGCAAGGCCTACACTATATTCTCCCATGACAGTGTGGCGTGTATTTAATATCTTCTGATATTAGTCGAGGCCTTCGTATAAAAGGCCTCTTCAATATCTTTAAATCATTAATTGCATTAGCGTTATATCTATATTCAACCCATCGGCTTCTTGGCGTACGTTGAGTTACCGTTCCGCTGACGTCTCAATGCAGCCTCCGGTGGCCGGGGCCACAACCCGAGTGGACCACCCAGCCGCTATGCACTTCCTACATACGCCAAACCTGAATTCCACAACGAACGAGATGAAACGGAAGACGATGAAAAAAGGAATGAAGTATAAAAGTTAAATGAAAACATTGATCGTATATTTCAGTCCGCAAAGTAATTTCGGACTCGCTCCTCGTCGCGAGCACGCAAAGGGCGATTCTCGCGCGAAACTCACGCTGGAGAAAAAGAACCGATCTTGCAATTGCTCAATCTGAAAATGATTCTTTCCAACCGATTTTCTTCGATCACACTTTTGCATCGTCGAATCCAGTTGATCTCCTTGAGATGATAAATCACTCGGAACGTCGAGGAAAAAAAAAGAAACTTGTTGGAGCATTCGGCGGTATAAATTTGGCTATTCGACGTTACTGACGCACGAGGATTTCTCGTCGATTAGAGCTTCGCCAGAAATTCCCCCCTGTCCATTAATCCGATAAAATATTTCTGTTATACACTGCTAGACGTGCGTCCATAGCGTGTTGCGGTAGTGTAGAGTAGAGACGAGGATTCGAGAGACTCTCGAGAAGGTCCGAACTCGCCCGGTCTCCATACGTAGAATCTTCTTCTTCGTCTTGTTCCTCCTCCTTGCTCGCGCGCGCGCGCGCTCTCATGAATATTAACATAAGCCTTTTATTTATCGGCGAAATAAAAGTGCCCGTTCGCGTCAGGGTCGACTATGTGCTCCGTAATAATTGCTACGCGTTATACGCGGCGTATAACGTTCGTGATATAGGTGAACTCGTTTCTGGTGGATTAAACCGCTGGTTAGAAAGAGAATTGACTCTAATCGTTTCCATAATCCTCCCCGTTTCTCGTTCGGTCGCGGTAACACTGAAATCTCGAAAAGCATAAAATAAAAAATATATGTATAACTCACGAGACGAAAACAAACTTATGTAAATATACTTATGGGAGAGACTGCATATCCTGCACCGCAGAGATCGGCTTAGATCGGTATCCGCGGCTCTGACATCATTTCATCTTGTAACGATACAAAAGATCTTGTACTATGTATTTATGAAGTAGCGATCGATCAGCGACTGCATTGAGCCCATTGGCCAAAGAGACTCGAGCGGTTCGATCGAGATACGCTCGAATCGGTGACGATTGTATCAATGAAATGCGCTACTTGGCCTCTTTCGATATAATTTACTCACCCGACGAGGAAAGAGCTTACGTCACAAAGGAAAAAAAATCCGTGACGACTCATCGCCCGCATCGGATGCAAGAATCGTTTTGCCATTCGTGACCGAAACGGGGGATTTCTGACATCACGTCTCGTCGGTGCTGGAAGCTGCGGAATTATTTTCTCTCTAGTCACGAGTGCGATGGAATCGAAATTTAACGAGAAGCCGGGTTCGAAAAAAAGCGTCGATCGACTCTGCCAAAAGAAATTTCGCCCAAGATCCAGTTATGAAATATATTAGACTGGTCTGGAAACTTGTTTGAGAGATCAAAAGGAATCGCTTTCGTCACCCCGAAGTCTTAGCGACGCGCGGAGTCAAGTGGTCTCTCGTTGCCGCAATTACACAGAAGGAAACGAAATGGGCCAGCAGACGTATCTCATCATCGTCTCCACGGTGAGGCATCCGACGCGCGGAGTCCCCTCAAACGAGTGAGACCGAAACGCTCGTGCCGGAGTTATTCGGACGGAGAAAATACGTCGCGGTTGTCCCATTTCCGCGTTCCGGAAGGGAATCTCTCGTAATTGCTAGAAGCGAGCGCAGCCGGGCGGGAGAACCGCGAGCGGTATAAGGCCGCGAGGCACAAAGAGGAACCGCGGCGAGAGTCTTTCGCCTCGTAGTCGCTGCGACGTCGTTCGTTTTCTTCCTCCGGGGTCGCCCCCGCATGCCTCGTACGGGAAGGGAAAGAAAAAAACGTACTCGCCGCAAAGCGTTTATCCGGAGATCTAGGTCGGAACGAGAAGATAAGTACGTACTGTATCCTAACTAATTCGACGAGATATAGGATATATACCAAACTTGGAAGAGAAAAGGATTAGACCGAGAATTCGCGATAATTTGTCCGGCAATTAGTTGATTCAGCTTTCCATGTTTCTTCGATCCTTTAACGGCCACCGCGATGACAACGAGATTTGCCGATGATCTTATCTTTCGTCGAGTTGCGCGTCGGTCGAATGAAACACGGTGAGAGGATGGAAATAAAATTTCAACTATGAATAGCCTTCGGGCGTTGAAGAGATAATTATTAGAATTTTTTTACGGCTTCATTTACGCGTCAGCTCGAGCAGAAGGATGATATCACACTCTCGACCATCTGGAGTAGCGTTTAATGATTTCGCAACTCCTCGCTCGGATCATCGCGATGACGAGACCGGGCAATCCCGTGGGAAAGACGCTCTCCGTATCCTCTCATTTTCGTCCGGATCACAAACCGAATTAACATCTCTTCCCCTCGTCTTATCTCGGCTCTTCTACTTTGTCCACCGCGGCATTAAACGCTCATGAAAAACGTGTTTGCGGCTTCGCAACGCATGGCAACACGGCTGATACGGTACGTCATCGCTGGTTAAAATTATTTCAACAGCGTCACACGAGCCTCCTCGAATCTTCGTAGCGCCCAAAGTTTCTGAGGCCGACACTCGTGAGAGACACGCATGCTTTCACTTTTTAATCGAGTGGAAGGTCCTTTTACGAATTGGTCGCATGTGTGTCCCAATCAGTCTTCACGGAGAAGCGGTCATTTTTTTTTTCAACTAAATCTGGAGGGTTTGTTTGCCCGGGTTTACTTCGGTTGCTTCGGTATTTAGTATCACAAAGAGTTCCGTTTCGCTTCCGCTTGCTCGGCACATCCGTGTGTTCTCTTCTGTATCTCCTCGCCGTGCCGATCGTCGTCGCTTCTCGAGTTTTTCTTCTTTCTTGCTCGTCGCCGTAACGAATGACGTTCCTCCTCGTGTCGCGCACATTTCTCTGTATCCCTACGCCGTACGCATGCCAACGTTGAACATCTCCGCGTCGAATGAGGGGGAGAAAAAAAAATATAAAAACAAAAAAATGAACGAAACCCGCGTAGTTTGTCAATGTGAAATGCGTGAGCTGCTTATTTCTTTGTCGGACTCGAAGCCCTTCGATTTTTCATCCTGCTGCGTTGTTTTCTGCTTGCCGCTCGCATGTGTTCGTTGCTCGCCATTGTTGAATGAAAGAGCTGACTTCGAAAACGCGAGGGGCGGCGAGTCTCGCATGCTAAACGATTTCACTGGCAACCCGAGTCGAAGCTCTCATGAAATAGGCAGCGGTCGTTGCTGCATGGAGAGAGAACAAAATAAAAGAAGATTCGTTCTCGATGACATTCTTCGTGTCGACCTGTCTTCGCCACGAATTCCAGACGTTGCGAGTCTGCGGAAGGGCATGCAGAGCAAAACACTGGTTGACGGTTTGAGGGAGTACGACAATCGAGAATCTGAGGAAACCTTGGTTTTTCAGTTGTAGAGTGAAGATTCCGTACCAATCTTTAATCGGTTAAACCTTTGGATTGTCGATTAGCGCCCAAAGTTTGATTCTGTAACATTCTGGGAATCTTAACGAGTAGAATAGAATCGATCTTGATTCCTTATAGAATAGAATAGATTAGATCTTGGAATGAATCCCTTAAGGACCAAGGCATACGGTGCACAGTGGTGTAGTAAAGAGTAGCAAATACAAGCGATTCAGGAAGTAAGTATTTTGTAATTAATAGGTAAATTGCGTAAGATATAGTAACGCATGGTGTCCGGAAGTTCCAGAAGGTCTTTGAAGTCTTTGGAAGCCTTGAAATGTCCTTAAATTTTGTCTGTCCTGAACGAGTCCTTGAATTTTACAGAATGTCCTTGAATTTTTCATATTCTCTCAAATTTATTCGACGCATTCTCTTTGAAATAATGTCGAATCATCGCATTCTTACAACTCATTCTTTATTGTTTGATGATTTCTTCTTTCAACTGCGTAACGACGCAGTACTTCACGTAACTCCTGTGAGCGATGGATACAAAGGGTTAAAAATTTGCCTAGCGGCGATGAAATCTTCGGATTAACCTGTCCGTCGAGGAGAATGGTCTCGGTCAGTTTAAGGTTTGTTGCTCTACGAATAACGTAACTTTCCGGGAAGCGAGTCTCGCGAGAGGCAAGAGACAACAATGAACAAGAAGATGACCCGGTGTCCGAGGATAGGGGGGCCGTGTAGCATCGCGCAAACTCGGCAAAAGAGTTTCTCGCAAGAAGGTTAACGTCTCTCAAGTCTAGTACCGTGGCGAATAGCGCAAATTGTTCACGGAGAAATTGGTTTGGGATTCTCTGTGCTCTTGGTGCCTCTCTAGCGCGGGCGCGCGAGTTCAGCTCTCCCGTTATCCTTATAAGCGAAGCTTCCCACGTAGGAAAGTGCGCGCTCGCGCGCCAGGCTAATTTCTCTCTGTCCTCTGGACCGCCGGGTAATGTCTCTTGGAAAAAAAGAATATTTACCGAGATTTACCCGGCTTGGCGCGCTTATACCGTTGTAAGTTGTAACAAAGTGCCCCTGTCTCGCGCCTCTTTTTCTTTTTCACTTCCTTCGGCTGCGTATTTGCACTCCGGCACAACGAGAAAATCTTTCTTGCATTCAATGTCGGGATATTTCACGGAATTTCACATCGGCACCGTCCACGAGCTTTCTCGCTCGACAATCTCGATTCGTTGAGATGTCGGAGTCAGCCTCGATTTTCATCTCGTTCATATTATCCTTTGAAGAAATCATGATCGGAATTATTTTTACAATTCTTTCGTCTTCCCATTTTTCGACTCCATTTTCACCGCTTGAGTACATGCTTTTTACACTCAATGGGTTAAAAAAAAGACTGAATTCCGAGAACAAACTATCAGTTGCTAGAATCGATAGTTCGTTGGAGCAGACAATTTTTTCTTGAAGTAATGATCTCGACATATTTATTGCAATTTTAATCCTTGATTCCGTGCAGTCGCGTCTTCGATTTTCATCTTTGTCACTGAAAAAAAATTATGTCCAGCCTTGTTCCCTTAAAAACGAAGAGAAAAAAAGGTGATGTTGAATTTTCCGTGCGCGTGTACAAAACTCGTTTTGTCTTCGAAACAAAAATGTTTTCCATATGAAGAATCGTGGTCGATGAATCGATTAAAACAGGTTCGCAGGCTTTCCTCCGTGTCCCATTCGTCTTTCTTCTTCGCTACTTCTCCGAAGAGCCGTCTCGGTTCATTGAGGAGTTCAGGGCCCATTGACGAGTTGAGTCTGGCGGTCAGCTCGCCCGTCCATCGAATTCATTGTGAGCGATAAAAAGTCGACGCGGAGCAGTGGAAGGGTCGCGCGCAGGCACAGGTAGATCGGTGAGGAGAGAGGAGAAAAAAAAAAAAGAAAACAAAAAAATTAACGAATCGTGGCATCGCTATTCTGTATTTCTTCCACGTGTCATCGAGCCCGTTCCGTTCACAAATGGCTTCACGGTGAAACTCCGTCCCGATGAATTGATAATAGGAGCTTCGAGATGAGAAATTGATTCGTCAGGGCCATTAGAGGCTAAAGGGCTTCGAGAGTCTCAGGTGAATTCTTAGAACCTCTACGGTAGACTCACCTGTTTATTGAGCAAACAGACGAAGGCTTCAATCAGACACGATTCTTTTTCACATCGAGCATAATCATCGAGTCTATTACATATCGTACACAATTTAAACGCCGTTACTACGAGACACTTTCGCCTCTTTGTATTTTTAATAGTCGGAAAAAAAAAGAAATTCCACTCCACGCAATCGCTGCAAACAGAGTTAAGTCTCGTTACGCGATCTATTATTACCGATTTATCATCAATCTCCGCGCGATCGTATATTAAACTCGATAAGAACATAATTTCGATCTATCGAACGGTAAACTACGAGGAACGTCGGTTAGAAAGAAAAGAAAAAAAAATTAAAAATAACTCTATCTTATCGATGATTATTTTTAGGTTTTTTGTTTATTCGATAATCTTCGTAATCGAAGCGGCAATCGATCGAATCGCGATCGTCTATCCAGCCCGACTGATATAACCGTGTCTCACAATTTTTGCTAGACCAAGCGCGATTATTGAAACAAGAGAGAAAAAAAAGTTTCGCTCGACCGGCCCATGTGCTTCCTCGATAGTTGCGTTACGAGTCATTAATCACGATTGCGCTACGGATAACTACTTTCTCAGTGAGCTCTCGAGGGTCCTGCGGCTACGCGACTGCAGAACTTTCCACCTCGCGCCACGCAGGACACTCGAATAATCCGAGCTTTTATTTTATTAATCAGATTTTTTATCTCTTAAATGTCTTCGTTCCCTCTCGAAGCTCGTATCCGAGCGAGTCACGTGTAATTAGTTATGTAAATCGAAGATTGACGGATGGCCGCGTGGGGTAAATAGGAAGAGAAAAAAAAAAAACAAATGTGTTTATGGAAAAGACTTTCGATCGTCGAGGCGAGTACGGAGTAAGCGGAAGGATTGTATCGACGAGAGGTTGCTGACACTGTCCTCGCCGCCTCGTCGAGCTTCTCGTTGTGGTCGGTTGCAGTCATCCGAGTGTTGCACATGTTTCCCTTCGGAACGTACGTGCCCGGTTTCCTCAAACGTCGTCACATCCTGTCTCTCGAGGCCCGTTGTTGCGTTGCGCGTTCCGCACAGAACCCTCTCTATCTCTCTGTCGACGGAATGAACGGGGAGCGAAAGAGAGCCACGCCTGCGTTACGCAAAGGCGGTGCACTGAACAATAAACCCTCCTTTGCCTTGTCCTTTTTTTCTTCCTGCCTTTTTTTTTCCTTTTTCCACGCTCTGGCGTCGCAATTGCCAGAGAAACTTTCGTACAAAGCATTCGAGAATATACAAGGTATCGAGAAATGAGATTTAACGAGATCGGAAAGTTGCAAAAACCCGTCCCGGCCGCGGATAGGTTTCTCGAACGAGCGAGCCGGGTTTTATTGTGCGGAAGAAACAAAGAGTTTCACGGCATTAAATACATCGGGCAAGTACCGAGCGTTGACGAAAACGAAATCCTCGAAACTACGTCGATAATCTCATTGATGAAAAATAAAATAATGGTCAATAAATGGTGAATGAATAAATAATTCACGCGATTTGAAAAAAAAATATATAATACAGACTATCCCTCAAGGTCCGGTGAAGTCCGGCCAAACGTGGGATTCAGGGAGAATTTCGAACACTTCCCAATGGGATAAAACTCTGAAAAGAATCAGAGTCATAGAGAAAGTACTGAAACGATTTATTGTACATAATAAAAATACCAAAATTCTATTCACAAATTAATGAAAAAATTAATTGTTCAACAAATTACCGGCAACTTGACTTTTTTAAATCGTTGATAACATTCCGATGGTATTATTTTGCAAAATCAATCTTTGTAGAACCTTTTAGATGCCTGATTTCTTTCAGACATTTATCCCACTGAGAAGTGTTTTAAATTCTTTTTGAATCTCACGGTCAGCCGGACTGTGCCGGCCCTACTACCTTGAGGCATCGAAATTCAATCAAATTTCGATGCGTTATGCTCGTTCGCATAAATCGAGTGTGTAAGAAAGAAAAAGAAAGGAACAGTTTTCATTGGTACAAAGCTCTGGTATCCTTGCGCCGTGCATTTCTCATTGAAGTAAATGTCTTCGTCAGGCCTTGTAAGATCGCCGGAAGGAAAGACAATCTGTTGGTGTACGTCCCGCGGCGTGACGCTCTCGCTGTACCATTGATGAAAAGGTGCGCGGGGCCTTCTCTGCCTATGCCGCTCGGTGCATTCACCATCGCGCTTGTATCGCATACGTGTATATACACTTGTGCTATATATACGCCATTATATATAGGTAGTGTCGAGTCGTGCTGGGCATGCTGCATCGTGCCCTGGGCCCCCGCGTGTATTTGCATAATAAAACATGACTGTGTGACGGGACTGTGTATGCCCAGTGATTCAACAGCCGCGGTGACTATATGCAACACGAGTGTGCCATCGACTATATCCATCGGGAGAGAGGGTCTTCCCCCCCCCCCCCTGGTGATGTCGTTCGAGACGTATGAGAGAACCCTTTTAGAAACCGGAAGCTCCGAGAGGCCATACGCTGCACACGAATCGTCTAATCGGAATATCGCACCTTCGCTCCCATCCATCTCTGTGCTCAAACTCAATTAACATTTTTTCCCTTCTTTCCATCCTTCTTTTTCACTTTTTTCGGTTCAAAGAAGGTTTTGGTCCTTGGCTTTTTTGGTTTGGGAAGAGTCGACGAATACCGATTGCTTGAGGGAAAACTTAATTATCTTAGCTGTGAACTGAAGCTTCCGCGAAGATCTTAAGACCGAGATTAAAAAAATCGGTCGATACGACCAAAACTCCCCTTCAGACTATTAGCGAGTTTCCACCGGGGCAGGAATCGGACTGAAAGTCTGGATCTGGTGGTGACTGCTAATGAACTCGATGTTCGCTAGCCAACAACCAATTGGGCAGTTGAATATTGGTTGTACACGGCTTTTTTCTTTAAAATCAGCCGGGTGCTCGCTCATCTCTTAATTCTTCATCCCGATAAACCGTTTCACCATCGCGCCGGGCATATTCGCAACTAACGTTCAAAATACACGAGTATCTTTGTTCGCTCGGATAATTGGCGATTCCTCTCGATTTAATACCTCCTGACGATTTCTCGGTCTCGTCCTTCGGCCGGATGTCGAAGAAGCAGCGTCCGGTTTTTCTCGAATCGTTCGCCAGCCTCGTTGACCAACGATCTCGCGACTCCTTTTCTTCCACGAACTCGCGTTGGCACTCGCGTTCGCAGCTTCTCTCTCGGATACGCGCTTCGCTCCGTAACGCAATTCACTTCGGCATTAATGCGTCGTTTAAGCAGCGAAATTGACGTTTTTACGTTTAATGTAACGCATACGTTAATTTTCAATGATTTCGAACGAGTTCCGAGTACAGAGGCCGGGGTGGAACGGGTATGGAGATCGAGGGATATATCGTATCTTATCTCTCATTGACGGGGGGGTTTCTTCAGGGTCGCGAAACGAATGAATTCAAGGCCACGAAGGATTTAGAATCGCAATAAGAGAACGCGAATGGAATATCATACGCGTACGGTGATGTTTCGCCCGCGTGATGTTTATGCGTGTACGTATGACGAGATTCGTATGCACTTTATAATAATATATACGAATTTACGTGGGCAACGAGCGTGGCGCGCGAATGCGAGCGCATCAGAAATCCATTAGGTCCTTTCACCGTGTAGGCATACACCGGTTATGTACAAACGGTTATACGCTCGCCACCCACACGATGTATACAAACCGAACTCGCGTGTGTGCGCGCGCCCGCGTGTGTTGGCATAATTGTGTATATATAGTTTTGCGTGTATATTATAACGTGGCGTTCATATAGATACTGCAGAAGTGCATCATCGGGATAATGCACCACCAACAGTGAAAAGAGGATATAAGCAAAAGAGATCCGGCCACAAAGACACGACGGTAACGCGTATTTGCATAAGACATGAACTGTCCCATTGTGAAGGAGTCGCAGATGCCGTCGAGACTCGAACGGTCTCTCGTGTCCACCGTAAACTCACTATGAACCGAAGCTACGGATTGTAATTCAACTCTGTTTCTCGAACGAGACACTTCATAAACTTTTATTTCAATAACCGAGACTCGTAAATACAGTGAATTGATTCGATTATTCTTTTTCTTTATATGTACAATGGGATACTTTGAGAGCGAAAAAGTTAAAGAATTGTTCTTGGTCAAAGAGAAAAAAACACTAGTTGGAAGTAACGGATGTCTATGCATTTTATTGTCCTTTATTTTTTCATGCGCTTCGATCATCCCCTCGATAACGGACGGGTAAAATAGTAACAAACGATAGTGCTGATAGTTATGAAATTGTTATCATTACTCATTTATAAAATTGAATATTTATGAAATTTAGTTACTTTTTTTCAACAAGTCTTGCGCGAGTCAAATAGCATTCTTATTATTACATTCCCAGCCAAAAGGGAGATGCCAAGATAATTTTCAATGCTTCCCAATAGAATAATAATCTCACGACAATCGACCATATAGAAATTAAAAAATGATCTATAAATTATAAGGATAATTAATTACAAAAATAGTTGAACAAATCAAGCGCCCCGGTCGTGTCGCTTAATTACTTACTTAATGACTTAACTGACTTAACTTACTGACTTAATGCGCAAACGCATTGAAAGAATTGTTCCCGCGACCACGCCAAAAGTACTTTCGAAGTTGAAGTAATGTAGATCGTTGCCTGTGCAGATTGCACATAGCACTGTTGCAAATGTGGCAACAGTTGGGCGAGGGGAATACGTGCAGGGGCCAGAGTTGTTGGGGCCTGACGATTGACGACCAGGACGTGATCCGGGGCTTCGCTTCCGGTATTACGTTGTGGCACCGATAGGGAGTGATTGCGTGTTGCTCGATCGATTCGAGATATCGATTCGATCCGGATCCCGATCACTCGCCTCGCGGTTGCTCGCCTGTCGATGCTATTGTACCGATTCGATAATAATACAAAGAGTCGCGTTAATACAATCGCCCGTCGAGCGATCTTTGTAATGGTAGCGGCATAGCTGCGAGCAATGCCGTTGGGTTATTGCTGCACTTTGCTGCACCTCTGCGCCGTCGTGAATGCGGACGACATACGCGGGACGATTATGATTTATTGCTCGACTGCCGTGTATCGGAATAGAATGCAAAGGCTTCTCTATATCGGTAATAGCCGTACATAGTTGCGTAGGTATACTACCGATATGCACAAAGTGCGAGAAAGCGCAAAAAAAAAAAAAGGAAAAACGGACAGAAAGAGGGGTGAGAGATGCGAGAAACAGGCCGAAATAAATCGTCCTTCCCCTGGCTTCATTAGATACGGCTGAGAGAGCTCGATAGGGATAAATCACTTAGCTCCGGACACATCGGCGATCGTCGCCTACAGGCCCACGCGTGCTCCGCGGATCGTCTCATCGAATACTATGTCCCGTAGTCTAGAAAGTATTTTCTTTTTTACTTCGTCTCGTGGAAAAGATAAAACGGCAGTGAAAAAAAATTAAGAAGAAAAAAATTGAGACACTTATGATTAATACTCGAATAAAATAGCCGCAATATCAGTCACTAATAAGACAGAATTCGATTAAACTAAACTTGTTTTCGATAAAATAGAATTTATTTAGATCCCCGCAAAGTTTGCTATTTATCGAGTAAAATTTCAACTGGTATCAAAGGTAAAAGTATCGAATTTTTCTTTTTTTTTCACGAGCCGTATGAATAAAACGATCGAAGCAGCACACGCGGTAGATACGTTCGTGATAAAGGCAATGAATTAAAGCGGCGAGATTTGTGAGGCCGCGGTCGTGAACAAAGTTGAATTTAAGCATGCGCGGGGGAGGCTAACTTGATCCTCGGGGCTCTGACTTATTTTCTGGTAAATTAATCGATCGTGCTCGCTAATCCGCGGCCGAGTGAACATTTTGCCGCCGCGTTAGACGGGCAATCCTCGCTTTCTAGTGGCCGCGGGTAAGCAAAGATCGACCGAGACCATTTAAGGAAGCTTGCGGCGGAGAGGCCCGTTGGCACGCCCGGTATCCTCTCGGTACGCGGTACGCACAGCACATACGCGCCTCTAGGTAGGTGTGTAATGTGTGTATACGTTTACACATATATATATATATTACACATACGCGAAGAGTGCCCACAACTCGTGTTACCATTATCCAGCGGTCGAGTAGCCTCGAACTTGATTTCATCGTCGTCGCGCGGGCGAAAAACCCTCTCGATCGTCGAGCAGTCACTTGGAGAGCATTAGCGCCCGCGATGCAAAAGACCATCAGGATCCTCGCCCGTTTGTCCCTCTATCCTGGGTCGTACAATAAATCACGATTAATAATTTTTTTCACTCTCTCGCTGCCTCTTTTTCTTTCGCATTTCACTGCCGTTTGCGGAGAGATCGCAATCAGAACGAGTGAAATGCATCGGCGAATATGCTCTCCGAGTTGTCGATAAATCGCGGTGCTCAAGAGTCCAACAATTATATATGGTTATCGGCGCGAAGGGCGTTAAATATAAAGGAGAGCGGAGAACCCACGCTCGTGTGTGTGTGTCAATGTGAGGATAAGAAATAAATTTGACAACGTTTATTGGAACGTATTAGCATTCCCGGAGAAGTTTCTGCTTCTACCGTAAGCTAGAGCTGAGTGGGCGAATACCGGCCAGTGGGTAATACCGGTCAGGCTGATTTTCAATAATCGAACTATGATATGAAGATAGAGCTTGAATTATCTTGTTTACGTCAAAAGGAAACGAGTGAGACGAATTCTAGCTTTTTACCTAGTCTGGAAACGCTTTTAGAGCGATTCAATGGGTTTGCTTATTTTCTGTGCAATTGCCATATTTTGGGGAAAAGTTTCAATTGTGGTTAACGTTTCTTGGAATATAAGTAATGGTGAGACAGCGCGGAGGGACAGTAACGTAGCGCGTTTTAGCGTCGCTGCGATCGCCGTTTCGCGTTCGCCGCCGCGCAAGTTACGAGGGAGCTTGATTGAATGATTGAGGAAATCTTCAAACGTCCCGGTGATAATCCCAACGCGAAATTACGCGAGACGCGTCACCACATGTACATATGGTTTTTTCGCAATTCAATTTTATTGGAGCACGAGATTGAATAATGTCGGACGGATGATTTCGTCATCGAGCAATGACTAAAGTAGTCGTACGATTTGAATTTCCGATTGGCGCTCGGATTGACAAGGAATCTCGGGTGATTACTTTTGACAACGCTTTAGTCGGTTTTTTTAGATTTTGGTCCCATCGAGAATTGTTCGAAATTCTCGCTGAAATCTCGCGTGAAATTCACTTTTGGCCGAACTGTACGCAAGGACTACCTCAACGAATTTGCACGATATATAAGCGATGAAAAATCCTTTTGGTTTATTGTTACGAGCACCGTGGATCGTTGTATAGTTTGCGGTGAGCTTTTGGCACGTTCACACTCGACCGATCGTCGAGCATTCGTTCTCATCCACTTACTACGCTTCGGCGGTTCGGCCGATCGCTATCTCGCTGCGACAGTGAATTATTGACGGTGTATGCTTCTCGCGTGTTCGTCGAGTCGTTGTTTCATGCATATACGTATACGACACTACTATGTAAATGCTATTGAGCATTTTACAGCCCGGTTTATATGTGTTTTCTCGCGTTCCAATGCCAGAGCTCCGGATGATAGGCCGGATTGTTGACGCCTATTGAAATTGTTTCTGTCGTTCCGCAGTGGCTCGCTTCGTTCTATTCAATACTGATGATGCATGCCTCACCGAGACGGAGGATCAGCAACGAGAAAAGAGATTCTCTCTCGTCGCTCCCTCTCGTTCATAGCACATAACGCCACGGTTATACGACTCTCGTTAATAAATTGGAACGGCGACAAATTAATCACACGGGATTCCAACGACACGACTCCTCTCGCTTTTCTCTAATCAGGTCGCGCTCTTTTATATACTTTGCTGACCGTAACGACTGTACCGTGCGAGATACACTTGGCATACAAGCTCGCAATCAACGATGCTCGCTCTCTGAGGCCGGGAAAATATTTCACTCGCATTGCCGGCAGTGCCGCTTGAAGGGCCAATAGTGAGAGTCAGAGATTTTATTCAATAATTTTCAATCATCCGACGCCGCGCTTGATTTGTCGTGGAAGGTATCATCTCTTGGCGATATTTTGTTCTGACAAAAAAAAACAATTAAATTCAAAAGATCGATGACGATAAACTAATACAGAATGACTTTGATTTCACAAAAATCTGAAGGATGTACAATTAATAATTACATGGTATTTATTTTACATTTCAAAAAAATTAGGGTAATTTAACAATGATAATAATAACGTATTTTATTGATATCCGATCAATAAAATAATATTATTATCGCGCAAAAATGTAATTTCCGTATTTGGAAATGCAACGGGACGTTGATTCGTGAATCAATTTAATCCGCAAGTATTCGTATAATATTTGGATCAACGAGTACAAGTTCGACGTACTCTCTCGCCCGTTGTTGATAACGATGACGGAGTAGGCGTGACCGAATATGGTTTCGTTTGCCGGTTTCTCTCGCGTACAACGCGCCGGGTCCTTCTCGATGCGAGCGTAGAGAGCGTAGAGGAAGAAGATACGCGGTGCGATTTCCTGATTTTCGTGGCAATTTACCGCAATTTACGGCCCACGCGAGTACGCCAAACGCAAAGTGCACGTAGGCAGTATAAATGCATGAATCTTGGATGGGATTCACGGGTGCGTGGCTCTCGCGCTCGCGTCGTTCTTCCCGCTGTTGATCCACACATATAGGCGCGGGGCGCGCGCGCGCGCTCCCCGCTGCATCCAAGGGCTTTCGTTTGGCCGACAAATCGGACGGTTTAGCAGCCCGACGAACGAAGAGAAACAGAGAGAATGACTATGACGCTCCGTGGGCGCGACGACGAGGCAACGTTTCACGTCCGCTGAATAACGAACGGTTTGATGGAAGTCAAAGATTATCCGTCTTTTTTTCGTCGGCCGACATGTTTTTTTATTTTTTATTTATTTTAATGCGAATTCTATTCTCTATGGTCAGCGGGTCTCGAAGCAACCGGCGATACGGAATGCAAAGATCTACTCGTAGATTTTTACCATTTTTTTAACTTCTTCATCCCATATAAAATATTTACATAAAATTTTTATAAAAAATAAGTTGATAACTAATTGAACCTGCCATCATAGTCGAAAAATTGAAGAATTAAGCGGATCTTTAAGGTGACGTTGACACTCATAAAGTTTTTATCGCCAACACAACGTTTCGTTACAAAAAAATTGTTTATGGAATGCAAATTCGCACACCACGATAGTCGATAATTATAATGATAAAAGAATAAAAATCGCGAAAATAGAACACGACCTGTCGAACTATTGCAGAACCAATATATTTAGAGATAACGTTTATATCTCTCCACCGTCAAATCGCGTGACCTGCGTCGAAAAATTTGAAAAATTCCAGCAGAAAATTTCGCGAGGAATTTATTATAATTTTCAAAATTCCAACGGGGAATTTTTTCATATCGCCTTTTATTGCATTAAATCGTTCGCGATAAATGTTCGGGACATTCTGCAGTCGCAATCTATGCAAGAAAAATTAACCTGTAAATAGCCGTATTTATCTAATCAATCACTGTGCAGATGCTTTGTTATTTGTGTTTGACCTTCGTTCGCAGAAAGGAAAAAAAATTGTTGCGGAACGCGTTCGAAGTAATTACTACTTGTCGATGGATCATTATAAAGAATAAAACTCGAGTAAACGAGGGCAAAGCGATACGGAGCGATTCCGTACTATATTATCATCGCGTGTGCCGGATGCATTATTATAACACTCTTGTAAAATGCCCCGGTCTCTAAGAATCTAAATGCTTCTACACGCTGGCTCGTTGTGTCGTTCCAAACAGTTTCATTACTCACGACGATTCACGAACAATTGGCCCTTTTGTGCATTCCCGACGAGGCGTCCCGCGGACCGCCGCGCGCGTGACTCACGGCAAAGCGCTCTCCGCTCTCGCCCCGCCGTCTCGAGGCTCACTTGGGCTCGACGCACACGTAAACTCTCTATCTCCTTGGCTTCGGAAATTATTACGTGCCGCGACCGATCGCTATAAATGTGCGTGCACGTGCCGCGAGACTACGCGGCACTTGTTCCCCGATTCGAGTATCGTTCGAATAACATTATTATTTCGGACGTATTGTGCATCGAGCTTGTGAAATAAAGAGGTAAAGCGCGCGCTGCGCGGGAGATATCCGTCGACTTTGACCGCTCGAAGAATGCACGGCGGCTTGTAGTCGTCGTCGTCCCGTTGATCGATCGCCGCGGCACGTTGAAACATCCGAAGTTGAACTCTGGCTGGCTTTGTAACTGGAAATACATGCGAGCGATAAGGAATTGTCTGAGAACGTTTCGCGCATCTGCGCTCGATCGGAACCGAGCGACTCGTGCCAGGTGCATATTCATCGACGTTTAGTTTGATTGATTTGTTATCTTTTCTGATAACGAAAAAAACGGGTCAAAGTCAAAGCCGTTTCAGCACATATATTTATTCTCGACTTCGATGAAGAAAATTAAAAAAATATATGTAATAACTATAATAATAAAACTGTAGGGATGGCGAAATGATTTTTTTCTCGATCGGAACGTATCAGTCAGGACAGAGGAGTGTGTTAAGCCTCTGTCAACGCGAAACACTTCCGGGCTCGTTAGAAAGTCACACTCGAGCCTTTGGAAGCCCTAGAAAAAAAAAAGTGGGTACACCCTTTCCCGAGCTCAACGAACCCTCGAGTTTGTTTTTTCAAAAGCACCGCTGACACCCAAACGCGAGGGAGGGATCATGCGAGGACTTCAACGAGATTATGTTTCTAACTATAGAAAGATCTGGAGACCAGACGAGAGTTTGTACAGGGAGGGATTGATCGTTTCCAAATATTTTTTCTTTTCTTCCCGAAATACAACGTTTCTCCAGGGGAACTCGTTTGCTTGTCTTTCGTACGATCAATTTTTCTTCTCCATCGACTGTACATTGTAGATTCTATTTGTAAGAAAAAGAAAGGGATAATTGTCAAGGGTCAAATATGTCATAGGAGTTTTGTCTCATGAAAGTTCTACGGGCCGAGGCGAAGGCTTGTCTCTCCGTGGCAATCAAATCGAAACGGCGATTGACCAGCAAACCGTGAACGGGACAGGTTGTTCAACGTGTGCCGTACGAGCGCGCGGACACACGCGTGGCGAAGCCTGTCCGCTTGTAACGCATGCGTGAGCGTGACACGTGCTCGATCAACCGGCCTCACCGGATCACGCTCGAGATGTTTCGAGCGCTTTCAGAGTGCATTGTTTCGAATCAATGTACGAGACAATAAAACGCTTAGAACTAATGTAGATACTAAACGTGAGGAGCCACTGGACATAAATACCATTTGCTTTACGACGCAATCGCATTCAGTGCGATTATAACAGACAATACCTTTCCAAAGTAAAAAAAAATACATAGAAAATGAAAAAAAATATTTATTCTTTTAATACGTATTTTTTACATATTTTTTTGATATACTTTTTTTTCCATACTAACGAATAACATTGTTACCTTGGAGGAAAGGTCAGAAAAAAAATAAAAATTCCAATCGACCTGTCCGACTTTCCGGATGCGTCATTAAAATTATATAATATTTTATCGATCGAACTTCGCGCTCGTGTTCCAAAGATTTCCAAACGCAATATCACACGATCCAAAAGTACGGTCGTGCGCACGAAGGACAACCTCTTGCGTCTTCGTATAACGAGACGCGTCCGCGAGAGACGGAGATCGTACAGAACAGCTGCCTCGCGCCCGTGACTAACTCTATTCCCGACGTAGTAATTAATTCCACGGATAATTGGCTAATCGTTTGTCCTCGTCTTATAACGCTGAGAATCAACCGTGGCCGATGCTGCGAGCTCGCGCTTGTACTCAATCGACTAGACTTTATTTCATCGCGGATAATCCTTCGTGAAAGACCCGGCTTATTCCGCGCTAAGTCGCGACGCGCCCGACATCCAATTTCTCGTGTTACGTTTGTCCGGCGCGCGAAATAAAGCATCGATGAAATATTCACACACGAGCGGAGCGGATATAATGCCAGGCAGTTTCGAATAATGCGATTTGCTCTTTGAGATAGTATACTAGCGGTACAGTCCGACAAAACCGGCGAGATTCAAAGAGAATTTAGAACACAATGGATTAAAAAATCAGGTGCATGAAAGTTGTTGGAAATGTTGACTTTTCATAATAACAATACCAAAATGGAATTAACAAATTGATTTAGAAAATAATTGCTCGTCGGACCAACCGACAATCTAATTTTTTTTTTCAAATAGAAATAATTTGTTAAATTTTCTTATACGTTTACTCTTTTTCAGAGTTTTGTACCAATAAGATTTTGTATAAGACGAAATTCTGAAGAAAAAATCATGCGAATTCAGTACAATTAACAAATTGTTTTTATGCGAGAAAATTTAATTATGCAAAATCAATATCTTCAGGATCTATATGCTTGAATTTTTTTTTCAAATTTTTATCCCATTGAAAAGCGTTCGAATTTCTGATCGATTCTCACGTTCGACCGGACTGTACGGCAAGTACCGCCGTAAGCCGAGAGAGACAGGCTAGAAGGCTCGAACATTCGGTATAGCGTCAATAACTCGCTTGCGCTCTTCGTGTCAAAGTACAAATAATGAAAAGGAAGATGGGAAAGAGCGAGGAGACGAATTGGATAAGCAATAGAGCGCGCAGATAAGTCTGTCAGGAACTGCAGCGCCGACCGCGCGGCTTCGCTGCGGAAGAACTCACCCGGAGTCTTTATGTTCGATGATTAGCGATGCAGATTAGTGACGACGCGAGCACCGATTCGTGCGATACGCACAAACGGCAACTATATTCCATACCGAGAATATATTAATCTCGCAACGGCATTGGTGGACGTTTGCACGCGCGAGCGGAGGAAAACACATTCTTCGCTAGTGTAACGCATAATTATAGGATATTGTGCGTTCGTTAGGCCGGCATTATGCGTCTATCAATGCGCTTCTGCCACCGCGAATCGTTTCAGCCAACACGCAAGCTTTACGGCAGCATCTCCTCGCATTTCCAGATGCGACGACAGACGCGCATGGCATAGAAGATATACGAGGCGTTCTATTTTAACTCAGCTCAAAAAGATATGCAAAAATTCTCGAAACAAATTTCCCGATTTTTTACGACGGGTCCCCTTATTTTTTTTATTATCTTTTTTCGAAAATCTTGACACCATTTATTTTTCGACGTTGAAATCGCTTTCTTAGTTTATCTGGAAAAAAAAATTAAATAATACATTTTGTTTCGCGTGGAATGCCTTGTATGCACTTGTATTTGCAGCGACTCATTGCAATATATTCTCTTTCAATTCTTCCACCAATCGCAGTCGTCAAAGAAGCGCAGCAGCTTCTTTAACGATCCTGCAAAATCGATGTTTATGAATTGTGAGCGAAGATTACCTTTCAAACAAATTCCAAGAAATCGTGATTAACAAGTTGACGAAATCGTCGGAGCGGCCATAGAGAACGAGTAATCAATCTCGAGGAGTCGTAAAATTAGTTATTTCGATTGCTACAGGAATAACCATCGGTGAGGAATGTCTTTTTTTCATTATTTTTATTTTTTATAAATCAACACGCAGGTGGATATACGCAGGTAGATTGAATAGCCGTGTATCGATGGCGCAATTCCAGAAAGTTGCGATAAATATCAACGAGTCGCTGGTCGCTGCTCGCTCTGTCTCGACTTGTGGTACAATCTTTGTACCCGAGTCGGTTCTGGATGGGGAGGGATATTACGCGAACAAGCGAGATGTACGACATCGGCGAGACCAGAGGGGGGGAGGATCGAAGAGTAATCAACAATGTTTTATGCTAAACGCTCGATGTACGGAAAGAGAGAATCGAGCAACCTCCGAAGCTGCTTGTTCGCGTCCAAGTAGCCGCAATCCGAGGACGTTGGATCCTCTCCTCTCCCTGTGCGGATAAATATGCGCACGGCACGGTGGATGCAGTTCGGTACGGCGCGGCTTAACGCAGTCCTTGCCATAGTGTTCATTTCGCATAAGTTTGCGAAAATCGAGAGAGAATTGCGAACACTCCTCGATAGTATAAAAATCCGAAAGAAATCATGCATATTAAGGGTACTGAACAGATTAATATTATTAAATAATCATTCCAAAATATTATTAAAAAGTTGATGAAAAAGAAATAGTTCAACAAATTTCTTGGAAACAGAATTTTATTTTGATGAAAAAAATTCGCTCATTTTTTTGAATAGGCAGGAATTTTTTTATAATTCTAAATTCACTTTGAATTTTACTTGTTTATATGACGAAATTGTGTGGAAAATCATAAAATTCAAAGTGAATTTGAAGAATCTAAGAAAATTCATGTGTATTCAGAAAAATGAACAAATCATTTTTAATGGAAAAAAATTGGGTTTCCGGGAAATTTGAACAATTTTTTTTTCATCAATTTGTCAATAACATTTTGAAATTATTACTAGGCAATATTAATCTTTTGAGTTCCATTAACATGCAGAATTTTTGTCAAATTTTTATACCATCGAGAAGTGTTCGCAATTATCTCTCCATTTTCGCAAACTTATGCGAAATGAACACTACGCGCGAGGACTACCTCAAGCTCGGACGGAAGACACGTCGAGTGAAACCTACAACGTACCGGAGATGCACTCTCGGTACACTTACCTGCTCTCTGCCACGTAGGTAAGTCCATCCTGTTGAACGTGGGCACTCTGGTGACCACGCACGATTCAACCCGTTTGAAACAAGCCATCGCATAGAATGCGTACATTCTAAAAACGAAGAAAAAAAATCTACAAAAATGCATAAACAGTGAAAAAAGAAACTATCGTTCGAAGCGAACGGGAGAAGAAAAATGTTGGAGGCGCAAAGAAATTCCCGATTACGGTGTTATATACCGCGAGTTTCGCGACCGTTGAAACCGCAATGGCCGTTTCTTATTATCATCGTTCGACGGACAAACGGCACAGTCATTAGCAGTCCAAGGTAAAGCAGCATTTTTTGCGGCTCTTCAACAGAGTTTGTCGAAGTCACGGAAGCGATTTTGCGAATGGACGATGTTCGAATTTTTTTTCAATTTTCGATGTATACCGGAAGCTCGGAGAAATCTAGGACTGCCCGCAGTTCGCGATTTACTTCGAGGTTTTTTTTCTTCGATTTTTCTTCGCCGATATTTTCAACGCGTTTCAGCGCAATGTGCCAATCACTGTGCCGATACGCCTCGGTCGCAGTAAAACTCGCGACTCATGGAAAGCGTGCAGTTTTTTTTCGTTTCTGTCCTCGCATAGCTTCAGGTGAGACTCGAATTGCCGCAAACAAGCCACCGGAACTCCGAGATTATTGCCCCACGTATTCCAGTTACAAGCATTATTCGTTTCGTAGCTCGAAGCTCTCGCGAAACAATTCTAATGAGCTCGAATACTGTTACGCTCATAGACGTCGATGAGCAAAAAATCGTTCTCGCGGTTCGCGATATACACCTCCGGCACGTGAATGAACGTTGACGAGATGTGGTGAAAGATACACGCGCGTGAAGGATACGTATCGCGCGAATTCTCGCTTCTAACGCAATTTTCCCTCCTCGCGCACCTCGTCCAAGAAGCTATCGAGTTTTTTTTGCCACGTCATTTTCTCGGTACGATTTCATCTCGCGGTGATATGAGGGAGAGAGAGAAAGAGAGAAAAAAAAGTGAAGATAAAAAGAAAAATTACATATTTTCTCACGTGTCCGGCGCGCGCGATCGTATCGCGACGGTGCACACATTGGGTGCGTGCGTGCCACGCGCGCTCTTTCTCAATAAGTCGGGATTTAATGATACCAACTAACAGTTTTGCACTGTTCGCGCAGTGGATACACACGACGCGTTAATTCTCACGAGGGAAAACACTTGAATATAATTTATCATGAACTTTATAATTGGCGCATGCGATTATTTAACGAGGGAGTTTCGCAGCTGACGACTGCAAGTATCCGACATTATCCTATCGGACAGATTCGCTTCGAGGCGTTTGTGTATTAATTTACAGTACACATGTATATATAATATAGTTATGCATATTATCGTAATATATAGATACATAATTGAATACAAGAAGTGCAGCGAAGTGTACAAAGTACGAAACAGGTTACGGAGAATCTTATTGAAACGATCGCGACATTATTTCCTTACGGTGAAACTTAACCGAACGAATGAATGTGATAGTCTATTTTGTAAAGAATATTTTATAGTACTTATTGTTTCCTCTTGGATACAAATCGTTTAATTCATATCTTTAATGAAACGTAATTTGCATCTGTATATATTAATGAACGTTGATAGCTTCCGCATAAATGGCAATATTAACAATATCGCGACGACAGTACGGATAAATCGGTCGGATTACTCCGCGAACTGTCCGCCAGTAGAAAAACGCACTTCAGCCGAAAGGATCTTTCTCTCTCGCGTGTAATATGTACGCGCGCAGAGAGAAATCATGAATGACTGAGATTTACGATCCGCGTATGTATCGCGCGAGCGGTGGCCCGTTTTCTATTGCTTCCACGGTCTTAACCGTGTATACGTGAGCGATCGTACTCGCGACAACAACCCGCGCACCGCGATGCATCGCTTTGCCGGCTCGCTTACTTACTGACTGTTCGGTTTGTACTGACAGTCTCGTAACTGCGAGAGAGGAGAGAAGTTTCTACTCATTCTCGTAGACCTAATGGAGCCGTGGAAAAAGAAAAAACGCCTCACGGAGAAAAGACGCATTGCGTTTTCTATCGTAGCCGGAGGAGAAGCGCGATCGAGAATGAAGGCTCGTCGAGGGAACGAGCGATCTCGTTGACCCGATTTACACGCGAGGCAAAATTCTTTCGATAATTGAATTCCTGAACGTCATTCGTATCGGTATTAGCTGCAGATGCTCCACGACGCTAATTGCGGACATCAAATTTCAGCTTTTTTTCTCATGTCTTCGAGATCCATTCATTTTTATCCTCGTTTCCGAGAAGGTTCCTTTTTTTTTCCGTATGTTTTTCTAAGTGTCCTATTTCCGATGAGGAAAATTCGAGCAACGCCGAGTTCTTAGTTCTAGATGAATTTCGACCACAAAGCACAGGCAACGAGTCACGTTTAAACAACGCCGTCTCTATATCTCGCAGTCTCAAAGTTGACGCAGCCTTGCCCGTTGCGTAGCAAGAATTTTCCTTTTAAAAGAGAAGAAGTAGCTTTACGGGTGCACGCGAGAGGCTCCTCTGTGTGCGCTACCATCGTACTCTCACACTGTATTTTTAGGCGAGCCACGAAAGGTCCGGCCCATTCGCGCCGGACATAAATTTGACGTTGCGGATGAACGGGCGAGTGCATAAGACCGGCTAGCAGCGGCACTCGTATTCGCTCTAGTACGAGCCACGACAGCCCTTTGACAGACTTATACGCATCTCCGCAATGTTTCGAGTTGTATTTTCTTTTTTTTTTTCCACATCTCACATACGGGCCATGGGTTAAATCTCCCAAGGATCAACTACCCTCGTTCTTAGCACCTCGTTTACGAATTCGAGACTCGTATACCTAATACATACTTTCCCGTACCTCGAACTATCTCGGTCGTTTTCCTTTTTTTCTCGCAGCTGTAAGAATAACATCGTGGAGGAAAGTTGAGCCGAAAGAATATCGAATTTCGATTGGAAATTCGTCGAATACCCGAACAGGATGAATCGGAATTTTTGTTGTTGTTGTAACTGAAGAATCGATGTTTTGGAATCCTCTGAGAATGATAATCGACTAAAGAAGATTTTATTTTAATTCTCGTCGGAACCAAATACGCTGAGTCGGCCTCAAAATAAGTCCCATATTCGTGATCCGTGGAAGGAATATTAAAAAACAAAGAATTTAACATCTAACAATATAATATTTATAATTGACGGATTATTTTTTACAATTGTGTCGGACCGTTACAGGGCCAAGAAAAACTTTTTCGTAACTCGTGCATGAATCGCGGCACTTTCCATGGCAGTCTTGCGAGCCGCAAGTGGCCAATAGCATGCCAGTCGCGAACCCGTGGTGAAATGATAAAGTCGCGCATGCGCAGTTCGTATTTTGTTCACTTTCGGCCCTTGGGAGTTTACTTTCGCCCCTAGAGTCATAACCTCACTTTTCAGTGTTCGTCTCGCGCGACTGCCATTCCAAGTGCCGCAGATTCATGCACTCGTTACGAAAAATATGATGTGCAACGAGGGTCGAATTGGCGATTGCGACTCGTGTGATTGCAGCCCTCGCTTCGCTCGGGCAGCAAACCTCACACTCGTCGCAATCGCCAACTTTCGACCCTTGTTGCACAATATACTATTCAGAAGCGTAAAAAAATACGGTTTTAGCACAAAGTGCGACGTTAATGATTCGCAATAATTTTGTTCTTGCTTTTTTTCAGCCGGACTAGATTCTCTCGGGAACTACTTTGACATCGAGCAAAGAAATTGGTACATTTTCTTACGGAATGCAACGACAAGGTAAATATTTTCTTATCTACTTTTTTTTTGGATCGCGAGACCTGTATTTTCGTTTGCGCAACGAAGTGTTTGATTTCTTTTTGGGCTCGTCTTTTACTCTTACCTCCCCCGAGGTATACGATAGCATGCACGGCCTTACGTAAACGAATTCAATGTTTATAAAGAATTTTGAGTCCCGGCCGCGAGTCCGCAGCAGGAAACGGAGAAGTCGTTTCAAGCGTAAACTCTCTCCTGCCAAACTGTGATCCGGCGACTATTTTTGGTTGGCATTTTTATTCACGCCTTCAGCTCGAGAATGGGTTGCGCAACGCGCGAGGCGTCAAATTATTAATAGCGATTGTCCGTAATAAAGTTTCGCCAGGCGTGATAAATTGTGAAAAAAAAAAATGGGGAACCCATCCGCGTATGCTCACGAAGATTTTGTGTGCAAACATCTTCGCTTCGCACATTCATTAATTTATTTACATCAAAATAGTCGTAGTTCGACTCTAATTCTTTCTAAAGATCTCGCAATTATTCTGACTTCAATTACTCGACGTTCCTTTAGAAGAAACATAACGCTTTTCGAGGACACTGCATTTTTAAGGCAGCAGGTGCGGCTAAACGCAATTTTTTGCAAATAGAAAATGATTCATTAATTCTTGTACGCAGGATTCTTTTAAATATTTCGTCTAATTTTTTTAAACTTTTTTTTTTTTTGACAAAATCAATGACTCAATGTCAAAAGAGAACGCAAAACAAAATTTAAAAAATTGTCACGAGTACATTAATAACTGTAGTCGATACTTCATTTTTAATAATTTCCTTCAATGTCACTATAAAAGTACCCCAACTTCAATAATTCACTTTCATCCACTGTACGAAAGTACATTAATTTTCGTCGCCAAAACACATTAAATTTAGTTTGCCTCTTCATGCATAGAAGCTTCCAATTTTATTTTGAAGTGCATACAATCTCGGCATTTGAAGTATCCGTCTCGTCGGAGTGCCACCGTAGATGCGACACCGTCATAGCTCAGGCATGCGTCGAGAGTTCGGGATCAGTATGCAAGCGTCTCTCATCCTGCCAAAGTCAAAGCAAAAAAAAAACAAGACAATCCCACTCTCGAAGCTTTATTGTTTTCTCTCATACGAGACAAATAAACATAAACATGTCGAGAGACATTCGTTCTCCACGGGCAGACGCTACGATATATTGTTTCGTGCATACTACACCGGTCCCCTCTCGTCGGCTTTATGACCATTCGATAGTGTTTTACGAGCTAGTAATGGACAGGTTGTACCCTCGCGTTAAAATAACAATGATGATAATATTTCGTGAGATGCTGGACGAGGCGGAAAGACAAGTCGGCGTATGAATGCGGCCCGGCTCTTCATCTCTCTTTCTCTGTGGCCCGTCTTCCCGGAGCCACGGGGGTGCTTCTTCTCTCGCCCTCGAACTCTTCTTCTCTCCGCAGCTCACTCTCGTCTTCTCCCCGCGCTCCATACCGTTGAAACTTTTTGCCCACGAAATCCCACAAGCTTCAAAAAATTCAACCCTCACGAACCTTCTCAATTGTTCGTAGAATCGAGGGTAAGAAAAAAATACAATAAGATCTTGGAAAGATATTCGAGTCTTTGGAAAAAATGAAAATGAAATTTCAGGAATTCATGCCGTTGTAATCTCCATAAACACAATTTACGAAATTTCATCCGCGAGAATATTTAGTCAGCGAAAATAGTTCAAGCTGAAAAGAATTTTTTTGCTCCCCGAATAGTCATCGTCGATGCGAAAATAAGGGTGGTTTCGTTACATTTTTTTTTCTTCTCTTTTTTTTCCGTGTTTTATCAGCTGCTCATTCGATGCCCGTTTAGGAAGTGTTTGCGGAGAAACGAGATAACGCGCTTCGAGTAAAAAAGAATGCCCGCAGAGATGATGACTCCTATGCCCACCCTCGCGCTACCGTTATCGCGAGAATTTTGTGAAGCAGATAATACATATTTCGACTCTCGACGCTGTGGGTTTAGCCCGTACGGAAAACGGCCCGTAGATCATTGCGAGGAACCTTCTGTGATTCAACAGTAACCGAATATGGGTCGGGAATTAGAGCCTTCTGGTCCATTATCTTCCGTGGGTTGTTCTCGGATCGAAAAAAAAGTATCGAATGTTGCGATAAAAAAACAGAGAATGAAACGGAAAGCCTCGCAGTGTCTCAATTTTTTCAAATATGTTTTCTTTTTTTTTTTTTTACCCAATTCAATTGTGCGTGCGCAGCGATAAATAATTTTCAACAGTGCGCTCGAGAGTTTTCGTTGTACCGTGAGGCTTCTGATGGTTCTCGTTCGCCGTCTCGTCGCTCATTCTCGTGTGAGTCACACACCTCGTCCACTTCGAGCAGCCTCTGGAAAAGAGAACACAATATATATATTTTATTAAAATGCGAATCTCGATGCGAGGCGATCCCGCGCGTCTTGCCCGCTGCGCAGTTACGGCGAGACACGAGAAAACTATAGGCGCGGGTGAATCATTGCGCGGACATCATCGGCCTGAGGATAAAAGGAAAAGTGAAGAAGGCGCGAAAGAAGTACGGACGAGAGTGGAGTGATTAAATTCGAATAAAAACGAAGAAAAAGAAAAATACATTTTTAAAACACCGTCGTTGCGTCGAGAAGGCTTCTCCGACTCGGCGTTCAACTTTATTCACGGTCGTCGTGCAGGTGAATAAAAAAAATCACGTTCTTGGGAAAACGTGAGTTCATCGACGATATAGTTACGTTCGATAAAAAAATGGCCTCTGTTAACGTCATCTTTTGTCCATTTAAGGAGAGTGTATCGCTACAGTTCCAGTTACTAGCGAGAATTTGAGCGAATTTCGAATATCTTCCGAAGGATTAAGAATCTGATGAATTTCAGCATGGGGAGGGACTTAGGAAGATCAAATTTGCATAATAGTAATGCCAAAATGTTGTTAACAAATTGATTGCATTTTTTTTTTCAACGGATCATTCGATAATCCAATTTTTATTTTTGAATATAATTTTTTTAGAATTGTTTCTAATTCTAATCGCTAAAGTGCAGACTCGATACATCCACCATTCGAACGTGAGGTATCACGAAAATCAGCACGCAGAAAATTATGAACTCTAACTCATTATAAACTATTGAATGTTTCATGGTTAATTTTTTTCTTCAACCTTTGTCTCGATTTGTGTATCCAAAGCCGCGAAATGTTTAATCGTCACGAGCGTTTCCACGACAAAGAAAAATCGCAAAAAATCGTGCGCGATTCCTCGACGCATTAATTCAGATGCGAATGTGCGTCGATTCTTTGCGTGCCAGCTTCGATATTTTCTTACACGCGGACTGATAAATATCTTCGCGTGGAATAGGTCGCTTTGTAAAATTCTCGATCGAACAGCGTCATCGTTGGTGCGCCTTTCTCGCGTTCGTGATCGAAAAACTAAATAAAACTTAGCCGGTGGATGAACAAGAAAAAAAGAAAAAAATTAAGAAGACGGAAAGAACGTTGAAAAAACATCGAAAAACACATCGAGTCCGTGCGAAAGGATTATTACTAGTCATTTATTACTCGGTCGCGAGAAATCGCGCCGCGAATTCTAGCGGTCCGCCGAGGGCCACGAGATCAGAAGAAGCGAAGTCAAACGGGAGAAAAAAATACGAAGGGAGGCGAAAGAAACGAATACGAAGAGGATGCCGAGATGAGTTCGGGTGGGAAAAATAAGAAAAATTGAACAAAAACACGCGTGGCCTTTATCTGTCCTCCCGGCGCGAATTCCTTGCGAATATTTCAATGGTGTTTGCCGCGCAGCCGAAATATTTCCGTGCCCCGTGTGTTTGCGCTACCGCGCAAGCATTATAAGAGGCATCTTTATGCCTTGCATATTTTTCTCGCGAAGCTCGACCGAGCGGCCGCCACGCGCTTCTCGCAGTCTCGTTAACCCATTTCAAGTGGGTGGAGAAAAGCACAACGCTATAAGGAATATCTCGCGAATATCTGCGTGTCCCTCGTGTTTTCTTCTTCCAAAAGTAATTTGTGCACCGAGAGCCTCTGTCGCTCGTTGCGAGCCCGATGCAGTTTGGATGCGAGTCGATTGCCAGCAGTATTGTATGGGATCGAATTGTTTCGCGGCTAGTCTCATTTGCATACCTACCCCAACGACAATATTAACGCAACTCTTGTCGCTTCGCCTCCCCTCGCCGCACCCCCTCCCTTATCTACCCGCTGTATAATATTACAGGAATACTTCTTGATTTTATGAAGAAAAAAAAACTTGTATGCAACCGAATCTTCCGTAAAAACAACGAAAAATGTTTATCGATTTTTGCGATTCGATAAAAAGATTTGAGATGAAATAAAGACGACAAAAAAGTATGATAAAAATCTTAAAGGATATTGCAAAAAAAAATATTCTTGATATATGAATTATATTTGATATTTAATCATTATCGTAAGTATCAATTTTTTGTCGATAATTAAATCGTCCCAGGTCTACCGAATTCCTGGTCTATAGTTATATTCGCATTATTAGTGTCCGCTGTACGGTGTCCGGTATAAATAAAAACAAAATATTTTTCTCTAATCGTCCGTAATTAAAATCATCTTCCAATATCGTCGTTCATAAACAGCGAATTATCGAGGATACGAACGAGAATCGTCTGATATTTCAATACATACATATGTACGGTTTATATACTCGTTTTGGACAGGTCGAGTTCTAAGCTACGCCAGCGGCCACATACCTAACTGTGCGGGCATAGAGCCGAGAGACGATCGTGGCGCGGAGTTGTCTCAACGGGCGCGTGTTCGCGAGAGTAGCAAAACTAGGTAGCCTTGAGGGGTCTGGTTGCGAATTCTATCCAGGCATCTCCTCTGCATACCGAGAAACGTCTATTCTCTCTTTATTTAAGCCGGGGACGATCGTGTCATCGATTTGCATAGCCGCAGAGGGAGCGAGAGAGAGAGCGAAAGCCCCCCCGCACCGAACCGAACCACCTCGGATATCTCGCCGCGGCGTCGATATCCGAACGAGTTATATCGATATAGACTTGTTTTCGCACGCAATGTCGAGGATACACTCCTACCCCGTTTGCGCCGCACTTATCCTATTCACTGACTACTTAGTCGAATCAATCGCGTTAAAAACCAGTCCCGATTCGTTCGTCTATGAAACAAACGAATGTATCTCCAACTTCATCTTATTGACCTTTTGCTTGGGGCGTCGCAGTTTCCTCGTTGAGGTTTGAGTAGCGCGAAAAAGTAAAAAAAAAGAATGTTGCATCAATAATAATAATAATAATAATAATTACGGTATACATATAAAAAATGCATGGAGGGGCTGAAGTCACGAAGTGGCTACAGTTCCGGAGGTTAAAATCAGAGAGTGGATAAGGTCGCGGTGGGATTAAAGTCCCGAAGTGGGCTTTAACGCGACATATTCCTCCGCTCTCCCTCTGGCCACGCTTCGACAAAAAATATTCTAAGTCCCTCCTTCCCTTGGAATATCTTCTTTTTCCTTTTTTTTGGGGAGAGGGAAGGGAGCAGCAGCGAAATCTTTGTATACATATAAAGCGATATCTCAGTGGGGTTTTTTCGATATTAATAATAATAAGTATTAATTGCATATGATAAGAAAATGTATTACAAACATGCACATCTTTCTTTCTTTTCATTGATTATAATATAAAGATTTATAGTAGAAGAAAAAGATTGAGAGACACAATTAAGGAATTATTTATGGATAAAGTTTTGTGATAAGGCTCTTGCGTCACTACTGGTTTTATTTACTAGTTTGCATACGTTCTCGGTAACGTCCCGCGAATTATCAATTATCATCGGAGAACGAGCTGAGACCGAAGTATCTTGTCTTTCACTCTTCCTCGGGTTCCCTGCACTCCGGGATCAACTCATCACAACCGTCACCGTATTGTAATACATACAGCGTCGCGATCCTCTTTTTTTTTCGTTTTTGTTTACTCTGATAAAATGCCATTGATAAAGGCGTAAGATGTGTCGCGACTTATAATGTGACGATGATGCGCTGCGACTGCAATCGCGCGTAATCTCCGGCGCCTAAAGTGTTGCAGTTCGGACACGGTTGATTCCGCGTAATCAGGCTCTCCGGAGAGACTAGCCGAGATGCCGAATGAGGTAACGTCTTCGAGAAAGTTTTCTTTTTTTCGTTGAGTCATCTACACGCACAGTGGCATTGAATACAATTTATAAATTCTCGTATTACATTTTCTTCTTCCCTCCGCGAGAGTTTGGTGGATTAAAAAAAACACGCACAAAAAAGTGGGTAACAAGAGTGCCGTTTCGTCTTTATGAAGATGCTCGACGGAATTTTTATACCGTCGAGACGATTTGTCATTCGCGGTACCAGTTTTTATAATCCTATCCGAGCGTCGCGCGGAGGGAGGAGGGCTCGGCGTTGTCGCGGTTCTTACCTCCGACAAGCCTGTGTTATACACCCAGTTGGTAAAAGGAGAGGTAACGGTGAATGGGTTCATTTTATCAATGAAATCGAGGCTCCGCTCGAAGCGAGCGCGGAGCGGCGGGACGACAGGCCAAGAGGGAAAGGTGCAGGAAGAGAGTATCGCGCGAGCGCGAGGATGAATGAACGATCGAAACCACTCTCGGTGGGCTTCGACGTAACATCGATGATGACGCTTTCGGATACAGATTCCAACGGAAAGAAAACACCAAAGGGCGTGTTACGTGAGATTCCGTCACTCTCTCTTTATCGCGACGGCGCAGGTAACTCGATATCGTCGAAATCTCACGAGACCTCGTCTCGTCGTCGTATTCCTCGCGCGCTTCTTCTCATCCTCGAAAAATTCTCAAATATGTGCAGTGTGAAAAAATGTGCTGCGAATTGAATGCACTGAGACCTTTCATGCGTAAACTGGTAGAATTAATTTAATGCGGAATTATAATGAAATTCAATTCAGGTACATTAAATCATCATAGAGATACTTTTATTAATTTAATGGACCTGTGCCATAAATTCAATAATGTAATGGGCAGGCAGAAAAAATTCTATGTTCGATTAATTAAATTAACGATTTTCTTTTCCACGTTTCGCGGATGAAGCATCAAATTCGAGCCGACAACGTTTTGAGATAAAAGATTAAATTGGCCGAAGTTTTCGGTGATTCTTTTCTATTGCCATGTGATTAGGAAGACGCTAATTGATAATGACGATAAAAAATACGGATCGTAATAGCCTTCGGATTTACGGCAATTTTTTTGAGTAAATCAAATGATAAATCACAGAGACGTTGATGCTGATGAATCTTAAGAGGCCTTCGGTAACATTTAATAACGTTTTAATTCACGTGTTTCACGTCCGACGGAGTCTTTAGCTCGAGTACTTGGCAACTTGGGATAAGAATTCAAAGAGAGTCCGAGAGTCACGTGAAAAAGCGTGATAGAGAAAGAGAGAGTGAGAAACAGTGAGGAGCCACAGAGAGACAGAAAGCGAAAGAGATTAGGATCTCAGCGTGGACTCAGCGTAGAGAGAAGGCCGACCGCCCGTCGTGAGAGCGAGATTTTTCGTCCAGGATTTTGGATCGTCTCGACTCTCGCGGTGGCGGCGTCGTGGTCCTTAACGTATGCATATATACTGGCGAGTATCCGCGCCGCGGCATTCTCGTTTTTAACCTCGCGCTTAGCCCGGTGCTCGAGATTAAACCCCGCGTGAGGGATATAGCCGAGCCAGTGTGTCGTAGCGCGGTGAGGAGTAGCGAGAGAAAATTTTTCGAGGGCTCCAACGTCGGTAACGGCCAAGAGCCGCGGTATAGAAGCAGCAGAAGCGAGCCCAGCGGTCATCGAGGCCCTTCTTCGCTCGTTTTACGCTCTGGCTCCTCCAATAAAACCCTCGAACCTCGTACAACAGCGGCACGACCCAGCCGGCTTATTCACAAGGAACTTTAAGGAGCGCGCGAGAGAAGCCCTCGCCTCTTTCTTTTGCCCTATTTATCGGCTTTTTATTTCATTTTTTTTCAACTCTCGTGACTCAAGCAGCGCCCACGTGGACTCATACGAAAAAAAAAATTTTTTGACCCGACTCTAACTACTCTGCCTCGCGACAGATATTAATCTATTAGTCATAAAGTTAGATGCGCACCCCCTGTAGATCGCGACGGCAGAAAAGTACGATGTTTAATTAGATACTTTAACACTCCCAAACGAGACATATTTATGCTGGCTTTCAATTTTCATACCGCTACGCATGCTCGCATCGTCCAATTTTCTCGGGTTCTCATTTGATAATGGTCAGACTTTGAAAAATTATTATTATTCATCATCTTTTTTCGTTTTGTTACTTTCACATAGTAACGAGCGAAACAACGTACTCGAGTTTGAGGCTGTGGGCAAACTTTATATAGTGATATAGTTTTTGTTTTTACAGTTTTTGGTTTATAGTTTATAGTTTTTGAGTATTTTTCCACGCTGAAGACACATCCAATGATAATTGGTAGCAGGTCCGAATTTCGAACGTTTCCCCATGGGATAAAAATCTGAAAGAATTTAATTTTGTGTAGAAAAACGCAATTTGCAAAAATTAGTCAATGTTCTGAAAAAGTTCGTGTCCAGAAAAGTTATAAAAACTTTCTCAAGAATAACCGATAACGATGAACTTCGATATAAAGACTCTCATTCCGATCATTTCGATACAAAACGCAATATGGTGGGTCATCAACGTTTCAGAGGTGGAGATAAATTGAATAAAATTTTCATTGAGTCGAACCAGCAGTATAATTTATCATTGCAGCGTCTTTTGTAAATAGCTCATTGATCAAACCCGTTGATTAATTCATTTCCCATCAATTCTTTTCTGATTCCTTTGTATTTTTTTTTACGATTTATTATGTGTCCATCGCAATCAATCGATTGGTTTGCCCCCGCGTAGTTATAACCCGTTAGGATGCCTGTTATCCCGGCATTACAATAACGGTCCAACGGAATTATTAGAGGAGTGCGGATAGACGAAGGATGAGACGAGGAGACGGCTCACCCCGGGGCCACGTTGGGACAACAAAGGTGGATCCCGCGGCAAGTTCACGATCCCACTTTCGTTAATCGTCTTTAATTGCCACGGATAATTGAGATTAATGGAAAGGCATGCGGGCAAACGAACACTCGAGCGAGCGGGTGGTCAGCGCGACGAGCGCCCCATCATCAACCCTGCCGGTTATTATTTTTTTTATTTTTCAATTTTTTTTTCGCCGCACGAAGTTGAAGTTCGAGGCGTTCGACGAACGGCGAAAGTCATCCCGCGACGCTAGACAAGCTTATAGTAGGACAGTTCGTATATCACTCGTAAAATACGCGCCGCGAACGACGCGCGAGCGCGGCCATTTGTATCGCGCCGGTATGAGAAAAGAGATACGACTTGACGTTTTGAAAGTCGATCGCCGACACGATAATGTAATCATTCGCGAATGCGGTTCAGCCGGTGCGCCCGTACGGTAATTGCTACTATTAATCAATATTTACTAACGTCGATCGCCGCATACCCCACGATTTCTTTTGTAATAAAAATACAACCACGCGGAGAAATGTTTGTCCGTGGGTCCTCGAAGTAGGTCGCAACACCCCGCCGGTTAAAAAAAAAAAAAAAATAATATATATTTACATTTAAGTCTCGTTCATGCACATCGGGAAGATATGGATTAGTTTATCATAATCGCCGGGTGATTCGATTTGCCGTTTCAAACTATTCGCCCAAGTTTTGAAACCGATCGATACTTTTTTCCACAATTAACTCACTCCTTAAATTTTTAAATTCCATTTCTCGATATAATTAAATTCCGATTGCAGAACATTTTTTTGATGATTTCGAGTCCGAGAATCCTTGACTTAAAAAAAAAAATTGCTCACGAGAGCAAAAGGGATGAGCGTGTTTAAATTCAAAACGCGTAGGAACTCTTCGGAGTAAATGCACTTTGCATCGCAGTAAAATTATCAAATTGATGAAATTATCAGTTTAAGAGACCGAAAGAAAAAGAAAAAATGTGGTATTAATCATAGTTATAACATTTATCGCCGATGAGGACGAACGGCCGTCTCCCGAGGGGTGGGGGTGGGGGAGGGGGTTGTATAGCTATCGTATAAATGGCATGAAACACACCGTCGATGAACGCGGCGAGTTACACAACGAGCTTGACGGCGACGGTGGCGGGACTGCGGCGTGCCAGCGAAATTGCTCCATTATTACTTCATCTAGTGCACCGAAGTGGAGAGTATGGATGTTGCACGCGAAGCGTTTCGTCTCTATCTTCCTCACGGTTTTATCCGATCCGCGGTTATCCCGCGTGTGCGCGCTTTCCGCGCCTCCTCCTCGTCATCGTCGTTCCCTCGGCATCTGTGTGCAGAGAAGTCGTCCGAGCTCTCGCGACCACTTTGCCCCAATCCCCCTCCCCTCCTCCGTTCTCCCCGTCCCTTCCGCGTGTGTAGTGTGTTGCTCCGGTTCATTCAACCCAGTCGTTCACGACGAATATCGCTGACCGGACACACACACTGTGTCGTCGTCCGTCGTTCGATAACCGAGAGCGCTCGACGTCAATCATTAAAGTGCCGCGCAGATATTAGAACGAAGAGTGGGAAGCGGCGAAAAGAAAGAAGGAAAAAATGTATCACTAATAATGTACGAAGCGCGAAACAATCAGTAGCGACAAGAATAACGATGGAAAAATGCGTGAAATTTACTGACGACGATAGTACCGACCAAGTTACGCAAGTGTCGCTTATGATATCGAACGACGTAGCATATTCTTGCGAATATAACGATACAGAAAGCCGACTGAATCATCTTTCATATCGTCGTCCGTAACCCAAAAATTATTCCGAATTAAATGTTTTTTTTTTTTATAAATCGACCCTCAAGGGATACTTGAGTTGAAATTTATGTATCTCGCTAAACGAGCTATTAAGTTTGACGAATTTTCGTTTTTTTTACTCCCCTTTTGTTACATATAGTTTTACGATTTTTTTTTTTCTCTAATGACTTCCCACATATGGAGCATAAAGCCCTCGAAAGTACCAAAGCAATAAGAGTCATCACTCGCGTTATTACCATTGTGTTTTTCAATTATTTCATAAAAGTTCGCGAGCCGGATACATCGTTACATTTGTACTGACGAGCTCGTAACACATTATGGCTCGTAATTCTTGTATCGAGGCGTTCACCGCTTGTCCGTACGCCTTTTCCCATGCTCCCGGCACTGTTGTGAGAGTCGAATATATCTCTCTTCGTCTCTTCGCCGGACTATTTCTGCCGTGCAACGAGTTCGTTCGCCGTGTTTGCCCTGCCGCGCGCGGCCTCTGTGCATTACGACTGTTTGTCTCTCGCAAGATGCACACATGTGGGTGCGTCCGCGCGAGCGTCGAGGGCACGTCCGCCCCGCAGTCGGACGAGAAGACCCGCGTGCATGCATGGGCACACTGTCGCCGTCTCGAAATCCCCCCCCTCTCCTCCTGTCGTCGTTTTTCTCTCTCGGTCGGTGTGTTCCGCACGGCGCACAGTGCGAGAGAAAACTACGTCTCGGTCTCAGACACATCCACGGCGTCGACAGCTCTCAACATCGAGCCTGACGAGCTCGAACGGGCGACACAAGGAGACCGTACGAAACTCTCTCTCGACGCCCGAGACTTTCGTACCCCGTACCTATGACTATAATATGAGTTCGGGGAAGAAAACGAATAGAAGGAGAAACGAGAAAAAAAGAAGAAAGAATATCTGCCCGCCGAGGGCGTGGATATTCGAACACTGTTATATTACTATACAAATCTCAACCGAGCTAACTTTTTTTTTTTTCGTGGAGGAGCGACGGGTGGGACCACCCGCGATATAAAAGCGATTAAACGAGAACGAAACTCACGAGTGTGGTACGTATGTGTAGGTACACTATACTCATTATACACCCCATCGAATAATCTTTACATAATCTTACGGCGAGCATAACATCCGAGGACTGAAAAAGATTCTCAGTGACGGAACTCGCAACGGGCGCTGTGAGTCGTGTTGAAGATTCATCAGCGAGTATAATAATTCGCGTCCAGAGAGCAGAATTACGCGAATGTTTTAATTATTCAGTAAAAAATTCGTTTCAACAATAGCTTTTTTAATTATAAAAATAATTTGGGACTTTCATGAAAAGTCACACTTTGTCGAATTTCGTTACGCGGCGCGATGTCTGCGAGAATCCGTCGTAGTCGAGGTTGCGTCGGGCGAACAGTAGTTTGCCGGTTTGACAGCGCGGGACGCATCGCCTCGTAGAAACGCGGGACGTCGGTATCGGGTGGGCAGTGGATGCACCGAGTGTACATCGAGAAGCGGAGAGCCCGGGTATGTAGGTATAAGCTCAGCACAAGTCCAACAGCAAGGGAAGCAGGAGCAGGCTCTCGTTCGCTCCCAAGACGCAGCAGCAAGTAAGCAACAGCAGCAGAAAAGCAGAAGGAGGTATACGGTGTGTGGATGCCGCGTGTCTCCGTCGCCACTGCGGCCTGTTCGAGAGAAACGAACAGTGCCGCCGGGCCGCGCGCGCCTACCCAGCAAGCACGTCAGTATATTCCAGTGTTGCTCCGGCTGCCGCAGCGTACGGACGCGTCGCGGTGTAGCTCTCGCGTAGAGCTTTCGGTTAAACGATTCAACGACGGACTCGTCGAACGCGTATAAACAAAAACTTTTATCACATCTAACGTCATAGAATCAGTGTTTTATTGTTTGTTTCAAGAACTAATTCGTTGATCGAAGAGATCGAAATTCTTAAAATTCATTTCGTTCGCCGTTGAATCTTCGACAAGTTCAACGTCCTAGACACAACTTCACTTGGTTTCGTCACATTGTGTTTACGTTGAGCGCAAAAGTTCGTGCCACGAAACGGTCGTTCGGTACGTTTTTTTTTTTGGTGAATGAACCGGGTAGCCGGACATTTTTCGTGACACCGCGTGATACGTGACACTCGTGTCTCGAAGTCTCGACGAAGGGGGAAGATTTACCTGTGTCCAGCACGAGAGATTGTTTTTCCTTCTTTCTGCGTACAATCGCGATTCGCGAATTAGTGCCGAAGAGGATAAGGGATAGCGCCGAACAGAGAAAAGAGAGTCGGGGTCGATCTGTCGGGATCGGGTGAGAGATTCGTACACGCGAAGAAGGATCTCCGGACGACCTTGAAATTCCCCGGACTGCAGCGGCGAAACTGCTCTTCTGGTTCGTGTGCGCCACGAGACACGAGATCGAAGACAAAACGACGATCGAAGCTTCCCTCTTTATACCGCGCGTAAGAGTGTCAGTCGCGAGCTTCGAAAGAGCGATCGAATTTACTCGCGAAACAAACGAAAACAAGTGAAAAAGACGAGAAAAACAAAAAAACTGTTGTGAGAAAGATTTTCGTGCGCGAGCGAAGACGCGCAGCGTGCTGCGCGGTACGACGTGCGTCGAGCACGTGCGCCCACACATCGCGCGGCACTGACGCGAATTAAGTAATTTCGGGTAGCAAAAAGAAAAACACGCAAGTTTTTTCGTGTTTTTATTCATCTCGAAGGCTCCCGTTACGAAACACGGATTTCTCTGCCATCTCTTCAAACACAACGATCGATCGATAAGAATTCACGGAACACGTGGAAAATCTCGGCTCGGCAGAGACAGAGACGAATTTTTGACATAAACATTGTCACAAGTGCAACGGAATACGCTACGACTCTTTCGTGAAAAAAAAAAAAACAGATCTACGGGGAAAAAAAAATTGTTTTTTTTTCGTCGCATAGAATCGAGCGAGTTGGGGTGTTCCAGTGTTTGTACGACGAGAGTGTTTTTTTTTTTTTCTACAAATTCATTTATTGGATAAACACGTGGTGTGTAGCGTCGTGACGGATATACCCTTGGATCATCGACGATATAATCGTTGCCGGTGCGCTGGATCACCGGAACTTCCGCCCGAGGTGAGTCTTTCAAGGCTGCATACAGCTATGACCGCATATGCCGAGCGCACGTAAACACACGTACGCGCGCGCTCGCGCACGCGCACACACCCGTCGATTTCCTCCGAAGATTCTAAGCGTCGCAGCGTCGAGCACTGCCGCGTTGCATTGAATACTAAAATCGATCGAATGCGCAGAAGCTTCGTACGGTTAATAAGTATGCGTGTGAAGTACCAATGACATCATTCATCCTCCGGATCATCATCCTCTCGGAATTTCTCAACCGGCGTCGATTAAAATCTCTTTCGCGAATTTTAACACGACTATCCGCCCGCCAATCTGTGTACAAACGATTATCGGCCACGGCGCGATGACGATCTTTACGGCAAATTCCTGTAAATGATGTGTTTTTCTTTTTTTTAACACTATGCTAGTCTCGTCAATAAGATGTTTATCTTCTTAGACACGTTTTATCCCCTCTCGATTGCGAGTCGCGCTCACAGTGACTTCTAAGGCTGTTTTTTGTTAAGTTTTTTTTTTTTTTTCACGACATAATCGCAATCGACTGAGACACTGAGGAACTTTATCGAAATCCTTGACATCTCGGTAGCTTCACCTATCGAGACGCTTCGCGATTTTACGATCGAAGATTTCTATCGTTATCGATGTTAAAATTGTTTCTTCGCACAGATATTAACGCGACAAAGATTTAATATCCGCGAAAAAAATCCGTTGCATTCGTTTGACATTATAAGTTGGTCACTATCATTGCGCTGTAATGATTGTAAACTGATATCCATTACGGATTTTCATGAGGCAAGGAATTGCAACGAAGTGAGAAAAAAACTTTTTCTTTTTGTCGATCGCAAGCAAGGTCGAAATTATATCGTAGAGGTCAAGAACATCGGCGCAGCGAGTTCGTAAACAATTTCGTACCTTTCGCTGAAGATTATTCGAGCGAATAATCGTTCCCTCGCGTTCCGAGTCAACGAAACGCCGAAAGCCAACGAACGACTATTGTAAATATCTTCGTCTGTAAACTCCGCGATCCGGGATCTCGCGTAATAGTCGGGGCGCGACGGATTCGCACAGATTGCGAAACTGGCGAGCCTGAGGCCCCCCTCCCGCGGAGCAAAATTGACAATGGGGAAACTCGCTCGTCTCGGTTTCTCGCTACGATTCTTGGCGGGAGAGCCCGGCCGCGCGGGTTGTCGTTATATTCCGAGAGAGGCTTCGCGCGCGGCGACGGATCGTCGTATATTATTATACGATGCCCCGAGAGACTGCCGTGGCACGGGAGAAGGCGCCTGTGTAATACGAATACGAAACGTGGGACGAATTTAATCAATGGACGATAAATTCAAGCGACTCCTCGTTGTCGGCATTGTCCAATACTCGTCGTCGCTCGCATTCACAATAACGAAAGAAACATTATTTTTACATATCCGTATTTTTTTTTTTTCGTTTTTCGCGATAAATAGATCGCCGATCGTTCGGTAACAATAAATTATTCATACTCTCAGCGCGATGATTTCGAAGTCGCGTAATCGTGAGAAACGCGCAACGAGAGATGTCCACACTTTCGTTTGGCAATATTTTTTCGTTCTCGTTTCTGTTACTCCTCGTGTCGCATCGAGCCCGAGCTAATCAGTCTGATATACTTATATACATATATATACATGCATAACGTAAATACGTATATACAGCATAGTCGTCGCTGCCGTCGCATCGACGCCGCCCGGTTATTTACACGCGGCACGGTATTATCGAACCAACATACATTCATACACACGCGCTCTACGTGCACACAACACGAGCTGTGTTTCTCGAGAGATAACGTATGAAGAGGAGAGGAAAAAATTGAAAATAAAGAATGAACGAATTATATAGAGAGATACACGCGGCGGGGAATAGGCAGCTAGACAACCTCTCCCCATTCGCAGCCAGCCCGAGGTACGAGGTTCATAATGGCTGACCATTGACAACGTTCTATCGTTGATAACAACGTGAGTTCCAGGTTCTTCGATTTTCTCAATGACTCTCGCGATTGCCTCGCTCTGTGTATATTTATACGATACGTATGCGAGCAGTCCTAATCGCTTTCGTCTACGAGGCTTCCCGGTAGACGATAACGCTTTGGGATGCCGTGGAAAATTAACCGACATTATCTCATTACTGCTCGTAATATCTACAAATCTTTTATTATCATACGACTCACTAGACATGTGGAAAAAAATTGATCTATCGATCGTAAAAATCCATTTTTAGTACCATCGATCTATCGATTGTTATAGTAGTAGTTTGAAAAAAAAAGAACGAAATGTTCCACGAAATACGTAATGATCGATTCGCGATAGGTTCTCATCGCAGAAAGCGTTTTTGCATCGTAATTGGACTGTTTATAGGCTCGTTGCAGTATGAATAATGTTCGGCAATAGAAGTCGAGTGACGCAATAACAAATGAGCCATCGAATTGTTATTCGTCGAGAGTTAATCGATTCCTCGGGTCGCTCGGTTAACATTGACAAATTTATTTATTTTCAAGCGCGAGCTCGCGCGCGTGGGGATTCGTATTTCATGGGTATCCCCGGACAAAGGGATACGCGAATAGGGCGTTGTGTGTGTCGTGCCTTCTATGCCTCGCGGGATAGTGGCTACTCTTAACTTTTATCCTCCTCCCTCTTCCGTTCGTTAATACGAAACTCTTCGCGTTTTATTATATTTCACCGAGCGCCGCGATACACGAGCTAGTCGAAACCGCTCGGAGTATATTAGATGGCAAACGAGGAGTTTGAGCAATGGGTTTTTAGGGTCTCGCTTCGTCGTTCGTCGGGCACGGGGGAGCCAAACGTAGGGAACTCGCATGCGGCGACGATATAGCCAACTCGAATAATACTTCACAGCTGAACTCTCCCTTTCTCGTTGTTCATTTTACCTTTTCGTTGCTCGGTCCCACATGTGCGCGAGAGCTGTGTGAGAGAGGCGAGCACGTGTTCACGCTGGGGAATCTCTTTCAGCTGTTGGTTCTTTAATGACATCTTCGAAAAATTGGAGCAATGACGGTCGATGAACGGCGGTCGAGATCACCGATACTTTCATCTATACTCTTTATTCGTAAATTTTTATTAAATGAATGGTTAATTCAATGAATTCATTAAATTCATGATTAATTTATTCATTCAATGGAATGCGAATAAATAAAAGAAATGTTGGTTTTGTCGTTGAGAATTAACAGTCGCGGTAGCGTGTTTATTTTCATCACATCATTATAACTCTTCGATAACAATGCTTTATCAGTTTTTTTATAGTTGATGTGTAAATACCGTAGCGAGAGAAAAAGGGCCTTTTGGTGAAATAAACTTTTTTTTCGGATGAAATGTGAAGGATCAATTCGCGACGATGATCTCGTGGATCCTTCGTAGCGAAAAGGAGCAGCGAGCAAAAGATCGATGCGCATATCTCGACTTGGCGAGCGAGGAATCACCCCGAGGCTGTTGCTGCCGCTGCCGTTGCAGCAGCAACAGTGCATGACAGCGAAGAGCAAACCTCGCTCAGCTTCCGCTCATACCACGAGAGTGAGGCTCGCGCAAGAATCCCCCTTGAAAACCTTCGATGATTTACGTCCCGCATTTATGACGCAACGTAAAATCGTATGAGCGCGAGAAAACTCCTCTAGGTAGGAATATATCGCGGCGTGGAAGAGGAAGATCTCGAACCGAACGAGCGAATGCTCTAGCTTGACCACGTGGAAGAACCCCTCAGAAAACTATTTGTTATTTCATCGCAACTTTTTTTTTTCACTTTTTTCTGCCGTTCTTCAGCATTTCATTTCACTCGCCGTATTCATATCCACGAAACTTGCATCGATCTAAATTTGTTCATGTAAATTTTCTTCATTTACATTCAAACGTTAAATTTGACTTTTTTCTCTCTAAATAATCTAACTTTATCCGACATTTTGTTACATATATATAGAGCTACATAAAATGCCAATCGCTTGAAATTTCAAAGATTTATCTGAAAATCGATTTTTGTTTTTTTTTGTATGACGTCTCGATGGGAAATTTAATTTTTCCACGATTTTATGACTCACCATCATCGCAAGGAATTCCGCAATATGCCGTTTTTTTTTTCAATTTTTCCGCATGCAGTGCGACACGGAGAGTTATTCATCGAAATACTCGAGAAGGCGAGACCTCTCATGATCGCGTCGAGCGAGCAAGCAAAAGCGTATGCTCTTTATACCTCTAATTCTCGTGCGGTTTAGTTTGCGGTATAACGTTATGCCTATGAATCATAGCGCGGAGAATCTCGTACTGGGTATTTTCACCAACACCATAGTGCGTTCGAAACGCCTATGGTGTACGGCGCGCTATCGTCGTATATAGTATAAATACACACATCGAGAGTCCATTCGTGTTTCTTGGTAGCGAAAAGAGTATACCCCGAAATCGCAAAACTCGACAATCATCGACGATGAACGAGCGATTCGTAGAATCGAAGTATACGAGCTCTCGAGTTCTCGAGCACCCGAGTCTTGAAGATTTTCCTCTTGGCGGGTAATTGATTAAGTTTGTGTTTTATTTTTTCGGTCTGTTTTCTTTTTGTAAACTTTTCATGCGTGTACGAAGTACACGGTAGATCGGCAGAAACATTGGAGCGCTGCTCTACTCCAGTTTTCCTACTGTAACGTTATAATACACGTTGTATTTTCAATTTATACGCCATTTCCGTGTTCCCAAGCGTGTTTCTCGCGATTCAGCTTCTTGCCGCGGCGAGGACTTTATTTAACCTTAGGCAAAATAAGTATATTCGTTGTGGACTCTTGCCCGCGGAGAAAGAGAAAAGATACAGTCAAGGAATTGCACATGGGAATCTGTAGCTTCGAGATTCCAGTTGTTAACTTTAGATTCTTTCCGTAGACCGCATGCCCGCGATCCAATAATTCGTTTGCGAGATCGCTGGAGAGTCTCCATCGCTTGGGCCCCGTTCGATTCTCTTCTCTACTAGCACTACTACTAGTACTACTACTACTACTACCATTACAGTTTCTTCTTGCGGTCGATCTGGGCCCGCGCGAGGCGAACGCGGAGCACGAAAATTAGCATACGAATATTCTACTATACAACGAGATACTCGGGTGTTTCAATCCAGAAGGTGGTGGTAACATAGGAAGCGAAATACATAGAGGAGAAAATATGGTATCGGTGTCCGTAGAACATAGAGCAAAACCCCTACGCGCGCCGGTCGCGCGGTAGGCGTTGAATCTTCTCGAGACTCTTCCTTTGGTTTACCGCAGGAATCATCGCAATCATTTTTCATACTATTATTATTTCCACGATCCTCGAATCGCCTAGGACGACAAAATTATCGTTTTCCTTGACACTTTTGGCGAATCGTTCGCGGGTAGGATCAAACTTTGCTCTCGTTAAAAAAGATTTACGCACGGTGGAGAAAATAAGTATTGTTGAATCCTTGAAATTTGCAGTGTTGGGATAACAGCGCAACATTTCATCGGATTATCGTACAAGTTGTTGCTGTTCCAGGGTCGCGCGATCGTACAAAAATAGTGCAGCTTCTCTTACGAAATTATTATACATGCGGTTATACTTTTTATTCGAGGATACGATATTCAGTGTCAAGTTAAAATATCGAATCTATTAGATGAATAAATCGAAGATTATAAATATTTTGCGAGCTTTTCAAAGCGTTGAAGATGTTTCAATATAATTCTTTGTTTCATGTTCATACCCAAAAATAATTATTTGATTCAGAAAGATTTATTAGGAACATAGAAAAAATTTCTCGGAGACCACGAAACATGTCTTCATTCTTAATAAATATTTTTTCAATAAAATAAATATTTTTCTACTGCAAATTTCATTTCAAAAATGGGTTACGGAGATGTACGTTGTGCTTCGAAGGCTTAAATCCAATGGATAATTTAACTCCATAAATTTGAGGCTTAACTACACAATTTGTAGCCTATCTTGGACAGCGAGTTGGCACAAAGCTGAAAAAAAATTCTTATTTCCGACAGAAATGTTGAACCGAGAATAGAATACAATGGACAACAGTTATTTTCGCTGAAAGAACGATTCGTATAACTAGTTATCGACATAGATTCTGTCTCCCTCCCTCGAAACCCCGGGATTCATAGTCCAACGTTACAAAGTTTACGGCGTGACTAACAACAGTTCCGCTTACCCTATATGCAGGAGTTCCGTGCTTAAAAGTTTCGAGAGCGACCGAGAGAACCGCTATATGCCACCCACGATTTGAGACTATCGACGTTGACCGGAGACTCGCGCATTTCCGGTGATTATTATAGTAAGATAAATTGTTATTATTATCATTATCATTATTTTACCATCCTCCGTCACACCCCCGTAGTGTCAACCGGGTCAGATTTTGTCGGCTTGTTTTTTTTGGTACTCTTTTCTTTTCCTTCTTTTTTTTTTTTTAACACGATATATATTTATATATTGTTCATCCGGTTGAAGTTCTCTTGTTCAATTTCACGCACCAACGGCGAAGACGCCCGTGAACTTATTTTCTTATCGATCCACGCCGCTCGTCCTCCCTCTCGTACAGTTTACCAGTTACAATAGCCTCTTATCTGTTAATTGCTGTTTTAACTGTCGTTAATTTCCTACTGTTGTCTTATCGGCCCGTTGTACTCGCAACACCGTAATACCTCCTTCGAGAGCCGTGCGAAGTGCAAACAAATTTTACTTTTTGTTTTATCGAAAATGCGCCCGTGTCGAGGCGAGGTTTTAGTTTCGATTATCCGTACATCGATTCGCCGATTACAAGCCGTTGGGGCAGGGGGGCACATTGAAGAATGCGCGCGAGCGCGATTGTCAGCATCGATTGGTCGCTCGATGGTACAAAACGAGCTTTCCTAATTAGACAAATCCGCGCAGAGCCGCGGGCGGGGACACGATAGGACGGCAAAGGAAGATAGAAAGAATGATCGTAGCGAGCCGAGCAGCTTGCGAACAGACCAAGAGCAAGGCCAACGAGGGGGGTCGGATACTGTAAAGATCCGGGCCGATATCTCGACCATATTGGAATCGACTGCGTGTAAAACCAGTTCCACGGGACCGTGCGGGCGCAAGAGTCGCGATCCCGCACGACGCTCACGTACGTGTGTGTTTGTCCTCCGTGTCTATTTCGTGTCGTCCCGTGTCTTTTCAACCTACTCGAATTTCTCGGGTCTCAAGTTCAAGGGATTCCGCTGCTGCCGACGATCATTTCCGCATTTTCTATTGTCGTTTACGTAGATTAAAAAAAAAATCGATTCTCGATATTTCGTTATATTGGAATAGTATTTTTTCTAAAATCTTCCATTACTATGTTAAAGCCGAACGGGTTTTTACGAACTCTTCTCACTCCCCTTGGCCGTCCTAGCACCTCACTAAGCTACCTAACTTCCGGTGCGGTCGCAGCCGACTTAGCTAACTGGACGGCATTTGCCGGGGACACAGGGAATCTGAGGAAAACCCGTGTCGGTACAGATGGCCCTATTCTTTTTCATTCCCCGGTGCGTACCCGAAAGTACCTTACATACTAACAGGCGTACACCAAGGTCTCAGAAAAACTGACCTTCTGCTCGACGGTTGATGCGCCAGCCAGTGTACAATTAGGCGTTCACCCATACAAGTACTGGCCGCAAACAATTTTGCTTGACTTGGGCGATCGCTGAAGCTGCGCACCGATCGTGCATCTTCCGCTGTCGGTTCATATTGGAATAATATTAAAATCAACCAGATTTGCTTCGATGATTCACGCTTGCATCGCTATCTAGCGATGAGAATAACTTTACTGAAGATTACTGAAAAATACGGTATTTCAACGGTAATTCTGTGAGAAACAAAAATACGGGAGTTTTCTTGCATCTCCATTCGCGAGTACGGATTACCGTCGTTCATTGACTGATGATGTTTCAACTCGTTTTCGCTCCGATGAATTCCACGCGCATGAGAATGAGAGAAGCCGATCGAGAGGGATCGAGCACGAAGTCCGCGGCTTGGACGATCGGTCCGGGGTGTCAAGAACCAACGCCACCGGGGCTGCGTTGACGACTCCGCGGAGATATCGTGAGAGAACACACGAATGAAGAAACTCATCTGGTGTAAAACGGTGTAACATTACATCGTGCTGAGAGAAATCGATATATCGTTGCAAGGACGCACACGCGCGTGGTTGGACTCGCGAAGGAAGAAGAGGGGAGGGGATGGCAAGATCATCGACGCGGTGGAGTCTCGAAACGCGATCGCGAAAACGAATACAGATCTATCTTATCGACGTATGACTCATTCTTTTTAACTTTGCCAAAAAAAAAAAAACTAAAAACCGAAAAATTTTCATTGAAACAAAAAAAAAGGTATGATTTTAAAAATAATGAAAAAACGGGAAGAAATTCGTGACGAACTTTCTTCGTTCGCGGACCGCAAGAAAGTTTGCACGAGCTCGTTTGTGACTCGTAGCCCTCGCTAGCGATAGACAACCTTGCAAGGCCTCCTTACAACCTCTCGCGCACAGTCAGGAACCCGCTACGAGAGTTTCAATGGGAAGGAGAAGTGCGAGAAGAGCCCGAGTCTCGAGAAGCAGGCCGCCCGCTGTACCTTATACTCTCCTCTCTAGGACGATGAGACTGGCCGAGGCTTTGGCTTTTCCTGTTGCTGCCTCTGCTTCGTCTCCTTGCCCCCGAGAAACGGGAGAGAGAGACATACCCATGGTGTTTAGCGGGCGCTAAACGGTTCTAAATGGACGGCTCTATACGCAGCCACGAAGTAATTCGGTAAACTTTAGTCTACCGAGAAAACTCTCTCTCCCACAGTGACGTGACGCGTAAACATACGATACGAAATATCCGGGTTAATCATCGGAAAACTTTCTGCCCTTTATTTCTTTCCTTGCGTCGAGCAGTTTTCTTGGGAGACGAAATTTTCGTCACCGTATTTACGGTACAATATCCTATCGAGAGCGAACCTTGATAAGTCTTCGTAGACGCTTTAAAAAAAATGGTGTTATTAATATCCATTACCGAAAGTTATTATTTATTATTTATTATATCATTATTATAACTAAATCAATGTTTTTAGCACCTTCCCATATGATTGATTTCTTCCAGATTTTCATCCAATTGTATTAAACAGCATCTAAGAAAATTCACTCAAGCTAAAAACAAGTTACAGTATAATGAATCGTAAGAATAATCAACATGGATTAAAAAAATCATTTCAAATAAAATGATCAAAGAAGTTCTCGTGATCCTGGGGTCAAATTGAGTTACATAGATCCCGAGTGGCGTGCGGCAATAGCGGCTCGGCTGCGACAGTCACACATAATCATTCGATCATAACACGCCGGCCTCAATCGAAAGTGAATTATCTACCGGCCGTTTTATCCTTCATCTCTCGCCTCTCGTCGGCCGGCATGAAGTTCTGACGGTTACGTGCATACACGCGGAGTCAGCGAGCGTAGCGTCAATAGTATCGCAAACATCGGTATATATCGGGATGCATGCGCGGGTCGAAAGCTAATTCGTACGGCGTGACAGTGGTGAAACACGTTACCCGAGGGCCGAGGCCGAGACCCGGTGAGCGCGCGAGCAAGCGTAAGCGTTTTGTAATTGCCCTCTCGGCCCATTATCGTGCTACTCGACTTGACGCGATGATTGCAGGTAACCGACGGAAGTAAATCGAGTATAGCGGGTACAGCCGAGCCGCGAGTGCCGCGACAAGCCCGCGGACAACGCGCACACGCTTTATATGTGCATACCCGCGCAAGCTCCGGGACGGCATCAACCCCGGTTAGCGAAACGAGAGACGATAGATATCTCGGAAAAATGATTAAACCTACGAAAGGATAACGTCACATGGAATTACATAGTAGCGAGCACACTGCCCGGCGTAGAGATTCAATATTGGAGCACAAAGCGAAACAAAAATAACGTGTAGTTTGTTGTTTCTTACTTGTTCATTTTTTTTATTACACAATCAAAATGACGTTGTTTGTTTATCGGGAAAACACGACCGATGGACAGACAACTTAAATAATTATGAACCCTTTTTTTCATCGTTTGGGTGATGTTGCGGAAGATTTATCCATAAACGTGCTATCGGCTTTATCGCTTGCATCGAATTAACGAGCTGTCCGTTGCATACGTGAGACGAATGTATATGGACTTTTTGTCGATCGCGTTGGGTCTGTTGGAGATTATAACGGAAAAATCAATTAAGATAGCGAGTCTTGACGACGATGATTGAGTCGCAGCGACAACAACAACGCGAGGGAGTTTGCGCGATAATCACGATGACGGAGATATAATATTCGATAAGTCGTTTTTTTCTCTTGCGTCTCATACAATTTCGTAATCAGTCGTTGAATGAAAAAAGCAATCGCCCCATTACAATGTAACGATTTGTTACAGAGATAAAAAACATTCTTTCGTTTGTACTTCCTCGTGAAGGAAGCTTTGTTTTCGTGAACTATCCCGTTACGATCCGGTGATGCGTATTGGTTTTTGGGCCATGTTTAAAATTAAATTGAGCCGTACAAAAATGTTGCAAATTGTAATTGCACATCGCTTTTCACTTCGTTATTAACGCCGTTTGCGAAGCTTTCTGTACGATGAAGCCAAAATTGGTCGAATAACTCTATCATGGAGAAGGTTTGTAAACGACGTTGAAAACAAAATGAGGAAGCGATGTGCGAAGATACTTCGCAACATTTTTTTTATTTACTTAATTTATTTTCCGACGGGACTCGACTCCCGAAAAGAACTCCGTAGGTGTCGTGGGTACAAACGGTGAATAAAAAAAAAGACACGTATTTCTTATACGTAATGGACGTACCGTGTTCACTTAATTTACTCGCGTAACTTTTTATCATCGGTAGCGTTTGTCGACGAACCGCGGCGCGTCGATGCCACGGCCGTGTGTCCCTTTACGTATGAGAAAGTGGCTGCATTTAATTCCAATTAGTATGCCGGTATCCATAGCTTTCCGATACCGTGTCGGAGAGGTAAAGGAGCGAGATCGAGGCACAACGTAATCCGAAACGTTCGGTGATCTCGCGCGCGCGCGCGCGCGCGCGAACGCCCGTGTGGACTTCTTCCATACCTTGTAGTATATGCCCTGAGAGACACTCTTCAGATCTCGTAAGTATGCACACGACCAGAGAATGTACACTCGACGCCCCGAGAAGAACCAGTTTACAAAACCGCAGGACGTTTGCCACGCGGTTTCAACGCGCAATACATATTTTCCTAAGTGAAAATAAAAAATACAAAAGAAAAATAACTATATATTTGTGTCGCCGTTTTATCCTACAAGCGTGAAATTATTTTCATACCAGACCGCGACTCCCACACTTTGATGAAAAATAAAGCAGTGCGGATCGTTGAAAAAACAAATCTCAGCTTGGCTTGAAAACAGACTTTATCCATTTTCTTGTCGACCGTCGGATCTTAACATCATTTTTCGGACAATCTTAACGATGATGATATTGAAGACTGAGTTACTTTGAATCGTTCCAGCAGGATTTTTTAGTTAATAGGTTTTCGTTGCTGCCGCTTTTCTAATCTTCTCAGCCGTCGCGTCTACCGAATTGTGCGGCAGCTCGAAAAACCCGTGACTTTCGTGGAAGGGTTATCAGCTGTTTCCTAATTTAAACAATTTACAGCGTCGATAGTAAAGCTCTACTGATAAGAAAGCGTTGCCTAGAAAGACATCTCGCCGTGCTCGGAGAGCGCTCTACTGTACTGCATGAAAAGCAAAAAGAAATGATAGAATGAAAAATTCTTACAGTCAGTTTAGCGCCTGCAGTGCGGGATATAATAAAATATCTCACGGCTCGGTAGCGCACGTTCGCACGTTTGCACCTGCACCACGGTGGCCTTCGTAATTTGCCTAAATGTACATGAACGTTTAACGAGTGATAAATCTGCACGGTGAGAACGAGAGAGGGAGGGAAAGAGAGCGGGAGAGAGAGAGTGGAAGAGCGAAAGAAATACGGATATATAACGAGAGTCAGTGTATACGGCCGAGGTGGCAAGACACACAGAGGAGAGGAAAGACATAACTGACACGACGAGCTCTCCTCGACGCCTCCGCACGTCGGTCGTCGAGCTCCGAGATATTCCGTTAGGCACGAGTAAGGTGGCCGCGGTTATTGGCTCTCGCACTCGACCGAGAACCTCTTCTTCGACGACGACGATGCCTTTCGGTTGGATACACCACTCCTGTTCATCGTTGATCCGACTCGATCGTTAAGCTAATTCAATTGATTCACCGATGAAAATCGTACACTAAGGAAGACTAGTCGTCACGCGGAGCGCGTCGAAAACCGGGTCTAAAAAATTTGGAGCGTTCACGCAGCGGCTAGGGAAGAGTTGGCAAACACCGGTCCAATACTCGAGGAAAAGATGTAGCGCGTGGCGCAGTCAAACTATTGGCAACTCATCCTTATTCACATTCAAAAAATAAGTTTATTTATTTTTTCAATTATTACATAATTTATAAACATTAGGTACCAAATGATGAATGCGAAGTATTCATCTAGCAATGAGTCTAGAAATGAATAATTATAAGATTTCTGTCTAAATTCAAGGGCGATGATGATAAATGGTAAAAAAGCATATCACCTTTGAATTTTTTGCTGACAATTAAAAAAAAATATATTCTGGCTACGTATATCCACGTTTTTTGCCGCTGAACACGTTGCATTTTACGTGAAACTTTTGACCGGATTCTGCCCAAGAACTACCTTAAAACTTCGCTATATTCGGAACTACCCTTTTGAGCGATGAATCTCTCGTTCTCTTCCTCTCGCGGTGCAGCGTGAGATACCACGCGTGTCGAAGTTGCCTGAACGGTCTACGGTAACAAAAGTTGTATAATGCTAGACGTAACGTGTAGAGAAGTTCGGTCTTGGGGTATAGGGGCTTGAGAAGCGCGAAACGCACCGCGGCGCGTGACTCGTACGCCACATTGACGCGCAACCAGTAATTACCATGACATTAATTCCTACCGGCAATCAACCGCGAGAAGGTTGGAGTGACTGCGGAGACGACGAGGCATTTGCACCGGATACGGACAATGCCGCAGACTCGGCCGAGTGTTTCTCCTCTTTCTCGTTCCCTCATTCGACGCGGTCGAACCGCGTTACGGGCTCGCACAACTTTGTGTCTTCTTTGAATCTTAACCTCGGCCATAGCGGGATTAACATTTTATTCTCTCGACTCCCTTAGCCTCCTGACCGGCTGACACGACTCGCGAGTTCAAGGCGAATAAGAAAAACGCGCGAATACAGATTTCTCATAAAAATACAAATGTCCGAAGCTCTGAAGAAAACGTACGGGTGAGAAAAAAAGTAAAAGAGAAAAACAAGACATTCAGCATGGATTTCTCTGAGAATACGGGATTTTTTATTTTTATTAATTGACAATGATTAATGACAAGACAGATATTGCATGTTTTCTCGCTGCGTCGCGACATCTCGTCGTCGATTACTTATAAAACAACGGCGAATTATCGTGGAAGCGCCATTAAAAGATAATTCGAGACCGTGATAAATGCTGACCTCATGTCGACCGATGTCTCATTCACAGTTTCATCGAATCGTGCGCAGTTTTTTTTTTTTATCATTCGCGTGTTTTACAGAATAATCTGACCCTGGCGAATGTTTCGTCGCTCGCGCTTGCATTTGAAAAATGCAAAAGAAATTTAAATGAGTTTATATTTTTATAAATTCATATTAAATAATATTGTTGTTTAATTTGGATGAATAGTAATTTAATTTGGTTTATATTTTGAAAAAATCCAAATCTATTGGAAAAAAAAATCACGCGCATAAGCAGAAAACTTGTACAAAGTATCGAGAATCGTTTTAAAGGTCGCGAGATCTTTGACCCTATCTGACACCTCTCCTCTCGTGTTCCGTGTATTCTCCGAAGGTGTCCGTGGGCAAGCACTCGCGTGGCTGTTAGCTCATCTCAATATTGGCATTTCGTTGATTTATTTGGGGAAACGAGTCTCGCCGTCTGTCTCGTCGAGGAGAGTCGCGCGAGAAGTCTCGGCTCGTATACAGGCTCGAGGAGACTGGTCGGCGCGTCGACGTGTGTCACGCTCACGGCATTCTTTCGCTAGTCTCTCTGCCCTCATCAATGTTCCTTTTTTTTTGTCTCGTTCTTTTCTCTTTTTCTTCCGATTTTTTTGTTCTCCTCCTCGAACACGTATCCTCGTGCGACAAAGTGAGACCGCCTGTGTACCAGAGCCTCCTCCCTGTCAAATCGGACCCACCACGCGTGTGTGCCCATGGAACCGAGAAAGCGCACAAGTGACAGCGACGACGACGCGGAGAGTTCGTTCCCTTCGTTCCTTAACATGGCATCACGCATCACTTCTGATGCCTCCGCACTCCTTCCTTCGATTCCCCGACACTCGTACGATTGACGTCCTATCTAATTACAATATCGATCGTGAGTTTCAATCTATTTCCCAACGCTGCGCGAGCGAGACGTGCGGATTAAGAAAGATTCATAGCAATTAATTTTAACATCGACGTTTCTTCGTTCTTATAACCGCGTTTCATCGATCCACCGACGGTGGGATGGGAGAATATTTGCAGCAATTATAGATACAAATTAAATACATGGATATAAAAAAATGTAATCTCTCTTAATAAAAAAAAAACACATATTGAGAATTTTTATTACAGGTTTCATTTTGGTATAATTTTTTTTAAATTATTAATATTCTTTGAAAATCATTATTCCAATATTTATTTCATAGAAATATAATTTTTTATTCCTAGAAAAAAAAAAAAAAAGAAAAACAAGAGAAAACGGTTTAAAAAATGTACGCATTTTTTTAATAATCTTTGCGGTTTAATGAAATAAACATTGCCATGTTATGAACACGGAAGAACCCTGTATTGCGACGAGCGCGTGCGGGAGAGTGGGGGATGAAAGAGAGATCGTTATCGCTGGCCGCGATCGCGCGCGCCTTCGATCGCGTCGCGATAGTTTATCGAGGAGTTTCGCGCACGCGGCGACAATTCACGCGCGCGCGCCCGCGGATGCTCGAGAGTGCGAAAGAGAGTCCAAGAGTATAACTGCGTCGGACCGTTTGCGATGTTGCGCCCTGCCACGGATTGCCCGGAGAGCCTCGAGTCACACACTCGCGTGATGGAAAAAGAGAAGAAAACGGAATGAGCGAGTGAGGCCGCGAGAGAGCGTGACTCACCGTTCACGCAGAGGAACTGCGAAGGTACTAGAGACTTACTGCGTTTATCCACCGCGGGAAGATCGATCTTAACACTGGCATGGGGTTACCAGCGAGCTCGATTTTCCTTCCTCGATTCGGTTCCGTCTTTGGGCTCACATTCATTCAAATTTCTTTTCTTTTTAAGGTGTAACGAAAAGAAAAATTATCGCACGGGCAAATTTTAAGGTTCACACTAAATAATTACAACAATAATATATAATAATAATTAGTATTATATATTATTGTGTTATTTACTATTGATCAATCATTCCCATAGTGAATAAATAAATAAAATTGATACATCAACCGAGAAAATGAAAGATTTTTCTGTAAACACACTGAGAATTTGATTTGTAGTTAAAGAACGTATGGTTCGATATGGCGAAAAAATGTTTAGTTAACAAATATTGTTGAGATTTGTTTGGCCGATTGAATATTATTTCGTTTGACCTGTATTTGTTAATATTAACTAAACATTTATTTCGTCTTATCCAACTATAGGTTTGTGAAGAACGACAAATAAATCCTTTTCTCCGTGGATCTGCTTGTTTAGCCGAGTGATGGTTTGCGATTATGTTTAGAGCACTTCCGGCGTGATATTCCGCGCGTTCAGTACCTGCGCACGGGCGCGCGCGGATACGGTACGCGCGTAGGTAGGCGTAGGAATTTGTTGCGCTAGATAAAGACGGAATACGTCGTAAATAAAGCGGCGATATCGATGCCTCGAGGGTGCCACTACGTTAGTTTCGATCAAATGCTCCTTCGCGCTCGCGTGTTGTACATATATACGTCGTGAGGTTGTTTTTCGCTCGAGCGGCAAGTCTCTCGTAGCTCTATTCTCGGTCCGTCTCTCGGGCGCGCACGCGGCCGCTTGGGCGCGCGCGTACGGTCTATTCCACAGCGCGAGGTGCGATACGACCGGTCGCGGTAAATTGAATCGGACGATCGGCTCGCCAAGATAGACGGCACCTTATCATTGAAAATTATTCTCCCGGTCTCTCTTGACTTGAATAATTATTTCGTATCGGACCCTCGACGCTTACAATCTCGACGGTACCGAGAGGGAGAGAAAGATCACGACGGACGGTACACATTCATGTATATTCATGTAGGCGCTACGACAAACCACACACTCTATACATATCCATATAGCATACCCACGTCTGTGTGCGTCTATAAAGATACACACCTCCTACGTGTCCCGAAGCGTGATGCGATGAAAACTAATCTACGGAAATTATAATTAGCCTAGGCGTGGGGGCATTGACTAACGCGAACGAGCGATCCTACCAGTGGACTCTACGTTACTCTCTGTGTACCCCACACGAGTTCTGAAATTAACCGAACTCATATGACTTTTCGCTGTTAACAAGACAAATATATCGGGATGACGAAAGTCCTGGCTATAAATTTCGTTGAATGATACTTAGTAGAGCAGAGATCGTTGCACTGAGAAAAAAATGTTGATGGATGAACTGAATGTTCGGTTGAATACGTGCATCTGAATATTTCATTCGAACGAACTATTCATCAAATTAATCAGCTCCGAGCATTTTGTTGGTGCACCTAAATTTTTTTCTCGGCGTGACTTATTTTCCAAGGTACGACGATGTCGATACGTGTAATGAATCATTATTCAAAAATTGTGGAACCATTTTTGGATATCGGTATATTTTTTCTGCAGATTATTTCAATATTGTTAGTAATAATTCATGGATTGTCCAATTGTTACGAAGCATTCGAAAAATTGTGAGAAGCGTAAAGTTTAACGAACGACGTTGGTTTTTTTGTCACAGGCGCTGTCGTGAAAATGCTCCCGGGACCAAGTTGACGTAGCATGGAGAGGTTACAGGTGAACGGAGGTCAGCAGCTTGTCGATGACAAAACGACGCGTAACGTCGCGAGCCCGCGCGATCGGCAGCCGATCTCGAAGGGCCTCGATCGATCGATGATCATCGAAGGTGACAAGAGCGATGGCCGCCGCGATGACGAGAACAAAATCAGCGGCGTGCTGGTCGACAGCACGAACAAGGAGCATCACAAACCGATGGATCCTTACAAAGAGCTGGAACTCTACCTCGCCCGAGTTATCGTGAGTACACCGAATTTCAGAATATCTTCGCGATTCACACGCAACAGCTTTTTCGGTTAAAATCGATTCATTGTCTTCGCAACGGGAGGAAAAAAAGAACTTGCCCATTTCCTCGAGAGTTTTCGATTATTTGCATACAATACGACATTTGTTTGACCTAACATCCGCTCTCGGAGTTCGTTGAACTTGGAAGACAATAACTTTGCGACCGAATTCTTCGCTCCATTGAGACGACCGAAACGTGCGACCGAGGCTTCTTTATTCCTCACCATCGAATTACCGCGACAATGATCTTGCCCGACCTCCCCGAAACGTTGCGCGAGATCCTCGCGCGATACGCTTGATTAGGGTCACGAACTCACGAAACTTCGATCGCTCAATCTACTATCTCGTTGATCTGCCGATGACGCCTCGCGATAGTTCGATATATTATTATCGACATTTTTATCCTATTAGTATCCAATAAATTGAAATCGTCAAGCCTATTTCTAGACAAGAATCAGTCTTAAACCTTTGTTTTTGGCACAATCAACAAAATAAATTCAATCATTATCTTAATATCATCGTTCGCTTTTAGCAAATCAGCCTGCACAGCGGGAAGGAATTGTTGAAATACGCTCCATCCAATCAATAGTTTCTGACACCCAATTAATTAGTTGGACCAAAAATCGATTAATCGGTTCATCAAAACAATCAATCGGTCGGTGTCCATCTCACCTTGCCAATTGACGGCGCTAAGAAATTTCTTTCTCCTCGTGTCGCCGATATTCGCCTAAACTTCTTCTAAGGCCATTTTCTCGTAATTTTCCACGCCTATTCGTATTTGTTTTTCTCGTGATCATGACTCCTCGATGGCGTCAATCACGATGACCGGTTAATTTATCGTCGCCGGAAGTTGCCGCAGAGGAGGAACGGAAAAGTCCTCTATCGGGCATATCGTAGGGCATAGTCTCTACGCTCGTAACGCAATCTATCGCGCTTCGATAGCGCATCGTCGTAACGTAGAGACGCAAACGCGTATAGCACGATTGTGCGGTTTGATATCCGGCCCGAGACAGTGAGGATACTTTGCGCGCATCCGCTTCTGTACACATTGTGTAAACATGTACATACAACAGTGTACACATTATACATAACCGGCATAAGTACGCGGTTGTCCATATGTGTGTGTGTGTGTGTAATGTAGTTGAGTATACGCGAGAATATGTATTACAATTCACGTTGTCTTCATGCGGAATAGCTTTGCGTTAAGCGGGGGCGGGTTGATATTTGCGCGGGACAAACGAGGGAAGCAGCGGCAAGGAGACAGTAGGCAGCAGCCAGTTTCGCTGCCACCGTTGCATGCACCGTGGCCGTTTCACGTCACCGTTCTTATACCCTCGACGACTGGCCGCATGCACATTGCATATGCAACTCCCCTCTACGCCTCTTCCTATATCTCTATGCTGAGCCCTCACGAACACGCGCACACACACGTGTCTCTTTGAGCTGCTGGTTACAGTAGAAACGAGTTTGCCGGCTACCGCGCGCCCGCGAGTTTTCAACCGCGTTCCCCATCGCCGGAAGCAACCGACGACCAGGCTCGGTACTCCTACTATTCGCTCGCGAGAGATAGTGCCCGCAATCGCCGACGATTCTACTTGCCGCACTGTCGGCCGTCGAGGCGATGCCCAATAAACTTCTGACGCTTTCCATTCATAGCTTACGCGCAAAGGCTTTCAATTGGACGAAGGCTTTGGATAAGCTTGATTCGAGAGAATTCCTTGTGGGGCCTTCACGAGAACGGGAGAAAATTAGTTGATGGCATTTGTGAGCTGACGATGGGTAGAGAATTTTTTTTTCCCTGAAAATGATTAAGATCTAAGTATTGATCTCTCTATGTTGTGAAAATATCTTGCCGTCGCCGCGGTGTAGGTCAGTCGAGCTTCTTTGGAATGCTTTGCCGCACTGCAGAGCTCGGCGAGCCTTGGGGGTCTGTGAGACCCCCCATGTCCAAGTCCCCTTATGGCCCGACAGATTTTGGGTCCCCTCTTGGAAGAAACATTTCAAGTCCGTTTGAGAATCGTCACCATATTCAAGAATGAGCCGTGAGCCCCGGGGAGCATGAGTGCACTGAAATATTCTGAGCCTCCCTTAGAGATACTTAACATATTTTCACCCTCCCCTCGAGCTACGTCTTGGCTGGAAATATTATAAGTCCCCAATCAATATTCTCTATATCAATAATAGGAAATGTTAATATTTCCTCTGGAGATTATAAGGGGATTGAGAAAAATGTATTTTTCGTGGAAGCTTAAGCGGGCTTATGGAAAAAATGGACATTCTCAATAACTATTAGTCGTGACGTTGGTAGGGACTTTTTACAATAGACCGCCCACCCTTTTTATAATAGAGCCCTGTGGAAAAAGGAGCTTAGAATATTTCGATAGTCATATTGTGATGGTAGAGAAAAAATGAGAAAAATATCAAACACTTACGAGAGCTTGAACGGATTGATAACATCAGCAGAAAGACTTCTGCGTGGCTTGTAGGTTTAAAGGCGGCGAGATTTAGGTACAAATTTTCAATATGGAAGTTTACACGGATTTTTTGACTATTGAAAAATTTTTCCGATGTTCAGGCTAACGGCGAAAGGCCGACCAAAAATTTGATCGGAGGTCGATACTCTTCATTGGCTGGCAACAGTGTTCGGAGCCGAAGCTTGAACTAATTTGGTTATTGGAGCAGATAGTAAAAAAAAAAGGAGAACGACTTATCTATCACGTCACGACGTTCTCATCGTCCGAAGTTAGTGATTGAAAGTTAGCAAGACGAGCCTGTAAAGGTTTAGAGATCCGGCTGTGGGTATAATTTTCACGCATCTGCAACGCAGCCTCGTTCTCACGAGAGACTATCGAAGAGTCTCTCACCGCACAGTTTCGAAGTGTCAGAGTTAAAACAGATGCCCCTGAAAAAAAAGGAGAAAAAAAAAAGAACCGTACAGTCGTATAGTCGTGTCGAAAGAGGGCGTAAACGCGTCACGACTTTTTTCTTTCTCGCGGGCGTATCGAGCAGGATCTTCGCGAAAGACGTTTTCGACGCGCGGAAACCGACACGAACGTGTTTTGTATCTATATCTACAAACGTAAAATAGAGACATCCACGTTTAGAGCGTATATAGATATTGCAAGAAGTCAGTGATATTCGCGTTGGCGACGTGGGGAAAGAGAGTGGGGAGTGGGAGGAGGGGGGCGGGGGGAACTTCGTGGAAAAGTGATTAAGTCGCGTGGTACGTATTATGTATGCGCGCGCGAGAGTCGGAGAAGGAAGTTGCGGAGGGCAATAATTCAGTGAGTCGTTTGCGAACGCCGCTCGCGCGCCCGAGCCTCGGCTTATCCTTCCAACCCTGAAGAATGATAAACAAACGAAGAAGCAAACTCCCAGAGAACTCGCGGAGAGGAGAGTGTTAGTGGTGTTGCTGCGCGCCTGCCTGCCTGACTGCCTGCTCCGTGAATGCTTGATACTCCCGGCTTGGGAATCCCTAACTATCGATTCGACGAATCTCCGTCGACTGCAACCTCGACTATTCGACAAATAGCTTCGATCTTCACTGCCGATAGTTCATAGCACAATGACGCATTTTATAGTCGTCATAATTCCTCGCAAAAGGCGAAAGAACAAATTTTACGCCTCTTTCGTGAAGAACTTTGATGTGCGTCGTCGAATTGTTCTGCGCGTGATTGTGATTGGGAAGAACTGATTGGCAAATAGCATCTCCGGTCTTTTACAATAAGGGTTATTTTTTTTACATGCTCTGATTTTATAAATAATTATGTCATGGTCTCAAGCTGGCAAATGTGATATTTTGTCTCCAATTCTCATGGCCACATCGCAATCTCATTTTACGGAAGGAAATCTATCGGGGCTTGAAATCTTCAAGGCTTCGATTGCCGTATATCAGTTTGAATTTGTTGAGTATAACGCGGCAAGGCATATATACTCACGGGTTATATACCATCCGGTAGTCTCGAATCCCCTCGCTACTCTGTTACTTAGTACGTGTTAACCGAGATCGAAAGATAGCTATGCAGATAGACGTGTGGCGAGTGCTCGCTGCTGTTACCTCCGCAGCTCGGGGGTGTGCGCGCCGGGTATAGAGGATAGGTGTACGTCTATCTTCTCTTGCTCTTTCCTCGCCTGTTTTCTTTTCCGATTCTTTAATCCCTCTCGCTCGCACTCTGCGTCGGCATTAGCGTTTTACGCTTGAGGTCGGTTGCGTTCCGTTCTGATTATTATCCGTAACCTCGAGCGGCACGACGTACGTACGCGAGACTCCGCGCTTCCACGGCGTATTTATATATGTGTATGCAACTATACTGCAGAACGTTGTGTGTATATCGTTCTATGTCCGAACTAAAGACAGACCTAAGGTCCGAGCTGCAGAAGCAAGGAGCGCATTTATCGTTCCTACCTCCCAGCTCTTCCTCTACTCCGACGGTGCAGCTCGCGCATACGATGAGGGGCCCCTTCAGGGTCTATTTGCATTTGCCCGACGCTTCGGCCGCCCTCGGTTCATGACACCTTCGCCGTGTGCGGAATGGAACGACCGAACTCCAAGCCTCGCGATATCGCCGCTTCGGGTCTTGCTGGGTGTGAACTACCGGAGTCACACCTGGAAGTCATCACCAACGTAATCTCGGGGACTCTCAGACCATTGTAGAGCACCGAGTGTCGACGGTGTGAAACTCATTTGCAATCAGCATACGGAATAGTCCTCTCACGGATGCTCGCAGTGAAAACTTTTCTAGACTTTCGGAGCAGTTGAAAGAAATTGTTTCTATTTTCGCGAAGAAAACCCCGAATCGTCTGACGATCTACATTCCCTTAATTGTGAGGTACAAAATCTATTTTCCTTCGACCTACTCGATTTCGAAAAAATCGAGACTCCTCTTTAAAATCTAAGCGCAGACTTTTACTTTTCTCCATTCGTCCTTGCGAATATATTTGTCGTTTCCGAGGGATCGGCTACTTCGCTGACGAAAAGTTTGTCGCGCCGGACCGCGAACAGTCCGATATCGAGAAGAACAAAACAGTCCGTGTCGGCGTGCTTGCGCTATAGCAGCAGCAACGAGCAACAAGCAGCAGCCGGATGTCATTCCGTATTCCAGCATTCCACTCTCGTCCTGGGCGCGTGTATGTTGCTAGCTTTTGCATTGCACTCGCGGGCGCGCGCGGTCACCGCGATCCTGCCAACTCTCGGTACGTGTGTACAGGGAACTATGTATAACACATACAGGCGCCGCATTCTGTTCGATCGGCAAGTACGACACGGCAAAACAGCCGTTTTTCCTTCGTTTTTTTTTTTTCGTCATTTTGCATTTGGCGATTTTATCAGCCGGTCACACTGCCGCTGCGAGTGACTGTCCCAGCGAACGAACGATTTATGCCGCGGTGTCCACCGGCCCGCCACGTTATGCTGTACAAGTATATACCTATCACCTGTTGCTCGCTCGGTCTACGGCGAAGTCATTACAATAAATTTTCTCCAATCTCCCCCCCACCCCCCCAAACTCCCTCCCCGCCGGGTGATAATAATTTGTTTCTTCGGTACGGCTCGAGAAGATTGAGATTTTCAAAGGGACTATCAAACTCGTAAAGATTTTCCGTACGGTAAATTTAATCCTCTGACGAAACCACGCGTCGTACCTTCACGCGCCTGTATCTTCGAAACGCCTCGATGAAACTTCACGAAATTTCTACTGTGCAACGAGTTGCTTGTTACACTTTCTGTTAAAGAAAAAAAAAAAATCTGACGATATTTTTTTCAAGACGCAGAATCAAAAGTTTATTTAATCGAAAATCGATTTAATTATTCTGAGTATATTTTTGTTTCCGGATACGTGAGAGCGTCCACTCGTCTTTTTCGTGACTCTTTCATTGATAAAAAAAAACTGAGTATCGCGGAGTCTCGTTTCGCCCCGGTGGCGTGTTCGCGAGTCTCTTACATCTCCGTCGTTGAGCATGAATATAAACTCGAGTTGCTCGAATCGATTCCACGAATTTCGAAGTACGTAGAGAGCCCGGCACGAGCTATCAAAAGATCAAACACGTAGAATAAAAAATACGCGTATGTGTATGTAGGTTCGTATGCATACATTGACGCATACTTTTAATTCGGAGGCCCGCGGAGAGAAGGCGCGTCGGGAATTTCGTGTCGACGTAATCGGAGCCAAGCGCAACTGCGCAGGTGTAAACTCGATGGTATTATGAAAAAAAAAGGAAAAGAAATCTCTGCCAACCATACATCGGGCGAAGATTATACAGCCCTCTTTCGTGGCTCGTGCAAGGAGTTTGTAATAATTTTTACGATACGCACAGGTGCTGCGACTCCGGAGCCGCGCATATCTTCCAATTAAATTTTCTCGCGAAGAAAAAGAAAAATAATTAAAGGAAGAAAACGAAGAGAAAAAAGAGGGTTGCGACGAATTTTAGCGAAGCTTAAAAGGAAGGAATCTCGCGGAGCTCCGGTACCGACGTCGCCTCGGCTCGTCCACGGTAACGCTCGGATTATATATTTATCATTATATTATCGCGAGATCGTTAAACCGCACGAGAACGATCGAACGCGGAGAGGTCTCCTCGTCCGTTGACGACGTCGCCAAGGCAGGCCCGCGCGCTCGGACTGGCCGCGCGGCTTCTCGTATCTGTCAGCCGGTTCCTAATAACATCGAGCAAAGGATTTCCTCTCGGTAGAGGCCCTGACAGAAACTGCGGTAAGCGCAAATAGCCTATAACGCATCCCGAGAGCTTTGAGAAAAGTGAAAGAAGCGCGAGAGAGGCACGGCCGTTGCGAGTCTCTTTTCCCGAGAATCTAACGCGAATCGTGAAGAGGTAAAAAAAAAAAAAGAAGAACAATTCACGATAATCGCTCGGTCGAATAATCTTGACGATATTTTCCCACATTATTATTCCTACCTTCCGGCGTTTCGTATAATTTTTCATCGCAATTCGAGCGTTCGCGCGGGAAGAACAATTTATTCATTAAAAAAATTGGGAAAGAAGAAGACAAAAAAAAAAAAACGAAAAATCGTCAGGGAAGAGAATAATTGGCTACGCCGGTAATTTTCGCGAGAAACCCGAGAGAAGATACGGTCTGGCGTGAGATGATGGCAATTGTTACTTTCACTATTCGCCGTAGCGACGGAGGATTTGCCAAGCCGCGCAAATCGACTCCGACTCCGGCGGTGCATTGGCCCCCACGTACACGCGCGGAGTGTAACACCGAAAGCGTGTATTTTCTTTGATGTTTTTGTTCCGTGGGCTAAGTTGCGCTGTTATTGAGTCCCATATCGATGATCTCCCTTTGTCCCTCCCGTTTGTGCGTTGCATGTTTTGCGTGCATAATATACTTTCAACCCCGCTGTAACGACCGCACAATGCTTCACGGTACGGGATACCTACGTATTATGTACGTAATACGCAATAGCAGTTGCCTACACACCATTGTCCCGGCTTCTGTACAATGCGCGCGTATATATATGTATAGAAAAATCTAAGAACGGATGAAAAAAAATGCAAACAAACGGGCACGCTCTGCGACTTAGTCATCCTCGAAAATTGCACGTATCCGAGATCGAGGCTAATTGCAACGTTGCAGAGTCGCGGCCAAGAATGAGTACGATAAATCAATCTCAGTCGTCGAAGTTAGTTTTTTCTCAATAAATTGAATAAACAAATAAATTCATTTGGCAGGAAGCCAAATTATCCAATTCCCTGCGAAATTTGGTTGGGGACAATCTGGCCGGCTGAGTGCAATTTGGCTTCTTACAATTTAGCGGGGCGCTAGTGGCACAACGGGAGAATTATTGTACGCGTGCGGGGTTTCACGATAGAAATTGCAGATGTCACACTCGCGCGCAGCTGTGGAAGCTTTCAATGCTCTTCTATGTGTGCACGGGAGTAATTTGTGTTAACGTGTGGGTGGTTTTGCATGTGGTTCGATGCGATTGTGAGACAGCGCGCGGCACATCCGGTTGGGTGTGTCGGATGTTTCGCTTTGGCTCACCGGCGCTCGCCGACACAAACGAAATACGAGTATTATATCAAGCTCATCACCGCGTCCCCTCGCCTTGTGCTAACCCAATAGTCTCGGGGAATCACGCGATGCTCGTTTGCTAATAAATTCACCTCGGACATAATCCACCTCGTAACATTGTAGGGCTCGCAAGATTCGCTGATTGTTACTTCGTGTTTCTCTTTCGCGAAGATTTGATATTTTAATATCCCATCGGACGCCGACGGGGATTAATTTCTTTTTCGTTTTACGTTGCAACGCAACTCAGCGCGACTGACGCGAAATTGTAAATCGAAGCGATTGCGCAGAACAAAACTCTCCGACGCCCGAGCGGCGATTATCTGTGTCAGTGAACTACCGCTCGACAACATCCACGGAGCGTTCTTTATTCCTCGAAACTACGTAGGTTGCAGGAAATGCGATTGCACCTAGCATGCAAATTTCAAGGCGATAGATCGGGCCGTTCGACACGGTAACCCCCTCAACTGTCTGCGTGTCGTTGAAAAATAACGGTAATTACGTGCCTGTGTAAAAGAATATTGTATGGAGAACGAAAATACGCAAGAATGCATTGTTCCCGAATGTTCCGTTCGTTAACGATGATAGTAAAAGAAAAGAAATAGTAAAAAAATTAATTCCGAGAGCGTTTTCTAATGGGATAAAAATCTTTAAAAAATGATGTAGATGCAAATTGTTCGAAAGATTGATTTTGCGTAAAGACTCACATTTCCACAGACTGCATCGCTCGGACCACCTTTAAAAAAATCGGTAATTGAACCCTTCTAATTCGGAATAAATAGAAAAAAGCTTATAAATTCACGATGCTCCGCAATCGAGTGTCGTACGTAAAACAGACATGGAAACAAAAGCCTTTCTTACAATTTATTCGATGTTTACATCGCAATTTTTCTTTTTCTCGATGGTCAGGATAGCGTGTCTGATGGATGCTTCACGACAAATAGTTTGAATCTTTGAACAGCGTGTTTATTCATCGTGTAGCATTATTTCTGTTTGTGAAACACGAGACCTCCGCGCGTTTCTCCAACTGTCCAACAGCTGCTGCTCCGAGCGCTGCTCCCGGTGCGGTGCGTCAGCACCGTCGCGAGTCGGAGCGAGAAGGAACGAGTAGGAGAGCGTGTGCCATCCAAGAAGACTCTGTCTTTACTTGGCTCAAGCCTTCTCATCCCGCCGGCAGATGCGCCCCACAAGCGAACGTGTGGTTAGCTCCTCAAAATTACACCCATTTAACGTAATTCCCGTATAGTAGGGATCGCCGAATAGCGGAGCATTGTGAGCGCTCGGTACCCAATCCGATTCCTCGTTCTCTTTTCAACGTGTCGACTCCGCGCGCTGCACGCGCTTTGTTAGACCAACATAAACACGATCGACGGCTTATTCACGACACGGGAGTTCTTCGCATTCCGAACCCGACATAAAAAAAAAGCCAAACCTTTTATTTGCATACCAAAAATTACATCTAATTCATGCGCATCTCATTTTACTTCAAGATTGACAAATTTTTATGAAATCTTTTTTCTAATCCAATTCGATTTCTTTTTCGTCGTAGATTTATCTCGTTTGACTTAATATCTTGAAAAATTTTTCTACGCAAGTTTCGGAAAAATATAATTTAGAAGAACCTTTTGATATTTTTTTTTTTGATGACCATATTTTGAGCTCGGTATCTTTATGGCTCGAGGAAAAAACGGTATTATTATCCGACTGTGAACTGGAGCATAGTCCGGGACGAAGGGATCTCGTTACGAATGTGTATATCCGAACGGTTGGTCGATGCCGCTGCCGCTGCATCGACGAATTCGATATATCTCTCGTAGTTGGTCTCTTCGTACGGACAGAATGAGCCACTCTCGCGACCCCGGGAGATCCTCTCGCGGTCTCGTGGGGACCCGCGAACCGCGGGGTCACGTCATACCTAGAATAATACTGTCGATACCGAGATAGAATAATCGAGGTTCCCACGTAGCGGAACTCTGGGTTATGGGCACCTACTTGCCGCGTTGGAAACACGACCTAACGCCAATGCACCCCGATGCCTGGGATACACGCCATGGTATTAACTATATGATCTTCGTGGCGCTCGCAGTGCGAAATATCCTCTCGGCTCGTTCTCGCGCGCACGTTATCGGACTCGTAAAAGCGCTGAAACGACGACATAGCGTTTCGACAAATGCAGAAATATCCACAGCGCGCGGACCGGGAGGGTGTCACGTAACACAATCGATCGACGAGTCGCAGAGGAAGAAACGAAAGAATAAATATGACGAGGATTGAACGACGGGGAAGAACGGATACGAAAAAAATAAAAATAATGACCACGACACGTGACGTCCCTCGTTGCTACACGCAGATATTTCTCTCGTCTCTTGCGCCACCGAGCCGCGACGGGCGTAGAGGCCTCTCTCGAGATTCCTCGGCCGCACAGGCACAAAACTGTTGCCGCGCCGAGGCTGAAAGTCCCGGATGACTCTCGATTGAGACGTCTTTCGCGCGAAAAGTCGACACGCCCATGTCAAATATCCGCGAGGCCCTCATTGACGGCGATACGCAACGATTTCGACGGCAGAGTTGCCACGGTAATTCCGATAGTTTTGTTTTCTCTCTCAATTTCGTAAGAAACAAGAGAATAATCGTGACTCTAATAGATGGAATGATCGAGGCCCGACTTTTGTTCGGAACGGCGAAATGGGATTCCGTGATTATCGTTATTTTCTCGAAAGTACAGGTGTGTTATAACGATGAAGAAACGATTGGGCGCGAACGATAATCGGTGAAGGGCGAGATTTCCCGTGTGAATGAGACTTTAAGGGAACGTGTGGGCGATTGTGATGCCCGTGGGCTATGTAGCATGGTTGTGTCATCGAGCTCATGCACGCGAGCCTATCCTTTCGTACCGTTACGTCGGATTTCCACGCTCGCTGGACGCGCATGTACCATGCGTGCCCGTTCGTCTACAATGAGCAGCGATCGTGGCTCCCGACAATTTTAACCATCGGCGACGATGTGTACGAGGCTTAAGAGCTTGGCTTCTAACGTACAACGTATCTTTCACGTCGGTGCTTGGCGTGGCGGAACGCAGTCGCGTGCCAACTTCGACTCGCACACGCACGCATAACGTTTACCATCACAGAGACGAGCACGAAAAATTTATCCGAATTTCGATTGATTGGCAAAGAAACAAATGCGAAAAAAGTCTCTAATGTTCCTGGCACTGAGTAAAAACAGGAGTTCATTGATAAATTTAATTTTATAAAGTTAGTAAAATAAACAGAATTTGGCGAGTATGAGCTTGATTTTCGAGTTTCTTTTCCGTGATAATTGCACATTCATCGTGAGAAGCACTTTGGAATCAGTGCCAAGCTTTATTAGTTGGTCGTATCACCTGTTGCTGCCACAAATCTTTGCCGCGGTAAAACGTGAGTTAGCAAATTGGGATAAGTGTTATATACATTTATATATATGTATATACGGATATGTTTGTAACAGTTGTTATAACTATACCGCACGCGTTTCTCGTAGCTGCTGGCGCCTGAATTTCCAGCATGTGACTGTCTCGTCTCTCGTGCCGTAACATATCACAAAGCGTCCGAGAATATTTCTCGCCGAGAGAAACATACGTGCACGCGAGAAACTAAAGTTCCCCGGGGTTCTGTCGCGTTGCTTCAGACACTTCACCTACGAGAAGGAGAGGCCCGTGTCGTAGACACGACGTGTTTTACCTTCGAACGACTCGGACGAGGCGCACGGGGCAACGTGTGTTTCCTCCCTACGTGGCGAGCAGCGTAGCGTCCGGTCGTTTCAACGAAGACAATAAACTGTGGGAAGTGAAGAAGAAAAGAGGAGAGAGAAAAAAGAATGAATAAAAAAGAAAAGGGCGAAGTGCGAGAGAAAGGAGACGTACGGTGCGGAGAAAGAAGATCGACGAGACGAGAGGAACGCGAAGGTACGAAACGCCTAGCCGCCTTTATCATTGATTTATCGGCACGATAAGTCCATTATTTTCGATCACGTTTCGCATACGATCTCTCGCGCCTTCTCTACTCGATTCTCATCTCGTCGACGAGTGAGAGAATATCTTCCCCCTTCGGTATTGGTAATCGACACGTTGGCGGGCCACGTTCGACGGATCGGAGCTTGCGATCGAACGATTCTTTATATCCTCCGGAGTTCCATATGCAATCGTTGCCACGGTATTATATAGTCACGATGATGAATCCGAATGATACAGTTGTTGCCACTCGAAGCGTTTAATTTATAGTTATTTTTTTTATATCATTGTTAGTTCCCTGCGGAAGAATGTTTGCAAAATTAAAAAAAATTGTAACCATGAATACTCCTCCTTAAAAAAATTAATGGGCGAGAAATATCGATTTTGTTTCGATAACAATTGGTAGTGGATTCGTGTCCAGCTTGAAAAAATATATAAAATCAATACATACATAAAAGTAAGCAGTATTCGAGTAAATCTCAAAATCGGTTGCATTTTTATTATTGCTTGAAAATTAATTCATTTGATAAGAATTGAGAAAAAGTGCTGAAATTCCAAGAATTACAATTGTCTGTTAAATCGGATGTTCAGAGTTGTCAGAGCTGATTCACAGTGTAACTACACGATTTGAGTAGGTAGGCACGGGGTATGTGAGCACATAACGACGTAACGTAGCGTCGCTGCTCACGCTTGCTGGATGGCTTCTTTCACTCGGCATCGCGGTCGCTATCGGGTCTCGCGCAATTTTTCCCTTGATAACTCTCATGGCCACGCAACAGACCGTGCCGCTCGGGCGTTCTCCGTCCTGTGCTCGGCGACGTGCTTCATTCTACCCACCTGTTCTCGCTCCGCTATCGCCGCGAGACTTCGCGGCGACTACGACATTTCTACGTAACGAACGAGCTCTGGATACTGTTCATTATTCCCCAATCCCCAGCTAGAGTGCGAAACTCTTCAACGACATAACTCAACAACAACATTATCCGAAAAGAAAGTATTGTGTATTCTAAAAAAATTTATCAGAAGGTTTGAACTTTCTTTTCTTCTCCAGTTCGACAAAAAAAAAAAAAAAAGAAACAATTCAAAAAAATGTCGATTGGATTGGATTTTTTTTCCAAAATTCGACCCAGATACCACGTTTTTGAAATTATCGATGCAATTACGTGCTTTCGACGATTCGCGTCACGGTATCGAATAAATTTCAATCTTGGGTACATAGCGCTGATATTACGCATTCGCGAAGCTTTTCATGCGCAACATCGCGAAGCTATATATTATAACCACGTGACATTATAACTTTGGCACGCGGTCCAATTGAACTTTAATTACATGAACGAAGGAGGGCCGGGACCCGGTGCGTTCCCGCGCGTAGTGCCTATCCCTTTCTTTTCGCGTGTGTGCGAGGGCACTTTTGCGCTGGTTTCAAAAGCCAACTGCGCTGGCTGCAGAAGCAGGGCCACGTCCCGGTCGGCATTTCTCATTAAAAGCGCTCGGTCGAAGCCGGTGCGCTGCCACTGCTGTTGCACATTGCAACCGAGAGAGTCCAAGGAGAGGCCCCGGTATGTCTCCGGGGCTCCTCTCGTAATTCCTCACTGTAAACTTTCCTTCCTTGTTCCGCGATAAATAATTCCTCGGGAACGCCGCGCGCTCAACCCGCCCGGACTGTTATCGTTCCGCGGCACGGTGTGTACGGTAGGCGTGCGGTTCGCTTCTAATAGTGTGTTCGTATCTTCGTCTATATGCACGCGAGTACACACGCTGAAACGATTAATACGCGCGTATGCAATACATATAAATATATGTATATATATATATATATATATTTATATTCAGCGAGAGAGAACCCGCGAGTGCCGGCGTGCACATCGGGAACCCGGGGATCGGGGCGAGCCTCTGGACTCTACGATGTGATCGGATTATGGCCCGCGGACACGCTTAAACAGCTCAGTAAATTTATATGTATACATATGTATGTGTATGAAAGATCGGCCACACAGGACACACAAATAATTATGCTCGTACGGCCTCGAATTACATAAGAAGGTACATTATCTTATCATTGCCGTTGCCGTGCCAAAAAAAATCGGAAAAAATACATTTAAAAAAATGTTAACTGATTACTCAGCATTAAAATTACTGATCATTTCAAGCATTCATCCTGTATTTTGTCAGGAAAAAATTAACAGGAATAAATCTTAGATTCGTGATCTTTTTTTTAATGGAATTTCGTCCGCTTCTTGAAATTCGCGCGCGATTAGATAGGAATGATGAATAAGCAAAAGTGGAATTGATCGATAAAGCACGATAATTCGCGTTTTGTTTCGCGAGCCGGGGCAATGATTACGAAAGAATGGAGAGTTTGACCGATGATTTATAGCTCGAGAGAGGGTTGCCCACCTCGCAGCGCGAAAAATCCACCGTACCGATCTCTGCCATATGCTATTCGCTTCCAGCAATTTTTTCTCTCTTCTTTTTTCTTTTTTGCTCTTCATATCTTTCTTTTGTATGCTCAGCCTTCTCTCGGCGGGTCTCTCTGTCTCGTTATGCCCGCGAAGGGTGCGCGCAACGCGGCGAGTGCCAGTGAACATTTCGTAACTCGGCGAGCGTGCAAATCGTGCCGCAAATTGACCGTTTCGAACTCCGCGCGCGGCGCTGCCCCGGTGCCTCACGGGACAACGCTATGGTATAAGAGCCCCCCCCCCCCCCCCTTCCATCTTGCGCTACCTCGGCCGTTTAGTCAACATCGTACGATACATATACGAGAGCTCATGTACCACTACTGGATCGAGAACCGCACGCTCGATCGTTAAGTAGGTATATATAAAATGCTATTCATGCGTCTCTCCGCTCTCAACCTTCCGACGTTAATATTCCCGCTATAGTCGCGAGTAGAATCGACTTTGGTAAGTGCATTAAAAGTCTCGACATTCCTTTGGAAACGATATTCTCATATTCACCGCCGGGTGGGTTACGAATGGATATTGTTCCTTTGACGAAAATAGCTCTGAATTAATTTGTACCGCGCTTAATACATGAGAATTACGTGGATTGAAAAACACAATCGTTTCGCAGGCATTCCTATTGATATACAAGTTCGAATTATTGACTTATTCATTTTCTTTAGTAATTATACGCGAATAGAATATAAATTTATATGGGAAATTAAAAATAAATTATTAAGCCACAGCTTTTATGTTTTCTATCGACTCTATTTTTAATTCAATTTGCATTATCGGATGATTGCCGAGGTTGAGCAAAAACCGATTGCGTTGACCAAAGTCTACGAAGCTACGATGATACTTTGAAGGACCGTCGTAGCTGTAGGCGAAATAAGAATAATATAAAAAAGTAAGAAAGAAGTCTTCCTCGAGCTCGGGCGATGTTGTTCAAACAAACCTGTTCGCGGCATGGTCGCAGTGAGACATTAACCGGTCCGTAATTACGCTCGTTATCGAATTATCGAGGAGGCGCCTAAAAGTTTCGCATAGCCTTTCCGTCTCTCTTGTAGCTCCGGCACGGCGCGAAACGTTTCTTTTCCTTTCGATCGTATCTCATCTCATAGTTGTTTATTTTTCCCCACCATATGGTCGATTTGAAACGAACGAACAAACAAAAAAAACGAAAAAATTTCGCGTCAGGCACGTTGAAAAGCGAGGAAAGAAAACGGTTCGACGGCCCCGACTGTCTCGACAGGATCGAGATCGGCGAGAGATCGTAGGTGGTCACCGCGAGGCACGACTCGAACTCGTAAAGATCGCGTGTCGGCAAATAAGTCGTCGATGGACGTCGGCGCGGTCAACGCGATATATCCCTTTAAAGTCCCGCAATTACGACTATTAGCGACGCGCGTCGATTGTTTTGTAGCCCCCCGTGTTGGCGTTCGCCTTCTATATCCCTTTGTTCCGCGATCTTGTATACGAGTCGCCACGAGCGCGGAGCGGCGAATAACGAAATAAGAGGCGAGCCGATAACAACCCGAGCAAGATAGAAAGGACTCCTTGCCTTCGAGCTACGGCGTATCGAAAACACTCTTCCGATCTATTTCGTAGAGAGAATACAGAAACGAAATGACGATGAATTTCTATGAATTTATAATTCAATTATAAGACAGTGAATCGTTGTTTTATTATGATAATTTTTTCGGCAATTTTAATACAGTTCAAATTATTCATTGCAGTCAATGAAATTTCGAAATCATTCAGAGTAATGCAAGAGAGTGTGTCATTCATTCATGTAATTTATTATTTAGATGCGCATCTAACTTATTTTGCGAAAGAGCCAAAACTGGATAGTTTATTAACAAGATTTGGAAAAGCGAACGGTGCAAATCTAATTTACAGACATTCATTTCCCAATTTAATTCGAAACATGACATAAAAAAAGCTTCCGATACGAAATAAAAAGAAGTAAGTAAAGAGCAAATTTCCCACCGATCATCGGATAGAAACGCGAAGCACGGGAGCAGGAAGTCAAAAGGCGGGTAAAAGGGAAAGTGCATTAGCCCCAGCGTTCAAAATTTACGTACCGATTCAGCGTGCGCTCCCGTCAATCGCTTCTCGCCTCTAATAACCCCGGATAATTTTAATGAGCGTGAGAGAAATTTGTTCCACTCTCGCGCATCCGTGATTTCGTTAATTCGTCGATGGGCTCAAAGAGGCGGAGGGATGGGGAGAGCGGTGTCGGAAGGGGAGCTTACCGGCATAAATATTAACGATCGCAGCGTCGGAGAAATGAGGAGCAATCGATTAGGCTCATTAGAAACTGCAAACTGACACATCGCTTCGATGCGACGGCTAATATACGCGGCAACATCAGAAACTCGTGTAGTTAACACGTGTTTCAGCTTCTTCCTTTTGAATCGTAACACGTGTTCGCGGGACATTGATGATCGATAAATCGCCGATCGTATTAGTGCCGCCAAACGTAGAAACTCGCCGGCGGGATGTATCGAGAAAGTTTTCAATTAGCGAATTACGATGTCCATTAATAATTCACGCGTTGGCTCTCTTCCGATGTCGGATCGTTGCGAGAAACCGCGCGAGGGCACGCTTCGCATTTTTTCCAATCGATTCGAGCATCATCATCTGATTCTTTCCTTCCGAGTAAGAATAACAATAACGCCGAGATCGAGCGCGTCGAATGTGTACCGGCGCGAAGCGCCTTAATAAAATCTGTGTATAAGTATGCCAATATATATACTCTTGTCGAGTTTATTAGTTGCGCCGCAGCACTCAGAACTGCCGCGGATATACCGACTCTTCGAACGCTCACTCGAGAGTATCGGTTCGTATAAACGATTTTCTCTCTGCGAATCTCGACGCGCATCTCCCTCACTTCTCTCTTTCACTCTGGCGCGTCGTTCTTTTCTTTTTTCTGTCTCCCTTTCCGTATATCAACGCACTTCTCCACGGATTAACCGCATCCTTTGGCCGACGAATAAAAGCGAAATAAAAGAAGCGTCTATCGGGAGGGTTTTACGATCGGCTCTAAAACGCGCATAGCTTCGCGAATCTCACGGAATAAAAAAGTCTTTTGGTAGCGCACTCGCGTCGAATGGGGAACCCTTGCCCCCTCTTTCACGTTTATGGGGTTGTTACACGGACTTTTACGATATCCAAATTTAAACGATTTGGCGCAGCAATGTCCCTAAAGGAATTTGCATTCTCAATAGTTTATTCTATCCGCTCGCGATGTGCTTTTAGGTGTTTATCGCCCAAACATACGTAGTGAATCGTGGCAAGCACTCGTGAGAAATTATAAGTCTCTTTGGAAAATAATACACCTTTAAGGGAGAGTCGCCGGTCCACTTGTATTCGAATTCGGACTCGGATTCGAATAGATATTCACCGGTCTGTGGTTTACACCGGCCAGCCTGAATTTAAAGAATTCAGCCCTGGCAGAAGTAAAAATGTTGAAAAAGAAGTAAAAACGTTAAAAAACAGAATTTTTATGGCCATGACAAAGTAACAGTTGCTGACTTCTAATACCGACGCTGAATAATTTCAAAAAGGTGAAAGAATAAAAATAAAGAATTTTTTCAAAGATTTTCATCTCCATTCGCTATGACTGAATTTTTTAATGAAAAATATCATAAATGAGAAAACCGATTGCAAGATCTTGTAGAAAAAAGGCGTTACCGACGGAACACCGATTACTTTTGTCGCGACAAAATAAATTTCCGCCTCTGTTCGCGACTCCGCAGGTGGGTTCTCCGCAGGTGAACGCGGTTAAAAGCAGACCGAGCAATCCCCGTGTGCACGCCGGTGCTCCCCGAGTAGCGGCCGAGTGTGATTTTCTTTTATTTTTCATACCGATTGAATTAACTCATCCACCGGTGTGCATGTCTCCGCTGTCGAACGTTCTCACTCGACGTGAAACGGCTATCGACACAAATCGTTAATCCAGTTTACTCGCCTTGTATACGGCAACACGACGTCAGTCGAGAGAGATCTCGCACTTAACGTTTTTATCTGAAACTATTGATTCTCGTGTCTCTTTCTCCATCCGCGTCTATTTCGTTCGCACATCTTTGATTCTTATCACTCTTTTTCCACTGAACATTTTTTTTATTCCACCTTTCCTCGTCGGATATACTTTTTCTTCTTCTGGCATTCATCCTTCCGGGACACTTATACCCCTTTCTCCCTTTTCTCATTCTATCAAGCACAGTGGAGAGAACTCGCTCGTAAAGCTGTACTTTACTGCCCACCCCGCGTTGTTATTTATTCCAGAATTTATATCCCGTCACGGCTCATTTATAAGGCACATCGGAATACTTTACGGCGCTTTGGCTTTCCTAGCTCTTCCATGATTCGTGTGTACGTACGCATGTCCCAAACGCGCGCGCGCACACACATCGCTTTCGATACTTATCATACGATGATTCAGTAATACACCGATTAGATAGTAATTAGTCGTCGATTCACCGTAGGATACCGGTTAATGGAGATACTCGTTTGTGAACTCTATCCTCGGTTATTGCAACCGATTTGATATAACGAATAACAAAACGAGTTTCAGCGCAACAAGATTTTTTCCGTCGTTTTTACGCGCGTACGAACGGTGCCGAGTTGGCGCACCCGAAGAAAACACTTCGGTTGCCGATAATCGGCGCGTATCGCGATCGCGTTTCGAATCGATGGCCAAAGTGCATCGACGAATGATTAATGTCATCGGTTTTGATGCTTCGCAACTTGCGAAAAGGTCAGTGTCTCGTTCTATCGAGTTCAATGACTGTGCCCGTCGCGAAGTATCTACCCCGATGTACTTACACTTTGGTTCATTCGCGTCGATCGCAACAGGGGGACAGAGAGAGAGAGGGAGAGAGAGGGAGAAGATCCGACATCGAACGCGGCGGCGTCGGTATTAGTCGCGGGACAAATCGATCGTTGAATCAGTTTTGCTACCGTCGCGTTCCGTAACCGGTTGACGCGACGACGATTATTCAATACTGTATAATCGACGGAGAACGTCGCGACGATAAGAAACGCCGAGGGACTCGCGGTGCACGCGAGCTATTATAAGTCACACGCATAGCGGGGATGAGCTTGTGTGCTCGTTCGCGCGCTCGTGTGCGCGTGTCGTGAACTTCGGAGAATCGAGTAAATAAACTGATGAATGAGAGACGACGAGACGAACGATTGAACTGTTGAGATTATTTTTCCATTGATAGATGAGAGTTGAATCTTCTTGAGGGATCGCCCTTTTTTTATTTTCGTTATCTACTCGACGTCGGGTTTATTGAGTAGGGTTGAATAATTTTCTCATATGGTTTATTAATTTAATTACATTATATTTTAATCGTTACTAGATATTTTATCGTAATAATAAAATACGTAATAATCGTGATTGTTATTATATTTACGATTCTGAAATTTTTTTATTCGAGCAATAAAAAAGAATCGATCGTGAGGAAATAAAAATCGATCGTGAGGAATCCTCGAACATGAATTTATGTGTTTACCTGCGTGCTTTGAATGGTGTTGCGTCTTCTCACGATTCTCGCGGCGCATCAACATCGACGAATGATCGAGCTTCCGCGATTAATAAAGTGCTCGATCCTCGTCGATGCTTACCTAATACAGGAATATAGCGTGTCTAATTATTATAAACACGCGCGAGAGAAGCGCCGTGAAACGGGATGGCTTGGCATGGGCTTACGTAGTAACGTCTCGTCCATCGGCTTATAAATCTCGAATCTCTCACAGTTCTTCGACGTGGCTCGACGAGCGTGATATAAACGAGAGAAAATACAGCGAGACGCGGCCGATGGTGAAGCCGGTGCTCGTCCGAGGAGTCACGCGGATGATCCAATGCACGTCGTTGCGTTCAGACTCTTAGATCACACTTCACTCCCACGAGAATATATATAAACTCGAACTGTGTTTATAGAGTGACGGCGATGCGGGCTCTCACTGAAATTCATATCCATTAACCCTTCGCACGAAACTGTCTTACATAGAAAAAAGTCGATGTGGAAACAAGAGCTACAAAAAACCTTATTCGACTGTATTTAAGTAGAAAGTATATAAAGAGGCGGCAATCAAAAGTTGTCTTTTATTTTTCATTTTTTTACAATTGCATTTTTTAGAAAGTTTTTTGAACTATTTCTGCGAATCTACTCGATCAATCATTCGGAAACTTCTTGAGAATAATAGGTGGCCTTATAAGAAACCCATATCCAAAATTCGGCATTTTTCACAGATTTTTCAAAATAAAAAAAAATGTCAAAGTGAAAAATTTACGCAATGAGAATTGTCCCATTGGAAAGTTGAAAATTCTTTCTGAATCCCGCTTTTAACTGGGACTATAAACCCTCCTTAAATAGCAATTATAACTTCGAATAGAAATCTATAGCGAACCGTGAGTCCGAGCCGTGGAGAGGAAAATAGAAGAAAAATCCACCTTATCGTCGTATCGAGAAAGATACGGTGTCTTGTCAAGGGTTAATAGCCGCGCGGCGCGCTATTGATTCAACGATCGTTAAATCCTCATAACGAATAAAACACGGATAAGGGGGTTACAATACGGAAGTGATTCGGAACATGGAGTCTCCGTTGCATGGATGCAAAATGTTTTTCTTCGACTGCTTATTATACAATTTCTATTGTATGGTAATATATGCATTCGCGACTGCGACACGGGTTTGGAGATAAAAACAATAAATAGTTAAATGACGTAGCGGTATAGTCGACTATTCTGCTGTTCGCGCATATGCATATACTTACCATGTACTGCCCGTGCGTACTCACACTTGTCTCGTGCGTGTGTGTCTCTCGGGTGTAAGAACAATGCGTTACACCAACGCTTTGGTTATCGGTCTGCGGACAACTCCGTCGCGTGTATCTGGCTCTATCTGTGGGTCACTGGGTCGATCGACAATTTATCTACTCGCTTACACCGTCCCAATCGTCGCTTTACAATTCTTTTTCTGTTCCCTTACCTAATTCATCTCCCGCATCTCCGAAGCCTCCATTCGGAGATTATGCTTTGACGAATAATGTGGTTCAACGACCCGACGTATCGCGCGGCTACGCGAGATACCAAATTTGATATTCAAATCCCACCTTGGGCACGGTCACAAATCATCTGATACATAAAAATCCCCTAATCGGTCTTAACCGGTCCGCGTTCACTGACGAATCCACTTTATCTCATTTCCAACGCTAAACATTAATTCAACCAGTTTTTCTTTTCCTTCTTTTTTCCCCGCGGTGCGTTACGCGCTCGTCCAAGCTTCAGCTCGATCATAGTCAAGCGTCGTTGATTAATTCTCCGTGCTCACAAAAAAATTCTCCTTGAAGAATGCATTTTTTTTTAGCCATTTATTAAAAACTCGAACGACGAGTCGAGCTCGGAGTTATTGTGGATTTATCATAGCCGTGAATAAATTGAATTCTCCACGCGAGGATCCGGCAGTCGATCACGCGGAGACTAGCTATTAAGTACCGGATAAAAGTCGTTCATTTACCGACTCCGAGTATCGCACAGCCCTCTTGTCACAAAAAAATCTGCCTTAATTACATTTATATATATATTTTTTAATAGGTACAGTTTTTTGCAACGTGAAGTGAATCATTGTCTTAACAAATGAAAAATGAGCTAGGAATGAATTTAAATGATTTACCGAAGGCGTCGGCTCGTCTGTCGCGGTAGCCCGTAGCAGATCTCCGCCTTTTCGAGCGGCCAGTAAAACGAGGATCGAACTTAGTTCAAACGCTCGCGGTTAGATGGCGCTGCGTGCCCCGAGGGGAGCGTGAAAGTTTGACTTTTTTTATCGTCGATTAAACAGAGACGTTTGTCATTCGATTGAAATTCTCGAGCTATGATCCGACTCAAATATATTTCGACCCACTTTCACGTAGTTTGATGGAATAATCAACGAGGCTTATCAAAGTCCTACACACACACACACACACCCATACACAGATTTATATATCGTTCGTAGATCAAACTTAATTTTCTACATTGGTAAAACACACAATCTCGGTCTCGGGGGGGGGGGGCTCTCGACTAATCCAAAGAATTAGGGGCTTTGGCGTCTGACTTTATCGGGCTTTATCTACTTAACGAGCGAACCATTCGTTACGCCGGCCGTTACTAACGAACGCTGCAAGTATTTATCTCTTTGCGACTCCCGCTCTGCGTCTCTCGCTTTATCCAACGTATACGTACCGACTGTTCGGCTGTTCACATAACAACCACGAATGAGTAACCGTACTTGGCGAAATAGTTTCGCCGCATTGGGTAATAACGAAATTTATGCGCCGCAGTGCAATAGCGGTTCAAACATACCGGATAATTGACGTTGTTACATTAACAGCGTCAATCATAGGTTCCTGTTAAACACTATCCTTCAACTCGAAAGATTACAGACAATTTTGAAAACTTGACAAATTCGTTTTAAGTGATAGCAATCAATTTCGTCTCTCATTTCGTTGATTACAATTTATATACATATTTTTTTTACCAACCTTCGATCGTTCGAGATGCAAATTATCCGGACGAGGACCTTGAAAGATTTTTTTTTTTTTCAAGGATCTCGACTCGAATTATCATAATTTTCTCGTCGATTCGTCCTCGATGCGTTTCGACGAAATGCGCGGGAATAATCGATTTTTCGCATGAATCGAGAGAGTGAGAGAGAAAAGCGGGGGACGCGAATGCAGCGTTTTCTCGTTCGCTTCAGGGAAGCCTGAGTGACCGACGTTCGCGGTACACAGCGGTTTTAGTCGGGGAATATCCTTCGAGAATCATCGATATTTTCTCGGAGACGAGTTTCGCCGTCAGCCCCCGTGATCACGTCGGTGAACGACGAACCTTCGATGCGACATTCCTTCCCTGCCCGTGCTTCCTCTCGTAAAGTCATCCCGGTTATAGAGTACGAGCGATGCATTGAATAGCCATTCACAGAGCCTTGGCGTGTATGATCTCTTCCCTTCCACTCTCCCCGCGCCGACTCCCTTCGGTGAATGCTTCGTGCCTTGCCGAGTTCTTATTTTTTTTTTTTTTTTTTTTCCTCTTTTTCTTTTTTCTTCCTCGATGGTTATTTCATTCGGACGACCGGGCGCGCGAGCTCGAAAGACAAGCTGCCGTATTAGGACAGAACGCGGCGCTATGCGCCTTCGTCAATGGAATTCACGATGAGCTTTTATTGACTATCGGGTGCAATTGCACTTATGAAACCTTTCACGACGGCGGTGCTACCGCGTCGCATATTTGGACTCGAGTTTTGTACGCTTTCAAATTTTTTTCTGTATTTTTTTTCAACAATCTCGACAAAGGAGACTTCACGGTAGTGATATAACTGCGAAATATCGAAGTCATTACGTCTCCGAAGTATCGACAGTTCTGCAAACCATGCGAGAGGAAATGGTCTTTGTAAATCTTGTACCGAAAAAAAAAGATATCGCATAAGCAATTATAAACAATTATTTGTTCATACATTTTTCGCTCTTCTTCCAACATTACTTACACATTGAAGAATTCAGAAAAAGCTCCCGTCGACATACTTCGCAAAACCAACCGTTTCGAACTCAATTAAACCGATCCGCATCATAACGTGACTCTCGAGAATTTTGTTCGTTCCCTTTTTATCGCGGAGAAGGTATACATTTTTACGCCACAACTGTACTTAAGTTTCGATAGAACGAGAGTAATGGAGAAACGATTGAGGTTTTGAGAGGATCACGTACATCCGCTTACGTGCCCTGTCTGCGAGCACTCGCATTCGCGTATCTTGCATAACGTCCGAGCGTTTCGAGCCGTCGAACGAGCTCGCCGAATCCCCCCCCCGCCCCGGGTCGTCGTAATCCGTTCGTAAGCATGAAACGTATAGTGTGGACTCGTGACGGAAATGCCTCTTCAACCCTATCCAGGATAGTAACACGTAGTCAATATAAACGTACGTTTACACCTATGAATTAGATTAACAGAATAATATATATCGCTCCGTGAAACGTGTATCTATATACGTTATGCATGTATACTATATATCCCGACTCTTTAGTTCGCCGAGAGATTTATGCGGAAAGAATGAGGAGGCATGCGCCCCGTTACTCGGTGGCTTCTCTTATTCTTCGTGTGGATCGATATCGCTACCGAGATCTGATCAGACACGTGAGCCGCCACCGCTCTCGACTCTTCGTCGACTCTTCGAAATTTATACCACACGCCGCATCTTAAACGCGCGCTCGAACGAAAAGAATACGAAAAAAGGGCAAATAAGAAAAGAAGACGATGAAAAAAAAAAAAAAAAAACAGAAATAATGTCGAAGGAGTCGAATTCAGGGGCTTAAGGAAGAAGAAGGAGGAAATAAAAAACCTGCAAAGGAAAGAAGGGCAGCGAAGAGTCCAATGTGGCCAGCGCTACGTGGGGGCTCGTCTCTCTCGGTGCCCAGGTATATATATATATGCCTACGTACCAAACTATGTATATGTAACCATCCTCCCATTTACTTCGCCTCTTTCTTCGCTTCTCTCCGCTTCTTATTGTCCGACGATTTTGCCACGCATTATTTATTCTTGCCGGGAGCATTGTCTCACGGTCCGTATACTTGTTCATACGGCGTACAAACTTTCGAAGAACCACGGTTAGCAAACCGCGTCACAAGTATCGACCTATTTAATGCGCAAAAAAAATACGCTTCAAATTTCTATTCTAATTGCATTCGGAAATTCATATAATTATATATACTCTATAATTATATTAAATTATAACGTTCTATACATTATTTATTTCCATATGTTTTTTTTCATATCGTATATTTGAATAATGATGTGCTTGGTCTCTCCAGTGTTTTCGTTTCTGAGTCTAATCGTTAATTCTTCTATCAATTACGATAGTGAAATATTCAATAATCTTCCACTACATTTCGAGCCTATCGTAGTTACTCGTAAAGGTGTTATAAATCATTGGATCGACAGCCATATATCGACTATAATAGGTGCGAGTATTCACGCGTGTAACGAGCAAGCGTGCGAATAACGCTTCAAAGGGCCTCTTTATATTTACTATTATATCCATCTATCTATATATATAACGTGGTCATTGTATAGTAATAACCTGAGCGCCAATGATGCACGCTGTTTAGCCGATAGTATTGAAAACGCCGGAGTATAGAATCGCGGTGGCCCTCGTTCCCCGGTGGCCGTTGCGATAGGGATCTCCGAGATCCGGGATAATATCGACAATTACGCGCGGCTTCGAGATATCCCGTCTGGCAGCGCGCAACTCGCGCGAGGGTCTAAGGCTTGGCCACGGACGGCACTCGTGGAACGTCGTCGGTAGTAACAAGGGCTACTTCTACTTGCCGCTGGCTGTCGGTTGCAACGAGCAACGCTTCTACTTGCCGCTCGCTGTCGGTTCCAACGCGTAAGGCTTCTTCGGAGCCAAATGCTAGTTCGAACCAGTGGCTAAGTAGATTCACCGCTTGCAGGTCCGCCCGATCCAGCGGCTGTCCGATATAATGACGGTCACTTCTACTAGGATAGCACGCTCGAAAGATTTTATTTTATGGGGTACAAAAAAGGGTTTATAAAAGTAGAAATTGTAAAAATGTATATTACAGAAAAATTATTATTGTCCAGCGTCGAATAAATTGGTTCTCAGGGAATCAGCGAGGGGTAAAGAAAAATTGAAGACTCCGAAGTAAAGAGCATCGAATTTTGATATCGCGAATTCCATTGCGCAGAGTTTCCGTCAGGGATGATAAAAAAAATTTGAATCATTTCGCGATACCTGTTATCGTCGGAGAACGGTATATCGTCGTCCTTATTGTACGGGGAACGTCCATTCGTCTCGACCTTAAGAGTCACAGTGCTCGGTGCCACGGGGTCTCGCGCGAGCGCGGCCTGCCTGCCAGCTTCCTCCACTTCTTCTTCGTCTACTTCGTCATCCTCGTCTTCCTCTCGATTCACAGCTCCTCCGCGCGCTTCGGTCAAATGACCATAATTAATTACGTCACGTGGCGTTGCGTACCACGCGCGTTAAGCCTCTCGAAGAGTGTACCAGCGCGCGAGCAGTTATAGGGCCCCACTCTCGCGCTACGAGGCTCGTTCAAGCCTTTTGCCCGGGCTCACGCGTTATCTCTATGATTTACGACGCGAAGTTAGTGCTTCGGGTTTATGCGTTCATGGGCTGTCGTCGCGACGCTATTCCAGCACCGGTGCACAGGGATACCGCGCTCGATGACCGTAATCCGCGAGGCATAATTCCAATTCCTTCTTCGGTTAAAGTCCCCGACCTCCTGAACCGGGAAGGTTAAAAATTATCTGCGATTCTCACGAAAGCCCGAAAAACACGACTGGGATCTTACGTTGTGTCTGTCGAACCAATAAACGAATAAATATGTCGGTTCTAATAGTGACGACAAGTCTAATATATAAAAATGTTTTCATTTCCGTTTCACATAAATGTTGTGATGAAATGGTTATTTTATACTTGAGTCGATTAGCATAGTTGATTAGTTGGATTGAACTATCCTAAATTAATAGTAACTGAAAAATAGTTCTTAATTTTTTAACCGGCAGTAATGCCATAAAAAAGTTTCCGTCAAAGGGACCGAGTTCTAGTGATTCGGTACTCGCTGTAATCGCTTGAGGGAATACGAGATCGTGTGATCCAGATGCACTATTCAACGCCTACGGAAACCATCGTGCTACGCCTTTCTATTTCTCTAATCGCGCTTTTCTCACTAGTTACGAGATGTTAATCAAATCGCATTACATTCAATGTAATACAGACTAATAGTTAGTTACCTATCCAAGTCGGACACCCTACACCAAACTGGATGTTAACTGTTGCTGCTGCGCTCGCGATACTGTCTATGTGACACACACACACACACACAAGCACAATTGTATGTAATTCAGCTTAAGTCGCAGCGTACACCAAAGTTATGTTACCAGGTAGTAGCCGAGGACACGAACGAATGGTCTTTTAATGCTGACACTTATCGCCACGGATCTCATGTAAATTTCATCGATTCCAATTTTTCCCCGGTAACTCGATCCCATCGAGAGTGTGGGCTTCGTCTACTTTGCCACGCCACACGTCGGGGGGGCTTTACAACGGGCTTTACAACGGGAAAGCGTCAACGTTCGTGGCTCTCTCTAACTTTATAGCCGTAAAAACTGCTTGCGATCGAGATTCGAATCCAATAAATATATTGCAGTATCCTCGAGACCCACCACAACCCGGCCCAGACCGCTGTTTGCGCTCGAAAATATCCAATCCTCGATCACAATGGTTTTCGCAAAGGTTCCTTTACCGAAGATTTACGATTCATTAGACTCTCACTCGCGATAGAGCATTTTTTCAATCCGTACTGCGCGCAGGGCGCGCACAACTCTCAGCGAATATTCGCGGAATCGCGAAACACACTTTCACTGCGGATTTTATTCGCTCATCGACCTCTTTTCACGCGAGGGGATAAAAGATCGTTCGATTGCCCCGTTCGTTCATTTCGTGATGCGGATGCCCGAAGGTGTGTTTAGCAAGATAGTCCGAAATTTTGCAGAAATTCTGCGACGAGAATACAACAGTTGGACATATGGGCGAGCCGTTTAGACAAGTTCGATCCGCGTCGATTTTGACCACCCGAGCTATCCCACGGTTCGTGAGTATCGAACGATCGGTCAGCCGCTGAATTTCAGCTATCAATCATGTTCTGTAACATTAACCGCGCGATTGACGCAACTGTTGATGATCGAGCGAATGCCAAGAAAGTAATTCACGCAAAAGGCGATCGGAAAAAAAAATTGTCTCTTAGATTCGTTGGCTCGAATCGTTCCGAGGTATCGCAGACATTGTGGAACCTGTCGAACGTGAAACAGCGGCGTGCCCCCACCGATCGAAACAACCTCCCAGCTCGAACTGGCTATTTAGCAACGTAATAACTGAGTGTCGATAATAAGTCGTGATTTTACATCGGTAACCTGCGGATGGTGGGCAGACCAGTTTACGTCTGAGCCGCGCTCCCACGCGCCCCCCCAGCAAGAGCTCACCGCTCCTGCCTATTGCGAAATCGAAATCGTTTGCCTTCGAGATATCTTTTGTGTTACGAGCTCTCGCAAGCGGCGGCAGCGGCCAACAAACCAGCGCTACGAGTCTCCATCGTCGTGTCGGATTACCCTTAATTCGAGTATTGCAGACAGTTAGACGATCGTGACGAGTGATCGGTACATAGGGCAATACCCCACCCTCCTTTCCCTCTTTCACCTTCTAGTTGCGATCTGATAGTTCGGCGAAAACGCCAAATCACCGCGTCAATATGTACTTTCCGTTCCTGGATTAACAAAGACAAGCCTCGAATTGTGATGGCATCTTCCATTGTGTTCCGGTTTGAAGCGTTTATGTTGAGAGGTTGAGTCAACTGAAGAGGGTTTGGTACGATGACAATTCCATTGTTTCGATTAAATAAAGGTTGGATCAATGAAATAGAGGTTGACTCAATTGTATGCGGCTGGCTCAATCTCTCGGCGATGTTGTTTCCGGCGAAACTCATGATAAGTTTGGGTCAATCCCTGATTGAGCTTGAGTCAATCCCAATTCAGTTGATTCAACCTAATGCAGATTGGCTGAACCGCATCGAGAGCGATTGATCCAACTTCATCATGGGCTTCGCTGTAACCTTACCGAGAAGTTCAGCCAACCTCAAAACTTAACTTCTATTTCACTGAGACAATGGAATCGTCACTGAGCTCAATTCCAGTCCGTTGCCTCGACCTCTCACGTGTATTTCCTCGATCTCCGATTTTTTTTTCAGCGCAATGTTTGCAGCACCTTCTCCGAAAGAGCTCTACCATACGTCCCAATGCAATGAACGGTGGGAATGGACTAAATTTCAGGATTCCCTTTTTTCCGCGAAGATTCGATCACCGTTGATGATACTTTTTCTCTCGTTTCCTCAATCAAACGCGCGAAATAAAAGGCTCCCTGTTTCTCAGTAGCGGAATCTACTGCGCACTTTTCCCCACATCTGCGTTAAGCCTGAGATGTATCGTTCACGCAAGAAGAAATGAAAAGAAGAGGCGCATCCAAACTCGGGAATCGCACTGCATCGATCTTAGGCCGTGGTTTACCCTCGCCGATACGTGTATGGTACTTTGAAAAAGCGAAATATCCCACTCGCACAACGATTTCTATGTGTGTTGCAACGACGAACGACGACGACGACACAAGCGTCCAGTCAATCACCCAATAACGAGGCACTCTCCGGTCGCATGTTTCGATCCCATGCCGTCTCGTGGGCAGTGGCGAACACACCGGGTCTTCGAACGTTCCACGCACACGCCCGTGTGTGCGTGACACGACTCACTCTCGCACACACGCACCGGAAAGGGGGGGTTACACAATATGTGTGTAAAATATGTTGTTCGCTGGATACTTGGTCTCTCCTACCTTGAGGATTGCCGAGAAGAGGAGTGGGCAATCACGGACGCACATGGTTCCGATTTCGCGCAGTTACGGCGTGTCTCTTTCCTCTCGCGGTTCGAATGTATACTCTCGGTGCTCGGCGCTGGCGAGCGCTCGCGGGATCCCATTACTCTTCGAGAATCAACCGTTATATCACTTATCGTTATCGCACAAACGGAATGGCGAGCAATAATTAACGAACGGTCACCGAAGTTCCACGCTCGCGATCGGTGTTTGCGCGCCTTTGCGAATGATCGATTCTTCGAATGCGATTTTCGCGAAAATATTTTCATTTTTTTTTCGCGCAAAATTGGACGATTTTTCGACGCAACGATGGACCGTTGATTGGATCATAGGATTTTTTTTTTTATGTCCTTCGAGATATAGCGAGAGCGCGGACTATCGAGAAATTGGACGAAATATGCGATACACGGCGAGTGATGAAAGCTTAATCGAATCCAATCATATTGTTCGACCTATCAGAAGTATTTTTTCTTTCATAAAAATCTGGTGAAACGAAAATTCACTCTCGCATCGTTTAAATTGATCGGCTGCTCCGTTGCTCCGGAAAATTGTTCTGTCGCCGATGGAGTACCGGGGACTCTTTTTTTTTGCCCGCACGCACTCGAACGTTCAGAGCCGTTGATAGGACAGGAATTTAATTTCGCGAGTTCTCTCCTGTTCGCACCTCGCGCCGAGCGAATGTAGGAGTCAAGTATGGATCGCTTCGTGGTCCGGTGTTACTGGTTAATACTCGACGACTCGTGAGAACAAGTGTTCGAACGTGGGTGTGATAAAGTTCTACCCGTGGAACAAGTGAACCGGGGAAAAAACTCGTGGGTGAATACAATTTATATCTATATGGCTAAATGCCCGAGGCTCTAAGTTGCGTTTTTTTAATACTCTTCCATCGAATATTAGAAAGAAAACCTGCATGAATTCGTAGAAGCTTGAATGTTTTTATTTTAATTTATTTTCGCATTCGAGACGAAACTCCGTCCTTGACAAGCCTTTCCCCGTTCGTGGGCGAAACATCCCTTCGACATTTGAATTAATTTTTTTTAGCGCAGAAAAAAAATGTGAAAAATGTTTAACAGTGGTAACTCGTCGACGTGGAAACTCGCATTGTTGCCACTGTGTTAGGCATAACGTAGGTGGTAAACCTATTAAACAAGACAATCGATTGAATGACTCGGAAAACAAAACCCTTGCGATAGGGCTGCGTCGAGCTTTATAGCTATTTTCAAGCGTGCTCCGTCGGCATTCTCGTGCCTTGATGAAACCCGGTCGGTACCTGCGTCCCGCGTCAGAATAACCACTCTCGTAGCTTCACTCGTTCTCTCTGTGCATGCCGTTTTCTCTGCGCTTTGGTATGTGCCGATTGCTATAACATACCTGTGCCGCATACGCCATCGTGTGTATCGGAGGGTAGGAAGCGCTTGCGTCGAAGCGGGACACCTGTATCGATTGAGCTTTCGCAAAACCCACGTGCCTGCACGTATACAAAAGCTTTCTATGCAATAGGGCTTATCTCATTATGGGCCTCCTGCAGCGACAATTGCAAGAATGTAAATCCTCTTACACGCCCTTGAAAGTGATAAAAAAAAGAGCGCTCGATTTTCGTTGTCGAAGGAAATCTTTTTTTCAATCGCGCCAAAAAACTATTTTTTTTTGCGTTACATATTTTATTTTCGGTCGATTTCTCGTCGCTTCGCCACTCCACAGACAGAAATATAGACGCGAGAAGTCTGGATGTACATCGCTGCGGAATTGAACCAATTAAAGCAACACGAGTTTTTGCTCGTTGACGTCATGTTTCAGCTCGAGAGCTATATTGCCAAGGGAAAGACAGAAACACGCCGTCGAGCTCGCCTTTTCTGTAACTCCTATACGAAACGCTCGCTGTACACTCTGTCTCGAATTTTGTTGTATCAAAAAGTATATATATATATACATGGACGCGGATATTTCCCATCGATGGTCGATAGCTCTGTGGGTTTTTCCCTGCTTTGTTTGTCATCTCTGCCTCATGGTTTTCACGTGAAATTGAATTTCTTAGTATCATGTTTTTGTGATTTTAGCGTCCGGTGAAATATCTTCAGTTCCCAGACCGACATATGTAATTAATTAAGAGAGAAATAAAAACAGAACCACGGCCTATTTTTGAAACTGCCATAGGTTAGACTGACCAGTGAACTAACGCTTGAGGATCTCGTCATCTTCGCAAACGTATTAAAATGATTAAGAAAAGAGGACTTTTCTCCTTGGTTTATAAATCAAACTTTTTTCCCGATTAATGGCTTTTTTTAATTAACGATCTAAGTGAATTAGTCGATTCACAGGTCGATCTACCTTACATATGAAAAGAATAAATAACACGTAAAAATAGGCAGTTTTGGGAACGAAGAGACAAACTTTGGTACAGAATAAATTTAATTGTTTTCTTTTAACGAAGAAAACAATGCATCAGTCGTTCAAATTCACGGCGAGGGCTTTCTATACGCGTAGTTCGAGTCTTGTCGCGTCCGTACGTCTGACCCATTAAATTACGTACTCGGTACGTTCGCCCACGTTGGTTGCACGCGAACGGTGCGCCGCAACGTCGAGCCATACAACGTGGAAACGACGAGGGCAGGTACGAACGATACTATAATCTACATGCACCAACGCGTTGCCGTTTGCCGGGTCTGCACGGAGCTGCTTCGTCGTTGCACATCGTGACTCTGGAAACTCGCGGCCCGAGCACAGCAGGCCCGAAACACTTTCTCGTACCGTTCAACAGAATCGACAATAATAATCGGTGTCTCGGTGGATCCACCGAGACGACGGCGAAGCCTCTCATTACAGAACGTGTATAATACGCTTTGCGGGTCGCTTCGAGCCCGAGCCGCAAAAGCCACAACCCGGTGCAACGATGAAATGCTTTTAGCTTTCTACCGCAAACGAACCTCTTATCTGGTTCCTTGCGAAAATTGCCCGAAACTCCCGCGGCCTTCGGTAATTGACTTTGTATCACCGGGAAATTAATGGAACGAATTTAATATTTCTTTCTGCCTTTACACTTGGCGACAAGAGTCTTGTGTAAGGATGTGCATTTCAAGGGAACGGGGAAGTTAGACTTTCAAGACTAATACCAAAAAAAATTTATGAGACGAGGACGACTGCGCGCGCGTTTAAGACTGCGTAACCCGTGTTTTTATGTTGTCTTTACGTCGTGAACCAATTCAATGGCAATAGTCGCATAAAGTTAAGAAGAATACGAATGACCACCTAAAAGCTTTTTTTCCTTCCCAATTCGATTTTCGGGATTTCCAAGCGGCGATAATGTTTCTTTCTTTCGTTCTCATTGCAATACATCACCCGGAAATCCACACCGGAAGCGAGGATGAAAAATTTGATTTTTATGGTAATAACCATTTTCAAAAGAGAATCTCAGAAGCGCCACTTGCTCGTTGGCAGACGGAAGTCGAAATGATCGATACCGACGAGTGTATAATAAAAATCGACAGGTTTGCCGTGCGAAATGCTTATCGATTCGCGCTCATCGGCAATTCGATCTATCGATGATGTCCTCCTTGAGTCGCTCGTTGTATCGTTAATACGCTCGAGGCCGTAGATTATCTATAGTGTCGCACCGGTAGCCCAGCAGCGTTGGCCGCTGCATCAGAAACCGCGTACCGATATTCTATGACCGTTGGCTGCCTCCATACACACGAGCGATTGCGTGTATTTACGCGCTCGTTTATGCACGATCGCCGGTTTCTCGTACGTGCCAAGGATCTCCGGTGTCCATATATACGCACGTGCGTACACGGTCGTCTATCCTTAAAGCGCGCACTTATTTGTCCGATCCCCGTCGCCTCAAGGATTTTCCGAATTGATTTACCTCCGATCGTAAATAGTGTCGTTTGTCGTTCTAATATTATATCGCATCGTTAATGCAAAGAGGTCATAAGCACCATCAATTTTTCGCGATTTCTTCGATGACTCACGCGCGCAAAAACACATTTTTTCAACCTTATCACGCGAATAAAATTATCGCGCAATAAATTACGCGAATTTGGCATTGGTCAGTCCGATTATCGGTCTGAAGAAAATTGTTACAAGAACGCTAATAAAAAAGAATGAAAACAATTTTATTCTCAATCTGTTGCAGGAGGAAATCGATGATATAATCGTGACGGTACCAGCGACGCCGCTCAGTCTCCATCCAAGTAAGGAAGATTTCGATGCTTCCTCGCAGCAAAGCCAAATAAATGCCAATCTCAATTCTACCCTGGAATCGAGCCCGGAGGAGCGATTGTTGAATGGCGACACGAGATCGGATTCCAGCGAAAAGTCGTCCGGAAGCAATCGTCAAACGGAGAACGTCGAAGTCGTAGAACTTCGGCGAAAGCATCCGAACGACCGTTCGAGCGTCTCCAAGGAGGCGATACGAATTCGCAGACAATTCGACGCTTCGCGGGAAAATTTTGCCGTACCAACGACGAACACGCGAAGAAACAAAATCGTCGAGGATCGGGTTATCGAGTACAAGGAATTGCTCAACGAATTCGGCATAACGGACAGCGATAGTTCCGACGGTCAACGAGAATCGCCGAAGAAGATTGAGGAAAATAATGTAATATCGACGAATTTCACGTCGTCGTCGTTCGAGAAACGCGCCAATGGCGAAAACGCGCCGATCGACGAGCGTTCGAACGATATATCCGTGGTAAACGACGAAAAACCATTCGACATGGGTATAACGGCTTCGTACGTTCTGAATTCTGACTACGACGAGCCGCGAGACGTAATACTAACGCGCAACGAATCGTCGTCGAGGAAAAAGAGTCAAAGTTTTCCCGTCAAGCTCGACGCGAGTTTTACCGGAAGAGAGCACGACGATGTAATTAATCGACAAACGAAAGAAGCGAGTTCCGATTACGAGGAGCCGTGCGCGAGTCAAACGTCGTCGTCGTCGTCGTCGTCACCGTCGTCGCGTAGCGCGAACAACAGCAGCGTTAACGAGAAATGGGGTCACGAGCCGAGCGCCGCTATCGTCGCGAAAAACAATTGTTCTAGTCTGCCGTCAAACTTGGAGCGTTCGAGACAAAGATCCTCGGAACGCACGAGGGGCTGCGAGATCATAAGCGTACTGCCAAAGAATAATAAGTCCCTAGATAAGTTAGGTACGAACGAGAGTCGAAAATACCACGAGAGCAACAACGCTGGAACGTTTGATAATGCAACAAAAGACACCGGATGCAATAAAATCGAGAACGAACTCTCGTCGTCGCGTCGAAGTCCTTTGACGACGAATGGAACTGCGCACGACAATGGGAATTCGCGAAATCGTACGGAAGTCGGAGAAAATACTTCGAAATTGCCACCGAGGCAGCAGCAAGAACAGCGTGGAAGAAGAGCGAATTTACCAACGAGTCCCATGAGCCAAAAGCGTCGAAGATTCCTTCAAGGAAAATTTTCCAAAAGTTCAGCGACGGAGGTGCAAGATAACATCGAAGCTGACTACGACGATGTCTTTGTCGCGACCGATCACGAACTCGTTACGCGTTCGAAGTCGTTGGATTGCACGGTTACCCAGAGATCGGCACCGGTAACACCGACGGACGAGAAGAAACTACCGTTTTCCAAGATACTGCGAAAACGTCACACGCCCGTATTTCGCGACACCATCGGCGACGCGGTTCTCGTCCGAGTATCGTCGCTTCCCGATCAGGATCTCTTGGATCTAACGTCGAACGAACGCCTTCGTGATTGCAACGAGCGTCCAAAGTCGCGAACATTGTCGAGAGACTCGTCGTCACCGAGAAAAATTCGTGCCGTATCGCCGCTGACGCTCAGATCGGACGTCACCGCGAAGAGACTCTCGGAATCGGACAAGGACGTGAGCCAGATCAGTCCCGTTGAATTAAAGAAATTCATTGGTCCACGAACGAACGTGAACGACGTTGCTGTTAGCTGCGATCTCACAGATAGCGAAAGCTCGGTCACCGTCAATGCGGAGGATGAGAGAAACGAGGAGTCGAGGTCAGCGGAAAAATTGAAGATCGACGATGCAGTCAAGAGCATCGGAATCGATGATAATAATTCGAGATCGGGATCGGTGAGTAACGGACCGCATACATCTTTATTTTTTCTTCTCTTCACATCCTTCGATAAGAGTGACGGCGGAGATTCGAATAATTTTTATAGATTTTTTTGTATTTATTTTCTCAGTTACCGATATCTCTCCAGTCGCTTTTTACGCGACTGCGGAACGGCTCGGGATCGTGTTGTCCGAGCAATTTGCCAAACGAATCGTTCTTCTACACGGACATTGCGACGCAAACTTCACCGGCTATTTCGAGAAGTTCGAGCTTCACGTGGGTCAGCGATTGCGAATCACCGCGCGGTGAGTTCTGCTTTTCAAAGTTTTACCGCGGATAAACGTTTTTTCAGGATACTCGAGGGGGAAACATCAATTCGAACATTAAACATTTTTTTTGTTCAATGTGTTTCTTTTAGCCGAATCGCAACTAGACGCTCACTCGCTGCAGGACGAAAGCGCTCTCGATCACGGATCGCCGCAGGACACCGTTGACGACGATAACAGATCGTCGTCCTCGTCGCAGGATCTTTTGCAGAGCATGGACGAAATATCATCCGGTAGTATATCGCCCGACACGACGGACAGAGCTTCGCCGCTCGAAAGTGGAATCGGCACCGCCAGTCCGCCAAGGAGTACAGATCGGCGTCCGGTCAAGCGTAAGCGAACATGAGTTTCAATTAAATATCGCTCGATTCGTGGACACAATTTTTTTTTTACATCGTATGTCGCATCAATTATAGAAAAAAAAATTTGCAGAATTAGATGAAAATTTTTCGTGCTCGGTCCTGCGAAGCTGGAGATTGTATAAGATTATTTGCAATACTTTCAGAAGCTCTATCAGCAAACAAGTGCAGTCGCAAAGAAACTTGGGAGCGAATAAGACGCAGACCATCAAAATTGAATTCACGAAACGACAGAGGCTCGACCGATATCTGGGTGCGAAGGGAGAGCGTTCACACGCAGACACGCGTAAATGACGATCAATGTTCGCAAGACGCTGTCGACAGTAGCAGCGGCTTGGACGACACATTGCCGAGAATAAAAGCTCCGAGACCGACGAATCTGCCGTTGGGTAAGTAGAGCCCCGGGCGAGCGAATTCAATCGAATGAAGCGAAGAAGAAGAACGTAACGAAACAAACAAATAAATAAGATCAATAAAAGCGTCGAGACTAATTTCATTCCGCGGAATTCTTGTCCCTCAAGCGATCTGTATCACGGCGAGCAGTTCGTTGAGTTCGGCCGAACTGTTGGATCCGCTGCCACGCGCTCCCTCATCCCCGTCGGCAGCGAGTCTTCAACTGAAACACGAACCCCTGACAACCGAATTGGGAAGCAAAAGCAGCAGTGCTCCGCTCCTCAAGAACAAGGAAGACGGATTGGACAGCGAAACCAAGCCGGTAAGTACCGAACATCAATTTTTATCCTCCCGGCGATAATGAAAAAATAAATAAAAAAGAATACCCGAATTCGATCCGGTTATGTTTCGCGGTAGCCGAGTCGAGAAATATACATGTCTCGAGCGCGCATGAAGTTTATTTTAATGCCGTCAAATACTAATTCTTATTCTCTGTACAAGAGGAAAAGGGGTAAAAAATTGGATTTACTTTTGATAGTAGTGGGATTGAGAATTCAAGATTTAGCGTGACTAAACGCTCGTTCTACCGTCCAACGGTCTCTTATACAAGGATACGCGCATACCGCCATTAATCACGAAGCAGCGCGGCCGAGCGAAGCGAAAAGCGTGTATGGCACTCGCGCGTATTGAGATTAGTACGAGCTGATACCGGGGGCCTCTCCTCGTTCTCTTAACTATGAGCGCTCTCGAGTTAACCATTCGTCCTTCCTTGATCCGCAAAGATCCGTGCTTATGGGACCCCATTAGTCACTGCCCACGCCGTCAGCCGTGTGTATCCCGGGTTAAGATCGTTGCAAATGCGGGTATTTGTATTTCACTCCCGAGGATAACTTCGCCACCCGCCTTCCACCCGTTCCTCTCCCTTCGAACCGAACGGAATCCCTCCGCCGCTTTGACCAACGAGAGAAGTACTCCACTTCTTCGTTTCTTTTTCTTCTCGTCTATCTTTCCTTTCTTGTTATAATGCGATCGCGATTTCACGGCGAGGGAATCTCTCGCACCGCTGAACTTGGCATTGCGTCGCGTGAAGAATTTCCTTTATCACCGGTTTATCGTTTCTGCAATCACCAACCCCGCGCTTCCGGCTTTATTGCTCGGGAGCTATTTTGTTTTTTTCAAGTCACGCGAACGAACGGAATTGAACTTTAATGAATTTCGAACTTTTTCCAACGAAATAAAAATCTGAAAAAAATCAACCGTATTGAAGGTGCTACAGATTAATTTTGGAGGATCTCGCAGAAATTGGTTCGCAAATTTGTCTGAATATGTGCAAGTTTTTTTTAACAAACCGATTTACGCTAAAAAAACAAAGATAACTCATCGGCATTATTATCATGCAAAATTAAAGTTCTGTAAGGACCAAGTTTTAGATTTTTTTTCCTCGTGAATTCTTCGAAATTCTCTCCGAATCTCGCGCTCGGCGAATGCAGCGATACGCAGTCCTGAAATATCGCAATAATCGCGCGACCTATCCGATGCGTTCGCGGATACCGCGAATACGTATGCTGTCCAAGGCCGATAAGTCGGTCGAATCGAATTTCGTTCGCGTTTCACCAAACGGGATGGGAAAGCGACGATAGCCGGCGCGGGATAAGCGGTAGAAAAAGTATCAATGAATTATCGATTTTCGATGAAAGGGCTCTTTCGTAGTCGCCACATGAGCGAACATAAGGCCGCGATCGCGAGCGCGGTACCGTAGCGTCAGCGTTGCACGACGAAAGCTGGCGCAAACACAGGTGTCCGTGAATGATCAAAGCTAATGGGCCACCGAGCCGTGTAGCGAATTAATCGGTTGGCATCGTTCGACCCTCAAATAATCGGCTCGTGCGCTAACCGTCGGTGTACCTTCGACGGCGTTAACACCCCTAACCCACTCGCCCTCGGCGTTTCATAACGTACGCTCATGTTTCATCAAACGGGAATGTTGCAAAAGTATTTTGAAAAAACAGACTCCCACACTGTGGCATGCACGCCGTCCCTACGTGGCAGGTTTAACCGACGTTTAACCGAGATTTTCGCCATTCGTCGGTACACACAAAAGCGGTAAACATAAATTTCAACATTTCATTACGGCTATTTCGGAAAGCCGACGTCCCGAAATAAACAATTTTCCACGCTCGGGCGCTATCGAAATTCAGATATCATTTATAGAGGCAACATTTGTACGTGATTAACGTTTCGTATTTCATAATCCTTCGCTACGCTTTTTGAAGCTTTTGAGGGACGTTCAACGTTTATTTACGAAAATTAATCTCTCACTCGCGTTTCGACGTGTGTTTTATTTGTTCAAACTGCAGTATTCCGGTATAAACTGCTCGGGGTTTTGACGCTCTGCCGCGTGGAATTCGACTCGGTGAAATAATTTTCGGAATGGATATTCGGGTCAGTGTCGTCATCGGCCGCTGCCGCCCGAGGCTGAGTTAGAGAGAGGAGATCCCCAAGATTCGCTCTGGTGCATAATTCAATATCTCGCGCACCGGCCACAGGCCACATTTCGATCGTTCTCGTGTGTTCCCGGCGGCATCTATCGTGATTGCCGATGCTCGACCGCTTCCCGACAAATTCGTCGACCTTCGACGCGCTCGGATCGATCACGAAAATACCGTACACGAACGCCGCGCGACACCGTCGCTGGACCAGCGGCGCGAGGCAATCAACGATTTATCAATTCCGTGTACCTCGAAGGGACAAGATTTCGTTGAACTTCACGGACACATTGTCTGCGATATTTCGGTTATCGGAGGGAAAAGGTCGCGTGTCATTTTACATGAAATTCTATCGAAAGTTTATATCGCGCATTGTCGAAATTCTGATTTGTAGTTTCAAGCAGATGGATGAATTATTCATTGTCATATTTTTTTCATATTTTTTATATTGTTATTTTTTTTTTCCAGATACCACGACAAACGAGGTCGCAATCCGAGCGTCAACTTTCAGGTGAGTTTTGCCCGATCATCCTGCGTAATTTTTCTCGACCCTTGAAAATGAGTCTAGGGACGGAAACTGCGTTGCATGACATTCCAAGTTTGTTGTATCTCGCTCCTAATTGATACAACCATTAATAATTGATATCATCAAAAAATGGGACGATAGAAGGTTTCGGGTACTCGGCAGTTCCAAGTTTCCGAGATACGATGAATTCAAGTTTTAGCCAATGACATTTTTTTTTTATTAATGGGTGGACCGTCACGAATTTCGGATATGCGTTTGCAATAAAACCACCCATACATTCGAGAAGTATCCGAAAGATTGATCGAGATTCCCAAATATAGGTCATACTGGAAAAAAAAGCAATCAAAACAAAATTAAGACTTTTAGAAAAGAACTGAAAAATCTGACTGCACCGTAAGAACTATCTTAAAGCACGTCGCTATTGGCAAAAACCGTTGAAGCTCGTAGCTCGGAAACTTTTCATGGAACAAAAAAATCACGAGAGGGAAAGCTTGCTCGGTTCCAAGTTCGTGAATGCGAGCCAACGGTTTTGTCGTTGGGGAAATAGTTTATTCACGCGGCTGCATCGTGCGACGCGAAAAGTCAAAAGGACTACGGTAAAGATCGGAAATATTTATTGAGGCGAGACGAGATGGTAAAAAGCGTCGTCCCCGGGAGAGATTCGTCCTGATGATTCGATTATCGATATACTTCGTCACCGAGTGAAAATCTCTCTCTCTCCCTGGAGATTTATTAATGATAGGCTATATATATAAAAGCCCGCTCGGGATGTCAGTACTCTTGGGTATTATGGCCGAGGATTGCTGCTCCAGTTCTCACTTCAGCGGCGCGTAATAAATGGAGACAATGCTTTGAGAGGCTGATGCCACTCGGCCTCTCGACCCATTGTGTCACTGCGTTTCGGGTGGGGTTGGTTGGACTTTTAGCGTGGGGCTTTAACTCCCACGTGCGATCGAAAAACCCCGCAACTTTACCGCTGGAAATTACATTTTCTCGGCTGGCAATAAATTTCGGGGGTGCTCAGGAAAATTGACTCTGTCCGTTCCGATATAAGAGTTTTACGGGGTTGCGAGAAAACAAATAACAAAGCAAAAAAACTTCGTCTGCGGAAAATTCGGCTAAAACGATTCATCTAAAAACGACTCGTCTGATGAAAATTTGTCTAAAACAATTCGTCGAAAGTGAATCGTTTAAAATGATGTATCGATAATGCATGAAAGATATTTTCCGAAATAGTTAATAATAGAATAGAATAAATAGTATAGACGAAAGTATAAAAGTTAAATGCGTTGTTGAAGACGAATTATCTTATAATTAAATAATGAATTGGCGATGGAAATTACAAAGAGGAAAAAATTACAAAGAAACAAAAAGTAATCAAAAAACGCTTCTATTTTCGTCAATAATAGTGGTTTTTCTTTTTTTTCAATTTTTTGTCAATATTTTTCTTCACAAAGGTGATTCTCGCGCACCTTTCGTAAAACGACTGTCAGGACGATACAGACGAAAGCTTATGACGCGAAAAAAAAACGAGAAAAAATCTTTCATAGCTAACCATGATAACCGGCAAGATGCAAGGGGAGAGCTTTACTCACGCGAGAATAATATTATCCGCTAAATATATCTCGTCGCGTAATGGCGGCAACAGTGGTAAAGCTCCGACCGTGAAAGTTAAATTGATTATCGATTAGCGTGTACGTGGCGGTTCGCGCGGAACGGAGAAACCGCTTGAGCTTCCGTCCGACCGACTAAAATGTGACCCGTGCAGATGTTGAGCAATTGAATGAAGAAGAAAAAAACAAAAAAATCGGAGTTAAGAGCGAAACCACTTTTTCCGAAAACAATCCGCGTACATGGATTAAATGAACCTTCGCGGAGGTCGCGAATCGTGACAAAGGCTCGTAATCTTTTTTCCTTAATGGTATAGCTTTGTAGCGTGATTGGTAGAGAGAGAAAGAGAGAGCGAGAGAGCGGTTCTTCGAACCGGCAAACAACAACAGCCAGTTCGGTAAAGTGGTCCGGCGCGTGTTGCGCTGAAAATCCAATCTGCATTCATCTCGCGTCTGCTTCGCCGGTTTTGACTAAACGATCCGATGATCCGGGCGGCTTACGCGTTGTCAACTTTGTTCGGAGCGATTTAATCTCTCTGCCTATTCTGCAATGCAAAGCTTCCGGGCGTGTTACTCTTCGGAAACATCGAAACGATTTTAGACAAGCTTTGTTTCGACTAGAAAAAAAGTTTATAAAACAATACTGCTTTTGAGACTAGAATATTATTGGCAGGGATTTTAGTTATGTTAAGAAGGGTGTTTCGTTACGCCTTAAGCCCCAATTAAATAATTGCCATCGGTAAAAAATCAATTCAGCAAAAAAAAAAAATAGTTTAGCGAATCATCCGACAACCTAATTTTTTTTGTCGAAGTTGTTTCCTTAACTTCTGCATACATAAAAAAAAAAAGTCTAACCCTTCTCTATGATGAATTTTTTTCACATTTTTATCCAATTGATATGTCTTCTAAATTTACTCCGAACCTCATATTTGGCGAGGAATGCGACGATGCCACATGGAAATGCCATCAAGCAATTTCGTCACTTTTTACGCCCTCGGTCGATTACGGTGGGTGGGAACGACTTCGTGACTTGGCAAGAGGACTCGCGACGCAGAGTCAACGCAACCGCTTGTATCCTCGATAAGTAACACGTACGCGGACATTTATAGGAGAAGGAGAGAGAGAGAGAAGTTTTACTTTCGTTAAGACATTTCCGCATGATCGAAAGTCGGACGTCGCGTCTGGTAATGACGAAGTGTGGCGCTGGCTCGTGCAAGTCTACTCGCGGTAACAACTCTTCCTGCTACACACTCGACGGAGTTAAGAGAGCTCGGAAGTCGTAGTTGCGCAATAAACATTAATGGTATCGAGTCCTCGAGGGGGGCGCCCCGCCGTTTGATCGTTTTCACGCTCGTGAATAATTAAACAGCGAATGTTTAACGAGCCCACGTAATGGACAGGCTAACTTTATTACTCAAGGTGTTTGAAAAAAAATTGAAAAACCGTTTGATTTATGGAGCTTTGCCTTAATGAACGGGAAATGGGGTGGCATTGTTTAATTCAGTCCTAAAAGATTTTTCAAAGGCTTTCAAGGATCGAATGACAAACCAAGGGCAAAAAGTCAACAACTCATTCTTCGCGTCGCATGATTATTCCGATACGATGATACGAAACATCAGTTTATTCGTGAGAATATCGCGCGAATGATGATTTAATCCCGATGAAATGTATACTAATAAATGCAATCGATTAGAGATAATGCGTTGCAATCATAATCCCCGGTTCAACGGTGAATTCTCTAATGCACCAGGGCATACAATTGGAATGTAATAGCGAGTATATTGCGTATTTGCAATATTGTGAATAGTACGCGGTTGATACGCGGCCGATAATCCGATTATCGTCTGGAAGATCAAAAGGCGAGAACACGTGTCGGAGCGCGGTGGGTCTCTCCGTTGGTCTTTTGATAGGTTGAGGTAGGAGTTTCTCGGCCGGTCGGGCGAACAAAACACAGGTGGCTGTGTGTACACACACCTCGCATTGCAAACCAGCTCGATGTGTGCGTGTTTTCGTGAGAAAAAGCGATTCAGACGCCTGCGCTAGGATACACTCCCGCGCCAGCCTCCAACAGCTTGTCGGTATCTACCACGCGCGCGCTTTACCCTAGGTATCTAACGTAGCAGTAGCCAACGGCGCGACGAAAGCCGCAGTTGCTCGCTATCACGAGGGGCTTTCGCGCTTCGAGAAAACGATCCGCGGTTATACCTCTCGTAGTTTACAAGTGGCGTTCGCGCGACTTGTCACGCTCACGGGCCAAAACGTCTGTCGGGCTTGTCAGCTATGACGCCCGAGGAGACCCGCGTTTTAATATCAATAATTAAATACCTCGAAAAGAAAACGAATAATAAATTTAATTACATGTTATAAACAATTAACGATAAAAAAAAGAATCGTAATATTATAAAAGTAGAATTTTATTGAATTCCGTTAATTCTTATGATAAAATTTTCTCGTCAATGGTGATCGTTCGATCAATTCGTCGTAAGTTGCTAGGATGAATTTTAAACAACATTTAAGAATTCATTTATGAGAGAATATTCTAATTTAGTCGTAGGTGATATTTATCTGTTTTTTTTTATTTGCGAACATTTTTTTTCGTGATTCGAGTGCGAAATATTACTTTTGGCGCCACGTGCGTTGGTTTCGTTTTGTTTGTTATTTATTGGTAATTGTTTTTCATCGAACAGTCGACGCTGGACAGGATTAAAAAAAAGATCCAAGTTTGACACGTGTTTGACACGCTAAAAATACGAGAGATCAATCGAAGCGTGAGATTATCGCTCCGGGAGATATTTCGAACCTTGCAATCTCGCTCGACTAAACGAATTTATTGATGCATGACTTCGTTAGCGAGAATCGATGATTGGACGAAGGTTTGCTGTAATTAGTTAACGTATCCGTGGCTATCGGCGATGATATACGCGATCTGTACGTGAGAGTAAAGCCTCTTTATGTTGCACAACTGATAACGCGTTCCGTTCAGTTGATTTTTGTCGTCGCTTATCAAAATGTGAATTTTTATTAAATCCATTTTTTTTTTCGCGACGAATCGATCCCGAAAAATACGTGTTTTTCTCAACAATACCCGCGAATTATTATCGATTGAATTATTGAGAAGAGGCGAATCTCAGTGCGAAGTTTACGCAGGTAACTGATTTTACGCGAAAGCCGAATAAATTATTCTCTCGGAGCGTTCCGCTTACTATGTAAATTGAAAGCTCGCCCTCCACCGAAAATGCCGTTCAATATTTAAGCAACGCCGCCAGAAGAGACTGTCGTTGTCTATACTCGAGAGCAAGGCGCCCGCTTCCACGTTTTTGCAAATTCCCGAATTTCCCTCTTTAAACGTCGATTGCCCGTTCGTCGAGCGGGGTAATTAAAGTCGCGAGCTAATTAAATTACGCCGCGAAACTTAATTATATATTTTTGTTATTAATTTTTCTTCTTCTCCATAAATCGCCGCGACGCCAAAGTAGACCGTCAAAGTGTTATTTTCACCGGAGCGCTCGCGCGTGTCTCGTCGAAGGGAGATTGAATAAATTTTCGGTCGAAGGAAAGAGCCGCACGCTGATGGAAAACTCGGCGCAATCTTTTTTTTTCTTCTTTTTTTCAATTAAAGCGAGCAAAAGGGCCGCTCGACTTTATTGCTCATTTTGCTAATGAGACTCCTCGACACAAAGGTCCCGGTCGATGAAAATATGTCCTCGATCTCTCACTAACGTTACACTTTTTTCCTTTTTTTTTCTCTCATTCACGCAGCGTTATTCACTCGCGGATACTTTCACCTCGCAGTCATTAAGTTTACGGTCGTCATAAATTGTCGAACGATCTATCGCGGGGAGATTATTAACATTATATTTTGTGCATCGAATCCGGGAGGTTCGCGAGGCACCGTTCTCGGAAATTCACGATTACTGTCTCGCCGTGTAATATATCGAACATTTTCTTCTTCGAGTGATCGAAGCTAAGCGCTACAACAGTACCTGAGAGCGTCGTTCATTCGGTGCTCGACGCGCACAATATTTCCGCAACTGTTCAATCAGAAATCAATGATAACGAAATCCATTGAGACATTTGACTGTACACGGTAAATAGTGCGTCAGAGACTTGTGATCATAAATCATCGTCGGGAAAAGTACAAAGAAGAAAACGGAGTGTGATAAAAAAACGTAATCGAGAATTAAAAATCCCCGAAAGTGTTTTTTTCGAAGCGTCGAAAGGAATTAAACAAATTTGAAAAACAAAGAAAAAAAAAATGGCATCCGAAGCGAATCAGGCGCGAGCATCGCCGGCAAAGTCCAACATCGTCGAGGCGTCTTCCGGCCGTACGAGTAGCCGAAGAATGTCCACGTTCAAGGAGTACAAGTTTTTTCGAAGCTTCAGCGCCAAAGTCGAGAATTGGCCGATGCGAAAGGCCGAGGCTCTCTGGCGTCGAATGAGAGAAAGAAAGATAGCAGGTAAAATCGTAAATCATTTTTAGACCCCAAAAAAACAAATAGATTATTATTAATTCGAATATTTTCGATGCGACCGATGCGTGGGGACGATTCGTTCGTTCCAAATAAATTGTCTTTGGCTTACTTGCCGATCTAACTACGAGACGCGTCTCTGGTAATAAATTGGATAAATCATTGCTCCGAGCGCGAACTCGATAAATAACATGTATGTTGCACGGTATCGTCGTCGCTGCTCGAATGATAGTCGCGGATAGTCGTGTGTGTAAGCCGGGTAACCGCCGCGACCGCGAAACAAATCTCGATTTATCAATAGGTGTGGAAGATCTTCCGCCGTGGGGTGTCGAAGCGCGATTCTCTCGCGCGTTCGAGGATTCTAATAAAAATGAATGTGCTCACGGTGCGCGGAGCGTTGCGGTTGGAGGCAACGCGGCTCGCGCTTCAACTCAACGAGTACCTACAGGAATATAAATATATATATACAGACGCATGTATATTATAGCGAAAAGCATATCTATATAATGTCGTTCGGGCTTTGCCGTTCTGCTCCAAGACCTCACGAAGGCTGTAGCCGAGCCCGCGTCCCGATGAGGCCAACCGCAGACCGACGTGTTGCAAGAAACGCGAGAGGATCGCAAGAAGGAGAGATATTGTGGAAAGGAGTTTCGATACTTCCTTTTCCGCTGTCGCCGTGGCCGTCAAAGCGCATCGAAAGACAGAAATGGGTCGAATGGCACAGTGATTGGCAACATCGGTCATTGTTACCGTACGGACCTATTTTTTGCCGGGAGAAAAATCGATTTTTCATTATCGAAGTGACAAATTGAAGCACAATTCTGTCCAAGATCGAACTCACATTGAATACGATTTTATAGGCGATCCGCCGAATGTTCACGGAAATGAATTATGTTAGTTTCGATTTTTTCGCGTATCGTGACGAAAATTCGCTTGACAAACATCCGGTGATGCTAACAACTCTGCATTGAATTTTCTGAATACGCAATTCTTCTTTTTTCGCCTCATCGATGCTGAGAAGAGGCAAAGGTTACTCAAACGGCCAATCGCTGTGCCTCGTACCTTTGGTTACGTTGTAAGGGAAAAAAAAGAAGAAGCGAGAGAGGAAAGGAAGTTCTCCAGCTTCATCGTTAGTAGAGCCGCTCGACGCCAACGCTAATGGAGCAATCCGTCGGGAGTATCAAGGCGAAGAAGAAGAAGAGAGCGAGAAGAGACTTATCTGGCTCTTTACTTCGAGCCGGCAGTTATACTGTGTGTTGGTGCCTCGGTGCGACGGTGCTCGTGAAGCTCGAGACGACGTTTTGCGCGACGAACGATCGTTATACCGGAAACTCTTGAGAATTCCCTCTTGATACAGCGGGCTACTGTACTTTGATACGCGGTAATTGACCTGATTAAATTTTATTGTGTCAACCAAACCGTAAATACGGCTGCGTCTCCGTACAATTCACCATCCGGTTGATCCGTAAAGTTTTTACACACGACTTTAATCTCGAATTGCTCGTTCACGGAAAAGGAAGTAATTTCGTTGAGAAAGAAATTCGAGAATCAAACTAATTTGAAGACAGGGGAAAAAAGTACATACCGTTACTATAAGATAATGTTCTGATTCCTCGTAGCGAAAGCTGTGTTTCGATGTAAAGAGAAACGAGATTACTCGATAGGAACAAAGCTCTTTCTGTGAGGAAGCCAAAATTGTTTAAGGAACTTTCACATGGGGGAGCTTTGGAAATGACGTTGATAACAGAGCGACGAAGCGATGTGCAAATTTAGTTAGCGCCATTTGTTTGAAACTAACGATTAGAAAATGATAATCAACGGCTTAAGCAAGCTTCGCGAGTTTCCACTGTGTTGTAGTTTCAATGCGGTACAGAATTACGGCAATGGCATTCGAGCTTGTATTATTGAGTTGAGTTGAGTCCGTACAACAGATGTATCGCGGCTATAGATCTATTTATGCTGTATTGCACGCGTCCCGGCAAGCACGCGTATTCCACTGTTCGTTATATATCACGGGCAGGTAGATCGGTGAGCGCTAGTACGAAGGTACATAATGGTGTTTCCAGTACTATTCAACAAGGGTGTATGTGCCGTAGTCTATGGTCGTCTTGTTCGAAGTCCTTGAGAGATCCGGCTGCATATCTATCTAGTTTTCTCATGGTGTTCCACGCATGCTTCGCTATACAAATGCGTCGGTTATTATTGATACACGTGGTAGTCACGGACCTTTGTATATCATACGATCCAACTACATATATCTTATTACATATTTATCTACATGTATATATAGATATATATACATGCATATCCAGAATCGCATAGAATTCCCCGCGCCATATTTGTGCAAACCTTTTGCGAATCGAAGATATACCAGGAACGCGCATTTATCAAACCTCCGAGCACAAACGGACCTCTCCAACATCGCGTTAGTTGCGCCGTTGTCCCTGAACTTTTCGACGAAAGCGAGATCCAGGATATTATTCGAGCCACGGTCTCGAAGTGGATATCCCCGGCTGTTCGCCAAAGAGCGAACAACAGAAGAGAGCTCCGTTCGATTAATAGCTGCAGCCTCTCGTCGCATTAGTTCTCGCGGAACGAAACTGTCCGATGGTCCAACGAACGAAACGGGCGAATAAAAATAAATCAAAGGAGATACCGGTCGATAAAAGGGTATAGAGAAAGATGGATAGTCAGGTGGAAATGTTATATATGTATTCATGTTCCGTCTGAGCCGACTTTAGAAAGGATTCTTCAACACCACTCTTTCAACCTGTCGTAGCTTCCAAATTCGCACTAGCCGATACCCGATTCTACGAGATAAAATTCTTATCGAAGATACTTGGGGGAGTATTTTTTTTTCGTTCTCACTGCACAGCATTGTTTAGATTTTTTTTCAACGTACTGCGCAACGAGTTTGCGCTCCAATTCACACGACTCTATACACTTGCTTTGTTCAGCCTTGATGAAAACCTCGAATTCCGGACTTTTAGACAATTTTTATTTATTCTTTTCCAATCCGTTAAATAATATTTGGATCTCGAGTGAGAAGTGTTTTGTCGTTACGTAATACTTCGTTTTGTCGGCCTATGCGATATTACAGTGCCTCGTCAGCCTTGACATCGTCGATTCAATTATTTTCTCGAACAATAGTGTCAATCCCGATACATAGAGTGAGACAAGGGAAGGAGGAGACGTAGGAAAAAGAGAATATGACGCTTTTGTGCACGTTCATGCGCCGATGAGCCTCGTACTTGTTTAAATTTCCATCCTTCAGAGGCTCGTTCTAGCGTAACAAATGTAATTTTGCTGTGGAGCATTATATCTTTCGGCGCACTATATATTTCGCTTTTCGTTGAAAATTGACCCGGTAAGCTTTGTCGGCAGGTTGGCCTAGTTCGATTGTTTCATCGCAATATAATTCCAAGTGCGCGCATGTGAAGGTGTCCTCGTTGCGCGTCTCTGTCTCTTCTCGTTCACACTTCCTCTCTTCGGTATCTACCGGAACGATGGGTTGACACGGAAATTTCAGTTATGGGGTTCAAACTATGTGGCGTTAGCACACAATTTGCTTTAAATCGATGAACTCCTCTCCCTCAGACCGGATACGCCGTGTTGACGAAGGGAACATCAATTATTTCTTGATGGATATATCCATCGGCTCCCAACGATCGATATTATTCGGTTTTCGAAGAACGAACCATCTTCGCATGAACAATTTTCATGCTCGATTTTTTGTTACACTCAGCATTAAGGGGACTGAGTCACTCACAAAAATAGAAAACAATTTTTTTCAATCGATCAAACTTTTTTCGCTTGTCACAGGTTTCAGACCGTTTCAAAAAATTCAGGAAGATGGTTTAACGTACGCATCTTTGAGTGTAAAATGCAATTTTTATGTACAATAGTGGATAGAGCTTAAAAAAAATTATTTTCTGTGTTTTTAGGGGACTCAGTCCCCTTAGTTGATTTTGAATGAATGTTCGGTCAATAATTTTTTTTTCATTTTTCCAAAAAAGCACAAAGAAATCCTCCGGACGCTTTATGAATACTTTTATTCTACAAAATCCTATGGTATCGTGGAAACACACTAAAAATAAATATATAAATATATCTTGGGAAAGTTCTTCGACTATATGCGGACTCGTCGGATGATAAAAAGATTTCTTTTTTTTATTAAATTCATCGTGAGAGCTTTATTGCTCGTGAGATACGAGACACGGGTCAGTGAAGGCGCTTTTCTCGATATCGGAAATACGTGGGCAAGGTAAAAATCTATTATATTATACGATGTGCCCTACCTGTCGATCAGACTTCGTCAATATCGCTCTGGGAATCGACCGAGAACGTTTTCGTTCTCTTTATTTTAACTTTTTTTTTTTTTTCACGTCCGAGTCTGTGGACGTACGAGCCGGAAGTTCCGGTTGAATGATGGTTTCTACGTATCGAAGAATCGATAAGATCGGCAATGATATACACGCGTATGTATCGTCACATATAATTTACGTGCTCAATACCTATCGATCTCGCGTTCGCGAAATCTCGATAAGGTCTTATTCGCGCTCCGCGCGATTTTATAGCCAAAGAAACGAGAGATTATCGAGAGACTGCGATATTTACGACGGTTCGTCGTCGTCGACGACGAGCGCAACGCACGAAGCTTCGCGTCACGCCGCCTTAGATTTATTTGCGGAGGGACTGGAGAGCCGGTAATAGATTACAATATAAACCGTCGGCCGTCTGAGCCTGCGAGGAGCACGAACCGCGCGAGAACGCCCGAAAGGAATCAACACGCTTTTCGGTGGATATATTTGACTCCGAGACTCTCACGAGAAACGTGCTCCTTCGGCCACGAGGCGCGAAGGTTAAGAGGGTCGAACACCCTGAAAAAAAAAACTTCCTACTTTCCGTACACACAAGAGAAGTTATTAACCTCGAGGGGAAAAAAAACAACACTTAAAGATAATTATAGCGTGTCCCACACTTAAAAATTGCACGGTTGAGATAACATGCTAAATGGCAAAACAGGAAATTAATTACGTACGATTTAATGTACGTTTCGATTCTACCCGATGACTTGGCAGTCGATTATAGAATAAGTACAAGAAACTACTCAACGAATCGGTACATTGAGTAAAAGTGTTTTTCTCGCTAATTACCTGCACATTAGACTAATACTGTGTTTTCGCAGTACATCGAGAAATTAATCGGTCCAGAACTTTATCCGCGACTATTCTCAGCTTTCCATTACTTTGAAATCCAATAGATTTTTTCTATTTGCTTTTATAATTCGAGTAAAATCCCGCATCAGACGCAATAAAAATCGGGTGTTCACCATTTTGAAGATAAAGAATGATGCAAACTAAATTTGCATCGCTAACTCACTTTGGTTTTAATTTCGTTTACAAAAATCCGTAATGTGATTTTCGAATGTTTCGGAGCATTCTGAACAATTTGACGTCAAAATCTCGCAGCGAGTTCTTTCACAAAAGCAAAATGCCAAAAAAACACTCGGGAGATTCAGCCGAAGAACGCAGCACCGTTGAGAATTTCTTGCATCCGGTTTAATTGTCATTCGATAAACGTTTCAGCGCTGAACACGAGAAAAAGAGAAGTAGAAAAAAATGTCCCGTTGCGCAGGAAACATTGTATGGTTACCCATATAACCGCATACCTGCTGTTTAATTCTCTGAATCGCGAAGGTGAAAAGATATCTGTTCCAAGTTCCGGGCAAATTGCGTTCCGCGACCGGGATTTAGAAAGTTCACGCACGCCAAGCCCCCGATGAGGCTCTTCTCGCGAAGCATTCTCCCGGCTCGGGATCGCGCGCGCGCGCGCGCGCTGCGCAAGTTCCCGTGAAATTCTCCCCAGGCGCGCGCGGTTTCTACCCGTGTTTGCAGTGACGATAAAATATCCACGAGCGAAGGAACGAGGTGATTTTACACCTGAGATTGCACCAGAGCCCGCGTTCCAATAAAGGACGAGACAATGGTAGAAATATCAATTCAACAACGTGGGAATGCAGCTGGCTCGAGCACACAACACAACGTTTACCGTAGTAAAAGTCCGCGAGCGCGCGCGAAATCGCTTCGAAGAAAATAGGACCAATTCGTGGCGTATCGTCGTCTCTGGAAGAAAAGCACAACAGGGAAAAAATATTCGTGCCTAATAAACGACGTCTGAACGTCTCGTCCTCGGGCGATTCGGCGCGACCATCGATTCTTCCGCTTCGCGAAAAGAGAGAAATCATATTTTTGCATAAACTATTCAATTCCATTCGCCAGACGACTCGTACACGACGAAATCTCGTCGATTCGAGATGCCCTCCGGGACCCTCGCGGATTTCCATGAAACATTTTTCGCCGTGTTTCCTCGTACGTTGAATGGACGGAAAAAAACTCTCACGCTCGTCTATATGCCCATGAAGTTTTTTTATGACGATAAAAAATACAGAACAAACGTATCGATGCGTCGCGTAGACGAATGCAGAGAAATATTAACCTTTTGCCTACTCGCATGGAAATGAGGGATCTCGAGCGAAGCTCTGAGCTTTCAATTCCGACACGAGAGTGGTAAAAAAAAGCAATAGAAAAAATATCGTTATAAGCCGTCGTTTTTGTTTAATCAGATAAAAACGCCGTTTCGAATCGTTTGTTTACATAGACGAAGCGAGAGGTAGCATTGCGATCTATCGAAATATTGTCCGGACCGAAAGGTCGCTTCCGAAAGTTTTTGCCTCCTTAATTGCAGAAGTACGCCCTGGCTTATCGCATATTTCAGCGGCGCGGCCGAATAAAGAGTAGAATATCATATCGGTCTTGGCTGTCTGAGGTCAAACTTTTAACTCGATTCGCGGAAAAGTTCGCATCGACGGATTTCATCTCAAGGCGATTGCTCTCTCGCTTCCGGTTAAGGAATCCCCGACGACCCATAGCACTTCGTCCAAAGATTCTGGAGGTAGTTGTGGCTTATTTACGAAATATGAAATACACGAGGGTCGAGCGAGCTGGACGATTGTTAACAAGAACTTCAAAGAGTCCAATAGATAAGCACGAACGGATACTATTTCAAGGTCGTTGATCCGTTTCAGTCCAGCCGAGTGAGAGATTCAAAGAAAATCTTGACCACTTCTTAATGAGATAGAAACCATTTTTATCTAAAACAAAGGTTAAGTTGCCGGGTAATTTGTTGAACAATTAATTTATCCATTAATTTAGTAGTAAGATTTCGATTTTATTGTTTTGTAAAATCAATCATTGCATATGCTTGATTTTTTCACATTTTTATCCCATTAAAATATACTTTGAAGCCGGAAGTTCACGGGAAGTTTTATCTAATTTTTCAGGCGCTTCGCGAAGTGCGAGAAGGAACCTAATAAAGAAATTTATTTGTTCGCGAGAATATCGCTGAGGTTCGTAAAAAGACGAAGGAATGACGAATAGTTTGCGATTCAACTCGTGTCCTCTGGTTCGACGCTTCGACATAAATAGCCACACGGGACGCCCCGTTGCGTAGGCAACCCGCGTTTCAACGCTGCTGCTCGGAGTTGCATCTCTCGAGGCTCGCTCGGTCGACCGACGTTTCACTGCATTCAATCATTAATCCCGAGAGAGAACGAAAACAATCCCGCCCCATCGTTGTTACTGCGGATTCGCCGAACCTCTGGCACTTAAAATTTTTTTTCGTTAACACTATCTTTTTTTTTTAACAAAAATAATTGTATAAAAGTACGAAATGCGGAATTGATGGGTCATAAGGATGTAGAATAATGCGAAAAAAAAAAGAATCACATATCCGTTGATAATCTTCAAGTTGTATCTCGAATATCCGAAGAAATTATCCCAAATCACATTAAAGCGGAATAACATCGCATCGCGGCTAGAGGATGCCGAGGGGTGAATGCAATCGAGTGTGAGAACTTAATGGGTAATATAAAACATGTCCGAACGACGTCCGTAACCCAGACTCTACCGGACTATAAAATCTCATCGGCTTTTCTCTGGATTCCATTGCCCTCGGGGCATACGTTGATTTTCTTCCTCGTCATCGTCTCTCGGCCGCTTATAAACTCTTCGTACTTTTAACGTCTATCTTCGGCTTATGCCAACGAATCGCGCGCGGATCCCGGTTGCATGCGCCGTTTTGCACGTTGGTGCAACCGCGCTCCGTTAGAGTTCCATGATTATTCAGGCCGTTTGATAAAATGCATTTTAATTACTGCACCGCGAAGTAACTAATAGGAACTAATGTTATATGTTTGTGACCCTTTTTTGTTTTTGTTTTTGTTTTCTTCTTAATTTCTTCTCTCTCGTTCCAGGTAAGAACGAGTTCTTAATTGAATGCAGTAAAGTTAGAAGCGCGCTCGTATTCGTGTACAACGTCCACGCGATCGGTAAGTAACTACTCTCTCCCTCGCGGGGTACGATTCTTTTTTTCTTTCACTTTTTCTTTTTTCCTCCTCGAATCCTGCGCTCTCTCGTTGCGGCAGGGATCGAACGATCGTATCGTTAGGGCGTATGCGCTCTCGGGTAATTTGCATTTTCATGGCCCCCTATACGGTGTGTGCCACGAGTCGCTAAGGTAGTGCGCGAGTAAACTTCAAGGCAGACCGCATTCGGACATAGTGTAGTACGGAGAGAGCGTGTGCAACGAGAGTGATGCGAGAGAGAGTGAAGGGGTCGACGAGGGGTGGGGAGGTGGAGGGGGGTAGACAGACTGAATGAGTTTGCCGAGAAACGTATGCACGGGTATTATCGCCCTTGTCGATTCCTCCTATGGATCTTGTCTCTATTTTACCATAAAAATAAAATTTAATGACAGTTTTTACCTCTCGTCGTGCATACACAACGCCTTGGTTAAATACATTAAATATACCGTGGGGAAAACCGCGCGCATGTGTGCGCGTGCCTTTGTTGGATTATATGAAATTCCAGGGCCTGTAACCGCTTTACATAATTAGGCGTGGCCTCCCCCGATAAACGGCCACGACGAAATTTAATTATCCTCCCATTGAAGCCGCGTTTGTGTTTAACGAGCAACGGGATTATTATTGGATAGGAATCGATAAACCATATATCGATAATAATGGCGATAATAGCACGACAGTGTGGTCAATTGAGGGTTAATACGTCGACGTTCATTGGTTTTTTGCTGGGGGTTGTTTAAAAAAAACATGTTTCCGGAAGTGATTTTTTTTAACGCGAAATACGCGACGCACTTGCGGGAATTGCAGCGAAGACTCAAGAATGTTAACGGTGCCCGGGCAGTTCGCTTCTTTGTAGAGGAAAATAATTGCTCTCTCGCCGATGTGCCCCGTGTGCAACAAAAACTACGAGAGGGGCCTTATAGACCGTGAATACGTGCTATCGTTATCTCTTCCACCGAGAAGATTAGCGTAATTGCTCGCGTATGTATCCGCGAACGAAGCTCTCGCGTCCTTCCCGCGGTATAATAATCGCTGGTAGCATTTGCGCGACCGTAACGGTGTTACATGCGTGGATTTAGCGTTGCCCACGCGACAATTGGTGCCGAGGTTATCGTATTCCGTGCTCGGTACGCTGAAGCGCGGCTCTGGCTTGGGGATTATCTCGCGTGTAACTCGCACATCGAGCCGTCGAAGCATTTCGCTAAATATTTTAGTCCCTGCGTTGATTGAAACATCGCTTCCTCCCTCGGAAATCGGATGTAATTTTTAGAGGGCAAAAAATTTGAGGTGTAAGGTTTTTGCCGATCAGCTGAGCCGTTCTACGATCAGGAGGGTCAATGAATCGATAAGATTTGAATCTCTCGTTTGGCCGGACTGTACCGACCCTACTTTAACTACCTTACAAAGTATACCAACTAAATAGTTTTACTAACTCACTATTTTATTCAGTCTAACTGGATGGAAAGTACATCAAAACATTTTTAGGCATCAATCTTGCAAAAAAGATATAATCAGACTTCAAGTCACCTCTTATCAATTCATTAGCGCAACTAAACCGCGCGAGTCCTCACAACCTCATTTGATCGCGTTAATTTATTCAACGTGAATTGAATTCTCTAGCTCCAGTAAAAATATCTCCGGCACGGCATCAATTCCGCAAAAACGACGGCATTAATTTCCAGGTGTAGCCACCTCTTCGCCGGAGACAGCGAAAGGTAGACAGATGTATCTCTATCGTGCAATCATGAACACGTACGTACGATTATTCATTCGGTTCGTACGGAGATCCTCGAGAACGTAAGGGAAAGGTAAAAGTGGAAGGATCGCCGTCAGAGTTTCGCCGTGAAGACACCACTCCATGCGTGCGCGCGTGTGAGTGTTTCTTGTATGTGCGCAAAACTGCAACGATACGGAGCGCGAGTATCATCGCGGCCTTTTGTTCTCTCTTTTCGCTTAACTCATTTACCTCCCGTTCGGAGGCTCGGCGGCACTCGAGGCAAAAGTTCTACCTACCACAACGCGAGTTCACTGAAAGGCACCAGGATACGTAATCATAATTAGCGGTGCTATTAGTGAGTCACGCTCGCTCTTTCCACTACCATCGTGTTTCCGAGGTTTCTTTAATGCCTCTTGTAAACACTTGTACATGTCGCCGGACGTTGTTTCGTAGTTCTTTTTTTCTTCGTCGCGCACGAACACAGACGTCCAGTTTCCTCTCTTCGCTGATTACCTTGAAAACTTTGTCCGATCGCATTTTAATGAGAACACATATAATCCCTAAATACCCGAGCGATGATTGAACGATAACGAGCCTCGCGTCCGCAGCCTACGCAATGTTTTTACTGTATAACAAAGAAGGAAAAAAAAGCTCCTTTTATCATATCTAACTAGTGGATAATTCACTCCGATCGTTAGGCGAAGCCCCGAAGCCACAACGGGGGGTAGCGCTCTCTAAATTGCCGGTTTAGAACTCAACTTCAAATCCATCAAAGCCAAGCCACGCGACCATTGACGACCATGAAATTCTCGGAGCCGCAGACCATTACCATTAACGCCGGCTCAAATTTTCGGCGTAACGCCAGACCCTCCGAACCCCCCATCGGTGATCCTGCTTTGTGCGCAATACGGTGACCAGCAGCTAAATTTCACGGCTCTTCATCGTGCACGGAAACATCGTGGCTAATAGTATCGCTTGTGCGTTTTTCGAGCCAGTCGCGAGGTGGGAGCATACGCAGCTGCGTTAACCGCACGTAGACGGAAACTAATACGGTGCTAGGTGACGCTCGCTGGATTGCTCGACTCCAACGTGCCTCTTCCACGGTAATGAAGAGTCTGGAGAATATCATTCAACGATTCTTCGTCTATCCGCGAGTTCTTAGAAAGAGAGGGTCTTTATAATCCGAAAACCGAGCTGCTCCGATGGCAACAATTCGCCTTCCCAATCGTCCGGTTGCTCCGATGTCGAAAAGCAAATTAGGTTTTCACACGACTTATAATGACTACAAACACCTAATTCGATTCTGGTCATCGGAGCGATTGTGTTGCCGACCGGGTCTGTGCCTCGTACCCTTAAAATAGCCTTCAAGGTTTTCCGATACCTTTGGTCGTCATCCCTTCGGTCAGGTTTAATCGATTCAGTTCAACCAGAGCGAGCAGGAAAGGAAAGTTTATCGGTGCAGAATAAATGAAAAACTTCACGTCTCTGCTGCGCGCGAAACTTCTCATCTACGGAACGTTCCCGCGTGTGAAAAGGAAATTTGAAGCCACAGGAATGATCGAGTATCATCAATTTTTGACGAGAGTTATCAAAAACACGTGTGACTTTTTTAAAAATTATCTTTCGTCAGGAATTTCGCCGTCGTTTGACCAATTGGCCTTGAAAAACTAACCGAGAATAGAGAAAATGGAGTTTTTCTCCGTTTCCAATGCAGTTAATCGAACGGATGAATCAAGGTTGAAGTAAAATTGATTCAGTATTTTCGTTGTATTTACGATGGTATATCCGATTTGCGGTTTAAAGCTTCGTCCACGAGGTTTCAGTGAACGGCGAAAAACAACGCGTCGAACTGGAGTTTCGAGAGAACAGCGGACTTCGTGTTCTTTCTGCTTCATTCTTGACTCGGTTCTACCATCGGTACGCGGCACGAATGCCCGATGTGTATCTGGTATTTAGCTCGTTTCTTCTTTTGCTACGGGAAACGAGAGAGAGAGAGGTAACCCAATGTTCTCTGTAACGTACCGCGGAGGGCAAGAGAAGCGGAGAGAAACAAGAATGAAAGAGGACAGGCCGTCTTTTCTCACAGACGCAAGTTCCAAGTATCTCGGCGAGTCAGTCACTGATAGCAACGCGTTTATACACAAACAAACACACACACATGCGCGTATGCGCGCGGGCGCGCAACCTACAGTCCTCAACGGAGATTTACTTTTATGCACGAACGCGAACTTACGCAAACTATTCGCTATAGCGTCGGGCGATCGGTGGGGTACGAGCAAGTTCGCACGCACGCAGAATGTAGCGAATCCGATTAGGTACATGCGCCGCGATATATATCCACACGACGGCGGTAAGTTTTCACACGCTTCTTCTTCTCCTGGTTCTTTTCTCGGACAGAAATGGATACAAGACTGTATAATCTTTACGTTTGAAGCTCCACATACGGGTCGATAATTATAGTCTGCCATTAAAGTTAATTGTAATACATTAATTTATTGGTAAACCATATTTAGGTCTATACAAATGATTATGCGTTTATCTTCTCTCTTATCGTGTTGCCTTTCACATTGAAACAAAGTATGTAATATAATTAATACATGAATTATAATTCATTATATATTGAATAATATTTCGAGTATAACACAAAAATATTTCGAGATATACTTTTTTTCATATTCTAAATCCATTCGAGTCAAATTAAATGAATAGAAAAATTCAATTTTCTAATTAATGCCATTGTTGTATTTTGATATTATTAAAAATTATCACGTATAAAGCGAATCATCGTGTAATAAATTTCATGTATTGTTTTTTAAAGATCTCAACATTTAATTGGCAAGCTATGAACGAAAAAGTTATATCTGAAAAATATCAATTCTCGAGTTCAAGCATCTTTGCATCCGCGAATAACATTTTACCGGCTAAGTACAATACCGAGCCCCCTCGTGGTACACACACAGTCACCGTCTCGTGAACCGCGGCCGATCCTTCACACGCGCGCATGCAGCTTACCGAGTTCACGAGTCCGACGGGCTCTCTGTGCGTGGGTATTGTGCCGAGAAGAGTGCGTGCCTTTGGAATGCGGTGAACAACGCATTTATTGTGCGAACTCGCGCGCTGCTGCTCCCAGCTGGTTAAGCCTGCGGCCGAGGAGCGCACACCGCACACACGCGCGCGCTCTAACACATATCTCTCTCTCGTTTCTTCGAGAGTCTTAGGCCTCCGGAGGTTCTCGAGAGCCTCACGCGTGCGTGCACTTTGCATCTTCTTTTTTAAACTCACAGCTCCGAAGATATACGCCAGCTGCGATTGAGTATGCTAATTTTTACGCAACTCTATCCGCGCGCACCTCGGCAACGTGCGTCGCCGTCGTCTCAACGGTGGGCGAGAGAATCCGTTCGGTGGTAACGCAATTTGTAACGTGTAAATTCATCTTGCGCTTATTCCTTCTACCCGAAGAAAAAGTATACAAAAAACTGAATTAATTAACGTAGGGCTTTTTTCGTTTCATTCCTCCAACGGAACGGCACGAAATACGTTTTGGTTTCCTGCTGAGGATTGTTCGCGGAACTCTCGGTCGAGATTGAATTTCGCATTGTTTCGCGCGTAGATGTCCCGTATAGACTGCGTGTCCCGAGTATTGTTGGAGCAAATTTATGATGAACAAAGTTTCCGAGTAAACCGTGCACGAAGCCGACGACGAACGCAGTTATCCGCAGAGAGTTATTTCTCTCGGCGTCGCTCGCTGACGGGCTTACTCGTGAGGCCAGACACACAACTGTGGTAATTAGTTTCATTCAACGTTTCCACCGCGTGTCTCGGGGGCGGGCGGGAGGGGGCTTTGGCTCTTTTTCTTCATACCGGTGGCCTCACGGCTGCGTACCCTCGCGATCTGGAATCGCGCAACTCGCGAACGGCGTATATGAGACGCTCGCGAGAAAGAGCCCTACATTGCGCGCGGAATTTACAACGCAGTTTGTAAAACGTCGACGCGATATCAACCGGGATAGTATAATCGCTCGAAGAATTATGCGTCGAGGCTAATTGCACGTTAGTCCAGGATACGAGCGGCGAAAGAACGAAAACTACCCTCATTTTTTATTTTTCATAATTTTTCGATTTTTTTTTCCACGATACAAGACACACCTTTCGATTAAATGCTCATCGGTCAAATAATAATTAGATCCACCCCTTTCTTGTAGATCTATCTTCGCCTTCGTTTCGAATCTCTAGCTCGAGATTTATCGCGACGTCTTTTTTTCATTTAGATTTTCCCTTTCCTCTTTTTTTGGAAAAGTTGTCTCCGATAAGCCGCGATTGTACAGCGAGAATATCATGCGCACACTCCGTCATAGAGTTGTCGGAATTATCTTCGATCTCATTTTTCGATGCGAACGCCGATGCAGTTTGTTCTTTTTTTTTTTTCGTTCTTTCAATTTATGTTATAGCATTAAATGTTTCACGGAGCAATTTGTCGTAGCCGTAGAGAGTCGAATATTCATACGCGAAAGGCTTGTGATTAGATTTTCAGCGTTTTGCAACAGGAAATCGTCAACAAATGGGTTAATCGATCGTACAGTACGATTATTGTAAGACCCGGATTCTCTCTCGCACCGCTGAAGTTAACGCGAGCTTCCGTAATCCAACCAAACCGGATTAAGGCGTTATTATTGCCGCTCGCATCTCGAACGACGCTTTACCGGTATAGAAAACACGCGAGAACTGTGAAATGTGTGTTACCGGTGCGCTCATAGGCGTCGCTGTATCGCGCGCGTTATAACGGATCGCCTTTGCCTGTTGGGATTATAACGTTCACGCATGTGGCACACGCGACTTTAATCCACCGCTATACGCACCCGAGCTCGTTCACCGGATCACCCTGCAATAGATCACCTATTAATTTTCAACCCACGAAACTCCGTGCGACAAAGATTCCCGTTAAATCGGCTTCTTCTCTTTAACATTGCAAAATTGCACCGAGCGCATCGATCGGTCTCGCAGAGGCGAATGATCGTTACCGCTCGGGCTAGAGTCGCGCGAGGCTCGATCGTTTCTTCTTCGATGAAATAAAATTGATCCGTTATTGAGCTCATTATCTCGCGAAGCCGTTGCGAGGTTGATGATTAAGAAAAAAATGTTTTTATCGATAAAATAGAAATCGATGGTTTCTCGTCTGTATTTTGCTGGTTTAATGGCATTAAAATAGAAACAGTAAAGAAAAAAATAAATGCAAATCTTACACGAGTGTCGAGGACTGAAGATCGAAGCCATATGCGAAGATCGCCGGAGGGGTAGAGACTTTTATGTTTATTACGTCGCGGATTATAGTAAGCCCGACCGAGTCTGACTCTCGCATCTATGTTTTTCAACCTGTTGCGAACGCTCGCAGATTGTTAGGGTAGGAGTATAGTAGCGGTATTATACTGTGGGTCGAATCGACAAACGAGTAAAACGTAAGTATACGTATATGTATGTGTATGTATATGCGATGCGCGCATGCGAACAAGAAGAAGCCACAAGTGTGAACGAGAACGACCGAATGAAAACGTACGAGCCACTCGCGAACCGAACGCTCGACCCGAGATTCCTTATCGCATTAATTGAACGTCCGGCAACTCGTTTCTCGTCGCCCGTATATACGCGCTCTGGGCTTTGGTTATCGGACGATTGGCAGCCGCCGACGTGACAAATGGATTCTTCGAGAGTTGAAATTAGGGTCGGCCAAACTTATCCGAGCTAACGAAATTCACCGTGATATATGCTTCGCCGGTAGAAACATCGGAAATTTTCAGCTTTGTCCATTGCTCACAGAAAAAAAAAATGCACATCGAAAAATACATCTATGGTATATGCTAAGCAGGTTGACGGAAAAACGGAATGGAGACTTGTCATATTAAGGTTGTAGGTCCGGTACAGTCCGACCAATCGGGAAATTCAACGAGAATTTCGAACACGGGAATGAGGTGAAAATCTGAAAAAAATCACACATATTTGGAAGGCGCTGCAAAGATTAATTTTACAAAATATGATACCAAAATATTTTCAAAAAGATAATGAAAAGATACATACTTCAACAAATTTCGCGAAATTCTGAAATAAATGTATAGTTTTTCCGATAAATGTACGAATTTTTTTGAACAAAAGTTCTCTATTCCTCATTTTAATCCCATTGGCAAGTGTTCGAAATTTTCCTTCCATTTCACCTTTAGCCGGTACGGAACAGGTATTAGATATACGAATTAATCTTGCGGAACTCGACTGTAGTGACAATGTAATTGCGTATGCTAGTGTTTACTGGACACGTAAAGCGATTCGACTCATAAAATATCATTCTTCTCTCATCCAATCTATGAAGACCCGCGATCGCGCGATCATTTCTGCATTTCTTCGCGGCTTGTGACTCGGGGATCCTCTGCCCGATTACTCCCTCGCGCCGTATAGTCACGCACAGATGTTTCTTTTCTTTCCATTCGACCCGTCGTATTGGTAATTGGATTCGGTGATGTATCGTTATACGAGCGGCGGTGTATGCCCTTGGGAGGGGGAATTCTCGCACCTATGGAAGCGCTCATGTGCCTGTTGTCTGAAACGCAACGAGTAGATGGCAAACTTACTCTCTTGTCTCGCAGGTACTGTCCGTAAGTAAAATATATTAACCAAACGCGTTGGGGACCGCTCGCGAGAGCCACCGCGGAAGAAGAGTTAAGTGTCCGGGGTTAAGTGTCCCGCTCGAGTGCTCATTGTCGTTTGTAATTCATCGTCGCCGGATAGTTCGAGCGCGCATCACCCGCATACGCACCCGCAGGGATACGCCACGAGTAAAGATACGTATATAGATATATAAACTCGAAAGATGCGCGTTACGGCGCTCGAAGAGGAGTGTATTTTTCATTCCGCTGTTGCATTCGAGCCTGCAGCGGGAAGCATCTCCGGGAGAATGCGTCTCGCGCGTCTCTCTGATATCTATGAGTTTACATACCACAAGACGTGACCACTACGGGCTCTGCTGCACTTAGACGAAATTTTCTCAAGGGAAAGTAAAAAACCTTTAAGTGGTTACCAAAGACTATCTTTCGCCTCGCTCGGCGCTGTTCGAGCACAGATAAACGAGAGAGATAAAAGCGAAATAGTACGGGCACAAGGTTGAATTGCGTCGGGCTTGAGATACTTCTATTGTCATAAAAATAATGAGTATAAACGGACAATCATCATTTATTCTTCGTAGAATACCGTCTATGAGTCAGCGTTCTCGCAATCGCACGAGAAAAAAAAATTAACAATATAATCTTAATGATGGCTCGATAAATTTTTTTTCTCTTCGATTATCCGAGTTTCTATAGAAAAAAAAGTGAGGTTGAAAATATTTGGTTACTGACCTGGGTTATTCGCGAATGAAGCTGCTATTCATTTTCCTCTTTCGTATTCTTGTTCTCCCCGACCTCGGTGCTCTTGTCATCTGCGTCATTCTCGTCGGCCGTCTCTTCATTCTCCTCTGTATTCTTCTCGTCCGCGTCATTCTCGTCTTCGGTTTCCTCGTTCTTCTCGTCCTCGGTACTCGGGTTATCCGCGTCACTCTCGTCGTCACTCTCGTCCGCGTCGTCGCGGGAACCTTTCATGATTCTGTGAACGCTAGCCGGACACATATTCATTCGACGCGCTACCTTCCTTATGGACGCAGTCGAATCGCGACTGAACTCGCGAATCACAGCTTCCTCGCGTCTCGGTGTGACTCTCAGCGTTCGGCCGGCGTTCATTTCCCTATTCGGCATAACATAACCGTACTCGCGAACACGACGATCCGCTCCCAATATCACTTCGCACTTCGGAAAACGCTTTCTTCGGGGATACAGATCTTTGTAGCGCTCAACCGCCGCCGAAGCATTGCCCTCGGCCCAACCCAAACATCTTATCATATCCGCGTACTCCGCGCTCGTGTAAGACATTTTGGCGACTGAACTTGCTTGGAAAAAAAAATCGAGGCTCCTCTCGCGAAAGAAAAGCCGTCGTTGAAACAAACGAACAATCGCAACGCCTGATCGGAGCAAGCGAAGAATCTCAGAATCCGGCCATCACTTTTTTCTCGAGAAAAATTATACAATGTATCTTCGGCGTGATTTTTTTTTGTTTTCTTTTTATCGCTTTCAGCTGGAATACGAATTGTACGTTATTCCCAAGTTTGAGTCATCACATGATAATATTATTTAATAATAATAATAATAGTTCATTATTTAATGTGATTTTTTATTTATTTTAAATTCGATGGAATGAAATACACGCGAGCGAGATATCATCTTTGGAATAATACTTTCGATTGGTTATACGAGAAATCGTTGGAGATTTTAATAATCTAAATATTCTCCGGTTCTCACGGATCCGCTTTATGGACCAAGCGGGCTTATACAATGAATAATAATAGCACCTGTGGCGTCCGCGCGATGACCGTCGAGATCCCGACGGTGGGGTAACCCATGTAATCAATCACGACTCATGTCAATCCCGCAGGTCAAAACTCGTGGATTTTCAACGCAACGTCGAGAAGTTTGATAATTGTATCTGGATACATCTCGAGTTGCTTCCGTGCGCGGTGTAACGGACGCGTAGCTCAACCTCGCGAGATAGCCGGGCCACGAATTTGACTCACTAATCATCGTTTTATAACTATCGTTGTGCTTTGCTTTCACTTCCGGTTCTCTCCACGAAAAGAAAGCAATTTCGCTCATCCGAAATTAATTTTTTTCAAATTATATTCGTCTCCGACGAGATTACATCTCGGTGCGAGCCGATCGGGCATAATTCCTTAAGTAGCTTCGTCGGGCATGTCCCCCCAGTGGACAATCAATCCCTCGACACTTGGCTTTTGTTTCGACATCTCCGACTCAACTCACCGACGACAGTCGTTCCCTTTTTTTTTTCTTTTCGTTTTCGTTCCTTCCTTCGTTTCTCAAGCCTCGTCGGCCCTCGAAATAATTCAGAGAGACAACGAGTCAAGGGCGATGCGATTTAGATATCGTGAACAGGTATGTTCCATGTCCCACGACTTACACAGGTGATGGTCGATCGTTGTATTAGTGTTTCTTATGAAAAAAAATTGAAAAAAAAACTCCTCCACACCGTCTAACTTCGTTCGTCGTTGAACTCCACGAACCAGTTTTTGCCTCAAGCTGTAATACTATAAATACGCATTACCTATATTCCGTATCCACACACACACACACACGCGCGCGCGCGCGCGCGCAGTTCGAGAGGATCGTGAACGAGATATCCGTTTCACAGTGACCAGGCCTGTGACCCATATACCTTTGATATACGAAAATAATAGGTTCAATAAATATCTTCCGAGCAATAAAAAACTACATTATCGCCCGTGATTTCTGCTACTGGCGATTCGTTCGGACATCGCGGCTCGATAACTTCTCCACAGCGAAGATCCTCTCTCGCTTACATAGTTATTCGCCTCCGTTGGCTCTCGCCACAAATTTTTATTCAAGCTAGGCTTCTGTTTATGGCGCAAAAAGTTAAACGCTTCTTTTCTCGTTTTCTCCTCATTTTTTCTTCCTCTGGCTTCGAGGTTTTACCGAGCAATATAACCGACATAACGAGCCAACTGCTCAAACGTTCCCTTTCCGCTCATACGAAACCCTGGAAATCGAGAAAACAAAAAAAAACATCGGTTAACGGAGAGTGCGAGAAGCACAGAAAATGCGGTGGACGCGCGATCGATGTCCCATTGTGTTACGAGCGTGTGCGCGCTGCTTCGGAAAAGAGAACGACCTCGTCCTTAATTGCGAGGAATCGAGTTCCTTCTACGGCGAAATTGGTGACGACTACTGCGTCTCAACGCCACTGGTCTTTGAAGTTGAATCCTCGTGTATTCCACTCGGGCACGTTGCTTAAACGACTCGACTCTTTTTTTCACACTCTACGCGCCCTTTTTTTGTTCTCATTTGTTCATATAAATCATTGGAAGCTTTCGTTCAATCATCGGACAGCGTGATCGATAAATCTTTTCTCGTAACGAGCGCGATCTCGATGGCTCGTTTGCGCTTCGCGAAGTTTCTCGTTTGCGAAAGAAATTTTTTAAATGTACCAAACGCGCGCCGAACGCATTTGGAATTGGATTCATTTTTAAACTTTTTTGCGAATACGCACAAATCGATCGAAGTTTCTCGAAAGAAGTTTGCGCAGAAGGATCGCGGGTTGGCAGCTAACGATGTCGCGGTAAGCTCAAATTTAAAGTATATGACCCGAGTATACAAAAGTTGTGTGTATATCGAAGGTTGGAATGCTCGGTCGGTCGCGACGGGTTCGAGCTCTCTCGAGGGCTCTCTCGTTTATTCTTCGAGCGTTCCGAGCAAGGTCGCCGCCCGTCGAGAAGAATCCCTCACGTTGTGCGGTGGTTATACCTCGGCGCGGGGAAACGCACGAAACCGGGAGAGGGGTCTTCTTACATCTCTTCATGCTTATGAGTATTCCGAAGGCGAAGATCCCCAAATCTCGTTTCCACTCCGACAGTTTCCATTCCGTCGAGCCCTACGCATGCCTCGCGTGGAAAAAAAAGGTGTAAGAGGCGACCTAGAAGTTCTTTCATATATTCTATTTCTTTTTCCTTCCTTCGAGTCTCATTCAAATTCATATTAGCTTCACACAAAGAAATCCCAACCTCTTCCGCACTGGCCCCCCAACGTAATGCATTGAATGGCATTGTAATGCGTTGTTTGACGAGCAGGAAAAAGCACTGTACTGTATTAAATTCATTTACTAGTAGATGAAATGATACCTTGAGAGAAAAATATGTTTAAGAAAGCATTTCGGAAGAATCTCGAAGAGAAAAGAAGAAACGAAGTAGAAAGACGATGTGCATGATTGGCACAATTTTCTTCCGCTCCGTAAGTACCAGGAGAGATCGAATTTTAACCGATATTGGAATACAATTGTGTGTGAGAACCGCGAGGGTCGTGAGAGACGCGAAAAATCGCGGACATAGCCGCGCGTGTCGAACTCACTCGATTCGCTATTAGAACTGTTCCCATTGCTCTCCTGTATACGCATACAGTGCGTGCATCGGTGGTGTACAACATCACGGTAGCGCCCTACGTCAGACGAGAGACCCGCCTTGCCTCCCTCCTTCGACATCGTCGTCTCTGTGGCTCTCTGCGGGGCCTACGGTCGACGAACCCGCGACGCGCATCTAACGTTATTTTCAACTTTGGACCAAGTACTCCGCGCGCACACTCGCGCCTCTCGCGAATTCGACGGTGTGCGTCGGTGACGAAATTTTCGCAGTATCGGAGACGCGAGTGCGGCTTGAATAGACGGCTTGGTCACTGGGCGGTTCGATGCGACGGACAAATTTTCCTCACTATCGTCCGAATCTTACTCGGAAATCGGAAAAGCTCCTCAATCATTGCCAGGCCTCCGCCGCGTCTCCGACTGTGCGTCTGTGCCTCTCTACCTATGTCTCCACTGTATACCGAGAAGAGAATATCGCCGAGCGCTCCGCGCCTTCAAACTCCTATGATCTTCGTTCGCCAAATGCGTTTCCTCCAGTCTTTGACCGCTCGGGTCTTCTAGTCTCACAAAGCGGTGCTACGCGAACCAGATGTAATATAATTCGCCGCGGAAAAGCTTCGGCGAATTATTTTGTACCCCGAGGGAGAAGATCATTCACGCGCCGTATGGGACGCGTTTGGATGTTACGACGGCCGAGACGAGATTTGAAAGTCTCTTAATAACTCGGCGATCGCGTCCGGTAACGGACGGCAGATGTCTTACGACCAGTTTCGTCGTTTTACCTCTTTCTGGCAATAAAACTATTCGCGACTAGTTGCGTCCGATCGCGGGTTCTGTATTTGTGCAATGAAAGTTTATTTTCGACCTATACGATTTTTTTTTTTTAACAATTCTAACAGATACCGCAAAAAGTATCAACAAATAATTATTCCTATTATTCGTTGTCATCTCTCTTAATTCTCCCTCGAGGTTGGATGGCGCCAAACACAACGAAGAGACGACCTTAAATACTATCTGAAAAAATTACTCTTACACTTTGTTACCATTTCCATAGAATCTTATCGTGGGCATTTTTCACGGGATCCAATTTTTTGCTCATTTTTGACGATTAACTGTTAATCGCTTGTACATCAACGTCGCCGTTGTTCAGAATATTCACATTCTGATCTCGTATTCGTCTCGTGAAAGATTATCACGGTTTCTTTTTCGTTCTCCGCGCGCGCGCGCGCGCTCTCCGCTCGGTTATTCTGTGTGTCACTCGAGGCCGACGAGATGTTTGAAGAAATGTATATTCACCCTAACGTACCGTGCGGTGCGTGCCTTGTATACGTTTAACAAAAAAAGTAATTCGAGGGAGCCGCCGTGTGCGGTGGACTTCCTCAAAATATTGCACGGTGCACATTTTTATGAGTAATCGATAGGCGCTATGTGTCACGCCGTGGAAGATCATACGCTTGAATTTTGGCGCGCCGGTTCTCGGGATGTTTAGTATTTAGAGGCTTCGGTGAGTTGACTACAAACGAAACGAGACGCTTGACGGAGATGAGAGAAGCCGCAATCTACCGAGTCGGCGTTAGCGCGCGGTCTCTCGCGGTGTAAGATTGCTAATTTCTCAACAGTCCGTAATAGTGAACTCGATATAGTTGAGCGCGAGCGAAGCGCCGGTTCGTTAAGTTTCGTGAATTTTTCTTCCCTCCCGCGCGAGCGCGGTTACCATTTCGAGCGATCGTATATCGCTTAACGCCGCGGCGCTGTGGGGTTCCACGATAAGAGGCGCGATGACGCGTCGCCTCTCGGCGCTCGTCAATCGCGGCAAAGTCATATTGCGGTACGGCGTGCACGGGGCTACACGGCCGCGTGTCATAATGAGAGGATAAGACGAGGATCAGCGTCGTTCGCGGCCGCGAGGGCCGACGTCCGACGGCCAGCATCCGTGTGCGGTCCATTTGCCTGGCTCGCGGCCTGATCGCCCGCGGTCGTGCGCCTACAACGTTCTCGGTGTTACGAATTTAGACGCCCGCGGCACGATTCGTGGAATTAACGCGAAAATTCAACGCTGGGACAGTAGTATCGTATTACTGGTCGCGTATCGAGAGTTGTCTTTGCAGCGCGCGTGAAACCAGACGAACTTCGTTGTACTTCGTTGAGTTCCTCACGGACTGTGACGCATCGGATACGCGCACGGTCATGACGATACGTCTGATCCATTGTTCCATTTTACCCGCGAATTCTTTCGCGTAATATCATGGCTATCGAAAAATCGAGATTTTATTATCGATCTTCGAGTTAGAGAAATAGGCATAAGTTTATCGGTTCAGTGCGAGCTATCGAAAATCGGTAAAAAAATTACATCAAAACTACTGTCAATAATCGCGAAATATCAGACGAATTGGATAGAAGTTTGATTTTGGAAAACAGAATATATTTTCGAAAATATTAATAATTTGAGTAACCGCGTGAAAAGAAGAAACAATAGAATTGTATTCTATTAATAAAACGAATAATATTAATATCATTAAAATATTATTTATTAACAAAATGCGTACGTTCGCCCTTAGAGCGTACTTTTCGATATTAATCGTGTCTCTCATCCGAACAAACAACCGACGATCTTGTGCAATAATCTGCGCTACACATTGGCCCGTTGGCGATTGTAATATCCGATAAAGATAGGAGCGATCGGAAATATCGATATTATGAACGACGATCGCGATCTGTATCGGCGAGCCACATGCGTGCCGCACGACAAGGCTCTCGAGATATGCAACGATATGACGCAACGATAATATACCTATTATGTGTACCGGTCGTTCGTGCAACGAACGGAGATAGAAGCGAACAAGGTTAAGGTACTGTCGAGCTCGCAGAAGCTGTGCAACGGTTATCCCGCTGTTACAAAGACAATTCCGATTTGTTTCGGCTCCGCATGATCGTATATATAGTATTTTACAAGCACTGCCGGTCTAGCATGACGACTGTGCCGATTCTTGTACCTCGATCTCCAACGATCCACAACACCAACGGAATCGATCGCGTTCGTCTCGCTTCGACGAATCCTAAGCCACTCGAATCAATACGACCATTATTCGTATACGTTTTGTTGACGATTAATCGTAAGTAATTGGATTTCGTTCGTTCGTGAACAAGTCCCGAGTGCGAAACGAGTTTTCTTCGAATACGAAATTACAGGTGACTAATTGGTCGCCGATGAAAATCGTACAGTCATCGGTACAGTTGAGGTCAATCATTTTTTTTGCTTTCTCACAGAGCTTTGTTTTGGTGGAAAAAAAATGATTTTCCTGATTTCCACTAATTACTGATACTAATAACGAAACAAAGCTTCTCGAATAAGCCAAATATGATAACCGCACTTTCCTATCGACAGAACTTGGTAGACTGTGGTAAAAGGAGTCGGCCAGTCTCATATGAAAAAAAAATGTTATGTACTTGGCCCCGAGACGCTACCGCGTCTCTTGATAAAGGAAGCAATATGCCAAAGCAATTGACACCATATTTTTTTTCTATAAATCTATCACGCACGGTACAAATATCCACAGGACAGAAGCACAAAGAGTTGCGCTAAGCAGAGACTGATCGATTCCTCGATCAATCACAAGGGACAGGGCTAACAAGGACCCGCTTCATTTTTCTTGTACACTCAACCTTCGTGGATTAAGAATCGTCTTTGAGGTTCCTCGAGCTTCGAGCTCGCAGAGACGCCCGAAAGAGAAAAATACCTCGAGTATCGAACGACCGACGAATGACACAAGTTTCATTTCGACAATTCTTTTTCGCGTCCGTTTATCTTTTCTCGCTGCCTCTCACTTCTTCCATTGGAGGAAAGTCAAGGCTAAAATGTGTCAGGTCGAAAACCATAAGTATATTCAACATTGCTGGCTTATTCGGGTTCTTTTTTTTTCTCCTGTTTTTTTCTTATACGATTGTGTTTCTTCCCACCGCTGACGTCAGTCGAAGAGACTGTTGACGCAATTATTCTCGCGGGCCCCTCGTTGTCCTCTCGCTTTGCGGGACACATTAATTATTGTCAGTCGTTCGAGCTCGTGCGCAGGTGAAGTTCAATGACAATGGTGATTTATCGCGGTGGTTCGAATGTATTTAATCTATTTTATTCTGTTATTTTTCTTCTTCGCAAGTAGCACGGAGTCGCGAAACTGCCTAATCATTTTCGTCAGAAGAATCGCAAGAGATAACTATACGTCCTTCCAAATGACATCATCTCGCACAATTTTGGTATCAATCTTTCTTCCGCTACACTTTCTACCTGTCCTCCCACCCTGCGGGTTAATAGATTCTGCAATGATATTGAAAAAAAACAACCACTTCGAAGAGACATGAAATTCTTTCGAGTTTCGGTCTCGCTCGTCCCCCACAAGACAATTTGTCAAACCGTGAAAGTTCGCTCGAGCGTCTCTTCGTTTTTTCAACTTCTTATTTTTTTTTTTCATCTCAAGCCTTCGGAAGACCGGGGAAGATCCCGCACCGTCGCGGATAATAGGAAACTTCGCAATCATCTAAATTGAGAAATGTAAAATTGACTCCCGGTGATTGGCAACGTGTAAGACTAATGGTTCCTGCACTCTCTTGAACATCTCCGGGGGCGCGCACGCATCAGCTGCAAACCTATTTAGTATATATAGAGAAAGCTCGAATGTTCTTCAATCTTTCGACTTCCTGATGCGTGAAACGAGCTTCGGTTGAGGCTGATGACTTATGTACGTGTACGCGATTCGCGTCGGAGTCAGCGGAGTTGGGCATGTATGCATGGAGACATGTGCGCCGCATATATATCGCGGAGAGGCCTCTCGTCTCGAACCGAAATAGCGTGGCGTTAACGGAAATAAACTCGAGGCTTATAAACGCCCGCTATTCCTCACGTGGATGTATGCCCCGTATCTTCGCACGACGCGCAGATGCGGCTGAACTTCGGACTCGCTGGAAGAGGAGCTCGGTCTTGATCCTACGGGGTGCGATAGCCACGCGACTGTTTGTTTAGGTCGTCGCAGGATATCCATTCCCGCTATCCGTTTCTCTCGATGACCATGAGACTTTCGGATCATTGTTTCGCGGGGACCACCCTCGCCGTGAATCTCCACCTCGGCCCCTCGGACAAATGCCAAAGCGCCAAGTTCTTGCGAGCCTACCCTCCCCGTTTTTTTTCTCTTCGGACCGAGGGAAAGACAATCAAACTTAATTTGCACAGGAATAAAACCAAAAAAAGATCCTCCGCAGAGCTGCTTTGAAGTTTGCCGCGAAAATCCCGTTTTTCGTCGATTTTTTTTTACCTGTACAAAAAACAACGAGTTTTCTTCTTCGGAAACTGCGTAGCTTTCTGGGTCTCGCGAGAGTTTCTGGAACGATAAAAAGAAATTGAGACGTTTCTTCGTAGTTTCTTCGGCTCTGGAGGACCATTTACGAATTTTCCTTGATTCGCTACACTATCGCCGTCGTTATTTGTTTTTCAATCGTTCGTTCGATTGCGACGAATTGTTTCGCGCGCGAAATCACGAGTGCTGTATCCGGTGTCCATTAGGTTGTGCGATCCCGATACGAGAGTATAGAATACAACGCATTGTGGCTTGTAACGAGAGACTTTTGCCATCGGAGCCGACGCCGTTGACGTTCTCAGCTACCGTATTATACGCTGGCAGGATACCATACGTCCGCTGCTATACGTATCTCTTCGCGCGCTACACGATCGAAGCTTCGCTCAGCTCTCGAAGACCGGACAGCACTTTTTTGGGTCAAGGTTTTTTTTCCGTTTTTTTTTTCAACATTCCCTCAAACGTTCCCCTTGATGAAAAGTCCTTCTGCGATCAAGGTTCCTCCTTTTACCCGGCATCCCTAATCTCGCAGCTTCTCGGCGATGTTTCAAACGAACGCAAAACCACCCGGGCCTCGATGATTTATTCAAGCTTCCCCTAACAATCCTCGTGACGTGATAAGAACCTTAGTCTTTTGCCGCGAAGAATATTATTCTTCCTTTTTTTTCCTAACAAATTGGCCTCGATACAATTCCCAGGAGATAAAAAAAAAAGAGAATAAAAAAAAAATACAGAGCCGAAGAAGTTCGAGCGTTATTAATGCGACGAGGGTGAGAGCTTGCGGCGTGTATTTATCTCTCCGCCAGGTTGCGGTACAAACACGCACATATACACCGGCCGCTGGAGAACACAGCAGAAAAGACAAGCTCCGCGTAGGCAGAGTCCAAGCCCTTCTCTGTATCTTCTCGTCAAAGGTTTGTCGTATCGATTTTCGATAGGTCATTTACAGGAGTAACCAGCAGGGCGAGTAGCGACACTCGCGATGACGCTACATCGCTGTACTCTTCGTCTTCTATATCTTCTCCTCTGCCAGTTTGGATTTTGCGCGCCGAACGAGGTTTGCGGGAACGAAATTGCTCCTTTCCGCGATGCTGTGTGCGCGCTCGTCGATGCGCCACTGTATTTTCATCGTGCGCGAGCTCGAATCAATTGCGAATGTCTTATTCAGTAGTGGAATTACGGTACCCGATGTTATATAGAGGTTACTACTGTGGTCCGCTTATAATGTCGACCAGTTCAACGCACGCCCAGCCCATCTTGAATTAGAATATTAGCTCGGCAACCGCATCAGCAATTCCCCTGTTTCCTATCTAACGCTCTCTCTCGCTCCCTCCGACCATCGCGGCGCGCCGCTATCCTTATCTTTGTTTCTTTGTTTCTTTGTTTCTTTCGCGCTGCAGCGGCTCTCTTGACTCGCTTCGTCGCTCGACTTCAATCTCGTCTACTGGCTCGTATATACACTCGGACTACGATCTCGTAACGGCTTAATGCTGGCCGATGTTGTGATTACGCGTACGCGTCCCGGTCCCGTGATTCCGTGCCGCGTGTTGGTACCGTTCTCGCGATGTGCCCGCCGCAAACTCCGCAACTGCATCGTGCAACTGATAAAACACGTCGTCGCGTTACCAGCGGATCTCGGCGTCGTCATCGTGTGTGCCCGCATGCACGACGACTCACCGAGCTAAGCGCATTTCGAATGCTCAATTTTGTTGCGGTCAATCTTGCGACGTATGAAAAATGTTATTTTAATTTTCATTTTTTATGCGAAATTATCTTTAACAAAAAATGCTCGAAAAATTGTCTACAGGGGTAATTTTTAGGGTCGTTCCATTGAAGCTAAAAATATCCGATGATTTATTCAGCCTTCTCGCGGATCCTTGACAAAGTTTTACGCCCGCGATTCGCACAGGCCGATAATCGATGCGCGTACAGTCTGGCGTCGTTTAAAATCATGAAAGCTCGTTCTCGAACGATCGTCGACTTCCTGAGTCTGGTAGTCTCGTTGTCCGTGTCCCGAACGACTCGAGAATCGTGGATGTACAATCCCGTCGGAGAGGAAAAATCAGAGCTTCGATAAGTCGACGCTGAATCTTCCCTCTCGGTCTCTCATTCGCTCTCCGCGAGCGCCGCGATCTCCTCGCGAGTGAAGCTCCTCTCCTTCTAGCGCTGTGTAAACTGTGCAGTTGTGATTCACGTGTACTGAATATGTATGTGGTCACCGTTACATAATTCGATACGGTCGACCATCCGGTATGAGCAGATCGCGTCTCACTCCCGAGCCTCGAAGGCAGATCTCTCGAGTTCCTCAGCCAGCGAAACATATGAGATGCAAGAGCAGCGCGATGGGGGGAGACGAGGGGAGGGCTTTCCTTCCACGAAGAGAGGCTCGGGATTCACCGAACGTATTGTGTCTTGTTCATTATCGGTGCTTTCTCCGCGTGCTCACAAGCAACGTTGTCACGGGAGCCTTAGCCAGACGGCCCTCCCTCTCTTGTCTTGTCCTCGTTTATACGCGTCTCCGCTGCATCTCTATTTCTTCATTCTTTCGCTATTATTTTCTATCTTCTTGTAATCTCGTAAATCTTACGGTTCCAAGCGCAGTCGCGCGCGGCTTCATTAGGGCTCCTGTTTCGTGAACGAGTTCGTTATTGTTACAAACGTAAGATGGATAGAATTTAATACGATTTCGACTAAACAGGATGGAGATTTAGGGATGAGATCAGCCTCCGGCTATGGACCGAAGCTGATTAATACTATACCGAGCGTGTATGAGGTCAAATTATTCCGGACGGAGTTATTTCGTTTTTTTTCGTATATGTGTGCGTGGAAACGCAAGAATGTTTTGCTCAGCCAAAATGAACTCTCGGATATACGTGTGCGATAATGTAATTCAGGGCCCACGTATTTAGCCCCGCGCGGCGTACAACGAGCCAAAGTGTTACGTGGGCTCTCATGGCCGACCCGCGAGCACGTGTTCCACACGCGTTCTATATCGCTACGCGTTTTAAAATCGATTAGAGAAACGTTTAGGGAATTTCAACACCTTGCCATGGGAGGCTTCGCTGGCTTGCGAGAAAATCTCAAGGGTGCGGCCGACTTTAACGAAACTTCGTGCGGCGCGAGCAATTGTTTTCGCGAAAACGGGGTCTTTACTCTCGGTGGAATGTATGATTGTGCGGTTAAAAGATTTTTTTTTCGACATTCAGTTGAATGTACTGTAGGCAGTCAAATTGATCGAAACGTTTAAATTTTGCATTGCTTCCTCATAAAGGAAGCGAGAAAAAAAATTTATTATAAATGCATAATTGAAGGTGAATAGCATTTATGGATGGTGGCATTTGTAACCAATAACGATACGAAGCTTCCTTTACGGGAAAGCCAAAAAAAAGATACAAATTTGATGCGCACCTCGTTTTTCCAGTTTGCTTCCAGCGTCTTCATAGAAGAATCGATGCGTAAATTTGATAGGTTTTTTATTTTAATCTCGTTGAAAACTTCGGCTATGACGCATTTTTCGTGACGAAAAGTCCCTCAAATGTATACAGCGAAGATGAGACTTCCCACGCGAGTTCCCCAAAGTGCCGGCCAATCACTGCATCGCATTGAATAAACTCTGCGACTTGCGAAATTCGCCTCGCAAACGTATCTCACATAGATTCGATGATTCTCGGAATTGAGTCGAGAGGTCTCTATCGCGCGCAGTATCCATCAAAGTGGGCGCTATCGATAGGCGAGGCACCCGGGAATAGTATTATCCCGGTAGAAAAATTCACCCGGGCGGGTTCTTAGTATTGCAGATTGGTTCCCGATCGCGTTTGATAGACAGCAATGATTTTCATGCACACGTGGGAATACTTTCCACCGTACAAGCGTATATACGCGGATCATAGAAACAGAGAGAAAGAAAAATGAACACGAAAAAAAGATCCACGAGGAAGGTAGCAATCGCGAGATATACCGGGCAATTTTCGCGAGTCGGTTCGCCGGGTTAACCGTTTATCCTTTGTTGTTTTCTGCTCTCGCCTCGATCACTCTCGGTACTGCGTTGCATCGATTCTCGATCGAAGATCTCAAATCGCGCTACGATCGACGCTGCATCGCAAGCCGGGCAATGTACACATCGAATGAAGAGAGTGTAACTTATAAAAATTCGCACGTCGAGGAGACTCGACAATTTTCACCCTTCACCAAAGTACACACGACCGCGCTACAGCCCGAGGAGATGCAAATTCATCGATTAAAAAAAAGAAAGAATGAGCAAAGGAAAAAAGAACAAATTTAACGACTAATTTGTACATAAAGTCCAAGGTATTACGATGGTTGCGAGACGTCGCGACGGCACTTGACATATTTACAGCCACGAGAAAGTCACACATCCGCAGTCTTTGATCGCGCGAGTTTTGCACCGATGCACTCTCGCCCGATCTCCCTGCCCTGGCCTCTACGAAACGCACACGCGCGCATACGCGGGCAGAAGCATGCTTAGAGTTTGTAAGTTATAAAAATTGGTCGATCTTGCTTCGACGATGCAGTGCTATTCTATAGAATTAAATGCCCACGTGAAATTGATACTGATTCCCCTCTTTCTTGCTCTCTCTCGCTACCCCTCTCGATAGCCCTCCCGGCTTCTCTTCGATAAACGAAGAGAGCACACACCAGTCTTCGGCGTCGTTAGAAATTTATGTCTCGACAACGTGAGCCGTATTCGTCATTCGCCACCTACGAATTTCCTGGGAAAGGCGATACCGCGTGTCCTACTTAACGAGTCAGAGCACCGCGAGCGCCACGATACAACTCACGTGACTTCTACGAGATCGAGGATTTTTACGGTCTCGTTTCGCCGATACCATACGACGGGAACGAGCCAGAAGGGAAAGTGCAAATCGCAGTCCAAACTCTATACGACAATGCGATAGAACAATTATTCGAGATATCGTTCACACGGATAGAACAGAGCCGAATCGACAATACGAATGTTGATGCACCGTTACAGAAGAGCATACTTTCAATCGTTTGCAGTAATTTCTTTTTATTCAGCCAAAAATTAATTCGTCGAATGGAGCAAGCGAACGGAACGCCAAGGGATCAAGTTCGCTGCAATTTAATGCACATAGTATCAATTCCCGGTCGAAACATGAAATTTTCTCGCCCAACCGACGCTGCATCCTTCTCCTGGTTCGTTTTTAAACCTCTCGTAAAAGCCGAACGACGCGCGAGAAAAAAAAGGATACAACCAGAACTTTTTAAGTTCCAACAAATCAAAGTGACGACTTCTCTTCGCCGACTTTGCTCGTAACGTACGCGCATGGGTTGCCGTTAATTTCGCCCTAACTCTTCTTATTCCTTCGGCTTCCTCGCTCGTAAACGTTGCGGGCCTCTTCGTGGCTTCGTCAAAGTCGTATTTTTTTCGGATACGACAAGCGCTGAAAAGAGTTTCCGGATTATTTTCCTACGAATAAGGAACATCTGCTGTTTTTTGTTATTATTATTACCAAAAGGAAGATTTTTTTTGTTCATATGAAAAAACTTATTTATTCCTCTGAATTTATTGATAAGAAAATGATGAATCATTGCTATTACAACGATGAACATTTAACTCGTCGTGTATCTTATCTTCTCGCCGATATTTCACGCCATTGTTGAACGAACGTTGCAAGATCAAAGTTCATTGTGCGGCCGGTGAATCATCCGGCAACTCGCGCAATCCTCTTTCACCAATTCTTTACCCCTTCCCCGGGTGCACTCCAATTATCATCAACGCCTCCGAGCTTCGAGGGCACGCAGAAGTGTGCACGCACGTGCGAGCCTCCAATTACACAGACCGCAAGAGCGGCAGGTCTCGTCATAGTGAATGTTGCGCGAAACGATCGATCGGTACGCATAATAACCGAGAAATGCATTAGCCAGATCCGAGCAGCGCTTCGATAGCCGGGAAATCCAATCTCGTAAAATTGCGCACTCGCGATTTTCGGCTTCCGAAGTCTTTTATCACCATTTGCCGAGAAATCGATTATTTTCGTGCATCTCGAGGCTAGAATAACACGCGGAAGTAGCATCGATAAATATTCACCGATCTGTCTTGCCGGGATTTGTGAAGATAAAATCATTCGAAGAATTCTCTACCTCTCGATGATGCGAAGGTGAAAATTTTGATGCGGTTGCATTTTCGCATGAATTTTCTTTTTTTTTCCATGCGGAACGCGGCAATCGTGCACACTTCCGTTCTCCCAGCGTTGTGTTGCGCTTCCTAACGGAAGAATCTCTCCGGCAGCAGAAAAGCTTCGCGGTCTCTCGAGCGTAAATCTCTGGTGAGAAAAACGCGAAACGCTTTATCTTCGCGTCTCCTCGACGAGTACACACGCGCATAAGATATTTATTATATCGCGTGAGTAAAAAATCACCGAGGCGTATCTCCACTCGTGCTCGCACATCCGAGATACGCCCTTCTGGCTTTGATCGCTCGTACGCAAAGTAGCGAAGCATCGCGATGGAATGCGAGGAACGCTTCTTATCTCCGGTTCGCGCGGGCTTCATCGTTCCTTCTGGTGCGCTCTTTCCCCGTCTTCTCCGACAATATCAACGCCCGCGGCTCGCGCGAGAGACCCATATTACACAATCGGAGCACTTCTGTTGAACGACGAAATTGGAGCCAAGAGAGAATAAAGCAACGTGAGAACAGAGGCGAATTCATCAACTTTCGAACCAGCGAGTTTCTCATCGCGATCCTGAATACACTCGCTACAATTTCAATAGCTCGTAAATTAATTTTGTTTTTCCATGAAAGATCAATTCTTTTTTTAATAATCGAGTCAGTAGCTCGAGATCTTTCTGAGCTGAAATTATGCAAAGCGTTGAAGAAGAGAGAAACGAACGGGGAATAGAAAATATATTCCGAGAATTCCATCGTTGCAACGCGAAGTGCAGTAGCGTATTCGGAGAGAGGCAGCGGCAGAGAAAAAGTGAGAGAGAACACTCGTTATTGCGATGTTCCGAGAACAGTAAATTGACTAGGCTATACTCGCGTGGCGTACTCGCGCTACTGAGCGAGAGAGACGGTGAGAGCAAGATTTTTAACGAGCTGCTAAACGCCGCTGCGTGCAAACCTGCGTGGGCCGAGGTTGATGCATTTGCATCCCGAGAGAGCTACCGGGGAGATCATGGACCCGCGCGATCCCGCGGTCTCGCCGAACCTCAAGGCGCACATATAGCCACCAAACAACCACCGACGTGCTTTACTCGTGTTCTACGCTTCAACGTTCGCCCCTATTCGTTTTACCGACAAACCTGACATATTCTCACGAACTTCTCATTATCGACGTTTATCCGTCTACCGTTTGATCGAACTACGCATCGTTCATGCAACTTTGCAAGAGTCTTGCGGCTACACGATAGATCGCCGGAGAGCCGCATCGGCGATGACAGGGATATTAAGGCAGCTCAAGCGGTAAAGTCCAAGGAAATGTGAGATTCAAAGAGAATTTCGAACGTTCTCCAATGTTACGGGTAATTTGTTGAACAAGTTTATCTTTCATCGATTTGTTGATAACTTTTTAGAAGTATTATTGAGCAAAGTCACCTTTGCAAAGATCTTTTATATGATTGATTAAGAAAAAAAGTATTCACTTGGGGAATGCTTGAAATCTTTTTTTATTCTGTTTGAATTCTCTCGGAATCTCAAATTTCGTCGGACTACCTTAAATCATGGAAATCATGGACTTAAGTGCGCGGATTGACATTGAATAAAGTATGCAAATCTAATTTAAGGTGGCGAAAACGACTGAATTTCGCTCCCTTCCGAGATATTTAAGTGCGAAGGGTGGGTCTCGAAGGAGAATTTGTACTCCGCTCAGTGCGAAAAAGCGCAAAAAATATCCATCTCTTGTCAAATCCGCGTATCTCGCATGTGGCTTCGCAGCGGAAACTTTAGCGTGGCCAGACGAGAAGAGGAAGTATCGGGAGAGAAAGATGGACTATGGCTCCAACGGCGCATTGTTTTGTGACAACGACGATGCATCGTCCCGGCGCGAAGTTCGTATCGTTCTCTTCTCCGTGCGCCTCTCTCTACACGTTTCGCGAATAAAGTACACGGTTACATAGAACTCTACAAGAGAGCGTCTTTCACGGTTTCTCTCTCCGGTCTGCTTCACCCGACAATCCTTATATCCCTTAGTTTCGTGTCTCGTATCGCATCAAAGGGGCAAACCAGAGTCACACTAACCCCGTGGACTCGTACACAACTTTCTCATACAAAGACTGCGTAAGAAAAAAAAAAAAGAAATCCAAAAAAAAAAAAAAAAATTCACCCTTCGCGACTTGAGACAAAACATATTCGTCCGCGCACCTATACAGACGTGGAAGCACACGAGCGCCGTATATCACACGGCTACGCGGTACAGTGAGCCGGTCATGATAACTACAGAATGGTTCTACGGTATAATATCCAAGTGCGGCACACGTGTTCGCTCGTTGTTCGCTGTCGTTGTTACCGTATAGTCTATGTGGAAGTCGAGTGTACGGTTACTATTCTGCGATAGTCACGGCACTTCTTCAACCCCTCGATTGTGGTAGACCGTCGAGTATACAGCTCTCTTTCGCTTCCTCCCTGGAGTTTGTTTATTCCTTTTTTTCTCTTCGCATTCTTCTCTTTTCTCGTTTCTCCTCGACGCTTCGCGCACGAACAAACCTTCCTACAAGAGGCGTCCGGTAGTCTGTCGGATAAAGGAGAATTTCGCGAAGAAACAAAAATCATCTTGTCGACGAGGCGTGGTTTCACGTTTCTCTTGTCCTTTGGCATGTAGCTTCTTTTTTTTTTTTTTTTCAATTCTCGCCCGACCAGCTGTTGCATAAGCGAGGTTATTGCGGGTTACGACATTGATACCGGCGATACAACTGATTGGGGATTGTTCTTTGAATGATACAGTGAGGAAGTACAATAGATTCATTTTTTTTACGAATTTTTCGAAAACGTTGAATAATAATGACATTTAATATAACGATAAAAATTAAATTATTTGTATCATATTATATTATTATTATTATTAATATTTACAATGTTTTGAACACAAAGTTTTATTTTTAAAAAATTGGTTTTTCTTTTTCTTTTATATCTCACGGTTTTATTATAAATTTACGATCAATTGCGTCAGCACCCACAAGTCTAATGGATTCTCACCGAGCAAATGATATGTTTGACGAGGGATCGTTGAGGGCTACGAGAGAGGATGCCGCGAGTGAGAGAAGATTCACGGGGTTAAACGGTAAACTGCCAGGGTGTGCCCGAACGGTTTGCGAGGGTGTGGCGGTCACGCCACATCCGAGCGGAGAAGCCCATCTCCCCGCTCGGCAGACTCACCCATCGGCATCGTGACAGAACGAAAATTCACTTCGGTATCTTCTTTTCTCCACCTCCGCACGGTCTCTCTCTTCGTCTTTTTTTTTCATTTTTCAACCTTGTCCCTTCTATCAAGATCCCGGAGTGACGGAATACATGCCAAGGTGTCTCGAAGAAGAAGAAAAATAAAAAGATTCACCGTCGGAGGCTCTTGTTCGATATCGTTACGATCACCATCTCCGTGTGCGCCCCGTGTACGTGTGGATTTCGAAACTTTGATTCTCTCGCGTATTTCTTCTTCGCGCGCGAATTCCGACAGTGCAAACTCTCTTGAAGCGTTGTATCTACGAAATTACTTTCGGTTGCGTGAATATTTATTCGTAACAAGGCGCAGGTACGTCCGACGACAATAGAGCGTCGATATCGGTCTCGATACGGTAGGCTTCCCCTCGACAAGACTTTCCTCGGTCTTATTCCGTTTCTTGCGACAATGCCGCACACGAAAGCGTCCATATTTCACCGACGACAAAGTAGAACGTATCGGAAATATTTGTCGCACAGTGGAAAAAAAAGCTCTCGCGACGACGTCGGAATATAGTTTCACGACGAGAAAGAAAGAGAAAAATACAATGAGAAGCTTCTGGATCCTTGGTCGACGACGAAGGATTTTCTTCGTCCTTGTAACACATTTTTCTCGTCGGATACATTGTCGTGCAATGTATGCGCGTGCAATGCGGCTTCGAGACCGTACACGGAGGAAAAAAAATCAACTGCTTTAACGAAATGCTCGGTTGAATGTGCATCTAAATATTTAGCTCGTTCAAGAAGATAATTAATTTGTTGAACAGTTATGTGCATTAAACAACCGACAAATATTTGAGGCAAACAATTCTTTTTTAAATTCCAATTAAACATTTTTTTGTAACGTCGGTTCCGAAGCTCCTTCATGGGAAATTTACTTAACCAATTTTGAGTTCTTCATATTTTTCACCGCTCGAAAAATGATTTTTAAGCGCCCCTCGTTGCTCGCGTGAGTTTGAACCACGGACAAAAGATATTCGAGCCGTGTCATCAGAAGCTATTTCACCGACGAATAATTCGATGTTTTCGCACACACCTTATTGCCGTGGGGCAAACAGAAAATTTCGCTTGCATTTAATTTAATTGAACAAGATAAACTTTTCCATAATAACAGTACGCTCGGTTCGTAATGTTCCCTATAGGCATGCGGTATAATACATACTAATACTCATCCGTGCACACACTGTGCATGTTTAAATTGTACATATGTACAGCACGTATGATCGATTATCTTCTCTTCGAGTCGGAATATATCCCATGCAGCACAACCAGCGGCAGCAATGCACTGATTGCATTGAGCGCACATAAATTATCGTGAATGCGAAGCCTTATATTCGAATAGGGGAGAGAGTGCAATAAGGGGGCAACCGCGAGACGTCGCACGGTTTTTACAACAAATTTAACGTTCCCTCGTGCTGGTACCGCCAGCCGGTTACGGTTTTACAAGCGAGGCAACAGGCGATGATGATGATCATCATCATCATCGTTGTACGCTTGTGGGAGAAGTTTTGCTTGGAGCACACGAGGGTCTAATAAAAGCTAGCCTTGTGATGGCTTTGGAGTGGAGCCGAACGTCGTTGGCAGGGCCGACTGTGCTGCTCTCGGTTCGGCACACGATACGCATCGACGTCATTGCGTGCTGCTCTCCATACTAAAACTTTATACAACAATATACACGTACAATGTGTATCCGCCGGGAATGGCTACTTGGAAGCTCCGTTTGTATTTGCGCCGAATGCCCAAAGAACTTCGCGCTGAACATTAAAAAGCCAATGATTTTCACGGAATCGTGCGCGCAAATCGTTACGATTTAAACATTTGAAACAATTGTGGTTTGCAATATTGCCGGACGGGGAAAAAAAAGAAATTACAAGCGCATTTGAGACTTTTTTATACGGAGCAAATGTGATGCAATTACTTTTGACGATTACGCGGCTTCGAGATTTAATGAAGAATTTAATATCGACTTAACCGGGGTAATCGTTCGATCGTGCTATAGCTGCGAAAATTGCATACATTATCTATCTGTTTGTCCAAACGGAGGGAATACTCGTGTTGTACCTGGGACCTTTTTTTCTCTATTCATTCGACGACGCGATGAAGAGAATGAATATAATGACGATAATCTCGCGAGGAGACCTCGAACCTCCGCCACTTTCCTGGATATCATCCATCTCTCGCCTTTCTCTCGCATCCATTGTTTACCGCAAATTTTTCTCTTTTTTTTCTCTCTTCTTCTTCCACCGCTTCCCCCGAACGCAAGAGTCGTATGTGTGTTCGGTTCGGTTTGCGTCTGAAAGCGACTGAGCGTCGATTCCGCGCGTTATTAGGGACGATCATGGCCACAGCCAAGGATATTCTCCTCTCGGTTACGAATAAAAGGATATTTCATCTCGTTATAATCCGCCCACGTGTGAGCTGCCTATCCGCGGTAATGATTCCCCTTCCTCGCTCTCGTCCGCCTTCCTTCGGCTGACTTTGGTATTTCGTACAACCTCGTTCAACGTCCGAAACCGCCAACGAAGACCTTCGCCTCTCAATTCCGACTTGAAGAAAAAAAAAGACCGATATAGTTTAAAGTAAAAATGTAGCAAAAAATTATTCCAAAAATGGAATATTTTTTTACCGAATGACGTTGGTAGATCAAAGAACAACTTTTTACGATTTCACTGAAACATATTTATTATTTTTACTTGTTCTCTTCGCGTATTTAGTTTTGATAATTTTGTTTTTGCGCCTAATTGAACGTGAAAAACAAAACTAATTGCCGAGAGAGTCTCGACACAGTTTTCGTGAATCCGTGGCGAAGCGCAATTACAGGCAACGTTCGAGGTTCTTGCGTGATCCTGTGGGTCACCGGCAAAGCTTCCCCTCTTTGTGTGCTAGGCTCCTTCCCACGTGTCGCTCGCTGCTTGCGATTCGAAAGGCTCGGCCGACGAGCGAGCGAGAGAACGAGAGCCGCAACCATAAGAGTAGCACGTACAAGCATTGAGGGGACCAGCGCTTCGGTGAGAGACACGACGCGGAGCAGGAAGGCCCCAACATTTGCATATCTATAATGAATGGACCCAGACCTACATCGAAGTTAATCTAGGGCGCTGCGACAATATACATTATTCGCTTGCCGTGTATTTCGATGCTAAACGGCGCGACACCGTCGCTCGTCGATCCGCAAGGTAAATCCTTCGTTGCGCAAACAACCCTCGTCATTCAAGCTCACGTTGAACTCTTCGCGGGCGACAATCGAATTCGAATCGAAATTCATAGAAAGATTTGAAAAGGGCCGAAACAGCGATGCGCGCGACCTCGGCTCGTTTCCTCGCAGTGTACTCGATTAAATTCAAGTTCGATCGTTAAAACAATTCTTTTTCCTCAACCGCGATCGCACAGAACACCGAAGAACGGAAATAAATTTGGGATAAAAGTCTCGAAGGTGAGAGATAAACGTATTTTCGACGCAGTCACGGACAGTCGTTCGAGTTTTATGACCATAGAGTTCGCAACGGCAAGTCGGAGACTGATATAGGAGGTTAAAGGAGGTTAGCGCGAAAATATTTGGTCTTTGGCGCTGCCAAATCTCGTTTGGCGCTCCGCAATCTGCGATAATAGCTGTAAGTCACACCTCGTGGGTTATTTCGTTATGTATCTATAACAAACGGTGTTATGTGTGTACATAGGCACACACTCACATTTATATGTGTACGAAACTTCGTTGTTGCTCCGTGGGCTTATTTCGAGTCCATTCGAAGGACGTGAGAATTCATTGGATTCCGGTGTAGTAGGTCAGGGCTGCTAAGATTGATAGTGGCAACAGCTATCCTCATCGCTAGCGCTCTCTCTCGCTCTCGTCATTGAAGTTGCGAACGGGACGAATCTTCGAGGAGCCTTCGAGTTTCTAACGGAAGCTTTATAACTGTACAACTCCAACGTCGGGCCTCAATAGACCTTATGTATTATGCGAAAGATACGCGATCCCGAAGAGCGAGAGATTCTCGTAACAAACGAACGCAATTTGTTGATTTATGAGAACGCTCGATACGTCATTCGCGTGTTTGAAACATGAAGCTATTCCATGAAGAGGCTCCGAATTATTTCCGTGCAAAATTCCGAATCGAACGAGTCACAATCCAATCGACAAACGCAGAAAGCGCATCATCGACTCCTAGTTCGAAATCAGATGATATTCTCACGCTGCGAAAGTATTCTTTCACTTGAATAATAATAAATAATAAATAATAAATAATAAATAATAAATAATAAATAATAAATAATAAATAATAAATAATAAATAATAAATAATAAATAATAAATAATAAATAATAAATAATAAATAATAAATAATAAATAATAAATAATAAATAATAAATAATAAATAATAAATAATAAATAATAAATAATAAATAATAAATAATAAATAATAAATACTAAATAATAAATAATAAATAATAAATAATAAATAATAAATAATAAAGTCGATGATTTAGAGTACGGCTCTTCAAACTCAATCGTATGGCGATAAAACGATGATTTCGAAAGTCCGAGCTACGCGCGTAGTTCATACCGCGGATCCGGGCAGCGTGTGTCCGATCGTCGTCCGACCGGCTTCGTGCGAGCTCGTAAGTTTTTTTTTTCTCTTTTTCTCCCTCGTTGTCCCTGGCGCGAGAGGGAGCCGAACGACGTCGCTTCAATTACGTAAAAGCAAATCTCCCTCGGTCCACTTGCGAAACTGACGCGAATAAGTTTCGTGCCCGTTCGAAAAGATACAAAGGCAGTGTGTACCGTCCGACAACAGTGTTGCAGGAACGACTATCATTCCGCACGAGTCGCGACACACCTACCGTTGTTGCCGATCGGCGAAGGCTTATTATAATAAACAGGCGATGCGAGAGGGATGTGTATATAAAATGAAACATAGATAGACAAGAGGAGTAGAAGTGGTTTTATACATATATAAAGACCTACCGCAAAGCAATCACCATTATATGGCTCGTGCTGGCCCAGCACCAGTCCGGTCTATCCTGCTGTGTGTGTTTTCTCTACTCTATATTATCTATCTCTTCTAATACCTATCCTGTTCACTCCGCGTGTGCCTGCGGACCATTATATCTGACTGCTGGCCCGCGCTCCTCTGCTCCTTCATCGCGCTGCCTTTGGTGCTGTTGCCGTTTGCTGCTGGACCCGCTCGAATAGAGAGATCGACGGAGGACATGCCTTCATGACTCCGGCTACTCTTGCGGTTCACGATCTTATTCGAGTGGACCCGTGCTCCCCGAGAGTTTAATGAAATTTGATTTGACCGAGTGTGTTTGATAGATTGAAAGGGCCCCACCGCGGGGCCGCCTTTCCGATACGGCAATGTCGTTTTCTCTCCTTTCTCCGAGCTCCGATTCGGTACCAATGATTAAAGTCGATAAGTAATCGCTAGTCATTAGTATTCTTTTTGACCTTTCGCGCGCGCGCTCGAACGGCGAGGAATATTAACGAAATCTGACAAACGAAATCTCATAAAAATTCACGCCGGATAAGCCGCCGTTTTCTCCGATGACATGAAAAAAACGTTAATTAGAAATATATATCGGCGATTCGACGAAAAATAATAGATCCTCGGGAATGATTGTTGCAACATGTGAAACGCGTTTTTAATTGTCGTGTGCCGGAAGCGAGTTCCCCCACGTTTCGCATCGGAAATTCTGTGCCACTTGCGAAGGGTTAACAATTTTTTTTTTTTTTTTTTCGTCAGCCAATGCTCATCGAGCGCGGGGGGGACTACCGAGTATTTCTCGTATAGTTACGTTTAATGCGGCCGCGATAAAAGTAACTTTTTGTTCGCCGTGCCCGCATGAGAGCTACCGCACGATGAGGCACGATCTGGTCAGAGAATACACAGAGAGAAGCGAAGAGTAGCCAGCCACAGTGGCTGTGGCAGATGTCACATAACAACTTGGCGATTTACAGCCCGGGCCTTTTGTACATAGGCCCGCGAAGAGTGCGCCCGAGTAACAGACAGTAAGACGAAAAAAGAAAAAAAAACGGAGGAGGACACGAATGCCGGTGGACCAAAGAGCGGAGAAGGAGCCGAGCAGAAGAGAGCCAGAGATAAAAGTGGGAAGTGAGGAAAGAAGAAAGATAACCGCGGAGACCGGTTATGTCGGGCATGTCGTCTACTCCGTTGACCGTTCCATCGTTCGAGTTTTATTCATGCTTTCCGGCAAAATACTGTGGCACCCGCGAGACGAGCTCGGTGCTCGCGGCTTACATATACGATCCGCGAGCTCGTTGAGGGTCGCGTCGACTAAGAGTCAGCCTCCCCCCCCCCCCCCCCCCCCCCCCCCCCTCTCCTCCGCATCCCCCTGCCCTTCTTTTATTTTTCTTCTTATTTATCTTCTCTCGTTCTCTTCATTTTTCTTGTTCGACAGAGTAGCCCCCCGATATTCCTGTCGCGTATTCGCAACTTCTTTGCGTCGCCGACGCACTACGACGATCCCGCGAGCACGCATATTGGCAAAAACCTTTACCCCGGTTTTCCCTCACGCTCATGGCTTACATTCCAACGCGGGGAACTTTTGAACCAACTTTTTCATTGTCGATACCTCACTCGTTGGATATATCCAACGAGGCCAGATGATTCAAAGAGACGAGGAGAAACAGTACATCGAGACGGACGATAATCCTTACGATGAATCGTCGGCATTTCATTGACGAGGCTCGCGAAAAACGAAGCTTGTCTTATTGACTCGCTAATTGACGTCGATAGCGAAAATTGAATTTACATGATTTTTTTTCTGTCACTGTAAAGTTTGTACTTTTTTTAAAATGATTTATTTATACGAACGAAAATTGCGATTCGCTCGGCGGAATTTTATCAGCGTGAATTTTTATTCGTTAACAAGAAAGGAGGCAGAAAAAAAATGGTTATACGTGCGTCACGAGAGGAATCGATGGTTGTTTCGTATCTGTGTAATGAAGATTGATTTTCTCAGCTAGACACGATTGAGAGAGTGAGCGATCGATATTGCATCGATACTAACAACCCCTCGAGCGTGCGCGATTTATTCTCGATTATAGGCTTTCCGACCTGCGGCCCCCGTGGCTGAAGAGGATACGTATACGATACATTAATAGGCCGACGTTTGTCACGTTCTCTACCGACTTCATCTTCGCTCTCGTACCCGTGAGAAACGCGTCCCGCAGCATTCAATAATGTACTCCAGGCTTATTTATTAAAGTCTTGTTATGTAAAAAAAAAAAAAGAAAAGAAAAAATAAGAGAAAAAAAATGTCTGTTGCAGAAATCGAAGCTCAGGAGGCATGCAAGTGGTTGAGGGCTGCCGGTTTTCCACAGTACGCTCAGATGTACGAAGGTGAGTCTTACGAAACAACGACAATTATTTATAATAATATCAACGTTCCTTCTTTCTTCCCCCCCCTGCAATTTGATCCATTAGTTCGAGGATCCGAGTTGAGAAACTAAATTGATGATTGACCGTGAGAGATGAAAAAAAAAAATAGAGGTGGGTTTAATAAGAAGATAATAGAAGCTGAAAACTCCCCTGCACAATATTTCCGTTACTCTAATCCATTAAAATCTTCCTCGATTCGTTCTCTTTTCGCCTCGTGACTTCACCGAATTCTACACAAAGTGTTATTACAATCCTCGTAACGAGCGAATAATGGACGGTATTAACGGTATTTGATTTTCGCTGTTTCATTTCGTTTCTCTCGCTGCGATCGTTATTTTTTTCGAATGCTCCGCCGCGAAGTCTAACCCACGTCAGATGGGACACATGACCACAATCGTGCTCCCTCTCTCTCTCTGTCTTTCGGGGGAATAAGCGAGAGAGACCCCATAATCAGTTACAGTTATACACAAGCCTGTGCTATTTGAAGCAACAGAAATTCACTTGTAAAGAGAAAAAAAGATTTATCGCTATATGACGTAGCATGCTGTTTTAGGCGCGCGGACTTTTCATAGACGGCATAGTGAGAGCGAGTCAGTGATGTTTAATAGGAGGATAAAGAGATTATATTTCTAAACTGTCCATATTCGACGCAATTGGAGATCGAAGCGGGGAGTTTTGAAACCTACGGGATCCCCGTCACGTACATGGTTTTTTTTTTCAAACGCTCCAGGCTTTCCCAGACTCTTCGCCACGCACCAGATATCGTCGAGGCTCATATTACTCTATTTAACTTTCTTCACTGTAGTCCGACGACGTTCCGTCGTGAAAGGGACAACGCGAAGCTTGATGGACCACCCGGAAATCCCGGGCCGATGAGAAATATTCCCCTCCTGGAAAAATTGTTAATTTTATTCAATGAAAATTTGTCGGGAACAAAAAAAAAGATTTTTTGTCCCTACGAATTTTTCATGGACTAAAATAAATATTTTTCTGTCTACATCTCCGATTTACCTTATAATTCAGGGTTAGAAATGTCCAATATCGAAGTGGAAGAGAGTTGAGAGATGAGAAACGAGTATGAAAGAAAAAAGTACAAGAAGCTTCGGAGACACGTGTCTTCCGGTGCGGAACTGGCAGAGGCAAAGTTTTAAAAGTTCCACTCATCTGTACGATGCGACCTCTTCTTGGAGCTCTTCGGAGTGATCGCCTCTCGAGATCTCGTTATACCCTTGTCGCTTCGAACTTTACGTTATTAAAGCGTTCCCGGAACTTTCATCGCGACTTTTTTTTCTTCTTCCAGCGCTACTGTCGATCGAGCTAACGCGTTGTGAAATTTATCGACTCGTTACTTGCGAAATTGTTGCATTTTTCGCAACTAACGCGCACTCGTGTCGGTAGGATCGGAAATTTCAGTAAAAAAAAAAAACAGAAGGAGAGAACGAAATTGCACGTACTTCCAGTTGAATTTCGTCTATCACACATAATACCGTGTAACCACGAAGTAAACGTATTATCCAATGAGTTACGCTTCGTTTCGCTCCGATAGCCAGCGCGCTGCACGTAACTCGATAGGAATTCGTTGTTCGCCGGGGTGATTATATACAATTTTTTTATTTTCAGTTAATAATCTCTAAAGCCCGGGTGTAGCGCAATCAATAATTTCCGATCTCCAATTTAGAGTTATACGCATGCGGCGCTCGAAGCGGTTCGGATACATTAAGGACAAGTTGACTTATTATCCGTGACAATTCAAAAGCGAGAGTTCCGAAACTATATCTCCCGAGCCGCAACTTGTTCCCTGTCTCAGTGGGTCTTTTTTTTTTTACTTTTTCTGCTTCTTTCCTACTTTCTTTTTTATTTTCTTTCACACTGTCTCCCCGCGCTCGCCCGTCGGAGCTATTACTAATTACTACCTGATCTCGACTGCTGCGCTACTACACATCGACCGAGCGAGAGTACGTGTATAACACGAGTTCATTTATCAAACGGTGGCTTCGACGTCGTAATAATTGTACGCCGCGGTGGCCCGTAACTGATGAAAATAAATGCCGATACGGCGTCGAAGCCTGGTCAAAGTGTGGAGCATCGTCGAATTCCCACAGAAGGTGCCCATCGAATTATCTTAGAGACGGAGAAACAAGAAAAGTCTCTCGAGCAACGTAAAATCTCAAAGTCCTTCGTCGCGATCGCCGAAAAGTCGGAAGACACGAGTCCGAAAGATCTCCAATGTGGCGAAATTATTTTCATCGAGAAGTTAAAATAACTCATCGTCACGAGAGCAACTCGCCCGAGTCACGATTTCGAGTATCACGAGAGCGAGAGAACGAGACGTGGATCTCGTTCTCGTTGTCGAATGGCGCGCGCGTGTGTGCGGCGTTCGTGTGAAATAAATAACACAGATATATATAATGGCACAGGAGTGCGTCTCTCGCCGAGTGAAGACCCGAACGACGTGTGGTCTGGCTCGACGTCTTCGCGCAGCCACGGCGAGAGACGAGACATCAGCCGGTAGTGGGAACTTTGCCAGGTCGAAGAACGACAGAGACGACGAGGCGACGATCGCAGTCGCAGAGGCAGAAACGGGCTATATGTAGTTGGTGCATCCAAGAGTCGTCAACGACACGAGCACGGATGTGCCCCATCCTCGGGACGACGAGCCATGCTCGGTCGAAAAAACGGTGACAGAGATTGGCACGCGCAGGGAAGTTTGATTGACAGTTATTGGCATACCCGTGGACCTTTTCGGTGCGCGTCTCTTCCTGGCCCCCCCGAGCCGAGGGCTGACGAGAAACCGTACCGTTTGTCAAAACGCAACGCTGGATCCAATTTTACAGTCGCGAAGCCGAGAGAACCTGACGCACATAATCGCCATTCCGGCAAGACGGAAATTCCTTCTATTACCTGGAATCATGGATTCGCAGCTGTTGATATAGAAATCTTCAGTTACCACGTCGTTGTGACGTTTCCCGCGAAGCTTAATTAGTTACTCGAAGTAATCTCACTCCCTCTCCGTGGTTCGCGAACGTTTCTCGTGCTCCGTGGTCGTGCGAATCGCGCTCACCGCTTCTGGTCACCAACTTCTCTGTTGAGCTCGCGCTATGTCGCGGCGCACAAGCGAAGTGAGACCGCGAGTGACGGCTTAAACGCGTCGCGAATAGAAACGTACTTCGTGGAACACGGTCAGCTTTGCTTATGACAGATTGACAATAAGATTAACAATTTAACTTGGACACGGGCCAATTTGTAATCCAACCGTTTCAACGGAGCGCGCGGCTACCACGGGGATAATGTGTACGCGGGGTGTATTTATCAACGGGAAATAAACTATTCGTTTGAGGTAATTATAAACGCAATTTCGTTTTTGTCTCCAACGGCTTTGGAGCACGTCGCATATAACGCGTTTCCGAGTACAGGAATCAAATGCGAAGAAGGGTGCATCGCTACAATTCCAGCCGAAAGTGAGATTCGGAGAGCATTTCGGAAACTTTCTGATGGGTTAGAAATCTGAAAAAAAGAAAAACAATCTTACGAAAGGCGCTAAGAACAAGGATATTCCATAATAATGATGCCGATATTTTTTTCCAAATACACACGAATTTATTAAAAATTTCGGCTTTCTGAAAATCGTGTTTTTGTAATTTTCCATCCATAATAAAAAAATCGAAAATTTGAAAGAATTCTAAATTATTTTTCGTAACTCGTGCATGAATCGCGGCACTTTCCATGGCAGTCTTGCGAGCCGCAAGTGGCAAATAGCATGCCAGTCGCGAACCCGTGGTGAAATGATAAAGTCGCGCATGCGCAGTTCGTATTTTGTTCACTTTCGGCCCTTGGGAGTTTACTTTCGCCCCTAGAGTCATAACCTCACTTTTCAGTGTTCGTCTCGCGCGACTGCCATTCCAAGTGCCGCAGATTCATGCACTCGTTACGAAAAATATGATGTGCAACGAGGGTCGAATTGGCGATTGCGACTCGTGTGATTGCAGCCCTCGCTTCGCTCGGGCAGCAAACCTCACACTCGTCGCAATCGCCAACTTTCGACCCTTGTTGCACAATATACTATTTTTTAGTTTTTTATTCCATTGAGAAATATTTGAAATTCGCTCGGAATCAGACTTTTAGCTGGAACATTGAAACACCCTCCTCAACCGTTGAGAAGGAACCACTGTTTTTTGAGACAAGACGTATCTTTTTTTGCTTTTTTTCCGCTGTAAAGCATGATTTTGCTGAATTAGATCCTTCTCGACACCGCGACTTCCGGAAAAAAAAATGTGCCCGAAGTTTCAGCGAAGTGAACAGGCGTGGTTCCTCGCGCTTATCCGATCCGATTCGCGATGATCTTTCTCGTCGGCGATTCTAGTTACAGTTAATTTCGTCTAAAAGAGTACATATACAATAGAACTGGGTTAAGGCTGTTACGCCGCTGGTCTATTCATGATTCCGTGAAGCGGAAATAATCCTGTGTCTTTCGGTATACCACGACGATGAATCGTTGTAATACGCTCGGATATATCGCTCGTTCACGTGTCCTCGATTTTTTTTTTTTTGTCTTCAAAGTCGAATCTTCCGTTTGAAAGATATATATAATTTTTTTCGCGCTTGTAAAAAATTTCCACAAAACGTTCGGGCTCGCGCGAACGAGCGGATCGGTGCTTTACGAATAATATCCTATCGTCGCTCACCTACAAAGTAAATCTGTTAATAAATCTCGCGGGATAAGGTGAACGTGGCTGGACCGCCCGGCAGGCAAGAAGACGCGAAACCGAACGCACGCTTGCGCGCGGAACAAGATTTTCGGGATTTATCGTTTTTGCCGCAGTACGATATTTTCCTGGCAGACTGACTCGTGTGTGTGTGTGAATTAGCTTTTCGTCTTTGCGTTACGATAAATTATGCTGAGACACGAGTGAAAAGATGAGTTTCCTCGTATCCGAGAAACCGAAGCGGTTCTCTATAATACGCTCGAAACGGTGGCGACGTTCTCGGAGACGCACTGTCTACGAAGTCTTGATTCTTTCCTTTCTTTTTTTTTTTTTTTTCTCTCTCTCTCTCTCTCTCTCTCCCTCTCGGAGTGTTAACACATCCACCCACAATCTCAGCGTCTCTTCGTCGCTCTGTTTGACTCTCTGTTTTTGCTCCGAAATGTCTCCGTGCCTGTCTGAGAGAACGTCGCCCGGCTTGTGGCAAATCTTTGTCCCGCGAGTTGGCAAAAGCACAAAGCGCGCGAATCGCTCGAGAATACGTTCTAGCTAATTCGCGGGAGGGTAATAATTTAATTATTTTTATTACCGGGGACGCTTTCGGAGTTGAAGTATTTTCGTAAATGACAACAGGTACCGGCGTTTCGTTATTTGACAGAATGTCAAGAATAACAAAAAAAACACTGTTGGCTCTTCGACGGTCATTCAAACTGCTTCTAATCGGTCATTGTTCACCGAGAATCAGTTCTACTTCCACGTGGTTAATGTCTTGGAATTATCATTATGCAAAATTGATCTTCTTAGGATCTTTTGTATATTCGATTTTTTTTTCAAGAATTGTTCTCCATTAGGAACAGAAAAAAAGTCAGGCACATGAAAGGTGTTGCAGATGTTGATTTTGCAAAATAATAATGTCAAAACAAAATCAACAAAGTAATGAAAAATTCATTTTTTTTTCAAAACGTACGAATTGTTTCAGAACTTCGTCCGAGTTTTTTAAATTGCGTGTTTTTTTAGACGAAATGAATGCTGAAAACATCGTCTCGCGTCAATGTAATTCAAACCAATTCCATGTTTTTTCAGGAACAAATATCAACTCATTAAAGCATTTTTTTCCGTGTAGCGTTCCTGCCCTGTACAGCATGAATAAATACAGTATACATGTAATAAATAATTAGGTTGAATCAAAAATAGAAAATATAACTAGGAACTGAACAAAAAATAGAGTTAGCATAAAACATATAAGCAAATGAATAAATTTGGGGACATCAAAGCGATTCATCAGCGTACAAGCAAAACTGGCGAAACATCTTCTTCTAAAAAAAAAAACTAGAAAAATAATCTTTGGCAATGGTTCTGATAGACCTTTAATTTGAGACCCTGCGATTAGCTAGAAGTCTAAACCGAAAGCAGAAAATAGCCTTTGGCCGACTGGCCACTCGAGAAAACCCGCCGAGTATTACAGATTGCGAGTCAAGCTTGAGAGAACGGTAGAACAGAAGAAAAAAGAAAGAGCAGATACCGGCGATGAAGATGATCTTGATGGTTGGACGGTGTCTGCGAAACGTCGAAGCGAAGAGTATATCCCGTGTTCGTTGATCGGCGAGTAGCGGTAGGGTTCTTGAAAATACACGGCCTCGTATCGGGCGCGCTGCGTGACGTATACAGCGGAATCAGTATACGAGAGTGAGTCTCGAAAGAGAGTCAAAAGCGTCATTCAAGCAGGTGGAAGCGTGGCGGCGTCGGCATCAAACACGCCGCGCGAGAGGACATTGAATTACGAAAATCTCACGCATCACGTTCAATTCGGGCACAAGGTGTTCTTGGATTCCCGTTGACGTAGATTGTCTCATTCACTTCGGTCGCTAATAGTGTCGTCGAATTCTAATTTTACCGAAAAAGAAAAAAAAAAACAGAAAAACATCCCATTTCAGTATCATTGAGGCAAGTTTTGCCTAATTTTATCGTTGAAAAATTGTCGACAGCGTAGAAAAAGAATTACATATAAAATTCGCAAGATTGCCGAGCAGCTGCTAAAGGGGGAGGAAAGGGGCGAGAGTGGTGAGAAAATTTTCCGTCACGCGACACGTCTCGTAAGCTCGTTCACACTTACGTACAATGTACCCTACACGAATTTACCGAAACGTACCGAGCGTTGAAGCGACGAGGCTCTATTTCGGTCGGTGACATTGGCCGGCGTGGAAAAAAATAAGATAAAAAAATAAAATAAAAATCTAGCGAGAGAGCCGCGCTCCCGCGTGATCTTAAATATACTGGGAAGGCCGGAACGGGATACACGCAAGCTCGAGCGGCTACCGCGAGAAACGGGGAAAAGAGAACTCGCGGCAGGCACGTTTCTCTCATTCTGCTCTCACTCCCGTGCGACGGAGTGTGAAAGACCTATTTCTATATCCGGACGTAACGAATTACTTTGCACGGCGAATTAGTGAGACGGCCGGTAATGCTTCTCTAGCCGAAGCGTTTGAAGAATTTTCCATTTCATCCCCCGTTGAGATTTCCAAGAATCCATCATCCGGCCTCGTCGCGAGGAGCGATGATGAAGGGATGAAAGATGCTCGCGAATCGATCCGAATCGGTAAACCAATAAACCGCTCGAGTCAATTTGCGGTGATAGAAAGGTTAAATGCATGAAAGCCCCCGCGGGATATCGAATTAGGCGGAAGCCCGAGCGATGCGGAGATGAAATATTCAGTAAATGCCTGAAATAAGACGAGAGAAGTGGTCTTATTGGCCGTATCCAGACGGAACGCGAAGTCTCCAAGGAGCTTTGAGGCGCTCGGCGGTAAGTGCCTTCCAGCTTGACTCAAGGTCCCCCGTCGCGGGTGCTTTCTTCTCTTGTAAATGTAACCCGGAGTTCTAGATTACCCTGGCGTCTCGAGAAATACATTCTCGCAAAGGGGCGCGTAGGATCTGTGACTCACAATTATCGCGAGTTGTCGGTACTCGGGACTGTTTCATCGTTGTAATCTCCAACGAATGAGTCCCGAAGAGCCTACAAAGCTTCGGCGAACAGCGTGAAATCATACCTGGACGAAGAAGCGAGTCTGACTCTCGAAAGTCACACGATTCTCGCAGTATTTTCTGCATAGGTGTGTCATCCGAACAAACACGTTTGCCAGATTCATGCCGTATCGATTTCACTGCGAGAATACGAAACAATATTGACTTCTCGCAAAGTCGTATCGCGATGAATACACGAAACGAGATATTGCTGTTTACTCTTGTAGTGACAGTGCACGATTGGCTTGCCCTTCTTCCCCGCCCGATGAAATTGAAAACTGACCGAAATACATCGTTTGACGGCGCACACGGCATCGTCTACTTTTAACCGTTTCCCAACCCGAAATACGACAGTAAATTATCCTACTCGTACGGAGTTAGAGAAGCGGCGAAGGGGGCGACGAGGCGCGGGGAAGGAAACGCGCAAAGTCGAGATGTACCCCTCCGAGAGAGGGAGGAGCGAATTGGGCAGCTTACCAAAGCTCTCGTCCCGCGGGCGAGATGAAGTGGACGCAAGAAGTAGCGGTTCCTGATCAAAGTCGCGGTTTCACTCTAGCGATTGTACAACAGTATGCGAAATTTTGGCTTGGTCATCGTTGGCTATCCGCGAAAACGCTCGGGCGAATAAGAGAGAGAGAACGGGATGGACGTCGTTCGTAGCTTCTGGCCAATCCCCAGCTGCGAATCTAAACGAGGCTATTGAGGCAAAGTTTACGCTGCGAATGAGTTCGCGGTACGGAATGAATGCAGGACTGATCTAGGAAGGGATTAGAGTATCGATTCTGGCATGGGTCTTGGCTTTTATTCACTTCGGCGGAAAAAGTTGTTGCCAGAGTGGACGCTGAAAGAGACCATATGTGTTTTCGCAGCCTTTGTCGAGCTATCGTTCAGCTTCCGAATGAGATTTTTTCAGCTGTCTCGCAATTGAATCGATAAGAATATCGGTAATATGTTTGTCGCTATATTTACGGACTTTCGAAACTATATGTTTCGAAACGACCGGGGGCCCCGAGCGTCGAAGAGATACGACAAAAAGAGTGTACGACGATTGTATCAGAAATTGCCGAAAATAGTTCGTATCTCTGGATCTAGCCTACTTCGCGAAAATGAACACCCGGAGACTTCGAAACTCGTGCGATCTGCATCCCGTTTGAAGTCTCCAGAAGTCGCGAAGAAAGGTCCGCGTCCTGCTAACAGACATCGGAAGGTACAGTCGACTTCGTTTTCCAGTGACTGGGACTCGTTCCAAAAACGGCGATGCCGGGAAGGATAAAAGCCAAAGATACACGGAGAACGACAGAAAGTTCTGGGGAAGTCGGACGCGAACGAGCGGCCCGCACTGGTAACCCGCAAAACCGTACGAAAAAGGTCTTTGACACATCTGTTGGTTGCGGGCCAAGAGATTCTCAGTCGTTGGACGATTTGTTGTAGTATTGGTAATGGCTGCGGTAACTCGCACACCTGGGTTGGAAACCCCACAGCTGCATCTACGTTGAAGCGCTTGCATTCGACTAGTTGGCATACAGTTTGATAGAATATAGCGTTGATAGGTAACCCGTCCGGTAGGAGGTAGGAAACTTCACAGTGATTAGCACGCCGGAAATCATTGGCTGTGAACGGAATTTCAACAGAGTACAAATCTCGTCTACGAACCGCGATTTGCAATTGTCAATTTTTGCAATTTTTTTACAATTGTCAACGACCAACTAAATTATTATACATTGCTTTCACATAAACAAAGCTTTGTTATTGGGGAAAAAAAATTTTCCCGTATTTAAAATATCGGACTCAAATATGGCCTACTATTGAGTTGTTATCACATTATTATCTAAATAAACGACAATTGTCTACCAATTGTAATAATTTGTTGCTCACATCTCGAAATGCAAATATTTAAACGTGGAATTTGTAACTAAGTACACAAAGCTTCCTTTATGAGAAAGAAAGAAAAAATTACGCAGTGAATTACCGTTTAGAGGGAGAAATATTAAAATTTCAATTGCTGCGATTATCATACTTTTTATTATATACTATTGTTCTCAGTATATATTTGTTTATTTCTCACCCGTTTGAAAAAAATGCTGCTTTTTATTCAAGAATGAAAAGCGTGTATGGTCCATTTTCGTTCTGATTTAGTGCAGTAAAAATGATATATATTTTGTTCGTGGCGCTTGTAGTTCAGAATCGTTTGTTGGGTGCCGAGCAGCGCATCGGTAAAACAACTCGGGACGAGTGAAAATTACACTTTAAATGAAAATGAATGTGACAGAACTGCGAAGTAAAAAGGAAGACAGTAGAACGTACGACGTGAGAATGCACAAAGACGTAAACGCTAATGCATCTGGGTTTGCCCAACGTGCAAGTGCGACTTCTGCGAAAGATGTCATCTCGTTGCCTCGCGTAAGCGAGGAAGTCGTCCACCTCGCTCTTGTTTCTCCTCTTCAATTCGTCAACTTCCTTTTTCACCTTTTGCTTCATTCGCTTTACATTTCTTTCTCTTACTCCGCTTTACTTCCCTCCGCTAGGGACGAAAAACACGCCAACAATGCGTTTAATCCTGCGTTTACGAGTTTCGACGATGTCATCGGGCAGTCGAAAATAATAATAGAGCGTTTCCAAAACGAGGAAAAAGGCCATTGGGCTTTTGTGCGGTCAGCGAACAGTTTCCGGTGATTATTTTTGGGAAGCGAGCCTCATCACCGGAACCAACCCGGGCGCCGGGTCGAGCGTACAGATTACAAAAGATAGCACCGAAGATAAAATCTATTCTTCCGAAAAGTCCATCACTCCGTGTGTCCATCCACTTTTGGCACTTCGGAGATAAAAATTCATCCGCGTTATATCTTATCTCGCGCACGAAAACCGACCGCGCGCTTTCTCGGAAGTAATCGTGAATATTTTAGTCTCTTCTGACGCGTCACTTTTTCTTCGGCTTTTGTCATTCGAGGAAAAATCTCGCAACTAGACAAATCGTCGACGCGGTCTTTGCCACTATTATGTATTGTCTTGAAGATTAGTCAGCGGAACTATTTCAAAGACTTTCTTCTGTTTTATTGTCGTCTCTTCGATATTGTCAAAATAACGGTTATAATGTAGTACTTTTATTTTTTTCGACCTATCGACAAAGCTCTTTTTTCGCGTAAAGCTGGTTTATTGAATTTCCATTCGGCCGGCAGACTCTTCGAAAGTGGTTAAATACCTCGAACGAATTGAATATCTTGGATCTGTTTACGTCGAAGAGCTTGTAAGGCAGGGCAAAGACACGATTTCGCACGCGTACCTCTGGGGAGAATATCGAGCATTGCGATCGTCGAAGACTTCGAGACTCTCTCATTCTCCCCTATTTGCTTGCCACAAAGTTAAGAGAGTATGTAGAAGGCTCGACGCAGTAAATCGTTTAATCGACACCTCGCGTGCCGCGCGAGGTATGGAAACGAAGAGCTCGTCGCACGAGAGGGCTCACACAAGGTGGATCTTTGGGATCCATCGATCACGTGGGACCGGTCTCCCTTTCTCGTGATGTTAAAAAAAAAAAACAAAATAAGAAAAATAAAAAAAAACTTAGTTGTTAGTCCGCCTAGCCACTGAGAGCGATTCTCGTATTTATCTCATTGCTGATCTATACGAGAATCCCAGCACCACAGAACCACAGACAGACTCCGTTTGTCCTATTCATCTTTTTCATCGTTTGGAATATAGCTATGCCCGGAGCCCTCGCGTTCGTTTTATCCTGGATGCGTCTCGTGAAGCCACTTCTCTCATCCCGGGGATTCTTCGGCTCCATCACGATCTTGTCATCCCACTCAAAATACGGTTGCGAGTGTCATGCAAATTTGTGATTTCAGTCGCCGATAGGCGGGAATACAACCCTCTCTCGCTCGCCGAGCTCGAGGAAAATCACGTCTAGTGTACGAACTGCATAGACAATAGGACTACGGGGCTTAGCTGACGGAATAATGAAGCCTCCGGCGTCTCGAGACTCGAGATATATATTTAAATCGATGAAGCCAAGCGTTATAACGAAGAATAAATCATTTTTTGACTTTCTCGTAATTATTAAATAGATCGTACTTATTTATTTTTTTCAAAAAATTTAAATATAGACTACAAAAAAAGTAATAATAATCATTTCTATTATCAATGAATAAACATTTATTAATGAAATTTTTAAAAATTAAAAATAAGAAGAGGGTAATGGAAATGCAAAAAAAAATAATATGAAAAAAAAAGTAGATTCATCAGCGAAGTCCTGTTTTTGAGAACTTAAATGAACGATTAAACAATCGAGACGTCGAAGAAACGGTAGAATTTTCTGCGGAAGACGATTCGCGCGCGACGCTCGTTATTATTCTTTACCGAATCTTTATCTCTCCGGCAGTCTTCTTCCCTCTCTCCCCCTCGATCGCCAGTGTTTTTCTTTCTTTCTCTCTCTCGCTCGTTGAAACTCGAACACATATTGTCCCTTCTCCGTCGTGTTCTCGGGCACCCCAGTTACTACCACGAGTTGCCGTCTACCGGATAACCACCTCCACCGAACGAGGTTCCTGCCGGTTTCCCTTTCCATCGTTCGAAGCCGAGTTCTCCGAGAGAGCGCCGCGGTTATACACAGCATACTCTGTGGGGGCCCCCCCTCCACTTTTCGGTGTGTTTCCTCGACGTCGACCTCTTCTACGGGCACTCACGCGCACTGCCGCTAGTTCAAAACCTACCGCTATTCGATAAGGACAGACCGGAGTTTCACGTTCTTCTCGATTCCTCGCACCAACGGAAAGAGAGAAGAAAAAAAACACAAAAACACCTCTTTCGTCGCGAGACCACTCGCGGGTACGCACTTCGGCTCTGTCGAAAGGCGATCCGGTTTTATTCGCTCGCGAGTCAAGTGTCGTACAACATTGAAGCACGAACGATCCGCGCTCGACTCGTGTATCAACCAAACTTCGTATTACCCAGTGTTTTATGATAGCAAATAAATGAAAAAACATTAGATCGTGAATCAAACAATTCGCGTTCGATCGGTTCGTCAAAGTAGAACGGAAAGACTTGAAATTTCCTTCAAACGAGTTCGTGAAAAATGAAAGACTGATTGTACTGTTTGATGATAAATCCGATACGACAAGAGCGCGCATACGAAACGTTGAGCCATCGACTAACTGAATGAGTTTATCAGGTGGTCGTTGCACAGACACGTGTCGACGTACTCGCCTCGCCTCTGCGTAGATTTCGTCGCGCCGTAGATAAGGCTCGACGATTAAATCGAAAGTTTGCATTTTCACGTAACGTTCGTTTGTCCGTTGCGTTCTCTCGTTGTCGCGCGCGCGCGCGCGCGTTATCGGCGAAGCATCGTCGAAAGTCCGAGCGTTGAACATTGTCGACGGGAACTGTGTATAATCTAGTAATCGACAATATCTCGAGGCTCGCTTTCAATCGTACAAGTGCTCTGTGTGTGCGCGTGTGTGTGTGTTTGTGTGCACGTGACTGTCGCTGTGCGCGTGTTTGAACACGTACCAAAGGCACATAGACATTTTACACGTACTCGAATCGTTTACCGAAACGAGATTAGCCGGTCACGTAGACGCCGACTTCCTTCTAAGACCGGTAGTCAGAATGTGCCGTGAGAATTTTCTTCGAGAGTCGAGACGACCCACGGCGAAGATCGACTCCGGTTGCTGGCAGTGAACCCGGGGTTAAGGGGCCGCGAGCGGCACAGTTTCGCAGCCGCAAGGGAGGAAAAATCGGAAGAAAACAGCGAGAAAACGAAAAACTTGAAATAACGAAAGAAAAGAAGAAACTTAAAGTGGCACGAGTACGAATGTGCAGACACTGCCAGCGTACGGGAAACATGAGAGGCAAGTAATAGAATTCAATAATCGAAAAATTCTCATCCAATCGATTTCGGGCCGAGTCGAATTGAGTAATATTGTCCGATTGTGCTTAACGCCCAAAAGACTCAATTCTTGTCGATGAAAATATATTCGTAACTTTTTTTTTATACAATTTTTTTTTTCTATAAAATAAAGTATGCGAATTTCGATAAAATATTGTTTCGCGGTGAAATAATGAATCGAATGAAGATTTTCATCGGGATCAAACGATCGTACGCCGTTCTCGGGCGCGAGAGTTCCTCGTTAAGTCACGTCACGTAGGCAGATTATAGTAGTAGGTGGAGATACATATAGAAAGATAGGCTGGCGGGTATCGGGCGGCATGAGAAGCACCGAAGATGTATATATAAAAATCGTTATGAGTATATGAAGCTCGTTCACAGGCGTCGTCACGGTCTTCATATAGAAACGCTACTATTTAACTCCTTCGTGAACGCCCAAACAAATAATTTCAATTGGATTGTACGATAATGACGGGACGTCGAGACTGCGCAACGTGCTTTAACACGAATGAAGCCATCCGCGTTTCGATGCGTTACTACGTCACACTTCTTCATATCCGTTTCGTTCGTTAGTTTAGCGTGGGTGTAATTAGATTCAAGCCTCGTAACTCGCGTCCCCTCCGCGGTATCGGGCAACTCTTTTAATCCTTCGCATATCCGGTCAGCGAAGTTTATAACAGACGATTACGTTTTGTCGACGTGACTTTTCCATTACTATTTCATTGACTAATGTTCCCACCGACTATGTATGTATATATCCGCCTCGGGCAACACATAAATCTATCATTTGCATGCGCTCCGTTCTTTCATTTATTAAAGTCTCGCTTGTACGACTCATAGTTTATACGTTTCATGAATTTTCATTGATGAATCGCTGTAATGGTGTTTTTATTAAACTGATTTGATTCGTTTACATTGTTTTTTTTATTTTTTGTATTTTGTATGATTAATCGACTTTCCTATAAATGTGCAATTTTTGAAACTCTACAAATCGATTCTTATAGGATGAATAAATACTTTTACCCGGATACTTGGTATGACACAATATGAAACACGAGCGTGTAAAGATAATATTGCAGTAGAAAAAAATGTAATTCTCGATCCTCGTACTTATCTCGACGAACTACATATGCGAGGGCTAGGCATTGTTTTCCGGTGCTATTATTGCACAAGTCTAAAAATAAACTGCTTTGCCTGTCGCCGGTACCGTTGTTCACTTGATTACGAGTGACACATGAATTATATTATGTATGTGACCGGGCAAAACCATCGAGCCGGGGTGAGCCTTACACAATCCCAAGATCAGCGCGCAATCGATCGATGTAATGAACAGCAATTATCGTACAATTTGTTGTCCGTGTTTGACTGGCTGGCGTCTGGTGCTCGTTCAACGAGGCGCCAGTCGCGGAGTTTTCTTATCGATAAAACTCGACGGTGTCGCGTGACCCTGCGGGATACTGTCGAGATCTCGGCATTAACCCTTTCCCGTGTCAATCCATCGATAGTCAGTGTGTCGAGGCTGGTTATAATGCATACGCCTCATACACTGCATTCTCCGACTGACGCGATCGCTGCCGAGACAAGAGCGAGAGAGAGACAGAGAGAGGTCTCTCGTTGATTCGCCGATTCATCGATGATGCAGCACTTACTCTCATTGTACGGTCTCTACTTACCGAGAGCCAACTCACTTCTGAGCTTTTCACAATCTCTTTCTTTTTTGCATTACACGAGATATTATTGCGTAACGGACAGAGAGCAAATCCCTTTTTTCATGCCTATAATAATAATAATAGCGATATGAAAGCAAAAAAGAAATACGATGTCCCTTTATGGGAATGTGGACGAATACGGACTACCTAGGGAGGATATTTTCATGATTTCATCGCAGATAGTGAATTTTTCACTATCTCAGTATTGTAATTTTTTTAGTTAATTATAATTTCTTAACCAGAGTATTAGAAAAAACGATAAATTTGGTAAAAAAGAAGACAAATGCGTCTTCAATTCTTGAAAATCAGCCGACATTCGCTTACTTTACTATCCTTTACGGAGTCCATCTCGCAGGACCAATGACTGATCACGGTTGGTCAAAACTATGCATACAGGTATAGGTATTCGTCGCTCATCGTCGAATACGCACGTATTTGGTCGTAAAGCCGAGAGCAACGGTGTCGTGTTCGCTCGTACGATACATACTCTTTCTTCCCAATGGTCACGGGAGGGTCGCGCTCTTGGCTCGGGTATTCGTGTATCAATACTCGTTTGTACACATCGTACTCGCGCGGACACATTCGTACGTACCGCTAAAGCATGAAGTTTCGAGTGCCCGTAGCCGGGGCGGTCGAGTTTCTGTACGCACATGCTACGCGTACTGCACATCACGGAATACTATGTGCCCTCCAGCGCGTATGGCTATGCGTACGGTGAGTCACGGAGGACGACGACGAGTGTCCGTTGCTCGAGCATGAAACCCCTCGAACAAACGTTATACCGTGCCGGCTGCGAACGACAGATACGTTTCTGCCGCAACGCGTTTGTGTTCGTTGCCCGTACAGCTGTATGTGCAGATGCGGTCACACCGCGGTGCGCGCTCGCGCGCCGAGCTTATCGCGGTGGGTGGAATGAAAAAGAGCCACGAAACGTGACGAGGGAAGCTTACAAATGGTCAACGCCGCAATTATCGTCAAAATGAAAATACCGTAGACTTCACCAAACTAACGATGGGAATTTGTACATTTTTTTTATCGATTTGTTCGTCCAATTATTACGAGATCAGCACCGCGAGAATTTTTTGTCGAGTGAGAAAAAGTGTTTCACTTTTTTTTTCCCAGATCGCGATGATCCATCATATTATCGTCGATGAATTATTGAATCGATTTCTAATTCATCGGGTATTATATTATCCTATTACAGTAGGTAGAACGAGACGAGGATACAGTTCGCATGCAATAATAATGCTGTGTAACGACTCTTCCATGGGCGTGCCATAAAATCGAGAGAATCATAACTCAGATCTCGCCGATCGAACTTCTATGGCCTATCTAAACTATGAATAGTAGCTAATTGACCCAGTTGAAATGGCGGATGTGTGCGTGCGACGGAAGGAGGAGGGATGCGACTGTGGGGATGCTGGAGAACGCGATCGGTACCAAGACTCGAGATATAAATACGATGTACCGCGCGGCTATAGTTTGCATTTGTACTACGGAAGTATATAGTTTCTCCAACTGTTATGAATCGTCTCCTATGCGTTATGTCATTGAATTCTGACTCGGAATTAAATGTACCGATTCTCTTGTTCTTTTATCAATTTCTTTAATCATTTGATTTGCAAAATTATATTAAATGATGGAATGATTAATTAATTTCATACTAATTAATAATAACTAATGAATACTTATATTAATATTTAATTTTTTTATAGATGAAAAAAAAAAATTTAACGATATTATTCATTTGATCGGTAAAAAGTTTAGAACTGTTTTAAAACTCATTTTTCTCGAGCTTTACAGTTTTTCAATGAATAGATCGACAATAATAGTTATTACGAAGAGCTTGTGTTGCCCGATCGGTAATAATAACGGCGTCATCGATGAGGATTATGAGTAACAATAAAAGGTTCAGCGGGGGTCTCCGCGGCGGTCGTCGTGACGACTTGCGCAACGTGTACGACCTAGATCCCGAACCATTAGCCGATCGGTGCGCGGTTCTCGCTGTACCAGAGTCCGGGGCGCTATTACATATATCTATAGAAGGTTGTAGTTCGTCGAGGGGGTTCGTACGTACCCGCGATCGTGACGGATCAGAAGTGGAACGCGATCGTATTCGATACCGTCAGAAGGAGGGGGATGTTTTCTCGTCACGTCGTACTCTCCTTTGATACGGTGTAACCAAAGCTATTCGCTCGCCCGGTAAGCAAGGTCGAGTCTCGAGTGACCGATATTATCGTCATCCAGCCTAGCCAGCCAGTCACTTCCGGATATGGATCGTAATCGGCCAGCCACTAACGAGCGACCAGCCCCTCCGAACACTCGACGACAACGTCGATACTCTCGATACCTCCCCAACGCTTATTTGTTTATAACAAAAAATAAATTGAAAAAACACACGACTCTCTCACGAATAATCGCAGATCTAGGCCGTCGCATTGACGATGAACTTAATTCGCCGTTTCAATGGATCGAGACGTTTGTATCTAAACACACTTCGGCCGGCGTCGATTCTCGAACTCCGATAACCTCGACGCTCATGCGGTGAAAACTCGCAATTTCTCCTTGAAAAACGGCTAAAAGATTATAAATGAGATTGCGATCGAGAGAGACGGTAATTCTTTTTTTCTTCTTCTTCGATCTTTTCGTTTTTCTCGCTGCGAAGAACGTTTTTTTCGCGATCTTTACGCACCGGGGGACGCGCATAGCCCATACCGTGTGTAATACGTGCGCTGTGTAAGAGCCAGTTTATCGTCGATCTCGATAACGAGATCGAGCACCGAGTGGCTCTCTTGCGAACCGCGAATACACGTTGGTCTGCCCGCGCTGGACGCGGCGAACACCCGCAGGAATAAATTAAACTTAACGATTGCTTTCTAGGAGGTACTAATTACCGGGCGCGCGAGCCTCGCTCTCGCTCTCCCTACGCTGGTACAACCTAGCTCAACGCGGTACCGTAACGTTCGAACGAATCAATTAGCGGAGAACCCATGCCTCACAAGTCTCGATCGTCTCCTCTCTCTCTCGCGTGGCTGAACGTCATCGGAAAAAATAACTCTGATATATAATGGTGTCCATTTGCCTATAGTCGTTTCGCTATTATAGACGACGCGATAATAATCATCGGCTGGATCCGAAAAGTCTTCGAGAAAAAGAAAAAAAAAAATCAATAAAAAATTACGAAAGCGCAATCATGTCGATCTCGGGTTGAATTCTCAAATTCTCATTATCAATATCGTTATGTGGCATATTTCTCGGAATTTGTCTTATTATTATTATCATATCTATGCGCCTCGTCATTATATAGAAATTAAGAGGCCAAGAGTTTATTTTTTCTCTCTAATGTTCTTGACCAACATTTCGATGGCATATATTCTCGATTGTATCCGAGTTAAGATAGTCGGGAAAATAAAAAGAGATTGGTGCCGATAGAGTGCCGGTGAAAAAATTAAATTAGAAATCAATTGGTCACACTTGTCATGTAAATATACGTCTCGGAATTATCCGTGAAACGTGCGATGGATAGCGGAGGAATCTCGGAAATCGGTAAAGTGAAATCGATTGATTGAAATTCGTCGAGATTCGTCGAACGATAGAATCACGATTATTCGCGAGCGAAGCGCGCGAGCGTTAGAAGGATGAAGGAGGAAAGAGACCTGTGAAACGGTGTCAGCGGATCGACGATCCGCGAGTCCCACGAACCGATTCCGATCAATAACGGGTCGTGGGCCCTCTCGGCACGGCGCGCGCGGGCGCGCGCGAGACCAATCGATTAATCGAACCTGGTAGACGATCGCGCGCGCGTGAGATCATACAAAGCGAAACGAGCACCGGTGTTGGTTCTTCGCTGCCGCTCCGATCTACGAGGGTCGAGAGCGTCGCACCGTACCCTCTACTTATAGATCCGGGCCACAATTTACGCTCGCGAGGGTTCGCTAACGTGTCGAGTGCCTTTGCTTTATAGCGATGACATTTTTACATCTTTCTTCTACTGGAAATAAAATTCGAAAGAAAGCAGTAGAAAATATGGCAATCATACATGCAATTTTTTCAATGAAAGCCGAAATGAAAAAGGAGAATATTTATTAAACATTTTTTTTCTTCAATTTTTTGAACGAGTCGATTTTTTATCACTCTTCCAAATATCTATAAAAAAACAAAAAAAGCAAAAATAATCAAAATAACACAAAATAATTTTTTTCTTCAATAATTAATAATAATATTTTTTGTAATGCTGATTACAGACTATCAGTTTCCAATAGACGTATCCGGCGTGGCCAACGATCATCCTTTTCTCGAGACGGACTCGTTGCAGAGCCTCTTTCGCCGCCTTCACGCGCTCAATCGTTGCGCCAACATGAAGCTGGACACGCATCACAATCATCATCACAGCACGAACCACGACAAAAATGTGAGTAGGCCCATTTCATTGTTACACAATAAGGATTCAAACCTACGGATTTTTCGAATCTTTCACGCTTTGTGTGCCCACACCGCCGTTGCGTTCAGCCTCGAAACCCGAGACCCATTATGAAAACCACGGCGGGGGGGTTTTTCCGTTCGGATCACCGGAGCCTTTGCCCCAAGACCCCTCGGCCTAGTCGTTACAGAAGTGACAAAAATTCCTCGCATCCCGCAATCGGCAAATGGGTCCCCGACAGTGCGGCGAGCTCGTTCGGTTATAACGAACCAACGAAGAGGGTTGCCTTTCCTAGGCCTTGTGTACACACGTACTATACAGAGGCTCAAACTATCTAGACAAAGTTTCCAGGAATTTCGAGTAAAATCCTTTAGAAGCACACGCCCAGGTATTTCAGGCAGAGACACCCCCGTGCTATTAGCCCTCTCTATCTTTGGATCTCAAAATCTCTCTACCGGAAGAATCGTATATTAGAAACTATTTTTGTTCCCTCATCCTTCATTTTTGTAAACTTGACTCCATAAATTCACTCATAACTTTCGAGTCTTGCAGGTAAAAGTTCCAACGATTAAGAGCATCCCCCGATACAGTTACTGATTGATAAGAAACACATTTTTGTGAGAATAATACCAATGTTAAGCTTACAGTTTCCAGTTTCTGAAACATATCGATCAGTTGAAAAGATATGGATATTTTTTATATTATGCAAAAAATTAACAAGCGAGAAATGTTCCAATCTTCGGACGAACTTTTTCCGCACGTCCCTATTAAAAAATCATATTCGCTCGAATACATTCAGAGCTTTGGTACTCTTATCTTAATGAATATTGAAACTAATTCGCAATTTGATAAAACTATAAAATGATGCTTAACCCCCTTTTCCTTCGCATCTACTTCGCGCGGCGATGTTTGCACGATCATTTTCGTATAGCGCCCTTCACCCCGACACGCTTTCTCGCGAGTGCGAAAAAAATAAAAATAAGATACATCCGTGAATTTATCTTTATGCTTATGTGTATAAATATGAAGAGAGCGAAGAAGAGTCCGCGGGCGATTCACCGGCGCGAGAGAACTCTCGCGGTAACGAGCCGCGAACGTTTTGATAGATCATTGCCAGATCTGCCGCACGCGCGACTTTCATGCCCATAAACGGTTTTGACGATTGCACCGGGTCCGCGCGCACTTGCACACACACACACACACACACACACACACACACACACACACACACGTGCACCGGAGTCTCTTAGGTACGTGTCACGCGCGCGAGTGCACTCGTTATCCGAACGACTCTTCGCCGTGTCGCCTTTGAGGCTCGATGCTCGCGGGAAAATACCTATCGGATCCGAAGTACGAAAGTTCGATTCTAAAACATACTTATACGCGGCACGCAGGAATAATGTTGCGGCCACATATCGTCGGGGAACGTAAGAGAGCCTGGGACAAGTATTCGCTGCCTGGTTTCACCGGAAACGACGCTATGTCCACGCGTGAATCGAATGTATAAATCAATCGACAGAACGAGTCTGACGAGAAGTCAATCATATACACTTATGCTCGTTGCACGCGGAAACAAAAAAAGGAAAATTACCGTGTACATTTGGAAATTGGAAAATCGTTATTAGACAACGCGCCTTTGTTCGACGAGACCGAGCGAATTTTCTTCGATTTTCACCTCGCGAGTTTCGCAACAGTGAGAGTGAACATTTTCCGCTCTGCCATGGGGAGGAATTCCGATATATCGATGACTATCCGTTGTTGCGGTAAACGCCCGCGCGCACTGTCTATAACTGCGTCATTGGCTTTCACTTTTGTCCGAAAATTCGATTCGTCATTCGTAGATTACGCGGTGTTGTGGTCAAGCGTGATATGCATATTCTATTTTTTTTTTTCTCTCGCATTCACAATCGATTCGGCTAATTCGTGATAGAGCCAAAGATTTCGCCTTGGCGCTCGGTTTCACCTCTCGTCGACCTCAGCGTCATCGAGATCTCCGATTTCCTTATCCATCGTTTCGCGCTCGTCGCTCGATCGGCGTTAACGTCCGAGAACTTTCGTAACGCGCTCGGCCACCTATTTAGGACTGTGGAACATCAGCGGGATCCGCGATCCGAAAGCCGCGGGCCCTAAATGTTCCCGTCTTTCTTTCGTTCTCTCATTTTTGTTATTTTTTTCTCGTACTTTTTTTCTCTTCTCGTTCATTCGTTTTTTTTTTTATTTTCATCTCCTTCGCCTTCTTTCCACCGATGCGATGTACTTTCGATCTTGCATTACCAATCGTCCGAGCGTACACGTGTTCACCCTCGAGCCCGCGTTTATATGCCTTTCACTCGACAAAAATTTCATCCGAATATTATCGTAAGAGAACCTCACCGACAATCGGGAACACTTTCTTACCCGGTAACCGCTAATCGTTGCTCCTCCTTCTCGCACTTGCATTTACCAAAGGCCGAAAGGAGAAAAAAAAAGAAAAACGGCAACAAGACTGGCGCGTCTGCTGATGCGCGGGAAAACGACGACCCGAAAAAGAAAAACGAAAGTTGTTCTCGAATAATAAGCTCATTTTGTGAATGCGAACGGTTCGTACGATCGTATCCTAGTCACAATTTTGTTGATTAGAATTATCGATGCTCCCTGAACCATCCACTTGGCATGCGCCAAAAAGAATTAAACATTTTTGTTTCGTTTGGTGGAAAAAAATTGTTAAAAAAAAATTCATTAAATTGAACGAGAATAGAAAATTCATACATTTTCAGGTCGCTTTTTTTTCTCTGCATAAAACGCGTGAAGAATTCGACCAATAGAAAAAAATGCTCTAGCGATGAAAAATTCGACGGAGAAGGTATGACATCATAGCTTTTAATTAAAATCGCGCGAGGATTCATTAAAAAGAATGAATATCTCGTTCGGTAACCGGTGCAAAGCGTTTGCGAGACCGAGGGTATTTTTTTCATTCCGCATGTTTCCGACGCACTAAAAGCTACGCGTACATGTGCTCGGGTAGTTGGGATGCTTCGGCTTGTATTTTATCCAGCATATTATAAGTACAGTATATACACAATATATGCCTCTATACGAATGTGGCCACACCAGCCGGCAGAGCGGCGAGTACCCGTAATTACTCACGCATCCGCGGCCTCGCCGCGCGCGCCCGCGTTCTGCGTATAAAACTGGTAAACTGGTCGAGTGGACTCGATGCTGTTGCATGCATACAGCGGGAGCAGCGGCAGCGGCAGCAACGAGCCAACGGCTTGCATTGGACTGGCGAGCGTCTCTTCTGCGAGAGCTGCAGCAGACTGCGCGGCACGGTTTCGATCACCTGCGTTTACGATCACCTTGATGCAACTCCGGCTTGCCCGCCGCGCCGCAACAGCACACGGTCGGAACGCACGTACAGTTTCTCGCTCGACGTTCCCGTCCGCCGGCCCGAGATCGCCACCGACCTCGTCAAAAGCGGATTTAACGTTTTTTTTTCGTCTTCTTTTTCACAAGCTTTTAGCGGCCGCTCGGAGCGGCGGGACTGATATTGCGGCGCTCGCGTATAACGCGTATCGACTCATAGGCAGAACGTTCTCGTCTCTCTATTTCGTCGCGCAACCTCCGTAAACATTTTCGCAACGATTCTTTCATCTCGTTACAACCGATACAATTTAATCGCGTTTGGTAACTTCGTGGCACAGATACAAAGTTAATCCTTCTCAATGTTTATTGAATTTTTTTTATTTCTCGACACAACAAACTTTGGTATCGACGCTGTTGAGTGTATACACGTGTATCGATCTTATATCGATAATACCCGATGCGGCGTACGAGGCGAGCAAAATGTCGAAACGAGGGCTCACTCGATGCACGAAAGGCATTTGCGTCGGTGCGCTCTCCTCACTCGCGAATTTATCGCAACCGGTTCTCCGCGCTAGCAGAACTCTGTCTTTCTTTTATGGATCGGTAGACGTATATATGCCGCATTACAGTATGTACTGCATACGCCCGTGTGTCGGTACGCGCGCATGTGCTCCTGCGTGCGCCGAACTATCGAGTCCCTTCGAGTTAACGGCGAAGGGACGAGCCGTTCAATCGCGATCCGATAACCAACTCGATAAACATAACACATCGAGGATATCGAAGATATTGCATTTATTTCCGACACAATCGATTCGCATATTCTCATTGTCATGGTGAATTACGAAATATTCAGTTTACTTGCTAAAAAAATCGTAACAATTACATAAATAATTATACTTTCAATAATAATAATAATAAAAATAAATACTCTTTTTTTGGTTTTTTTCTGTAAAATGAATCGAAGCGAAAAAAAGCTCGGTAGTGACGGGAAGTAGTCATTAGCGAAGAGTACTCCGAGTGCCGACCGACACGTATTAAACACACACGAGATCGATCGCGCGTGAGTCGTGCGTGTGTCGCGGATGGAGCCCGAGAACTCCCACCGAGTCGAGGCAGAAACTTGAGAAAAGATGAAGAGAGTCTCGTTCTTGCTCATTGCGGCGTTTCTAAGTCGCGCATTACACCGTTATAACGATCTACCGATACGAAACTGTATGCGTCGAAGGGAGGGGTGGGGAGCGAGTGTGTGTATACAAGCCCGGTGTGTACAGAGCGAAACGCCTCGAGGCGATGGAAGATTAGCATTCACCATTTACCGGGTAAATAACGAAGAATCTTTCCATATCCACACAACGTCGTCGCACACTAGTTGCATTCATTCTCGAATCTTTGAATTTACACTAACGTAACCGCGTACGAATGAAAATTATTATTATTATACCTTCGCGTTTTTCTCTTCGTCACCGCGCGGCTTTACAGTTCGTTTGACGTATCAATTAGGCAAAAAGATATCTTTCTAATTTTTTTTCTTTCTTCAATACAAACGACAGATGTTCGCCGTGAATTTTACTATCGCGCCTTCGCGAAACGTCGAGTCAATACAAAAAAGGGGAAAGTATTCTAGCGAAAACTAATTACATTTTTATTTTTCAACAAAAAGCCAATTCGCATCTTCGAGGCGTAAAATTGCTTTGTTTTTTTTTCTTCCACTCGCGGGATAATGTTCGTGCGGTCGGGACGCGATTCGGAGCCGTGTGAATATCCGATTGTAAGAAAATATTTTATTATTAATCGACGATATAATATGCGTTGTATACGTATATATAATAATAATCTATGGGAGCTTTGAGCCTCAAACGTTTCCCGAGAGCCACACGACATGATAATGATTGGGCGGTGCCGATGATAATTATGGGTGCGTACACAGGATACAGGCTTTCCAGTTCACGCGCGGTTCTCTGGTATAATACACTGGCCAATGCGTTCGCAAGTGCCGCAGTGTGTGTGTGTGCGCGAGCCTTTACGTGGGTACATCGGCGCGCTGTATAACGTAAGAGAATCGGGACGGGGGAAAGATGATTTCTCCGTTGGTGTCGGGGGACTTTATAAAGTATGAGAGGAACGCGAGAAGTCGCCCAGACGGCGTGGCAGCGAGAAAAGACTCCGCCCGACAAGCGTACGACGAGTATACAAACACATCGTGTGTGGAAGAAATAACGAATGAATTTCCCAACCGCGCCGGGCCGTGCGAACGAAACGAGCTCTCCCGATGAAGAAGGAATAGGCCGCAACCTTCCTATTTCATACCTGTTTACATACATACTTTTATGTATGTCCCTAAGAGAGAGAGAGGGCACGAGAGAAGGAACCGAGAGGGATTATTTATTTATCAGCACGCGAACAATGATTAACGGCCGGCGCGTGAAAGCTATTGGAATTTATGAGGAGCGAACGAGCTCACCGATGTCAACTGCTAAGTAAACGCTGCTTGTTAAGCAGGAAAAACGTACCATAAGTATATAGTATGTATATGCGGTATATAACGAAACGTAGAGTGTACTTATCCGCGGTGAGCGCGGCTCGGTCAACCCGCGATAAGTCGCGAGAAGAACCCGTCGGTGTCTTTTGCCTTACTCGTATAACACGCGCGCGAGCCGCGTTAACGTATCGGGGAAATGGGAAAGTGTGGCGGTATTGAATACCCCGGCCGGAGCGCACTTTATTCTCAAGAGTCCATTTTTTTTCTCATCCATCGGAAGCGAACTCATCTTTGATCCTAGGAAATACCGCCGAAAATAAGCAATCATTTTTGCTTGGGCGATTGAACCAAACATATATTGAGATCAATGTATGAATTTGGTACCGATCTTCAGTTACGGATACGATGCCAACATTGGGCCGTCAATGAGTGGTTTACTTTTTCATTAAATCACGCTAATGATGCGTTTTCTTTAGATTTTGTACTAAGACAGTGCCCAGTTAAGAAATTGACTGAGTTCAATCACTTTAAGAATTCTCGCAACAGAAAATATGTAAAATATAATCATGAAAATTCATATTTGATCACCCCCTCTCGCAATATTAACATTATCTATGTTAGAATAATTAACACCTCACGCAGTTAACAGTTGGTTTATATTGACAACCAATAATCAGAAAATCCTCTTGATCGACCTTGAGGCGAGTGTTGGCAGCCAGCATTGGCAAGTAGTTATCATCTGCAGCTCCCTCGATGATTGGCCTAAGCTCGAATACCAATATTGGTACCATCGGCGCCGAGTTTCGCCCGACGATTGGCCGCCTCCGATCACTCGACTTCGGGCGAGAGAATTTCTTTTCATCTCTTTTTTCTTTCAAATGAAAATTCTCGCTCGACCGACCCAACGTAATCACGGACGTAATACGGGTTCTCCTGAGGCGCGATATGCATACGCACGTACGCATATCCGTGTATCCAAGACTATGAAGTCGAAACATCGTATTCTTCCACCTTACGCACGAGTGAGCCAGCAATTTTCCACTCGCGCAATATGCGCCAAACCGCTCGTTAGTACCTAGAACAGACTCGCAATAGTGGGCACTACTCTGTATCTCGCCCGTACAGTGTACACCGAGACCGGATGTGTGCCGTCGGTCTACGCGGCAAGAATCGAAGTGAAAAGGCGCGACGGGAATGCGAAAGCGATATACACTGTAATGACTATTCATCTATCTGTCTCCTCCGTGCGCGCGGACTCACTTAATAAAATATAATAATAATGTCAATAACAACAATAATGCCGATAATAATAATCGACACTATACGACGGATATGCCAGACTGCCTGGCAGCGGATGGAGAATCGACGAGGCGGTTCTCTCTCCTCCCCGGTTTGATGCATGCCTGTCCTCGGAAAAACTCGTTTCCGACGCTCTATTGGAAATTCTCCATCGGGTATATATTATAAGCATAGAAATCGTTCGGCGAGCTTATTAACAAGGAGAATGCTTTTGAACGCTATTGCGTTAAATGTCTCGAGCTCGTTGCGCGCACTTCAACGTTACTTTTTTTTTTGTGCGCGCGCGTCAGTAGCCGATACGACTCGTGTGCGCCGGTACCTACGGTGGAGGCCTGTTGCATTAAAGAAATATATCTCGATCGAAAGATGTCAGCGCGCAAGAATGCGATAGCAACATTGATGCTTCTGTCGTCCCGTGTCGAGCTCCGCGTTCAAGTTCGCGGAGCAGAGGGACGGAGAGGGAGACGAGAAAAGCGACGAACGGAGATTCCGAGTACCTACCGGATCGAAACCTTGGAGAAGTAACGATTTTTTTTTTTCCTCGTTTCTTGCTGACTCGCGAGCATAGCGATCCGGTATACGACTTCTACCCGTGCCTATACGTGACGGTAAATGAAGAAATCGTGAAATAGCCGGGGCATGCGTGTGCGTAAGCGGGTTCAACGTATAGGCATGCGTACGAGTCGGGCGCACCGCGAAGCATTTCGTCGAGGCCGCGCGCGAGAGCGATCGGGATCGGGCGATACTCACCTGGAATCCCGATCTTGAGCACACACGCCGACTCCGTTCTACGCTCGCGCGCGAACCGCGATGATCTCTCTCGTTTGATCGATAGAGGAGGACTCGAGGACGAGTACGTGATTCGACTTACTTTTGAGCGCAACTCGAGAGGGATTGATTTTATATGTGAGATTGGACGGTATTCGTTTATTGTTGTACTCCGCTCCGTGTACGGACTGTACTCGGGAATTCGCGATTCAGCTGCGGGACGAGAAAAGGAGACGGAAAAAATTAATTGGGTTGAGAAGCAATCGATTTTTTACCGATGCCCCGATGAACCGATGGAAAATTATTTTTTCAATTGCGATTATTTATTTGATGACCATTTTTCATCAATAAATTTTCTTTCGTTTCCATTGGAATATTTTTAATTTAAGTGAAAAAATTGATATACGGGTCAATCTCTTGATAGTGGAGATGCTTCACAGAACGCGCGGTGGGCGAGTTTGCCTTTGTCGATGTATTTTAAAGAACGAGAGCGTAACGAGTTATTTCTTCCTTCTCGCTTCTTCCGAGAACTCTTCCGGCTCTCGTCTGGAAATAAAAATTAGGCTAATAGAGCGCACGTTCGGAAATAGAATAATGCAGTCCGGGACCCGGCGCAAGTAATTTTTGCGCGTCACGTGAAGAAGACGCGGGAGACCGGGAGAATTCGTTTGGTGACGATGGGACGCGTGAAGATGATGATGAGTCGTCGTTGTGCGGCCACCGAAAGTAAATCGAGAAAATTGAAAAAAAATAAAAAGAAAGACTTCTCGAGACAGAACTGCGCGCAAGAGAAATCTCTCTCGCGCTTCCTGTCCCTGCTGGGCCGCGATCTTTGGCCAAAAATACATAATTTCTTCTTTCTTCGACTCTCGCCCGCGAAGCTTCGCGTCCGCTTCGTCTTCTTATTCTCGTTGTCCCGCGGTCGTCGGATCTCAAAGCGTGAACGATCCGTTGGTCCTTCCCCGCAGCCAATTACCGCGAGCTCGGCAGCCGCACAAGACGCAAAGAAGTGCCGCGCGCGCTCAACGCCGGTGCATACGTATACGTATATATTATAATACATACACGTGAAGATGAAGTGAAACCGTTAAATTAATACGTTGAGACGAGCCGACCGAGTAATTGACGGTTACGGGAGTGCGCTTTCCTCGCCGTGTTCACTTGTTCTCCGCGACTGATCTTGGACTTGGTGCATACCGCAGCGAGAATCGCCTGCATATCAACCGCGTGTTGACAACGCGAAACGCGTCTATGAAAAAAAAAAAAAGGGGATCAACTTCGAGCTCTCAACAAAACTAGACTAATGCGAATCAAATTTATGTTGAATTAATCATTGCTTCATCGAGTCTCGAACGCACCTGTCCTACTTGAAACTCGTACGCGTCGCGTTCGGAACAAAAGCGTCGTTTCTATTCAGCAACGTCGACGCTCGTAGTCGGCGTCGAAGCTCGACGCCTTACTATGAGCCACATTTTTTTTATCGCACAAAATATAATTCTATTGCTCCGATATCATTAATTAATAGCTTCAGTAATTAATTTTTCGGAATTCAATAGCCAATCGTTCGAAATATATTTTTATTATATTTTACAAACTATGATAACAAAATTTTTATTGAGCTCCGCGGCTTCACTGAAATTGTGCGGAATATGGAAAATTTAATGGGAGGAATCGATTACGTCGTCGGCGTTAGATTATGCATTGGCCGAGTGACAACGCGTAGACGGAAGTGACGTTGCCTGGGTGCGGGCGATAGGCACGCCTGGCCGAGCTCAACGAACTCGCGAAAATAGCTCGCGTTATATACCCATATACGTTATCCGTTATATTGTCCACTATGTAACCTTATGGGTCTCTTCGCGTATACGCGAATCGTCACGTAGCGGCGTTAACACCCCGGAACGGAAATATGCAGATAGGACGGGCCGCGAGGGGGGCAAAGGGACGACGATTTAACCACTTGCATGCGAGCGTAATCTCTGGCAAGCCATGCGGGTCGTCCATCTCTCGCATACACCTCTCTCTACCTTTATATACGTATGCATGTATATCTATACATCGAGTGTCTACCTATGTGTATTCATTCATTCTCTTGCTCCCTTTCTGTCGGCCATTGTCTCGTAAAAGTCTGAAACACTTTGCTGATCCGATAATGCTACATCCATTTAACCCTCCGAAGATCTTCGCCCGCTATAACTCTTTTTAAAGAGGCTCCGTTGAGACAACACCTTTCCCAATGTGAAAGTCGGGACATCATTTGAATAAAAAAATTAAGTGGAAAAAAACTTCGAGACGCGCGCCAATCGCGCTATCGCCTTAATTTATTAACCCGATAATGGAGAGATCGATTTTTTTTAAACTATAATAATTACGATTTTTTTTTCTTCAACTAGTGAATTTCATCATTGCGATTTAAAGAATTATCTCTTTATCTTATTTTGGAAAATTATTATTAATGTTTTAAATGTTTATGTAGTATTAAGCAGGTCACCAGAAAAAAAAAAGAGGAAGCAAAGCATATGATTATAACGGAATAAATTGTTTTAATGGTTTGCCGATAAACGTGAGAGAAAACTGAGGAAAAATAATTTTTAAAAGCTGATGCCCGAGTGTTTGCTCACGAAAAATAGGATTACTTAAGGCATACAAAAAGTATTTGCCCTCGGATTTTGACTTTTAATATGAAGACTATTTTTTTAATGCTCCAAAGAAGCTTTAAATCTCTAGTGCAAAAGTAACCAATTGAATAAATTTGAATTTGAATTTTTATCAGCATTTACTACATTTTTTTTTCTCGCGACGAAACATCGATGTGTGAAATTGTTACTATGTAACTATTTTCATCGTCCTGTGTACCTCTAATGTCCGCGATAATTCAGTATAATCGATAGCAATTTCTATCACGTAAACGGATGTTGAAAATCGTTGTACGATGTGTTTGATACTCTGTCACGGTCGAGCGTCACACGCGATGATGAAGAGAGCCTCGGTTTATACCTACGCGCGGTCGTGGCTACTATCTAAGGTTCTGCACGTCCGTCGTCGTCGTCGTCACCGTTGCGGAAACTCTCGGGAGGAACGAGAGAGTCGGTTGGCGCGCGTACCCACACGCGCACACGCGTGAACACGAAGAAGCTAATGCTTCTTAGCCGAGAAACTCCTCGGAGAGGTTCGTGCGAGCCACGTTCGGTAATAGCTTACAAACTGCACTTCAACTTCTCTCGCCTCTTCTCGTACACACAATACACACTCTCACGTGGGCGTCCTCGTCAACGATGCGCCCCGCGCTCGCCGCGCACGCTCACGAATGTCGTGATTATTTTCGTGATTTTCGATTCTGCAATCGCGGTCGACGGACGACTCTCGCGTCTCGTGCGATACGCGAGATATTTTTGGACGATCCACTTATTTCTCTCACTGACGATTCCCCGATTCGTGATCGAACCCACCCACGTCACCGGCTAAGCTGTTCACGGGGGTTTCTTCGTTTTTTTTGTTATTTTTATTTCACAAATTCGTATTTATAAACGCTGCCCGAAACGTTTGAGAAGTTGCACACAACTCTCCGGCGTGGCTTGCAGAAAGTCCCGAAATACGTGTCAATCCGTTCTATGCACGTTTCGATAATATTTTTTTGACCTCCTTTCCGTTGGTCTAAAAAAAAGCGAAACATCTATATCGAGACGAATCTTGGATATCGAAGGATCTTGTTGACGCTTCATTCGTGGTGCCCGGGTTGCCGGAGCGCGAGGAAACTCGAGGCGGAAATAATCCGTGAGGAGCCTCAATTCTACCGGAAATAACGATCAATCATTGGTTTTCTTTATTGCGTGATCAATGATTACGTCCCACGTGAGTTTGGAGCGATCGGTCCTTCGACGACGAATGAAAAAAACGATCTATACGACCTTTCGGCGTTAAGCAATGCCGCGATATCTTCGCTATTTTAATCCCGCTTCCCGATATAGTAGGCGCATATAACGATCGGCGCCGTGGCGAACTAGGATCTAACGCCGGGGCCTTTACCGACGGTGAAACTAGGTCCATTGTCGCACGGGGTCAGGTCACCGTCCCCCATAAATTCACTTCTCGTGACAAAGGCGTAAAGTTTCGTAACGTAAACTACACTGTGAACTCTCTATAGTCGTTCCCGACCCCATAACCCATCGGGGGCTTCACTGATTGTGTGAGAGTTCTATGAAACCTACGGCAACGGCAACAAACAAACAAAAAAACTCTTTCGAAACTACTCTATCGCCCCTTGATCAGTCTCGTAACGACAAACCAGAAAAAAAAATTGTATTAACATTAATATTATTATTATTATGATATAATATATGATTATGCAATAATAATAATTATTATTACTATTAATTGATGTATTGACTATAAACAATAATCATAAATAAAAAAATAGTAATGCTATAATTTTCTTTAACTCTTTTGTTACAGGCCGCCGGTGAAGATTCCGACGAGGATACGCAGTGCGCCCTCAGCGAGAATTGGACCTTCGAGAAGAAGACGCGAAGATGGTCCCGCGTCGGCGACGTGAGTCAATCCAACGTCGAGAGGCTCCAGAGTTTGGCCGGTCAGGCTCTGCCGTCGGAGGAGGATTCGATGGAGGATCGCGTCGAGGCCGAGGAGGCCGAGGACACGATGCTCGACGCAATGAGATACCGGAGTCTGCCACCGGGAACCCTGCCGGACGAGCTGAGCCCGCGCTTTCGTCGCACCGGCTCCGAGCGTCTTCGCGACGGTGCCAAAGCTTTTCTTCGACGCGTCGAGTCGTTGAAGTCGCGCCGCCGAAAGCGACAGAATCGCGAGGGTGTCGTCATAAGCGGACCGCAGGTTCTCGACGTAATGTCAATGCAGCAGAAGATGAAGGATCTGAATTGCGTCGATGTATCGCCGACCGGTATAGCGCCGATGTCGCTGAGTGATCTCGTTCCGCCGTCGCCACCGCCGCGAACGGCCTCGCCTCTCACGATGCCGTCCTCGCCCTACCATTTGCTGACTTCCGGCTTGACCGGAGTTCCGAGTCCTTTCGGCGACGATTCGTCGAGCTACTGCTCGGACGGCTCGCTCGGCGGTGGTCCGACTCCGACACCGACGCGAACGAAGCTCAACAAAGCGCGCAGATTCTTGCATCGCGGCCGCGAGGACCAGGGTGCTCTGAGCGACTCCGAGTGTCAACCGACGAGCTGGAGGCACAAGTATCTCAAAGACGCGAACAGCAACCACACCAAAGTTTTGGCTTACGTGAACGCGCATCCGCAGAGCCCGAAGGATTCACCGTCGAAGCCCGTGGGCTCGAGAGCCAGCAGTCTCAATCTCGGCAAGGACTCGCAGAGATATCGCGACAAATTCTCACAGTCGCAGGACAGATTCGGCGAGGACAAATTGTCGAGCCCGAAGCGCGACGAGAAGCTTCACAAGAGCTTCCGACACGAGAGAGAGGACGCGTTCGTTGAGACGAAGACACTCGCGAAGGAAGTTACCGTTTACAGGGAAAAATCACGCTCGAGAAGCTCCGAGCTTGCCGGCAGTCAGGAGAGCAGCTCCACTGTGGCGAGTCGGGATTCCGATCAGGAGGAGGACTCGCCGAGGCACAAGGGCAACGTCGTTAGGTGGCACAGCTTTCAAAGAGGCTCACTGTATCCGGAACCTCTCGATCCTCTGTGCTCGCGCGCAATGGCGTCAATGTCTTGCGGCCAATTGTTGGTACTCCGAAAATTGGCTCTTCTGAAATTAACCTCGTGCATGGAACGCTACTGTCCCACTCATCGCACCGGATGGAACTGGGAATTGCCGAAATTCATCAGAAAGATCAAGAGCCCGGATTACAAGGACAAGACTGTGTTCGGCGTTCCGCTTCTGCTGTCCCTTCAACGCACCGGGCAGGCTCTACCAAAGTGCATACAGATCGCGCTGCGATGGCTCAGGGCCAACGCTCTCGATCAAGTCGGTATCTTCCGCAAGAGCGGCGTTCGATCGAGAATTCAAAAGCTCAAAGTAATGACCGAGACCCAAGGCGACAGCATCAATTTCGACGGTCAACAGGCCTTCGATGTTGCCGATCTCGTTAAACAGTATTTCCGCGAATTGCCCGAAGCTCTACTGACGAACAAATTGTCGGAGACATTCATCGCTATATTCCAACGTGAGTCTATTTTTTTTTTTTCTGTAAAAAAAAACGGTTTACCGTTTCTGCAACGGTTTCATGGGGATTTTTTTTTCGTACGCGCAGATGTACCTGTCGAGCTTCGTCCCGACGCCGTCCAATGCGTTTTGTTGCTTCTGCCGGACGAGCATCGCGAAGCTCTCGAGACGCTTCTCGACTTTCTCAACCACGTTGCGACGAATTCGCCGTACAATCAGATGACAGCGTCGAATTTGGCCGTTTGCCTAGCGCCCAGCTTGTTCCATTTCAATCACAGCAATCCGAACGTCACCAATCGATCTAGCAGCGTTTCGCCCCGAAGGCGAAAAACCGTCGGCATACCGGATCAGAGAGAACTCTCGGAGAACAAAGCCGCTCACGATTGTCTCTTGTATCTCATCAAAATGCATCGTGAACTATTCATGGTAATTATCGGCAAAAAGAAAACGAAAAATAATTTTTTATAGCGTTATCGACGGAATTGAAACTAATGTCATTTTTGGTTCTCAGGTTTCGTCCGACATGCTGACGCAGTGCCACTTCAACTACATGGAAGAAAGCGTACCGGTGGCTCTCGAGGAGCTCGGCACAGAGATGAAACAAGACTGGCGCGGTTATTTGTATGCTTGTACAACGGCTCTGTTGAAAGAAGCTCGTGAAAAGTGAGTTGAAGCTTTCGAACGTCTCACGCCATTATACGAGCCAATTATCTTCGATATTTAAGTAGCCCCAAAAGCGTTCGAGTGTAATGAAACGCGCGATTGTTGTTTATTTCCTCAGAAGCCGAGGCTGGGTTACGGTAAACAATCCCGCGGACACGAGCGTCGAGATGGCTTACAAGAAGGTCGGCGATGGTCATCCCCTGCGCCTTTGGCGCGTTTCAACCGAGGTCGAGGCGCCGCCCAACGAGCTTCTTCATCGTGTACTGCGCGAGCGTCACATATGGGATCCACAATTGTTGAAGTACAGGCTCGTCAACAAACTCGACGCCAACGCCGAGATATTTCAATACGCAGCTGGAAATATGAGCCCTTTACCGGCGCGGGATTATTGTGTTTTGAGGTGAGCGATTTTTTTTTTCACTAACACAATGATCGTAGTAAAAATGGATTCTATCCTATTGCTTTTTTTTTGCCAATTGGATTTTTATCATTTTTATTGTCGTTCAGATCCTGGCGAAATGATCTACCAAAGGGCGCCTGCGTCGTTGTGGAAACATCGGTCGAGCATCCGGACGCACCGGTGATGCTAGGCGGTACGCGAGGCATCGTATTGGCATCCCGTTATCTCATCGAGCCATGCGGAAGCGGAAAGTCACGAATCATGCATCTGTCGAGAGTCGACACAAAGTATGTATTATTTTTTCTGCGATATTGAAAGAAATTTTCCATTTACATTGAAGTGGAAATAAGCAAGTTTTATGAAGAAAAAAAACATATTGGTGCTGAATCTTTTTGTCATATAACAATGTGTGAAGTATTTCCCGTTGTTTCATTGTTTTTTTGTGTTCTTGTTGCAGAGGCCGAACGCCCGAGTGGTACAACAAGAGTTACGGTCACATAGCCGCATTGCATTTGAGCAAAATTCGCAATTCCTTCAAACACACGACCGACGGCCCGGAGAGCAAGGTTTGAGAATACGCCCCCGTACAATGCTCGTCATTGTACGTGTCCGAGGAGATCGAAACGGAAGCACAAATCGAGCCTGCCGAGGCTTGTGTACCGAAGCATTTGCTGATGGTCGACACTTTCATCGACGAGGACTAAAGTATCTTCGTCAATAATAAAAGCCAGAGGCTTTTCGAAACTAATCGGACCAAGAGACTGAGGTCTCGCGCGCTCGTAGACGAGACATCCGAAGAACTATACCGACCAATATATATATCGATGAAATCAACATCCGGCATCAAATATTTACGTGAAATAGAAATATCGGCGTTTACCTTATAATACCAATGCGAAATCTTGTCGTTGAGCGCGTAACCGTTAATTCCGAGTCAAGATCTCGTTAATCAATCGCAATGCGGCGACGTTCAAGAATGACGAGGCTTAGAATTACAGAACCAATGTTTTAGGATTAATGAAAAAAATTGAGACGCGATATATAACTTGAACGCTCGAAAGATCTGACATTATATATATATATATAAATATGTATGTGTGTGTGTGTTTCATGTTATATTGTCTCAATCGCGCAATGCCATTGGAATTATCGTTGTAAAAAAAAAAAGGAGCAAATTATCGAGAGACCACCAAAACTCTTTCGCCGCAAGTCCAAAATGCCTTCGACGCATAGATAGGCAGAATCGACACTTGTTAATTGAAAAGAAAAAGTAATTCGCGCCTATCTGTCGTTTCACATCGTTTATTTTTTCGGACCAAATGTCATTCTCATTTTCATCGTTTCTCACGTCATTGTTTAGCCTTAACGACGTGTATATTTTTAAAAAATAATGATAATCTGCGCACGTATCGGAAAGCAGAAAAAAGAAGAAAAAACATAGTGTTTGAATGTGTAGCGTATTTATGAATGTTTCTAGATCGTGGGGATTACCTTTTAGTCGTCGTTACCAAGATGTATGTTGTTCAAAACCGATCAATGAGTGTTAAAAAAAATGGATATAATGAAAAAAAAAAAGTGTAGAACAAAATTCCTCATCGACGCGACTAATCGAGCGATCGCCGATTTCTGTGCGACGTATACTCGATTCTATGTCTTAGGCAAAGGAAAGATGAAAAAACTAATTGTCGAAAAGACGTTGTTAGACGATACCTTAAAAGTACCTGGAAGTAAACAAAAATTGTCGGGACCTTCTACAAAATAGCCCAAAAAAGGAAAAAGTAAAAAAGAAAACTATATAATCCACATGCCGAAAGTATGCATAATACGATCCGATGGTTAACAGAAGAAAAAAAGAAGAGAATGCCACAAAACAATTATAAATGTATTTTATCATAATACTAGTCACTTACATTAGTTGAATGGACTTTCATGGATAAAAAGAAACGCATAAACAGAACAATTAAAATGAATGTATACTTTTTTATTCCACAGCATTATAACGTCATATATTTGAGAGATTTATCGTACGAAGAGAAAATATAGTATATGAAGTTGAAAGATTACAAAAAAAATGCAACTGTACAGATATATATTGAATATATAAATATATGATATTTTTGTGTCCAAACGCCAGTAGGAACGAGATTTACGAAACAATGTGTCGTTTTTTTTTCTTTTTTTTTTAAGTATGAACGTCTTTATTCTTTTAATTCTTGGGTTCCATTTGAAATATGTAAATATGTATATTATTGTATGATATTATGACACATGACGAATATATATTCATTAAAGAAAGTTTCTTCGATTGATAAGACACTCTTATAATACTTATTTGCATTCCCGATCCTCCCCGACATCGGCGTCAGACGTTTTTTCATAAAGCGACCAAAAACGTTTTACTGTTTTCCACGCACCGAATACGTTCGACGCGTTACGACGCAGCGACGCAGCCGGCTGTAATGCAACGTCCAGGGCACACATGTCGGCTTGTTTGATCAATTGACGCGGTCGTCTAGGCGACAACCGGCAGAGCGTTGTTTTTCGTGCATCGTCGTTCGCACCGCCTGATCCGTGTACTCATTTACATCCGATTCATTCACAACTCGAGGACTCGCGAGGTACTTCATACTTCCCGATAGTTGCGTCGCGACAAAAACAAATACGCGAAAAGAAATGGTACGATTGCACGTGAAAAAGGGCGACGAGAGTCAGTTTCTGTTCGACACGACTGTGGAGGCGAGCGTCGATGACGTTATACGCGAAGTCACCGCAATCTACAACGGCCGGCTGAAGATTTCCCGCTTGTGTTACGGTAAATTACAGAAATGACTAATCCCATCTAAATCGCACCGAGTGCCACGCGGCTTTTCCGATTTCTCGAAGATTCGCGACTCAACGGTTTCTTCGTGTCGAACTATATAGATTTGTTTTTTATCCGTTTCGTTAGAAATTGAAGAACTCGCGAAACACGGTACGATGCTGCCCGACAATATAATGGGACTCACGGACGAGCAAGTCGACGAATTGAAGTTGAAAGACGAGTGGGGCGAGAAATGCATCCCTTCCGGCGGTTGGACATTCAACAAGGACGTTATAGGTAAGAAAGTCGGATACATGACTTTTAGCTTTGTTTTCGAGTTTCCGATACGAATGATTGAACGAAGTACGCGAATATCGATGCCAGGTCGCCGCAACGGTCGCCAGCCGAACGAAGCTATGCAACAAGTGGTGAAAAAAACTATCGAAGACGCTCGCTCGATGACGTCGAAGGTAAGTACCGAAGCGGCAGACGACGCGCACCAAGGCGATGCGCGCCAGTATGCACGCATCTGTCGGCGTTGAATCACGCCGGTGTTTACGCGTGGGGTTTTCACGCTCAAACTCGGTATTTACCGTTCGTGTCCCGCAGAAATTGATTCTTCAAGACAAGTTGATGACACTGAAAATCGTTCAGGAGGCTTTGGATTTGTTACGGGGCGCTGTCACGATTGTTTATCCGATGGGTTTGCCGCCCCACGATGTCATACGTCAGGAGCTCGAAAATACCGAGGATCTCCAAGGCACACAGGCTTCTCTCGAGGTTAGAAGAGATCGAACTAAAGAAATGTCGACATCATTCATCGAACGGTCAATTATCGCAATTGAAGTACGAAAATAACGAAATTTCTTTTTCACTTCGATTTCGAGGTTATGGACGCGCAAACGGCTCAACTATGGTTTTGCGGCAAAGAATTATTACGGGGAAAGAAGCTCCGCGACTTTTTGGGTTCGAATGAAAAGACCAAAGTGACGGTGAAGCTGCACAAGCGCGGAACGGGCAAGCCCGGACGCGAACCGCTCATGTCGGAGGACGAGAGAAAACAGTTGATGATGCACGCGTTCAACCGCCAGGAACAACTGAAGGTAAGCTCGAACGTTTGATATTTTTGAAACTTTCCTGCGGTAAACTCGATTCCGGGCTTGTCTCCCGTTGGCAAAGCGAAACGGTCGGTTGCCACGATGGACGATCGATTTTCTCATCCGGCCGGCAAGTTCGCCGAGGGTGTGAAAATAACACCTGATCAATTCCCGGTAGTGTCGACGTTATCCTATTAGCAGATAGTTATCCGATTAGCGAGAACGCGTCGACTCTTTAGAGAAGTTTACGTTAAACTTTTATTCGCTTCGGACGACATTTTCACGATTTTGTTGAAAAAGATCCCTTTTTCTTTTAAATAAATTAGGAATTCGAGATATTGACCACGAACTCCAATTACCGAATAAATTAATAATCATTTATGAAATAAAATAGCATAATAAATAAATCAATACAATACAATAAATATATCAAAATTCTATAATAATAATAAATATATTAATTTATGATAACAAAAAATAATGATAATAATAATAATAATAATAATAAATATTATTATTATTTATTAATAATAATAATATTTATTATTATTATTATCATTATTTTTTGTTATCATAAATTAATATATTTATTATTATTATAGAATTTTTGATATTATTCTTTCGATTTGACTATAATCTTCGCGACGTTTCTAAGGATAATCGATCGATGATCGACGAAAAGCGAATATTTTTTATCTCATTTTCTCTGTAATGAATTCGATTGCGACAATGTTCTTTCGTGACGAAAGATCGTACGAGTCTCGGTGGCAATTTGTATCGCACACGATACGATATATTGTTCCATAAGTTTTAATGAGAATTCGATCGCGTAAAGGATAAGAAGATAAATAACGCGGCTCGGGTGTCTCGAGGGGCCACCAACGAGCCACTTGTCACCGACGATTGTTTCTTTTCTTGCTTTTTTTTCTAGAGTAAATATCACACAATAAAACGATAATTTGCGGTGGTATTGCCGTTCGTGAGATAGCAGTCGGGTTTCATTAAAAGTGCGAAACTATCGTTGCGGGATAATTTTCTTTCCGACAATATAATTCTGTCGTGCACAGACAGCGCGTTTGGCATTTAGAGAAAGAAAGAAAGAGAGAGTGAGCGACATCGATCCATCAGCTAGCGAAGAACGGAGCCGGGCCTCATCGATCGCTCTCGCTTCTCGCTGTTGTGTTTGTCTGCTTGCGTGAGGCTTGTCCTCGAAACACCCTTTTCCGTATATGGGGTAATGGATTTTAGAATTGCTTCGAGGAATGATAATGCCGCGAAAAACTATCCCACGAGGTGAATCGTCCAAACATCCAATTTTCTCGCGCATCGTAGTCCTTGCGACAACAAAATTTTAATCGACACTCTTAAGCACCGAGAAGTTCATAAACGCGACTGCGTCCCGCGTCGATCGCTTGTTTGTCCGTTGTCGAAATATTGATTCTTGCTCGGTACGAATATACCATTGAAAATATCGCTGAGCCAAGGTCAGAGAGACTTCGAAGACAAGCGTACGCTTCCCGTAAGCTCTTGAAGTTTTTTTTCTATCGACGTTGAAACATTCGAGCCAATATTGGATTTCTGGTCTCGATAAAGGGTTCAAATAAAATAAAAACACGAATCCAAGAATCTTAAGTAGGGTGATCGGATGCGTCCAATAGCCAGGCGAAGCTCGGTGCCGATACTCTAGCGCACATTCGAGCTTGGCCCATTTGGCCGAGTAGGAAATCTAAAATAAAACGCGCCATGTGTGTGATTTTAAAAAAAAAGTTCAATTCCCATGCTCTTATATCGTCGCCCGAGTACCTTTTTTCTTGCAAGATATAACTCGGGTTGATGCCGTCTAGCGGCGAAACCCGCTGATTGATGGCCCAACTTTGGCGTTGTATCGGCAACTGGTCAACTGACCGATTGAAGTATCTATTCGTCCCAGGATTGGCCTAAAATCGGCAAAAACGACTGGCTGGTCAATTGTTCGACCGAAATGTTCGACCGAGAATTTAGCTGAAATTGGCAAACTTGCGATTGGGGCGTCGATACTCGGACAAATTTCGACCTGAGACACGCAAACTGCCGATTGATGATCTCATACTTGGTTGAATATTGGAGATTCGACAATTGGCGCCCCAACACTGGCCTGATCATTGGTCGCTTTGTTCGATCGCCGAAACCCACGTAGAAAGATTCCTACGAATCTATAATTCCGAGCCTATGTTTGTAGAAAAATAAATTTCGAAGCCTCGGACTTTTTTTCCTTCGATCGACGGTACTTGTGCCGAATATTTATCGCAAATTCGCAATTTATTTTGATTCAATATTTGTAAACAAAATCGATCTCGAGCCGACAAACGCTTTTTCTTTCTCTCGTGACGCCCGTGCGTAAATTGTCCCACTTGCGCGGAGACTACATGATATCCCCTCGATCACTATGATAATAATAATAATAATAATGAATGGAGATGATAGACGTGTAGATTGTCTCGTTTGTTCCAGCATAAGCTTTTATCGATTTTGTGTCATCGACAGAGTCGGCACTTGCGTCGTCAGGTGTCCCGTGCTAAACGTAATTGGACGAACCTTTTCGACAACTGTAGATACACAATTTTCGGTAAGCAAGGGTGGGTCAATCGTGAACAGACTCGAGGGGGAAGGAAACCAAAGCGAGCGTTTGTTCGACCACTCGTGCGCAACGACGTTAGAAAATTAGTTAACGAGAAACTTCGAGATTTCCATTCGTGAAGGTTGTTTCTTGTTTATTTTTTTTTGGTCCAATTCAATCTACCCGTTTCGCGGCTACGTTAAGCTTCTTCGCGTAATCGCGAAATAACGTCGGTACGCTTTTGTTCCGTTTGCATTACAAAGTAACTGCTTCTAGTTAGCACGAAAGCTTTTCCCGGATAAAGTTGGGCGTTTCGGTACAACTCCCCCGCGTGCTATCATTTCGAAGGTTGCGGAGTGTCGTTGGGCATGTATGCATAAGGTACAACGGGGTAAAATGAGCACCCGGTGACAAAATGGGCTCACGAAGACGAAGATTGATTTTTAGAACTTCAAGAGAAAATCGAAATAATTAAGATGAAATCGAAAAAAAAGTATGTTGATCTAACTTCGGGATGGAATTTGAAAATTTTGAAATGAAATTGCAAAGAATACTTACAAAAAAAGGGCTAATTGTATTTTTTATGCGTAAACTCATTTGGATTTTTGTCTACCGAATATTTTTCTCGAATAAACTTTCGTCGGAATATGTGCTCTGATCGCGTTTCAACCCCGTGGTCCATTTTGCCCCCGCTCTCCCTTAGCCGGTAGGTACGACGAACTTGGGAAAACCGTTTCGTTTTCCTCGATTGAAAGGCCTCACGAGCATCGAGACTCGAGCCATCCGCGGGGGTTGCGAAAGCTCACCACGGTATATCTATATCGTGGCTTTCCATTTCGTTCGTCTCGAAGTGTAATCGTAACTTTGGCCGGTGTGGAGACGACGGTAAAAGCTCACCTTTTTACTCAGACCTTCGATGTATATACACTATCTGGATGAGGGGAAAATAATAATAATAATAAAACGAGGAAAAAAAAAAAAAAACGTAGACGCGCCGTTGGCGCGGATCGGCGCACTGGGAAATACCAGTGTCGAATGACGAGACTCACCGACCTCGTATTTCGGAGCACGTATCTGAACTCTTCGCGGAAATTCCACGAGAGTAAATCATCACGGCGTGTTATGACCCTCTTCTTACACGTAACTTTCGTGTCTGACTTTAATCGTTTATCAATAGGGATCCTCCCGAATGGCGACGATATATAAAACTCCCGTCAGATGCGAATGTTTTATTAATAAGAAAAAAGTTTCTTTATTCATTATCATTATTTAAAAAAATGATCTTATAGCAATAGTAATAAAATGCATAATGATTATTTTTAGAAGTGTGTCACGATCTGAAATTAAAAATTGTTTGCAAGGAGAAAAAAAATCTGAATTGCAAAATTCTATCGCAATGTTGCCTCTCGAAAAATGCGAATTTTTGCAATAGTTGCACAGCCACGACCGAAGGGAAGCGCTTACAGGCTCCTTCATAATGAACTTACCGTCCATTAATTTGTATTCCCGGAATCGTACGGCAAGCGAGGCTAATATTATTTTGAAAGATAGTGTTCCCCGGTGACATCGTCGCCGGGGAAATATATCAAAAGCACGCGACTCTCTGTGCGCGGAGAGAATTCAATATTCCGTCGTGACGCGAAATGTTCGCTTATAATAGGTGCTCGGCTTTCGACGAGCTCTCTCGTTCCGATGAATGGCATTAAAAGTGATTCACGAGGGTGGCACGTACCGGCACCCTTGAACCGAGGGCTCATAAAATAATCATCTTTCATCTGTTATATTTGTTTAATGCGTGCCTGGTGCCAGAGATTTGGCCCTCCTTTCTTTTTTTTCCCACCAAAAAATAAAGCAAACATTTATCTTTCACACAGTCGATTCAAACGGCTGCTTCATTATTTATAAACCGTTGAAGCAAGAAAAAAATCGATATGACTAATTTATTAGCGCTAGTATTATTCTTGTCGCGTACTCGTTACGTGCTCGGAGGCATCGGCGTGCGTATCGATCCTCCCGGCGGCACGACAAGTTGCTCGACAGCCTCGTCAAGGATTAATCAGTCTTGTAGTACATAAAGCTCGGGAACACGCACTCTATCTGCTGTGAAAATCACACGGCGAGTTATGAAATTTTTCTCCAATCCCAATTAGATAGATCCGTTATTATTATTGCTATTATAATAATAATCATTACAATTTCCGGGATATTGATTCGGTCGAGGGAAGCTGGTAAAAAGAAATTGATACACTCGTTTATAAAGACAAATTGGCCATTACCGCCGGTAGACTTTTTTTTTTATTGTAGAAATAACGTGACGATAAAAGCTTCACGACATCGATATGACGACGAATATGTACGAGAAACATCTTGCGTAGAATGTCGTTAACAGTTTTACAAAGAGAGGCGTTCGATAGGCAACATTTATCATACGCAAAAAAATCTGCATCTTAATTAGACTCGCTATTTAAAACAGTATTTATAAGTTCTTTTTTCTTGTTTTTTTACGTACTTTCACATTAGTAACATTTTGTCGGTGGTAATTTTTATTATTTCGTATATAATATGGCCAGTATTGTTTTTTTTTCGTTAAAAAAATGTTCTTTTTTTTTTGTGTATAATATCGAAAAACTATATATCCGATGAGTATTCTTCGTTTTATGATTCTAATCTCGAGAATAACCTCGTTGTATCAGACAAAAAGTACGTCGGCATTTTTTAAATATATTTATGTATGTATAATATATATATATATATAAATAGAGCACAGTGCAAGGGGCGGAGGAGCGGAGGCTCGCTGTTAGTTAGAATTTATGACATGAGCCTTATAATATGAGAAAATCCCCTCCATAAATAACGCTATTTCTACCATATGTATAATCGATCGTGTGTCGTATCCTGCATAGACATATATATTCAGTATACATTATTATACTCATTATTATATAATAGCTGCATATACATACATGGAAGAAGGCACATAGAGTACTAACGAGGACTTGGGAGAATTACATTTTTTTTTCACGCACGTGGAAATATTCGAGATGAGTGGTATTTGAAATTTTTATCGATCTTCTCTATTCTCGATCCAAGAACAAAATCCCTTTTAACGTTTGTTTTTCTCACACAAATGTTGTCCAGAAATTTGCATTTCATCGTTTATTTCTCGATCACTTCTGTTCTAAAATTTGCGCGATTTTTCAATGAAATTACGAATTTTTCGTGTGAACAAAAAGTGTTTTCAAAAGACAAGACGCGTTACAAGAGCGCGATTAGATTTTTCTGTAACATCCACTCTTTCGAATAATCGTAGGCAGAATTATTGCACATCGGCGCTCTTGAGCGATTGGCTTGTTCTTTGTTTTTTTTTTTTCGTTGATATTGAACGATTATTCTTGAGGTAGCACGTCCGGTACAGTCCAGTTAAACCTGGAATTCGAAGAGAATATCGCAGGGTAATTTGTTGAACAATTAATTTTTTCATTCATTTGTCAATAAAATGTTGATATTATTATGCAGTATCGATCTTTGCAGCACCTTCTCTATGGCTGATTTTTCTCAGTTTTTATCCCATTGAGAAGTGTTTGAAATTCTCTTTGAATCTCACCTTTGGCCGGGCTTTACCGGACCAACTACCTTAGCATTTACGATTTATTTACTACTACGGCGACACGCTACGCAGTCTTCTACGCTATAGCTGAAATATACACGTGAGACAAACTATAGGATGTGTATATCACTTAAAATAGTAAAGCTTTGTTCCTTTCGATTTGAAATGAAGTGTTCCGTTTGATCATTTGGTCATTGTATAGCCCGGCTATCGTTTCGTTTATGTTAAATTCAGTCTGTACTGTATAAATATCCCGGTAAACGTTCGAATATCGAATATGATAATGGGAAAAAAAAATTAACTATCATCTCGGGAAGTCATGAATAAACAGGAATGAGCGAAATCGAATTCTCGAAATAAAAGCAGGAAGGCGAATTTTCGAAAAATCGATAGTACACTTCTTTGATTTCGCGATAAATGTATCAGTTTTATTCCTGCAAGTTGATAGAAAAATAATATCATTAAGGTTTGAATAGAAAATGAAAACACGCACACGCACCCGATAAAATTCGTGAAAAGTATAAACAGTGTTTGCGCGTAACATCGAAGGCAGCGGTTATGTTGATTTTTTTCAGTAAAATTACATTGGCCCCGCGCTTCCGCGAGTAGCAGCGCTATGTTATAGATGTATATATGTATATCCTCGACTCGAAGCAGTTTCCGGACAACTTCGATAGCCGCGGGGGAGAAATTTTTCTGTGGCTATTACGGTGGGTGGATGAATGAGACACGGCGTGCAATGCCCTGGAGAATCTTTCGGATCGAAACCGTACCGTGTGAAATATCGCGTCGGCGCGCATCGAAGAGATGTCCGATAATTTTTTTTATTGCTATTCCGTTAATGTACACCCTGCAAACATATAGATAAATATCGATCGCGATCGTTTCGTTTGTTTCGAGAAACAAATAAAAAAGGATTGATTTGTTCCGATGAAAAATAGCAGAGAAACTTTTGCAAAAAGTTCCAATTTTTTTTCTAATGGCGTTGTAAACGAACCCGATGAATTTGCGAGAAATCAAAGTGAATCTTCGGCATCGTCGGCGTCTACCAAGGGAAGTCGTTCGTAATTTCCGACATTGTTAACGGCAGGCTTAAACTGCTAAAGTGCCAAGCTTCTTATCTCGCTCTCGTTGGTCAGCGTTTGAGGTGTCGTCGAAGTGCTGGCTTCGACGAGGCCCTCGTCTTCGCCCTCGTTCGTCTGTCCCTCGGTGCAGTATCTGCAACGCATTTTCGCATCGTCGCCGACTTGCACCGAGCGCGTTATGATGACCAACGTTGTCAGACTGACGACGAAGAGAATCGTTGGCACGATAGTGGCGATTAGTAGCTCGGTTCGCGTCTTCTTGAGATCGAAGCGCGCTACGACGAAGAAAGAATCGTTCTGCGAATAGAAAAGCATAGAGGCTATAACCGTGTTTACTCGCGCTTACAATACTTTCTCCTTCTCTTTTTTTTCGTTGCGTGCGAACCCGGAATAAGCTTCGTTAGCTGCATTATATATGAACATTGATCTGGCCAAGCGGGCGTCCTATGTAGGCCCTCTATCTATAACCGTTGTCTCTGACTCTCGTGACGAGCGGCGCATTGTTCTTTGTTCGGTAGGGTATTGCGACAATGTAATACAACGATTCGCACTTTGAAATGTTCGCACCGGGAGACGCGAAGGTAAACGCGCCAATTACTGGCCGCTTTGCTCCGATCACACGGTCCGCTCGGAAATAAAACAAATCTATAGATATTGAATCGAATGACAATGCTCAAGCCCCAACCGTTCGAAATGAAAGCTTGAAATGCCTATCTAGCGATATACGTGTGATAACTTCCAGAATTTGTAGTTCAATAACCTTTTTACAAAGTGGTCCATAACTGGGCCAATGCCGCAAGACGATTTTCATTCCAAATTCCTCGAGAAAAACAAAATTTAATGAAAGGCGAAGCTTCATATGATAATAATTATAGCATTGGCATATCGGTTTTCAATAATTTCAATATAGAAGTATACGACGAGAGATTAAATGAAATTTTACGATACGCGATTGAACGCCAAGTCTTACCTTGTTATAAAAACACGGATATCTGCTCTGGGCCGTATGATTGTCACCGTCCCGTCCGTGACTGGCGAGAAAGTCGCGACACTCGCCTCTGAGTGTGTTGACGCAACCCTCCAAATTGATGTATAGCCTCGAAGTGTTATAGATTGTGAGAGAATGTTGAGAAGGTACGTAGACGTTCGTCGGATCGACAGGATTGTCGAGGCTCTTCTCGTACACCGTGAGGAAAGTGGTGAAATTGACGTAAGGATGGGGTATCGTTGAATCGTCGACCAGAGTTCCGTTCACGCAATCCTCCGTTCTACAAAGGATTAAATAGCGTTTCTGGAATTTACGCTTTTCATCGGGTTACCCTTGGTTACCGCGGGTCTTTGAACCTCGAACAACACCGTCGCTCGCACACCTCCATCGTACATTCTTTCGATATCAAGAGACGCGCGAGCGTCGGGACGCCAAGTATTTCAAAAGAATAATATGTACTGGGGAAGCTCCGGCCCCCTGCGCGATTCCCGCCTTCATTTTTGCCGGTTCCTTGCTTTAATAAACTTGTATAGGATATTCAAAACTATAATCTATTATACTTTGATATTTCTTAATATTATAAATAGATCCCGCCGTCGTGTAAAAAAAATTGAACTTTAGAGCCCGTTTCAAGCCAAGGGAGGACAAAATATTTTGGGTCATGGGGTCTGACAGACCTCAATCACTTGGCGTGGCAGTCTCGTAACTCGACATCTTTAATATATCTTTTCCCGATTCATAATGGAACTTTTTTTTTTTCTTATTTCGTAAAAAAACTCTCGAATTCTCCAAGATAAAGGCGTAAACATCTTTTCCCATTTCCAATCTCTTCTTCAGTTCTAACGTCGTTCTGTTCTTTTTTCAATGTCTTTATCTTTATGTGTATATATCCGTTGTCTTGTATGCACTGTGAATTCATACCCTTACCTAATGTCCGTGCCGTCCCTGGTAACTCGAAAACAACTGGCGATGATGGTCCGCGACTGTCCGTCGTCCCATATCTTCACGGGTTCGTCTAGACGCGTACCCGGAAGATTTCCATTCGCCTGGTTTAGCGCCAAACCGCTCGTGCACCGCGCGGCAAAGACATTGTCGTCCTGCATGAGAAAAACGTTCGCGTTCGATGTGCCGATTTTCGGACAATAACGATCGCACGAGAACGGCCGTTTTATCTTGGTGCAACGTGAATTCTGGCAGCTGAAGAAACCATTCAATTTCATGTTATCCTTCTCGCTGTCTATCACGATACCGTCGGCTTTGTGATGGCACAGCATCAATTCGCTCATGTTCGCGCAATGACCGAGGCTGCAGTTGAAAACACCGGCCAGGCTGCTGCACTCGCTACCGTTATTGCAATTGTATCTCTTCAGACCTTGCAAATTTACCTAAGCACAAAATCATCGGGTCAGAAAACCTAAAGAAATGAGAAACTCAATCGGTTTATTCTCTTTCTTGCAAGAATTGCTTGATTTTTTTTTTATAAACAATGTTTTCTTTCTATGATTTTTTTTAGGGGAAGTGGATAAAGAATAGGTTTTCGAACAAGCGACAAGTTATCTGTCCCCGAACGTGAAATTTTACGATCTCGGCTTGTCGTTTCGCAGGCATTTGACGCGAGACCCGCGTTCCCGGTTGCTAGAACTCGTTGTCTGCGGACTTGAACGAAGCGCGTGAGAATCGCGAACTGGGAGGGCGCTAACGTTGCGCGAGCGCTGCGTTCCGCGGCGGCCGATTTCGCGACCGACAAGAAAAACGAGCATCAGATCGCAGCGAGACATCGGCAAACAAACACACTTTCAATTTCGTCTTTGTAATATTTCCTCTTGTGTTTTCTTTAAAATATATTATCGTTACATAGACTCGAATCTTTATCTATCCAAACATTGGTCCTAACCGACCGGATTCAAGTACATGAAAAAAGCTATGGTCGTGATACAGTCCACGAAAATACACTGAAAAACATCGAGAGCAAAGAAGCGTCCCGAAACAAACATGGCGGACGTAACAAGCCTTCGCAAGCAACGCGGGATCGTGAAAGGGAAATTGACGCGAATCAAGACAAAGGTTGAGCAAGTTCAAGAGGCCGAAATCAATCGAGAGGCAGCCGAAGAGTATTTAGCGAGGTTAGACGATATCCGAAGCGACTTCGAGAAAATACATCTCGCGATCGTCCTCGCCGGCCAAGGAGAAGCAGCGGGACCGACAGTCGCAGACACTTCGGAGGAATCGGATTTCGAAGAAAGGTATTTCGAGTTAAAAATCAAGTTGAAACAGTGGTTGAATAGGCTGCCAGCACAGCGACCCGACGCACAAGCATCGTCGGCAAGCGAAGACGCGTTGAATCGCGTGCTGCAGCAGCAAAACGAGCTGTTGCGACAGCTGAGCATCAGGCCTACCGAGACGAGCTCGCAAGATGGCGCGCCGCACGCGTTCACGAGCGGCAACAGCGACGCTGTAAATAGGCTATTCGAGCAGCAAACAGCACTGTTGCGTCGATTCACGGAAATCGGCGGCGGCGCCGGCAATCAAGAATCGAAGGTCAAACTGCCAGTGGTCAAGCTTCCGACGTTCGACGGGCGAACAGAAGAATGGAAGCGTTTTTTCGAGACGTACACGTCGCTGATACATTCGAACGAAAGTATCCCGAACGTACAGAAATTTCAATATCTCGTCACGTCGTTGTCTGGTGCCGCGGCAAAAATAATCGAATCGATCGAGCTAACGAACGAAAATTACGAGGTCGCGTGGGGGTTGCTCAAGAAACGTTTCGACGATCCACGGGCGATCAAGAAGAAGCACATCCAGTGTTTATTTTCGATGCCGAAAGTAGAGAAAGAATCCGCAGCTGCGATTCGAAGCCTCATCGACTACACGTTGAAGCACTTGCGAGTTCTGAAATTGCTGAGATCGCCAACGGATTCGTGGGACGAACTCATAATTCACATGATCGAAACCAAGCTCGACGCGACGACGCTGCGTGCGTGGGAACAAGAAGGCAACACGGCTGAGGCAAAGCTGGACACTCTGACGGACTTTCTCGAAGCGAAGTGCCAAATGTTGGAGCGAATCGAGGCAAGAAACAAGGAAAAGGAAGCTCCGAAGAAGTGTGAGCCAGACAAGCAAAAAACGAAGACTCGTAGTCAAACAAAAACTGCGGACGGCGAGAAAGGCGTCGCGCTAGCTACGGGAACCGACACGGGTAAATGCTATCTTTGTCACGGCGATCATTTCTTGTACTTCTGCGAGAAATTCCTAACGATGTCGATCGAGGACCGAGTCAAGGAGGTTCGTCGATTGAAGCTTTGCATCAACTGCCTTCGCAACGATCACTTCGTGAAAACTTGCAAGATGGGATCTTGCCGAGAATGCTCGGGAAGACACAACACGCTGTGTCATCGCCCGACAGGCGACAAAGCAGATCAAAAGAGTGAAGAAAGCAGCGAGCCGAAAGCTCAAACCTCGAGCGACGCAGCGAGCAATAACGTAGTTGTTCACCACGCAGCAAATCGGCCCGCGAGAATCCACGTGCTCATGGCCACGGCGGTTGTCAACGGAAGACATCGCAATGGATCCATCATGCCAATGCGTATCCTTCTCGATAGCGCTAGCGAAGCGCATTTTATTACGCAATCGGCATGTACTAAACTGGGCGTCAAACGCGTACAAACCTCTGAGACAGTCACAGGACTGAGCGAAATCGAAAGCGTCATAAAAGAAAGTTGCGAGGTTAATTTGCAGTCGAGACATTCAAAGTTCGGCGCAGTTGTTCGTAGTTTTGTCGTGCCAAAAATCACAAAAAACTTGCCATCATTCGAGATCGATTCCACCGCGCTTAAAATCCCGTCAAATATAAAGCTCGCGGATCCGGAATTTTACAAAAGAGGCGAGATCGACATGCTCATCGGTGCAGAATTTTTCTTTGATTTGCTTGACGAGGGAAGAATTAGTCTTGGGGAAAAGCGACCGGTGCTGCAAAATACTAAACTCGGTTGGATAATTGCTGGAACTATCGAATGCGCGTCGCGAACGACTTTGCTTTGCAATCACGAGAAAATAACGACGCTGACATGCTCGCGGGAACGATCCGAGGCACTCGATCAAACGCTAAAGAAATTTTGGGAAATCGAAAATTGCCAATACGACGCGAATCGAACTCCATCCGAGGAGGCACGCGAAAGCGAGAAGTTTTTCGAGCAGACTACGACGCGCGACGATACCGGGCGTTTCGTAGTACGACTTCCGTTCGTCGAAAATCCGATCGCGTTAGGCGAGTCCCGAGAAACCGCAAAAAAGCGTTTGCTACAGCTCGAGCGCCGCTTCAAGGGCAACAAAATATTGCAAGATAGATATGTGGATTTTATGCGTGACTATGTCGAAAGCGGGCACATGTCGCCGACGGCTGATCGAATTGGGAAGCGCGATCGCCCAATAGTCTATCTGCCGCATCACGGCGTAATTAAAGAGTCGAGCACAAGTACGAAACTTCGCGCAGTCTTCGACGCGTCGAGCAAGACTAGCTCGGGAAAATCTCTTAACGACATCCTTCGCGTGGGACCGACGATACAAAGCAGCTTGTTCGAAGTTGTCATTAGATTCCGTTTTTATAACGTCGCGCTAACCGGGGACATCCGACAAATGTACCGGCAGGTGCTCGTGCACCCAGACGATCGAGATTGTCAGAGAATACTCTGGCGTTTTTCCACTGACGAGCCAATACAAGATTTTCGATTGAACACTGTAACTTACGGACAGGCTAGCTCGGCGTACTTAGCGATCAGATGTATTCTTAAGTTAGCTGAGGATGCAAAACATGAATTTCCGACGGCGTCACGAGTTATACTCGATCAGACTTATGTAGACGATATACTAGCTGGCGCGGACGACGTCGAAGGTGCTGCAACTCTGTGCGAGCAGATTACGACGGTGCTGAGGTCCGGCGGCTTCGAGGCGCACAAATGGTGCTCCGACCGCCACGAGACTTTGGAGCAAGTACCGCAGCATCGCAAGGAAGATACGTCCAAGTTCAGTATCGACGCAAATGATACGATCAAGACGCTCGGGCTCGAATGGAGACCGGCCGACGATCAGTTTCAATTCCGCGTGCAGGAAACGAAGGCTGCGAAGACCAAGCGCGAAGTACTGTCGGCTATCAGCAAGTTCTTCGACCCGCTGGGAATGATCGGCCCTATAATCACATCAGCGAAGTTGATAATGCAGGACGCCTGGCGAACAGAACGAAGCTGGGACGAGCCTCTCCCGGCGGCGCTCGTCGAAAGATGGGACGAGTTTCGGCGCGATTTAAGCGAAGTGGAAACGCTCTTTCTTCCGAGGCGCGTGATTCCAGATCAACAGGCAACGAAGATTTACCTGCAGGGATTTTGCGACGCGTCCGAGGTCGCTTATGGCGCATGCGTCTATGTCCAGGCAATAGACGTGTGCGGCAATCTTACTTCGCGGCTGTTGTGCTCTAAGTCGCGCGTGGCGCCAATCAAACCGTCGACAATCCCGCGCTTAGAGCTCTGCAGCGCGGTGCTGCTCGCTCATCTCATCACCAACGTTCGACGAGAGGTACGAGTGCAAATCGATGGCATCCGGGCTTGGTCGGACTCGCAAGTTGCGCTTTGGTGGATCCGCGGCGATGTTTCGAGATGGAAACCATTCGTTGCCAATCGAGTCAACGAGATCGTCGAAATGTTGCCTGCGGAGCACTGGGATCACGTGAGAGGCACGGAGAATCCTGCCGACTTAATCTCTCGCGGCACAACTTTGCGTCAGCTCAAGAACTCGGCGTTGTGGTGGTCGGGCCCGCCGTGGCTGCTAGAGAAAGATGCCTCAGCGTCGAGCGACCTTCAGGCAACCGAGCCATCGGACGAAATATCCGAGTTGCTACAAGCGGAAGAGCGGAAGAAATCGCAAGCATGCGCTCTCGTCCAAGAAGATAATTCGCTACTGCAAGAGCTCATCATCAAGTTCTCTTCGCTGACTAGCATCGAACGCGTTCTCGCGTACTGCGTGCGATTCGTACGTAACATCAAGAAGCCGCCGGCCGAGCGAGATTTGTCGCGGCTATCAGTCATCGAGCTACGAGAAGCACACTTGCGACTTGTCCGGCACGTGCAAGCAACGGAATTTCGAGAGGAAATCACCGAGCTCAAGAAGAAACGCGGTTTGCAACCCTCCAGCAAGATTCTGCAGTTGAATCCTTTCCTGGACGATCGCGGAGTGCTCAGGGTGGGCGGCCGGCTGCAATACTCATCGTGGACGTTCGAGCGCAAACATCCAATTATCTTGCCGGCCGGAACGCGATTTTCAAAACTGCTGTTCGAAAGAGAGCATCGTCGATTGTTACACGCTGGACAGCAGCTCTTGCTATCTTCAATAAAGCAGCAATACTGGCCTCTCCGCGGACGCGATTTGGCTCGACAAATTTGCCACGACTGTATGTGCTGCGCCAAAAATAATCCACGAGAACTAGAGCAATTAATGGGGCCCTTGCCGAGTGACAGGGTTTGCCCGAGCCGCCCATTTACGGCCACCGGCGTCGATTTCGCCGGCCCAATCGTTACACTCGTCAAGAAGGGACGCGGACGGAAAACCCAGAAGTCCTACGTGGCATTATTTGTATGCTTCGCAACAAAGGCCGTGCATTTGGAGGCTACAAGCGAGCTCACCTCTGCTGCATTTCTCGCGACACTTCGACGCTTCATCGGCCGACGTGGACGCCCGCAGCGATTGTACAGTGACAACGCGACGAATTTCGTTGGCACTGATAACGAGTTGCAGGAAATTCATCAATTCCTGAAAGCCCAAATCAAGAACAATATTGGAAACGTCTTGGCCAACGAAGGGATCGAGTGGACGTTCATTCCACCTCGCTCGCCGCACATGGGCGGTCTGTGGGAGGCGGGGGTGAAGTCCTGCAAATATCACTTGAAGCGAGTGATGGGAAACGCGCTATTCACTTTCGAGGAATTGTCCACCGCATTGGTTCAAATAGAAGCCTGTCTCAATTCCAGGCCAATCACTGCCTTATCCAGCGACCCGTCGGATCTGCAGCCTCTTACACCCGCACATTTTCTCGTGGGAGGGCCGCTGACAAGTCTCCCGGATATCGACGTGACAGACGTCCAACTAAATCGATTGGATCGCTGGCAGTTGACCCAGAGAGTTCTTCAAGATTTTTGGAAACGGTGGGCGGCAGAGTACCTCACCAGTTTGCAAGGCAGAACGAAATGGAAGAGAGAACAACATAATCTCAAGATCGACGACTTGGTGCTGCTCCGCGAAGAAAATCTCCCTCCGTTGCGATGGAAACTGGGACGAGTATTGGAGCTGCATTCGGGCAAAGACGGCTTAGTCCGAGTTGTCACCGTTCGCACTGACAGCGGAAACTTCAAGCGAGCGATCGCAAAATTGTGCAAGCTGCCCTTCACTTCGACCAATAATGAAGAAATTAGCGATGCTAATTTGGTGGGCGGTATGTCTGCGGACTTGAACGAAGCGCGTGAGAATCGCGAACTGGGAGGGCGCTAACGTTGCGCGAGCGCTGCGTTCCGCGGCGGCCGATTTCGCGACCGACAAGAAAAACGAGCATCAGATCGCAGCGAGACATCGGCAAACAAACACACTTTCAATTTCGTCTTTGTAATATTTCCTCTTGTGTTTTCTTTAAAATATATTATCGTTACATAGACTCGAATCTTTATCTATCCAAACACTCGTAGTTACGAAGTTACGAAGGGTTTGAGACGGGATGGTTGAAATAGCGAGATAACCATGGTAACGGTTCCGAACAACCCCGCGGCGATACGCCTTTCGTAGTTGAGGAGTCACGAAAAGCCGAGCGTCTGGTACACATATCATTTCTTTTTTTTTTGCAACACATTCAGTGGTATTTCAGTGCTGCTTTCATTCCGGATATAGCATATCCATCTTCATGCGAGAGAATACGGAACTGCGGATACGCGAAGCTCAACGGGATTTAGGCAGAGAGGGGGTCATAAAAGATGGATCCTTTTGTTTTTACCTGAGGACACGGAACGCTCGCGAATTTCGAGCAATTCTTCAGCAACAGATCCGTCCCGTTTCGTCTCACTGTCGCGTGTATTTGAGGACAAAAACCCGTCGTCTTCGTCAAGCACCATTCGCCGCAACTCGCCCAGGCGCAATAATTCACCAGTGTTGCATTGACCGTTTGGCACATTACCGGATTCGGTTCGATGCCCGCATTGAATGCTCTGCAAACCGAATTTCCAAAGATGCAATCAAACCTTTGCCCGCCACGTTAAGGTCGTCCTTGCGCGCAGCGTTTCGGAACTCGAATCACGAATTTCTCGACGGTGAACAAAATCAATATCCAAACAATTTTCGCGTGTATTATGTACTCGCGAAATTACCGGTCGAGTCAACCGAAATTCTTAAAGAAGGTTTCATTGATGGAAAGAATTTCTGAAGCTTGAACCGTTGAAAGAAGAGTGAAAGGTTCATTTACACGTGCGTAGTCAGTCGGAAAATTGGTAATCTTTTATTTGTATAAGGCGCGATAGAAGCCCGAATGGGTCGGTGAATTTATCGTTCCGGATCAACAGCGCAAGCACCCTCTTCGCGTTAATATATATAGAAAAAAAAATATATATATACACCCACACACAGTAAAGACCCCATTTCACGTGAAGTATTAGCGCAATCAAGTGAAAAGCACGATTGATAAGTATCGCGTAATAGTCGTTTATTTTTCTTTCTTCTTTTATTTCCCGCGAACGTATCATAAGTCTCAATCTCACGAAGATGCAATTAAGAGAAGTTCGATTAGAGACGGATTTCGTTGTAGAGCCAACCGAGCCAAGGTCAAGACAGACGCGGGATCGACGTCGACCGTGATTTAATTCGACGCGGCACAATTTACGACGATTTCACTTAGTTCCGGGAAACTTTAACTTTTCTTATTTCCACATTCGTGAAACAATTATATAATTTGCCGGGAAAACAATGAAATAAATGAAAATCAATGAGAATAAAAATATTGATTGATATTAAAAATCATTGAAGATTTAAAAAAAATGTTATTTTTACCTGTGGGAAGGCATGTAGATGGCAACGCTCAGGTACACCAGGGCCACGCAACTGATCACTATTGTGAATTGGCAGAAACATATGCTTCCGCATATTCTACGATCTTGTTCCGGTATCATGCGTTGCTTGTACTTTCGTCCCATTTTATTTCGTTGACAATTACTAATACCACTTTATTCTAAATGTAATATGCTATGCAGAACCTAATAATCGTAGTAATCTTTCTATATTCTCTGGGCGCGATTCGCGCAATTCAACATTATTTCGATCCGATACTCTATAATCTTTGAAAAATGTTCCCTTCAACGTCTTCTTTATCTGCACTTTCCTTTGACCCGTTAACTCTGTTCATACTCTACATAAATGCGTCTCGCAATCTGTACAAGGTATTTTCCATGGCTTATTAAATTTCATCACGCTTCTCCTTTGATCCTTCGACCTCGTGCCGGTTTTTTCTCTCTTCTTTTCTCGTTAAGATATCGTCATTAGCCAGGTTTATCGTGACCCGTAAAAGAGTCGTTCGATTAAATCAACAAAATCTTACGAGGCGGAAAAAAAAAGCTTACGAAATCTGATTCGAAGTTATGGCTCGAAGTGCACACGCCAGCTCGCCTCGTTCGTTTAAAATTCATCGATAACAATATTTACCCCGGCAACTAAGTAACACGGAGAGTATATTATATAAGGGATGAAAAAAAAGAGCGTGCTTCAAGCGAAATGGGACTTTGCCCTTTAAAAATGATAGCTCCTCGGCCGCACCTTTACCTCAACGCGCTCGCTATATGGCGCGGAAAATTACCTTAATGCACTTGGGAGCATCGCTAAGTATTAACTTCGTTACATCACCATCAACCGTCGCCTCTCACCTCCCCCTTGTACTTTTTCCTCTTTCGCAAATAGGTTTTGCCTCGTGCGATATAGAAAGTTTTAAAAAATTTCTAATTGATCATTAACGCTCGCAATTGCTATTTAAATTCTTTTCTATTTGATCACAATTATTTTATGTATTCCACTCGTTTCGTTGTAAAACTGTGCGTATAGACCTTTTATATCTATTTATATGGAAAAAAAACAACAAACAACGCTGATTATAATTATTGAACTCTTTCGCAACTTTGTTCCCCGAGGGCTTTGGCCTCGTGGTGGCTTTGTAAATTACAAATTCTCCACAACTTCTTTGCAACCGAATTATCTCTCGCGATCCCGCTGAATTATTAATTATCTATCCGTCGACTGAAGCCCTTTTCTCTGTTCGAAATATTGTGAAACAAAATCTCGAATTTATTGTTTATATTTTAGTATCTAAATTTTTGGAACTGCCGAAAAAATGTGTCGTCGCAAATATAATTTTATCCGGAAATGAATTAAAAGATTCTGACATGAATTCTGCTTCTTTAAAAATAACTCGTTGTACAAAGCATTCGGTGTGGTAAGACGCAACGCGATATAGTTACGCGTCCACGCCGGAATATTGTAAACATCGGAACGTGCTTGATGCGTTGCTGGTGTCGTCGCGATGCTGAGCGGTTCGTTGCGGCGATGATAATCGATACTTCATCGATTGCGATTCGCGCGTGTGTATTTATATATTTACAGATCTATCCAGCTCCTTGGGGGTTTTTCTTTTCGTGCACAAGTCTAAATATCCACAATGACACTCGGCAACGAACTCATTTCCGTCCATCCTTTGCACGTGCAACGACGCATCTCTCGTTCACTCGAACCGACCAAATTTCTTCGTTCCAACTCCGTCGTTGCGCAAAGTTCGCGAACACTTTGGACAACTTGACGCGCTCTCGGTAAAATTTGTAAAAAACGTTTCCTTCGTTTCTTTAATCCTTAATTCGCGAATGGTGTTTATTGAGTCGAGCGAAAAGACCACGCGACCCGAGAGAGCAGACCTCGCGACTGGCGACTGTTTGAATCCGATGGAAGCAACTCGTCTATATACTACTATCGACGGCGAGACGCTCGCGATGCGTACGCACGAGTAAGGGAGAGATAGAGGTGCGTGGGTGTTCACCAAGGGGTTTACTGTTCTACGCTTGTCGCTACGGTCAGGGAAAGGGGGGCAGGGGGGTGAAAAAACTTGCGCCCGCGCAACGTGCCGTCGGGTCGAGCTTGCGCCCTCAACTCTGTCTCTTGTATCACTCAATTCAGCGGGGTTTTGCTGGAGTTCGTTAGACCCCGAGAGAAAGCTCTACTACGGTTCTGTGTATATATGTAGCGTAGAAACCTCGAACGTTTCCTCGATTGCCCTCGTCGAAAGGTCAGACGAAAAAGCTTCCGGTTAAATACGTAGGGTAGCGCGCTTTTGGTCTTTCCAACTATATTTCTTTGGCTGGCCCCTCACATGGTAACGTCGATGTCACGGTCATTCACCAACAGTCAGCACTTATCACGCTCTCGATTTATAACATGCTTTTCAGAGCACCCATTTTTTTGCAGTGCTGTGTATTTTTTTTTCTATCAAGAAAGACACAGAGAAAGTTCTTGTTGAGTGAACATTTTTTGGGAACCAACTGTGTTGATTTTGATGATTTGTATGAAAACTAAATATTGACGCAAAGGTGTTTCACTGGTATGGAAAAGCCTTTGAAGGTACTATCTGTGATACATTCCGATATCCTCGTGCCACTCTACCCTATCTGTGGACATCAATTTTTATACAATTTTTTGTACGAAAAAAATGACATTATTTAATGTTACGGTGATAAAGGCCAAAGGGCATATAAGGCTGTATACAAAGATAGAAGAAACGTCTTTCAGCCTTTGGTGAACAAGTTTTTATTTGCACGATGTAGAAAAAAATTCTGAAACCTAATGAACTGGCACTGAAAGGTATTATGGATAAACTAGTACGTTAAATTTGAATGCAATTAAGACGAAATATGAATGTACGGTATATTAAGGCAGTCCGAGTGGTACAGTCCGAGAAAATGTGAGATTCAGAGAGAATTCGGTGGAAATTTCAAACGTTTTCCAATGGGACTAAAATATGAAAAAAATCGAGCATATGAAAGTTGTAATAAAAAAGTGTTCTTTTTCATAAAAAGGAAAAGATGCTCGAAAGATCGTTCGAAAACGTTATTACCGAATTGATGGAAAAAATCTTGTTTAACAGATTATGTTTGGCCGGAGTGTACCTTAAAAACGGTAGAGATACTTTTTTCATAATGTACATAAAATTCACTAAAAAATTACTTGGAATTGGATAATTTATTTCAGTTTTATTAAAAAAAATACTTTGAATTCAAGAATGTGCTTTTATTTTACTGATAAAGTATATTCGTTTTTAATCACTATTGTACATTAAATCGAATGTTTCAATCTGTTGATAAAAACTTTCAGTGGCAGTACATTAAAGTGACTTTTTTTCGGTTTGTTTTCTTTCTTAGAGTACGACGATTTTTCAGCAGCGGAGTATGCCATCTTGAGGGGATTCATATGTGTAGGAACAATTTTTCTCATACTTCCTATTACGATTTAGTTCGATGGTTTATGTAAGAGAGCTTTCATGCTTCGAATGCTCAAAAGAATTAAGAACGATGCAATAACGTTAAAATAGAAAACTGAGGTTGGAAACTGCTAATAACAAATAGGTGAGAATAATTTTAGTGCACTATCATATCGATGCAGTGTTAAACGGTACAGTCGTGCGCGGGAATAAATAATAATATGGTTTCACATTAACAGAAAAAATTTGTGTTCGTATATTCAATCCAATTCGTACACTTGGTTATTTACAATAGTTTGCTTATGATTAATCGTAGAGCGAATAATAATGAGATTCAATTCTGTATGTACAGGCTTTTCGAAGGACAAAGAGACATTACTATCTCGCCTTTACGTTTTGTTATTTTATTCTTTTGTTTCTCTTTCTTTGTTCCTTCAAATGCAACGAGTGGTGAGATTTTTGTGTTTCCTTCCTTTTCATTGATGATACAAAGGCGATACGGATTTTTTTTCAATAAAAAGAGGAAGCCAATTTTTTTTTCGTTGAATCGGATATTCTCTCGGCTTAGAGTGCGAACAAAGCTAAAAATAGTGCAGTTCTGGGATGAGGCTGAAGTGAAATTTCCTCGAAGTATTAGGGTCTTTCTTGTTGGTTTCTTTTTATCTTACTTAATCGTTCATAAATATTTCATTCGCTATTAGGAGTGGACTATGAAGTACCGAAGGAATTTTTACGTCGATTTGAATTCATTTCGAAGCGAGAATCGTATCAAGCGATCTACGTATTGTAGAAATTGATCAAAATTATTTTTTCGTTTGTGCAAGGATAGTGAAGGACTTTCAGCGTTAAATGTGACAGATTTCATTCTATTCTTACTCATGCTGCTGAATATAACCAAAGCCCTCGCGACTCCCTCCCGCTCGCTCTCATCGAATATTTTCTTTTTTTTGTCTTTCTTATTTTCTCGACATTTCATTGGCACTATAATATCTTGGCGATACACCCTATTAATCGTACTGCGATTACAATATTTAAACGCGCGAAGAATACGAGCACTCGAGTGTATCTCTCACGTGATAGTTAAATTTCTCTCTTTTTTTTCTTTTTCTTTTTGGTTCCGGATTGTCACCAAAGTGAGAATCACTTTGTAAGTAAAGCTATAGTAGTTACAATTACGATGTATCGATAAAGAGATGATCAGTATTGTCTCTCGTTATCCATGGCGCTGGAAAAATAATTTCGAATAATCGAATAAGACGTGCGATACGAGATTTGCGATAATCAGTGCTGGCGGAGTAGGCTCAGAGACGATTTCACTGACGTCGAAAAAAATTCGATGAAATTGCTTTTCGTATTTTACAATTCTTGGTTCGATAATATTGGGGATTGTTCGCGAATAGTTTTCGACGTCGGTTCAAGCGCAGAAGAAATAGGAGGAAAAAAACAAAGGGGTCGAGCGCGAAAAAGCATTTCAGTATCGGATGACCATTAATTAATAGCCCTCACGAGATTCTGACATTAAGGCATAGTGAGTTTCACAACCATTCTAGATGTATGGGAGTTGTGTCACGGTTTCCTTACGCTTCGAAACGCTCCATTCTCAAATTTAATTTTCTTTTTCTTCAATTCAAAGTGTCTATCTATTCGGATTTTAACGCTAAGGATTATAACGATTTAGCCGTTTGTCTCTCTTTTGTTTTTAATCGAAAAAGGAGTTCGATACGAAGCGCGTAGCAAACAGCACACTTCACGAGTCCCGTCGAATAATCAACATAAAAGTCTTCTTTTTTTTTTCTATCTTTATCATATAATAATCTTAAGGTGCATTCCAACGAGAACCATCAAGGTGTTCGTGCCCGCGTACAAAAGTCGTAACAATTTTTTTATAACATTTTCTTATTCTTCTTTCATTTATGTTTTTCATCTTCTCCCCGATAACGTTAATAATATTCACAGGCAAAATCTTATTCTAATTTATCTTACTTATCTACGATAATTTTTTTTCACGCGATTGGAGTGTGTCAAAGACTATAATGAATGAACTCACTTAACTTGAGCCTTATCGAAAAATGTATTTTTTTTTTAATAGAAATCAAAAATGCGAAATTTCATCGTTGAATCTGTATTTCTTTTCCTTCATAAACGATACACAAGAGACGCTCAATCGAGATGAATCTCTTCAACTAAAAGCGGTTAAATCGTTAAGGACGTCACGGTAATTTCTACAGCCGGGACGTTACTCGAATCTACCGCGTCGTACGTTCGTTTAGCGTATACGATGGGGAAAACTCTTACGGTAACAATTACGTAATCGAGTATTAAAGAAGTAAGCGATATCCGACTTCTTAATTATTTATTTCTTTTTTCGTTCGCTAAAGTTCGCTGCTGCGTGGAAGGCCCTATAGCTCCGCTTCTTCGAATGATGCGCATCGGGTTTTTTAAATTCATTTATTTTTCAATCATGAAATTTATTACCTCGGTGGGAAGGTGCGACTAAAAATCATGCCGAGCGCTCGGATCGTCGCGTGCGTCAACGTTTGAATTTTCTTTTTTTTTTCATTTATCGCTCGGAATACTGGTACACGATGATCGGTGCGACATTGCACACTCCAGTTCACTTTTATTTCGTTATTTATGGCGACGCGAAAGTTTACTGTTTTTTATTTTTTATTCCGGCAACTGGTTGACTTCATTTTTCTTTCTTTTTCTCATAATTTTTAGGTACGTTCAGTCCGTGTATTTGTAAAAGGATACTTGTTCGTTTTATGTTTTTTTTTGTTTTGGTCTCGCGTTAATGGCAATGCTCGTCAAGTACGCATTCGCCTCGAACGGTCGCTAGACTGATTGTACTCCGCTGAAACAATCGAGATCTCGAAACACCTGTCTAAAGAGCGTCGATGAGGAATCAGGAAATAGTTCCATCTCTAAACGAAAGAGAGTCTCTTTGCACCAATTCCCCCGCTCTGGTTTATCCGTCGTTATTATTATTATTATTATTATACCACGTAATGAGCCTTTTTTTTTCACTTTATTTTCGAGTCAAAGGGACACTGTACACTTTCAACAAACATCGACGATTGCTGGAATTTCTTTTATCCTTTCATTCTTTTTCTTTTTTTGTTTTCTTTAACAGTTTCCTTTTATCAATTGTTATCGTAGTTTTGCGTTACGTGAAGCTGTGTGCGTGTCTCAATTCTTTATGAATTAATCGAAGAACAGAATAACGCCGCGTGGGCGAAAGATTTTACTTGAATTATTATTATTACTTTTTGTTTTTTCACGCGTCTTGGACGGAACGACGTCCAAGGCTTTGCCGGAATGCGATCTGTCGATGTCTCTTCGTGATCCGCTTGAACGTTTAGCTTTTTTTTTTGTTTCTCTGTGTCTTTTTTTCCGGAGATATACAGGCAACGATCGTCGTCGGCGTTGCGCTTGTCGCTTTTCGAAACTTGTGTTTTTTTTTGTCGTTTTGGTTTTTTTTTTTTTCTTTTTTCGTAATAATTTGACTTTACAACGTTAAGTAAACTAGACGCGTTCGACGAAACTTCCGGCGTCACTCCCGCGCTGGGGGGTGAGCCCTCGGTAACAATCAGTACTCCTCCTCGTCCTCCTCGAACTCGTCCTCACCAAGAATACTGCGAATCATCGAAAAAATATCTGACGAGAGGAGAACAATCAACGCGGCTCATAAAATTTCCAATGATTATATGAACCGCTTTTGTCGCGGGCGAATTCTTCGATTCTTACGGAAAATCGAATACCGCAATGCGGCTCATATAATCGCGGCAATATTTTATAAAATTTATCAAATCTCGTTGCAATTGAGAAAGGGTTGAAAAAGAACTTCGAAAATCCATCCCTTTTAAGGTAGTTCGAGCTGTACCGGCCGAGGAAATGAGATTCCAAAAAGTTATTAATAAATCGCTGAAAACACTATCTTTTCCGATGAAAATCATTTTTCTTAATAAGTATGCATTTTTTAGATTTTCTCTCTTGTTTTTGATGTTACGCTCAATCGTGTTCAGATTTTTAATACATTGAGAAACGCTTGAAATTCCTTCTGGATTCTCTATGAATCTCACATTTCCTGAGACTGTACCGTTCGGACTATCTTAAGTAATTAATTTTAAATGGAATTAAAAAACCAATAACTTTAGTAAAAATAACAAAAATAATTTAAATTCAATAATTTATAAATGATTCTTTATTCGTTTTTACTCCGTATCGATTGGCCTTTTAAAGGCCAACAGTCGGTAAATACTCGACGGATTACTTACTCCTCCTTTCTCGCGTACTTGTCAATCAAATTTCTTCCCGGTCCGCCGCAACTCTTGCCCATCGGTGGACAGTACCAGTAACAAAGAACGCCGAGAGAAACGATGAACAATACGATAGGCGTGACGAGCGCCAGTACGAGCTGTCTCAGATTTTGATCCCAAGAATACCTGACCGCGCGATAAAAACAATGAAAAACATTTTAGACTTCAAAAATCGGACGGGTAAATTTGGTTGAAATATCGTTTCGTTGTTACCTCGCCACGACAGTCTCGGGATACGTTCGACTGTAGAAACACGGGAAGATCTTTCCCATATTTCCGTAACCAAATTTCTTCGCGAATACGGAACAGTTGACTCGCGGCGGATAACCACAGCCCTCGGTGTTGACGAAGAATTTCGTATCGGCGACGTCCCACGGTATCGAGCCCAATGGCTTTGCCACAAACTCGTCGTACGTCGTTCTCGAGTAGTTGACCTTGATCTGATGACAGCGTATGGCGGCGCTCGTACATCCTGCGCGAAAAAAGTTGTAATTCAATATTCAATTTAATTTCTCATTGTTTCCAAATACCAAATGAATTCTATTAAATCTCCAATAAATAAGTTACAATAATAACTGATATAATTAAACAGTTTATTAATGAATAATATTCATTAATGAATACATTTCTCACCCTCTCTGCAACTGGCCCACGAGCAATTTTTGAGTCCCTCGGCGTAAACGTGCTCGGTGACGACGCACGCGACTGAGTGCGGTGAGAAATCAGCGAGAATAGTCGATATCGCTGGTTCCACGACGAACGGTATGAGAAACAAAAATCCAAAAACCGCGAGTATCGCGGTTGTGCCGAGGCACAGGGAAGTGTAGAATTTTGCTTTCTCAACGAGAGAAGCGACCTCGACGCCGGGTAAAACGCCGGCCGCGACGCTTCCGGCACCACCGCCGCTACCGGCGTCCCCATCGGCGTCGCCGATTATGCTGGACTTGCTGTCCTCCTCCTGGGCCCCCATGATCACCGTTGATTCGTCGGAATCAATGATTGAGCCGGTGGCCGGGTCTCGAAGACCCGACGACACGCGTCGAATTTTGACGAATCTATTTTTCAACCCCCTCGCAAACCGCTCCGCACCGGTTCTGCGCGGTTGTTTTTTTTTTTTTTCTCGCTTTATTTATATCGTCCAACAGTATTCCGAAGCTGCTTTTTTTTAAACTTCTCGTACGACCGAGTTACATGCGATATGAGTGAAGATTAAGGAAAAAACGAGCGCGGATCGAAAGAACGAACTACCCTTGTAGCAAATTAATGATCTTTTAATTAAGCTGCGGTACTTTTTCTTTGTTAGATCTTTCTCATTATTATTTAATGTGTTATAATAACGAAGCGACTTGCTAGACCGTAATTAATTGTATTTATATTATCCTTCTTCACGAATAATTGAACCTATCTAACGGCGGCAGCCAGTAGTCAAGGGGGCATTTATTAATGTGCTACGCGTTATTTATTTAATTTTTTCAATTTTTTTGTTTCTTCTTAATATCTCTTGGACTAACGAACGTGTAAAACACCGTGTAAACTCTTTCACGTTAATAATAGTCACTTTGTTTCAACAAATATATCTTTTCGTGTCCGTGGCGAGAGTACTTTTTTTTGTTCGTTTATTTTCTTCAATTCTCTAGAAACTTTATTCGTGACCTTGCAGTCGAGTCGAGAGCCGAATTTACACTTTTAGCGAATTTTTTTTTTTTGTAACTTTATTATCGATGCAATTTATCGTATGAATACGCGCGTATTCGCTTTCACCTATAAACGTTTCTCTTTGTTCGTTTTTTTTGTCTTCTTCTTGTTTTTGTTCTTTTTTTTTCGTTTTTTTTTTAACTTGCGTGGGCAGTGCGAGTAGGAAAATTCTTGCTTTTATTAATGTGTTTTTGCTTAGCGATTTGTATGCTTTTCTTTATTTTGCTTGTTTATATTCATTAAATTCTTCGTTTTCCCCGGTGACGAGTTAATCCGAGGTTTATCTCTGTTTTTCTTTTTTTCTGTTATCAATGTGTCTTTCGATCTGATTCAGTGATTTAACTAGAAATGTGACGATTAGTAGCATTTGTGATCACGCGTTCCCCCCCTTCCCTTCTCTATGTCCATCCCCTCCCCCCCGTCGCTGGCTCTTCAGTAGTGCCCGCGTAGGGAGAATATCGATTGGCGAGCAGGGCTCTCCTCCAGGAGGGGAATGCCTGCAAAGAAAAAAATATATATAATGAGACCTTTCGTTAGCTTCGCATTATTTACGACAAAAAGGGGGGAAATAACCGTCGCGGCGACCTCGGGAAAAATATAAAAACAAGAAAACTAGAAAAAAAATCCCAATTGTGTCCGAACCATTCGAAATTGTCTAATATTCACTTTCTTTATCAAAGAAATGTATCTCGGCATTTTTCTTCTCTTCAACAACAAAATTCAAAAAATGCTCAAAGTATACGGTTCAAAAGGTAAATACGTGACCTTGAAAAAAGAATCGTCTTCGTCAAGTCTCAGAACGAAAAAAATAATTCAGATATATCCTGAAACATTATCGTTGAATGGAACTGCAAACACAGATCGAAACCATGCCCAATTCTTACGTGACGGATCTCAGAGCGCCATTACGGAGTCTCCCCCGCCAGCATCGGCAAGATTGCCAGACGCGCTTTTCTCCAATTCGGTGAGCGCCGAGCCGGGTTTGCCCTTGAACCTCATCTTAGCGTCATCGCCAACGACAACGGTGCGCTGGCATAATATAAGCGTAAGACAGCTAACGACGAATAGAACACTCGGCAGTATCAAGGCAACGAGAAATTCCTTGTAAGTCGTTTCGAGATCGAATTTCGAAACGACGATGCCAGTTCGGCCCTCGGCGTAGTAACACGGAAATCTCGCGCGGGCGTTGTGATCCGAGCCGTCCCTGCCGAATTCGTGCAAAAAATCTCGACACTCGTCGCGCAACGTGTTAACGCAACCCTCCAAATTGATCAACAAACGGCTCTCATTGGCTATAATCAAGTCTTGCTCTGGTGGCGTTACCGTTCTTGTGTCATCCAACGGTTTGGTAGCGAATATATTGAGATACGAGAGATAAGTGAAATTCGTTAGATCGGTAAGCATATCTTTCTCGAGTACCGAACCGTTGATGCAATCAACAGCCTCGACACCGAGGCTCGAATTGAATATGCCGTAGCACGATGCCATCATAACGTCGCCGCGGGTCTCGTGCCATATCTCCTTTCCCGTTTCAACCTCGAAGGCTCTGTCGCACTGGCTCAGATAGACCCGGTCGCCGCTCAGTAGTATAACGTTCTTGTTTCTGGTCGGTATGTCGACGCATCGGCGATCGCAGTTGTAAGGGGTCCTGATTCTTTCGCAAGTGCCACGATTACAACTGAATAAACCGTCTATAGCTATGCAAGTTATTTTTCCACGTCTACCGGAGCATTTCAACGGTGGATCGGTGTCTCGGAACATGCACTCGAACGCGTCGGTTATATTGATACACACACCCGCGGTACAATTGAACGTGCCGGTCAAGTTTCTACACTCGTCGGCGATGCATTTGGATTTTTTCGCATTTTCCTGATCGATACCGTAACACGTTTTGTTCGTCGTGTTCGTGCAGTTCGCCAGCATTATCGTCGAACCGTTGCGTCGAAGATTGACGTGGATCTGCGCGCACGGACCCGACGTCTTCGACAGACACCATTCGCCGCAACTCCCCCAATCGCAATTGTCCGCATTAACGGTGCGTATCGTCGTGCACATTGCCGGTATCTCGGTTATGCCCGATTGAAACGCACGCGTGCTCGGCATGTATATCGCCACTGTCAGATAAACCAACGCTACCGACGACAGTACGGCGGTCATCTGACAGATGCAGATCGTACCGCATATGCGACCGTCCTGCGGCGGTATCACCAGATCCTCGACCGGTACCGGTTTCGGCATTTTTCTCTCTTTAACGCGTACGAACTACACTGCAACGAAGAGACCGATCACAATCCAACGAACTACGAACGAAATACTTCCTATCCGGGTAAAACAGATTCGCACGTTTGAAGATCGAGGATTTGAAGATTTGGACGAATTTCGCAGGTCACTTTCGATGGATCTCAACTTTCTGGCGATTCATGATGCCGTTGTGAGCACCACTTTACTGAATTGCGATTGATTGAAGGCATTTACGTGCGCGCTTTGGTTATCGTTACATTTTCGTAGCGTTTCCTTTATTTGTCGACTCCGATAACAGCTCGGCGAAGCGACGAGAACGAGGTAGCAACTGGGGATACGCTCCTTTCGGTTATATTCGCGTTTGAATGAGGGGAACAATTTTTCTTCGTATTTTTCTTTCGACGAGAGGGTTGCGCCGACGAACTTTCTTGCGGCGTTGACCACCCCCGTGTGCTCTCGGGGGCTACAAACAGCAAGCGAAAGCTCGCTGCGGGAAGAGCCGTCTAGGTGCTGCTGTACTCGCGTAGAAGGCCGCGGAAACGGTGGGAAAATCGCTCGGGGTACATTCGCAATGCGCCGACGCGACCTGCACACCCATCGACCTCCGGATGCGCGCGATCCCTCGTACCAGATAAACTCCGAGACTGGGGGATCAATAAGGCGGACTTGTGCCGTAGCTGGGGCTACGGTAAAACCTGTGCCGCAGTGACGTCACCGACGAATTCGCGCCGACATGCATGCACAATCTTCGCTCCTCCCTCTCCCTCGCTCATCCTTCCCAAACTCTTCGGCACCAGCGCCGAAACTATATATTTTCTTGCACTGTACCGCGAAGAGTGCATGTGCCCTCGGATAAGGAAAATTTGAGAGCGCAGCATAAAAAATTTAAACTGTTGCATTTACATCCGTTTTCAATTAATTTTACCCTGGAAAGCAGAAACCTGCTTTTTTATTCAATTGTCATACAAAATTTCTATATTTGTTACGAACCTGAAACGTGAAATCGAAGAGAAAAAAAGAACCAAAAAATCAGAACGAAAAAGCCCGTTCATCGAGATTGGAATTTTTTGAAAATCTAATTTTATAGACCATAAAAAATTGGATGTATGAAAAGAACTTCTCTGCACGGTGGAAATAAACGATTCCGTGTCCTAGATCACGGAGATACTTCATTAGTTTTCTTTGGCATCTCGAGCGTGAGTTCTTGACGAAATTTGAATTACTTCAGAATTAATGTATGTGAGCTCGGTACAGTTGAAGTGTGAGTTTGGGGATGAGATAAGAAGACCCCGGCATTGTTTGGCACCTATCCTATTAGAGACAACAGCACCTGCGGCAAAAGTTTCTACGATCAAGATTGGATCCAAGCCAATCCGTAATGCGTTATCTCCGATTTCTTAACAACGCCATCTGCGAGCCTGCAATGTCGCGCTGTTAAATATCGACTATCGAAAAAAGAAAAGCCTAACAACTTTTTTCATTTTATAAAATCGAGAAAACAGATAATGATACCAACTCTTGCTGAAAGTAGCAAAGAGTGAACAAATACCGAGCCCTTAAGGGACAACTTTGGTATATTTGTTATCAAGAAAAAGTCTCATACGAAACTGTAATCGTTAAAACTTCTGGAATGTTGATATCCGACTACTAACATTTGGTGCTATAAAATTATTGGCAGCTTATTATTGTTAACAATGGGGAAAAAAATACGACCGCCGATAATCGTACAAAAAAATTATTTAACGACAAAGTCCTTTAAATATATAGAAGATTGGGAGCTATTTTTACCGATATATTGTTTCGCCTTCTGGAGGCGACATTTTCACTCATTTTTCACGATAAAAAAAATAATTTCAAGTTCAAGAAAAAATTCTGAAAAAGCTCATACATACTAAGAAAAATTACGAAACCATTTTCAGAAAAAAAAGTTAGGCCCCCAGGCAATTCGTTAACCAAGCTTCTTGGTAATTCGTTTTTTCTCGGACTCTATCGCTCGGACTTCCTTAACAAAAGAAAGTGTGGAATCACAATTGATTGTTCACGTATTATGGACTTCCACAAGCAACTGACAAATAGATCATCATAAATCGGCCGTTTATTATTGAATGGCCTATATCCGCCCGCTATTTCCTCGATTCGCTGTCTCTTGTTATGCCAAAACTTTGGATACCCACTCAACGGGAAGTCTCTGCAATTTTGATCTCCGCGGGATTCGTTAGAGTCGAGAGATTTTTTCGTTGCCGTTCGACCTCACATCCCGAGGGCTGGCCGAGGGAAGGCCGGGAGCGATGAGAAAGTGTGTATTTCATCGTGGAAGTTGAAGGAGCCGGGAAACGGCAGAAAAGCCTTCATTGATGAGCGACAATGAGTGAGAGCGAGTAGTGTGCCCGTGATGGGGGAATGAAACTAGGTCGAAGGTCGCTCGGCTGGCATGCTTGTTCGAGTCCTCTCTCGCTCTCTCGAGAAAGTTCACCCCTCACCCTGCGATTGTCGTTATTAGCTCCCTATCGGAGAGCCGCAGGATAGCGCAAATTCCCAATGGTTTCAAACCCCGTTTGCCTGAAACTATTACACACCTATTCCACTAAAGTGTCTCCTCGATCGATCTTCCACTCATCCCTGTTCTCCCATTATTCTGTGACACATTCTGTCTGAACGAAAAAAAAAAAAAAAAAAAACGATACATCGAAGGGTCGCCCGTCGAATTTTCGTCATTGCTCGTCTCGTGACCATCTCCGATTTATCTTTCCCACTGATCACGAATCTCGCACTTATATCTCTCCTCAACATTCGACACGAAAACTCATTATACAAGCCGAAAAAAGACGATTAGGATCAGGCTTTAAGTTATTCATCGCAAAGCCTGATCCTCTCGTCAGCGATGGAAAACGCCATTTGCCTGGAAAAAAAAGTATCGCAGACTCGATCGCGTTTTCGTCTACACTTGTTTTCGCTCGGAATATCCGCGTCCGTTAATGCGACAACGAACGAGCAGGCAATTTGTCATTGGATTGGTCGATAGGAAAAAGAATCCTTTAACAAATTGATCGAACGCGCCGAGGTCGGGTTTGCCGTGTCGTAATGCAGATTCGCGAGGCGAAGTTCATTTCGGCGAGTTATTTTCATGTCGAATAGGCGAAACGATTCGACCCGAGGTGTCGATTATAATGACGTTACCGATGGAATTGTTATACAAACATCGGGTCAGGTTGACGAGGGTACACATGCCCAAAATATCGTTAAGGCTCGATGAAATACGTGACCCCGGGTCACCAGGTCGCAACGAGGAATCCATTGACCCCAGCCAGTTATATCGTAGGCACATAAACGCCGTGGGTTGTGGGAGTGCAAGCGAGATATAACTATGTATCTATATACACCTGGTACGAGTTCTGTAGGTCATGCTTCCACTTTAACCCATTTCCATTTGCGGCTTGCACGGATAGAGTTGTTCTACACACGTACAGCTCGCGGCCCGCAAGGATTAATATCGCGATAGCGTTAAACGAGGGCCCGTATTCAAAGTTTGAAGAACCACATTCTTTTTTTTCATTTCCATCCGAGATTTAATGACTGGCTTTCGAGCTCATCGCTCGACAGAGGCCCGATAAACAAATCCTCGAATCGAGGGATTCAAATGTTATTAAAAGTAATTTATAAACAAATCAACGGAAACTGGATAGAGATGAAAATCCTTTTTTTTTGCTCCAATTTTTATTCGTGGCCCGACGATATTTCTTTTTGTTATATCCGCTGATCGATGAATGGCCAAATAATCCGCGGGAGGCCTCGGCAAAAACGGTTTGATTGATACGTAAGCTATCGCGGGCACATTGCCATCGTGTATCTTGGACGCATCAGTGGAATGGATACGTATAGACTAGACGCGTTCGAGCCTCGTCGGAGGCGTCAAAGAAATGCAATTTTTTTTTTTCGTTTTTTTTTTTTTCTCCTCATTTTATAAATTATAGTTGTGCATTGCGGTGTCGAGCGACAACGGAGCTTCGACATACTTAGGGAACAACTTTGAGCGATCTAGACGTCGCGTAATGCAGGTCATAGGATATGAGGACGTGGAAAAAATGAAATAAAACACATCACGCTAAATCGTCGGGGTGGGGGCTTCGTAATAGTGACTCGTTCGTTTCTGCACGAAACGTTGTTTTATCGAACGAAACCTCCTACCGGGCCGCAGAGAGGAGAAAGAGAGACATAGACCGGGTTAGACGGCGTGGCGCCGCGGTCTATGCGGTACTCGCGCTCCCTACACTGTTTCACGGAATACGCGTATCGCGTGCCACTTGTGCCTACTACTATCGTGTGCTATATTACACTCGCTAAAATCGCTTTCGAAAATGAAAAATGCTTCCGAACCTCCCCTTTCCCTCCCCCGGCACCTTCGAATACCGTTGGCAACAAACGAAATTCTACGAGAAATCGTTGCTGCACAATGTTCAATCGAATGTATGCGAGACATAGATTTATCGTCATTATCGTCTATTTATCGTCAAAAATATTATCGCAACAGAATACGATTAAGGTTGTCCTTTTAAAAAAATCGAGCTTATGGAAGACTTTGAAAATATTTGTTGAGCAAAATAACAACTGGATATAAAAAAACGTAACAAACCATTTTCTACTAAAAGAAATTAGGTTACTCGGAAAATTGTTACTCAATGCTTTTTTCAGCAATTTGTCAATAACATTTTTTTATATGCTCTTTTATACTAACTTTTATATGTTCGATTTTTTCAGATTTTTCTCCCATCAAGAGTTGTAATCTCTCTCATTTCTCTCTCGAACGTAGGGGGTATCAGACATAACGAAAGGGCAATAAAATTGCATAATTCTTGAAAAAACGTTTAAATCCCATTTTCTCGTTTGACCAAATCTCGATCCATTAAGTCTTGGCATTGTTCTGGCATTTCTTTTCTCCGATGCAGGAACTCGTCGTAGACGAACTAGTTTCCATTCGGCCCGCTGAATAATTCAAATATCTCGTGATCGATTTTCGCTCGTATATGACCGAGGAATGTCCGTCCCTGACTATTACTGCGGAACCGTTAAACTTGTCGTGTAACACAAAGGAGATGGTGAGACACACGCGTCCAGATTCATACAAATTGGTTCTCGGGTGTAAGTGGCTTAGAGGGAAGATTCAGGTGAAAGAGTCATGCACACGAGGTAATTACATTCGTTCGATTCTTAACACGCTCGACAGTTCGAGTCCCTCCGGCGTAACATTGACTGTGATAGACTTTAATGCAATTGTGAGTCTTCGGTGCTTAGATACCGTCAGCCACGTCAATGCATGTTAAGCTTCAACTAAAACTCTCGGGTATCTTCATTGGAGCTCGCGACTGTCATTCAACACGGTACCGTCGGGCTTTCCGGTCTCGACCCTTCCATGCCCTCACGATCAATTGGCTAATAAGTGATTTGTATAAAAAAAAAAAAAGTAACGAAGTCACAGGACAGTTTTTTTTTGACGAAACGTGACTTTCTTTCAGAGATCCCCCCACAGATCTAGATGGTGTTTGTTAATTAAATACATTTTTATTTTCTTTTTTTCAAACTGCATTTTTCGTGCACCGATCTTTGGGATTTCTCGTCCCTTGCTTCACGCACGACTAGCTATGAGGTCAAACGATCCATTTGCGTCCTGAGCAGTGTCACCACGTGACAACACCGTCGACGGCTTATACGGGAGTTCTCACTCCTCTTTCAATCTTCTTTCTATGTACAAAAGCTTCGAGACTATCTAATCGATGAGCTTCCGGTCACTACCACTTGATTTCCACGCGCTCCAATAACTGTGATAGTAATTTCACGGCTGCGAAGAGAACGTGTCAGGATAGCGGAGATGTTATAGCGAGACAAGAGCACCGGCACGGGGGGGTGGGAGAGTGAGACGAGTATGCCGAACACACATTCTGTGCAACAAGAAAAACTTTTTCGATCGTAGAAGCAGCTCGCGGCAACGAGAAAGAACTTTTTTTCTTTCTAGTCTCGTTTCACCGTCACTTCGCACGAAAGCTCACGTGGAAGCTATCGCGACTATTTATCCGCAATGAATTTTTATCTCTTCGGAACGAACTGTTTCGACGAGACAACACGACACGGTCACTCGTTGCACGTTATAATTTTTATGTAAATACGAATTATCAAAGAATATTCGCAAGACCGCATGTCAGAACCCCCGCAAGCATATTGTTTACATGGTGCACCGAGTCGAGCCCGCAAGCTCGTCGCTCGTGCCGCGTGCGATTCGTCAAAAAAATGTATGAAAAATTTCACCGAACGTTCCGCGAAGGGGGGAAAAAAAAGTCTTCGATTCTACGAATGGACGGTTCGTCGATGATATTAAATTTTTTTTACTTACTCTATCGTGGCTCGTTTGATACGTGTCTTCGCACGGAAAAGCTCTCACTTCCCGCAGTAAAGGCTCCTTTTCGAGGGAAACAAATATGGCGGTTTCGATGAAGCTGCGGAAGCTCCACCTCGAGTTTGCCGTATCGCACTATTAAATCAATACCGACTCTAACCGTGCAACTAGCTCGTACCAACACGATTCTCATCACCTTCTCCACCACCCACGAAAAACGACCAAACTCTCGACGCTGCCGAGTTACTCTCTTGCGGGCTCATTTGACGCATCGAAATATTTTCCTTTTTCCATCGCCAACGAGACTCGTCAACGTACGAATTCGATCGGTACATGCCGCGAGAGAGAAAAGTTCTACCAGAGAGTCGAGGGCAGGACGAGTAACCTCGCGACAGTAAGCTCAGGCACGCAAGCTTCGTAGGTCTGACCATTGGCGGACGTTACTACTGCGGCACTGGTCAGACTCGGCACTTCGTCGATGCGAATCGATCCGACGCATTTACCTAATTGACGCTAACTCAGGCAAACAAAATTGTTTAATGTTTAAGCAAAAACTTTCTTCTTTTGTAACGAAAATTTATTACTTTCTGCTGAAATTCCAATGGTAATTCTAATGGGCAATGGCAGTAGATTATCCATGAATCACATTTGCACTCGTGCTAATTGAACGCAAATTCGAGCGCCGATCGATCGATAAGCTCCAGCCAATATTCCATGAAAGTTGAAGCTTATTTGCACCCAGTGAATTCAGATGACATAAAAATTCAACGAAGATATGCCGAGCAAATATATCGTCTGTGTATTTAAGGGGGCGTATTAGAATGGGGGATTAGGCGTTGAACGGCCGGCGGTGTTAGTTGTAGGATTCACTGTTTATAATAAACGTAGAGCATAAGCTTGTAAATCTGTGGGTAATACCGCAATATCGTAATATGAGCATGTTTATTAAACTGGATGAAACCCGATCAACCCCGTGTATGCTTTATAACTCGCTGCGTAGGTCGCGGCTACGACTTCTCGACCGAATATATATTATCGTCGAAGTGTCCATAAATACCGACAAATTATCGACGTTGCGTCCATAAGCCGCGCGATATAAATCTTCGGACAAAAAAGGATGAGAAAAACGTTCACCCTTTTCAGAAAATTGAATTCTCGTTTATCTTTTTTGCTCGAAAAATGTATACCTCCTATTTCGCGTCGAGTCACACGCTATTTTATTTGCCATCCGTGATCGCGCCGGAACGGAAAAGGAACAAAAAACAGTTGTGAAAAAGAATTCGCTCGCGAATCACGAATTTTCGAAGAGAAGAGTTTAATCTCGATTATGTAAAGCGCAGTTACTTCTGGCAAGGAAGCTGCTAATCGAATCTTCAATTATCGTGTTTTTCAACCTCTCAATTATCTCGACTCGAAGCAACGGCGACGGTTCTCCTCCCGATCTCGTGAAACTTCGTAATCTCAGTGCACAGTCGTGTACCGAGAGTTTGGCCCGTTCGGTGTGAGACGAAGCGTTGAAATTAACAAAAGCCAAAAGACTTATCGATGGTAATTTGCTTGGTTAGCACGGATATCCCTAATCCGCAGAGACGAAAGGATGATATAGACTGGCGCGGGAGAAGGGAGCAGAAGGGTGGCACACATTTGGCCCACATTTTCGATAAACTCCTGGCCAACAGCCAGGATATATCCTGGTGTCGTATGCCCAGTAGGTCTTTTGGAACAATCCCAAAAATTTGTTAAGGTCAACCTCTCACAGTTCTCTCAGAGTCGTCGTCGTCGTCGTCGTTCGTACGTATCTATTCCCCGGTACTCTTGTCGTTGCACAGAGAGAACCTCAAACTCCACCCCGCTACTGTAGCGACAAAGCGCGATTGTGTAAACGAGGCTGATATGTGAGGTAAGAGAGAAAGGCTTCGAGGGTTATTCGAGCCTTCTCGATAGGAGCCTCCAAGTGCCATTTATCACTGGCGCAAAATAGCTTGAACGAAATATCTCGCTTGTACCAGCCGCGGCGTTTTCTCCTCGAATATGCCCCTTCTGCGATTCTTATTATATATAGGTTAGAGAAGAAAAAAATGTGTAGAGCAGGTGGTAAGTGTAGGATCGAGGCCCGTGTTCGTTAGAGCAACAAACCGTAGGCAGTCTATGCCACGCCTGAAGTGTTCTTGACTTTGAATGCAGCAAAGCTTAAGGAGCTCGAGGCGTCAAGAGGTTCGTTATAACGTTGTCGCGGCCCCACCCCCGGCCTACCGTCCTCTCGAACTTCTCTTAGCCGCATCTTGTGTATGGATTTGTTTTGATCGACTTTTTCCGTACACATCCTCTCGTACGCCCCGTCCCAGGCCGCCCACCTTCTCGCGTCTCGATCCATTGTTAACCCGAGTACCGATAGAAAGCTCGTTAAGCCTCGCGTCGCGAATGTCGAGACGCGACGACGAGGGGAACTCCTCCAAACTTGTTATGACGCTAAAAGCTCTCTCTCTGCGATTCAATCAACGCAAACACATGCACACAGTTTCCATTGTCTCACGGTTTCGTTAGAGAATTATACAAAACCGCTAAATGCATATGCAGTTTAGTGAGCAAAAGTTTTGCGGGGATGATGATTTGTTACAATGCTGTTACAGTTTCCAAGCTTGTGTTATAATTATAGTCCCTCGCTTGCCGCTTCCCAACCGCTCGAAGTTAACGCGCGGAGAAAATTGATATCGCAGCAATGGCACTGTGTGTGCGCTCGCTCGTGGTTTGCGGTGGATATCCGATACTGTGTCTCGCTGCGGGCTAGAGAAGCCGACAGTGAGCATCGCAGTCGCCTACTCCCCGGTAAGGCTCAGTAGCTCGAGGTGTCGACCGACTTATTAGTACCAAGACCTTTTGAGCTTTGAGCTTACAAAACCACTATACGCAGAAGCCTCTGGCTTCTCGATGCGCCAACGAATTCGAACCAAATTGACCCAAGCAGCGGTAGGATCGGGACAATCCTCGTCGCGATACATGTTCATTCAAATAGGGTCTATGACATTCGCTATCCAGTTATAAAATGGGTATCCGAAAAGTTGAATATCCGATTCATCGAACGTTGATTCGTTGTCAAGGTACCCCAAGCCGCACCGTCCGAGGAAATATTAGATTCAGAGAGAGTTTCGAGCGTTTCCCAATGGGATAAAAATCCGAAACAAATCGAGCATATGGAAGGTATTCAAGAGATTGGTTCTGCGTACTATTAAATCCAAAAAAGTATTAACAAATTGATGAAAAAAATGCTTGTTGAACAAGTTTTTTTTTCGATTTGTTAATAACTTCTTTATTTTTAGTACTTGAAACCAGGCTTCTCGCGTAACTTAACTATTGAAAATCCTTTATTGTATCGAGCACATAAAGAATCTAGAATCGATGGTTTAAATCTTTTTCAATTCTCTTTGCGGCTCAAAAAAAAATCGTCCTTCTTTGGCATAAAAATATGACGAGCATCTTCTGTTCTTTCGAGTATGATATTCATTGGTATCACGAGCGTGGGAACCATCTTATTTCATCAAGCAAATCGAGCCCCTGAAATTGATGATTAACCTTATAAATTCCTCTTAATCGAGATTCAAAGCGTCACACGACCAAATCTTTACATTCTTCACGTGCGCGATTTTTTTAGTGCGATTCTATTTGAAGTTTCTATAAAAAAAAAAAGACTCGACCTTCTTCAGCATAAAAATACGAATGCACTATAGAAAAATCTGTCGCGACGAGAATAGACGATTGACGTTTGACCTCTCGAGCTTGATCTCCTCTATTCGATTCGCCGGAGGTGCATTTCCGGGTCGAGAACCTACCCCGGAGGCAAAGAAAGAAAAGAGAGAAAGGAAGAAAACGAAAGACGGAAAAAGAGTCGTCCTGCCTTTACAGTCGGCCGGTTACGGAGTGAGCGCCGTGAAGGTTTCGCAAACGGTCCGAGCTTGCGACCGAGCCATTGCACTCTTCGTGTGTCGAGAGGGCAAGTAATAAGGAGCTTTTGAGAGCGCGGTATGTCAGGAGACGGTCGGTTACAGGGCTAGACTTTTAGATCGTACGAAACCCTTAAAAACGCGAACGATAGGGAGGCTTGTGTTGGTGCGGCACGTTAGTGAAGAACGCGCCCTGGAGGGGTGTTGGTCGATGCTACAAAGTGCCGTCGGGGCGCTGTCGTAGCATCGGGAGAAAATAAGCTCGCCCAAAAGCTCCCTGACTGCAGTAGCCCGGCATCCGCCGTCGCACGAGGAATTGAAGGTGTCGTCGGCGTCGTCGTCGTCGCCGTCGTCGTCGTCGTCGTCGCGGTTTTTAAATAAAATTTTGTGTGCAGACGAATGCGACGCGCGAATAATACTGGATATAATAAACGCGCGCGCTTTAGCCGAGGACAAAGGCGCCACACCGAACTCACGCACACATTCACAATAAACGATTAATAAATAACAAGTTTGAAGTTGGTTTTTTGTTTTATTTTTTTTTTATTTTTTTTTCCTCATATATCGAAGAGATACACATACGTAAATAAGAACGATTAAACGAAATAACAAAAGGAGAAAAAGATAAAAAGTAACACGTGGATCTTGTGGGTATATAGGAGAAGACGCGCGGCTGAATGAGCGGGCGCGTTTTCCAATGATAAACTGAGGTTTAATCATGACCTGAGGAGGAAGAGACTGACGGAGGATACCCTCTTCTTTGCGGTCGGTGTCATCTGTCGGACAAATGTGCACGGTGATTGACAGTGTTAGATAGTGCTTGAGGGCGCGGATATACACGCTCCATCAGGACACTATAATATACTTAATTAATCTAAAACAAAAATAAAGAAACGGAGAATATAAAAATTATAATATATCGAGAAAGAGATATAACGAAGAAAGAGCAACAAAAATTGGCCTTTTTCGTGAGGCGCGGAAAGGATAAGTGGGTGACTCGAGACGATGCGACGACAGCCAAGGACGAACGAGCCCGATGATTGTTTATCTTTATAGGGGGTATATATTTGAGCTGTACAAAAAATCGTTGAATATAATCGGGCAAGATACAATCTCGAAAAAAATTGTCCAAGAGCTCGGGTAAAACTCGCTTCCGGGACTCGGTTCGGCAGACCGGAAGCGAGGACAACCGGGAGGCCGGAGGACGCGACAACTTCGACTTCTACACAGTAGCGAGTACCCACCGAATACTCGCATCACGGTTGCCGCCCCTTCTAATTCACCGAGATTTCTCAATGGCTGAGTTTCGAATTCCTCCCACACCGCCCCCTTTGAGAATTAAAAAAAAAAGTTTTTTTTTATCGGGTCGTTTTTGGATCGTATTTGAATCCAAAAATTCGTTCGTTGAACGTCTTTTGATTTTATTGTGGCGCGTAGTTATCTTTTTTTTTTTTTTTTCGTAAGCCGAGCTTTACACGGTTAACACAATCACGTCGACCGACGCAACGAGATACCGCAGTCTCGTACGTGCGACTCGTGTTCGTTGCGTTCTCCTTGTCGTTTTCTTTTCTCTTCCCTCTTTTCTTTACAACCTCGCGTGTTTTCTCGCATCACACGATCTTTCGGTTAGTACGACTCTGCGGAACATTCAGTTTTAACGATAGGACTCGAGATTTAACGAGATTATAATTTACGAGGTTTAATGTATGGACTACTTGATTTTGGCAGTAGCCCGAGCGTAAAGCGAAACTTTTGATCATTCAAAATGCACTCTCGTTATTCGCTGCGATTGCGAACGAGCAAATTCGACGGAAATAGACTGCGGATATTCAGGAAAACATTTTTGCTCTGCATGCGATGTATAAAAAAAAAAATTAGCCCAAAAATAAGAATACTCGAGAGTGTATTATGTGATCAAAAAATTAAAATCACGATTCAATTGCGTCTTGAAAAAGAATACCATATTTTTATCCAGTGTCAGCCACCAAGTAGAAAGATTATTTTTTATCTCTCCAATGGCCCTGCGAAGACAATGAGAAATCTTGGATAAAGGGGCAACGTGCTCGCGGCCAATTTATCCCCGCTCGCCCGGTGGGATCAATTTTCTCTCGAGAACGGGATGAAGAGTATTGAAAAAAAAATCAAATCCTCAAACGAATCCTACAGATCGCTCAATTCTTCGACGTTCAGCGTCCAACGTCCAAGGAAGACGAACTCTGAGTATCTGAAAAGCTCAGCAAGACTCACTGCCGACGTTCACCAAGATGGCGGACGAAAAAGATGATCAGACATTTGCCCAGAAGCTCCTGTTCTACACAACCGCGTTCTTCATCCTCCTTGGCACCTTCAGCCTCTTCGCCTTCCTCTTCTTGGTACCCTTCGTAATCGATCCCGCGTTCACGACTATTTTCATGGAGTTCGACACGCGACCGGCCCAATGTATCACCATCGACGTGGAGTCCAGAAGAGGTGAACGGAATAAATTACGCGACAGAGAACAAAAAAAAATGAAATTTTCTGAGCGAGAAAAAAAGTATCTAGCATCGATGTCCGAGATGGAAAGACCATTGTTCTCAGTATCTTCTCGCTCGGCTTTCTGTGTATGCATGCCACATGTCTCCTCTGTCCACGTGTGAGATAAATGGACTCGTCTTCTCTTCCGTACGAATGTCTTCCACTGCAACTCGTATCTTTCATTGACCCCCCCTCTATTGTTGTCTGCGTTGTTATCCGCGCTTTCGTCTTCGTACAAAAAAACCACCCTCATTTTGTCGTCGAAGAATAGATTATTTGTTTTTCCTCGGTACTCGAGGCTATCCGAACAAAAGTTGAAACATCTACTTTGACTTTGATTTCACTTTACTTCGAAAGAAATCTCCGCCACAACATGCTCTCAACTTTATTCCCGAGTTCCGCGGCAATGATTAAAGGAATGAAAAAAATTCCGTGTAAACGAGTTTTAGTCGTGTCTCCATGAAGTTTCGTCGAGTTGTTCTCAAAGAGAATACTAATGACTTCGCAAAGTCCAACCTCGCTACGCAGTCTCTTCTTAATGAATGACTTGTAAAAAAAACCCAGCCATGGCGTGCGAGGGTAGTTTGTTTTATAATTGAAAAATCCTTTTCAGGCGGTACGATAAAAAATTCTCGGTTCTATTCGATTAAGCTTCGAAACCTTCGAGCATCCTTCGATATGCAAACACACATACACGCGAACGCGGGCATGTATATATATATTTATTTCGTAATGGCAACGAAAGCATCGGTCGGGGGCGAGCACACTCGCGCTTCTGTATATCAAGCTTTCGACGAGAGTTATAAAATATTCAACTTATGGATCCCGGGGCTCGTTGGAAGAGTACAGTCAGCCGGCGCACAGAGGTACGATTCGTTTCCTCGCCGCCAACCGACCCCTCCCTCCCTCCCCCCCACGCGCAATAACACACGAAACGAAACTCTTCCACATTGTAGTCGCTTTGAAACTTTTTTTTTATGTACAAAACATGGAACTAAAACGCGAGGAATAACGAAACAGAAAAAAAAAAAGAAGAATTACGCGCAAACGTTTGTTTCATTTCCGGCGATTTGTCTCGTTCTCGAATAAAGCTCGCCCCGACATATGGTCGAAACTCGATAAATTTATTTTATTTCCCATAAAAAAATAAATAAAAAAGACATCCAGCCTGAATTAAATTTGCGATCGAATTTACGTGTTTTCGTTACACTCGATAGCGCGATCCTTCGTACCTTTGTTGATTCCTATCGGCGTTCCGTCAAACCTCGAGCTAAAAAAATATCTACGCGAAAACTCGCCCGTTTCTCTTTTTTTTCCCCATCTGGCTTTAAACGAGTGCCCTCTCCGCGAGCTAACGGATCAAACAAATCGAGAGGGATTCTCCCGTGTCCTCGAACGTTCGTGTATTATCCATTTTGCGACTGAAAATCAACAGAGCCTCCCGGCCCTCTCGCGCTCGGAGTTTATAGGATTTGTAATACCGGCGATACGCGAACACCGCGGCGCGATGTACTCGACAAACGCTTTCGAGTGTCTGGACCACTTGTACGTCTCGCTGTTGCATCCGCGCGATTAATTTGATTCGCTACGTTTGATTCGCTTGAAAAAAATATATATTCGATTGACCATCCGACGTCAATTACAGGCCATTCTTACGAAGACGGCAAAGACACAAAAAGACCGGGAATAAAATGAAAAGAAGATTTAATCTCGGGAAAAAAAACCACGCTTCTTACTTTCCCATAGAATCGTTTATGCGTCGTTTTATACGTAGAAATCAACGTTTCGAAGTGACGAAGTCCCACTAAAATTCCGACTACAGGAACGAAATAGGGCTCTTCGGAAGCAATTGCTATCGATTCGGCTTCCCTAATCCGTCGTTCGGCAACTTTGGACCTCTTACCATCGAGCGGAACTTTCGAGTACTTCTGTCCAGACTCTTCCCAAGGTCCTTTCAGCGTATTAAAATGTATACTCATATAATATGTGTATATAAGGTATTCCGTCCGGCTTCAAACGGTCGAAAAGTCGACTCTCTCCAAAAAGCGCGTAATCTCACCACAATCCATGACTATTTACAAGGATTTTTAATACATTTTTTCAAATCGCATTTTCTACGATGTCAAGACCGTGAATCTCTCTTAAAAAATCCTGCATCTCTTACAGTATTAGTCATATATTATACATTAAAGACAAAGAAGTCGCAGGTGCGAAAAATCTTTTACAAAAAAAATGTTGATTTTCGGAAAGGATTAGTTTTTCAGATACCAGAATTTTTATGAAAGATTCGCGTTTGGAAAATCTCACAAGCATACGATCTGAAAAGATTTAGAAAAATCTCGGGTAAATAATCAGGAATTGTGGTGGAATTACGATTGTTTTGGAGGTGGTCGATTTTTCGACCGTTCCACAGTGAATAGAATTCCTCGTATACATGTATACGTTATGTAATATACAGCTTTCAGAGTTGTATAAGCTCCACTTTGGTGCCATTTGATTATGACGATAGTCGACGACGGAACGCATTATTTAGATTCTCAACAGACGCTCGTCTTACTTGTCCCCTCGTCTTCTTCCTCCTTCAATCTTCTTCTCTGATGTATTTTTTTATCAAAGCTATACGCAACACTGGCGATCTCCGTTGACGTGATTGTCGTCGACTCAGAGTCTCGCCGGGATATCCCCTATCAAGCTTCTGCGCTATAGCGTTGTTGAGAAATATCCTCACGAACGTCTCGCGTCCCTTTGCCTTAGTTTTACATTTCATTTCGCGTGTTTCCTGTCCGCTGCTCGCTTTATCCTTCGCGGTCATTTGAACTCTTAAATCTTGTTTATTCTCGACGTATTTTTTTCCTCTTTCTATCAGGATTATGGTTGTTGTCGTTGAATACCTCAAGTCACGGTTAAAGGATCTCTATCGTCCTCTATTGTAGTTTGAATTATTTCGAGACAGTCGTTCCGCACGACCCTTATTCGTGTTTCTTCCTTTCTCGTGATGTGTCATGCTGTCCGTATCTCTGTATGAATGTTCGCTCGATCTTTCTTCTGGGATCGATCGTAAGGAAAAGTAACGCATGCCAAAAGGATAAAAAAAGACTTAGAAATTGAATCGATGAATCGTCGTGAGTCCAGGTGCTAGCAACTGCTCGTGGACCTCGTGTAGAGAGGGTTGCACCAAGGAACTGTACGATTGCACGCAAATACGCGTCAATTACAAGCTACCTGTTAACACGACAGACGAGATTGATCAGGATAATGAGGGGGATGGCAGAGTGGTGCAAGGTGTCGAGGGCGACGAGAACAGGATAAGACCGCGATACGAGCGCGCGCTAAAGGATTACAATTACATCGAGGATCTCGAGGAGGACGAGTTCGCCGAGGACGACGATCTCGGACTGCCAAAACCTTTTCCTACAGGTACACCAACAAATTATACGAAGCGACAAAAAAAGCGAAAAACAAAATCGTACTTAAGCCGTGTACGTTTCGAAGCGAAAAACAGAGACGCGGCAAAATGTCTTCTTTCGTTCGGGAGATGAAACCGTGAAATCCCAAAAGCATCTCTCGGCCGAGAACATCGAAGGTTTTCGTGTCGCGATGATATTCGGCAAAAAAAAAAAAACGTCGTCGTGATCCGCAGGTCTCATGGGCAACGACTCCGAGTGGTACTTCACCGGTGCGAAGCTGTTCCCCAACGTAAAAGGCTGTGGATACCCTCCAATGCTGAATTGCAGTATTTTCTACCGGCAATACGCCATCATAGGAAAGAACTTTAGCTGTTACTACTCGAAAGTGGATCCGGGAATAGTCATGAGCGATCTCGACATGTGGCAGGTCTCTATAAAACTATAATTTATCTGTGTGTCCATCGGAAAAAAAATCAACTCTTTACTGGATTTAAAAAATACCATTTGCGTAGGGTAGATCGACCAGTGAATGAACGTTTATAAAAACAAGCCATTGATCGAAAAAAAAATCATTTTGGTATGTGAATTAAGAAGAACATTCGCAAATGTCATTTCGATCGGTTCCATAGCTTGCGACGTATCGATTTCAGTAATAAACATTTTTTGTTAACGGCGTCGCGGTGTCGGAAGTTCTACGTCTATAGAAGGGCGATAATTAATTTCCGCGGGCAAGTAATGTGCCAAATAATTAAAGATAAAGATTCAATTCGTCGTAAATTCTTTCAATATATTTCTAAAAGTAAGCTGAAATTAAAGACGTTAATTCAGTAGTGCAATTGTTTTGAAGTTCTTGAATTTCTTTAATTGTATGAAAAAATTGTTATTGAGTTATTGTTCATAATCTCTGTACGATTAGCATTGTTATCGATACACGTTCATTCACTGGTATATCAGCACTTTTTCTATTCTCCTAGGACACTGTGAACTACGAATTACACCAGGTCTAATAAAAGGTTTTCTCTTTTTTTTTTAAGACGTTTATGAATGCGAGAAGGTTCTTAATCGTCAATTACCCGTCGGTCTACCCTATTCAATCAATATTCTTTTTTTTATCGGTATCTTGGTGAATATCAATTGACACTCTAAAAACAAAAAAAGTAATGCCTTAAAGTACCGATTAATTAAATTTGTTCATCGAACGATGTTCTCACCCTACGAGAATTCTTTTTTGTCGCGAAACGGACGTTGTTGGAATCGAGAGTACACGCGTAATTTTCATTTGAATCGATCCGTAGCTACAAAGAATTCGTGTTTCAACTTTCTCCTTTTCAGCTCGCTTTTTTCTTTGCATTCGCTCTCGTTATCCTTTTCTCTCTCTCTCTATCCCTCGTCTCGGAGCTTTCAACAGGCTATAATTCTATACAAGAGAGGCGAGTCTCTCGCGTCTATCTCATCGGCGACCGAGCGAGAGAGCGCTCGCGGGAGGGCTGTAAAGCGCTCGACGAGTTCCGCTTACCTCGCGGAAACGTAGTCGCACATCAGGGCGCGACGATGTCGATTCTCTATCCCTCCCGTCCCCGTCGTCGACGGTGAACGCGCGCCCGCGAACCAACCCCCGCGTCGCCGTTCTCCGCGGACAATGCATTTCGTAGTGAATAGCGTCACGATGACAAAGACGGAAACCATCATCCTCGATAAAACTCTGTCGGGCGGAAATTCCTTCTCCCTCCCCCCCCCCCCTGCTTCTTCCTCGTCTTACTCGAACTCCCTTCGTCGCTTCGCCGCAGCCCTGTCGATGAAAAGGTAATAGTGTTAAAAAAAAAACAGAAAAAAAGTCAACAAAAAAAGAAATACCTAAATTCAATTTACGCGAGCGTCACTCGAGTGTGACTGGCGGGTATCGCGGGCGTTGCTATCGATAATAACATCGAGTCTCTTGCATCCGTCTCGTATACCGGCTCAAGAGAGAGAGAGAGAGAGGCCAGTATAATTGAAAACTCTCAACGGCAGCGAAGCTATCCAACGATACGGGGGGTAACCGGACGCGAATGAAGTGTAATGAATGGCCGACATATTCACAAACACGTTTCACGCTACAAAGTTATATTCAAATTCCTTTTGTGTTATATTCATGACGTCATTGAATATATTAGATATAAATTTCGGAGGTTTTTCGCTTCACAATGGAGCGACGAACGAATTCTTTGAAACGCTGCTTTTTTTTTGCGTTACATCACGCTCGGGTCCCTTCGGTGCTTTCGATGCACGCAACAGCGCTTCATAGGGGAGAAAAAAATCAAAGATATTAAATAGCGGGGGATTGTCGTTTAAAAAGAAATATGGTTGTTCATCGTGAGTCGGAATTTCGTAACATTTCGTTGGGTGTCTCATTCAAAAACAATACGGCACATCAAAGACGCGGAAAGGGTAGGTCCATTTAGCTTTGTCCGGGTTAACGTACTTCGCGGAAACGTGGGATTAAAAGAGAATTGCAAGCGTTTCCCAATGAGATAAAATCCTGAAAAAATCGAACATATGAAGGGTATTCGAAAGATTGATTTCGCTTAATGAGAGTTCCGAAAAGTTACTATCAAATTCATAAGAAAAACATGCTTAAGAAATTACCCGGCAACTCAACTTTGTATTCTGACGAAAATAACTTTTCAATTTTTCTTTATACATATCGAAATTCTCGAAGTTCTCTCAGAATCTCGCATTTCCTCTGACTGAACCACTCGGACTTCCTCCAAGAAATTTTTCCTCGGCGAAAGGAGCGAGTCGAGTATTTGAGCAATTTCTTTCAATGGAAAAGGCACACACCATACTTTTCCATTTTGATATTCTTTTTCTCCGGTGTATTTATTCGTAGCCGTGAATTCTGCGAACGTACGAAACGACAGAAAAGAATTCTCCTATGCCTCGATCTCCCGGCGCTATTTTTGTGCACGAAATTTTGGCGCAAAAATACATCCCACGTTTTTCTGATAACCGAATCGACGTGAACGAGTGAATAAAAGTAAATAAATTTAAAAAAAATGAGGACCATGAGCGAGGAATTGGAAAGAAAAAGCTTGGATATGATTATCTTCAGGTCTACATGAATCTCGTCTACGCGATGGCGATACCGATACCGTCGTTCATAATATCGGTGATATATCTAACTATCGCCTACTTCAAAATTTACAACGAAGATGAGGAGGTGCTCGTCGGGGACGAGGACGGGGTCGACGGTATCGAGGGTGACGGTGATATAAACGAAACGCCGATACCCCCGACGAGCGGTGCATTGACACCGGGCAGCGAGGCTTTCAGGGAGGATCTCGCGAGTTTCGGTCATCAGCTCAAAGTCGCGATGGCCGACGAGGTCAGCAGAGAGAGCCTCGAAGGGATACCGAACTCGATCTCCGCGCAGGGGTAAGCATTTGTGTAAAAAAAAAGAAACGCATATATACGGTGCATTTACATTTTCAGATTCTTTAACCATTCAAACAATTTTTCAACAACTTCATTAGTCGATGAAGGGTACAACAGTTTTTTGTATTACTCTTGTCGGGTATTTTCAATAATTTTAAACAATATCAAAGAGAAAATGGGGAGAAACGATGTAAGAGAGACACGAGTAATTTCGTGCAGACATTATTTCCAGTCACTTGGTTGGAATCCGCGTTTAACCTGTTACCCGTCGAAGCTTGACAATCTGACACGCGAGAGCATTCGCTGCTTCTTCGTTATGCACCGATAGTAGACTCGTCGCTCATCGCATTAGGGCTTCCGGTCAGTCGGGTGAAAAATTGAACGATTTTAGCAAAGTGCGAACAACGCGGTTTTAGTCCGCCGGTGCAGTCGCGGTTTGCAATCTAATCTCGTTAAAAAAAAAAAAACCAAGTAGTTGAGCTTGCTTTACGAAGGGGTTGCAAAGACGTCGATATATCTCAGAACTGTGTCGACGTTAAAGTGCGGCTCGCGTGTCCCCGAGGCTCCTGAAGAGAGTTTAATTCTTTCGAGTCTTGTAACTCGATTTAAAAAAAATGTGATTATAAATTGTTCGTTCCGAGCATTAACGAAATCGATCTGTCTCCGCGTAGAACTTAAGAGCCACATCAATACGGTGCCGCACAAAAAGTAACGATGAGGGCGGGGTTGAGTTCCCGAATGTTGAAAGTTCGAAGACGCAAAAGCCCGAATCAAAATATCCCACTCGTACATTTTACGACGGTTCATTACACCGAAAGTCTAAATAATCAATAGAAATAATCGTATGATGGTTACGACTACAAAGAAAAACTAATACATCAATAAATAAAAATAATACGAAATTAAGTTCCCAGAAAACGTCAAGTTTCCGAAGGATGAACGCAATACGATATTACGAGTCGTTAATCCTTAACAAATTTAAAAGAAAATTAAGCTCTATTTTGACATACTAAGGTCGTCGATTCGTTCGACTTGTTCCATACAAAATCTCATAAATACGACAATTTCCTAGTTATAAGTATGGCAATTCCAGGGAACGTTGCTGAGACATGAAACTTCCAGAAAGTGCAATAGAAAATCCATTTTTTCAATCACCTTCGGCAGACGTGACCCCTTGATCCCTAGAAGCGTAGATAACTAGTAGGTACGGATTTATTCATGATGAGTGGGCGGACACCCGGACGCGGTGCACTTGGTTAAATCGTACCATCCTCCACCACTTCTTCTATGTCCCCCTCATTCCGCCGGATATAAACTAACAGCTAGAGTCGTGACGTACGTAAGATATAAACCATGCCCGGATTCACATATCGAGCCGCACCCGGGATAGCGACATACCGTATACACTGTAGTAGTTTGTACATATATATATAATATACGTATACACACACACATTACCACGCGAATGGGTATCGAACGGTCGCAAGTTCGTGCCTCGGATATATATAGAAGTATATATAACGGGAACCGAAGGGTAGAGGATAAGCTCTCGTCGGCTTTTCCCTCAACAAGTTTCTCATTCATCGTCCTAATGACGATTGCTCGGATAATCTTATCCATGCATACCCCCCCAACCCCCACACATATGTACGATAGCTCACATTTGGCCTATGATGATGTAAACCCATCGAGAGGAACGATAAAATTTTTATTATATCTCGACCCAATATCAGTTCCGTTCTCAGATAGAGAAGAATCACCTTAGAAGTCGCTCTCGCGTTGTCCTCCATCGATTATCCTCGTTTTCCACAGTGCAATCGATCGCCGTGAGATTCGAAAAAGCGTTGCCGAGATGTTAAAAATGCATAAAGTCGTGCCTGCAATTTTATCGAATGAATTTGAACTATCGATTCGAACGAGCTTCCGGACGATAAACAACGCTAAGCTCAGAGACGAAAAATACACTTCTATTTGGTTCTAAAGTTGACAAATTTAAACGAACTTAAACAAGCGCTACGCTTTTCTAATATTAAAAGAGCCCTTAATGTCATTCCCCAACGTCGTCGTGCCCATAAAAACTGTCTTCTCTCGTTCATTTCGTTGCTTTTCATTTTTTTTTACTGTCGTCCCTCGCATCGTACCTTGCATTATACTCGAGCTCAAGAATTATGGTATGAGAAATGGAATCTCAGTCGGTCCGGTGAGAGAAGCTCCGTGGCTCGTAACAAGCGCGCGAATGCGGAGGTGGAGATGCTGATGTTTGCGCTCGTCGCATCCCCGCATACTCGTCGCATGGTTAAGCGAGTAGAGGGGCGGCTCTCTCTCTTTCTGGCCAGGCGGCGACGCGCAGTCTATCGGCGCGGCTATCCCGGCTAGGGATCTACGTGGATACCAGAAAGCGGTATCCACATGTACATGATGCACGCACACGTACGCGAGTCAATAGTATACCGGGTAAACCGACACTCGCTCATTCAAGAATTATAGCCAATGGAGATTGGGGCAATGCGGAACGACGTATAATAAGCACTGGACAATGCGAAATAGATATCTAGATATTCATTATGAATGCATCTTTTTTTAACGACGTAAAAAACATGTCACACAGTTGGGGATCTTTTTTTTTTTTTTGGAAAAAAAAAAGATTTTTTTTTGGTACGTCCCTTGCGCTTTTAAAATTCGAGTTTTCTATGCGAAGTCACAATGACAATTGAAAAAATTCAACGATTTTTCGAACTAGAATGTAATTATTTTTTCTGTTTCTTCATTTCTGGTAGAAAACTAATATTTTAGACCAGAAGTGACGGCACAATGCCAACGGTCTTGCGCATGTTAATTTCTCGGGCATCCTCGGAAAGTAGACGGCAAAACGAAGAGAATGGGCTCTATCAGATGACCGCAACTCAATTTTTCGAGTCGCGACACCACTTTGAAGTCAGAAGAGCGAAACTTAAATTTTTTAATTTTGTCAACTCAGTACTTCGCGTTTTTCTCGGTTTCCGTTGGAGAAATCGCCAAGATAACATTGGATTTATGATGAGTACGTGGAAGTACATCGAACTACGTCCCGGAAGATTTTGCAGCGGTGCCAAAACGGTTTCCGCATTTTTCTCCGCAAATATGGGAGATATTGCGAAAAGGACGAAAATTCGGAGTCTCCTATTCCTCGAAATTTCAAAAGCGATTTTCAAGAGTCGCAACTTCTCAACGGCCCCGGGTAAAACGAGCGGCAGCCCTTTCGCGGCTCGTCGATCCTTCGAGTATTCCAATTACTCTTTTTTGCAAGTGCCACGTTAGACTTAGCATTTCGCACTCGAGCGAAACGCATTACCTCCGACTGTCTCCAGTCTCTCTGTTTCCACGGTTCGTGTGAATCTACCCACGTTGCAAACGCGACGATGACGTTCACTATCGAGCCAAACCAATTGTGTATACAACAAAGTGTAACCCCCGCATATACGCGTATATCGAACGAGACAGGGCCTTCACGTGCTACACAGGCCTCGAATACGCAGATAACCGGTGTAAATACGTTGAACAGTCGAACGAGATAGAGTCGTGAAGGGCCTATAGATATTCGTCATTGAATCGAAGCTTCGAGGAAGCGTGACACCGTACGCTCTCGTGTCTCGTTCTCGTCTGTATAACTGAATGGCTGCCGGTCCTACGGTTATGCGTTAATGATTGCGACGTATTCGACGATAACGATCACGTACACCGGCCGCCTCGCGCGTATCGAACCTATTCAACGGAAAGGGCACTTCGTCTTCTCTATTGTCGATACACACGGTCTCAATTTTCCAATTTCTGTACATCGCTATCGCGAATTTGCCGCGCTATCGAGAAAAAGCCAGAACGCATCGATGGAGAATAATAACGGGAGCCGAAAAAAAAAAGAAAAAAATACTCCGTAGCAATATGCTGGAAGTTTTCGTATAGAAACCCTTACGACCCCCGTAGTCACTTCCGGGAGGATCGATACTTCCGAGCGTGGTCTCTCGACTCGCTCTCTCTCACTTTCTCTCACGGCCGGGACGCAACACCAGAGGGGGAAGTATATTTCGGCTGTATCGCTTGCCGTGTACACCCCCGATGATTTTACCGAATTTCTACTGTAGAACAGTTCACTCGGGTCGGGGAAATTATTGGCCGTGGGAGAGATTCACTCCAACGCGCGGGGAGGTGCGGAGCGCGAGGGGAGCGGTAACGCATCCTTGCATACGTAATGAAATAAAGGAAATGCGAGCTCGTTTATTCGGTTCGATAAACTTTCTCGGAAATTAAAAAAAATGTTATTTCGTCAAAAGAAATAGAAAAAAAAAACATGATTTTTTTTTGTTTCATCCATCGATTCTCGCGCTGCGTAGTGTAATACACGATTAATGACGAAAGAAAAACCAAAAAATCGTGCTTATAAGCTAAGTTCTCCATATCGAGGTCATGTTGAAACTGAGCCCATTAATTATTGATAATGATTAGTCGCGCTAATTAGCGTATGATGACCGTAAAGATAGTAAAAAAAAAAAAGAAATTCGTTCGATTCTTTTTGTGCTAGGCATCTCTGATAAATGTATTCTTCGATAATTATCGTAATAAGTGTAGAGCCGACAGCGGCCTTCGTGCAATAATTTTACGTAAGCCGTTATACACTCGTCGAGCAAGGGTAGTTTGCGGTATTATCGTGGTTGGAGTACCTGTACAGGCTGCTATACTATAAAAAAAATAAAATGAGAGAAAAAAAAGAGGAAAAACGGTGTGCGAAGCTCTTTTCTCGTACGGCGTACTGTGCAACCCAGGCTGGGTTTACACAGAGCTCTGTTCTGTGCGAAAGCTTTAGTAAAGTCAGGCAAGGACGTCAGACATCGATTCGATGCCGAGGTAGAGTAGTACACCGGGGCTGCCTCTGGTTGCCTCTCCTATAGCCCGTTCGCGGTTTTCTGCTTCGATATTCCTGACATCCTGAACTAGCTACCGACACGACGTAGGAGAGCGTTAGGGCGTAGGAGAGACGAGAGGCCTCTCTGGCCCTCTCTATCTCCCCTCCCTACCGTTAACCTGGTTAGAATCGCCGAACCGTATGCCTCGGTCAGTCGTACACAATGAGAACGCGATGTGTATAGAAACTAACCACCTCCGGGGGGTTCAAACTTAATAATGCAACACCCAAAACGTCGTTCTACATATGTATATCAAAATCGGATTGCTTTTGGTCGGCGATTCACCCAGATGTATTTTACCTTTCAATGTCGATAAGCCGCTTGTCTTCGACCCGATAATAGCTGAAAAATAGCGCAAATAGAACGAAATATGCTGCTAACGTAACTGGTATATTGCTTCTTCTCTTAGTTTTGTCTAAATCTACCTAGTTCTAATCTGGAAACCGGGAAAAAAATTTTTTCACCAAAACCAAGCCTTTTGAGGAAGCTTAATAATCTTAAAACCATCGATAAGTTGCTTCACACGGTGAAGACAATTTTCTAATAAAATTGAACCTTTTACTTCCGAACATCGCCTATCGACTTACCGAGAAAATACTCGTTTTCCAAGTAAGAACCGCTGTAGAGCAAAACGAGAAAACGAGAGCTAAAATGAAGTTTGCATTGCGGATTGAAGTGAGCCCCTCCGAGGCTTAATTACTCGACAACTGTCTATGTGTGATCTTTTTTTTTCTCTTTCGTCTGTTCCATGAAGAAACTTGAGCAAGACGATGACGACGAGTATCTCGACTCCCCCTGGGCCGACGGCAGCAGTCTGAAGCGTCACTTCCAAGGGTTGAACAACATCTCGTGGAGGCCCCACTAACTCGTCGTCGACGTCATCGCGTGATAACCGACGATTCGCGCGAAGCTCCGTTGCCGCTATCCAGCTATTCGTACCGGCCGCCAAAAGCTAATTCGCTAATTTCACGATAACAAAGAAACAAAAGGAAAAAAAATATATACAAAAAAAAATTAAATACAAACACACACACACACGTCAGATACTCATCAAACTCACCCGAGAGACACACGAAATTCGTTAAGAGCGCTTCGCACATTGCCGCGGAGTGAACCAGAGGATTGTAAAATGGAAATATCGCGAGGAAAGCCAAGAGGACCGTCCGCAACAGAAGTTCGTAAGTCCCGTACCCAGATTATACTATAATAGTAATTTAAAGCCCCAAAGACAAAATGAAAAAAAAAAAACCACCGATGTCACCTGTGCAAATCGAAATCCACCCAAAGCCTTCTAAACTCTATCCTGTTGCTTATAATCGAGTAACGAAATTACGGGTGCTTAATAAAAAAAGAAGAAAAGAAAAATTAAAAAGAAACATAACAGCAAACAAAGAAAAATACCAATGGGAGTCCGACGAGAATAAATAATACGCGATTATACACCTTGACGCATCACATCACATCCGGTATTTTACCCCTGTACAGATAAGATATTTTGTAAGTTCAATTTTTCTACGTCGAACTGGGCCGCTCTTTAAATGTGTATATCCGGCGTTTATAAATAAATAAATATAATTAATATAAAGAAAGAAAAACACACACACACACACACAAACATACAAGAAAAATATATACACAGAGTACGAAAAATTCAGAGAGAGATTGAGGGATGAAAGGGAAACGATAAATATGTATATTGCAGAGCCGCGACGATCGCATTATTTTCCGTGCTATTCGCCTCGAAGTGTGTATAATTCGCGTGCAATTTTTTTTTTTTTCTTTTTCGTGAGAATAGACTCGATAGGCGTCGGTTTACGGAAGAAAAACAAGAAAATAATGAGAATTTCTATGAATAATATATATATACATAATATGCAACGGGTAAACGAGCTTGACCGTAAAACATCGGGAATAATCTCTTTTAGGCGGTCCCCGGCGTCTACGTCATTTGCTTGATTATTGATAAAACGTTAATATCGATCGTACCATAGTATATAGTATATATATATATATGTATAGGACGAAACGACGGAGAGGAGAGGCTGCAGCACTTCGACTCTAGTGGTTTGGGCTGCACGAGAACGTCCCATTGAACCGTTGTGTGTCTCAGGACGATAATTCATTTATATAATCGCAATCATCGATGTAAAAAAAAAAGAAAAAAAACACAAAGGAGAAAAATTCACACACACGACACACCTTTCTTGCTGAAAACGTTCCCCTCCATCCGTGTACTCGGATTTTATAGCGAAGCTGCCATCCACTCGAATGTTTTCACAAAAAAAAAAAAACAAGCAAAAACAATTGTAAAGATTTTAAACGTAAAAACAAAAATGCTTCTCTCTGGTTCACTCGGGGAAATTCGTGATTTATTCGCAAACTAGCAAACGGAGCGAAGGGACAAAAGAGAAATAGGAAACGAATTCGCAATATTGTCGTATAAATAACAGGAGAAAAATCATCGCGTTACTTATCGATTAAAGAAACATCTAAAGATAAAAAATGAAAACCAAAAAGAACAAAAAAACAAAGAAAACGATAAAAAAAATAATAACTACGTAAGAATTAAGGGATAAACGATAATGTTAAAGTTACTGCTAAGTAAAATCGCTTGTTGTGTGAATCATGACGCATCCTCTTCACCGTTGCATCGTAGCTGTTGACAAAAAAAAAACTAATATATACAAAAGAGGAGAGAAGAAAAATTCACGATATGATATCATTACGCTCGCTCACCAGACACGGTATATATTATATACAGAAACACATTATACACTTGCATAAAGAAAAAAAAATACGAAGAAACACTGAACGAGAGACTATGGAATATTATATATTATATATATATATATATCTCTATATTTACCCGTACAAAGTTCACGCTGTTTCCGTTTTTGAGTCGCTTTACTTGAACGCCCGACAGCCTTTCTATATTCCGCCGTCGTGTATTGACTATTTCTATATTGATGTATCCCCCCCCACATTGCCCGCCGCGTCCTCCTCCCACACTCCGTGTGATACTTTTCCATTGAAGTCTTCACTGGTTTACTAACGACTCACTTAAGAGGATGCACGAACTGTTTGCGAAAAAATTGTCCAACGAAACTACTTTTTTATAATTATCGTTTCGAGCTTCGCCGGGTCGGTTCTTTGTTCTTTGGTATGAAAAAGAGAAAGATAATATTTAAAACAGGGCGAGCTGCGTATCTCCGGATGTCGCTTACCATAAAACATATATATATTTTTTTAATGTATCATCACTTCCGGTTTTGAAATTTTTGTTGTCCGTTTTTTTTTTCATTTTCATTGCGAAGTCATTTCCGGTTCTAATACCTCACTTTTTCACCGGAAGTGGCGTGGGAGAGAAAATTATTGCCGGAAAACCGTTGAAATATTTGTTTTTTTTTTCACTTCCGTTTTTGTAATCTTCGCTTTCCGCCCGAAGTGACGCCGCAAAGAAATTTACGACATATTCCAGAATTTTTTTGTTTTTTTTTGTTTTCAGTGTGAGGTCATTTCCGGTAAATAACAAATTTAAACCCATCATTCAATCGATTTTTGTGGGAAATGCTAAAAAAAATTCCACGTACGTTAATTTATCAAATTATTTATGTTTATTTGCAATATATCTCGCTCAACGACAGAGAAATGGAATAATTATGCGAGAGCTGAAACTATTTTAAAGACAGATGCGATTTGCGTCCGAATCGGCGCTAAGGTTGTCGGAAAATCCCGGCATGCGGCAACGAAATTAAGAGTAGCTCGAATTTAAAAAAAATGGTAACAGAATTTAACTTTTTTCGGGGCTGAATCGAAGATCGTGTACCCTCTTAATTGTGGACTCGGATAGATACGATTTGCCGTACGATTTGTGAGAAACCGAGAGCATCGGTTGACGATTGTCACGCAAACAGTAAAAAAAAAAACACTTTTTCCGGCGATGCTCAATTACGCTAATCCGTGGAATTAACTAAAATGTACTTGGTTTACCGGTAAACAAACATAAAAGAAAAAAAAAGACTAGCGCGTGAAATCGTAATAAAAAGAAAATTGCAATGTGCTACTTTGCAAATCACCGAACATAACGAAAAAAAAAATACAGCTGATACTTATTGGAAAAAAAAATAACGAGAAAAAAAAATTGAATTGTTTTTATGAATTAAGAACAAGTTGTCTGTGATCTACAATAATTAACAAAAAAAAAAGATATGTAATAAGTATTGACAAGTAAAAAAGTATAATGAAAAAAAATATTGATAATGTTTATTGAAACAAGGCGATTGAGTCGAGAACAATGGAAATTCATCGGAGTCGTTGAACGAGAGAGTCAGGAATGAAAAATGTTTTTACGGCAATTGATTGTTTGATCAGCGAAATGTTGTACAGAGACGAACCGTATTTAAATTGTAAATACCTGATAAACGTGTGGAGTCAGCATAGAAGAAATATCTCGAACGAAATTCTAGGGGATTATTGCATTGATGATGACGGAACATTTATGAATCTCGTGAAAACTAAGATTCGCGAGATGAACGCTAGATAAAATATATTTGCTGTTATTAATCCGTGCTAACTTTGCAGAAAAAAAAACAGTAATGAAAATAAGAGTCCGTACAGCGTTCTCGCATAATAGCGAGATATATTAGATGAAGAAAAAAAAACCTTAATGAAGCGTATTAAATAATTGAAAAAATAAAAAAAAACATGGCACCCTCCTATCGCGACTAGACGTAAGTGTAGATTTTAGATAGAAAATTAAAATAGAAGCGCAAAACACCAAAATCGTTCCTTCCACCTGCTCCGGCCGTATATTTGATTATCAATTTTAATATATCGCATCTCATGTAAAAGTCCAATTGCTCTCCGGATTATAAAGGCAAATTAAAAAGAAAAAAAAAAACGAAAGCAACAAACCAAGCGCACCTCGATATCGCAATTGAGATACTATTATGCGTCGGCGCATTATTGTAAAATGCCGTTCGAGAAACATACGTGGTATAAAAGCAAAAAAGAAGCGACACAAATACGCGAAAGAATATGAAAATAAAATGAAAAACACCGCCACCAAATAAGTTGTTTGACGAATGTTTGCGAAAGATGTTCCAAAATAATTTTTGTACTGTTTGGCACATACGATAACCGCAACGTTGCAACGTTGTCGACTTTATATTTATGTACAACATTCAATTATTATAAATTTTACGACGTCATTGTAAAACAGCGATCGGGTTAAGTGTGAAAGTGTATATGGCTTTTTCTGCGGTTAACAATAAAATGTTGTCCAAGCTTTTTTCACGAGATACAACAACACAATCTGTTCTACACTACGAGATTACCCGAGGTATTTATCCAACTATCATTTCGATTATTGGATCCGGTACAGTCCGGCTAAACGTGAGATTCGAAGAGAATTCCGAACACTTCTCAATGAGATAAACATCTGAATGAAATAAAGCTTATGGAAGGTGTTGCAAAGATAGATCTTGCAAAATAATGGTACCAAAATGTTATTAACAAATTGATGAAAAAATTGATTGTTCTGTTTTAGCACTTTCTTCATGTCTGATTTTTATCCCATCCAAAAGTGTTCGATATACTCCTTAAATCCCACGTTTAGACGGACCGTACCGAACCAACTGCTTTAATCGTCTCGAGTGATATTTTTCGATTAATTTCGAGTAACTTTATCCGACATTCGATCAAAATTTGTGACAACGGATTAATTTCGTTCTATATGAAAGCTGTGTTGGTATTTTTCAGGTTTATGAGAATGTTGCGGTGCTACAAAATCAGAATTCTGAGAATTCATTTTTATTGTTTCAAATACATTTCATTTGCATCGTGTCTTTCTCATGTGGTCCCGTTCGGCTCCGGATAGTAGCTGTAACATAAAGAAAAGGAATCTATTAGACACGAAGTCGTTTCGGTAGACTGGAGGAAATTTTTTTCTGGAAGTCGAGATCAGGAGTTGAACGAAAGGTTTGTCATCTTTTGTGAATCAGGACTCTAGCCAATTTTCATCATATCGACTTGATTATTCCTTTACCACAGTTACGAAAAGGCATTTCATTTCTCACCTTGTGTTCTACATGCAGAAACCGGGTCATTGGGAATTCTGTATGTATGAATCACAGAGCATCGTCGGATCGGTCGTGACTCCACAGCAACTGAAACATAGCGGAATAATGCCGTGAGAATGTGTTATAAATTAATTGAAAAAAGGGGCTAAACAATTAATATAGCTTTATTATCAGTACACGTTGGGAATTTTCATCAATGTTACTCAGACCCGAAAGATGATATCATCATTTAAGAAAACATAATAAAGTGAAACGAAATTTCACAAGTTGAAGATTCAAATCGAATAGCTTGAAAAAATGTATGTTGCAACGTTTTTTTTCTCCGCGTTCTTTCAAAGGGAAACAATCGTTTCGCGTCTTACCGATTCTTCGGTCGACAATATTCTCAGGATTCTCGACGTAGACGAGGCGATCTCATTTGGCTCCCCATCGATCGCTCCTTTGTCGAAAACAGCTGAAAAATACCAAAAAAATAAGGTTAGCATCCACCACTCCCGGTTAATCATGAGAAACGCAAGTAAATTAAATTATATTGTCAGTACACGTTGGGAATTTTCATCAATGTGACTCAGACCCGAAAGATGATATCATCATATTGAAAAAAAAAAAAAAAACGCAAGAAATAACAATTGGGCTTAATGATAGAAAATTTAATTTACCTCTTTCAAAGCCGTTTCATTCTGGCGAGGCGTCGGATCTAACGATCAACGTCCGTGATAACGATTTCATTCATTTCATTCTGCACAAACACAAAATAATTCATGTCGATTAGAATTTATCGATTTGTTCGGTTTCAGAATTTATAACATTCTGAATTTTCGGATCTTTTTTTTTAAGATAGTTACCCTCGAGGTGGATTGTTTCTGCAGTCTCAACCGGCACATGCTCGAATCTGTAATCACACGTTGAATCATGAATATTGGGTTTTCAAAGTTATGCACGTAAAGCGCGGAGGGGACTTGGTTTCTTTTTCTTTTTTTTCAGTCGAGTTACGCGGATACATGTAGATGATAACAGTATCATAATAGTGGTGGATCTCAAAAGTTCGTTTTACCGAATGTCTAATCGGGAGAATTCACTGTATTTTTAACCCTGCAGCGATCGTTCGCCAACAGCTTTTTCTTGTTTATTTAATATTTCTTTCAGTATTCACTGATTTATCGAACATTAATTTATGAATCTTCGGTTGCAATCGCTGCAAAGTTAATCAATGACAATCCTTCCGCAGGATTCACGACTTAGTTAATTTCTGTGAAGTAAGTCTTTCGATAACGCAACGTCGCGCCCACTTATTTCAGTCGTAGACCGATTCACGGCGATTAAAGTTCGGCAAACATACAGAGTTTTGAACTGAGTACAGCACCTTTACAACTCTGATAAAAATTGTTTTTAATCATTGGATTCAAGAACGTTGTGTTCACGATCTTTTTTTTTTGTTTCTCGCATGAGCGTTTTCGACAATCAATAAAATCCTAATGCAACTCTGGATGATTGTCATCCGTAAAATAGAAGTTCTAATATAAAAAATAGTAACATTTTCAGTCTTGTAAACGAATAACGCGAGTACTCTTTTCCCACCCGATCGAAATATTGTTCAATTTTCAGAAAGTGTTTCACCACGAGTGGCACGACGGAAAAGTCAGTCGTAACAAGTAACTTCGCTGTTCATAAAATTTTTATAGAGTATGGCTAATAAAAAAAAAAATCTTTTATCAACACAAACAGCCGCTGAAAGGTGCTGTACCTCCACAAGTTCGATGTAGAGAGTACGCTTATGTTATAAAAAAAAATAGAAATATGTATGTAGCACATCGAGTACAAAAAAAACCAATATTTATAAATATCGTCAGTCACAGGACAGCCCAGATTTTTTCAATGTCGAACCTAGACAACCTTTTGTTAAAGATCGCGTGAGACACTTCGGTTTCATAGGTAACGGTGAGGCAGGCTCTGGGCTGTATTATTTATCGTGATCGATTGTACCGTTGTTCAATATCACCTGCCGTATAGCAATGCTTTTCATGATTAGAATAGTCGCAACACTCCGCGATGTAAAATGATATCAACTTCAGAGCCGAGCGGGGAATACGAAGAAATCACTTTTTTACTCCATCTAAAAGAAAATATTGATAGTTTAAATAAAAATCGAATTATCGGCGATAGAGTGAAAGTTTTATCGTATTCTCCCTCATCTCCGTTGTCACCCTCCCCAAATGCACAATAAGTGAAAAATATTATTTAAATAACATTTTAGACGAATCTACTCACCTTAGACAAGAGGATTCATTGACTAGTGGATTCTTTCAAGTAAGTAAGAGCCTATCTTGTGATTGCTGTCTCTTTCGCCCTCCGATAATGATAGTCGTGATCGACAATGCTAAGATCGTATTTGCATAATATTGTCGGTAAACCGATGAATGTAGGAATATGATTCGACGTCATCGATCGGCTGAATCATATTTACTTTTGTAGCGTGTAATGCCCCAAAGATGCGGAAAAAGTAATTGCTATCGAAAAATTCGACAACTCTGTTATTGGAGTTTTTGTCTTGATTTCGATAGATTCGTTTAACATTGGCATCGCTGCTTCATTACGCTTCGAACGATAATTACAATCGGGTGACAAATGGATAAAAAGGTTATTGAGTGGATGAAGATTGACAGGGGTAAAAAAAAACAACAATGACCGGATTTGTGGGAAAAAAATAATGAGAAATTTCAACAAATTATGAGGATAATTGGCTGTTCAAATTGCTACAAGAGATCCGTTAGAAACTCGTAAGAAGGTCAATGTACTAAGGGGATCGAGTCAGGTCGAAATGAAGTTTTAATTTGGCAAGTAATGTAGAAGCTTATCAAAGAATGGAGTTCTACTTAACAGAAGTTTCGATAATTGGGATGGGCAGATTTTTATTTCCTACTGGTGAGAAAAAACGAAACGAGACGAAAGTAAGATTTCGTCGAAATAGTTCAATTTGTTCAATCGAATTTTCTGCGGATCATACATAAAAAAAATGTAATAAGTTGTTATGATATTCAATCTGTCATTTTTCGTATGACTCGAGCCCCTTAAACCCTTGGAGTGGTCGCTTCGTAGGCTATTTTAACTTCTCATTGATCCATAAGCTGCATCAATTCGAAGATAAATTGGACTTCAATAGGTTTAATGATTCGTCACTGTAGTAACGTTCCTTCGGATTTTTTTTTTCAAGTGTGTAACTTTTATTGATAAAATTATATTCGCTGGCATTTGAGTCGCTTCACAAAAGCTAGAGATTAGCTTCGAGTACACAGCGACTCGTGTCTACTATAATGGTTTGATATACCCTAGATATAAGTATGTCAAGTGTGTTTTATTTTTTTTCCGTGTTGTATGTTTCAATGCGATTGCTTCAATCGCGTTTTTGCTCCAAGTGACTATAGTTAAAGTGTTATCTAATATACGATCGAAACGTCAGGTTCGATTAATACTATGTAAAATCATTTCGTTCAGAGTCACGACCAAAGTCGTGTACAAGACGACCTTTTTTTTTTCGTCGTTAATTTTTCATATCGAGTCGCTTACAGACTAAGCGGAACTGAAGTCCTAGAAAAATTCACACACAGAGACAAGTCGTCAAGTCGTGATTTTCGTATCTAATTAGTTTGCGTTTGGGTGAAACATTGGTGTTACACGACGATAAATACGACGAAACTCCGGACAAATAGCGTCTCCGGTCGAACCAGTCATCACCATTGACTTCCGGTTTCTCGCAACACGGTCGTCCACAAAAGTCCTCGCGAGACGCGAGGGAAAAAGAAAAATTTGCTACCAGGTGTTTCCACGCAGGAAGCATGAATGCTCTTTTGTACCGTTATTCACAGCGGTAATTCATAAGTGACTAATTTTTAATGACACTCCTGCAAAAAAGCTTGTGAATTCAGTGGTCCTTAGAGATTAAAATTGTTTTTCTTTTCCTGTCGTCACTCGTGTTAACGGTACCAGTGCTCATGCCAGTGCCACCTATCATCGTTAGTCCTCGACGCACAAATATATAAATATATATGTCTATATATATATATTCCGTAGAAATCCTTCTATGAAGTTCCGATCAAATTGGATCACTCTCTCGTAATCCCCATCATCGCAAGTTATTCCCCCCCGTCATACGAATTGCACAAAATTTACAAACAATCGAGATAATTTGTAAAATTTTCTCGCGGGTCCTTAGAAGATAAAATATCGTATCTGTCGTGTTCGCACAACGATCACGTCGCGATCTTTGCCTCGACGTGCCAATGGTCTGATAAAGTTATTTGCTCCGACAGTTACCGGGCGGGCGAAGGGGGGTAATCGATTTTCAAGTTCCCGGAATACAGGAAAATCCACAAAAAAAATCGTCAGGCAATGTCGATCTACGCTATGCGTTTCACAATCGAACGAAGCATTGAATTTTACTTCGGTAATTCAATCGGTCGAAATCGTTTTTTTTTATGTTACGATGTTATTCTGTTTGTCATTTTTTTTGTTTGTTGTTTATCAATAGCGTCTTCGCTTACTATTGGGAAAATCGTCTGGACGATTTCTGTCGTTACCGCCTTGCCAACGACCACCTCCTCCGCCTCCACTACCTCCACCGCCTCCTGCGTTGCCTCCACCGCCACCGCCGTTGTTACCACGATTGTTGGGCATGTTGCCCATATCAACCCTCATATCCATCAGATCCATTATCTGTCCGCGATCGTCGTTATATCCCCCACCTCCGCGGTTACTACGATCCAAGTTATTATAAGCATCCATAAAGGACTTTGGATCCTGTAGTGTTTTTTTTCGTAGGTTAATGTTTTTTTTTTTTTTTTCAAGAAATGGGGCGCAGTAAACGGTAGAACCGTTTTTTTATGGGTGTACCATTAAAACAATTCACGTTTCAGGACGACCATCCATGTTCGTACAGCAGCAACGGGTCATCGTGTCAATTTTCGTCATATCACATAGAAAAAGAAAGGGGAGAAAACACAATGTTAGAAGATTTTAACGATTTTCACATCGATATCACAGAACGTTTCGGGTACGTACTATCGTTCCCGCAAATAATGTAAAAATATTAATATACGTATCTAGTATATATATATCTAGGTAAATTTTATACATCCTGCAAGATTTCTATGTAAAACTTCGTGCGTCGAAGTTTACACGTTGTATTTTTTTTTCTAAGTTTACGAGTCACCAGACCAATGAAATGCCCAACGCAGACTGTACTTTAGTCATTTGCTAAGTAGAATTCGATTTGGCGATCGAATTTCGTTATCAATGCCACGTTCATATCGTTAGTAATGAGCACGATAGTGCATTAATATTTTTCAATGACGCGCTTCGTCAATCATTTCAGAGTTTCCTAACGAGTCAACGGTGTGTTTTGGGCGAGGTAAATATAACATTTTACCTCTGATATTCACAGAATCCTGATGAATAATTCACGTCATCGAAATATCGGTATGAGTTTCGCTAAATGGGATGGGGCGATGTCAACTGGGAAGATTCATTAACCCAAGTTCGTTATCAACGCTGTTACTGCGGACGAGCGCTAAAGGTCTCGATTTAACAGCTCTGCATTTCGGCAATAGTTTGCACACGCAGTGAGCGGATCGTGGAATAAATATCCCGATAATCGGGGAGTTCGAATTTTTTGAAAAGTAATCATTAGGATTATCATAAGTTCCGATGATATGTCGAATATTTGGTCGTATATAATATCGTGAGTCGGACTCACGTTTGCGCGCTCCAACAACGAAGATACAGTCAATTCTCTAAAAGCATATTTACAATAATTTTTTTCTTCAATTCAACGTATATCCATCGGGAACAGATGAAGTACAAGAGAGTCAAGCTAAAAAAAATCAATATATTGTTGTACATTGATTGTTGAATTTTCTTAAAGAGAATTGACTGTAAGATACGATATATACATTTTTTTATCAGGAGTTTAAGTACATCTATCTAGTTGTCCAAGTGTTCCTCAGATATAAGTAGAAAAAAAACAAGCATTAAGCGAAAAGTCGTCGAATTCGAAGTTTGATATCTCACGAAAGCTGCGAAGAGACGTGATCAAGATCTCTCCGCAAAACTCTTCGTGGATTTCTCACTTTGGAACTCTTCGACGGTCACGCTATGAACGTTAAAGATGAATATAAATTTGTTTTAATAATAGTCGTTCGTCCCTTCCCTCCCTCATTCAATTGTTCTCGTGTGTTACGGCGACCTAAGAATGTCAAACGGCTGCGCCGACGAAAGCAAGCGAATCTTCGCGCAATGTTCGATTCATATCTAAACAGAGCATTTTTCTTTTCGTCAAGTTTTTCGGGCATTTCTTTTCCATAGTCTGATGCAGTTGGGCATTTATTGGTCGGCAGACCGAATCACTATGGAATCACCTTACCGTTGTACGTTCAAATATACGTCGGACTTGAAAGCGTCAACAAGGCTCAGTAGTTCCATAGTGTCGTGAGTCTAAACTTAATTGATTAAGAAATAGCAAAAAGTACAGTGTCTCGTGTCTGCAAGCACACGGAGATATCAAACATGGCATGATTTATAATCAGATATTACCGGCTTCGTTTCGTCCACCGTAGAATCGGTTTCGCAAAAGTTCAATCGTAAGATTATCAACTCAATAATTCTTTTCGTTATAACGTCTTCCCTAAATCGTTGTAATCGGGAAATAGAATGTTTCCTATTCATTGTTCGTGAAGAATATATTCCACTGTTATATTCAATTATGAACCTTCGGTAAACTCATCGCCTCGAGCATCATCGCAGCAGTTAGATTTCTGTAAAATACCGTCGTAAGTTTTCAATCCACGGATTATCACGTCCGACAGACGTGTTTCGTAATTTCACGCGTATAGTTTCAATGTTTCTACAAGAAGTATCGAAAGTATTCGCCGCAATACTGTTTATTGCGTCGAATGTGGTAGCGACGCAACAATTGTGCGATAATTCGCTCAGTATTTTTCTATTCTTTTTTATGAATCATGAATGTGGTTTTTCTTTTTACGGAAGTAAGTGAGTAATATTGACGTCCCGGCTACGTATCGCAATGGCTATTAGTCCTCGCGAACTAAATTCACCACCGAATGCCAGTTGAATTCTCCGTGTGTTAACGCTCTCCTGTTAAAAGAATGTACTTGTCTTGTCGATACGGAAGTCGATTCGGCGACGAAAAATGTCGGATAGAGTTAAACCAGTACAAGAAACGCAATTTAGCGGTCCTGCAGACACTAGAAAACTGTTGTCATCATCGCGATCGTGGTAAACGAGAGCCGTGTTAAACGCGTTTTGCCAGGTGAAACACGTAAACTTGTTACAATCAGGATTCTCAATCGTTCATGCAAAAGAATTCGCGAATAAGACACGTTCGAAGAGCATCGTCCTCGCGAAGACACGAAATTCGGAGATGGGCAAGCTTTTCGCTTCGATTATTATTCGAATAAAATCATCGATTATTAACCTATTGTTTATTCTTTTTCCTACGCTTGTTCCAACAATTGTCTCGAGAGGAAAGAAAAAAATGATTTGGTTATTCGAATAATCGCCCATCTCTGGCACACGTGCGACCAATCAGTTCGTCCAATCGTCGTCGCAACGCGATACCACGACGCGAATCATTTCGGCCGAATGACCAGAGAAACGATACGCCGAAGATGAGAAAAATTGTTTTCGCTATCGTGTCTCGTACGAGGAACGAAAAAAGCTTGAGAATTTTGAAATTCGCGAGAAAAACCGTGAGATAGGGTAGAGAAAGAAGTTTTAGACGGACTTAACAATAAAATATTATCAAAAGGGATACATTACCACTGGCAAGTTGTTTCCTCCTGAAAAATATAATGAAAGAATAACGTAAATAAGAATATCGATAAAACAATACAAAAAAAAAAAAAAGGTACGAAGATGCAAGTTTTCAAAAATGTAGCTTACCATCGGGTGCACCGTAACCGTCGCGCTCACTGTTACTAACGTTGTCGTAATTCTTGTTACCTCCGCCACCGCCACCGCCGCCGCCACCACCGCCACCTCCTCCGCCGCCTCCTCTCATTGCCTGTTCCTGCAACACGAGAAACGTAAGAATGAAAAATTCGTCCAGCTTCATTTACCTTTTGTCCTCATTTTTTCGTAAAAATTTCATAAGATTTGCAGAGAATTTTAATGAACATCGAACCAACCTGCATGAAAAGATTATTTTCCTGTTGTCGTCGATGCAACTCTTCCTCTTGTCGTCGTATACGCATCGCCATGTCCTCTTGCTGACGTCTTCGGAGTTCCTCGTCTCGGGATCGTTGTTCCTCGGCTTCGCGCTCCTTCATCTCCCACTCGCGTTTCTGACGCTCGCGATCGGCCTCTCGCATACGCAGCTCTGCGATTAAACGAACAAGTAACGACACGTTATTATCTTAGCAATTACGAGAATGGAATTAATTATATAGTATAGCAATTTTCGTCGATGAGATTTTAATGATTTTATATGTATCCAGTACTTCGGCACACGTGAAGGTATAGATAAGACCATCCATGCTTCCTAGTCGGGACTCTATTTAATATACCCCTTAAAGTATACATTTGGCACTTGCTGATTAAAGTCAATCTCACAAGCGTGGCGTCGGGGCCTTAAATAAAATCTATATACGAATGAAGAAAGAAAAAAAGCACTCACGTTCTCGAAGAAGTTCAGTTTCGTGCTCGTATCTGGCAAACTCCATCTGAGCCTCCAGTTTACCCTCCTCCATGTCCATTTCCCGTTTAAGGGCCTCCTCCTTCTGTTTGTACAGTTCGTGCAGCTGTTTCCATCGCGTACCGTACTCGTGCTCGAAACTTCCGGGCAGAGCGAAACGCGGCCCGACCTCGCGTGCCTTGTAGAATTCGGGATTTTTACGAGATAAATTTTTGTCCGGATAACCGTCGATGTCGTCTTGCTGCTCGAACATCTCGACGACCACTGGTCTCAGTGAGCTGCATGGAAAACAATAAAATTTGACGGTTTAATATTTTTGATGTCAACGACGTATGGATAAATTTTACTTCGACGTCTTATTTCTCGATTCTTTAAAAATAATGTATCCAGTACTTTGGCACATGGAGAGGCGAAATATCGGGCCAACCATGTTCCCTAGTCGGGACTTCGTAATTTCTGTTCCCCTACAATATATTCTTTTATGGCACTTGCAAGATCAAGACGATCACAACAAGCGTGGCGTCGGGGTTGTTTTTTTTTCTATCTATTTTTTTTTCCTGACTTTGAATTTTCTAAGGGCTATTTGTATTTTTGGCGCAACTTACGCTGTGAGGAAGTAGCAACCCTCGGTACATTTGCGTACGGCGAGCTGGGCCGACGGTTTGCGACAGTACTCGACGATTCCTTCGCCCGTCGTTCTTCCTCTGTCGTCAACAATAACGATCGCGCGTTCGATTTCACCGAAAACGCTGAATGACTTTTCCAACAACTCGTTCGATATCCACGGCGTTAGATTCTTCACTTTGATCGTCGACGAGTGCGGCGCGAAGCGCACTTTAAGAGCGCGACCTTTGCGCATCGTTCCGTTTAATTCGAGCTTTGCTTTCTCGGCGTTTACTCTGTAGTCCTGGTGAATGAAAAAAAAAAAAAAAAAAAATACATATCGATGAGTCACGAGTTCTCCACAGTCGGCGCATTTGATTGATTGCTTTTCAATGAATCATAACTTTATAAAAAGCAGCCGGGGGTTATTATCACAGCCGGTCAAACGGTAATTTTTTTAATCATTTGATTTGAATAGAAAAAAATGTTTCCCCGTGCAAATTCATAAATCGAAGAACTCTCACCATTCTCAAGAATGCAAAATTCTTGACTGTGTTGACGAAGAGTTCGGACACCTCGCCGTATTGGCTGAATAGCGTTTGAATCTCTTCCTCCTTGACGTCGCTCGTTAGATTACCAACGTAGAGACGATTTCGGCCGCTGAACTTCTTCTCCGTCGTGTCCTGCGGCGGTAATTCGTGCGTCGGACCGGCGAGACTCATTATCCGTTCCATCAATCGATCCTGATACACAAAAAAAAATTGTTATTAAATAATTAGAAAAGAAATTGTTTTATTAAACAATTAAAAAAAAATTTGTTACTAAACAATTTGTTTTAAATTGCCACGTTGAAAAAAATTTGAATACAAAAGAGGTTTTTGTCAATAAAAATGTATGATGGCATTAGTATTGGTATCGTCATAAATTCACGATCCAAGGTGGAGCTCACCAATTTATTCTTCCTCCGTCTTGAAATGTTCTCTCGACTAACAAAGAGAGACCATTGTGTGACGACGAAGGAAAATATTTAACTGTCTTTTTTTTTCAAAGCGTCGTTTACAATGTTGTGAATATTATGAAACTTACATCCTGAGATCGCTGACCCATCGGCCCTCTGTCGCCTCCGCCGCGTCCCCCTCTGCCGCCTCGCATCATGCCTCCTCGTCCCATACCGCCGGGTCCACCGCCCATGCCCATTCCTCCTCCCATACCCATGGGTCCGCCCATGCCTGGACCGCTTCCCATTATTCCGGGACCTCCCATGCCGAGAGTCTCCGCCACACCGTCTACTCCCTGGTCCATGGATTCGCTCATTTTTATCTGAAAATGAATTATCAATTCAATTTATTTTACAGACTTCTTCTGCTTGGAATGAATTTATAATAAAACCAGAAATATTTTTAAAAAACCGATGCGCATACAAGAAAATAATTTTTCCGAGGAATTGCAAAATTTTTTTTAACATCAACGAAACACAATTCAAAGTTCATCAGATAAAACAAAAGTAAAACATAGGTTTTAACGAATTCCAGTCTGCGTTTAACTAAAAATAGCTGTTTTAATAGAAGTAATTGGAATCCCGTAAATTCGCTCAATTTTACCTGAAATGAAATAAACGCGGTACACGAGGCCCGAAATAATTGTAGGTCCAAACATTTTTCAAGGACACGCGGCTCAATTTTTCTTTATCGACCAAAAGAAGCTATGAAAAATGTCTCGGACAAAATGTCCGTAAAAGAAATGTTTAAATCGAGTTTTTCTACGCGTACGATGAAGCATTATTGGCTTGTCGATAGAACGATTTATCGACTTCGAAATAATTGAGCACATGGGAATGTAGCAGCTGAATGCCAACATGGCGGCGTCGTTTTTCTTACATCTATAATTTGGCGTTATCGGCGCCATATTGCCGAGTGCCGGAAGTGCGTGGCGTGCGTCATAAAAAAATCGCCATGTTCCTTACGCAGCTAAAAAAATCTATGCATTTTTTTTGGTCTCCCTCAATTGTTTTTTTTTCTTCGTGGGAACGCGCGTGCGTGCGGACAAGCGCGATTTACGCAATTAAGTTGGATCGCGCAGCGTCGAACCGCTGCCAGCTGCCGCGTGGTGAAAAAATAAATTATCTCAAACTATACGTGAAAAATATTCGGCGATAAAAATGATACGATCGAAGCTATAATAGTGAATAACAATAATTTGTGAGCGACAAATGAACGCTTGGCGCGACGCTGTGAAGCCCGCGTCGGCGTCTTTTCAGAGAGCGACAATAAGATGGCGACCACGCTCTCGACGCGCGGTCACGAATGCGACAATCGAGATGTGTCCGAGACGAGGAAAAAAGTCACGGAGACCGATAATTACCTGAGCATCATTTCGGCCGGGTCCACTGTCGTTGTTTCTACCGGGTCCTCCGTCGTTTCTGCCGGGTCCACCGCCCATTCCGCCGCCTCGACCGCCGGAAAATCTCGATCCGCCTTTTCGGCCGCGTCCACCTCGTCCGCCGCCGACTCCCGGTCCGCCAGGTCCACCGGGGCCGCGTTGATTGTTATCATTGTTAATGTTTTCTTGCGGTGGCTTCTGCGGCTCGCTTTTCAGCGGTGCGGCTTCGGTCGCAGCCATTTTTTCTTTTTCACACTTTATCGTTAGATTCGTTTACGTTAAAAAGTTTCAGCGACGAATTGTTGAGAAACAAAAAAAAAAGATAATGAGCGATGCCGCGCGGGGCACGCGGCAAAAATAGATATGTTTCTTCGAGTATGAACGCGACGACTGTATATAACAACTCGAGCACGACGAACCGTCCAGCGTGGCGTCAAACGACGAAGAGAACGGAACTTCGCGATGCGAAACTAAATAAGTCTCGTGCCCCCTACTTCGTAAGAAAATGCCCCACCATCGTGCTGTATCGTAGCCGCGGTGCATTGTGGGACCGCGATGCTTATGAAAACGCCGAAGCGATTGGTTCATAGCGACCGATGATCACAAACGTGTGTTCTCATTGGCCGTCGATTAATAAATGCATAAATGCGAAGCGCAACTGAAAGAGAGAAAATGAGAGCTCGCAACGCTCGTGTTCGTAATGTGTACTAGCGTCGTAGGCGCGCTAGGCAAGAGTGGAGTCTTCTTTACCGTGAACGCTAAGGTAGAACGCGCGGGAGCCGCGTCGTCTGGACTCACCGCTAAAGTTACCAGTCGCGTTGCCCGTCATTTAAGTCAGATAAATGTTATCGCATTATTGGCCTACACAGCGTATCAAATATATAACTAATAGTATTTAAAAAAATCTTTTTGAGTATTTGTCGATGACAATAACAATGATAATACATTATCATTATGTTTTATACATAAAATATAAATAAAAGTGAATTACTAAAGAAAAACTGTAATTGAAAAATGAACAAAAAAAAATGGAAATAAATTTGCCTTTTCAATGAAAAAAATTAATACAACCAGTAATGATAATATATAGTTATTAATTTTGTAAAAAACCTATTTTTTTTTATATGTATGTCCTATTGAATCTCTTGTCATGAGAAATGCGTGTTCAAGAAATACTGTGCATTTCCGAAGAATGTATACAGAACATGTTCAGAAAATCGAAATGACAGACGCAGAGCGACGCAAAATCTCGTTCGTGCCGCGCGGCGAGCGAGCGCCGACTAACAGGTGAGCCCCCTCGGCACAAGCAGCTGAGACCCGAGGAGTGGGGATGCGCACGCGTCGACTGCGCATCAGTAAGTCAGTTTTATGAAAATCTTTCACTATCCGACTAGCGATTATTGATTTGTTATTGCAAGTAAGATTCTAATGTTTTTAATGTAAAAAGTGCCGCCGGTAAATAAATACAAGCTTGTTTACACCGCGGGATAAAGTATTATAACTACGATCAGAAATTCGTGACTTTTTTGCATGCCATTGACTTGAATGTTCTTGTAAATAAAATGCAACAAAATAAGAACCGCGCATTGAATGCCAGAGATAAACCAAAGAATAAATTGAGACGTGCCTTTGCCCGGAAATGAATTATTCATGAAAATACACTTATCGTTTTCTTCGAAATCTTCGCTTAGATCGTTTCGTAGCGTCGAAACTATTCTTAAAAAAAAAAATAACAACTCTCCTTCGCTGACTCAGCGGGCAGGTTGTATCGCATGTGAAATGAAATGAACGAATGAAAAAAGTGTATACATGTATCTGCTTAATTATGAAGAGCAATTAAAAGATGATAATGCTGAATATAAGTATAGCGGGAGATCGGCGGGGTGAAAGGTTGGCTCGTAGATGCAGGGAGGGAGGCATGGTGACAGTGGGTCGCGACCGAGGTTCGCGAGCGTAAACAAGAGGATGCTCATCCCTCTTACGCTATATGGCAAACGGTGGGTGGTCGCGCCGGCGCGGTCAGAACCGCGCCCTATCGCGGGGTTGCTTCCGAGAATGCGAGATAGGAGCGACAGTCGCGTTTTAACCCGCGTTCCGCGCCACGATGATAGCACGAGACACGCTGGCACGTCTCCACCGCTGAGGCCGTACTCTCGCGGATCACGGTCAGCCAAGAAACATAACACACAAGTCCAGCGGCATTAGCAGCAACAGTCCGCGTTTCCATTGTCCCGGACGGTGAAAAGAAAAAAAAAAATTGGAAAAAAATAAAAAATCACTAAAAGGACGGAAAGAAAAATAGATTCAATTTTTTTTCCAAACTCGAATAACACTGGCTCGAGCGATTCCCTGATAAATATCGAAAGCATCGATCGATCGTCGCCCGCATCAATCCGACGAGAGCCATTGAGTTTCCCGGTTTCGCCGAAGGGATCAACTGTAGACACGTAAATACAAAGAAAAAAACTTAAAAAAACAAGAGAATTCTTCATTTGAAAAAAAACAGAAGTTAAACGAACAACGAAGATAGAGAAGCTGAAATACCATTCGTAGAAATTCGAACATAGTGCGCTTAATCGGCTTTTGTTACACGATAGATCCAATCGCAGAGCAGGATAATTAACGCTCTCAATCTCTTTCTAAGCCGCGGCAACAAATAAAAAAAGTTCGTAATCGCCGAGTAACGAAACACCCAGTGGAACAGTCGTTCGATAGTTTCTTCATTGTCGACCGATAGCATCGTCTGGAAGTTCGAGGAAAAGTAAAAAAAGAAAATTGGCAAATAAGAGGCCGCGAACGTACATACCCTTCGCGCTTATCGAATTGAACTGACAAACAAGTATAGAGAATCGCGCGCGACGAGTAAAGTTCGAAGACCATTCGCGATACAAGTTCACATCGATTGCATCCCCGTTCCACGTGTGTCGTTCGATCGTCACGACGGGCAGGGACAACTATGAAACAATGAAGTTCGAATGCCATCTAGAGACAGCTACGACGCGCGACACCGCGATAGAATGAATCTTGGATGGCCCGACACAATAAACGGGAATTCATAAAAAATCGCCAGCCTCGATACACAAAGCGATAAATATATGTTTTGTCGCAAATTCGCGAAGAGCTCAATGGCCTACATCGCGACAATTCTATCGCCAATCGCCTAAGAAATACCGAGCTTAAAAAAAGATGTCATCAACGATATAAAAAAAAAATCAGAAGAAAAGGACAACAAAAAAAAATAGAAAAAAAATGTTTCACTTCAAGACGAGGTAATATTTGATTTACCGAGAGATCGGCCATGCGACTGCGACCGTTTGTGGAATAAAAGAAAGAAAAAATTAATCATGGAGTCCAAGGATTTCGTTGATTCATCGTGCGTCACGTCGATAGCGAGAAAGGATTATCGCGTGATCGTTTACGATAATCATTCACGCACGAGACAATAACGCACAAATGTCCGCGGAGGGTGACGGGGAAAAAAATACATCAAAGGAGAAAACGAGGGATTCTCGTTGGTGAACGCGCGCGGTGGCACCAATGACGAGATTCAAGCTGTACATAAGAACGACTGTCGGTGCGTGAAATTTCGTATCGTGTGCTTTTTTCCATAACGAGAAAATCTCTTTGTCCGACGCAAAAAAAGAAAAAGAAAAAACACCCAGATGAAACAACGAGTGACGGAGACTCGGGAACGTCCTCGTAAGGCCTGCCATCAGCGTATTCCGATCGAGACCGATAATCGTGAGCTCCGTCGTACAATCGACAGAAGGATACCGATTGCGGATATCGGAAATTCCCCGAGGGGGTCGTAAACCCAACGAGAAGGGGATAAAAAAAGCTGGTTCGGCGAAAGGAGGCTGTTTGAAAAATCGCGATTACAAAGTTCCCTCGCTATATACGCTTATGGTATGTAGCGCACATATACATACAATCACATAAAAGTTGAAGAACTGTAAACTCTCTCGGACGCGTATGCATTCGCGTCGACTGCCATTTCGCGCGAGGGTGATGTTCGCCAACGGCATAAACATTTGGGAATCGTTGAATTTCGTCTCGAGCGATTCGCAGGTTTTTCGTTGACTCCTGGAATTCGAAAGAAAGAAAACCCTCGCGAAGATCGTTACCGGAAGTAAAAAAACGAGTTGAAGGCCAAAAGTTCCACGTGTCGAAGCTACGAGCCTCGGACAAATTATCATTCTTATCTCTCGGCGCGGTTGAAGAAAAAGGCGCGAATATTGGTCGGTACGGTAATTGCCCGGAGGCCATACTGGCCGGTCCCCGCACGGTCAGGGCCCAAAACGATTCCAAAGAGGACAAGGAGGAATTGTCGATCTGTTGCGGCACGTGCCCTCTATGGGCCGTATCGATAAAGGATAAGAAGAAGAGCCAGAAGAACGTGAGCAGCAGCAGTGATAGGGTGATGCGAGGTAGTAGCTCGGAACTCTTGCTTGACGCTAGCAGCAGCCAGCAGAGTCAAAATCCTCAGTGCAAGTACAACAGCTTTCAGGAGCAAGAGCAACGACGTCGCAAACTGTTGGAACTCGGGTTCGGCGCTTCGCGGCGCCGACCGCCGCGGCGTACCTGCCGTCAGCGGTTCAATTTTTACGCCACATCGGCACTCGCCCTCGTAGCTACGTCCGGCGGTGCTGCACTATTGTTTCTCGTGCCTCTCTACGTCGATCCGGCGTTGAGCACACTCGCCGCCGATTTTTCACCGGATCCGGTTGTATGCACAACGACGAGACGCGAAGAAATCGCCGGTATATTCAATTGCACGTGGAGCTCGTGCCGAGAAGGATGCACCAGCGACGTGTACAGATGTACCCATATCTACGTTACTTACGCACCGTTGAACAATGCAACCTGGAACGACACGAGAAACGACGGTAGCACGACAACCGCTCTACCGACCACCACGCTTCCCGGTACGTTATTCGTATCGATTTTCGTTCCCGTAGATTCCCGCTGATAACGAAGCGCATTTTATATGAATTATAACTGAAAAGAAGTCGATTCTTGTTACGGTGCCCAATGCAAATATTTCGTTCTAGAAAGCTTTCGACTAGAGTAGATGGATGAGTGAATGAACTTCGACATTCATAAATTTCACATTAGTTCACGAAATATTCGATTATTGTTTCTTTTTTTTGTAATTGTAATTAATTAATCAATGAATTTGCGAATCAACGTGCCACAAAAGAGAATGTAGATGCGTCTGATTCAACTATAGTACCGTTACGCATTAAATGCTGCGTAGTTGTCAGAGTCGGAAATATAGTTATTCGATTCAATAAAAATTTGCTAGAGAGACGAAACAATTCCCAGAGACCAAGGAAAATTTCTTCGCTTCGGATCTATTTTCCTTGAATCGTATCAATTTGAAGCTTCATTCTAAAGACGTCAATAATCTTTCATATCGAACCGTTCAATCTTTCGCGACAAATAAGATTCGTGCGGTTTGATGGAAAAAAAAATTGGCAAATTTCGTAATCTCGATTTCTTTTTTTCTCTCAAAGTGCCTTCAGCCTCGCCCGACGACGTCGAGGCTGTGCTCATGGTGAACATCAAAGGTTGCGGCTATCCGCCGATTGTGGATTGCGAAAATTTCACACGAGAGCTCGGTTACGAGGGTGCTAAATTCCCATGCCACTACAGTCGCGTCAACGGCAGCATAGTGATGGCGAACTATAATCGTGAAGCTCAAGTCGAGACTATAATGCATTTCTTCGCCGCGCCGTTCGTAGTGACATTGGCGACGAGCGTCGCACTGTGTGTGATGCACTGTGATTGCAGATGTGCACCACCGCCGTCTCATCACTCGCGGGGAATGAGAAGGCACAGGATGAACGATCTCAGGTAACGTAATTTTTTAAATAATTGATCATTACCAGCTCAAAAGAGAATTATAAAAAAAAAAAAAGTTTAACATCAATTTCTCTAACCGGGAACGCGCGTGTCACGATAAAAAGAAATGGTGAATCAGACAAACATCTAAAAGATCTTGTTATGCTCCAACTATAAGCCGAGCCTACTTACTATATTATTCGATAACATTGCCCGGCGTTCAAACTTTTATCGATAAGTTGAGTGGAACGAATTTAAGCGAATTTCCATAATATTTTCATCATAATATAATAAAAATAATACGATAAGAAGATTGACCTATTTTACCTTGGCGCGGACTGCGGTATCAATTTGTTTTAACGACGGTACCAGGACGTTTCGACGAATTTCAGTAGAAACTCGAGAGGATCGACGATTGTTATTATAAATTCGAGTGACCGATTAGCGCCGGCAACGAGGGAGAGTTATTAGCGAAGAGTGAAATGATGAATTACGTAAAGCGATTAGTTGTCGGGTTGCTCTGTTGGTTCGTCTAAGGTCAAAGTATCTTTCGCCGGAACGGGGCAGAGCGGGGTATCGCGCATCGATAGGTCATACGCCAAGTCCCTCCAGCTGTTTACTTACCGCTGAACTACCATCGGTTCGGGTGGCGGCGCGCCGGATAGCGTGGCCCTGTCTTATGACCGCGATTCCGTAATCTCGACTCATTAGCGTTAGCCGAGCTCAAGCAGTCGAGCAGTAATTTGCGATGCAGGTACTGACGGTACCAAACTTTTGCCTCGTAGACGGGGAGGGTGAGAGGGAGAGAGAGAAAGCTCACCACCCGCTTCTGCCGCCGAAAGCTTCGAAGGGTTTGGTTCTATAGTTATTTCGAGGGAGCAGCCGTCAGGGAGAATGGAAAGTGAAAGGAATGAGCGAAGATAGAGAGAAACTACGATGAGAAGGTACTCTCCATATCTTGAGGCGAATTCGCACAATCTCAGACTTCGCGACTTAGCAAACCTATCGAAAATCTATTTTTACAAGCTCATCAGGAAGTTCAATCGTCTCGAACGTACTCTGTGTACGAATTAAGCAAGTTTTCCGTGAGAGAAATAGAATAGTGAAGAAAAATTATGCAAATTGAATTTTCACATTGCTGAGTTTTCACAACAATATGCGGAATATTGTTTTAATCCAATTTTTCGGTGGGAATGATAAAAAGCTCTGTTGCAGCGAACTTTACCTGATTATTTTGGAAAAAGGTGCGTTTTACCACATTTTTTAACCATCGTGTTCCACGGGACAGTTAGTTTGCCGGGTAATTTGTTGAACGATCAATTTTTTAGTAATTAGTTGCTAACATTTCGATAATATTATTCTACTAAATCAATCTTTGCAGCGTCTACCATATGTTCGATTTTTTTCAGATTTTTATCCCATTTCGAACAGTTCGAAATTCTTCTTAAATCCCACATTTGGCCGGACCGTACCGGACCTACTACCTTAAACGGAACAATTCCAATTCGAACAGCCCTAATAGTTATTTCGAAGATAAGTAATACAAGAAAATGTAAATTTCACGAGTTGAAGTATTCTTCGGAACGGGATGCACGATAGGTCGTTATTCTCTTTTAACGAGACGGCCCATGACCATTTGCCACGAAAAAAGAAAAGAAAGAAACAAAATCAGTTGAGAGAATGGCGAAAGGGACACCTGTGGATATAGAGTTGAAAACGAGACTCTATTTCGACCCCAGCAGCTCTCGATGCTCTCGGTGCGCTCTTCTTCTGGCACGAGTATAGAATTCGCGTTATGCTGCGTACTTTTTCATACTCTTATCTCGTACGATCTTCCGACAATCGTTCATCGACACATACATCACTTTCCTCGCGGAAGTTATCCTCAAAAAAACCACGTTGCGAGCTCCGGCGGCAGCTTGGACCGAACCGAACCACCGTCTTTCTCGGAGCTCTCCAATTTTTCCACAATTCTGTCACGTCGCATCTGAGCGTGAAAGATGTGAACAAAGCTCGAGATGTATCGTTCGTTTTCGAGGCACATCCGCCTCATCCGTAACACTTATTTCGTTCTTTTTCTTATTTCCTGCACAATATTTCCGCTTCCTAAAAGGCTCTTGTGGGTGTTCGATAGCTGCGCCGGTGACCATCATTTAAGGTTATACGAGTACCGTAATGTTGGGTAGGATCTTTTTTCTCTGGCAAACCAAGAAAACGAGAGAAATACCGGAAACCGCGAGCCACCTAGAAAATGTATTATCTTCCGGTGTATCTCGCGAGTTTCCTACAGCGAAATTCAATTGTCGATATTACGTTTGCAAAATCCGTCGCGAACCATGTCGTAAGGTCAATTTTATCGCGCACGAAGTGGTGTCGAAGGTTCATTCGGTGTTGGAATTTTATATCGAGTTTTCCTCGCACCTTCCGGTGCGGCTAGATATTTTCTCGCGCGGCACGTTGACAACTCACTGTATCTTTTCAACGAAAATAATGCGACTGCCTGGCAAGCGAACGTCACGGAGTGAGAGAATTCGCAATGCTCGGGGAATGGTAGAGCACACACGGAGTGGAAAGGGCTGAAAAGGGAGTTGAGTGCAGTATGGCAGTGGGCGCGGCAAGGGAATAGTGCTGGAAGCGACGAGGCCGGACGGGAATACCAACGAAGCTTTCTCGTACATCAAGCCTTGGATTAAGCGAGTCGCGTTGCGGGCTTCTATTTATTTGCACCGCGCTTGGCTACACGTGTTACCCTACTAAGTTTTACGTATACGTGGACGTGACCACCACAGATGTTCGACGTTACACCTCTCTCCGTCTGCTCTCACCACTGATATCGACGTGAAACGCCGACCGACGTGTCGCACAAGCCCTATTGGGGGAGTCACGCTAGTTGTTTAAACAAGAATGCCCGTGCAGGATATTTACCGGCGTTTGTTTATTTGCCGCTTTCAAAGAGAACGCTCACTAATTGCGGAAGGTGAAACGACGAATTGTGATTCGAATAACGCGGATTTACGCTGGTGTAAATACATCTATTGTTATTTTCTTTTCCAAAAAGTATATAAAAGACGGATTACGTCAGCACTCTGTAGTTTTGTTTTTGCAATGAATATTCAATTTTTCAACATTTTAATTTATACCAAGGCTCAAACGGCAGGTAAAAGAACAGAGAGGCATGTCAGCACTGTTATATGCCGAGGTACGTTGATTACAACAAATCTCATTTCAAAGTATCTCAATTCTCACGGTAAAAAAACCGGCAACACCTATTTGAAAGACCGTTTGAAAAATTTTTTCGACTCGCTAAAAAGATTTTTTAAAAATTGTACGAAAATAAAGAAAATTCCGACTTGAAGAAGTGGGAGTAATAAATGAATCGTATGATTAAAAAAGAGTAAAATACCGAATAATTATATTCATATCGTATTCGGGACATTTATTCGTCATTGGGTGTGGGAATCTCTCGATTATAATGAGCGAGATAACATTTTTTTCCGGACTACGCTAAAATGACCATAGTTCATGCCACGGTTAGAAAGTTACCGATTCTTGACCAGCGGGAGGAAAAGTACTATTTTTCCTCTGGCTGGCTTTAAAAATATGGTCAATTTTAGCATAGGCGAAAAATAAATAGCGTACGCCATTCGGGAGGAATTTCAGCTCTTATAAATTTCTACCCACGCTGAATATACTATTCGCATAATATACTACGATAGGATTCCGGTTTTATTCACCTTTGGTGCACTTTTGACCACCAAGGTTGGATTTACAGCATTTACATGAATGCTTTCAAGGTATTGATATCGTGATTTAGGCAAATAACGATTCGATAGCAATTTCTCGTGATAATGGCCACATCCGGTATATCTACTCTATTCCTATTTCACTGACTTTTTATAATACAATTCATTTTATGCACTCCTTTCCAGTCAGGACATTTAAATTCCCGCGAATGAAAATGCACATAAAATTAGGGCAAAAACCGAAAAAAGAGATTTTCGATAGCAAACTTGTTTCCAATTTAAATACGAGTCTCGCAAAAGTTGTTAGCGCAGTTTCGAAGGCAGGCGGGCAGGTTTCGTCTGTGGAGAGCGTTCATTGAATTTCACTCCCCGTCGCTATATGCTTATGCTCGCTAATGGCTTGCCTGATGTATTTTCATTTTCACTCGTTCGCCCTCGCGTTACCCTCCACCCCCGGTTGCGTCGTTCACGCGAAACGCTTGCACACACATTGAAAGGGGTACGTGGGCATTGAAAACCACGACGAAATGTTAATTTGTTCGTCGAAGCACACCCCCGGGTATTCTTGATTACGCACCGGTATCGCGGCATTGCTCCGTTGGGATGGAAACGCCGTTACAACGTTCTCTCCGACATTCTGTATCCGCGGCATTTGTTTTCACGCGCTTTCTCGCTCTCCGCGCTTTCTGCGTGGAAGTTTTATCGTCGCAAATGAATGTTTGAAAAGTTTAACGAATCATTGAAACGTCGGAAGGTTAAAAACAATTGCGCGGTGTTGTCGGCAATATACGGCAAATTTTGCACGACCGAGATTTATCGTAGTTTCGCGGAGCAACTACTGTACCGGAACGGATTTAATACCAAGGATTATAGAGTTCCGGGGGTCGGGCGGGCGAGCGGGGTTTGTTTCGGTAGACTCAGCGATTATTAAGCTCCGCTATCTCTCTCTTTGATTTCCCCAATCGCCAGTGTCAGTTCATTGTTTCGTTATCGACCTTGCGCAGCGCGACTCCTCTACGTGTGGGCACGGCGTATAAATGCCAGAGGCCCTTAATTAGCAGCTCTCGAAACCAGACAAACCTGATTACTCACGACGCTGAATTAAATTAATCGCGGAACAGTGCCAGTGATTCGCTGAATGTGGACTACAATTACACGACAAACAATCCCGTATTACTCGTTAACGCTCGCCCCAATCGATAAATTGCCTCGTAAATTAATGCAATCGCGTCGCCCAGAATCGTTACTTTCGAATGCGCAAAAAAAAAGTGTCGGAAATCAATTTACCCGGAATTTCACGCGGATAAGAAAAATGGTTTATTTTTTCATTGTATCTCGTTGTTTTCGAGACCTCCAAGAACGAGCATAGCTCGGAAGAACGTTTACGTGTTGTGTTGCATATCACTCAGAGTCCTTCGCTCGACAACCGAGTAAATTAAATTCCAACGCAATCTTTTATTCGTACGAGATAGATCGAGGGGTTGGGCACTCGTAAGCCACAACCGTCGACCGACCCGGGTATCGCCGTGTTCTCGAGAATATTTCAAATCGTCCTTGGAGAAAAACATGTTTTTTTTTTCTTTCGTGAATTTATGAACGACAATATAATATACGGTATGAATGTATATGTTGTATATACGACACGTATACCCGATATAAAAGAGGTTCTGGGTTCGAGAGCTCGGCGGGACCGAAAGAACCAAAAGAGGCTTACGTTGACGAGCATCTGCTGGTCCCACAAACAACTGCATTTCGCTAACTCCATATATACATAAACGAATACCGAATCTATATCTCGCTATATATTTCCGAAGTACTTTACATACAGGCGAGAGAAACCCGGAACGAGCACCGGCAAGGTCTAGCTAGAAGCGTCGTATAAAGCAACGGGAACCTTCGAGGTACACGAAAGCAGCGGTCTCTTTTTCCTTTCCAGTTGAGATCTATCGAAACGACCTTAATATATTTCGCGTGACTCCGGAGAACGTTGCCGGCTGCCGCGTTGGCTCAGCTTCGGGTGCACTTTGATCGTCGAATAAAATTACGACATTGACAAAAATACGTCGACACTACTTTCCGAGCAATTCGCCAGGCCGAGAATTTCATAATTTTGTTCGGCATTTTCTTTCGAAATTTCTGCTTTCATGATAAATACGATTGCCAGTCAAATGAATTTTAGAAATCGCTGCATCGAAGTTGCGCACAATTTGTTACGGGCGAACGGAAACCAATAATTGAGGTGCGAGGAAAAAACAACCCGTGGATTCTGAACTCGAATTAGTTACATCTGAGTTGATTTACACCGCTCGTGTTCTCGTTGAAAATAAATAGGGGAAATTTGAACAAACAAAGAATAGCGCGGGGTTTTTGCTTCTTGTATCGGAAGCTTTGTTTTGATGAAAATTATTTTTTGACGTTGTACGCGCGACATTCGCGAAGCCAATAACTTTTGTCATTTTAAAAATTCGGCCTAAAAATGTCCACACAAATGGAGTATTTGAGGGAGCGACGCGAGCATCTAGTTTGCATTATTTTTTTCTCTTTTAACCTCGTGTGAAATGTTTTATGAAACTGACTCAAACTTATTAATCGTATATACACTCGAAGTAATTCTCGCCGAGCGTGCTAGTAAAATACGAATACGTTAATACTGAAAACAAAGTTTGGGCGACATTGCAAAGCGTTACAACTTGTCGAAACGTCGCGAAGTTTGAGCCATCCCAGTTAGTAGTTTGCCGACTGTCGTGAAACTTTGGGTGACATAGAGACTCGATCCTGTTCGGTTTGAATTCGATTTTTCGTTTTTCCGCACCTAGTGAACGCGTGAACATTCGTTGAACGTCAAAGAATACGGACGTTAATGCGTTTGTCGTGAGGACGTTACGTTTCACGATTCCCATACGCGAGTCCACGATTCTTCCTCGGATTATCCGTGGCTCGATTCCTTTCTTGGTCGGAATGTTTTTCGCAAGGATCCCGTAGACGTACAACGCGAACCGCCATTCACCGGATTATGGATCCGAACTTTCCGAGAGGTAATATAAAGCGCCACACCCTTTTCCATCACGCGAGGCAAAAATTCTCGGTTAGCGCGATTGATGGAAATCCGAGTGTACCATAGTCAACGCTCCGCTAGGTCACAGGTTCAACACTTGTAACATTTATATCACGCCATAACGTCCGAGAGTCTAAGTACCCCGGAGGAAACTTTGACGCTTCGAAAACTTTCATGGATCATGCTTTAACGTATACCCGTTTCTTCGCTGACAGGCAACTCTACGATTATTAATGACGCTTTTCACGTCAAACGTGTGTGCAGAAGGTGAACAAAAAAAATTGACGTTTTTTCGTACGCCGTGATGTTTGATGTACGAATGAAATCGGTGCCCAACTAAATTTTTAATTTTCCTCCAAAAAATCAATCGATGAATGTATTTTAATCATTCGATACGAATACTCATTGATGTAATAATTTTACAAAATCAGTATCAGTCATTCATACAAAAAAAACAATATAAAAGACCGCGCGTAGGTGGCATATTGCTTTCTCTCTTTCTTTTATCACAGTCTACCCAGGTTTGTTTATAGAAAAGTACGTTTCACGCTTTCGGCTTCCTCAACAAGCTTTGTTTTGATACCTGTCCGAAGTTCTAAACGAATGTACGCCGAATTCGATAGCGAAGTTTGTCTGATAGTAGTTTATTAGTAAACAACATTATTTTAACAATGTTCTCACTGCCATAAAATTTGAACCACTCAATGGCTTTGAGCCTGGTTCAATCCTAAGACTTGTATAATAAAAACATCCGTTTCGATCAAATTTCTGAAAAAGCAGCGACGCATATTAAAGTGGATTTTTCGGTACATTCTCTATACTAAATTGATATTCTTAGCACCGTTCATATAGTTCATTTTTTTCCGTTTTTTATCCCATCCGAAAGTACTCAACATTTTCTCTGTTTCCTATTTTTAGCTGGAAATGTGACGATATTTAATCCCCTATCGCATCTCGTTCAGAACAGCGAGCAGTGTGTTTAAATTTCGAATACATTTGTCAACCCGTGTATTCCCGGCTTCATGAAAAAAAAAAAACAATTTGTTGAACTCTCCGGCGCTGTCGCATGTTTTTCTCGGTGACTTTGTGAAAAAAAAAGAAGAAAAAAAAACGCCCGCATGGTAACAAAGCGACGGTGCGAAATCACGCGATTGTCGTGCGTCGGATGAAGCTGTTGGTGATTGTTGGACGTTGGGTGTGGGGATATAGGAAAATAGCGTTGAAAATACCAAAGTGCCATGGACGGACTTCATTACCGTCGGAATTACGCTCGTTGCTCGGAAAGTTTTCAACGAGTCGGGAAGCTCGTTAAACAATGCGAGTTGAAAGCGCGCGAGAGAGCTTTTGTTAAAGATGATTTACATTGTGCCCGTTGGACGGATGGAAAATTTCATTATGTGCCGAAAACTCGATTGGCCATCCAGATACGGATAAAGGAGATGGAAATACGGCGAGGCAAAATCCGACAAGAATACACCAAACGCGTCTGTCTCTCCGAATTTCCCTCGCGAACCGCCGACGTTGATACTTAATTGGGTATATCGTTGCTTCGCGCGGAAGCATCGCCGTATAGCTTCGGCCCATTACAACCTCGGCAGCGTCTATCTACCCGAGCTTCTATCGCTTTGCATTCTATCGCTGTGGAGCTTCTGCGTCTCGGGGTACCTTCTTGTACTCCGTTAATTCTCACGTCAATGTCGTAAATTCCCGGGTGCCTTGCGAGGGATCTCCTTCAACAAGGTATACCATTTGCGCCATTCTGGCTGCAACTCAGAATCCCTTAAGATCATGGACGCGTAGACCATACTTAATTGGTCGAGGATTTTCCTCGATATTCAGAAATTAGCCGGTACGGTAAATACCCTTCTGGACATTTTGACAATGTATGTAAATTGAGAGCTACATCTTTAAGAGAAAGTGAAATACCGCGGTCGGTATCAAAAACTGTTGACAACTTTTTTCATGACTCGCCTTACCAGACATCTCTGACCTGCGATTGTGATTACACAAAAATCAAACTAAATAATATTAAATTTCGAGTTTCGCTCCGATAAAGACCGGGTTGGTGATGTTTTTAGACCATATTTCCGACAGATTGAAGAAGAACATAGAAAAACTGAAGCTTCGTGAGGGAACAATGACCGTAAAAATGACCAAAGTGCGTGGTTTTGATCAATCAAGACGAATGTTTCTACCGGGACTGACGCTCTTGCATGCGCGGCTTTTATTCCAAATGCTATTAAGCGATGAGGTCATGAGCCAAGCATTACGGTAATGGGAGCACTTGTCTGAATATATACGCGTGTATTATAGTTCGTTGCGCACAACCGTAACAGTCTGAATAATTAATAAAGGGAAAACGATCCTACCCGATACAGGTGTGTGCGAGCTAGAAACACGACTTGTCGTACGTCCTAACTACACTGAGTCGTCGGTGAGGCGATCGCTTGAACTTGGAAATACTTACAAGTTTTACCATCGTCGCGGCCTCTTCGCGTTGCCGCACGTCTGTGTGTGTTTTCGCCACGTCTTTCGTATCTATAGGCCTGTATCGTCCAGCGCAAATCGCTTCTTCAACTTCCACAACCTGCCCACGTCGGCCGTTCGCACGAATGCGTCAGTCAATTCCTTTATTCGTATGGGTAGTCAAACGCAACTTTTGTTCACTGTCCATTGAAAAACCGTGTTCTCTGATTTATTAACCTTCTAATTCCTACAATTTCAGATACAATTGAAACTACGCATTTTTGTTATTTTTATACTTGTATGAAATTGTAGAATTTCAAATGAAGTTCAAAAAAATATGACCTCGGAAGCTCGTTATGGTTCATGTTATTGAATCAAAGAAACGTTTCCCCAATGTACGACACAAAGACGTACGATTCGGTAGCGACGAAAAGATAGAAAGTCTAAAAACCTAAACGCTCGCGCCTGCACAATCGATAATATTCCGTCACACGCAGCTAAGCCCAACACTTGGGCTATTCGTGATGATGCCGGGGTATGTCGGTGTAAAGGTAAAATGCCTCGCCCGGCGCGCTTGATGGCCTTATCCGTACGGACACCGTCGCGGCTTTTATTCGATGTTTTTTCTAACGCCAAAATCCTCTTGGATCGCCTCCAAGCCCCAATCAAGATTCTCTCGTGTAAGATGGAGTATATCATCGGGAGCAGAGAACAACGGGGCACACTTCGAGCTTCTTGTCAGCTCTTCTTTCTTATTATTCTTCTGCACTCGACAAACTCCCACGGGGCCTCGGGGAGATTAAAGGTCAAACGTGCGGGCCTAAATACGCGCATCTTGAGAGTATAATCAATGAATTGGCGAAAAGGGTAAAAAAGAAGAGATAACAAAAACGGGGTTGAATCTTTTTGCCGCCTTCCCTTTGTCCCTTGTCATTAATAATCGCTTGACGCGGTCTCTCATTTTCCTCATTGAGATACCAAGGTTTTTCTTTGTGCTTCCTAATCTAACTTTGACTCTTCACACACTGAGAAAACAAATTACGTTGGCGTCACAAAATTCTCGATTGAATACGGGCAACTACAGATTAATTAATTTTGTATTTATACTAATTTATAATTTTTTGTATTTCATTTTTTATTTTATTTTTCTAAATGTACGTAAATAATGATTGGATAATCTTTACCTACAAATTTTGGTTAAACACATTTTTTTTCAATTCGGAATGGCGTTGGTAGAAAAAATGTGATTCTGATTATTAAAAAATGGTCTATCACGCAATATTTCAGTTTGAACCAGAGGTTTTCGGTATAGGGGTGAACTTAATAAAGACAGTTTTTCTGATTTTCTCGAAATGTTAAGTCACCATCGGACTCTGTTTCCTCCTTCCCCTCGTATAGACTCGATCGATATACCACCTGTTCTCGGGCCGGCAATGCCCGCAGCGCTAACGCGTTTCCCCACGCATTCGCTTCGCAATTACGCTGAAATTCAATCGTTTTTCCATTATCTAATGAGAGCTCGAGGCCGAAGACCGCGAACCATTGTATTCAGATCAAAACTTTGTTACCGGGCTGTTCGAATGTACGCCCGCAGGATCCGCGGTGCGAATCATTGCCGAGAGGCGCGAGATGATAGGACGTTAATTTCATTGCCTTGCCTATACGGACATGACGCTTGTTTTTATGATCTTCCGAACGAAAAGGAAACAGAATAGTAAAAAAGAAATTGGATACGGAGCAGTCGCTATACGAGACATTTTTACGACTCGCGACTTTATCATCGCAATCGCGAGTCGCGTTAAGCGACTGAAAAATATCCGTAGTGCCAACGCGGCCAGTCCAAATCAAAATCTTTTAAATAATAATTTAAAAAAAATCAGTGATTCAAAATTATCAACGTCGTGAGCCGAGATATTGAAATTTCTTTTTTAACTTTGAATTTTTGTTGTTGTTATCTACGTTTGCGTTTCGGCTTTTCTTATTTTGATTCTGTGATGTCAAAAAGAGTTATTCAGTCCACAAATTTGGCGTTATCTTTTCTCGCGAATACTTTCACGTCCCATACGGAGTAAAAATAGCTACGAAAATGATAAAACTCGCGATTTACGAGGTATCTACAACAGCGGCAATTCGTGCAATTGTAAATGTTCGTTTCGTCGCACGATATTTAGTAACTCTCTAAATCCATCAAATTTTACGGCAACATTGTAGCTTCCGAACCGCGATGCAATTCTGTTGAAATAAATCGATTACACATAAAGATCGTTCATTTCGACGTATAAAAAACTCGTCATTGCTCGTAAATAAAGAAACGAAAAAAAAAAAGAAAAATGTTTCACGAGCATTATAACTGCTCCGCTGCAGTCTAAATAACGTCGTAACGTCGGATTTATAGCGTACGAATCCGTCGCAACGGAGTGTTTATCGCGCTATACTATTACCTACGGGGATTATTAAGTATGCGAGGAGTGACGGCTGAGCGCGGGCCTTCGGAGACATTAGACAAAGTGGCGTTACGTAGCTGCCGCAGCGGTGCCGTACTCGGGGGTATTGAGGAAAAAAAAAAAAAAAAAAAAGAAAACAAAAAAGAAAATAGGTCGATATTTGCCTTATCAGCATAATGCTTAATGTTTTAGTGGAGCTCGGTCGATTCCCCGATTGGACTACGCGCATATATTTTTCTTTTGAAGTTCAGAATCTTCTTCTCGGTTCACTCTCGTTAATCCGGCGCGGTGGAGAAGTTTTCCTCGAGAGTTTCGAAAGCAATCGTGAATAATACTCGCCGGGCGGAAGAGGGGAATGAAAAATGTTCGCTGAACTATATTAGCATCTCAAGGGGCTAATATTAATATCAGTCACGTGAATAAAAAAAAAGAAAATACGGGCATGTTCGATTCCTGTGTAATATATAGACGAATGATTAATATCAATTTTAAAAAGTAGCACAGAGTCGCGAAAAAGTAATTTTGATCCCGTGTAATTTCTCCGGGGGAAAGGAAAGAAATGAATATTCGATGGATTTTTTTTTTCTCGTTGCTACTGAAACGTATGACACGGCGAGGCGTAATGGCTATGGTGGCATAACTGTATTAATGCATCAGCACCCAGTTCGAAGGGATCGCGTCACATCGGCGGAGGCCGCGGAGTGTCGGAGAGCGATTTCGCGTGATTAAAAAATTGTCGACGTCTCGAGGGCAGCTGGCGTTCATTTGCATTGGCCTCTCGCGGGGAATCCCCGACACCGACACCCGCCCATGTCCTCCGCGATTCTTCCCTCGGCGTGAATAAATTTCCAAAGCATCGTTATAATTTATGCGAATATTCGCGGAACGTTCTTCACGCCGCCTTCGTCTCGTATATTTCATTTTTCCTTTGAACTCTTTCTCTTCTCTTTGGTGACACAAAAAATGCCAGCTCCCGTTGAATCGCCGATCGATTTTTTAATTTCTGTCACATTTTTAATGCGTGCACGGAGACAATATATTGTTAAACTTTGGCGGCAAATGTGCAGCAGATAACGAGCTAATTCGTCTTCGCATCTGACAGCGACATTTCGTGGCAGCGTGTTTAGACGGTAAAATAAATAATAATTAAAACGAAAAAAAGAAACAAAAGGGATATAAATTTTTGGTGAACGCTCGAAGGAACGTGAGTAATTGGTGGCGTGTCTCGCGAATCGCGCGGGGATGGGGTTGGAAGCGAAAGCTTTAGCCGAGACTACTCGGCCGCGTGTTCGTCGGAATTTACTTTGTGTACGAGAAAGCCTTTGGCCGCGCGAGACGGGGGCGGAAGGCGGGGCGAAGAGTGCTTTTTCTCTCATAACTGTGCTTATGGATTAAAGTTTCGTGCGGGCACGAATTGCGTGACCCCCAAGAGTTTGCGCCAGGGTCAAGCACTGTATTTCCCACGTTCTTAAATGTGCAAGCATCCGCGCGCATACTGTAGCGAAATTGCACGGTTACCGTACTCTTTCGCCGTACATCGACTGACGATTATCGGCGACTGTGGAAAACTACATTAGTAACAACTGTCACGGTTGTGTTAGTCGATAAATCGATTATCGCAAACGCATTGTAGAAACTTCGAAGGAACGGCATCCGCGGCTTGTAAAGTGGAACGTTAAGGTCACGTGAAAGCGAACCCGACGCATGCAACTCTCGGTTCAATGAATTTGATTGGATTTTTTTTTTTTCGTCCCCTCGTTCGTTAATCGATGAACAAACTTTTGCCAGCGCCAATCAAGTTTAATCGCCATTTCGTTTCCGATAGATCCGAATTGTGGCGCCCGAATCTCTACAGGTTTTTCTTCGTTCACATCGAGAGTAAAATTTCAATGAATTCCAATCGTTAAAAATTCGTTCAGTCAGAGTTTCGCACGGGTACGTTACGATAAAAGATTCGCAGGAACCTTTTTCGCGGCTACGGCACAAATGGATTCGTGAAATTATCAAACAGGCGATCTCGCGTCGAAAAAGCTGCTCGCAATTTCGATACTTCATAGAGAAAGCTTTTGTTTTCGTGAAAAAATTCCGAATTTTTGCCAAAACCATTTTTGCTCGAGATCATTTGCGCTTTTTTCAATAAATCAAAGCTTTCTCTGCGAGGTTACAATCGGTGGAATAATTTTTTCATGGAGGAGCTTTTGACGAAGTTAAAAACAAAATGAGGAAGCGATGTGCGAAAGTACTTTGCAACATTTTTTTTTCTACTGCAGCTTTTTTTTATCAGTTGATTGATAGGTCAATTTTTTCAAACTGACGGTTTTAATACCGTGGTTAGCCGACTCTTCCTCTTCGCCATTAAAATCGCTATTACCTCTTCCACTGGTGTTTCAGCGCGGCTTATGTTATAATTTAAATATCCTCTTCTCCCGTATTAATAAGTCTATTAATTTCACGACAGGGCGTTTCGCCCACGCTATCCTCCACGGGATAGAGCAGCGAAACGTTACGGTTCTCACGACGTTATAGAATGTTCCTTGAAAATTCTTCATAAATATGCAAAAAACGGGGCGATACTCGACGTGCCTTGGGTGTCTTCGGTTCCCGCGGGTGCATTACGCCCGCCGAGCGTCTAAAGGGAGCGGGTTATACCTTTATTCGTACACGATACCGATACATCACGCGCTGCATTAAAGCAGTACTCGCGGTACAGTCCCGTCAAACGTGAGATTTAAAGAGAATTCCGAACACTTCTCAATGCGATCAAAATCTAAAACAAATCATGCGGATGGAAGATGCCGAAAGCTTGTTTTGGAATTATAATAATATAAAACGTTATTAACAAATTATTTAAGAAAACAATTATTCAATAAATCATGCAGCAACCGAACTTACGTTCTCAAATGAGAACAATTCGTTAGTTTTTCTCCATACGTTTCTTTGCAGATTTTACTCGAAGTTTCGAACCCTTTTTTAAATTTGTGACAATATGTGGTGAGTCACGAGTTTTGGGCATGTGCATTTCATCAGACCATCGGGGCGCTTCACAAATACAGCTCAGATTAAAAAAAAGAAAAGCGATTTAATAAAACTGAGTTTTAGAATACAATTTTTTTTAAATCATACCTATTTGGAAAAGTTAACAAAGTACTTTCATTTGAGAAAAGTTAGCTTGTCGGGATATTTATTGAGGATTTTTTTTCAATTAATTTATTAACGACATTTTGGCATTATTATTATTATTATTATGCAAAATCAATGTTTCCAGCACCGTCTATATGCCCTTTTTTCGATTTTTGTACCTATTGAGAGAGGTTCGAAATTCACTTTGAATCTCAAGTTTGGCCGGACTGTACAGCAAGCGCTACCTCAATAATGTAAGACACTCCCCCGCGAGGAGCATTCGCCAGAGTGGAAAAATTATTTCTCAAAAGTCCTCTCATTCCATATATGTCGATCCCATCGTTCGGCGTTACCGTGTTCTTTCCGTGCTCTCGAAACGACAGCAATTTCACGGATTAGACGAAATAGTATGAGGACGATGACGGGACGCTTTTGAGGCAGTACCCTCTTCTTTCGTTCGGAGCCAAGAACCAGCGAAAATCCGCAGTAACGTTACCTTCGGTGTGTTGACCTTCCAAATTTTGGCGGACAGCCAGATGAGCCTCTATATTCTCATGAAATTCTCCTGCTTCTGCCTTCTCTGTCTGCTCTTTCTCTACTTTACTTAAACCGAAAACGTTCAACGGATGGTTCGGCGAGGAAGGGAACAAAAAATACGAGCTAACGATGGTCGGGACCGACGTTGTTTCGAACTACTCGTGGTATTTGACCAATTTCACGGAGGACCACCCAAAGAGAAGAAGAGAGTTTATAAAACTTGTATGATTCAGGCCAGCTGTGACCGAATTGACTTGCACAAAAAAAATAACCGAAGAATCTGCAAAAGTTTCGAATACCCGAAAGAGACAAATTACTTTATATAAAAGGAAAAAATAACTATCGTTCCTGGAGGACTTCCGTTACCGACATTCTTCTCTATCTCGATTATAACTCGATTTATTGAGGTAGTCCTTGCACGTTTTCGCATAAGTTCGAAATAAAATTGTTGTACAGGCTCCCCCAAAATGCAACTTCATTTTTTATGAAAATCATTCCTTAATTTTACTGAATACGGGTTGGGTTTCCAATTTATTATTATGTAAAAGTAACATTTTCAGTACCTTTGATGTGATTGAATTTTTTCAGATTTTTATATCATTGAGAAGTGTTTGCAATTCTCTCTCATTTTTGTCGAACTTATGCGAAAGGAACACCATACGCAAGGACTACCTTAACTTGGCTCATTCATTTTTGACCTCGTTAAACGCATCAGCACTTTGGATTACGGTAGAATGTAATAAAAACTGTGTCAACTACATTCGTTTTCTTTTTCGTTCACTCCGGAGAATTTTTCGTTGAAATATGAACTCCGTCTTCGGAGGCCATTACCATTTATATTCGATATTTGTCGTTTTGCTACGGCGAAATAATGAAAATTTCATGGGCGACAGTAAAAATCTATCGAATTTTATTATTCGTTCGATTTTTCCGTAATAAAATTGAATGGAGCGGATGAGAGAGTCGCGCGAATTCTGTTCCCATGGTCGCTGGGTGATTCCGGAGAGCCCGATCGTGTTCTCCATTCTGGGTCATGAAGATAGCTCACGGTCACTCTCCTGAATATACGACCTTTATCTTCGAAGTGCCGGTAAATTTTAATATCCCACGGAGCCACCCAAACGGAACAGCGTAATCGATTATATGTATCTTCGTACAAATCTCTCACAGCGATGAAACAATAATTGTTTCCATCATACGAATTTAATTTTACGGAAGACGTTCCTCGGCGAGCCTTGGCCCCCGGCTAATCGTTCGGGGACCGTTGAGACGAAAAAAAAAAGGTCAATGAATAATAGAGTTCGCAGCGAGAGTTCTCGCGCTAATGGGAGCGTTCAGTCTGCCATTAAAATTTCATGCTCACTAGTAAAATCTTCCTCCATTGCGAGCTTCAATTTTAATGGAAGTTTCTGAAAATTTATACCAGGCATTCGAGAATCTAAAAAAAAAATCATAAATCTTTCGTCTGCGAATGTTATACTCATTACTTTTGACTCCCGACTCCTCGCAAGGGCGGAAATTCTTGTGCCTTATCCCCTGAAAGTCACTTAATTTTTGTATAGTTTTTTTACAGTCCGGAATTTAGTGAATTTCGTATAATATTTTTATGGCAACAAACGAAAATTTTTTTGCGCGTAAATTGGCTACAGTTCCGAAGATGTATGTAAAAAAAAAAATTGAAAAATCGCTTTTGCGTGAGGCCATCGGCGAGCGAGTTTGACGGGCAATCTCTGCGAAGCAATCAGACTTCGGTACTCTAATTTAATGCGATAGAATGTTGTATAGTGGGCATAGTAAACACGAGAGTCCCAGTAGATTTCTGATAATAACCCCTCCCGTTAACGACCAGCTTGCGCGGGTGTGTAAACAGGGCGCGTATAGTGAGAGCCCTCAGGCACTCTCTCTCTCTCTCTCTCTCTCTGCGGCGTTCGAACGCCGTCTAAAAGTTCGTACGGTAAAAAAAACGCGACGAAAAGCCTGTGAAAACGTCGATATCGTTCTTAACAATCTTTTCGCGGTAAAGCTCGCATTTTTCAGGCACACACGATATTTCGTCGAAGCAACCGAAGCGCCGGCGTTCGCTCAATTTGATGTTTTTTTTTACTCGCTTTCCTGAAAGTTCAACGGCGAAGCGTCGATAGAGAAAGCCGAGTAAAAGTTTCATTGAAAAGTTTCGAACGTTGGTGTTCGCGCAGCTACGGTGACTCCGCCGTTCCAATTTGGAACGACAATCGGAATGCAATCCGATTGCGAGCGATGGAAACCACGCGAGGTCACGTTTAAAGACGTATCGAGCTTCAGTGCGCGACGCGGAGGTACGTTCGGCGTTGTCGTTATAGGAGAACGAAGCGGTTTTCTTTGGGACGTATGAATATGCAATATTCCCGAGGTCGATACATGACGATGATGACGCGGTGAAGCTGCGAGTCAGATCCACGAAAGTTCGCGAGGGTGGTTCGGTGAAACTGCCCTTAAGGGCGCCCGGAAAGCGGAGCCCTTGCCTATATCCCCCGTGCGGCGCGCTCTTTTCTTCGTATACGGTTATAGTTCCACAATCGTTCGGTTCTCCTGGCGTAGGGTGGTCATATATAATACACGAACCGCGAGAGTCGAGCGTACTATATATCCGTGGTAGCGACAATGGACCTTTTGTGAGTCGAGTTTGGGCTAGCTCAGGTTCTATTATTCCCTTCCACATCCCTCACGTAATCAAAAGAGGCATTCGCGTGGATTTGGGTTAAAATATTTTTTTTCCCGAGCTTTTCTCGTGTTCTCTCTTTCTGGCACGACGAGATTGGAAAACATCGCCTCGAGTATAGAGTATAATGTTGGGGGCTTATAGATACATATATATATATATGCATGTATTTGTATGTGTATGAGTATATAACTATATAGGCGCCGCGGCGAAACTATCCCCCGGAGCGCGAGTCGCTCGACAAGGTGCGGTCGAGACGAGGAATTCACACTAATTAGAATCGCGATTTCTAGACTACGCTCGCGAGATTATAAAGCTTTCGTTACGGCATACCTTGCCCCACTCTTATATCCCTAAAAGCGACCACGATGAGCTCCCGTTTCGGGCTATATTAATCTTTGCCATAAGCTCGCGGTGATTGGACTTTGAATTTTTAGTTTTCGCTCGCCTTAGCCTTCGAGATTTTTACTCGCGGAAACGTATTTTTCTTTCTCTTCAATCGTAACATTTTTATGGATACCAGTTCGTCGGAATTCTAATTCACGCAGCAATTTTTTTTTTTTTCGCTCTTATTTTCAGGGCCGTCGTAATTAAATGCGGTGGTTTCGATAACCCTCGAGCGAAAGTTGTACTAACGAGATGAAATTCGACGTACAGTCGAAATAATTTAGTCCGCACGCATTGCATACAAATGAGAAAAAAACAAGAAACGCTATAACGCCGTTGCAATATCGGTAAATTAATAACTTGCTCGTAACGAAATTAATTTTTAAAAAAATTCCGAATCGTTAAAGCAGAATGCGAAACGGACAAACATTCGCTCGAAGTGGACGCAAAAGATATTGTCATACTGTAAAAACGGAAAACCGAAAATTTTATTGGCTTTTTTTTAATCGCGTTAAATGGCAAGCGGAATAATGTGAGATTTTTCTTTTTTTTTTTGTTCGGGGCAAGAGATCAATCCCGTTTCTAACGAATTGAAATGATTTCTGTTTTCAGTGACCACTCGATAAGCAATAGGGTGGATCGAAGAGGACATCCGGCACGTTGCGAATGTGGGGAAGTGACGAGACCCTTATGACGGCGGGAGGAAACGGCTGAGAGTGCTCTAGCGACTTCTCAGTCCGACCTTTAGGCTTTTCTCCTTCCGTTGCCCTAGCCCCGGTTTTTTTTCTCCTCCCACCATCTACCCTTCTCAGCCTATGACTTTTGCCTCATCCTACATATACATCCTGTTTCGTGGTGATGGTATGTGACCCTTACCTTAATTGAATCCCGGACATACTGGCCGAGGCTGCTGGCGGCTACGTTTTTCTTCTCCCGGTTTTCTACTCTCTCTCTCTCTCTTTCTCTCTCCGCTGCTCTATCTCTCTTCTCACCCGTACGCGCACGAGTGTCGCAACCTCTCGTCCCGCGCTACTCCGGTCAACTCCGGAAAAAAAACACCTCTGGAAGTGAAAAAAAAAGAAGAAAACAAAATTAAACAATGCCTCATCTCTACCGTTCCAATGGCAACGTGCTATTCAATGCCTCGAATGGATCAACATGCGGCATGTCGAGGACCGAATGCACCGATACGATTTTTCCCAATCGCACGGAGTGGAGAGCTATCTTTGGGAACGATCGCATCAGGAAATTGTCAGTTTCAACCGTTAAACCGCCGAAGTAAAGTAAAAAAAATCACAAGTCATCTTGTAGAGTTAGATAAAAAATTGTAAAAAAACCTGGTTAATATGGATACGGATTTCACAACGAAGCGGTGAAAAAAATAACTTCAAGTAGTGGATTAAGTCACTCTCGGATCATTTTTTTAAACTCCATTTTTTGTAAATACTAAATTTTTTCAAACATTCTAGAGATTATCCGGAAAACAGTCAATTCGCTTATGAATCTTCGTTATACGGCGTCGTGACCTTTGCTAACGCAAGGTCCGGAGCGATTATAATTTACTCATGTTCAGCGTCTCGAATCGGGACAAGGCTAAGAGCGCAAACGATGTCAACAATGTGGATTATTGATTGCTCCGATGTGCGGAGATGAGAATGTTGAGATTCTGCGAGAGTTTGTTATCGCTACGGGCGAGAAGCCCTTGGTTCCTTTTACGCGCGCATAGCGGAACAACCGCTGCGCCTAGCGGCGCCATAGTTCGATCATTTCAATTCCAACTGTGTATCGCAACTAATGAGCCGGATAATTTTGCGAGCACGGAAGATACGCACTTTCACGGAAATTCACGAACGGATTAACTCTGCGAATTGCGGCTCGCGATCCATGCGTTAGCTCAAGCGTATCGCTAATTGCTCGCATTAACCGCGACAACTCCATAATATTTCACAGAAAAATTCTTGACTTTCTCAGTTTTCATGAAAACATTTTAAAAAAGAAAGAATCTTATTTTTCACAATTCATTTAACTTCGAGGGCTGGTCAAGAAAATGCAATTGTTCCGCAAAGAGTTAGCGAAGCTTTTTTTCAATGGTGCTAAAATAATTATTATCGAACCTATTTTTCTTTGTATACGGTCGAGGGTGAGAACGTGGGCTTTGTAGTCGATCGCTCGATATATTCCATTCGCATTCGGGAATTAACAGTTGAAACACCCATTATGCAAGGTTCTCTGTGTTCTCCGCCAGTCATATAATAGTCGATGCGAGTGAACAAGCTATCGGGCTGCGTATACGTCGAGTTCCGCAGGCCGGTAATTCGCTGAATTCTCGGCTATCGAGAGACCTGAGAATTCATTAACCCTGCTGTTACACTCCGCGCATGTTTGACCTACTATCGACTCTCAATGCGAATAAATTCGCTCTCGTTTGTATTTCTTTTCATCGCACATTTTTTGTCCGGAAAGTTGGCTTCTCGTGGACCTGTTGAGATCCGTTCGAAGTCGATGGATCTCAACATCGACGTAAAAAGTTTACGCACTTGGAGGCCCTGTGGAAATAAATTGCGTTTATGAATGGGGTGGAAAGTTCGAGTCAACTTTCCGGGTCGAATTTGACGTTCCAAATTGCAATCCAAGATCGAAGTTGAGTTCCACCTTAAATCTACTTCACCGCTTTACTTTATTTACTGGGACTTTTTTTTCGGTTAGAGTTCGGACTTAACTTTGAAGTCGGTGACCAACCTCGTATTTATATCCAAACTGTATAGAAAAGAGAGTCTCAATTGAAGTCCAAACTTAAATTCAACATTCAGTTCTATAAATGGTACTATAAATTCAGCCTTTGTTTTAATTCCGGCTTCTTTTATCGGAGGGAAGTTTAATCTCTCTAAATGCTCCCAGATTCCGGACGAAAGGATCCAAGGCTGCCGTAGATCAGGTCACGTATGATCCTAATGGCGCATTACCATCATACCGAATCGAAACAGCAGGGTTAGTGCGCAGTTGACACAGTTGTATCCCTAAAATTCATTATCCTCATAGCAAGGGAGAAGCGAGGAGAGGGTCGGTTGTAAACGTCCGACTAGGTCAGGTTGATGACGATGCTGATGGCTCGAAAAGGTCCTCATCGTAGTTCGATCCGATGCCTCTCAGTCATGCTTTACACTGACGCTCGTGTCATCCCCTATAACGTCCTGACGTAATGCCACTCTGCGGCAAGCAAGAGCTTCCCAGAGCACTGTGTGCACGCATGACTTGCCATCGTCGACATACGTCTCGACGAGCATGAAGTTTCCATACAACACGCCACCACCTCCCCCTTCTCCCCTTCTCCCCTTCCCCCCGTACGACTTCAATGCTATACGTACGTATATGTCTCTCGTAACTTTGATGGTTGAACAAGCGAGGCTTAACACTCAATGGAACACTCTCTCGTGCGCCTGAACGGGGCAAGGCAAAGACGCCGCTGATGGGTAAACTAATTTTCGGTCTTAATTGACGAAAGCCTAAACACACTTGAGAAACACAGGGTGCGTACTTCGAGGTGACAGTCAGTTATTCTCTATAAAACCGCTCTCGTGTCCACGAAGGTTGCAGCAAAAATGTCGCCTTTGCATGTAGAAAAAACGAAAAAAAATCGAGAACCAATTTTTATGACGAATTTTGCTTCGCGTTTAACGCTCCAAAAGCCTCGCAGTCAAACGCCGCGTATATTATTTCGTACAAAAAAAAGCTCTGGTTCAAAGGATTTTTTTATTTGTATTTAAAAAAAATATATGAGTCGGTCGAAAAGCTTTCGCCATGAGGCGAGTTTTTATAATAAATGCTGAAAATGCTCGCGAGATAGGAAAAAATCGAGTTAACTTTTTTTTCTTATGTTATTTTTTCAAAGATATTGCGCTCTCGGCGCTTCGTTTTTTCTTTCGCTCGAGTAATTCGGCGCTGATCTCGGAGAGATGAGAAAATAAATGCCAGACGATAAGCGGTATTTTTATGGCGTCACGTGCACCGACGACATATTTTATTCTGTACGAAATTTCGTTCGGTTATTTCGCGAGCAGCTTTGAACCTGCCAAAAAACCACATGGTCCACTAGATAAATTACAATGTACTGCGTACAACCGAGAGTCCAACCAACCATCTAGCGCATGCCATTTGTATTATACGTATAGAAGTAAACCACGAGTATCGAATTGAAAGCCCGGATAGAAATGTGGCCTCGCGCATTATTCATTTGCATATTACAAGATATGTCGGCAATACGAGGAGAAGAATCTTTTTTTTCCTCGCGTGCGGGATGTTTGCCAAACCGCGAATCGACCGCGCCAAAGCTCAAAAGTGGCTTTTGAAACGACGGGACGTAAATGCTACTAGAGGGAATTACATGTTTAAACCGACCACGAGACAAACGTGGAATCTGCGAGGATGGAAAAAAAATAAAAATCCGCTCTCGTTGCCGAAAATCTCGCAAGTGTAATAAATCACAAGAAAATATATACACATGTAGTCGTCTCTCGAACGATAAACAATAATGAAAATTCGTGACATAAGCATGTCGCATTTCGCATCTCGAAACATATCTCTCAATCTCGAAACCGTGCATCCAACACTGAGAACTGTTAACGATAAGAATAAAGATAAAAAGAAAAAAATTCGCTTGAAAAACGAAAAGAAAAATAAAAACAGAAATTACAAAGCTAAGCTACCGAGTGGTTTCGCAGAGTTTAGCTTCGCCCAGAGCTGTTATAGGTATAATACACGGTATTTAACGAAACGAAAAACAATTAATAAATTAAACACGACAAGTGTACGGTGTAATTCTCCGTTGTTTTTGGAAAGCGACTCCTTGTTTTCTCGAAAAAAAAAGAAACGTGAGAGAGAAGGACATAGTGCTTTCCCACCGTCCATGAATAGTGATGATACGAACGCCTGGTGCGGAAATTTTTTATAAATGTAATAGAAACAAAGTGAAAATGAGCGAACGTTAGAATCGTAAATGAATTGGAAAACAAAAAAAAATACTTCTTCGATACTATATATTATTATATATTGTACGTATATACATGCATACGAGAGATATATTGAAAAAAATAAAATAAATCGACGGGAAAATATGAATTATTGTTATAGATAGGAAATATTGAAGCTAAGTAAGCGAACGGCGTTGTAAGATCATTGTACGGAATTACATACTAATTAAAAAAAATCGACGATAGGTAAACTAAGAACATACGATGTAAACGGTGGCATTAGTGGGACAAACTTCTATCCCATTGGACGTAGGAACTTAAGGATAGATCTATGATTCTATTAGCGATACTAGTTAGTGCACGCGACAATATACTCGGGCACAGTTTCTACTGTTCATGGAACACTTACGAACGAGAGCACGAGCACTATAAACTCGGTGAGGGATCGTTGAATATTAAATTCGTGGCAGATAAAGAAATGAAAAAAAAATAATAATAACGATAATGATAAATAAAAGAATAAAAAGTAATGATCCTGAAACAGAATTGCGAGCAATACTGCTAAATGCCGGAAATTTGGCATTTCCCTAAAAAATTGCGTTGAAATGATGTCGAAGACGATAGAAGTTTTATCGATAAGTTAAAAAAAAACACTATTTTCGGAAGAAAAAAGAAAATTGTTTGTAGAGAGGATGAGTAAATTTTTTTATACGTCCCCGACGTTAATTTTAGAGCGTTATTCGATCTGCATATCAAAATCAGCACTGGAACAACAGCAAGGGGATAGCGCAGAGAAGTGCTGTGCGAGTGTTAATGGAAGAAAAAAAAAAAGAAAAATTCACGACACGAAGATACATAAGTGATAGATCGAACGTTGTGTTTAATCGATAGGATTGCATAAATTAGTCCAATTATCCGTTAATCCGATCGCATAATTAATTTACATAGTTCGGCGAGCTTTCGTCGACTGCTGCAGGGACAAATTAAATCAAATTCGCTTATATTACCATACCCAACGGCGAGATTCAATTTCAAATAAGACAAAGTGACTTTAAATTACTTGCTACTCGTTTTCGCAGATTATCCATTAATTGGACTAAGTGGGAAGCTTAAACCGCTCAGATAACCGATATACGTGAAAAAAAAATAAAAAACGGGAACACGCATGCATTTTTTTTGCAGAATAATTCACCCACTCGATGAACAACCAAAACAAATCAATCTACAGACGAATCTTTTTATAGTCCTCCGTATTTCACAGGCTCGGGTATCGCTGAGCATAGATATAATTTTGTATGCTAAAATCATGATTTTCTTTTCTCGTCGTTTTCTACACTATCGTTGAATGGAATAAGTTTGAAACGGAGAAAAATGTCCTGTGTGTTCCCCCGTATTCGTGAAGGGTACATATAGAATTTCCGCCACTGCTGACCGTCAGCACATCGGAGTTGCTAAACGCAGCGTTCGCTGAATAGCTCCCTCGGAATCGAGCAAAAGCGCTTCCAACACCGTTAGCCGTTCACCCAACTCTCTCCCTGTCGCGCACACTGACACTCGAACACTACGCGAAATGAGAGAATTTTACGTACGGAATGTGTGGCTGCGCCCATACACGCTAACGCGTCATCCTCGTGTGTCGATCGATCGTCTCTATACTCAAATGTACGCGCGCAATTTTCGGTCCAACGAATCGGTGGTGGTTTCTGTACGAGCACAGAGAGATAGATAGATAGAGAGAGAGAGAGAGAGAGAGAGGTTGCAAAGAGAGAGAGAATCAAGGCCGCACATCACAGCCCACACGATGATATTTCATTGTTCGCGGGCTGAAGCGCTAATCAGCGTAAATAGCGTTATGTGCACAGAGGGTGGAGAGAGTCCCCGGCTATGAAATATGCATAAAACTCAATTGCCGTGGATACGAAATCGGCTGGAAAGCGGAGGGTGAAAAAAAAAAGACGTGAATGGGGATAGAGATAAAAAATAAAAAAATAGGGATAATATTATCGAGAACCCTTGACTCTTCATCTTCTGTTCGATGAATATTATTGTAGGCAATGAGGTGTATATTATTGTTAAAACAAATATATATATACACATATATATATATTTTAGTGAAAAAATGAGGATAAATATATATACACGTACGTATATTAAACGCGGCTCACGGGGTTATTCTCGGTCGTTTTCATTAACGCTTCCAAATCGACGCGGTAATTAAAGATGAGAGGGGTAGGAGGGACGAAGAAGAATAACGCAAGGGTGGATATGTATACATATATATATGATACTGTACTATATACATACGCTGTCGTCTACGAACGATATATATATACCACCAGTTACGTATTAATATCGGCACTGCCAGGCTTTGAACAAATCAAAACTCCAAGCGCACGGCCAATCAAAATTCAATCAAAGCCGCTTATGAAACGGGAAATTGGCGGGCGGTCGCATGCGATACTCGGTCAACCTATTGTCACTACTATCGGTATAGACATACATGTAAGCATTATTGTAGAACGGCGAAAAAAGAAACGTCGCGTTGGGAAAAAAAAAAAATTAATCCTGACCATCAGTCCCATCTCGCCCCCCTATTTCTCATTCGCAAGTACACGACAATGCGACGTTGCGTCACGAGCTTAACGTACCAAGAAATTGATGAAATAAAAAAAAAATAAGAATGACTAAAAAAGAAAAACGACAACAACTGTAGTCTTAGTAGATTTAATAATAACGAATTAATGATGGCGTCGCGCGAGGCGATGATCCTTGATAATTTTATACGATAATTACAATGGCTGACTTCCATGCGAGAGTATGTTAAAATTAGAAACTGTTCTATTGGGGATACGCGGGAAATCGAGGAGACATGCATTTTTCCTGTTCGTCGTTGATAGATCGCCTGGGGAAGTTGAGTCAATTTTTTATTTTTTTATTTTACCGTTTTTTTTCGTGTCATCGACACTCGATGCAACGATAGAAATTATATAGACATTTTTATTGAACGTGAAATTGCGTTGGTGAAATAAAAAAAAGCCAACTTCCCTGTGCATTGTCGTCGACAAGCGCTGAAACGCACGAGTAACAAAACCACAGTTTGGATCGCCGAATTTACCTCCGAGCTATTCGAAATTTGATTGCAAACCGAAAAAAAAATAAAAAAAATAAGAATAAAAACGACTTAGGAGTGCTATTTTAGTCATAAAGAAAACTGAATTAATCGGAAAATAATATAAACTAAATAAGGAAATCAAACAAAAAAAAATAATAAAAAACATAATGAAGCGACACAGAAAATATATTCGTAAAGAGACATAGAGTGTGCCCGAAAAAAAAAACGAAAAAAAAACAAGTAAACGTTAATGAGAAAAAAAATCAACATAAACATACGGTATATATATATACTATATATATTACGTAAAACAATAAGTAAGTTTATAGGGCATTAGGTATTTAAATAAACGAAAATAAGATGAATTTTTCGAGAGCAGCGCGGCGTGTGGATGTTAATCGATTTTTAATGTAGCGCGAATCTCGCCCGATGTCGATATTTAGCTGGTCTAAATGCTACACGATTCGTGCAAGAATATTTTTATCATTATTAGCACTACTGTATCATACATAAATAATACATATAATTCCTATTTCTACCGAATCGTTTGTATACTTGTACGAAGAAAAATCGTAAAACATTTTATGTGTACATGTGTAATGTATATTTTCGCGTTTTATCGTTATTTCTTCTTTCTCTTTTTCGTTTCTTGCCCTTGACGAAGAAACAGAAGAAAAAAAAAGAACGACTATTCGAATATTATTCCTATAGGGCCTATAATGAGAATAAGCGTTTGAAATGTACCTATCGAATACAGTTGAATATATAATTTATCGTCTTTGCATTTATATCTAATTTCGTTGAAATTTACGTTGGCCCACGTAGTTCCGTTTTTTCCAGGAAAAATAAGAAAAAGAAAACTGCGCGAATGGCGTTTCATCGACACTCGACCGAGAAGAAACGTAAAACGCCGGAGAGGACGAAAGGGGTGGCTCGATACGAGTGTCACGAGAATAGCCCTTATCTATAACGACACCAGTTCGTGTTACTATCGCAAATCTATTACGTCAGAAAAATGTTTCCACTTCTAAGAAGGGTGTGTCCAGCGGGAATAGTAACATCATAGCCACACCAGTCCATTGAGGCTCTTTGGGCGCGGTGAAGTGGCGTGAATGAAACCTCCAACGTCTTTCACCGTTTTCACAGCTTAGACCCAACCCACACACAAGCTCTTCCTTCCTTGCCCTCGCGGCTTCCCGTCTCTTACGATAAGAACTACAAGAAAAAAAAAGAATCCAGTCGACTTGCGCATGAAACCCGCTCGCCGACCATACGTGCACGCCATTTTCCCTTCTCTTCGCAGCTGTATCTTTATCATCGCGAGTCAATGAACTCTTAAAAATATTTTTTTCCTCGTCCCCCTTGGCACACTTGAATCTGTTCAAGGAAATAACGTAAGCTGTCGAATGGTGGGGAAAAAAAACATTAGGACAAGGCATTAACGATTGTTCGTCGCGATTGGCACTTGGAAGTTTTATTGGATTCGAACGCCGTGCCTCTTCACGATGAAAGTTCATTAAGTCTCACCCCTCCAACCCTATCCATCTGTCCGCAGGTTTCTCTGACTCTCGTCCCTCTTTTTTTTGTGTACTTTACTATGGAGCATTACAGCCTTTCTGCTCCCGTAGCCTTTCTCCATTTCTCTGGTGCGAAAGAAATTGATCATCTCCCATTTCGCGTTACCATCCCTTTTCCTCTAATTGAATATTACTTCACGAGCTCGTTTTTTCGTCCCGACCATTCGTAGGAAGAAACTCCTCCTCACTCCTATTATACGTTTTCTTCTTGTTCCCTTGTACTCTCCTCGCTACCTCTCGGGATCTTTCTCGCTTTCAAAACCCCGTGGTCTGTATACTCTATCTTGGGCTACCACGGGCAACGCGCACCAGCACAGAAGCGAGGCTCGCCTCACGTTCCCCCGGAGCTGCAGGCTTTCCTATCCCTCTTCTTCCTTTCGCCGGTTGCTCCTCGAGTTTCTCCTTCGCCACCCTCGACCCTCCCTTCCTCGGCCATCTCCCTTTCGCTACCCTCTCACATCCGACCGAGAGACTATGCCCTACCGTGCGCTTTCTCGCTCTACCCTCCCAATTCCCCCCTTGCCCCGTTTCCCTTCTCTGCCCCGTCCCCTTCTCATTTTATTCCAACTCCCGGCGTCTCTAACCGGGAGTGAAGTCCTTGAAGGGATTGATCGGAAGCGACGGTGCGCCGTCGTCCAACAGGGACTAACCCAACCGAGATTATGTCGTCGACGAAAGACGTACCGCTGGAAACGGAATCGTAGACGAGAACAGGAAATCGTCTTGGAATACATTTTCGTTCCTCGAACGATCTCATTCCACTATATTCTCGAGTTGTTGAATTCTTCACGAGATCCCTCCCTGATACCTCCCTTAATTGGCCGATTAATGCTTCGGTGATAGCTTCGTTCTTCGAATGCTTCAATTCAGCTTGAAATTCGATCGCCAAAGTCTCGAGTTCGACACAACTTGTAGCTGTGACAACATTCAACACCTCGAGTCGACTTTTTTTTTATCGCTCGTTTCTACAAGACGAAAAACAGTGATTCGGCTTCTCTGAGATCATTGCTCGACTGTATATCAATGTACAAAATCAAATATCGATTTTCTATTATACAAAAAAGTGTGAAAATTTTTATCCTGCTTACGAGAAAAAAATCATTCGAGTCTGAGAAAAAAAAAGGCCAGATTTGCGGGGGCGAGTTCTGAGTCGACCTGTAGAGAGCCTTGTTCGTCGCGAGACTCGGGGACTTCGACCGCTGACTTCCGGTGATTTGAGGCTCCTACCTCCACGCTTATGCGCTGTACTCGCCTCGTCCTCGGCGACTTCACTCCCAACCCTCCCCCATGTCGTTCTCCCTCTCGTCTACGCGATACGTGACGCGAATACGCGAAGGAAAGTCCGCGAATGACTCGCTTATGCGCTTCCCACTGGCACGAGAAATATATAGAGAACCGTGGTTGCCATACGCTCACTCAGAATTACCAAGGACTCACGCTCTGCCACCCACGTTGAGATTTCGTCGTATTTCGACGAGAAAATCTAAAAGACGTCTGATATTTTCTCACAACTTTTTGCGGCTTTGCTTTTTTTACTCCCTTATGGGAAAAAAATAGAGGAAACTTTGTTTTCGTGAAAAGGTTTTCATGCCAGGACACTCAAAAGCGTCTGAAAGATAAAGAAAAATGGTTTTTTTGTTAGCACTGCGAGATTTGAGATTAAATGTCGAGCAAATTCTCAAAAGCGTTCAATAGGTATGAAATATTTCGGAAAAAAGTTTGTTTGCTTTGTCGCGCAATTTTTTGGGTCATACTTGAGATTAAATCGTGCAATAAAAAATCATGTGTATTAGGCATGCACGTCACTTCCCCATTTTGTTTTCAAGGTCGTTTACAAAGCTTCCTCTATGAGGAAGCGAAGTGCAAGTCTAAATTGCATAATCATTTTTTTGCCTCATCTCGTCTTTTTTTTTCGTGGTTCTTTTTTCCGAGCACGAAGATCCGCGGATCCTTTGAAACTGTGGCAACGGGCTTCATTCTCGAATGTTTCACGGAAACCTTGGCATTTCTGCTCCCGGGGTGTGTCTGATTAATACGTGAGTCTCGGTTTCAATTTCCTCCGAGCGGGCAGAAACAACACGGAGATGCGGGGTTCGCCTCTAACTGTGCTGTTAAGCCGGAGAGATGCACCGAGGGTTTCGCCGCATACACCGGCGAATACTGACGGATGCGCCCGGTCAGATCTCCGTTTCCGTTGGTCGGTGTATGTGTGTGCGCGAGCGTCTAGCTCTCTCAATTCCGAACTTTGAAGACCACCAGAAGTGCCGAGGTCGAGCACAAATCAACGAATACAACGAGCCGGTACGCCGGCACCAAACAGCTCGATGTTTTCAATGCGGTCGTTTTTATTTATCCACTACTTTAGCGAATCGTATCCGATAAATCGGAGCAAAATCGCACGCGTGGATGGAATGAGAAAAGGTAGAGGAATGATTGTGGAAAAGAGGTTTTCTCTTATCAATGTATATCGTTTTATCGTCGAAGAAAGGTGAAAGAAGTGAAAGGTCGAGGATGGGAAATCCTTCGGTTATAGAACGCTTGGTAAGAAATAAAGAAAAAAGCGAATTCAACGTCGATACACCCAGGGAAGTATTTACCTCTCTGTAGTATAAAAATGTCTCGCCACTGCCACCGCTGTATAGGGCAATCGAACTTTGGATGCTGAGCTGGGAGAGCCTGGCGGGGCCTGTGAGACCCCATGGCCCGGAATATTTTACATCCTTCTTTTTGAAAAATTCTTCAAAGTTCAGAAAAATCTTCTCTGTCTCCAATAAATTTTCATTGAATCAAATATATATTTTTCTGATTGTGGTATATCGAAGAACACTTGCCCGTTTTGCAAGGACCGATGTTTCACTCGTTGCGCTCGTCTTTCGAAAAACCTTGAGGAGCGCAAACGTGAATCCACTTTTTACATCGCGTTTCTTGAAAGCTTTTATCGATGTATATGTGTGTGTACGTATACATAGAGCAGGTCCGTTGGTACCGTAAGACGGGGCGCAGAACGGCGGGTTCAAAGCTCAAAAGCTTCTACACAAGCCACAACGACGAAGAATGGTCGAGAATTGAGAGACAGAAAAGTCTCGGTGGCAACCAGATATCGGGCTTGGTACAGAGGCTTGAGATTAGCTCTCGCCATCGGAGCAGTAACACGGAAACAAACAAAAAAAGAAGAAAAAAAATCGTCATTGTCTACCACGTAACGCAATACCGAGATAACGTGCTTCCCGTGAAACTTCAAATGAAGGGGTTGACGCAAGAGGAAACAAGAGGTCGTTACATTTGTATTAAAAGCACACAGCGTAATGGACGGACGGCTAAACGTCGGGGCAGATAAAGGATGTAGCAATTACAAAGCTAAATTGAACAATTAGTGTGGCAATTGAAACGAGTGTGACGAAGAGGAGGAAACGAGAAAACCACCGTTAAAGTGGGAACTTTGATGAACAAAAGACACGTTAAAATTCCGGTGGTTGAATAAATCACCGCTTCGCTTTTATTTTTTTGGCAATAACGAAGAGCAAAAAGTAAACAATTCGTCTACAAACCATACAGTAAGGAAACTCTCCCCCTTGATGAGAGTACATATAAAAATTGACCAATGCTTCTGTAGCTCTGAATGCAGTTACAAAAAATCGACGGTAGTCCAGACTCGGAGTCATTGAGTTTTTTAAGCGGGTCAAATTGGCGCAAGGGTTGATGGTTCCGTAGGACTTACGATCTCTGGACGTTGGGCTCGGGGATATCGGGTCGGTTTGTAGGCTCCGCTCGAAAGCCGGGAAGGAACGGTATAGAGAAACCGAATGAACGACGCAAACGTACGGCGAGGGCTTTTACCACTGTCGCGAACAACTTTGACCTCAATCGTTCGCATTGGCTCGTGCCGTACAGGCGCTGACCGTTATCACTAGTTCATCTATCTCTCACTCGCCATCCCACTCTCGTAGTCTACTTCCTCACTTTCTCGCTATAAAAAAAAAAAAAAAAAAAAAAAAGAACCAGCAAGCTACACGAGCTCGGTCGGCGCACTTGTCTGTGTATATCCTGCCCTGACTACTGGGATCGCTACCGTAGATCGAGGATCGCTTTTGCGGCGTATCTGTCATCGGCAGCACGCATGCAAGCCGCCCCTCACCCTGGGAATATAGTGTAAAGCTTGAACAACGTACACAGGCATATATATATTTATATATATGTATACGGTGGTATTGTACAAACAGAAAAATGTTGGGTCAGGCGGCCGACACGAGAGAGGATTGCGAGCACCTGCTGCTAGAGACACACTAGATTGCAGTGACCGATATCGTTATCGTTACCTCTCGCCAATGGTTCAATTGCTCGGCTATATATGATTTTTATTTTCGCAAGTTCGACACACCAATCGGAAGATATCTCTCTGATTCTCCTCAGAGCTACGTAGACTTCGCAGACTGTTCGATCGCAGTAGCGAGTTGTCTTTCATTTTTTTATAAAAAAACAATCATGTGTAAAAAGACTTGCGGTTAGTTCAAGAAATATATAATAATAATTAACGAGGGCGGAGTGAGGCTTCTTCCGCGCAAGCGAGAGAGCTGCGGAAGTAACAAATTATGTAATGACTTAATTGCACGAAAACGCAAGGGCAGTTTTTTTCTGTTTCTTTTCGTGCGAGAGAGATATCTGGTATACATCTCTGTAATTTCGCCTTGTTCTACAAGCTGCATATAATCCGGGGTTGGCTTTAATTGCCATACGTACGTAAATCAGTCGGAGACAGATATTTTAATGCCTCGTTGTGCTTTGCCGGCTGTACGGGTACGAGAGGCGAGAGCGTTAGCCGAGGGTGTCCAGTGTTGCGATGGATAAACATTATATGGCGTGTCCTGCATAGTAGCTTATATTTTATAGCGAGCGAGCACGTGACTCTGTTAGCGTGGCTTACCCGCTATCTACGATACTCATATACGTCCGACACGGTTGGTATATGTGCAACTGCAATCTAGAGCGTGGGAAGGACGGGGGTGAAGAGAGGAGAAGAGTTAAACCACGTGGAGAACAGAGGTATGCTCGAGGGGTGGGTTAGGGAAGAGTTTGAGATATCGTTCTCGGGCCTACTTCCTGTTATATGAAACTACACTGAGCTTTACCAACGGCTAAAGCGGACCGCTAAGATTTAGAGAGAAAGAGGATTAACGACGGAACGATATTGTATAGCTTCACCTTATCCCGCATTTTCACGGTGATACAATGTCGTGTGTTGCTAGCAAAAATCATTAACGGAACAGTCTTATTAATCCGACGATCTTTTTTGGATGTTTTTTTATTCAAGAAAATGAAACGATCTCTTTTTTCAAGGACGCAGAGTTGTGTTGCACACACGGTTTGGTTGAAAAGTCGAATTATAATTATTTTGCGTCAATGAAAAACTTCAGGAATGTGTACCAATGTATAATGAATAAACCCTGCGAGTACGAAAAAAAAACTGGTCGCTATCGTTTAAAAAAAAATCGCAAAATAACCTTTTTTTCGCCGGATTGAAAGGGCTGCCCCTTAAAATAACAAAACAGATTAGTTTTCTATCGGATGAAAAAGAATTCAAAGCGCCGGCTCTTCGAAATAATGAGATTAGATTCAAGAGTTTTCGCTACGGAGTTCTAATTAATTTTCATTCAAGTCCTTCCAAGGCCTGTCTCGCTGCTGTTTGGCACGGCGTTTCGAGGATTTTTGTATTTTTAATACCTTTTATTCGCTTCCCCTGTGCATCAGATAAAAAGCAATTTTGAATATGCAACGTAAGAAGTGCAACCGATGACACGGAATAACTGTATCTGCGCCACTTTGAGCTGCACCCCGTCCGTTCTGTTGCGGAGTGTGTCTTTCGAGTGTTCTTAGACCAGATACTCGAGTGCCAACCCCTCTGTGCACCCCCACGATTCCAAAGTTCCATCTCGCGCCGACAGTAGTTTATTAGTATTTGAAGTGCGCTCTTCGCTGCTGATTCCGCAGTTTCGCCGAACGTCGAAAATGTATGTAAATACACACATATAATGCTTGCGCTTTGTACGTGAATAGATAATGCTATATCTTCATTCTTGAACTTCCGTCCCAGATACGGCATTTGGAAATCCTTTAAGGAACCTTCTTTGGGATTCGGGGCGGGGGGGGGGGGGCTCGGTTGAAAGCAGCTTTTGGCGCTGGTATGACAAAAGAGAATGGAGAGGGCGAAGAAAGACCGGCAAGGGGGACCGATTGCACATTGCAAGACCAGTTCGACGGCGCGTAAACGCGATATCCCGTGAAAACGGTGCCGAATATCGATTTTACTCACTTAACATCGGTTGTTCGGTTCTCCCGAGTTGCGCTACTCTCACGCTTTCTCTCTCTCTCTCTCTCTCTCTCTTTCGTCATATACATATATCTATACATACATGTATATATTTTCTCTGCCCGCGCTGCTGATGTGCTTCTCTCCTGTGCTCCAGTTCTTTTAGCCAAGCATGCACAACCGATATATGTGTAAATGTGTTTATCTGTGTATTCAATGTGGCGGTTTGTCTGTGTTCGTTGATCGTTTGCGATATCGATCCGTCGGAACTATTGCGCCGGTACCATGTGAACCTGCGAGTGAGAACTAAAGCGCAAAGGGATAGGAAGAAGATAGATGCCAGGATATTATATGACGATGATGATGATCAGATTCGCGCTCAGTGCGCTTGGCTAAAACTTTTTGCGCACTCCGATAAACCCGATGAATAATCTGTTTGATCGATCGCGATGTATTTCAGCGGATTAACGCAAATGCGTATTCCATATCGAGCGCAATCAACGGGGGGTTGTAGACCCGCATTGATTTAACACTCAATGAAATTACGCGAAGCGATTCGCCGCGGTTTGTCAAAGTTTAACAGACGATGAAAGCTCATTCATGCCCGAATAAACCAGTCTATCGTTGACACTAGAAATTCCTTTGTCGATATTTGGCTTATCGGCAATACTACGCAATGCGCGATTGGTATATTTTATCTTGGCTTCTCATCAGAATTTTTTTTTCAGTTTTTGGTAACTCCATATCTCTGAAGACCGGAAAGGTTCGCAATTTCGAAAGGGTCGAAAATTCTTTGTCTGTACTCAGTTATGTTGCCCCACTTGCTCTCCATGAGAATAATTTATACATTATGTAACCTTGTTGTTCAAGTAGTCGCATTATGTCTTACGTATAAAAAATTATTCGGCGATGACGCGAAGTGAGAGAAAATCGTGAATCCCGATCGCACAAGTGTCCCGGTTCTTCGATCGCCGTTAAATCTTTTTGTCGCGACGGATCCGAGCTGCTTGTTCCGCCATTCGTTTCGTGGGCGCATTATTCACGTTTCCTGCGTTCGTCTAACCAGGAGTAGCTTCTCGTTCACGAGCAACGTATACATATAGATACGAGCAAACTACCGTAGAAGTGGTGGTATGCAAGAGGGCGGGATTGCACAAGAAATCGATTCGGAAGCGAGTGGAGTAGAGTCACACGCGTTCGAGCGTGGTAATAGTCCTCTTCGACGAGGCGCTAGTCGATCCGCTGAGTAAACAGGTGCGACTCGAAAGACAAACTTCGCTTTCCGGTGGCAACCCGCCCAACTGACGATTCTTATCGTATGGTTTTCCGTGTTTATCGGCGAGATGGAACGCGCCGAATTAGCGAAATGTGCAATCCTTTCGTGCCACTTATTATTCGATCGTGCTTCAACGGAATTCCCCCTCGAATACGATTGTATTCTTTCGCGATCGTAGCCGTCCGTTTGAAAGGTCAAAGGGTAATTTCAGTTCAGGAAAAAAAATTCTCTCGCGAAAAAAAGAATCTAATTTAGATATTGATACACATTTTTTCTTCTTATCTTCTGGAAACTCTAATTGAACATTTTTTTCCTTTTTCTTTTCGAGAACTTTTTACTTTCCGTTATACTTTTGTCTTCACAATTCGGTAGCGGTAATTTTTTTCCGTGTCAATAGAGTTTGTTTTCCGGAAAGTAATTGGCTCCCGCTAATTGCAGCATTGCGTTTGCCAGAGAACTCGAACTAGACGGTAGTTCCGGGAATCGCGACAAATTTATCGCGAATCGAAAGATCGTTTTCTCGCAGAGTGTTTCGATTCGGCAAGAGTCTCTCGGCGACTCTTTCATCTAGTTAAACTCTCGATAAATTTCGTTTCGGTAATTACGAACTTCTTGTTTTCTCGGCCTTGCAACGCGAAGCTAAGAATTGCGAAAGAAAGGAAAAAGAACTGAAACGAAAAAGAGAAGTTACGAAGTCTCGTGTATTCGCACGAGGTAAATTATTTTTCACGCAAGAAAGTTTCAAGCGATTTTGTCTATAGATGCTGGAGGCTATCATCAAGAGTGGCGAGAGGTACGTAGTATACCACACCTCTTCCCAAGAGGCGCGAACCCTCCTCGAGCTCACTATCGAAACTTGGGTTGAGCGAGCGAGAGCTTCGACTTCGGCCCGAGGCAATTATAAGTGACGCGAGAGACGGGTATTATATAAGAGAGAGTCGGGAAACGAGATGGATAGACACGGGGAGGAGGGCTGAAGAAAGAGAGTAAAGTAGTACAAAGTTCCGTAGTTCTATGTTCTTCTACCTTCGAAACTTTGCTTCTTCGGGATCGTTATAAGGCTGCGCATCTCATTATTCGCGAGGTTTGCAGATCGTACACGACCTACACGCGGACGTCTGTGATTCGAAACACGTTTTTGCAATGCTTTGACTCTCATGATCTTTCGTATTTTTCCACGACGGAGATTGATGTGATTTTATTACTAGACAGAATAATCATGAATGGAACGGTAAAGTATGCCCAAACTAGTAATGCCGCATAATGTATCGATTCTTTGGATTTGCACATTGAGTCCTCATTTGATTCTCACCGACGAAGTCCGTAAGAAAGTTGCTCAACTAATTTTGGCCTCGTCATAGAAGAACCGTTATAGACGACATTAACAAGGAAATGCTGATGTGCGAATCTTATTTGTGGAATTGTTTCATAACGCAGTCTGCGCCTAAAACCGAGACGAAAAAAATGCGGATAACAAACAATTCACAAAAGTCATAAACGCGTATCCGAGGCAAAATATCAATTTTTTACCCGAATTAAAAAAAAACTCCGTTATAATTATTTCACAAACGCAAAGCTTGTTCTACGAAGAAGCAATTAAACAGTTAATAATCCATTGCGAAAATTGCACCAATTTACGAGTTTCCCCGTTGTCAGACACGTCGCTAAATGAGCTATTTGGTACAATTTCGTTTTTCCTCTACAACGCCCGCGCCGCTGAGTTACGCCGCGTGCCGCGTGCTTACGTGACGGCACGAGAATAAAAAATATATGAAATAGTTTAGCGCGTAGCGCAACAGGATCTACCGATAAAAAGTTGGTGGGTTACCGTATGACGATTTTGTATTGGAATTATCGAAATGCGCTTTTTATATCGAAGCTCATCGCTGTCGGTTTATTGTCGGTGTCCAATGAAACCCATCAGACTTGGAGGAAAACTTTAAAGTCGATCACATCGATCAATTCTCTCGAGAGCGAAAGAGGATAAGTAAATTGACAATGAAATACAACTTTATTCACTCTCTATAAATCCGCATTGAGAAGAATAAGAAGATGAGATATCAAAGTGTTATCGATATTGCTGATTTAATGTAAATCGAGCTCACAGTTGGAATGTTGCGTTGCCAAAAAAAATAAAAAAATGTATCTAGAGAAAAAAAACAATAAAATAAACGACAAAGTACTACAGAAAATGATAAATCCGTATTTTTGATAAAATTGTATAGAAAAATATTATATGTGTATTGGCCGGACTTGAACTGTTTTCGGAAAAATCTAATTCCTTCCACAGTTTTTCGATTGACGTTTTTGAAACATTTCACCACTCACTTATGAAACATTTTTATTTTTCAATTCTCAACATATATTGCAAGGGGGTTTGGGATTGCTTCTTTACCATTTGTCATCCGACTCCAACAGGTTGAAAAGCGGTTTTAAAAATCCGCGGAAAATGTTATCTTGTGTATTTTTCCCCCCTAAGCTCAATCGCCATCTGAGATTTATTGATATCCCATCGGAAAGCCAATATATGGCTGCTTGAAAATCCCAATATTCGACAGTTTTCGCAATCCTTTTTGATAATTTTTGATGTTCCCTATAAGTTTAAGCAACGATCGTCATCGGATTCGTCATCAGCGCGGAGAAATACGTAAAAACACGCAGTACAAAGTATGCTCGCATCCCCGAAGTCGCGTGCGCGACGCGCGCGGTTCCCCTGGTAATTCGTAAAAACTTTGTTCCAGAATATTTATTCGCTCGCACGTGACTCGAATGCGTTATTCATCCCTGAAAATCCCTGCGGCAATTCTCTTCGACGAAAAACGAACGAGCGCCTCTGGCGTGCTCTCGCTCTGACACGATAGAATCGACTTTTAGCGTCATAAAGAGACGATAAATTCGGTAGCATCGTTGCAAAATTCAAGAGGGTGCACGTTCCTCTCACAAACGCCCCCCCATCGTTCCTATCCCGACTTAAACTTCTTTTCGCCTTCTCGTCTGCGTTCGCGCTTCGTCCCGTACGGGCATTCTGCCAAACCAATTCAACTGCAATAATATTTGCATAAACCGGGTTTCTCATCGGTATACCTACGGGATAAATCATACACCTTGAATTTACGCGACGACAAGCTCGTCTTACGTATCCGTTCGTAAGAAGAAAAAAAATAACACATCCAGCCTGCAGAGGAAATCGCTTTAACCAATTTTTCTTTTATCATTTTCCCTCGTCGTCTCCGCAAGGAATTGCGCGATCGTATTGAGAGAATCCCGGATAAACCAATGAAGAAAGATACATTTATTTTTCCTTGTTCGCGTGAACATTTCCGAGAGCACTCATGCCCTAAGAACACTCGCTGCAAATGCTCAGGTATATCGAAAACGCTTTGCCTGTACAACACGAACACTGCACAACGTCGTTCGGCGTATCGTTCGACAGGGTTTAACTGCTCGAGCGCGGGAATACTGTAAAAAAAAGCGATATGCGTGTGCAAACGTTTTTCCACTCTACCCACCCTTTCCTAGCACCTCTTTTCCTTTTCGCAGAGAGCTCAACGAGTACAGTATTCCCCACGGGGTAGACAGTGACAATAAAAGAAGAAGAAATTACTGCAAGAAGAAAAAAGAACCGTAAGATATACAGTCGCATTTACACAAAAGGTGTACGAGGAGGTACGACTGATGGCAATCTCGAGAAGCGCTGTGCATAATCCTTTTTAGCGAAAAATTAGTCAACACCTTGGAATCTCGAGTGTCGGACGCCGAGGCAGCGGTAGTTGCGCACCCTCCCGAACCGGAATACTCGAGACTCGTGGCGTAAAACTTGCTCTTAAAACTTGGGCACGTCTGCTCGCTCGAGGTACTCGGGTGTACAGAAAAGAATTTAAAAAAATCGTAAAGCAAGAACGAAAGATGAATAAAAAAAAGCATGAGCTCTCCCAAGTGCACGAAGAGCACTGGAGCCGGGCACTTGCGATATTAAAATTATGAAGAATAATACCGCTTTGACGATATTCCACAGCTTCGAAAATGAGGTTTAGTTGTGAGCTTTAAAAAAAAAAAGCAGCGTAATTCATAGGAATTCGTTGTCTACAAAAATTTGTTTTCTCTGTATCTATGTATGAATTATGTCATAGCCGAATGCCGGCTAAACTTCTGGTTTTTCTCTCGTCAAAGCTTTCATCACTACCGCGGAGACAATTCGTTCCGCACGTGAGTGTGACGCGATCGCTGAAATTCTCATTGGTTTTCCGTGCTCTTACCAGTCGGATCTCCCTTTCGCATTCTCACTAGAGGCATAAGTACACTCGACAGTTCCTTTGTGCGCCCTTGGGCGACGGGAAACTTCGCATTCCTGGTGCAATGCTGACGAGTCAAGAGGCGCATCTATCGAAGAGGGGACGTATAGAGAGCGTATATAGAGTGAAACGGGAACTGCAATAGCTCCGGGGTGTGCAGCAGGGCTAGGCGACAACGCGCGAGGTTCTCCAATCGAAACTCACAAAACCCTTTCAGACATCGTTCGCTACTCCATGCTACGAAAGTGGATCCCTGACCCATTTTATCACCAAAGATATTCGTTCTTTGTAAAATACGGAGAAATAATAAAAATGACAAAAAGAAAATGAAACACGGAATGTCGTGATATAAAAACGAACGGAAGATCAAACAGCATGCCGTGGAATTTTTGCAGAAAATCGAATGCTCATCGCGGAGAACTCCACAGACCGATCAAAAGAGACATCGTTTCAGAGATCATTTTTCACTCGTCGCGACTGCCATTCGACTTTTCAATCGGCCCCGGAATCCATATCAAAATAAATCACATTGAGACAGGCTTTCTTTTACAATTTATACCTTACCTAAAGACAAATGTCAATTCAAGCGAACGCGTTTGCGAAGGAGGTTCGCAATTATGTCAATCAAAAACATTATTCCAATTAAATTCGCGCTGTTGCGCAATCTAGAAATGCGATTCAATGTTGCAGTCATGGGAAATAAATGCGGAAAGTGCATCGATGTTTAGACGCAATTACCAGTGCGATAAGAGCCATAAAGGCTACAATTCCGTGTATGCTACTTCGCTTATTCTTTTATTTATCCACGAATTTTTCCTTTTTATTTACTCGTTTTTTTCCGTTTTTTTTCGTGCCCATCGCTCACTGATATGCAACGTGATGCAAGCGTGAGTGGGTACGAGTTCCCGTCGTCGAACGCGTAGTGAGAATAGAGAAATTCCGTGGTTGCATGTGTGCAGTCACGATAGCCAGTGGATTGTAGTTGTAGGTTCTCTCTTTCTTCGCTCGCGATACGCGCATGAATGTGTCGTTGTCCATTTTCTACCGCCCCAACGACTCAACCTTGCGGTATACTCTGTTGCGGATTCGACACGCGAAAAAGCTCGAGAGCTCCGGGCGCTCTCTTCTCTGTGTACGTGGCGAATGCCGCGGAATGAAAAATTTCATTTCTTTCGCTCGTCGGTCACAGACCGCACGGTTCGACGATAAGGTTCCACATAGCACACATTCTCCCGCGCTCGCAACGATCGCGAGATCAGCAACTCTGTATAGCGATAACTTTATCGCTCCGCGAACCACAAACCCGGACGGCAAATTACAGAAATGTCTCGTATCGGAGAAATTCTCTATCATTCGAATGTTTCAAATTTAATGAAATACGTATCGTATTATCGGACACCCGATTTATTTGACGAATCAAAAATAATTGAATCGATACTATATCTGGGAATCGATTCCAATTTCAGCTATTCACGTAACACATAATCTTCCGTTCGAGCACATTCGTTTCCATTTTTTCAATATATCCCTTTATACAACGATCCAATCGAGAAATTCCTTAAAAAAAAAAAAAAAAAAAGGCTAGCTTTCGCGAGAGATTGATGGATTTAAAGTACTCCGTGCGAATGTGAGATCGTAATACGTTTTTTCTCGTAGTAATACGTATTCAGAAACGATTTTAAAAAATCATTTTTATCAGAAAGAAAAGTTAGGTTACCGGGTAAATTGTTAAAGAAGGTTGTTTTTTCAACAATTTGTTAATAACTTTTTGGAATTATTTTTATCCAAAACTCAATCGTTCAAGCACCTTTAATATGCTTGATTTTTTTCAGATTCTTATCCCATTGCGAAACGCTCGAAGTTCTCTTTGAATCTCACATTTCCAACATTTTCTCGGACCGTACCGCTCGGACTACCTTAAACAATGATCGTACTTCGAACAATGCGCCACAGTGGGCCATTGGGATAAGTGCATATTCGCTTCACGTTTCGATTTAAACAAATGGAGCAACACATGCCGCATGCCGGATCCCTTCGTAAATTTAGTCTCGTATCTTGCATTCCCGGACTTTAGAGCCCATCGGCAGTGAGTCGGCGGCAGGTATAGTGTCAGGAATACATAGTGCTTTTTGGGAATTGAACTAGTTGATTAATGCGCGAAGCTCAAACGGCGGGACTTTGCATACGAAGTACGAATCAATAAAAGGACAATGGTTCTACAGAGCGAAACAATGAATCTTCCATCCAGCAGATACCCTTCTGACGCTGCGGGTCCTATCAATTCATTCTACCCCAAACGCGCAATAATTTTGCGTTTCGGCCGTGTAGTTCAAAAACAAAAAAAAAAAAACGTTAAAATCAAAGCGAGCGGAACAGAAAGAGGGAATACTTGAAATCAATTCATAATATCGTTAACGCCAGAGAGTCACTCTCGTTTCCCATTTGGAGTGGCCGCGACGAAGTAGCGTTGCAATCGATCACTCCACTACGGCATGCTCAATTACCCACCCTTCACGCATCACCGCACACACGTACATACTCACAGACCTAAATAATAGTTACGAATGTGTTCGCAAAAAACATTGTGCCAGTATGAAAAAAAAATACATCGAATCATTGATTGATTAAATAATCTCCTCTCTGCAATCCATACTAATCGGCTTTATTCATTACACCTCATCGCTCGTTAGTCTCGTCAGAGAGAGATTAAAAAAAAGGTTCGAGAGCGTCAAAGCGGCCAAAGGTACTCCGACATAAATTAGATTTGGTCTAGCCTATTCGCGAAACGGCCGCGAGATTCGTATGAAACGCGGTGCCTTTTTGCGACCGCACAATGTTAAATTTTTTTTCTTTGCGAGTTTTTTTTTCGCCACGCACTGGCAAGTGCATAAGTAGATTCAGCGTATCTGTATAGCGAGAGAAAGAAAAGCCTCGGGACATTCGGGAGAGCTTTGGTGAGCGCGAAAGAGGAAATTTAAGGTACATAGAGCGTCGGGGGTTGTAGGTGGAGGCCGAGAGGGAGGTCTCGCGCGACGAGAAAGATACAAGCGCATGGGGGGGTGAGAGATGAGCGAGTGTAGCGGTGAGTAAGAAGGGAGGAATAGACGATCCGCGGGCCGGGATGGAGTTGACAGGCGTGTCGCGGGGCCGTGCCTCCGGGTGGTATATCGACCCGGCATGTGTATATACTCCACCGGACCTTATATATGTGCGTTACCATAGGTACTTATAGCGTGTATAACGAAGTGCGAATTATATCGCACACAGTCACGGGAACAAACCCGCCGCGGAACCGTGTACAGTGTAGATATAGCGGAGATGGATGGACGGTATTAGGTTTTGGATATTTAGGTATCCTTCGGCGGGGATGCACGACGGCACTTGAGCGGTTACCGCGGTCTGGTAGCGCCGAGCCGCAGTACAGCATCGCGTATGAGGAGAGATAGTGCGACGAACGAAATTTATCACCGTGACGAATGTATCGATATGATAGTTTTATGGAAATTCGTTCAATAATCATTATCTTCGAGTGAATCGAGAGCGCTGGATGCGCGGTCCGTGCGCGGCTTCGACGATCACTCGGGTCAAGCAAAATTGCTTGCGGCCAGTACTTGGATGGCTGACCGCGCACTTGAATGAGTTAATCTCGGGTATACGACGGAAAATAAAAAAAGAACGGGGCTCTCTTTACCAGCGCGGGTTTTCCGCAATTTCCCCGCACGAGAAATTAGAGAGCTCAGTGAAATGCGGGTGGGGAGAGACAAGGAGGTTGGAAGGGTTCGTAAAAACTCGTCAGGATATACGATGGTAATGGAACAAAAGAATATCATCTTCGAGAGACGAACGGAACGGTGCTCTTCTTTTTCGTGCAAAAACTGTGCGAGATGTCCGTAACCAGTTATGTCTCCTCGTAGAGAGGGTTTCGTAGTCGGAAAAAAATGCATTGTACGATTTCAGTAAAACTGCGTTCAGAATGTTTGATCATCACAGAGAAAATTTGTAAAACGATGTTAAAAACAAAATGAGGAAGTGATGTACAAATCTAATTTGCATAATTTTGCATCTTTATGTCGTACTAAACATATTTTCGCGATACATACGTTATTTTTTTTTTATTCCTTTATTTCTTCTTTCGTGCAACATCCAACCGTGAGTCGCGAAAAACAAGACTTTGAATAAGGAAATTCTCGAGTGCGAAACGAATTTTGTCGCGACATCGTGTGAGCTTCGTTGCACTTTACGCGGCTTACTTTTCCAGAGATTCGTTGCAGTAAATTGTATCAACGTTGAAGGATAATTATTCGGTGCTCACCGTGCTAACGGTGAGGCACTCTTCGTTTAGTGTACACATCCTTGAACTTAATGCATCGAGCAAACTAGGGGAAGTGGAGGAGGAGGAATAGAAGGTGGTTGGGCTCGTTGATTTTTCATGCATAATTCATATGAAATAATCCTTTGTTGAATGCATAAATTGATGGTCGACTGTCGACGGACGGCCTCCAGATATATATAGTGGATGAAAGAAGCCGAGTACTGAAAAGGTTTCTGGAACGAAGATTTTTATAACTCCCTCATTTTTCTTACACGCTCCCCCCCCTCCCGCCCCTTTCGCTCTCTCTCTCTCTGTATATATATCTATCTCTGGGGAAGATATTAAAGGTTCTCGCGCGCGCAAGAGCGGTCGAGCAACGGAACATTGCGAACGTCTCTCAGGGTTTCAGGGAAACTTTTCAAGTTCTCATTACACGTTTAATAAGCGTAACTCTTGAAACTATCAAAAGTTTCACATCATACAATTGCGAAATTTTTCTTTCTTGCTTTCTTTTTTTTCCTTCTGTATAGTGCGAACCGCGAGAGTACATGCAAAGTCGGTCACGCGACACGATTCTTCAAGGAATCACAAAAGGATGCGAATAAACGTTTTCCGAAGGACAGTCCTCAGTTAGATAAATATATGTAAGGGAGACTCGAGTATACTATACGATATAGCTCCATGCTTTCTTCTTTTTTATTTCCGACCGATTCAACAAAGCCGAAGAAACATATCCATATACGTACAACTCTTTACACTGGCTCTCCGACTATATCGATTCCAGGTTCTGCCTCTTTATCTATCCCTCGATACAAATCTGCGCGACTCAAAGAATCGAAGGATTATTGGTCTTTCGCGGATGAATCCTTCTTCGTATCTCGCATTCAATCGTTAGTGGATCGTAAGCAGCCGGGTAAGAAACTCCGAGGCGGAGATTACGATGAATAGCATATTCTTACGAGTCGTTCGAGATGCTTCGTCCTAGCACCGGCGATATTCTTCGCCGGGAAATATTGCTTCGAAATTCCTTTCTTAATCATTGAAACGAAAAATCGTATGGAATGTTAAAAGAATATTTCTATGAAAAATAGGATAAGTCTATTGTATTCAATTCAATTATTCAATCGACCGACAGGGCGTAAGAAAAAAATTGTTATCTCTAAGCTAAGAGGGGAAAGAAAAAAGTCATTGTTTATGACAAGATTCCATATTTATTATTTTTCCTTTTTTCCATTTTCTCGATAATGTAACAACAGTGACTTACAAATAATTGGTGAATTTCATTATTTTTTTTTTTTTTTTCTTCACTAAATTAGTTGGAAAGTACGATCGTGCGTCGTGTCGCGCATTGTCAATGAAGTGGTCCTATTGAATTACGAACGTGATTAATTTGTGGATAGCCGGGAGGGGGACATGCGTTATCGGCGTGTGATTGACGATTTTTTAAAATTTTTCTTTACTTCCCGTTCCCCTTCGTTCTGATTATTCCAGAGTGTTATTGAGTCTTCTTGCTTACATCGCGATATTACAAACTCCGTCGAAGTATCGCTATTCGTGAAACTTCGAAATTTCTATTTCAGGGGAACGTCGTATACTAAACTTACGCATCCGCGTTGGCACACAATTGAAACGGTGTGACATTTATTGCGCTCTGATTGGATTATCCCTCCCGGTCTGGTACACGGCGGGGGCGTTGCAAAACGAGAGTAGCAGCGACACGGCGAGTTGACGCGGTCTTGCTAATCAACTTAAAACTTCGTCGTTCGCTGCGGTATATTCGCGATTCTCGCGGCCTGGCTCATACGCAACATCATCCAAGCGTGTACATTATTAAACACGGAGAGATATTGACATCTTACAAAAATTATTACGAGGCAATTTGAGCAATGCCGAAAGAAAAAAAGATTTTATGTTCAGTCTGTGAATTACCTTCCTCGACTAGATTATACTTTTTTCGCAGTGATCTTAGTTATATATTTAAAAAAACGGAACGATTATATTCTGTTTCTGATATATTCCTTTCGCGTACGGAGATTCGAGTCTGGACCGCATCATCGAAACGAAAAAAGCGCGATATCGGAAACCTTTTCTAACGCATCCTCAAGATAATCTTTGGCGTTCGATAAATTTTGGTAAAATTGAGAGAAATAATTCATCCGGAGTATTGGAAAGATTGCATCCGCATTGAGAAGTAACTGCGGACGGGTCTGGTGCGGATATAAAGGAAGTCGATATAAATTCGTTCCGGCGGAATCACAGCGTTCGGCCAAAAATATGGGAATGCACCCCAAGGAATATCCAATGGAACGGGACGAGAGTCCGAGTGGAACGTTGCGCTTCTCTATAGTTCGTTTTGTCGGCTAAACCGGAAGGTTAGAATTTCGTTGGCAAACAGCCGGGGCTTAAGGTAGTCCGAGCGGTGCAGTCCGAGGAAATGTGAGACTCAGAGAGAATTTCGAGTGTTTTCCAATGGCATAGAAATCGGAAAAAAATTAAACATATTAAAGATATTCGAAAGATTAATTTATCGTAATACAAATTCTAAAAAGTTATTAACAAACTGATGAAAAAAAATCTTGTTTAACATCATTTTTATCAGAAAAAAGTGAGGTTGTCGGGTAATTTGTTAAACAAGTGTGTATTTCATCAATTTGTTAATAACTTTTTGGAAATAGTATGACCAAAATTGATCTTTCGAACACCTTCCGTGCGCTTAATTTTTTTCAGATTTTATCCAATTGAAAAACGCTCGAAATTCTCTCTGAATCTCACATTTCCTCCGACTCTACCGATCGGACTTAATAACAGAGACGTCCAGCGAATTGACACCAAGAAAGTAAAATCTCTGATCGGACCGCTGCAGATCAACCCATGCTAAATGAATTTGGTTAGTCATGCTTTTTTCAGAAAAATGAATAGAAGGAATTCCAAAAGCTTTGATCTAGAACCAAAGTAAAAAATAAAAAAGAATCTTTGATGAGGCACTTTCCCTTCTTTCGTCGTCGAGGATGCGGCCAAGATAATCAACCATTCGCGCAGTCACATGCGCGTTAAATTTTACTTATTGCCCTTCAGCTCAAAATAACCGCGACCACGCGCACGAAGTACGGAGACTCGTAAAATCGAGTTTTTGTTTTCTTCTTCTTTAATCCGCAATTGTTATTACATATGATTATCGTTACAGTCTTTCTAAACCGATCATACATATTTACAAGAGTTTTGAGTTATACATTGTTTTTTATATATATATATATAATATGTATATACTTAAAACACGATGTACTCGAGCGTTCCTTTGAATTATCACTATAAACATTATCTTTCTTCTTTTATGATTGCAACGATAATAATGTGTGCATGATATTTTTTTTTGCTTTTCGTTTTTTTCATCGTACTCAATCGTGTATTTTAGTATGTATTGTAGACACTTTATGTATTATCGAATGAGATAATTAATTGATGATGACAATGATACAAGCATAATGATAATAATAATAAGAATAATAATGTTCATTATCTAATGTGATTCTTCGTAAAAACGTTTTTCTTTTCTTTTTTTCTTTCGTTATCGTCTTTAAAAACGTCGAAGGTTGAGCGACTTTGTGCGAACTCGACGGATACTATGATGAATTTTGTAACGATTTGTTCGCCCAACGACGATTCTTGGACGTAACGATAGTCCGGAAATCGAAACTCGCGCTATTCCCGGTTTATTTTATTTTCAACGGAACCGTCGACGAGGTTTTCTCGCCACAAACGAGGAGTCGAGTTCGCCGCGAAGAGAAGCGGAAATTGTGACGAGAAAGCGAGCGTTGGATCGAGCTCACGGCGCAACGTGAGTGAGACTCGAACCGACGGGAGAGCTCTCCGGAATTCGTATCTCGAAATGTAAAAATCGAGCTACCCGGAGAGTCACGACGGGACTCTATTGATTTTATTCAGTTTATGTTGTTGCCGCGCTTCCGCGCTGGAATTCATCGAGTTCGCACAATTCGCAAAAATCATCCTCCCGAAATATTCAGGCACTCCGAAGAAAATACTTTAACAAGAATAGAATTGTGTCGATGAGGTGGGGAGTTGATGTTTCCAAGCGTGAACTATGCCCGTTATCGAATTTCGCGACCAAAGTGTGAAACAACGCAGAAATAACTTGTCAAGCAAGACAAATGTTTCCTTTTTAATTGTCGTATCAACGCAACCTTTTCGACACGGACGTAGTTCACTCTTAATTACATTCATTTTTTTTTTTCTCTTTCATTATAATGTCGCATGTTCGTTTAATGGAATCTCTTAACTATGTATATCTTTGGTACATTGTCTCTATCCTTTCGCACGTTCGTTCGTTCGTTCGTTATTTCATGTATTTCTTTACTTTTTTTTCTCATCGTACACAACACAGGTAGTACACGTCTCGATGAGCTTACACGCTTTCGCCTCGATGCTTTTGCACGTGCATGACGCTCCATAAAAAAGAATTAAAAAGAAGACCTATATATAAACGATAATAATGTCGAGGATATACGTCTTTCCGCTGCTTCGCGAGCTCGGTCGCTGGGGAACGGAAAATAAAGTTGAACGAGCGAAGAAATGAATAAAATGAGAAAAGAAAAACGGAGGAGGTGGGCGGAGAAAATTATAAAGATTGCGAGCTCGTGAATGGAATGAGAAAATAAAAAAGGGAATAAAAACAAAAAAGAGAATGAAACGCAACATTCGTCGGACAATTAAAAATCTTAGCTGGCAGCGCGTTGCGGCTGGGTCGCCGCGATCCGCCGTACCCGCGAAGACTTTGCTGTACGCGAACTTTAATTAACCGTACCAATTAAAAAAACGGTGGCGTAACGAACGATTCCACAGCGACGAAGTCAGGAGAACCGAATCCACCGCTGTCACGATCCTTATTCAGTTTTTTTAAATATTTTTTTCATTTCTTCTTAGTCTTTTACGATGTGTTGCCGGGCGTTGTATCGAAATCATCTTCGAATTCGCACTGCGGCATTTGCTCTCGCGAAACATTTATCAAATTTTCAACATTACCATTAATTAACAGGTACATCTCATCCAATCACGCATAAATATTACTCTTTTGCTCTGTTTCATTTTCATATTTATAATTAATACGTACATACATACAAGAGCGTCGTTCGATCGCATTCAATTGTTATCATTACTATCGTTACTATTATTATTTACAATTGCAATGTTGTCTTTCGTCGCGTCGAGGAAAGAACAAAAGTAGAGTAATCAGCAACTTTGTGACACGGTTTGTACGGCAAATCAGATAAACTGGCGTATAGTCGAGTGAAATTCGTTCGATTCATTTTTTTTTCGAAACAAATTCAACTATCTATCGCAGTATCGAATCATAATTCAGGAAGAGTAATAAAAAAATCATACTTTGCTCCTTACTGGCACTTCACGGAAGAATAACGAAATAAATATACGACAAATATGTGGGCTGAACGATAACGAAAATTGGAAATTGCCTTGCCGACAATCGTTTGAGATCCTGTGTGAATTAACATTACATACCACGAGGAAGAAGAAAAAAAAATATATCTGTAAAAAAATATAAAAGACAATAAAAAAAAGGAAACTATGCGTTGATGCGGATTGCAATGTACGACTTTGTGGAATCGGGCGTCGAACTCGACCGCGTATACCACTACCCTGAAAATCCAAGCTACGGATGAGCATTTTACGATCGCGTACGTGCTTTCGGACAAATCATCACTGAACCGATCATCGCACAGCCAGCAGCTGAGAGAACGAATTTTCGGTTGTTCGGTTCGCAGAGAAACCTCGCGTCAATCTTGTCGAAGATGTGATTTCATGATTGGCTTAGTTGCCAACAATTGGAATGTCCCAGTCGTGAAGGATCATTGCATTAACAGCGTTTTAACTCGATTTAACCCTCGTTACTGGAAGAATCTTCATACAGAACAAAATCGAAGCTCCTTCAATGAGACTCATTACTTTTACATTTTCGAAATCGCTTCAGACTTCTTGAATTTCGATTTTGCTAATTTCAATGCTTAAAGACTATCCGTGCGAAGTGCGAGAGCTAGTCTATGGTCACATGTTCAACGACTGGGACGACTGGGTCAAGCCGACCATCTAGCAAATATAAACGCCCGCATGCCCCGTTACTCGAGAGGTTACACGAACACGAGAAGTTCGCCCGGATAAGTTCGCCCAGTAGTATAATACAGTTTCCACCGCTTCTCTAAGCGAATTTCGGCGAGTATATCACGGTGAACTACGGTTCTTTCACCGTTGGGTCGCGGGCACGAATCACCTTCAACTGTCCGCGAACTTGTACCACTCTGTCTGAGTGGATGATCGAAGATGGGAAGAATGAAATTTACCGAACAGTCCGCTCTCTCTCTCTCCCTCTCTCTCATTCTTGCTCATTCGGATATGAAGAAAACAACGTTGGCACTGCTCCTCTTCGTCTCTCTTCCGTTCTCTCCTTGTTCCTTTTCTCTCTTCTTTGTCTTCTCTTTCTCAGTCTCCATCATAGCCACGGTTCTTCAAACATTATTATTTACAGCGTTTCGCTACACTCGGATTTATCTAAAATTCAACCGCACGTCTGGAAATCTCAAGAGTCCTGTACGGTTCACGTACGTAGCGTCGAGTTCTTTTTTCTTTTTCTTTTTGTTTTTATTTAGAAGCAGTACTTTCGGGTGCTGATCTCCGGCACCGGGCTGAGGCTCGCAGTGGGTCGACCCCCCTGGCGAGGGACGGCCCCCTCCTCCTGTCAGCCATAGTAGTAACTCTTGTTGACGAGATTTCTTGAATTTTCGGGACGCAGAATCGTGTGAAGACTGTTCGTGCCGACCATATGATTGCCAAGATCGACTCGCACGCCAGCGTGTGGCGACATCTGATGTATTCCACTCATTGACAATGGCATACGCGCGTCGCCGTAATAACGGTCGCCGTGAAGACGCTCGGCTAGTTGAGTTTCCGGAATACTGAAACAGAAATAAATTTCATTTTAGTCACAAGAATCTCTGCCCATTTGCTTACCTACGATGAACTTCTCCGAATACCTTGAAAAACTTAATCTTGAAGTAAACTTTTCGCTCGTCATCTTCGTATGACTGTGAGACTTTTTTTGCGATATCTAAATAATTTTCAATAATGTGGAAACAAAGATTTTGAATTTTCGATTATTTTTATTCATTAATGGGCCGTTCGACTGACCTGGCAGTGTCTTGCATAGGAACGGGAACTGGAGTTGTCAGATCAATGTCCGCGTCGATTTCCGATATCTCGTCGGTGAAACCGTTCGGCAAAGTTTCGTTGTTGGCGTGAAACTTTGCTTGTCGTTTGGCGCGATGACGGCTGACCAGAAGACGACCGATAACGAGACCCAGGAAAAGGAGAACTCCGACGGCCACAGAGACGATTATGTAGAGATAGAACTTTTCTTGGTTTTCTGTTTCAGCGTTAAAAAAAAAGCGAAATTGTGATTATTCAAGATCGTAAAACTGTTCTTTCCACAAGACAATTATGATCTAACAAGTTCGTTGCTTTCGTCGCGCACCGACGACGAGTTATTCCAAGTTTTCGAGGAGGCAAAATGCGGTCCAGAGCGATGCAGCGCAGGTAATTAAAATCAAGAAAACGAAAAATGTATTAAAAAAACCAAACACATGCGAAACGAGCAACTATTACAACTCTTGCAAACGGCTTACTGTTAATTTATGCAAGCATATTTTGCATAATTAATGTCTAGAAAGGGATCAATGAATTCGCGAGAATGTGACTTGGTCGATAAGTCATTATTTTTATCATCACCGTCGATAAGGCCGCGCCAGAGCTTTAGCAGTTCGCAACTTTACCGCCGGTAACAATGCCATGGAGTGGAATTCTCGGTTTCCAGACGTTGGCAACGATTAATTTCTCTTTATCGTAACAAGATCTAATTGCTTCTCGTCCACTTTTACAATTTTTTTTTTCTGATCTACCGTCCTCAATCTTTTTTTCCTCTTAAGGACCGTTTCTTTTCGTTATATTCGTCAGATTTCGATTTTACTTACTTGATATAAAGGAATAGGCATTGATCCACTCATTGAGATAGCCGACAATGACGCGATCTTCCTCGGGTACAGCGTAGACGACAGTCGTACAGTTAGTCGTCGTTTGCACCACGTCTGGCTGCTCGTCGACATTACCAACGTTACCACTTGCTCCTCCCATCGTCATTCCTCTCGTATCCTCGTTCGATAAGTGCAAACGCTTTTGTGCTTTTCCTCCCGTACCGACCGAGTTTAATTTGTATCGTGGTTCCACTTCGGGCGACAACATTTTTTTTTAATGTTCACGAGCGTGCGCGCGCGTGTTCAAATAGGGACAGAGAAACAAAGAAACAAGGACCGTAATTCTCGAGAAAAAAGAAAGAAGAATTAATCTAACCCAACCTCGATGGAGCGTTGTTAAAAATCGATCAGTTATTTACAGAATAATTTTGCTCGGGCTCGATATACGCGAAAATTATACACGACGCGATCGTTAATTATTTACAGTTTCATGTTAATGAGCCGATATTTGCAGCGTGTGCGATACATTAATTTACCAATTAACTTTTCATCGACAGACAATAAAGCGGTGTAGATAGATGAAAATTTCAGTGAAACTCCATCGTTAATGGTTTTCAGGCGTTGAAAAGCTTACGGAGGAAGTACGTGATAAATCAGTTGCATCATTCGACAATAATGAAAGATTCATAAAAATAAAATGTTGGTGGACAAATCTTTACCGGAGACACTTTTGTGTCATGTATAATGCGCAACGAGTTTACTTCATCTTACGGTATACAATTTTTTTTTCTCGATAACTTGCAACGTCTCTACGGAAGGGACTCGGAATACAAAGTTTCATCAATATTTAAAGTTTTTTCTATTTCAAAAGAACCCCGGATGACGCTTGAAGTATGCACGACAAGACAGAAATAGAAGAAATAAAAATGTTCGCGTCCATTCGCGTTCAAAAGAGGCGTGAAATAATAAATAATATTTACCGTGATGCAAGTGTACGTACCTTCGCGACATTAACGTTAGTTATTCACGAGCACTGTTGTATAAGCTGGCGCTGTGCTTCGCCGTCGACGATAATCTCCACGAACTGATAATACTTTAATCAGCTAACGATTCTTTTTTAGTAACAAATCATTAATTTGTGTTTTTTGTATCACTCATTTATGAAAACAATGCAAGCCAGGTTCGTCGAAAAACGGACGCGGCTGTGCGACTGATGGAAAAGCATCCGTTTCGTTACACGTTTGATGTCTGTCTCAATCGTAAAAACTGCGTTCCGTCGACGCGACAAAACGTTTTCCTCTTACGCAGCGTAAAATATATGTATTCGCCCGCGACGCGAACTGAGCAAATCGTTGTGTGCCGTGTACACAAGATCGTATGTTAAATAGCGATAAAAACGATCGTAACTCCGCGTGTCGCTCGTATCATTTCTTTTTGTTTTCATAACGCGCTCGCGCTCGTACTCTGCGTGCTTTTAAAATGCAAATATTAGACAAAATATTATTACCAAACGCGGAGCTCGTGGCGCAGTGAAATTCATTCGAGTCACGTAGTTTTTTGACCGTATCGATACAAATCGTCATCGACGCGCGGACCAAGAATAGCGAATACAAATACACGAATGAGTTCATATCGTCGGCGAATGAGTAAAACCAATCGGTAATCAATGAAATTCAATATTATAGCGCAATGAAAACAAATGTAGATTAATAAATGCCGAGAAAGCGAGAATATCATCCATTTGGCCATGCAACCAATCGACATCCACACTGAAATATCAAATTCATTTCCAATTCAAGACCAGCGTGATGCATGCCCGCCGTCGCAGGGTCCGGAACGAAGCCATTGCGTTCAGCACCGAATCTCAATCAGTCGATACATTAATTACGCGGAACGCGCGAAACCTTTGAAGATCGCCGATCGCTCGTTATGGTATCTCGCGATGATGGCTCATATTGATGGCGTGTATTACGAATTTGCATATCGGTGGCAGTAATACTCGAGCTATTAATGTACAATCGCGGCTGCTAATGTGGCAATCTGAGATAACTGACGCTCTAGTCATTTCCGGTTTAATTTCGATATGAGCCACAGGCCGGAGACTGTACTAAATGCTTTTATTGGTAGGGCAGTGGAAGCGAAGAAGCTGAGATATCAATGTAAAACGATCGATGAAGCCCTACTTTGTCTTAAGTTTCTTTGTCCCCGAGAATGTTTCAAAAACAATTTACCGATATTCTTATTGACCGAAAACACAATTGATCGAAAGTACAATTGACCGAAAGTACAACTGACTGAAATCAAACTTTAAGCCAGTCAATTGCACTTTTTGTCAATTGTATTCTCGATCAATTTCACTTTTGGTCGATTCTACTTTCGGTCAATTGTTTTCGGTGATTGGTAAATAGTTTTCCGTCAATTGTTTGTTCGATAAAATGTTTTTCGGTAAATTTTCCGCGAACCGTTATTCGTTTGTGGCTAATGGATCAGGGCATTTAAATGCCGCCTGGTAGAATATATCTATAGTGCTCGTAACAATTGAAACGCGAGACCCAGCGTTATCGGATGACCGCCGAGCCACACAATACTCGAAGTTCGATCGGCTATTTAGTGGTCGACGCAAGTATATGGTCAGCCAGCTTAAGGTTGTACTTCCGATACAGTATGGCTAAACGCGAGATCCAAAGAGTCAACCTACATCTGACTTTCTGGCTGCTCATTTTGTTGCACGGAGCTTTATTGATTTGATGCTTCCAACAGGAATAATACCGTTTATTCTTACACAAGGTGAAAAGTTTTGTTTTCAAAGATTTCAATAGCTCTTATCAATAATTGCTATTTTTTAATATCAAGTTTCTCAGCAGCATCTTCCTTTTTGTTTTCTTTTTTAGATCAGAATTCAATTTTCAGGATTGCACGTGACCCCGGAATGAGAATAATCTGTATTGATGCGAGCCCAAGTTTTCCTGTATTGCATACAGTATCATGACTTTAGCCGAGTCACAAATACGATTCCTCTACATGTTTTGGCAAACAAGATGCACTCTGCCAGATTGGAGTATTCTCCCAAGTGTAATCCCCCCTGCAGCGACAAAAATTTCATGTCGCTCGACTCGTTCGGCATCGACGGATAACATAAAGTTTAAAAAACGACTATCGTCCCGTGCGGTCGAGATTCGGGCGTTAAGCGGACGAAATTTGTGCCGTTTTCGAATGCGCGGAACAGAAACGATGAGAAATTGACGGGACTCTCGATTCAACAAGATTTGTACATCCTCTTTATTTTTCCGGACGTAATAGGATGATATTGATTGTCGCCGGCAATAACATCGAAAAGCTGAATACGAAAAATCCGCAAAATTGAATTTCAATAATTGTTCACCCTCGAACGATAAGAGACCCTCTACCGCCTTTCGGCGTCGTCGATTGAATTTATTTCAGCATTGCCGGAGCGGAATTTGCTTTTCGGCTCTCCCGCTGAGAGAAGAAATAATTCGGAATGTGCCAATTAAAAGCTGAGATTGCAGGCAAACCGAGGCGAGAGGAGCAGGTAATAATCCGCTCGGAACTCGCGGGGGATATCGAGTGTTTCCAACGGCCGAGAACAAGAACCTCAATTACGCAGCGTCATTTTTCATCGAGTTACTCCTCGTTAAATAGCCGAATTACGAGTTTATTGCCTTGGCTCTGTTTCCACCCCGGGCGAAACTATTATAAAACCCTATCGTACGATTGTTCGCTCCTCTGGAACGTCTACTCTCCAGAAAACGAGAAATTTTTTCTTTATCGCCTCATCGATCACCTTTTTTTTTTTCTTTCTTTCGACTTGAGAGTTTTTCGGTACTGATCGAGAATTAAAGACAAAAGAGCAGCGATGGCGACCCTCGATTTAACAATTTTTCTTTGTTCCGTTTGATAATTTGTTTTTTTTTTGTCAGTGGAAAGGAGGCTCAGAAAATACCCTCTCTCGAGATTAATTCATTGGTCTAATAAAGAGTATTGTGTAAAGTCTCACGAATTTACGAATTAAATCGAGGATTTACCATGATACGATACCATGCAAGCTTGCAACATTGATCGAATTCGACTACATTTTTCATTCCAGAAAGGTGGAAAGAGTTGCGAGGAAAAAAACTTTGGTAAAAACTTACTCTCGTTATTGGTCATCGCTCGCGGTGGTGAGGAGCTGACCGTCGGTGAGTTTCCCGTCGCGTTGTCCCGCGGCTGAGGTTGCGGTCCCTCCAAGTTCGGACTCGGGCTAAACTCTGTTCTAAAGTCTGTTCTGTCGAAGCCTTCGTCGAACTCCGGGGCAAGATTCATCTCGTCCGACTCGATCTCACCGGCGTACTGATCTCTCAACACCGTCCTAGGAACTGGCAGAGAAGAAAACGTGTTATCGATATATCCAATCTTCGTCGATTCGAAACTTTCTAAAATAACTGCATATTGTATTTCAGCAAATTCATATTTCATATTCGACGATTTATTATCATGAATGAGATACACAATTTTCTTTGTAAAAAAGTTAAAGCGTCGAATCCATTTCATTGCGAGCGAATCGACAATTGCGGCAAAAGCACAGCGAATGAATCAGATCGTTGGTGATCTGATCAGCGTAATCTTTTTGATAAAGGTAACTTCTAGCTCCGAACTTTTCACAATACGCGCGATCCTTTTAGCGTGACTGACTATACGCAGTCGTAGTATTAAGGTACGTTTCAATCGCGTATGCACTATCAGTCGCGATGCCCAATACATTGATCATCTACGATGAAAACCCGAGAATTATCAGTCCGAACCACCAACTGCACGACTCCGTTGTGCAAAAACCATCGCAGCGGCAGTGTATAACGAATCCAATTTGAGTCGAGGCTATGCACAATTCTCGGGGCGTATGATGCTCCGTCTCGTCTTCCTATCGATATCATTTCGTCATGCACGAGAGTCGTACGCCCGAATCTCATTCATTCGAGACCGTACGACACGCGTTGTATCATTAACGATACACGCGCGTACCGTATGATGCAGTACGAATAAACTGAATAAAAGAAACGAAGGGAAAATCATTCGCGAGGCAACACGTGAGTTTCGTTAACGATTAGAAAAAAAAAATTAATCCGGTCACAGACGACTCGAGGTCGAAGAGGCATTCGAAACCCGAATGATTTTTTTTCTTTTCCTGATGACGATCAATACTGATTTTCAACGCGCATCCAAGAACGAGCACTTCACTCGTATTCCACGGCAGATACTAAAATTGCTAACGATCGTTAAGCATTCCTATACGCTTTATTGTTGTTACTAACCGTAATCGTTCGGCGTACTTCGCTATGTTTTACGATTGAAACAGATTATTGTTATCACCGTTACCCGTGGGTTATCGTTTTGGCGGTAGTTAACAATTCACGCGGAAATTGATGCACCGCACATTTGAAATTCCTCCGTAACGCGAGGCGTACATGTGTTGATGAAATTTTTCGATATCGATCGTACGTGAAACGAGGAATTTGCGTTGCAATTTGCGAATTCTTTCCTTTTTTTATGGTCTCGTTGATTCTTCGAGGTAGCATATCGATAACATTTTCCAACTGGATTTATGAACTATCGACAAATTCGCTATCGTTCCTACACAGAAAAAGCCTTTTAAAAAAAAAGGAGCTTCCTTTTCAAAGGCGGTTTGACGCGATATAAAAAAAATCGAGGAATATTCCATCAATGATTTACTCATGTAGAGTATTGAACGCTAATGGATAGAATCGAAAAAAAGTGAAAATGCTTCGTATTACGGAAGTTCCTTCGTGAGAGAACAAAATGAAAATGTCGAGTACTTTGTTCTGTATCGTGAAACGGTATATTAACGATTGTAGCAGATTATCTCATTGAGACCCTTGCACGTTTGGTTCGCGTGAGCCCGAGGGTTATCGCATCGGAAACACACACGGTAAACTCTCGGTGTCGCTTGCGCGTAAGTGTATCGTATCCAACCGAGAAGGGAAGGACGGCGAGTACTTTAGTTCACGCCCGAACTGGCTGACCAGCGCTTCTCGATAATTATTACTCAGGCAATTTACGAGGGCGTGAGATGTGACCATCGAGTGTACGCCGGGGTTGTTTTAACCCACGTATACTCGCACCGGGAGAGCCGCGACGGCTGCTTCGGCTATGGCGCAGTTTCGCGAAAGCACATTCTCCCCCTCCGGTTTCCGACACACACCGTTCGTGCGGGAACTATAGTACTCTCGATTCCAGCTTTACCATACCTCGCACATAGCGTACAACGTAATGGGGACCCGATGTACCTGACCCGATATGCTCGTGACCTCGCCAATCATAAACCCTACGGATTAACTCGTGTATTAAGGGCTATTCCTGCCGGACTCACTTGTTCGTACGCTCCTCATTAAATCGCTGGAACGCGTAATAGTCGTTTCTTTATTTTTCACAGGTATTTCCTATAAAATTGATAAACTTCGAGGCTGGTTCATCGAGTGAGTACCCGGTTAATTTCGATTGTCCGAGGAAGGTGTTACCGATTATCTGTACACTATTGGAGATTGCGCGGGGATATAAGGCTCCTTTTTCTCGAAGATTTCTCTCGGATATCGGTGACAATTTACATTGCATTCATTTCTTGCGAATCGTTGGTACATTGCCAATAATTGAGAGCTCGATCGAACCTTTTTTTTCAACTCCCGAAAATATGATAAGTAAAAGTTCGAAGCCCTCTTGTTCCTTCTCTATTCTTACGACGTACTTCGGGCGAGGGAATGATCAAACGAAGCCGCTGAAACGTGATACGCGTCGAAGACTGAATATCCTCGGCAAGAGAGGGCTTATCACCCAGACGCATTACATCGGAACGTGGCAATTTGCCAAATCTCGGAGATTCGCTTTTCGCGCAATGTGAGAAGATTCAGTATTTACGATGTCGCCTTCGTATCCATTCGAACCTAAGGTACTCAATGATCATCGTACCGGCGATCCAAGCGTTGCATGTTTTTCTCATGAAAAAAAATAAATAAAAAATTCCCGGAAATATTTTTCGGGTTTCTACTATTTTTGGAACATTCATACTTTGATCGTGAAAAAATCCAAGAAGCTTTTTATCGATCTACACTTGTTTTTTAAATTTTATTTTATCGATACATAACATTACTCGACAAGCAAAGTGTACGATGAATTTTTCGCCGCTATATCTCCGGGACGCGGAGCTCTCGAACTTTCGTCCGGCTCGTTAAATCCGCCGTTTCGATATTTATTTTTATTATCGTCTCGTTGCTCCCCCGAGTTGCGTTATTATTGCGAGGAAAACGAGGATAGATGAGACGAACAAAGAAAAAAACCTCGATGCGCGTACTGTGGATGTGTATCACAGTCGTAAAGACGGTTAAGATTGCGTCGAGAATAACGGGGAATAGTAGTGTGTTACGAGAGAATAAAAAAAGTCTGCCTCGCCTCTTCCTAACGAAGCCGAAAGTGCCAAGCAGTGCGTGAAAATTAAGTGGCGCTCTCTTGCGCGAGGCGGAGCCTCCCATTGGCCGGTCGGGCAACCGGCATCGCTTTGTTACGCCGTGAAAAGAGGCGTTCGGGTGATCGAGCAGAACTCAGCATTTCGCGTTGCCAGAGAACGTCCAAGAAAGATATATAGAGGAACGACATAGTTTTCTACGCCGTACCCTTTTTTCTCTCAAGCAAGAGAGATGGAGTGACCGAGCGGGGCAGGAAGACAGAAGCTTCGGACTCAGCAGAGCCGTCGCGTAGATCAAACTCGACCGTTTCATGTTGAATCTACGTTGAACGAGGAAAAGAGGCGCGCAGGGAAAAACAGTGGAAAGAAAGAAAGTACAGAGCTTTGGCAATGGGCGGCAATAAAGCAGCTTTCTATGGCGTCGAAGAAAGGGTCTACTCCATCGGCTCTGGCCCGAGAACTCCGGGGATACCCGTGAGAAGAGAAGCGGGCTATAATTGTTCCCCGAAGTCCCATCAGTGAGAGATATCGCGCTCACCGGGGAAACGCGCGAACCTTGGACCCTGTCGTAGCGAGGCCGAGAGCGTCCCAAAATTCGCGAAAGCTCTAACCCCGCGATAGAGAGTGGAACTGATACCTTCGAGGTGTATATAGTATATAAGGGACGCGGGTCGACTTGCCGACTAATAAGTCGGCGATACGATACGGTGACCCTCCGCCTTCTATACCCTACTCAATTGGCGACCCCTCTACGCTCTAGATGTTCTGTACAACAGCGATACGAGAAACGATAGACACTGGGTGCCAACCCGCACCTAAGACAAATCATACAACGTTAACTTCAAAACCCCCATTCCGATAGATTACACGAGTTCATGGCTATTGTTACCGAGACTCGATAAGGCGTTACAATAGATATCGTCAGAAAATCGTTCGGTGTTTTCTTGTAGCACGTAACAACATAGAAACTCAATCTTGTTCAATAGAATCGACAATGGCTCATTTTTTGGGTTAAAACATCTTTAGCGAGACTCAAAGATGCAAAGAATCCTAAAATACGTTACTGCCCTTATATTCTGGTAAAATAGTGGCTGTTACTGTGCGAAATAAACGAGCAATGCGACTGTGAACGTTAATTGATAAATTTGATACAACGATCTATATTCCGCAAATTCGTTCTAACTCCACATCGAATTTAAATACTCCCTTCAACATAAGTAATTTCCAACGGCTATCACTGTTGCGTCGAATAGTCTTGTTTGGCTTTTCTCTTCTGCGAATATCGAATAAAATTATAATGAAAGTCGAACCGGACGAGTATTAAGGAAAATTGAAAAAAAATCCCGACTACTATGGTCTCTCGTCTATGAGAGTATTACAACTTGAATATTGCAAACTGTGCCAGAGGGTAATCAGGAGTGAAGTGCGCAGCGTTATTCAAGATACTTATGAATGCACTCGCGAGAGAACGAGAGGGCGAATGAGAGTACGAACGAAGATAATCCGATCAGAGATCGTGTAGGAGGGATGTTGGGGATGGGGGCGTTAGTACCAGCGAGTAGAGAGTTGCGAGATGTTTTCCGCGACGAGTCTCCTGCGGCCCGTCGCTTCGCTTGAGCTCGTCACTTCAATTTCTGAACTTGCAAATGAAGCGAGCCCGAAACGAAAAGCTCCTCCCGACGCTGTGCAGACTCGACTACGTGGTTGTTTTATCATAGCACGTATTTTCTCAATGCGCGACGCCGACGCTGCACATTCAACTGCTAAACGTCCCGGATAGCTAACGTCACAGCTCGATCCGGGCGTATTACGTGCCGCCGAGACAATTCATCCGATGACCTCGTGTATCTCTGCGAGAGCTCACATAGTTAGCCATCATAAAATAATTCTTTCTTTTAATTTATCAATCGGAAATTTAACAGGTAATCGATTATTTTACCATTACTTTATCTCCGAAATACCTTCTAAAAACGCGCTTCCAGCAAAATTTTTGTGAAACGCTACGTTGCCAATAACGGATACGGTGGAACAATTTCCAAAGCAATAAACCAGAAAGAACTGCCGGAAGTTTCGCCGGTGGCGGACAAATTGTCATTTCCGTCCGACGGAATGGAGGGACAAAGGGCAAAGGTTGGATTTTTGCTCAAACAACAAAAGAAAATGCCGAAAGCATGATTAGTCTCTATAAACTTTATGGCTCGTTCATTTCCGCATTCGTATTATATACAAATATATATATATACATACAATGTATATATGGTACGCTACGGCGAAGAAAAGCAAAGAGTCATCGCCGAGGGTAAACGTAGCGTAGCGTTTCGATTGATACACACGCACGGGGTTTACTTAACAGTCCCAGGGAGTTATCACGTTCTCAGGGAAAGCCAACCGGTGTGATCGAATAATTCGAGGGGCGATGTAGCAACCCGCTTTGATAGATCGACGCTAGTTTCTATCCCGGTTCGACTATAGCTATGAAATGCTACCGTGGATTCGACCGAAGGGAATAATTCTTCTATTCTTGAAAGCCGAAAGAGTTTTAACGGAAGTTTCGTCCAATCTCGCTCGCGACGGCTCTTTCGTTCGCATTTTCCATTCGTATACGCCGCTTGCGAGTCAATCAATAATTCGAGAGCCGATTCGCGAAAAGCGGCAACGTTCCGGCAAGCCGCAAATCGATCCGCCGGATATCGAAGCTATACGTTAACGTGATAAATTAATAATAACGATCGGAGAGCATCGAGTGAGGCTCTCGGCTTCCCGTAACGTGGCGTTATAATGCCCCCGTCCGAGCGTGTGGGCACGGTTATGTACCAAAGTTTCCGGTCGATGGCGGCGAGTTTCCACCAAGATAGAATAGCACAGGAGATGGTAAGCAAGAGTTCATCGACACGCAAAAGCTCCTTCGGCAAGTTTACCTCGATGAATGTGTACAATTAATGAACCATGAATCCGATAGTATGCTCACATAATTTCGTGAACTCGAAGCTTTGAGATTTAAAAAGAATCGCTTGAAAATAGAACTCTCCGGAGTTATTCGCGCGCAGTCCATTATTATCCATAGCACCGAGAATATTGACCGTAAGTTTGACGCTTCGTTAAAAAAAGCTACGCTATAAATATTATTATAATTTCTCGTCGTGAATCATGAATTGAAGCCTCAATCAAAATCTGGCTCAATATTTCATCCAAAAAATCGAGTGAAAAGTAAAAAAAAAAAAAATAATCCCTTATTTTTTCTATCAAAAGCTTTGAATTATTCTTAGAAACAAGGATTCGCGATTAACACTACTTCTACGTTGATACTCGAGCGGAATTCTTGATATTTTTTTGCATGAAAAAATGTGTATTATGCTTAAAAAAATAATCAAACGTCTAACAAAATGCTCGGCGTTGATGTTACTGTAGAATGCGTGATGAAACTTTTTTTCGCACTGAACTTTTTTTCTTTTTCTCTTCAGCAATAAAGCATCAGCACCGACCGTGTATATATATATATATCTATACGCGTATGTATACATCTATAGCATTATACGGCTCTTCGCAGTCTGGTGCAATAAAAGCGCGCGCGAGGCCGATGTATATATTCCTCTTGGCTCCGGTAAAAATTACGCTTTCGCGCTTCTATCTGTGCAAGGGAGCAGCGACGGAGGGTGAGAGAAAAGACTGTATACAACACACGGTATAATACACGAAACACAGTGGCGAGCGGGGTGGGACGCGGAGGGGATTGGAGGGGGCATGATGTCGAAGGTAACGAGCACTCTGCCGTGTTATTTAGACGCCGACAGAACTTCGTGATTACACGTACAGTTTGGATAGCACATAACCCACCAGCGCTAACAACAGCAGCAGCAACGGTAGCGCGAAGAGACCGGGATAGTTGCAAGAGCTCGAATTTTCCTTGCTTCTCAAACGAACCCGAAAACTTTGTAGCAATGTGCAGGCATCTCGCGCAAGGTGACACACAGACAGACAGTCGTTCGCATTCGATAAGACGCGTCTGATCTCTCAACGAGGCAAACACGGCCAGCAAACTGGACGAACTTTTTGAGGATCAAATAGTTCACGTTGCACAGCCAACGACGCGTCTCAATTATGAGTGGATTAGTTCAAGACGGTCGCGTCTCGAAAACGAGCTCTGTTACCGGATAATTTCCTCCCGCATGTTTTGTTGTTTTCTACAGCAAAGCTATTGCGGAAAAAGGACTTGAAAACATGAGTAGCTATTTTTTTACCAGACATTTTATCATCGAAGCTTTGGAAAGAAGACATTTCCATAAAAGCATGAGTCGCGCTGTCGATGCTCGTTCAACCAAATGATATGAATCAATAACTGTCATGAAGGAATCGCGAAGCTTTTACCGTTTCATTTATCGTTTGTCCGTGATACGCGCCCGCGGAATGTTCTCATTGTACGGCTCGTTGAATATCATTACTTCAATATACGTAAAATCGACATAAATGTAATATCAATCCGTTTAAACTCATTTGAAACATAATTTTTTCTCTACGGTATCGTCGTTCATTTCGTTCATTCGCGCGACAGACATTTCGCGGTTGAACTTCGAGAACGCACAAGCGAGGACAATTCGAAATTTGCGCGACGATAGAATCGCTGATGACGCAGCGGGAGAGATAAATTGGAGCGACCTCTGGTACGCGTGACGGAAAACGCTGTAGAGTAGAGTGAAAGTTAAATCGGATTAGAATCAAATCTTCAACGTTAATGCGAGAGGAAGACGAGACTTCATCTTTTCTCTCGTATATTTCTGTCTCATCTACGAGTCTCGAGGCGTTAACAATGAAGAGAAGAGGATAGGATAGTTCCATAACATTTCGACGACTCGACTTCGAGGAATAATCTGCCGAGTTTGCCCTGGAATAGGATAAGATGTAACCATTATCGACGAAGGCCTTGAAACGCTTTCCTCTTTCTAAAGCATAGACTGTTGAAAGAATAACCATCGTCCATCTGGAGAAGAATGCGCGCGTGTTTCCTTAACGATTCGTTGAACAAGAGTGAGTGAGCTGTGTTATCCAACTGCACAAAGTGTATACATATATATGGACATGGTATAGATGCCGGGAAGATCCAGAACCCGAAGCCATCATGCAAGCTCTCCGTGCACTTTTCTCTTTCGCTCACACGGTTCTGGAAAAGGTTCCATTATCCAGGCCAAAAACATTGAAGCTGACCGACTTCATTGCATCGTCTCTCAAGTACAGCTGATACTGCACAGTAAACTCGGTTCACCTTCACGGTTTGGAACCGTTTGAGCATCCGACACTCTCGGTCATAGAATGTATGTAGTGGTAAATGGTTCGCGGAAGAAAAGGGGAGAAACGGGGGGGGGGTAGCTTTTAGCGCGTTGATCGTTACACGAGAACAATGGACGAGAGGATTGTCCACTTTTCTTGTTCCTCATTCTTCTTTAGTTTGCTTCTTCTCTCGTCTTTTTTTTTCCTTTACTCATCGTGGTCTCACAGACTTTTTATAGAAAACGATGGGAGCGCGCGTCCGCGGAAGGGTCGTTGGCGCGTTGCTCACTCGGCTGAAAAGTCGATTCGTTTTACAACGCGTCCGTGTGCAGCGGGAACGCGAAGAAGGGTCGACGGCGACACTTTGACGAAGGCAAAGGGTTGCCTCCGAGCAAACTCGTCGGGCTGAGGGCCGACTTTAAACTACAGACTGCGAGACTTCGTTCATTTTATGTAACGGCGTAATGAGCTGAGAGTGCATGTGCACTATACTCGAGTTTCTCAACCTTTCATATGGTAAACTTGGGTTGTAGGTGTTGTAGGGGCAATTTGCGAGCTAATTTGTAATGCATACACTCCCGTTACGATGAGCAAACTAGACGGCCGCATCGATGTGAACATCAAACTCGTATTTGTTGCGGAAACCTTCTTTTTACACGCGTTGATTGCAATTACAAACTATCTAGAATTTATTCGATCCAAATGAAGAATGAAAAAGAACGTTTGTTAGTATGTCGGCCTATTAGAATTTGTTAATTAGGAAATTATTTTCAAAAGTTAAGTATTCGGAATTTTCGTTTTTGTTTCCTTCATTAAAAGTGGCATCTTAGTTACCGATGTCGCACGCTTCCTTCGTAAAATTGTTGATAAACCGATTGCAAGAATATCGTGGAAACTAACTTCTCGGAAAAAAAGCATCTAAAGACGACAATAAAGTTTCTCGAGCATATAATTCCACAAGCTGGTTACAGAATTAACAAACAGTACGGAGTAAGCTATTAGAAATTCTATCTCTGACTTCGTGTCTCTGCGCGAATCGTTCCAAGAGCTCGTTGATCTCGAGTAAAACTTTTTCCATCGTCTCGCCCACGCCGGTACTCTTCTTTCGTTGCTTTCTTATTCGCGACCCCGGGATTTTAGTACACGAGAGAACGATGGAAACAGCAAGAATGAAAACTACAAGAGAACTATAAGAGAAATTCAATTTTCACGTCAACCCCCCAAAGAATTTATAGCCTCGCGAACGTATGAATACAAAGTCCGCGAGAATTCCTTTTTCAAGACACCCTTTTTCGCCGTTCTTTTATTCGCTGGTTACAACGTCGGCTTTTCTTTATTTTTCCAGACCCACGGATTCTTCCCATCTCCATACATATCCTCATGTCCGAGTTGAACGATCTTTTAATTCATGAGGTCTACGTACTGTAAAAAAGAAATCTATCTAATGAAATATATATTATGTTTCGTACGTATAGGAAATTAACCAGATGCTAATTCGTTGGCCTAAACAGTAATCTATCGAGCGAAACGAAGTCACGATGAAAGTTGAATTAAACGTCGTTCGTGGTTTGTACGATTCCGTTACGCTGGAATTCTCGAAACATCGTTTCTCCATCGTGTACCGGGTGACGATAGTTCGAGGGCGCATTGTCTACAAGTGCTTAACGCGCTCAACCCCCAACACCTAAGGGTGCGTATTCATTCGGCCTTCGGTAAATCCCCTCCGTAGACACGCCCGTGTTTTCGATGAACGATGCGGTGAGCGTGAGCGACCCTCTCACCGGACACGAGACCAACTGACTATATAACGCGGTCGTTGAAAATCGTGAGGGGAAGAGCTTCGTCTCTTCTCTCTCAGTCTCGCCAAGCTAAAACTAAACCACCCCCTTCGTGCCTCTCCCATAGCTCTTTCCTCACGCTTCCGTGACTTTGCAGCTTCTCCCGCGAAGCATCCGAGGGCGGCGAACCGACCACTGCACTATATAGCGAACACCGACCGACACGGCTCGTCCTCATCCTATAAATATCACGCGAGTACGGAGGGTGAACGACGATCCATTGATCGTGGGAGCGCGAAACAACGGCAAATCTTCCGGTCAAATTCGCCGACGCTGTTGTGTACTACGAAACCGAGGGTCGACGGATAACTTCTCCGTAAGATATCTTTTCCCGCTTCCCTGACCCCAACAAATAAATCTCTTTTCTACGGCACCAGACGAATCTTTCGAATGGATTTTTCCCGGGCGGAGGAGGCAAAAGATTTTGATTTCCCACGAAATCCCATTGATCACGAAAAAAAGGCTCGTGAATTATTACCGATGCCGAAAGATTTGTTTTGCTCTATCGCGAAGGGATTCGGATATTGGAAGCTCTCGGCGCTCCTCGGATGTGAATTTCAATTCAACTTTGAAGTAAAATACGCGTTCGCCTTCGAAGAACAGGCCGCGTGACTCCTGAAGCACGAAACAACCAGAGAAATATGTGATATTCGTAAAGAAATATTTTACTACTTTTTCTCAATCAAATTTCCGTCAGAGCATACGGTTCTTCGAGGTTCCTTTAGACTCCGAATTGTCCTATTGAGAAGTGACCATAGGGTGAGAATAGTGACGAAGTTGTTGACGAGTTCTTATCTGAAATTGTGAGGAAGTTTCTAGCGGCGCGAAAGATCTTTTCCTACCGCAACCGCTAACCGAACCACTTGTTGAGTACGAGTCGAATCTTCCACGACTGTCCCGAAACGATTTGCAATCAGCACAAGAGTTTCGTATACCAGCGGCTCGTTCCCTCTTTCACTTCACTTTTCTCTATCAGCAGCCGTTCGCTCCTTTTGGCCTTTCTCGTTCTCTGAATAACGTATCGTTTTTAAAGCTTCCGGATGAAGCTCGAAAGTAGAGTCGCTCGATAGGAGGGATAACGCGGGAAGGTCCTCGCGCGAACTCTCTTCGATCCGATAGCGCGAGACGACTGGACTTGATAAATATAGCTGACGTAGCTTGAAAATAGAGTATCGAGGGAGACCGGTGAAATCTCTGAAGAAAACCATGAGGGAATCGCTTCGACGGTACGAGAGCCAAGCGGGGATAGATATAGAAGACGAAACTCGTGGACCGAGGCACGAAAAAGTTTTACGAACGTCTTAACGAGATATCGCGACAATTTGCCGCTCTTCAATATGCAAAGCTTTTTCACCGTTGAGAGTTCATAATACAAAGTTATATAATACATAGACATTTATGTATAATATAAAATGTACGTCATATGTACATAAATATATATCGTAGTTGTGGCTAATTGGAAGGTTGCAGAGGTAAAGTTAATAAAAGAAAGAAGTTGAGGAAAAGGAAGAAAAGGTTAATATCGTTTAGCTGCGTTCCTTCGCGAATCAGGGAACGCGATGATTCCGAAGAACGAATCAAGTTTTTAGTGTATCAGGGACGGAATCGAATTTTCGCAACTACAAATCAAGGAGAGAAATTGATAAATCTGAACCGGTTGGTATCCGTAGGAAATGCCATAAAACGATCTCGTTACAAAATAATGAAGTTTCCCGAGAGTTTCCGAAGGTTGTGTTGTGGGCGCAGGTATTACTTGTTCTATCGTTGTACATTGTCCTGTAATATCACATCGCGGAGACAAATACAATTTTCGTCCTTCACCGTTGAAGTTCAAATAATGTTTCAAAGAATCGACAAATATGTTCTTATTTTGGCGGAAACTGTTGTTGTCCTTCGAATCAGAAGGAAATAGCGGGTCGAACGTTTTTTGTTTTACAATACTCTTTCATTTGCTTATCCGTCTTATCCGAATGAATAATAAAGCCTTCAGGATAGAAGCGAACCACAATGACAATAGAAAGTATTATCGTGGCGTTTTCGAGAATCCTATCTCTTTTCGAGTCTCGAGCAAAGCACGAAAAGCTCCCTAAGCGAAGCTTGACGACATGAAAGGAAGCGAGTCGCTACGGATCCGGTGGAAATACAAAAAGTATGAAATCATAAACGAACGAGAGAAGAATATAGAATGAGGGTGAAGCGGAGGCGAAACCGTGGCCACCGCCAGATTAGTTCATCAATGTTTCATGAGCAAGTCATTTGGAAGTACCGGGACAGATACGCGAGCGAGCTTTCCACTGAATCTGCGTTTTAAAATAGAGAAATCAAGAGACGCGGACTCGTGTTTTGTATAATATACGAGGACGCACGGTATTGTGTTACCGTTACGTACCCATTCACGGCGGTTAATACAATTCTGGACTCTACTTCGCAGTGCGTTTCTCTCTGGGCGTTTCGACCAAGGTTTTGCCATTGTACCGGAACTTTTCGCTATTTCTGTGGTCATTTGCGGTCCCCCGTTGAAAAATGCTTTCGTAACTACGACTATGCATTCTTAATCAAGACAAACCACTAATGGTTGATGAAATAAAACGGCTTGGGTGAAATAATTTATCAATAAATCGCGTACGTGAAACTTTTCACCGATTGTCGGTCGAAATAAGTGCAGTTGGTGGATCGGGACAATACGATTCAACGAATTCTTTCGTTTCTCTTGATATCTTCGTTGATAAGCCGTGAGTGCCCGCTTGCACGATTTTCGCGACGGGGCTCGAGCCGACGGAACAATCACGTCGCATCCTAGTGGTGCTCTCGGCAATTCCGAGGACCTCGGATAGACCGGGTAACGTGCACGTTTTATACATCATCCACGAGGATTCGACCGTTAGCAAAGATGTTTCAACGTTCGAAAAATGCACTCTTTCTTTTGTTTCTCTCCATTCTCTTTTTTTTGTTCCCTTCTTTCTCCTGGGTCGTACCGTCAAATGTTGCCGGCAAGCTACGAAGGGATCCGCGAGTTTCAACATCCTGTGCATACTCTGTTTTTTCTTTCTCATTTTCTGCTCTCGTTCACTCTTTTTCCTTTTCTCGTCTCGAAGTCCATGCTCTCCACTCGCTGGCCGTGGCTCGAACAGTGGCGAGCACTCCTCTCCATCCGTACGTAGAGAGCGAGAATCGTGTGTATAAGATTGGATTTTCCTCGCTACGGCCGAACGAATTCGTGATTGGGATTGCGCGAGTTTTCGAACGGGCACGTGAGGGTCGCGCCAACTTCCCTCGAGATATTGCTGCCAGACGTGGCCCCGCTGCACAGTTCGCGCTTGCTTGCTCGCTCGGCGTACGCCGAAAGCACGGAAAGGCGAAAGATCGAGAAAGGTATAAGGTTCGCATAGATGAAGGCTATATACATCCGATATACGGCGAAGTCTCAACGTAAACGCCCACGTACAGGTACTATCAAAGTTCACTGTAGATTCTATCTTTCGGGTTTAATCCCACGTCCACATTTTGAATGCCACCAGCATTATGGAGCATTTTTTTTTTTTTTTTAGATAAGATAATACATTTTCGAAAAGCAAAAGCGAGTTTGTAGTTGACATTCTAATTTTGAACGACCTCCAATTTCGTATCGTAGGCGTTCAGGCATTTATAATATTCAGTGATTCACCATTTGGCGTTGCCGTATAGCAACACCCTGGCCCGTTTACGTGAGTTTTTATTTTTTTTTCAGTGCTTGGCCGCGGGGCTTAGTCAATGGAAAAAAAATCTGAAAACGGCGAGTACCCGGGTACGTTTCAAGCTAACAGAGAGATACTTAATCTCGGTGAATTTCTTTCGAGCTCAAGAATTGAAAGACGAAAATTAATACGACGTCGTAATTAACGCATCGTTGGCTAGTTGGGTCTGAAATTAAGGCCATTTCGATGGGATCGCAACGAAAATCGGTGGCAAAGCTCTCTCCCCCCAACCTCCTCATCTTGCCCTCGGGTTGGCTTTCTGTTTGCACAAGCCCGCGTTCTCATTTACCTTCTCTTCGGGATCTCCACGCTAAAATTTAGCCCTCACATCTCGTTTGTAACAACTTTTAGCCTTTCGCTTTCGAGCACCCCCACGGTAATCACGGACCGTTTCTTCCGAGTGTCTAAGCTGTATAAGCACCGGCGTTAGAAAGTCTCTGCTGCTGCCGCTGGTGGTGCAACAGCAGTGCGCTCGCAACTCTATATACACCAACCGCTTCTCGCTCGTACTCTTGTGGGTAGTCACTTTGAATCCAATTATAATTCGTGCCCGTTCAACGATTATTCCAGGTCAGCGAACGGAGGTCGCGAAAGTTTACTGAAAGGGAGCGAACCACAAACGCCCTGCCGCGTCCTCTCCGCCTATAAACCCCGGCGAAGAGACGAGAAGGGAAGAGGATAAGCAAGAGGATAGTCCGAGCTTCGAGCAGTCCCAAAGGCAGGAAGCATCCGCTCCGGAAATTACCGTTGCATAGCTGAATCAAAGGTTTCTAACGATCGGATATAAAAAAAAAGAGCCGAAAAGAAAGCTCCGAAAATCTTAATTTCTGCTACGAACCCCGGCCAAATTGTCGTTAATTCTTATAAGTCTTGGACTCACAGATCATTGATCCGATCGAAGCTTCGGCGTAGAGAAAAGTTCTAGTGTTCAAACTTACCACAGGTGTAAACGATCCTGAGATAGGTTCGGCTGTCGGGTTTGCAAGGATCGCCGAAAGTTGAGCTGTTCGCGTAGACACCACATTTCCTCTTTCCATGGCACATTCTTATGACTGTTTCCGTCGCCCATGACGCTTTGCACGCTACAAAAGAAAACGGCATATGCTTTATAATATTAAAGAAAAACCTATTTTCAAGGCGTATGAAAAATAATGATCGAAGAAACGACGTTCCCACGCATTCGACGATGACAATTCAACGACGTGTTAGAGGAAAAAACTTGTTACTCGTTATCGTTACAGAAGCATAGCGTTACACGAAAAAACTGGGTACTCGTTATCGTTACAGATAATAGAAAAAAAGTACATCTCTTATCGATATGACAATGCTATCTCGGGTGTCGGCTTGTTTGTCGTAACTTCGAAGAATCTTCGAGTACTTTTACGTTGTATAGAATATTGTCCCGCGAGATATTAGAGCTTCGCGTCTCCTCGTCGTCGACTTTCCCGCAGGATACATTCTATCTATAACTGGCCCGATGCCATTCACGTGTGAGAAACTCGCTGTTGTTGTGATCTCGGGCCTTCCATTATGTCGTGGGCGCAACGACGGGCAAACGTCGAGATACTACGCGTCACATTATATCCCATTGTACGGGGCTGGAGTACGGTGTGTATCCACATAATGGGAAGAATTGGCTTTCGGAAGAAGAAACCCCCGACGGGCCCGTTATAACGTCCTTCATTCCGTCTATGTCACGGCGACCAGCTCTCGACGGATTCCAAAAAAAAGCCTTTGGATATCCAATTCTGTCCTACAGCTTCGCGGGCTGTCTAATCGTGGAGGGAAAAAACGTTAACAACTCGGAGGCTATGATGCCTTACAGTAGTTGGCAGCCCAAGGAGTCGTCGGCAACTCTGCATTGAACGGACTTGCCAAGGAGAATCGGAAAGAATGAGAAAAATGCATGCCAAGAACTTGAAGTCCGAGGGTTACGTTCACGTGCCCGATGACTGTGCCCATTTGCTTCGCCATTCTTGTAATTCCATCGTTGGCTTTCATCAGAAAAGTCGTCTACGGAATGAGCTTCCGGGTAGTTGGTTGAAAGGACGCTTTGTGATCTCCCTCGTGGACAATCGATACGCCTTGTTCTTATACCAGACACAACCGAGCACGAGGAGATGGAACACGACATCGGGTAAGTGAAGGATAAGGATAAGACACGCTGCTTGCAGATTGAGATTCTTTCTACCCTTCGAAGTTTTCTTTGATACCATCCGAGCATAAGCATCTTTTTTTACTTCCGTTTTTAGTCGAAGATGACGCGGGTCAGGATACTACAAAGGATCGAACTGCCGCTGATGTGCCGCACTGATTACTGATTGAAAAGACGTTCGTTGGATATTTTACTCTTTGTTTCTGCCGCACAGACGTGATAATCGAACGTTCGAGTCGAAAAGAATATTTTATAAAGTTTCTCTGGCAAAGGGGTTTTCTTGCGGTGGTTTTTCTTTCTTTCAACCTTTCTTTCGCTGTTTTGTGCTTGGCTTTCATGTGTTTTTCTCGGGAAGAAAAGGCGCCCTGGGATCTCGATTTCGTTTTTTTCTTTTCGGTAGCTGCGGACGTGTCACGTAGAGAATCTGATATTCAACGGAAGCGCGCGTACGTTACACGTAGTCGGGAGTAACGGAGAGAGAAGAGTTTCCGTACCGCGTTACGACGTCTCCGGGGTGACCGTGCACCGACCCCGAGGGGATTATCCTTTTTCTTTATTTTACGCCACCGTGGCAACACATCGAGACACCATCACGACGATACTTTATACCCGCGGGAATGAACGTGACGTTTTCGTCAATGGCAAGCGGGATACTAGGCCCGAAGATTGAAGATCTTCGATCAGAGCGCGAGATATTCCGAAGATGCGTTTATGCATACGGTATTCTTAATTATGCAATGAATGCGACCTTTCACGTGAGTGACGAATTCACTCGCATCTCTGATCATGTTCGTTCTTTAATTAAATTTTTTATTTGCAAATCCTTTCAGTTTAATGGATAATTCCATTTTCAACGTTCAATGGGAAAGATCTTAGCATAATAACAGTTAATGAATAATAAAGTAAACTTTCTTATACTCACTCTCGTCCTTAACGCCATTCGGCTGAGTGCACTGTAACGACTCGTACTGTGTCCTCCCGTAAAAGGCACTGAAAATTGCGATCCTCTTGCCAGGATTGCAGAACAGATTCGCCACGTCGTTCTCGCACGTTACCTTGCTGCGAAATTCGTCTGTGGAATTCGAAAAAAATACCGTACATTAGTAAACGTCGCTCGATTTTTCTCAACAATACTGGAACGACTTCGACGAGATTTCGACGCGGTAAACAATAGTTTGTCGAACTTGTCGATATCATATTCGCGGAAAGTAGTGCCGAGTCGCGACAGTAAATTCGACCATTGAGTAGAAAACTTGGCGTTTCCTTTCGGATTGCAAATCATCAACGATGGAAGTTTGTGTCGTAAAATCGTTCGCTTTACCGAGCTGTACATTTGGATTTGTACCCATCCAGCGGGATACGATACGTACGTAAATGTACTCGTGTTCGGTACGTATACTAATCTCGATACCGGGCGGCATCAGACAAAGTGTTATAACGTATCGAACTTTATTGACTTCCGAGATTTATCGGCGTAAACTGAAGTTCCGAAAGTTCCGACGCTTCTAAGCCCCGCGTAGTTCCCATCCCCATTTCCGGAAGCGTGTATACGGATAGCACGATGGTACAAAGTGCGACGCGCAGTATGTCACGTACCGTGCATGTGGTGGATACACGTGTACCGCGTGTACCATCGACGCTGTAACCGACAGTACGAAGTACCATTCCGCTGGCGCACACACGCGCTCACTTCGTAACACGAGGAAATTGCGTTGAGTCAAAGTGTATAAATTCACGAGAGTTGTTTGTCCATTCGTTGGGCAAAGCGTGATGTATCGAGAGTTCGATTTAACGCTTCTGCCGCCGCTGTGTATCCTCCCAATTTATTTCTCACATCTCGCCTGTGTGTGTGTGTGTCTCATCGTGCGTGTAACGCATACTCAATTTTTCGCCGACGCCGAATACAATGAAGGTCTACGAAACACTGATGAACTCGGGATTACATGAAAACCGCGAATTTTACCCGTCAGCCTTAATTTTGTCATCCCATCGTAACGGGGCGCGGACATTGACCAGGCAGTGCAATAGATGTAACATCAAAAGAGATGGAAATTAAAAAATAACGATTATCATATCATAGTCGGGAGATTTCTTCGCCATTTAGTATGGAAATGTCCCAACTATAAAGAGAAAATAATTACTGTATATTTCTCTCTTTTTTGATAATACGTTCATTACACCTTTTACCGTCGGGCATTTTTTTTTACTTTTTACCGAACAATTTTTTAAGCTGCTTTATACGTGTGATTTTTTTCATGAATGCGCGGTGTTTTTTTTTTTTTCTTCTTTTCATTTCACTCACTTCCATGTTGAGTGACGTACGTATTTTCACTTAAAATCCTCATGGCGCAGTATAGTGGTGCGTGGCGAAAAAATATGCTACCCGGCAGGTGACGTTTTTTTGTCTGGCTAACTGATTGAAGCACTATCTCATATGACGAATTTATTCTTCAATCAAGCGACGCTGCGAGCGACAGTGAAAGTTTATTATCCAATATGCCATTCCCCATTTACGGGATAACAAACCATCAGCGAGTAAGTTACTTTAAAGTATAAATTTTTATGTGAGATGCAGCGTTTGACAAATAACAAAATGGTGATGATATCAAATTTTTACCACTCGATAGGATTGCGCATTAAAAAAATGTCTCATTTGAGACTGCGGCGATGACCACAGCTTGTCGAACAACAAACTTCTAGTTTCTAGCAAAGAAACAAAAAAAAATTCATTTTTATTGCAACAAGCTCTACCGCGTTATCATTGACTTCTTTTATTCTCAATATTCATTTATTTGAAACTGAAACAAGAACGCAATTCGCATTCGCCTCACGTTCGCACATAACGATTCGTCAGACTTCTCTCGCTGACGCTGCGGGATTCACTTTATGATACGCCCTTACTTTTTTCCAGCCTTTTTTTTCTCTAACTAGAAACTATAGATGATCAAAAGTAGACAAAGTTCCGAAAGAATTATATCCCCCCTCATATGAAGTTAGTGTAAAGCTTCCGAAATTTTCAAATTCCACCAAAGTATTCCATTTTGATCCAAGATGATTTCATCAAGAATATTAAATGAGTATTTTTTTTTTCAATTTATTTTAAAAGATTATTTTTTACTTATATTGATTTTCTATTCTTGATTGTTGCAATACTGTTTCAGTGTAACTATGAAGCGTTAATGTTTTGTCATTGTTTATTATTATCTGCTCTGTTCTCGTAACGAATCATTGTCGCATTGACTGCAGAATGTCAGTACAAATGACGGTGGCATTTACGTCTATCATTGTCGAGATGTAACTTGTCAGGCATCGCAATTTCACGCGTATATGCGAATCACGACGGTACGTGGTTAATCCTTCGTCGCCGTGCGATCTCTCGGAGGTAGAGCAAATCGTGTTCTGCCAACTGTAAATTCATTTGCCAAGAGCACACGTGCCAGTTGCGTCTCGGAATCTACGCAAGTTACCGCTGATTACTGCCAGTGTACACGGATCTTTCCATACAGAAATTGTAGCGCATCTGCGAATTCTCACAGTGAAACTGACTGGATTACTATTCTCTCTGTAACGTTCTAGCCGGTCGTGATACGCAATGCGAACGGCGAAACTCGATGAGATGTTCGAATCAACGCAACACGTGTTTAGCTATTCGTCATGCGTTTGCACTGGAACGGTTGAACTAAATCCTAGCGACGAAATAATCGTCGGAACAGAAATGAATAAAGAAATTGTGTGCAACAAGAGGATTGAATGGCAATTAGACCTACCGCTAGACCCTTTCGACATTTAAACAACAGCTATGTTTCTTTAGAAGCAGATTCTCTCGTCGAGATCGCGTCAACCAAACGCTCGCATAAAACTTTTATTATCAAGTATAATCAAATTAAGAGACTGGCCGGCTTGAACTTTGAGAACCTTTCGGAAGATTGTAATTCACCGTCGACCTCGTCGCGGATGGTACGACAATCGATACCAGCTGAAGCCCTTGTTCATCGTAGTCTCGTCGATAAACTTCAATTATCCGTCGAACGATTGAACGAAGATTTGCGGTAGCGGAAAGGCTCCGATCGCGAAAGAGTAAAAAGAAACGAGAATGTGCGCGAAACTTTGTCGTTCCTTGGAGCACGATAGTCGAAGCTTTATTAGAGAATCCACCGTCGCCCGCTTGGAGCTTTCGAAAGCAAAACTATGGATGTTTAAGAATAAAAGAGAATTGATAATGGGAACGAGGAATCGTCGAGAAGACATAGGTGCCCCTTGGGACGGAAATTCTCGCTGGGAAACTTTTTCAATGACGAAGATTTCCATTGAAACGAGCGATTGATAAAAAAAGAAGGATAGAATGAAAAAAAAAACAGACAAAAAAACGAGCTAGCGTGACAACACTTGCTGTCCGGTACGGCACGTTCGGCGCAGAATTCCCCAGCGACAGCGTCACCGACATTGGTGCAACTGACAAAAGCCCACAATCGACGCTGTTGCGCCGGGAGTTCGATGCGTTTTCTTTTCATCGACTTTTTTTTCCATCGAAAATCGCCGTTGTCAGGTATGTTCAATACGCGATATTCTTTCCATTTGTAAAAAAAAAAGCGAACGATCCAACGGCATGAAAAGTCGCGCGTCAACGAGCATTGAGTTAAAAATCGCGTGAAAGAGCAACTTTTGCATACTTCGAGTCCCTCGCTATGACATCGTTAAGCAGCGCTCTTGAAATGCAAATGACTCGCGATACCGTTAAGAACGATATGATCATAGAATACAGAATTTTCCTCAATTCTTTGAAATTCTATCTACAAATTATTATGAATAGTTCGTTATTTTTCTTTAATGTGGATTACATGTAGGCGAACCGGTACACATAGTGAATATACTTACATGGGCGACACTTGTAAGCGACCTCGATGTACTTTGGCATTCCGGGGCACGGATCTTCCGGAAACGTTTCCGAATTCGTGTTGAACTTGCAGCTTCTCTGATGCTGACATATCGACACGACGATCTGCAACAATGTATACTGCCCGGCGAAGGCGCTGGTAAATATCTTTTATTGTACCGAGTAACATTTTTTTGTAAATCGATTTCCCCCAAAAAAAAAAAAGATAAAAATCACAACATTTCTACTGCAATTCTTACGACACAGAAAAGTGTGAAGTGGAAAAATGTTTAGTAACACCGAAATCTCGCGCGATGTGTTTTTGTCAAATAGCCCAGATATTATATCTATATATCGTAAGTGAAGATGAAAAATAGGAAAATATATACGGCGCGACGTTTCATAATCATGACGAGAGTTATTGCCAAAGCCTAGAACGAAGATTGGCCATGTATGCTCGAGTTAGCTGCGCGAAGATATACGCTATACTATATATACGGTTATTTTATGTATTATACGTATGTGGGGTAGTTTCGATACGCGTAGTCCTATGGGCAGATTGTATCTGTATATCTATAGATAACGCGATACATACACCACATTGCAGGCAACTACGTTGGTAGGATATATAGCGATAAATTCTCCGAAACTCTGTGCCGACAATAAACTTGTGGGCAAAGTTGTTCGCGGCGACGCCGAGGTTACGAGAAACGTTGCGGAGGATCCATCGCGTGTAACGGAGAGATGGCCCACACGATGAAGAAGAAGGGACGAAGATCTCGCGAGAAACGACGTACAAGAGAGTCATAGAGTGCGAGTAGCCAAAGTAACGAGTGAAGACGCGAGTGGAATATAGTTTCGCCTTCGCGACGTCCTCGTCCTCGTGGTCGTAGTCGCCATGGCAGAGTTACGGCTACGGCTCGACTCTCGAGTCGAAGATTGTATTATATAGTCCTCGAAGAAACTACGTAGCTTATTCCCTAGCTGAGTTATTGCAATGAGACATTTTTACTTCGTTCGCGAAACGACGTATTCTTATTGAATACCCGACAAGGTCGCACAGGTATAGCGTGGGTATCAAAAAAAAAAAATTAATAGCGCGTCGCGCGCGATTCAGCTACACCGCGCACGGGAAAAACTAAGATGGCGACGCTGCCGAGAGGCACTACGCGTACCGCTGCGCGGAATTCTAATATCCGGCATTTTTTTTCATTATCAACTTCACTGAACTCTGTCGTTGAGCGAAGCAGAGCTTTTTTTCGCACACCTTTATTTTACCTCGCGAAGGCGAGGCAGTGCGGCATGTACTTACGTAAGAAACGCGAGGGAAATTTGCAGCGAACGTCGAGCTCCGAGCTAATATACTCGGGGAAATTTACTTCTCGATCGGCACACCGAAAGCTCCCTTAATGAATCCCTTTTCTTAATAACTCCCTCTCGCAACGATTTTTCATCGACTTATTTCTCGCGACAAGACTGTCAGCTTTTCTCTTTTATCGAAAAAAACACTGTATGGTTCGCGAGTTCGACGATGTACCGAAGTTTTCTCGACCGCGCCGTGTATTAGTACGTACAAAGATTTGTTTTTTTCGATAAGCCGAACCGTAGGTTAAATCATGTGTTTTATCACCCGGCGGATTGTTCTCGAATGCAAGTGTGACTTGACAGATATAACGATTTAATGAAGTTATTCTTCACAAAGGACAATTATTTATTTTACCGCTAAATACACGAGGTATCTGGCGCGTGAGCGCGTCACGACCGGCACGCCGCACGTACCTCGGGCAACTGACGCTGCCGTTCACTTTCGACGCAGCGCATGCGCATCGGGCTCACGCTCGACGAATCATGTGTTTTTCTCGCGGTGAGGCCGCGTCGAGACAATTCCTACCGCATTTTCTACGGCGTGCGAATAAAATACGCGTGTACAACGAGAATATTTCGAGATTGAATATTCGACCGTCAAAACAAAACGTCGAAACATTTTATCGCTTGTTTCATTACTTTACAATCAGTCGACTCGTTTCTCATTGAGGATTCATTGCATTGAACGGCAATGCCGGAGGGGGATTGAACATTTTTTTCTTCAATGATTATTAATGGTTACCTTTCGTTCATTCCATCGTTCCGAGGGCACCATTCGTCTTTCCTCGCAGACGACAAAGGACAATCATTTATTCTACAGACGAGGTACGAGGTACGAGGTTCGATGTACGAGGTACTTGTGGCGCGTGAACACGTCACGACCGGCACGCCGCACGTACCGCGGGCAACTGACGCTCCCGTTCGCGTTCGACGCAGCGCATGCGCATCGGGCTCACGCTCGCCGAATCATGTGTTCTTCTCGCGGTCGACTTCGTCGAGACTATTTCTACCGCGTTGCCCTCGGTGTGCGAACAAAATACGTCTGTAGAACGCGAATGTTTCGAAATTGAATAATCGAACGTCAAAACAAATCGTCGAAACGCTTTATTGGTTGTTTCATTACTTTTTAATCAGCCGACTCGTTTCCCATTGAGAATTCATTGCACCGGACGTTAATGTCGAAGGTGGATTGAACATTTTTTTTTCTTCAATGATAATTAATGGTTATCTCACGTTCTTTTCATCGTTCCGAGGGCCGTTGCTCGGGCACCATTCGTCTTTCCTTACAGACGAGCATCGATCGCACGGCCAAACGTATATTGATGATAGTGGCACGTCGTTCGTATTATATTACTCATCCCACGAGAATAAGTGAAAAGAGAAATGTTGAAAAAATGATGGAAAATAAAAATTAAAGTCTAGAGGGAATTAAATGAGCTAGATATTACTAGAGTTATATGACGAATGGTTCAAGTTCTTGGAAAAGTTTCGTTGGCAACGGTAATTGACATTTTTCTCCGGCCGGAATGTTCTACTAGATCGTGCATAATATCCAGTAGCGAAAAAAGAATGATAATACAATCTCGTGCGACCTAGGAGAGCAACGATCTTATAAAAGTTTTCTTCGAGGATAAGTATAAAACCGTGAAAAAAAACGTTGAAAATAAAAAAAACAAAGTCTATCTTTCCGAGCTTCGAGAACCGATCGAGACATCGATCATATCGCTGAACGACAGCTGCACGAGGTCGAAAAGGACGTTGTGAAATATCCCACGTTGCTTTCGTTTTTTGTGTCACGGATCGTTAACGACGTTTCCGTCGACCGTCCGATCAGATAGGTTAAAACTAGAGCCCATCCCGTTGAGAAAAAATTAAAAATAAAATGAACCTTTCATATTTCACATTTTTCTCGTTCGGAGTCAACAAAGGATTCGATCGATATTTCTTTTTTCTTCGAAGCTCGTCTCGTTAAAAAACACTGAATCTAAGATCCTCTTTCGGTTGCCAACGAAACGTTCGGCGTTTATATTCAGCATCCGAGTTTCCATTGAATCGATTGCGAAACGATATTTGTGGATCAAATAATTCGGTAACTATGGGGAAACGAGGACACCGACCCTTCATCTCTCGGCAACGGATTTACCAATCGAGTCGACAAGTACAAGTGGCAATGCGCTTGTTGGGATAGTTTTATTTTTCGCCCCTCGAACTTGTGTATCCAAGCGATGCCCGAGGAGAAGAGTGCACCGTAGGCGCTTGACCCCGCGATATATTGAGAGAGAGAGCCCGACCCCCGAAGCCCGAAGCTTGGAAAATTGCAAGCTCGAATGGATTTTAACGTTCCTCGTTGGTACAACGATCGGCGGGGAGGGGGAGGCCTGCAACCTAAATCTCGAGAGAAAGACGATGGGCACGGTGGAGGAGGTGAGTGAGGATGATGAAGTGAAAAAGAATGAACGAGAAAACCGAGAGGTGTCTCGTTATAGCAGCTCCAAGAATGCCTTTAGATTCTCGGAAAGCCATAGCCATTCTGAAGTTGAACGAGAAATGAGCTTTTTTCGTAGAACCCGAGCATTGATACGGAAAAATGAAATTCTAGTAAACAGCTGCGCAAAGCCGATCAGTTTTTCAGAAGCAAAGGTGATCGAATGCGAGGAGAAAAAAATGATATCAAAGTGAATATCGAAAATAGCTTGAATAAATGTATCAAATACTGGAAGATGAAAAAAAAAACGGTATTGAATTGATTAAAGGAGATACAGCGGAAAAAGCAAGTTTTCGCAATCAAAATGAAAAATTAGAAGAGTTGATAAAAATAAGAAAGTGCTACAATATTTCACAGACTGGAAAACAATTCCAGAATACAAACAGACGACGTGAAACAATTCAATTTTTTATCTCGCGAGATAGAAAAAAATATGATTTTTTTTTTCTTATATACCTTTCTTCAACCGTAGTATTCCGATCAAGAAAACGAATGATCGTACAAACTATCCACGAACAATAGAGCTTCAATCGTGGATCGTCGGTGGCGCGTTAAAAGATAAAATCGATATTGCGAAGCCGAAACGAGGCATAGTGTAGTGTCTCGTCCAGATGGGTGCTTGCAACGTTATCCGTCGTCCAACACTCTTGCCCGCAATATTCGGCACACACACGTATGGCTATACGCTCGAACAATACAGCGAGTGATGTTTGATGAAAAATCCTTCTTTCTCCCCTCCCGTCACAGAAGCTCGGCAAATTTCAATCATCGTTTCCAGAGAAGTTGCCAATCGAGAGAGTATCCTTCACTCTTCCCTTTACGTCTTTCACAAACGTTTTAATTGATCCCTCTGCTTTTTTTTCTCTCGTTTCTAACGGTCTTCCTCTTTTTTTTTTACCCCAGCAAAAGCACACCGAGAGATAATCTCTCACCTTGCAACTATCAATCTTCATTAACGAGAGACGAATGCGCTAAACAAGGCAAGAGATACATTCCATCGGGATGTAGCAATTTCGTTATTGCCGGTACAACCGATACATATGCAATGACGGCAGCGGCCAGAAGCTCGAACGCTGCGTCAGAGAATTCGCGGAGGAGACACAGACACATAGACTACTCGCGCATTCTCTCTGCGTCAAACGAGAATTGATTCTAACGGAAAGGATGCCTATGAAGGTAGGGCATTCGCAGGACTAGAGAGCATTGCAATTTCGCTATGACAGAGAGAGGGCGACTAAATCGCGCGAGTTATACACAAACACAAAGGGCCAAAGCCCTCTGACGAGAGAGAGTGGGGGCATTGTTTAACCGCAACCGCTACCGTTCGTCTGCTATGTATACGGGTTTGCCTCTGTTGAGCTTTCGACTGCAAGCTTTCGCGTACCAACCGCCAATTTCAGCGTCATCCCCACTGCGATGTCTCTATTCGTTCTATGCAATTATGATGAATGCAAAGTACAAAATTCATGAGACTTTGTTCCAGCTTTTGCTTGTCATCGAAGATTATAACGTAATTTCCGTTACGCGCAATGGCACAAAAGGTTTTCGAATGCGCAGATATTTGTGCTCTGCCTCTTTGTAGAAATACGTCGACACACCGAAACTCCGACCGAAGGCGTGTAGTCGCATTAAAAAACAAAAACCACTATTTTATACTAGAAAAAAAAAATTCGCACGCCGAGTTGAAGCAATGTGCGTTACTCGAGCGTGGTTTGAAAAAAAATGTGCGTCAAAGCCATCGAGTTTTTCCGACTGTAAATTTTTTACCGTGGCATCCGCGCTCGGGGACTATTAACGCATGAACAACCGAATCTTAGCCACGCTTTTGCGACACTGTTCCAACGCCTGGGCTTCGCAAGTGACCCGGAAAAAAATAACGAATCTTCGGTCTGGCGAAAAAACGTGTTGTAAGAAAAACAGACCAAAACGAATTTTGCCGGCAGTTCAAACCTGACTGTGGGTTTTTCGCTCTCGCATTTAATTCTACGCTGTGGAAAGATTTGTCTGAAAACCTGGATTTACCGATATTGGAAGTTTTCATGCGTAAGCCTGTACACACTGAGAAAAAAATCATTATTTATTCCCGAAGTCTGAGCAATTCTGACCGTATATTTTTTTTAAATGCAAAAAATTGTAAAAAAAAAAAGAAAAAAAATACGTCAAGTACTAAAAAATAAGTATATTCTACTTTTTTTCTTAATCCAAACGATGTACTGCTCGCTTATGATAGAAACATAAGGTGAAGTGTATTAAAAACTGTAGTGCATTCATTTTTCATCACCGCTGCACATTTAATCCAATGTTGCCGCTAATGCGTCAAAACGTCCAATTTTTCCAACAGGCTGTCGAAATAATGATTGACAAAGAAGGGAGAGGAAAAAAGTAAAGAATCAAGTACCGTACCTGAAGTTTTTTCGTGAGTGAACAAGTGTCGTTGACTTGAGTTCCTTGGGGAGGTCGTGCGGTGCTGCATCTTCCCGCCGCGGCCTCGCTGGCTTTTCCGTAACGCGCAACGGCGACGGAAATTGTCGTTCCAGGTGGACACTTGAGAGACAGAGTTTCCTCGTTGCACGTCGCGTTCTGGTATGTTTTCAGAGTTCCTGACAAAATCTCTGAATATTCAAGCACAACAAATACGTAACGAGAACCGGGACGAGCAAATGATGAAAAAAAAACCCATTAAAAAAGGTGTAAAAAACAAAATTACGATCACGAAAAACGTTTGCAGGATTGGGTGTTGAGCATAAGCGACGTGGTCGAACGTTGTTAATTAGTTAATGGCGTTAAATCGTTTAATAAGTTCGCGTGAATTTTGCGGAACGTCGGTAATTAACGAGTTAACGAAACACCAAACGAAGCGATAGAATCACCGGCCGCGCGGTACGTTATCCAAAAACAGTGAGTGCAGTATCGCGGGTAGATATATGTGTATATCCATATATACATTGGTGTTAATGACACACGGATTTTCCGGCAGATACGGTATTAACGCGTCGAGGTCGAAAACCCGCGGTGTTTCGGGTATCCGTATGATAAGGCAATTATTTCATTAACAGCAAGAGCGAAGCGATAGATGAGAGAAGAGAAGCGCAATCGAGGGGGGTGTAAAGCGACGAGGGTTTGGGAAATGGGGGTGAACGGGAGGGTTGAATAGCGCGTATTAATGAGGATGACGAAGCATAAGGGGTGAAGCACCGAGATAACGATAGTTACATGGTTCATATACGGTTATATTCGTCGTTTACGTTCGTTCGACGTCGAACGAATTTATCGTTCGAATCAAAGCGCCGCGGAGGGAAGGGCATGCATGCGTTTCGGGCAGCGAGGAGCAAGGATAGCCGAGTTGTGGTAACGATTGCGTCACGAGTACCAATTCGATAAGCGATGCAGACGACATTTATGTCGGGGATATAAAGTTTTCCGATGCAATCACGAAACCAGTCATCGTTGTTAACGTTACCCGTCACCCATCAGTAGTGTTTGTATTTTTTTGTAGACCCAGCATTTTATTTTACGTTGCGTGTAGCCCATGGACCAGCGATGGAGGAGACATGAAAAAAGAATAGACATAGAATTTCGTTAGTAAATAGTTTCGTTGAAATATTTCGTGTGTGAAAAACGACTGAAAAATTACGCGCAATGGAATGCTCGGTGTGGGGAAGATCGATATTCGCAACTGCATATCGGTGAAGCATCCCAAAAGCTGTGTGCGAATTTGGACAAATTCGATAACAAAACACACTCTAGCGCGTCGAATGCCGCGGGTCCATAGTTGCAGAAAATTTACGAGATCGTCGAGAGCAAACGCGATAGACATTTTCCAAGCTCGATGTACCGTAACGCGATCAGAATGCGTGTTCTTTTTTTTTTTTTTTCGGCGATGTTAAGCGAATTTCCGGAACATGAAGCTCGAACCATCGCAGTAATGAAATGTCGAAGCTCAATTTCCAAGGAATGATTTACTTCGACATTATGGTAATACGTTATTGCCGAGGTACGGAGAAGCGTAATGAAGACCATCATTTACGATTACGTCGCAGAAGGAACCGTGTATAAGGGAGAGACCGGGTCTCCTTTGACTCTATCGACGATCTACAACCTTATCAACATTTGCTTTTTTTTTTCTTATCAATCTTTCAACTTTCAAGGTATCGACGAGGAAACGTAATTTCGGCGAAAAAATATTCTCATTGAATTTGATCTTATTTCTAGTGATATTTTATAATTATTAATATCTATAATTCTAATAATATTTCAAGCAAAAGGGAAAAAAATGGAACAAACCTTAGTTACGATTTTTAACATGATTATTCACAGTGAAAGAAAAATATTCTCGTTAATTCTGATACGATTAAATTCACACGCTCGCACTGACGCGCATTTTTTTTTTCAATCTCTTTATCGATTCATGGAACGAGTCCTGGAAGCGTCCGGGATATCGGATCGGCGTATCTTTCTATTATTCGAAACGTCTTGGGTTTATTTATTTTACTCATCGGCGAAATAATACTATTAAAATCGGACGCAATGCTTCGAAGGCTCCCTCGCGCCGTTAACTATCCGTTCCGTGGAAACGCAAAAAAAAAAAAACAAAAGGAATACGTTTATTCGAGGCTAACGAGACTGCGGGAGCGAGAGAGAAGTCATCGGAAATATAGAGAAACATCGCGGGCTCGTCTCGCCCTGTTCCTGGCGATGAAGAGCCGAAAGACGCGAAGGAGAAGCTTCGCGGGTTGCGGAAAGGGGATGAAAGGACTTTGGTTCCCTTTACTCGGGGCTCAGTCTTCAGAAATTTCATTGGCTTAGTTAATAGGTCAAGCAAGGCGCGATGTAAACGCAAGTCGGTAACGAGCAGCTGGATTAAGAAGGCTCCATTGATCTTGCACAATAGCACAGTTCGCCAATCTATAGGGCGGGATCGGGAGCGCATTCCTCGCTCGACGGATACGGCGAGAATTCACTTGGTCGGATCCGGCAGCGTACAATGGTGATCAAAAACATTCTCGCAGAACTTGTTTTTCCACGCGAAAGAGAGAATAAAAAATGAGACAAAGAAAAGAGAAATGAGCGACAAAAGACTGCAAAGGTATTAGTGAAAAGAATAAGAAACGTCGTATCGAAACGAAAAAGAAAATAGAGAGATGCGCCTCTCAGAGTAACCCCTGCCTCCGTTACGTGTTACCCTTTCACGAGGTCCGAACTCGGCTTGGCTGAGCACGCGAACGAACGAAGAACCGAGGAGCTTCCCTTTTCATTTTCTTCCGTTCTCGTTCGCGCGTGATCGGCATTAACAAGGCGCTCGCTCGTTTGATCGATACCCTGGAAGATCTCTAACGGTCTACCGGCCCATAGGAATACTTATCCGGATGTGCGATCCTCAGTTGAAACTGACTTCGGTGCACGAAAGAAAAGAGATAATTCCCGTTTCGACGTTGTAAAAAAAAAAATTATAATGACCGAATGACAAAATCTCCAGACCAACTAGAACAGACCCACTGTTGTCTCCGATGTCTTGGTAATAATTTATCCCTTTCGGAGGATCATTCAAGCGTTCGATTAAGAGGATCAAAGGATTAAGGTGGTAACTAATGCAGATTACAAAGGAGAAACGTCGCTCGAATAATTCTGCGATGGCGGAAACAATCATTTAAATTCCGTTTCACAGAGACGAGGCAGCTAATTTTTTTTTCGTTGCGGATCTGCTTACCGATTTTAACATCCAGCAGATTTTTGGTTCCGTGCACCGAAAATATAAATTATGGTAAAATACATTGGCTACACGCGAGTAGGCCTAGAGTGTATATGAAGTGCATGCCGTGTAGAATGTACGGATCCGGAAGCTTCAATGGAGAATCGCACCCGGTTTGGCCTGGATATTGCCGAATCTTGAGTCGCGGTCGAACGTCGGTAGGATAATCCGCTCTTTGGCAGGATTCCGAATCGACTCAGCTGTCCGAGCGTTGCTCCGTTCGGTTGCTTCAATCGTAGATTAGGGTAAGATTTTCAACTCCCCTACTGATCCTCAACCTCGAACTCCTCAATCCTCTCGGTTGACGGGTGTTACCGGGTAACTCCGATTAGATCAACAACGAGACGGTGCAGTTTAGACGGGGTGACCGATGCCTCCATGATTTATAACGACCCCAGAGACAAGATATGGTATAATATATTCAAACTTCCAACATCGATCGACCCGTTCATACCCGACGAATTACCAAACTTTTAAGGACTTGGGGTATACCGTGCATGGTAATGAAAGCTTAAGTCTACGGTGTTCAGGTCTGGTAACAATTAGAGCTTAACATTTTTCTCAAAAATTAAGAAACCCCTGAAGTTCAGAAAAAAATGGTAGTAATAAAAGATAGTGAAATAACCATTAATTCTCTTTTTGCCGAGAACCGGCAAAAAAATGCCGTGTCCGCAATTTTCATATTTTCATTGTTACACAGTATTGAAAATGATCACGAGTTCGACATGGGTACGGATAGTTGCGATGCGGAAAGAACGAAATAAGAACAACGACGGATCCGCGAACTTCCGCTTTATTGGATCAATGTCCATTTCGGGAGCTAGCAGAGCAGCCCCCGTAACCGGAAACCTCGCTGCTCGACCTCCTTACCGGCAGACTCCGAGCTGCGTTTCGGAGTAAGGGTGGCTTGCTCGAGAAAGCAAGAGGCTAGGACGAGGGAGATGAAATTTATAGAGATTCGGAAGAGGCAAGGGAGAGAATCGCCTGCGCCGTTCTGCTTCCGTGCCCTTCTATACATCTCGTGCCAATTCTCTAACCCTCTTTGGTCTCGGACAACTGAAATCTGGAGCCGATGCCAAGTTTCGGTACTCCTTCAGTTCACTTCTCTGTATCAACCGATTCCGAGCCCCGTTCGGATCTAACTCCCCTTTCGCTATCTATCGCTCTCACTCTATTCTAGATCTCGTCGAACTTCCGGTATCTTTCTGCCCTCAGCTTAGTTCCGCCGCTCGGAACTTCGGCGAATTGTTCGATGCTCGAGTGCATCTTCATTGGAGTACAACACACGGAGGCACTCGAGTGTCGAAAGAATTTTATGTACATATCGACAATAAAAGAATGCCGTTACTACTTGACGATTTGAAACTAACGGCTCGCAATTACTCGTGCAATGAGCAATAATATTTCCTTGTTCTCGATTGACCATGGCAACGAAAATCCAGCGGAATTGCAGACTGAGCTTTTTTGTTGGTTTTTATTCACTGTTGTTTTTTTTGCAAACTATTAACGAGCAACAAACGTTTTCACCGAATGAAGTTATGAAATTTTCAAGTGGCCGACAAAGGTTTTCATTCTTTTGGTACTCCAAGGCTTGCCGAAATAACCGACTTAACGAGGTGAAACCGGAAGCGAGACTTTTTGCTTGCGACGTGAGGCGAGCTCGGCATAGCTATTCTACGCCGCGTTTGTCCCAGCGGCGACGAAAAAAAAAATTGAGAACGAACTTTTCTAAAGCCAGTTGGATGCATAACTATTGTACTATATGGATGCATATTACAACGTGCGCGTGAGGTCTACGGTGAATAAAATGAAAATTCGTGCCGAACAAGAAGCGACTAGGAAAAATATATTTCACCCGGACCGCGGGATAACAGTGACGCGATTTTTCTCTTCGGTACGAAATCATTTTTGAAAGCGGTTGAAAAAAAAAATTAAAAGTAACGAAATCTCGTTAAAATTCTACTGGGTCAGCAAGCTCTATACGTTTGTCGTCGATTATATGTAGCGCGATATTTGTTATTTGACCTGCTGGATTGAAAAAAAAATCGAACTTTGTCAAACTATTTTTCATGTCCGCGCGTGCTGTATCAAAACGAAAGCAACAATGCCGAGTAATCCCGAACGAGCGACAGTGGCTGTTCGACCATTATTCCCAATATCGTTGAAACGCTCGCGGGCATTACATCACTGGATCGTGTAACGAATTTGACAATTGTCCCGAGCGCAATGCGCACAATGGTATGCACATGCATGAACATGTTTAATTCAGATTCCCTCGTACGTGGCGAAAATTTAATAGCGTGAAGTAGTTTTTGTTGAACAAAGTGCGACGCCCCGAGCTCGTTGCCGTGCCGCGAGTATACGATACATTTTTTATAAATTTCGCAAATTATATGACCTCCATCTCTGTGCAGACGCTCGGCGTATGAGAACAGTAATGCTCTTCGTCACGATGTGTCGCAGCTCGTTTGTAATGCGTTTGAGGATAATGCGACGACATCTTTAATTTGCTTTGCTTACTCCTTCAAAAGACTCTCTCGTATTCCCGTAACGAGAATCTCGAATAAATGAGATTTTCAAATAGCCTTGCTCCGTTTCGACTCTCTTTTCAATCATTGCAAATATTTGCGAGAAAATTGTCGAAAAAAGTCTTCATTATGATTAAACAAATTAAGCTCAGATTAAAATGAAAATTGGAACGACGAAAAACTTTACAGAAATGAATAATTCTCGACTGAAGGAAAAATACAAAAAGTAAGCAACTTTGAAAAGTATGGAATAATTACTGTATATTACAGCTACGCATCGAACATAAACAAACTTTAATTATTACTCGCGCTTCTGGTGTTAGCTTCGAGCATCCTCGAGGTACTTGCGGTCCTCTCACGAAGCCCTTCCCACTTTCCGATGCCCGCATCGCGAGAGTTTCAGTTTTGGAACACGGACCCGCCATAAATTTTGCATAATCGCTAGACAGACGCGAAGCGTGATGGATGCCTTCATTCATCTCGTCACGGCTAGCGCGCCAGAGCCGCGTTCCTTTATCAAACATCGAACAAAGCTTGATTGAGGTACTTGGTTTCGAACCGGCTTAGACGGCATGTATGTACAACCGTAACCGTAGAGAGTGCTCGCCGTCTAATCGCCGTTCGTGACCACTCAGCGCTTAGCTGTTAATTCCACCGCATCAAATATCCGTCGTATCTACTATTGTACATTGCAAGGACCGGCTATCGAATCTACGTAAAGACGTGTGAATATGTTCGTAATGCCCGTTGATTTCCTCGCGAAAGTTGTCGCCAACGTGATATAATGTCGCACGACAACCTAACGGATGGATATAATGTGTAGATGGGAATGAATATTAATTCTTGCATCTTATTCACCAACGCCTGTGGACTTTGCGATTTCTACATGATATTACGCGATTTCTCAGTAGTTCGATTGTTCTTGGTTCCCAAACAATTAACTCACTCCCGGCTGCGCGTTGCGCGTCCATAGAACGGATTGTGACGGCTCGCAATGCTTCAACGTCCCAATTCGACGAGATTGACACGCGGCGATACCCATTGTATCGAACAGTGCGAGGTAATTCGGTTTGGTCAGCATCGTCGGCTAAGCTCTCTTGACAATGAGATTATTGCGAAGGTATTGTATGCGCGGTAAAGAAGTATCAATGCAAACGCGGGATCAGAGGTTACGGCTTGTGTAATCTTCAGATACTCGGCAGCTTTGTTTCGTCTCTTATGACTGGGAGGTCCCAACCCCCGGCGCGCTTCGCGCCCCCAAACCCACGTTTTTTTCGCCTGATTCTATGCTTTATAAATTTCTAGAGAATATTCAAAACTGTAATTAATTACACTATTATATTTCTCAATATTATAAAACGATCCCGCTATCGGCGTGCACGAAAATAGAACTTAAGGGAGTACTTTGCTGCACTGCAGACCTCGAAGAGCTTATATTTTGAACGAAGGGGCGACTTAGAATATTCGCTGCCGTAGGGAGTTAGAATATTTCGGGCCATTGGGTCTCATCGCAGTTTAGGGCCCAAATTTCGATTGTCTTACACAGCGGCGACGTCAAGATATTTTTATACAATAGAGAGATTATCTTATTTCCAGAGTAACGGATCGATGGAGGTTGCTTGAGTGTCAAGCGTTGTAAAACTTGTATCTTCTACGCTGGTAACATGGAAATACGCCCGTACGATTTTAATCGGCGGACGCAATTATACGGATTCACATATCGGATGACACATGTCTCGGCATCTGCGCAATACGCAGTCGCGGTGGGTAAAATATGCAACCGGGGTAATCTGTACGGTTTAACAGTGTGCTCATCTGCGATCTCGAGTTACGCTGATATCGAGTAACGAGGCTTGATGTATGTACATAACACGAGAGGGGGTTTGCCGTGCAGTACAGGAGTATCGTAGACTAAGCGCCCACCAGCTGGCGAAATTGTATGTGCGTTATACCTCAAAATGGTAATCAGGTGAAAACGCCTCGAGCACTCGAAACGATTCTGTACCTGAGAAACAACGTTCTTGGGCATGTCGACCGTACGTCATCGTTGTAATCTCGATAAATTAATTTCCATTGAGAGAGAGATGTTGAGCATCACAAATGTATTTCGTGCTACAACAATATTTTCTTGGAACACCCAAGCACTGCAAATTATTTCTCGAGGCAAAAACCGTTGTATGTACGTTTTTTTAAACTTTATATTGAATTATTGATTGAACAAATGTTTTCTAAACGATAAATATTTGCATTCTTACTATTACTTTTTTTTTTTCTGTAGAAACTTTTCTTGCAAATTATTGTAAAATTTTATCAGCTCATATCGAAATTTAGAGTAAAATGTTATCTCACGATTTTTTCATAATTTATTATTTATTTATTTTTTATCATTTCTGTCTTCATATGCCCATTTTGCTTCACCCTTCTTTGATTGTTTTACCATTAATCACTACGATGAAAAGAAATCGCCCAATTATTTTACACGGAATAGGCTATTATTTTATTGATCTCACTGTTTTGCGTGCCGGTAATAATTCGAGGTTTCGTAGTTATTATATCGTGAAACAAAATCGCCTGGCAACGTTGCGCAAACAGTGGCCAAATGTATATAAAATCATGGAGTCTAAAGCCGACCGGGAAACCATTCGTTGAAGCTCTGAGAGTTCACTTGGGGCGTATATTTAATACTTTTGTTCGAATGTGTAGTGTAACTGGGGAGAGGTTCGGCGCAGGAGAGGTAATCGGATTACAAAATTGTAGCTACGGAGGTCGAATGAACGCGGAAGCTCTCGCAAGAATAGTACATCGTATTGGTGGGCGCACGCGAGAGTTTCCTTCTCGTTTAAATGCAAGCTGAGATTTCTCTCATTCTCTCTCTCTTTTTTTCTCTCTCGTTGACCTAGCAGTTGCGGTTCTGCGTTCGACTTATCGGGATTGGATTTTCCTAACAATAATGCACTCGTGGAAACTCGATAGCCTCGAGGCGATTTTTCTTTCTCATTCGCTTTTTTTTTACTCTTCCCTTTCGCGATATTCGGTAAAATAAATGAATTATCAATTCGTAGCTCTCGGCAACTTCGCGGGAATTTTGACGTTCTAACGTCGAGTTCCCGTCGTGTCTATTAAAATATATTGATTGAATCAAATTATATCGAGGAAAATTGTTATTGCTCTCTCGTGGCTTCCGGACGTGGACATTTCGAATCAGCTCCGATCTTGCCAGGTTTCATTAATTTTACCGGTAATTTTATTTCATTGTACTGTTTGCCTCGAGAAACTTCTTTGAGAACTTCTTTGAGAACTTCCGCGTAATTACTTGCTTGACATTCATCATAACATTTCGTTCGAAATCGTTGAAGTCATTCCGTAATAAATATTTTTTAACTAAATAATAACGTAAGCAAAAGCAGGTTCGTGCAACCGACCGATCGGTTTTTTTTTACTGTTTTTCGAGCTACGACAAGAAGAAAAAAAATAGCCCTGGGGACAGAGGCGGTTAGCACACAAGAGAATTCTCCCGGATCAACGAAACTCGCGGAATTTCACCCCATCGCTCTTCTCTATTTCCGTCCGAACCTCACGCGCGCGAATGACGCTATGAATATTGATGCGGTTAAAGTAGTTTTCCAACTAATTATGCGTTAAAGCATCTCGTTGCCGCGGTGGAAAAGTAAGTAACGTTGGACGAGGGGTCGAACCGGGTAAGGGTCGAGAGAAAAACGGGAGTGGGCACTTAAACGTTCCTCGTTTTCCTTCCTTCGACCTCGTTCTCATTACTGCTCGCAGACAGGACAGCGGGTTAGAGATCTCACGCAGAAAGCATAAACGAGGGAATGAGATGATGTTACTTTACCGTGTGTACGTAAGTATAGAAAGAAAGAGAGAAACGTGTGGATAGAGCTTGACAGAGATCTGAATTATTCATTTCTCTTTTACATTCTACTCGGACGCGTGTATTATGTATATATGCTACTACGGTAAATGTGCTCCTGTGTTTCCCATTTGCCGGATCAGACCGAAGTAGTTGAGGAGTTCGATCGGTCGCTTTTATCTTCGATGGGGTTGTAGCACGAGAAACAGTAGAACTCAGCATAAGTCGATGATGCTTAGTGTTTCCCAAATTGCATTTTTTCGTTCTACTTTCTTTTGGTGGGTTTTTTTTTTCAATATTGCATGGCATGAAGCCATTTGTATGTTCACCAAACGCTTGATACATTCCGTTGAAACACGGCCCACAAAATAGTTATACAAGCGGTAATGATAACAGTTTTGTAGGCCAGGATTTGATGGGATAAGACGCGGACTCAGTCAGCAATGAAATTGCCTTCCCTATTTTTTCGAAATAGTAGTTGCTCTGATGACTAAACCAAATTAGTTTTTTGCAGTCGTTACATGGACGTATGAAAACCTAATTTGCTTTTTGTCGTCTTAACGAGACTTTGAAAATAATTTGTTACATAAAAAGATCGGTTGGAATTGAAAGAATTCACACGACTTCATCATACAGTTGCGGCTAGCTTGTCCACTTGATGACAATACAAAATATCCAGCGCGCGAATTCGACGAGCCATTACCTACACCAAGACGATCAGTCTTCGCAAAAACAGTTGACGTTGGGGAAGGAATTGGAGAAAGGGGACGAGTCCTTGCTGAACTTACGAGAAATTCGACTGTGCGGTAGATCAAGGAAGAGGCGGAAGTCGAAGTTCCTCGAGTCGTGTACCAAACACCATTCCTCCACCTGGGGTCCGTGGCTGAAGCATGTTGAATTTTGATTAATTCGCCTCCGGGGAATCGGAAAACAACGGCGAAAGCCCCGCCGTGCCGCGTCGAGATTCGTAAATTGTTTTACGTCGCGAAGAAACGACGAGCGTCTTGCGTAATTTGATTGAAGCCATGGAATCTCATGATTCTCGACGCGAGGAATCAATGAACCACGAAAATTCCGTAGTATAGGTTTTTGTTTCTTCGTGGATCTTCCAATATGCTTTCTCATCGAGAAATTCAGCTCGTTCCCCACTCCGGAGTTCTAACGCAAGGTATGTATGACTTCTCCTTTTTTTACATCTTTCAACCTATCTCGACGAAGAGATAAATGTTTTTATCAAGCACCGGCTGCTTTACGAGAGGAGAGAGCCGATATTATTATTCTTCTTTCACGTCGGAATATCAACGTTTCTTTCTAAGGGCTGTAAATCGAGAGGAGAGCACGCGAACCCGAGATGGGGATGATGCCGACGTATAGAAGACGAGCGAGTGAGGCAGGAGGGGTCAAAAAAACGTTTTCGAAGGGAGACAAAAAAGAATTGGAAGGCGCCCAGAACCAAGGGTTGTGCCGTTGGATATAACTGAGAAAGAGGGAATGGTGGCCGGTATGTCATCTTGACACACTCGGCGTATTCGATACGACGCGCGGAGATGTGGAACATCTGTCCCATATGGGAAGAAGTGGAAAAAAATTTGAAGAGCCCCCGCGACGACTTGGGGGAAAAGGATGTTTTTTTGTCCGTATCTCTTCACCTCGTTTCTCCTTCGGTGGTTCTTCCATCCAGTTCAGCTACTTCTCGAAACAATCACGAAGTGCTGGCCCATAAGGAAGGGAAGGGGATGACACCGTTGCTGCGGTAGAATTTCGTACGAAAAAAAACAAAAAAAAGAAACGAAATCGATTTGATCAGCATCGAAATTGTATCATAAATCGTTGGGTTTTCCGAAACTGTTCTAAAAAGAACGTATCCATGTACAAAGGGGGGGGGGGGGGACGACTCGCAAGGAATGTCTGGAGAATTTGTCCCCCGAACCGCGTACCAAACCAAAGGATTCCCGTGTGGGAATTCACCGAAGAATTTTTGCCTCGCTGGAATAAAGCTAATCCAATTTGGCACGAAATCAGCTTGGCGCCAATGTCAGAGTCAACCCCCTCCCCTCCGAGCTTCGGGCACGAGTTAAGAGGATATTTATAGAAAGAGGCGAGTGACTTCGAAAGCGTTGGCGAACTGCAAAGAACGTTGTGGAAGAAGAAGAAGAAGAAGGTGGAGGTGATTTCCAGGAGAAAAGGAGAAAAAGCACTGGATGCTTTAGTGCTCGCGGTCGCTCAAATAGCGTCCCGGCCCTGGATCGTTGGACTAATTAGTCGCCACGTTCGCGAACGCTTTTCCGTGGCATTAGCATTCCGATTCCGCGAACCAATTTTCCAAAAAAAAAAAAGTTTATCAACGCGTCAGAAGTATTCTTTCCAAATTTCCAATTTCTGCGAAATCAAAGTCTTTCAAATTATCTTTTCAACGAGACATTTTTTTTTTTGTTCAAGACACTCATATCGAAGTTCAATGAAGCGCGGTCTGGTGTCCGTGCTATGAGCCGCCGAGATAAACCTTATCGATGGCCATCCTTTAATCTCGAGGTAGCGAACGAACCGCAAAATGACTTCCGCACGGCCTTTTCAACATCCTGGCAAAAGAGCATTCACGGAGCGAAAGCCGTTACGGCAACCCGTGGGCTATATAAGCCCTCGTGTCCGTTAACGTACGTACGTGAGAGCCAGAGAGCATTGACAAATGCACCCGTCAAATGAGGACGTTCCTCGTCGTGACCCAAAGAATGTCTCATCGATTATACGCTCTGCACTGCGGCATTTGCGCTCTTCCACTGTGATAGGAACAGAGAGTGAGAGAGAGAGGAAGATGGAGCGATTGACGGATGCGAGAGGATGGTTTCGGCCGTAAACCGCATTTAAACCAGAAATCAGTGAGCCAACGAATTTGCAGCTTGCCATATCACGTGACCGATCATTGATGACACGCGTCCCACTTGACGAAGAGTCGATTTTCCGTTGTCCGGTCTGGTGAAAAGTCTCCCTCGACCAAAACGTCGACTACATATCTGGACCGTCGATTGAGACGATGCGTACTTCATTTGTGTGTTGAACGTTCTATCGCACAATGTCCTTACTATTTCATGCGAAACTAGTCCGCAGCCGATTGAAATTATCGCAAAGCGGCAGTACAAGATTAATTTTCCTACAATCCCGCCTATCTGCATACAATCATATAACTCTCATCGCAATATGATGTTCAACAATTTCTGCGGCATTCGATCGAAATTTCCAAGCACGAGCATCAAATTCCAAAACCATGAATTTCTCGAATCCGAAGTTCGCTCCGACAGATACGCTTCTTATATCAGTACGCGTTTGTATAGATACACGAATATGGTATGGCTTTCGGTATAAAGCGAATACACTCAGTTTCCGAGTCTACTGGCGCACAGAGCGTTAGATGCGACCGTTAAACTTTATTACTGTTTCGCCAACTCCTCTCCATTAGGACAAGATCATCGTAAACTCGAAACTACAGTAATATCTTGGATGTGCATTCCCATACATTTATGCGTATATATATATATTCATTTATATCTATGAAGATATAGATATAGTACAGAGGATTTGTTGGTACCCAAACGAGTCGATGTGCGTGCCCGAAGTGCGTGACTGAATGTATCTATAGTAAGGCCAGCCTTTCGATCGAAGCTTCGTTCACCGGTTGTGTGGAAAACCGATAATTGAGTGGGACATTGAAGAGTAGAGCACTGGCTACGGCGAGCTCAGGGGGCGGGGTGGATCGAAGTGATGCGAGCCTCCTTCGATGCAAGGGTTGAGGCTCTTCGCTTATGAGAGTACCGCACCCCGTATACCTGCTTCGCTGCATTGTGCGAGAAACTCCACTTTTACCCGGCGTATACATGCACATTTATATATTCCACCTCGTAATCGGGTGTTGCTCCATAAAGCGAAACTTTACGGATACTTCCGAAGTTGCTCTCGCCTCATTCTCACACTATCATCTTGGGTCGTTTGGCGTAAAATCGACTACCGCGAGAGGCCGACATGCAAGTGGAAGGAACAGAGAAAGGCATCCGCTTGAAGTTTCGCCTATGCGCGATATATTCGGAATCGTTGAAAACGCCTGCCGATGCTTTCGCACCCGGTGAATTTCATCGGGTTGTCAAATGCAGAAACCGCAAAGTGCCTCGTTGATCGAGAGACGAGAGAACCAGGAGACAGAGTCGATGAGAGCTTTTGCTGAACTCACACCGACGTTGTTGAACGCGCGCGCGCGCGCGCGCGAAAAAAGGAAAGAAAAAAAAGCTTTCACGTTTGTCGGAAGGCTCTCAACGGCGAGCGAAAGAACGAGAGAGAATAATGGACGATCCATATTGGAATGTACTGAGAGAGCTATCGAGGGATCGATTTTTGTGGCTCAACCTCGCAAAGACGAAAGTTTGTTTTGCTACGAATAGAACAAGAAAATTAACCGATGTTACGAGGAAGACCGCGGCGCGATTTTTATTTCTGATAAATAACATTCGCCCTGAGGCGAAGAGTGTGATTAAGAAAACAAAAGAAGGTCGGTGATAGAAGAGGTCAGAGAAAAAAATTGATAGCGCCTTCGCGAACAGAGATTGTAGTTTCCGAGCATCGGCAAGATTTCTCCATATATTGTTCATCTTCGATGAACAATATATCCATCGCGGATAGTCTGAAACTTGGAAACGTCGCTCCCGAGCAATATCACGTTGGTACGGATCTAGTCGTTCAGACGACCGTCGAGTTTATTGTTTTGCCACCGAGGCAATTTCGACCGCCAGCTGTTATGGCAACGGAAGCCGTTGCGGTATGCCCGCTACTAGAATCTGAGAAATATACCATATCGCATCGGTAGTCAGCAGTAGCGAGTGAGTCAGCCAAGCGGAGCTTGGAAATCCTATCCCGTTGCTCTCTTCTTCGGGCATCTCTCTGCTAGCGACCAGTTCGCAAGACCAAACTTCGTCCGTACCAAGTTAGTATTACATCAAAACGATATCTTCATGACGTTGTGATTTCTGTCGTCGCTACTATCCACGGACAACGGGGATCGAGTATTTCCACATTTGTAACTCATGCAAACGATGGCATAGCGAAACTTGGGTCGCATGAAAATTTAACCCTTCATTATGCATACCGGCCTCGACAAACGGAATTATCAAACCGTCATACCAGACGACACGGTTTATTGTGAAAATTTTGAGTATGAATATCAAACCGATTGAGTTGCAACGCAATTTATGATTCAATTATTTATAAGCAATTTTTTACAATTTATTTTTGATGAGAACAGAGTTATAAATGAACAATCTGTCGAGTGTTTATTTATTCCCTTTTTTCCTGAAAATGTATCCATCACCGCGTAATCTTTGCAAGAAAAATAAAAACAAAACGAAATTGGACGCGAATTGTCGCGTTATAATAAACTCAGCGGGTACGGGGTATATTTTAGCTAGGAAAAATAGAAGTTGACGACGAACTGCGCGATAACTGCGGCACCACCTGGTCGTCCGCGTCTTTGACATTCTCTCCCGACTTGATTCTCAGCAGCCCACAGGGCTTACCAGCTTTCCACTGTCTTCGTCCTCTTCTTCTATTTCGACTTTTTAGTCTACAGCCCCAAGCCTCCTCGGCTGCTTTGCTCCATACCAATTTTAAACTCAAACTTCGCTCTCCGTCCTCAACTCGCTCTGTCTCGCTGGTAGCATTTTTGCGGAGGCATACAGGTACGGAAATAGACCGTCGAGAAGAAAGAGAGTAGAGAGACGAGAAACTCACAACAACTGAACGAGTACCCGAAGCGCTGGTCGGCCTATATACACCAAACTTCTTATTCAACTATTCTTCTTGCGCTTATTGTTTTTTATTTTTCCTCCGTCTTTTATTTTATTCGAAAGAAATTTGTGGAGAAAAGTTTGAACCTCAAAGCAAATAAAATAAACAGTCTTTTGACCTTTCTATAGTTGAGCGGGTAACAAACCTGTGTAACGGGTATCGCATTGAACTTGAATATTGTTCTTGGACCGTTTTTTGCGTGGAAGCAAAACCAGGAGAGTGACACGAGAAGAGGAGACTAAAAAATGGAGGCTGCACTCAGACATTTATCTTCATACTCATCTGTTCGTCGCACATCTGTATTTTTGTTGTTCCCTTTTTCTTTCGTTCCCCTGACGAGTATAGACGGTACGTGCAACGAAGCTTCGACTTTCGGTGCATACACAACCGCCTCGGTGCTTCCATACGGAGAGGATGAAGAGCAAGAAGAAGAGTGAAGAATGAGAGAGAAGCCTCATCGGCCGCTTTATCTCGCCGCGCGGAAGGTAGAGCTCGAAACCTCCCCTTTCACTGGTTCCCTTTACGAGAGAAAAGATCCACAGACGACGTCGACGCGGACTATGATTAATCGAAGATTAGACTGTCCTCGCGAGGCGTCTTTTCACAACCGCACGACCAGAATAACTCTTCGGGATGCTTTAATCACGAGAAACTTTTGTGCCCGGTTTTGCAAGTGCACCACCAGCTCGCGTAAGCGCAAGAATAAGAAAACGAGGAGGATAAAGAAGAGGAAGAAGACGAGGAAGAGCGGTAGCCCGCCTCAGCTGGCTATCAGCTTTTGAGAAGATTTTCCATGTATGTACCTGAGGGAAAACCATCGGGAGGGTCGAACAAATTTGGGTCCCTCGCGCCATAAACCGCCGGGTTGAAACTTGATAAAGAAAGATCGAGTTAGCGTCTTCTTTGATACGTGATACTGTCGCAAACAGCTCCGTCTCATTTGCAGGCTCTCAGTACAGAAATGTTAGTTCTACATTATTCATCTCTTTCGTTGAAAATTTTTTAACGAATGCAAATCTATGTAAAAGTGAAAAAATGAAAATCCTGAGCTTCTCTTCTATGTTCCATGACCATCGTGTCCGTAAACTCTTCAAATTCGTAAGAAAAATTTTGTCGGAATAAAAAGTGTGAAGGTAAACTTTTCATCGTAGATCAAATAACGATTAAAAGATTTCAGAAACTGAAGCTCGCATTGAAAAAACAAGTAAACTATCTTTCACTTCCCGTTTGAATTAATCGAAAGGGATGATCGAAGCGAAGGAACTCCTCCACCGATGAAAATCTTGAATACAAGATGAAATTTTATATTAAAAACTAAGCCAAGATATTGAGGGGGGAAAAAAGACTTTCATCACTGATATTCCGGATTTCGTGGAACGTATAACAAAGTTTCGTCTTTGAGATAACGCGAAGAGTAAGTAGGTCTAACGTGAAAATATCACGTTGAATTTCAAAGCGTCAGACGGTAGAACGCGAGAGTGAGAGAGAGCGAGAGAGACAGAGAGGTAACCGGAAAAGGTTTCGGTTTTGTAGCTCGACCTCATTTTCCAAAGTCGAGAGGAGGGTGTCAGTGTGGAGTCGCTACTAAAGGTCCCGGGGCCCCGTCGGCGAAAAAGCTGTTGGGAAAATACGTGGCCTCGGGTTGATATAGGGAAAAAGGCTTCAAGGTTTCGGTATTCGGGTATGGTCTTATTCCTTCTATTCGCGGAAAAAGCCAGCCCCGCGGCATGTATTTCTTTCCCCACACGTACGTACGCCAATGATACACGTGTCCATGTACGATATAATGCACTACCACAAGTAAAGGGGTAGTACATCCCCGGCCCACTTTCCAACTACGTACCGCCGCGACGGACGCGGAACGTCGTCTTCGTCGTCTTTCCCTTTTTCACCGGCTTGCCCGGGTGTTAGAAGCGCGCAACGAGAGCCCGAGAGAACGAGCGAGGGAGCGAGCGAGTATCGAATAACTATCGGGACTGCACTTACGTGCTTTCGCTTCGTTCGCGGTGCTTGCATTAAGGCGATCCACGTGCCGGCACGTCGTGGCTTGGTACCCCGGGGTTCTGTCTCCCTCTCTATTGGAGCTTTCGGATCGGTTTCTCTCATTTTCTCTTGGTCTATAACGTTCAAAGGACATACCTACTATTCCCTCAGAGTTAGGACTAAAGTATAGAGCAAAAGCCTGTCTGCGTTAGAGCGAAATTGCTCCGGTTCACAACTATCCGATAAGCTGTTCGTATATTATATTCTCGTGGAAGGAAGGTTGTAAGACCTACCCACTCACTGCGGAGCGCCGAGTATACCCGGGGTCTATTACCTATATCTCCATTGTCGATTCCCTATTACAGGCTCCTGGATTCTGAGAGCTGCCGCGTGCGAGCGCGCTCGTAGGCTTGTTTGTATCTTGGAAAATTTGCATTGCCCACCCATCGGAAGAAGGAGTGTAGGCTATTCTATATCGGAGAACGGGACAAAATGAGCGCGGAGAGGAGAACGGAAAAATTGCAGAGAAAATATGGATTTATTATGAAGTAACAAACTATATTCAAAATTTAGGTTCTATCTGAAAAGACATTATTACAACGGGCAACTCAATTACCACATTGCTCAAATTATTTGTATTACAATTTTTATAAGAATCTTTTTAAATCAGAGAAATATTTTGCACGGGTCGTGGCATAGAGAAATAGTAAATCACGACACCCCGAGGATAACTTGATGCTGGGCTGCCTGACACAGGCCCGGCTAAGGCATGGCCCAGTGGTGTCTGATTTGGGAAGCCCTGAAGAGGGCCGGAAACGGTACAAAGAGGGGTGCCTCATGATATACCTCTGTTTTGCAATAAGGCGAACCTGATGCTACTCCGATCAGGTATAACTACGGGTGCCTGACAAATAACTCCGATTTTTAATAACACAAAGTCGGTCCCATTCTGATTACTTGTAGGTACTGCGTGTCTGCAGAGAGCATTGTCGAACTTCAACTCGATTCACTATAACTTGTCGAAATTATTATCCGATAATAATCAATAATAATCTAACGACAACTACATAATGACACCAATTATTATTATTATTATATATGTTTAAAATTGAATAACGAATAATCGATAAATTGAATAACAATTGCTATTATTATACAATTAATTGATTATTCATGTGTACAATACATTCAATACATCAGCAGGGATCTGACAGATTGCCTGGTCGATATCTGAACAGGAAACTCCGTTACAATATTGACCAGGGTCTGATAAGGCGCCCTATCAAAACCTGATGAGGGCTTTAGACGCGCCGTAGGGACCTGATGCCACCCTGACGGAAATTACCGCTCGGGACGTTAATTCATAGAAGAAGTATGACATAAATGGTTTAATGAAGTGAATAACGTTAATACGTCATGCTTAACAAAATTTGTCAGTATACCCGTTTTCATGGAAATGACACGGATGAAAATCAAAATATAAAGAGAATCGTTAGTTGTAAGAGCCGCTGGCTAGAGTCGGGAGGGGAATTTAATTTATAATGATACATGTTAAACGTGAAACGTCAGAATGTCAAGCTGCGCCAAGGTTTATATCCTCGTAAAGATCCATCTTTACAAAAGCTGATATTGCAAGACGAGAGTGCACGGGGGTTGTGTGCACATTGCGCCGAGAACACGAGAGCGCCGAAAGCTCTCTCGGACACGGAGAGGCGGTCTCTCAAGTAATTCCCGGAGCGGGCACACGGGACTTGGTTGTCAGATTGGCCGAAGGTAAATGAGGAATATGAACGTTATAACGGGAGTGAAGAAGCGAGACGAGAACTTTCGACTTCGCGACGGTAGAACAAGAGGGAGTAGAGTAATCGCTGGAGGGAACTAGCCGAGTGCCAGCAATATTAAGATGTCTAATCTGTTGTAATTAATCGTGACGGGGGAGGTCGAGTTACTCGCGGGGAGAGACGAAAATTCTCTGTACGTGTACAGTAGAAACGGGAAGACATGCAAAACACCGGCAATTAAAACGACCAGTCTTGTGACCGACGAATGCTGAAAAATTACAATGACGCGATTTTTTGCCACCGTTTTATCATGCCTATCGATTTTACCTTTACTCATTTATTTTTCAGTGATTTTATTCCGTAAAATAAATTCGTAAGCACAGACGTATGACTTTACGCGGACTCGAAGTTTCTCGTTGAACGCGCAGAACACCCGAAGGAATAAGCTTACGTTAGCGAATCCCGCGAGACGTTTCTAAACGCGTTTCTCTTCGTCCGCGTAACTTGTTTCTTCTTCCTCCAGCCTCGGCAGAAGCTTTTTGTCGTATGAATCGCCGTCGACATTGCAATTTAAATTACTTTTCTTTTGCTCTCGAACTATTGCGACTCAGTTATACGCCACGTTGCCAAGTGTGACGACGACGGCGACGACGACGACGGAGAATTGCAATTTCCACGAAGCGGATATTACGACGAGACCGATGCGTCCAGACGATTTCAAAGGGAATGAACAATGGCTTTACCATTCGAGAATTCTAAATTATTCTCAACATCGCCATTCCGTGGCCATTTGAATGCGTTGCACAAAGATTTTTCGAAAATAAATCAAAAAAATGATACTCATAAAGCTGCTATTAATAAAGCGACTGAAAAAAACTGAAAGTATCGGAATTCATAATACTCTTCGGCCAACGAACGATAAGCACATTGATGGAGTCTGCTTGCTTTCAAATGCGAACGCGTTCCATCGATTCGGGATAATCTTGCATTGGTTATCTATCAGTTAAGCCTGTAAGCTAAAGCGCTATTGCATCCATATTCAAAATGCATCGTTCCATCGCAATTTTCGTACGGAAAAAATAGTCGACTCAATTAACAGTACGATCAACTAGGTATTTCTTTCAACGAATGAAATATTTGTTTCGCCACCCGCAAGCGCCAATTTTTTCTATACCAATTCTATTTTCTCGGTATAATAAAAAAGAATGATATATTAAGATTGTATGAAGAAAAGCAAAGATTAAGCACGAAAAAAAAGGAAGCTAGCCGGATCGTCGACAGAGCATTTATAAGCGTTTGCGCGCGATTACGAAAAAGCTCCCGTATCGTTATTTTCGTCGGCGAGAACCATTGAAACGGTGAAATCGACTGGTTTTCGAATTGTCTGCGGAATTCCGCGTCGTGGAACCTTTTCCTCTACCTCTCGACACGCGATAACGCCATTTGTCATCGGGTTTTCGGTCTGTAGCACGGTTATTGATACGGCTAACGGACGATCGAGTTTTGGTCCACGCGAGCAAACCGAGAGGCGAGAGAAACTTATTCTCTCGCTCTCTCACCGATCGTCCTCGCTTTTCCGCAGTTTCTGTCGGATAACTGCAATTTTCTCTCTCGCAGATCGATGGCGCTACGCGGGCAACGCGAAAACACACATTCGCAGACTCTATGAAACAACGCCCCCGCGAGTATTTATGTACGGGATAATCGGTTGCCGCGTTTCCGCCATTGGAGAGCGGCGCAACATTCCCTCTGTGTGAATGCTGCACCGTTGCCTTTTGCATTCGCGCACTCGCTTCCACTTGCTCAATAGTTCACCGTCGGTCTGAGCTTAGGGAAACTCGTCGAATTCGTCTCGAATCACCGACGGAATCGACGACGGGCTTTTCTTGTGTGTCTCTTCTCCTAACACCCGCGGTAACCACGTCTCTCAGCACACTTGGGCGCTCAGACTATTTTCCGTGCTTTGCTCTGTCACCAACACACAATTGCCATTCGCACGCGTGTAAACATTCGCGTTCACACACCGTTCATGAGAGGGAAACGTGGAAGACGCTAAGAGAAACAATCAAAGTTTTCGACGAAGCTCTCACCGACGTCTCCGAAGAGAGAGCACCGTCGCTGAGATACCAGCGAACTTATTGCTTCACGGAAATGAAAGACGCCGCAGCTGCTTACCATACAGGGCGAGGAGCTTATGGAGAATCTTCATTGTTCGACAATTCAAGAGCCTGACGGAATTGTTAGAGCGAAAACAACGTCAATGACGAGTAAAGCAGATTACACAGTCGGACGACGGTATTGGATGGAATGCATAAAAGCAATTGATAAAAAATAGATATATATGACGTGTGATAATTACCCAGAGGATCGACACGTTGAACATTTTGAGCGTGGCATCGCGCAGCTCGCTGACTCGTTAACACCAGAAACACTGCGATCAATGATTTAATCAGTTTGGTCATCTCTGCACCCTCTCCACGATTTTTGCATCTGTGTTTTTTTATTTTTCCCTTTTTGTTCCACGTTGAACACTGAATCGGAAATGTCTGTTTTCAATTTTACTCAATTTTTTTTCTTTTTTTTTGTTCGTTCCACTGGACGCGGGATTATGGAAATAAATATAAAATGCAAACTCAGTGAAATCGTCCGTTGGCTCGCGATTATGCGAGAGCCCGATAAACGATCGCAATCAACGTTCCAAACAGCGCTGCCGAATTTCGGCGAACCATATGCACAAATATTGCCATTCTGTTTTACTCATTGCATCGTATTTGTCATATGTATTTTTTATAGCTGATTTCTATTCGAAAACATCGTCGTCGATTCTGAACTCTCTCGTTCGAATTCGCGATTCCATTTCGCCCTGCTGGAAGCTGCGTACTCACGGACGCGTATTGGATCGGAAGAGATCGCTGGTCTCTTTGAAACACGCGTCGATGATTATATAAAACGTGCACGATTATATTTTGCATAACGACGGTAAGAGCTCCACGAGAGTAGATCGGATTTCCATGTATTATTCGCAAACATTCGCGACGTATGAGCGATTTAATAACGTTTTCGTTTAAATCGTATCGCCGAGAATCATTGGTTTATTAATATTTTCGTTACCACTCTCGATTTCCTGAGCAGACCGCTTCGACAAAATTATTCCCACAATGCGAATTTTTTTGCGGATCCAAAAATTACTGAATTTTCGAACGTTCCGAATTTTTACGAATAATTACATATTTATTGACTCTATTCGACTTTCAGGAATACGACAAATTTCAAGCTGTTATGTATTTTTGAAGTATCGGAAATTTTGCCGTGCACTGCTTTTACCTATGTGCTGCAACCGTGCGATTCAATTTCGACTTTACACGAAAAATCTATTCATCGTAAACTATTCAAACAAATTTGAAAATGTAATGGACAAGAATCGAAAGGTAAATTGATTCCGTCAATAACAAAACTGTTTGATGAAAAAAAAGGGTTTGAGCGATGCCCACGAGCGGGATAGAGAAATTCGAGGGTGACTTCGCTCACGGATATATTGGGCTGATCGCGTGTAGTCCCACGAGACTATGAATAATATCGGTATAGAAAAAAAAACACAGAAGTCCACGAAAATCCCTCGCCATCTGTCAATAAACGATAAATAAGCATAGAACGCGTGGAGGCGACAAACCGATCAGCCTTGGCCTAGAAAAACAACATCCCGAAAATGTTGCCCCCGACAGCACAGAGGCATATACTGGATTCGTGATACTCTCCCCGCAGCGAAATAACAAAGCGATTCTCTCTCTCGTGGAGTGTATACCGTGAGTTTGTACGGGATCGCATAAACATTTGTTCGCTTCTTCGCCTCCGTCTTCCACGACGATGGTATAGCTCAACGGGAATACGGGAACGCGTGCTCCCGATCGCTTGACTCATACTATACATAATACTTAACCCCTTCGCACAGGTTTCACAACGCAGCACAGACGGAGAGAGAGGCGAGATTTCGGCGTGGCGGGTGCAAACGGGGATGAAACAATGAGAAAGCGCGAGGTGGCATGAATCCCGGGCATTTATTACAATTCTCAAACTCTTTCGCTTCCTCTCCGATACTTTGAGAAAGAACTCTCGAGCAAACTGGGATATTCTTCTTACTTTTCTTCTTCTCACCGTTTCGCGAACAATCCACTCAGTGGAAAATCTCGAAACGTCGAAAGTTTATCAAGAAACTTATACTTCGCAAGCGACAGAGTCGAGAAGAGTTCGAGAAAAAAAAGTGAGGAAAAATACAGAAGAAAAATCGATCGTACGACCATATCGTCGGTCATTAGTCTATTTGTCAAATTTTGATTCGTTTCTCTCTAGTGCTGTGTGGCGATCGCCCGGTGAAGAAGTTCTCGGGCTTCCTCCTGATTTAATTACAATTTTTTTCTGACTGTAATCTTTATAATCTGAATACGAGTTACGAATTAATGAAGTTCGATATTCAAGCAAGTCACGTTCTATCATAATGTTATCTATAATTCGATATTTTTCTACGGAAATTCTATTATTTTGCAACAATTTGTCGATTAATGTGACGCTTAAAAAAAATCTCATTTTTCCTGATAATTTCTTCATTTGTAATGTTAGAATGAATTTTGGAATAAACGTTTTTTTTTCACGAATTACCATTTCTATTTCATTCGCTCCCAACTGAATTCAACGAATGCTGACAAATATTGTCACATTATTAACTCAAAAAACTCGTCCGGTTTGTTGAGAAAGATCATAAATCCATAGAAATGAGTTTTCATCCCTGTCGCGCCAGGCAAAGCGAGATAAACTTTGAAAAGAAAATCGGATGAAGGGTGGTTAAAGGATCAGTGAAACGTTGCAGCCACTCGGATATTCGTATATTTTTCATCGGGTATATCGTTCCGTCGAGATTCGAGCTTGATCCATGGATTTCTTCGTGACATTCAGATTTTTTTCGCACTCGTGAACTCATTCATATTTCCACGAGATTTTTTTCGCGCCGTTCCCGCCGTTGTACGAGAATACTCGGGGCATCGAGTAATCCGCGCGCGCGGACTTTTGCAGTCGAAAATGTGTAGAAATTGGAGTACACCCGAAGGATTCTTTTTTTTTTGTCTCGAGTACATTCCGGTCTACGTAAGCGCCTAGTCGGCATCGCGAAATACCGAGCGACAATGCGCAGCATTGGCATTGTTCTGGATAATATTCATTCTGGAAGGATCGAGAGAACGGGGGCGCGACGAAGCCAACGAACTTTTGTGAAGAAATCGGCTTGGGGGGTGGAGGTAACCGGACTTTTCGGCGTGATCCCGATGCATTCATCGCGCAACGGTGAGAGCGAGTCTTAAAGCCGTACGTTCTGTATTGTATAATACGGTTCGCGCTCCCTTTGGACTCTTGTGTATAAGATCGTTTTCAACTCGGTGAAAACGAAGACCGAGTACCCCGGGGGTAGGTTGCCGGTATATTTTCACGAGCCCGAGAGGACCTCTTCAAAGTATATACACAGGCTGAATCTCTCGTACGGTGTTATGAGCAAAGGATCAAGTTCGCAGCTCTAATCCTCGAGGCAAGATTTCAGCATATCCAACGTCTAGCTACTGAAACCCCCTCGCGGCAACGGTTTGAATAACCCTTGCACCCATTAGAAGGATCCCACTGTCTCCCCGTATTTAAGCTCAACGTTCTTGTCTCTCAAACAAATGAGCTCGATATTATAAAGGCACGAGTTAGAACTGTACGGGGACTCTACTATGGGATATGTAGGATTTCGTATAAGCTTTCACAAGTCCATTGTCGTCAAGTATCTTCGTCCGTATTTGTTCCGATCTTCTATCCAACGTTTATCCATTCATTTCGGGTACTGTGATTTGTCAAATTATTTATTTCATGTGAAAACGAAAAAAGTAATAAATATACTAATATGGCAAAAAGATATAAAATTAATTAGTTAGATTTTCAATTATCAGCCAGACTACGGTTAAGCGACGTTGGGAACTCCAAAGAAATTCGACAGAATTGAAGAACAGAAACGCGATCATCGTGTGGTCGATAGTTTGTTCGTTTCGAAAGCAAGTTTCTCAATCACGGCATTAAGATTGAGCGATCAAAAGGATCGTTCCTTTGAGTCGTTCACGAACTCATTTAGCTTCGATTGAGCCTTCGACTGATCGCGAACGAGAAAAGGGGGGAAAATGAAGAGGAGAGAGAGAGGCAGAATACGAGAAAGTGTACGGATAGAATCCGAATAGACGGCGTGGAGTGTTCTCGATTTCGTACAACCTGTTTCAGGGATTTGCGCGGGAGTTAGTGGCCGATTTCAAAGCTGATCGCAGATGCGAGCCTCCCCACGCATATCCTACATCGCTATCGGCCCGAAGCTTCCACTCGAGCGTCGGGGTTACATTGTTGCCAAAGCCACCACGATGATTCTCGTTCGATGGGCTCGAGTGAGCTTCGAGCTTAAGCGAGTGAGAACAGCCGTTACACACGCTGCGATCTACAAACGGAATTCTCGATCTGCTACGGACATTCTGCATCGACGATTGCGAATGTTAATTTTGCCGAAGCTATAGTCATTGTTCACCATAGATCCTTCTCGCCGCGTGAAATTCAATTGTGCGCCATCGGGCTTGAAATGACAATCCAACGCTATATTCCAAATCATCTTTCGGTGTCGTATCCTATTATTATAATAATTCATTTTACGTTAGACTTTCCAACGAAACGTAGTTTTTACAGATTGTCGAATTCTTCATTGTATCGCGAACGAGAGATGCTTCAAGAAAGATCATGGCAATATGTTCCGCGAGCAATTGTTGCTATTCGAGTCTGGATTGCAATCGCGCTGATAATTAACCCGTCGTTTCAACGAGCGAGCCGCGTGGAAACGTGTCCTCGCATATTGATGTCGCGGCTTCGGGTTCGGCGATCGCGAGAAGGAAGGCCAATAATGTTAACACAGGGAGGGGATTGAATCGAATATTATTCCACGGAATCTGACGAGCCCCACGGAACGCTCGGTTCTACGATATCAGAGATGAAACTAACAATTTCAATATTGCATTGGCATATTTTGTATTGATATTGGTGGACTGTAATTGTACTACTAGAACTGTTGACCGCCGCTAATCAGAACAACAATTTGACCGCGTATGGTACGATTCAATACTACAGTTGTCAGTACGTAACTTTACCGATAGATTCTTGTATTATCTAACCGTTACCGCGGGTATAATGCGCGCGTATTCGCGTATTCGACCACCGGGATTTGTAGTCGAATAGTTTGCAAACGGACACTGTCGGCGCATAAACACATCGAAACGCGGTAGAATTTAATTCAAAACTAGACACCGAACTAGGAACGAAGCTAGAGCCTCAACGAAATTAGATCGGCTTCGCATTATCACAATTTTGCATAGATTTCGGGCTATGCTTGTGTCGCGATATCGATACACAAATAAGTAGCCGTCCTGTGAATTAAAAATGTAATTGACGCAGACTTCGAATAGATTGTGGATGATACACTAATGTGACTTCAAGGAAATCACGAATGAAACGATAGAACGAATGAGCTCTTTTTTTAAATTAATTTGAAAAACTCGAACATTCATAAATCGTGAATTGTAATTGTTCGAAAGTAGTCGCCTATAAAATTTTTGAAATGCACAAAGAGACTTGGCTACCCGAGTTAGCGTATTTTATTCAGCCGCAGAGCGCAACGTCGAGTTTACCTAGTGCCCAGTTTATTGAATTGCTAGAATTCGTTGAATTTTTTTTTTCTTTACACTCGTGATTTTTTTTGTAATTTATGGAAATTCGTGATAGATTTACTGAAATTTATTTATCGGGAGCTGGAGGGGTCGTACGGAAGATGGTCTCGATATATCGAAACGAGGCTCGAGTATCGAGTATGGCAAGAGATAATCGACGATTCGCGAACCAACGATTCGGCGCACTATCGCAAGGTACTTGTCGTTGCCTTTCTACGGCGCCGAAACGTAATTTGAACTCTCGATTCGGAGATTCGATTTAGATTCGTGGACGAGTTTTCGAGGAGAAATTCAACTTTTTTTTCTTATTCACCGGTACAGCCTCCGGAAGAGTCAAGCGCGCGTATATATATATTTGGAAAAATATGTTTTGCACCTTCGCGTTTAACGTAGCTCGAATCTCGCCAATGGTTGATGGCGGCGTTTTTTTTAAACTTTTGTCCGGGTACTACGTTTCCCGGTGAATTTCGATCGGTCGGTGGAAGCGATAAACTTTAAATTGGACGTTATACAAGTGGCTCGAGAGGCGAAGGCGTCGAGTTTGCCCGGAGAAGAGAAAGAGCAAATGGAAAATATAAATTTTAAGAAACGATTTAGAAGAGATTGACGCACATAATGTTTTATACGGTCGAAAGAGTCTGAGTCGCGATCGCGGCGCAGTCCCGGGACCCGGAGCTTAGTTCCGAGTGTCGCGAATGCGCGCGCGGGCAAACCGCTCGCTACCGAGGAACTGCCCGAAACTGAAGCGGAACATCCGAGTTTACACAATTTCAACGAAGATCGGACCCTGGAGAAGAGGAGAAGAGAGTCTCCCAGCTGCGAAGCTTTCGCCATAGGCCGAATGTATATTTGGAACTGGCGACAGGATCTAATATTAGATGGGCATTGTCAGTCCGTGTAGACGCTTCTGAATAATATGAAGAGGGAGAGGAGGACACAAGGGGCGAATGGCCTCGATAGCGAGAATTCACGAACACATCTTGTGTCACTGAGCACAAGAATGCCAACATCTGTTGAGAATTTTTTTAAATACCGACTTTCCATGGATACTTAAAAAAAAATAGATACTTCAAAAAAATTCCCTAAAAATATGTAATCGATAGGTAATAATTTACGATTACATTTCGTTCGCGTTGGAAAACGCTACAACTTTGCACTGCAGTAATTTTTTTTGAAAATAGCACTTCATCAAATCCTGTGTTCAAGCACTAGATAATTCGATACACAAAGTGAACGCGTTTGATTTTCTTTGTCAGATTAATTCAAGTACATTCCCGAATATTTTCAATAAAAAATATTGTAAAGGACACTCGAAACTATTCCCATGTATAACAAAATGTTTGAAAATCTCCCGGCGTTTTCGCAGAATTTTTATTAAAGAATTGCTCTTTTATAGAACCGCGCGGTAAGCCCTTAAACGGTTTGAAACTAGACCGCCGAAAAACTTAAACGAAGGATCCTAACACTGGCGAGTGATTCAGTCATCTTTTGCTATGCCCATAGATCGAGCTTTTCACACAGTTGGCTTTCTAGCGTTGCTGCGCGTGAGCTCTCGAACCCATCGTCCCGTCAGCCTCGAACAGCCGTATTCCCTATCCCAGTTTTGCAAAAGAACAGAATTTCGGTAATAACGTGCCGCGCGAGGTAGAATTTCCCGACGATAACGCGCGGCGGTACCGCCCGAAAAATTCCGACGAACGAAAATGCGATGTCGAGAGGCGGGTACATAAGGTAACCTTACTATACGTATCCACGCGACAACCGACCTGCTAGTTTATAGAGGAAATTTGTCCTTCCGCTTTCGTTTACGTGGGCGGAAAGAGAACGGAGAACGAGGCTCGGAGAAACGGGACCTCGGGGCCATACACCAGAGGGTAGAGAATATCGCGGGAACAGCAAAGAACGAAATAAAGAAACAGACGAGAGCAGCCAGGGAATTTCGCGAGACCGTCTGAAGTACACAGATGTACATATATATCGAGGTATATATATATATATCTATATATTCGCCAATGAACGAGTGTCGATCCGAAATACTCTATCTTTGCCCCGTGTACACACGAAGAAGAATCGTACCTTTCATTTCCCGGAGCGGGTTCGCGGAATCGAATGAACAGCATCGAATTACGGAGAGAAACTCGTACCCTCTTACGTAATTCCTCCTGTTTTCATCTTGATTTTCAATAAACGTTCCGATTCATTGTAAAATGTGAAATTAAATGTTACCAGCAACAGGATTGTCCGATGCCAGAGAATCATGGTAGTGTCGATCACTCAATTTTCTGGCATTTGTTAACAGAATGTCGATGAAAAGTTTCAGAAAATACCCGTACGGGCAAGGCAAAATGCTTAATAAAATGCTTATAACAAACCACGTCGTCCTTGTTGAAACCAAACGCCGCTATTTAATTGATACTCAATAGTACAAAAGCTTCCTATACTTCAGTTCCGTATTCCGATATTGCAAGTTAGCCGAAGTTGTTAGTTGTTCGAGGATCATCTTGGAGTATACTTAGGTTTATAGTTGAAACTAGTTGTTGATGGGCGAGACGAGTTTGCTTGTACTCTCTGTGACAAGATAATTAAACAAGAGCCCGTATGCCAGTGTGGGTAATGAGTCAAAAGCTGCATGACATTAGAGAATGTTTTACTTCCTTCCATTGACGAGCGCTGCTTTCCTTCACGAATTCTACATACGATGCCGTCAGGATCGCGTCAGGTGCTTCGTGTAAAAATCAATCACTCTCTAATTAACGAGAATATTTCGCAGTCCGTCAAATAAACGCGGTAATTAATATTCTCATTTCGCTCGCGGAATGTTGAATATAGCTATTTTGCGAACCGGGAAATATCGAAGGTACCGTCGGTTCGATGGGCGCGTTGAATTTCTTGATTTACACCAAGCGCGGATTTTCATGGTACAATTGTACCGGGAAGGACAAACCGCGAAAGGACCCGATGCGTCATCACGGTACTTCAAATTTTGAGGGCGAACGAACCGAACTTGAGTGGGTTCGGCCCTTGTATTCGGGACGATAGATACGGTTCCTCTGTCCCCTCTCGCACTCGATGATCCGCGAATTAAGCGCCCGAGTGAGCTTTTGAGGGGTAGGCTATAGAGATATCGTGCGCGAATAACCCGCTTCATTGTGTGCAGCGCGCATCTCGCAATTCATACACGCGAGTAGTATCACGATATCACGGACCGGTGGCAACTTGGCCTTATTACAACAACGAAAAGAGAAATACATAAAAATCGGCCAAACGAAAAAAAATGTTTTCGATGACTCTCCAGAAAGAAAAAGCCTTGAATGAGTTGAGGTTGATAAAGTGCCTTCGGGTCGGCTCTTTCCGGTATAATGTCATTGCAAAAAAAAAACATCTCTCAACGTTGCAACATTGCTTCCTCGTAACGGTCGCTTACTGCGGTTTACAGCGCAATTTTTTTTTGCTCCCTCAGAAAAGAAGCTTTGTTGTGTTCTCAGTTATAAATACCACCATCCATCAATGCCATCAAAATGTAGGCAATTATAATCAAATTGAGAACCAAATTTCAGTCGTGTATATAAATAAAATGTCTGGTCGATTAATCAATTCATGGGTACAATTGAAGCCCGATATTTTCAAATTTGCGAGCGCTATCGTGCTAACAAAAAACGATCGCATACGCATATACACAGACACACACATACATACGCAGGCATGAACATTCCTCTATGTATGCCTGGCATGAAAATTCGCAATTTTTTTTTCGCGAAAACAAAGCTGCCTTTATGAGAAAGTGAAAAAACGTTGGGAGTAACGCATCATGAAAAACTGTGCACACAATTTTTCAATATCCTCTGTAAGCAAGGCGGATGATTGATTTATGTTGTGTACCTATTGCCTAAAATCAACGATAACGACAGAATTATGTACCGAAATCTCCGCAATATTTCGGACAGGCATTATAGTACAGAAATCAAGACCGAGCGCAGCTCGACCGCTCGTTGTATGTCCAGAGTTTATATTAAAACCGGATTTTCGTCTCGATGAAAGGGTCATTAATCATGGGTTATTTCGACGACATGGCGGGTGACTCGCGGTATCGTGAAACATCGAGAGGGAAAGAGAGCGAGAGGGTGGAGGCCTCTCATGCGGAAATGTATATGTCTGTACTTGAGTACCGGAGAGCATCACATCGGGCGTTGCATTAATTTATCTGGATCCCCCGGTGCTATTCTCCACCGACGGGCGCAGACTACACGACTCGCTTTTGGGGGACAGGGTTGGAATCCGTATAGGGAATATACAGCGCAATTTCTCCGTTTCTCGCTATCCCCTGCATATGTCTCATCTCGTATTTGATTCGAATGGAACACGTATAAGCTCGAACGACAAGAGCGAATACGAAGGTATAGCATTATGGAGATACTGTCACACGCGTTACTGCGCACCACAGCGAAACGGTGTAATTTGATTGCATGCACGGTATGTTTGTTAATCATCGGCACGATGTAACGATACGTTTGTTCACTGGGCCAAATAACGAATTTTCGAAGGCTGCGAGTGACTTTTGTTTCAATGACATGGAATTTAATATCCACGATCAAATACGGAGGACTGTGTACAGAGCAGACGAATCATCGAATATTTGTAATAAATCTATATCACGATGTTTCAGAATACCGAATCGGAACATTGTTGGGGTCTATTCACAAATAGTTTCCGCTAATGCAATCATGAAGAATACCAACGAGCTCGTACATTGTGTGACGCGTGTCGATGCGCGAAGAGCAGCTGTCCCGGTGCCGCGGTGATAAATTGTGAATCGAAAAGCCAATCTATCTCTGATCTGTGATCTGGCTAGCAACAGCGAAACATCGTTCGTAACGCCCGTAAATTCTCCCCTCATCGTCAGTAATTTGTTCGCGAGTTCACACATACTCAAATATCTGGCATTTCATTCCGCGGAAGCTACGAGAATCGATTTTCGCTGTTTCCATGGAGGATGATTTCTCCGAGGTTTGCTTGCATTTACGAATCGTCGGAGACGCGGAGTTCAACGTGTTGAACTCGCCGTTCGTCGACTCCGCGCGAACCTTCGACTCGCAATCCATATCGGGAGCGGTGGAAATTTCTCGCGAGTCAAGCAAACTGTGTATTTTACCTCTCGACACGGGAATTCCGATCAATAATCACGAGCTTAGCGCTCGAAATAACTTTTCCCATCCGAGGATGAAGGATATTTCAATTTTCTTCGGGTTCCGCACGTTCTCGATGATGTGTGCAATCCGCTACGTGGTTTTCTCGCTCGTTATCACGACGTGGATTTGTCTTTTCGGCACATTGAAATTTTATCCACGGTCTGTCGTAACGACATTTGCACTCTGACAAATGGATTGAACGTGTCGAAATGACGATTCTCTTTTTGCGCGATGGCGATGAAGAGATGTGTTGGTATATCATTGCGAGCCGATGAAGCCAGCGTGACGATCGAATTTGTAGACGTCAGGTTGGATGGCGAAATACGCGGACGTGTGCCTCGAAAATTTTGCCGTTGAAAAGGGGGAGATCGAATCGATATTGACACGGCAGCGAAGGTTCGATTAGGGCAAGTCGTCGCCCCGAGTATGACACCTCGCGGGACCGCATGTAGAGTATAGAACACATCGGTGAGTGACGAGGAGAAATAGCGGGGTAGCGCAGCTCGACAGTATAATGTACGTGTGTACGCTCGAACATCCACGAGCCCTCGATCGTCCGCCAGTGGTCGAATTGGTCGAGATGGCTTGGCTGTAATTAGTTGATGGACAGGGAGCGGTCACAAAGGGTCGTCGACGTCGTCTCGTGAGCAACGCCGTGCAACATACCGGGGGTAGCTATGTTTCCAGTCGACAAGCAAGCGAGCAAGCAAGCAAGGTGCTGCTGCTTGGACAGGTATACCGATTCGTAAAGAGGGCGAGGCAACCGAGCCAAAGTACAACCTCTCTCACTATCCCGTCTGACTATCGCCGTGTATACCTATACGAGCATAGTTATCACATCGAAAGGATGATGTGCAAAGTGGCGAGAGAAAGGACTAGAAAGGCTTTGGTTATTGCTTGCACGCTACCAGCCCATTTACATTCTGGACGGATGCCACGGAGAATCACGCGATAGACGAATCTTGCCTCGTAAGGTTTGAACTCGGTGTTCTTTTTTATGAAGTCTTGACAATACAACTTTTTTTTTGTTTAAACAGTAATTCGTGCGATGGTGGACGAATTAATTTTCTCATAACGAATATTAACATAAGAGTAAAATAAGTGGTAAATTTGTAGTCAGTGGACCGCGAAATATGCAAAATCACGGATCGGACCGAGGGTTTAAAAATAATTTTGTTGCGGCTGCGGCTGATGGACGAAGAACGTGAAAAAAGTGTGTCACAGCTTTAATCTTCTTTTTTTTTCGTGTAACATTCGAAGAGCAGACCAAAAATGTATCTACATGCCCAACCACATATTTTCACGAATTTTTTCGCACGGCTGAAAAACAAACCCAGCAGCAATTTTGTTGCAGATTCAGTCACGTGCAAATGCCAATCATCGGTCGTATACAACGAAAACAATGTACCCGATGTTTTTTCAAATTGTTGGAGAACGAATATGAGAAAAAAAAAAAAAAAATAACCGCACCATTCAATACATTTTTAATACACGCTGGGAACAGTGAAATTCAACCAAAGACGAAATCTTCTCGTAGTAAAGAAAGAGTATGGAAATAAAATAACTCACGATACGCAAGTGTGTGTTCGCAAAGATTGCTTATACAAATTCAAAGCATTTACGGAAGGGTTGCAATAGTCAGGAAGGCGGTGGAGGTCGGAACGACGAGAGAGCGCGCGAAACTCTTCACTCACATAGTTCACGATGCATTGAGGTCTTCGAAAGCTCTCCAACCTCCACCTCTCTAGCGGGCTTTGCCTGCGTTCTCGGTCACAGGGCAGGATCCTTTAACCTGCTTCGTGGGTATACGTATATTCTCTCGACGAATCGCTTTCTCACGGCAAGTATCATCACGGTTGAGTATCGCCAAGCCGCACGGAAGAAGCGAATGCGGTTCGAGGAAACGTGCCAGCGAACGGACGGTACAGATTACCCGCGGAAACAAATTGCCCGAGGGTGCGCGGGCTCCGAGAATATTTCAATTTTGGATAGCGACTCAATACGTACGTTGATATAAATATGGAAGAGAAAATGTTGCACGACAGAAGATGCCTGCGCCAGGTGCGTCGAAGAGCGATAGATACGGCGATTTTTGATAAAAATATCTGACGAAGTGTCAGAGGGAACGAAGGGTAGAAAGATACGAAGGCCAAAATCACCGCCGAGGGCTAAAGCTCATCCGCGCGCCCTTGACGTTTTTCGATCGCGATAGTCAACCTCTTTTTCAACCGAGTATAAAGTATATATAATAAACGAAGCAGCGTTTCACAGAGGAAAGATGCAGAGGGCGTTCGCCGCGTCACGTGCCATCCCTGTGTCTGACCTATGAAGGGTTTTGACGACGCCGCTGCTCGACACTGTCGAATTCTCGTCGCTTCGTGAAATAACTTACGCCCCGTAGCCTCATGGGAATTGAGAGGCTACTGGCTACTGTTGGGACCTTCTCGTCGTCTCTGACCCGTCCGTTATTAACCGGCGACCGTGGCCAACGGTAGTGACGCGAAAGCGCAAAGGCAGAGTGAAGGACGTACTCAAAAGGTTCCCATATCGCGGAACATGCGGACCGGACTAAGCAAAGCCTTTGCCGCTTGATGTCCTTATGCCCTCCCTCCCTCTTCTAGCTTCCTGTGCACCTCTGTCGCCACGCAAACACGCTTTCACAATACATTCTTCAATCAGCACGAATATGTATACATATTTTTTTATTTTCATCATCGCTCTCGACTTTGACGACGAATTGCAACCGGAAAGCACGCAGAGACGCATCGTTCGAGAGCTGGTTAATGCACGTCACCGACGCGGTTGTCGTTGATTTCGCCTAACTGCACACGCTTTCCTCCGACGAATACTGCACATACCGCACGCGTGAGCAAGCCCGACCGTTCTCATTAGACATGAATTCCTAATCGAATATTTGGAGATTTCGTACCTGACTCTCTGCACTAACAGGAAATTGATTCATTCCATGGGTGTGAATTTCTTTTATTAAAGTGTTAAGTTCGTGTTTGGTGTTCTTTAACCAAAACGTTCCGTGTGTTAGAAGACAAATAAGACGGATGAAATTTAGTATAAACTCTCCTTTGAATCTCTTACGTGGATGATATCTCGCATGCCGATGAGTTTTGGCCTCGGTTTGATATTTATAGGCTTAATGATGATTACTCATGCCTAAATCTGAACATTCCAAAATGGTATATCCGGTTACTCCGAGTTAGGAAAGTCAAGGCTCATTCGTAGCTATGGAAGCTGTTCGTGTTTGTTGCGCCCGCCCGTTAAAACTAACCATCGAAACGTCGATAGGTCTTGTTGCCGCTGGGTGTTACGAGAAGAACAGTTTCGCGGAGCGATTGAGTGACTCCCCTTCCTCGCTCCCGTGTCGCAAGTAATTAACAACCTACGGATGAGCGTACAACACGCGAGTGGAGTGAAAAGGATGGTGTGGGTGTATAGACGGGTTGAAAGTGGGGATAATGGACCTTTTGTGAATCCCAAATTAGTTGATGGGCAACGAACAGTGTGGCCGAAGTAATGCCCGGATTATGCGGCGAACACAATGGCCCTCGAAAACGGTCGCCGCAGTGGCGCACTCGATAAATCACACTGATACCTCATCCGGGACACCGCCATACCAACCCTCTCGTCGTTTTCGCCCCGAGGCGTTCACCGCACCCGACTCCGCGACGAGAAGTCCTCTCCCTCGCTCTCTAACCGCTAACGACGATTACCAACAAGTACCGGCAGCCGAGAAAAAACATCGAGACACAAGTGCCTTTTTTTTCGTTTTGTTTTTTCTTGCCAACTGGAAACTCGTCGTGACTTTAAAAGACGATATCAATTAAGCTACTACGACCTTTTAAAAAGTCGATCTAAGGTTGTTTTTTTTTCCCTTTTTTTTTGCAACGTTGAATAAGAATATTGTCAATGAAATTGAATCGCCTGAGAATTTCACAACTTCCAAGTTGGCCTATAATTCGAAAGTACAGGTAATGCTAAACGGGTTTTGCTCTTCCTGCCTGAAAAGTTAAGAGAAAATACTCATTTGTAGCAATTTCTGCAGATTAAACTCGTGTTACTAAGGTTACGCTGAATAATTGCGTTCTCCCTGTAACTATTGATGAACGCAAGCTTTGCGAAAATTGCAGTTCGTAATTGAGTTACATGAAAATTCGTCGCGTGGCTTGCACCGACAAGTGATTATAACTGTTACTTATTACCCATTAATTGTGTTTAAGCGTACGCAGCTCGCCGAAGGCAGCGCAATTAAACGACGGTCGTATAGTGTTTTTCACCGTGATTGGCGCTTCATCGAGCTCGGGATTCATTGAGCTCGAGAAATAAAAATGCCCTTCGTACCCGCAATTTCCGGTGTTACGACGCGAAAGAGCATCATTCATTTTTTCGCCCTCTTCTCCGGTCCTCCGCGATTTCTCTCTCGCCCGATCTCGCCGATGGTCAAACTTGTCGGATGTAATTTACACAAATGCGCGGAAACGAACGAATGCAGATTAACGGTGTGCGTTGCCGACAGACCGATGATAAATAAATCAATGTCAGCCCAGATAATATTTCATTTCGCGACACCCGTTGCAGCCGAGGCGTTTAATAAAACACACAAAAAAGAACTATAAATTGTTATCCGTTTGTTCTGAATGTATTTTTTTAAATCCGCATTTCACGAATTTCGCTTCGTACCAAAATTACTACGAGTCTTTTATCGCTTATTCTTCGGTCTGGCAACAAAAAAAAAATGTACGGCTCAGCGCGCGTAAATCCGACGAATTTTCGCGTAGGCCAAGGCATGACGTCGGGTTCAACGCGGTAAGAGGACACGAAAAATGTCGTATCTCGAGTGTCCGGATCGTGTCATCGCGGTGATAATATTTTCCAAGCTTCTCTCTTTCGAGCGAGGCGCACCGCTCGGCTACACCGGTGTCGAAATATTTCATAATTTTCATCCACGTTGAACGGCTAATTTTTGTCGCGAGAGTGGTGCAAAAAAAAGGAATACTTCGTCAGGTATACGAGAGGGGCGGTCGAGTGTGTCGTGTTAACCCGGCAGCTTCATTATTTTAATGATCCTTGTTATTTCGCAAACGAATTTGTCTCGTATAACGCGCGTCATGGATACGTTTATGTATATATATTTTCGACCGTGGCGCGCTAGATCGGCGAAAACCACTCGTAAATTGATATTCCAGTTTATTTTATTTTCATAATATCGGAGCGCGAAGAAAAATGAGCGATTTTTTTTTTCGCGCAACTTTATATCCAAAGCCCTACTTTCGGAGCAAAGCGTCAAGGGTGTTGGAGTAAGCGAAATGCAGAGAGAACTCGAAAGCCACCGAAGCATCCGTGGTGATATAGCTATAGGATAAGTATACCGGAGCTCTTCGTATAAGTGGAAGTAGTGCAACGGGTATATAACAGCGCGAAAGGTGCGCGCGATGCAGCCGTGCACCAGTAGGTCGCACAACGGCTGTGGTGGTGTATAAGGGACGTTGGGCGAGACTGAATTTTAAATTCCTCGAGAAACGGAAAAGCGAGTAAGTGGGTAGGTACCTACTGGCTCGTCGACATATCCGATATTCGCATCCGCACACACGTACCGCGACGACTCTTCGCTGCTCTCTTCAGCTTCCACTTTTTTCTCTCCGTTTCTTTTTCCTTTTTCAACCCGCCACGCTCTTTTCATCTTTTCATTCTTTACCCCGCTATCCTTCCTCACTTTCTCTCGCGTCACTTGGATTTTTCACCTCAAGTTCCGTTCGCCTTTACCAATCCGCGATGGACTGTAATTCTCCCTTGTGTTAATGAAAAATCTCTTGTATCCTAAAAATCTCTCCTTTTCGACGATTTTTCTTCGAGGAAAACTCCGAGCTCGTCTCTGTGCTCCACGGCTACTGCGACTTACTTTTATCTCTACCGGCTTTTCATGAAAAACTCGACTCGGCACTAAACCGGTGAACTACTCGAGTAATTAGTTACACATTTTTTATCTCTCCGCTTGCTCGAACGAAATTCCGTCGTTCTCTGCGCTGCACAAGGGTCTCAACTTGCGAATCGGACGTTCATATATTTTATATATATCGTGTATATGTGTTAAATGCTTCGTGACTAGTGTGCCTTATGTGCTTGACAAGAGCACGATCGAACTCGTAATTTTTCGTCAAATCAAACGATCGATAACTCGCGATCTTCCATGTCAATGTCCATTGCTATGACGAAGAGTGGAAAACCTGTACGCGATGCAGTTTCTACGGATAACGGCCAGACAGGCTTCCTATATAGGAACGGTAACGGGCGTCAACGGTACCCGAGGGTTTCTTGCCCAAGAGACGCATCGATGAACTGTGCAATCAGCTCGTACGAGCTGATCCACGATTATTGTATTCGGCGTATCGAGAGAATAGCTTCTTGGCTCCAAGTACTGAAGATAGTAAGTCTGGTACGGTTCAGCCAAATATGGGATTTGAGAAGAATTTCGAACACTTTCCAATGGGATCCGGCAAAGAGAAGGTTTTTTTTTTTGATAAAAATGTTACGGTGACGCGGAACAAGACAAAAAAACGGATCAAGCGGGTTATTTCATTATACGTTAAAATGTTTTATATCTGTCGATTGACAAATCGCGACTAGTGAAACACATAAAATTATAAGAGAATTCGTTTCATTTTTATTTTTTCTGATCATTTGTGTCAACAAAAAAATGTGTCGATCCATATTGAGGTTTATAGTTAATCGTAATTCGTAACGTTTGCAATTCCGAACGGCATCGATGCGACGATTAAGTCGAATCGGATATAAATTTGTAAAACTAAAACGAAAATCCGGTTGACGAGAGCAGAATAATCGGCGAGTTCGAATGGGTTGTTGTTTTTTTTGTACACACATGCGTGACTGCGGCAGCATCGCCTACTCAGGGAATCGAGACACGGACCGAGTCTCGCGTCCTTCTGGGCGGCAACGCGTAAGCGCGCCGCGGCAAGGCTAGTCGTATAGTCGATGCACACACGATGCCGATGCCATCGTGTTTTTTTTTTTCTTTTTTTTTTCTTTTCCCGAGAAGCAATTCTCGGAAATACGGAATGTAAAAGGCGGGAGCTGCATCTTGAATCGATCAACGGAATCGAATGGATGAGTCCGCTACTAGAGTTCCGTTCGAGACCCACTCGAGATTGCCTCGAGGGTTTGCGGCCAACAACCGTTCTATTGTTTGCTCGACGGTGCAGCTTCAACAAATTTAATTGATATGTCGGTTCGCGTGGGTGGGTCGACGGTATGAACGACGGAAGAGCCTTCGGCGGTTTGTCCGACGCCGACGATAGCAGTGCGCGATCACCAAGTGAGAACTCTGATAGAAAACTCGTTCACGATTTTAGGGTTCGTTGGCCCCGTTGACGATGGTCCGAGGGACGGAACTCCTCGGCGCGTATTGAGTTACCGAAGTTACGGAGAGTTAGCGAGTTGCGGACTTCACAGGATTTCGGTTGAAGTCAAGTACAGTAGAGTTTCTCATAGATCAACTTCTCGAGACCACTCTTCAGTCTCTTTGTTTCAATTCGAACATCGGACCTTCAAGCACGCAGTCTTAATTCGAAGGGCGCGCAAGAGCTCGAACTTAGAGGAGAAATAATTAGTTATCTTGAAAGACAACAAGTTTTGTTTCTGTCATAGACAAACTTCCACTGTACAACGAGCAAAAAGGCATGTATAACACGATAAGTACAAGAAAAGCAACGAAGAGCCATAGACCTAAAAAGAAGTAACTGGATTCGACGTTACGGAAAGATCGCGAGAGACGCATGGCAGCGGCGTTAAGACTGTGTTGGAGTCTCGTGCAGACCGTTAGAAATGAGAAGAGATAAGAGTTACCGTCTGCCGTCCCCTTTTTTTCGGTATAGTATATTCTACCGAGTAACAGCTCCGAGGACGCGTCTAGTGTTACTAACGAAGTTGAACAGCCGAGATCGATGATCGCAGGCGATCGGATCACCGATGCGGACACATCGCTCGTGCTCGCTTCCGAGCCAAGAGTATAATAATATAAATAGGGGGTACCTGATAATAACGGGTTTATAACAAATGTTCTCCGAGAGAGTCTCACGCGAAGGAAACAACAAATTGCATCTGGCGTCACTGAAATTCAAGACAATATTTTTTCGTCGTCAACAGAAATACCGGTCGAATTGGAGTTTTTTTTCAGCTTTAGGTAATCAAGTTCCGGCGACTTTAATCGTAAATTTCTATTTTCTAACTCTAAGCTGGCTCTAGCTACTGAGCAATCAAATACATTCCGTGTCCAAGCTCTCGTATCGAATAGAAACTGATTGCCAATTACTTCGAGCCCCGCGCTCCAACCTATTCGATCTACGAATCATTTCAAGACAAGAAAAAAAAAGATTAACAAACGTAAGGGACATGGCAATGAAAAAGACAGCCGGGCTAAACGGACGAGCAGCCTCAGAATTCTGATTTAGTCCGAATACATTTCGAGCAGAGTTTTGAGTTTTTTCAACCACACACGCCGAAACATTGAAAACATAGTTCCATGTGACAAAAGGAGTTTGGTCAATTTCGCTTACACATACTTGTATGTGAATAAAAGATGATAATGTCGTATCAATATGGACACCCACGGTATAGACGTTTACATTTATCGAGCTTGTCACGCGTTTATTTTTTCTCAATGAGCTTTTCCGACGTTGTAGAACATTGCGAAAACTGAAATTCTACGGGTTTCCATTCAAAATTTGGAGAAATGCATAACGATAGTGTTGTCAATCTACGAATTGCCAATTTCGATATTATTTCATCATTATTCTCTTTCATTTAATTACGAACATGTGCAGAGGAAGTTGGACAATCTCCGTTATTAATTCCGACCAAAAATCATTTCAAATCTCCACTTTCATAATTCTATATTTCTGTAATTTTTTCTTTATATCTCTATATCTCACACTATATTCCATAAAAGCCTCGTGGAATGAACAGCGAAGAAGATTGATTAATATCGTATTTATTGAGTAACATTACACAGGCAATGGAAAAAAGAATTCATCAAAGAATTCAATGGAAAAGAATTCATCAACGGAAATGTTTGCTATTACACAAAACGTCGCTTTTTTCGAATCCTATACGAAGCGTTCGGCATCCACAGAATTTCCGATGTTCAATCAATAAAACGAACTGCAACGTTTGCGATCCGCCCCGCCGCAGCGAGAAGTTCGAGCCGCGCCAGCCTTTCGTAAAAGTTCGAGGGGCGACAGAGGGTGGATGGTAGAGAGAGAGACAAACGAGGGTAGCTCTCTTTTAAACTGAACCTCGAAAACGCCGGGTCTCTCACTCCGCCCGAGGCTTTGTTTTATCGCGTTTATAGGGTGTGTAGTGTGTAAAGGCAGTGTGTAGGCACTGTGCAAAGGTGAAGCAATGTCGAGAACACGTATGATATCCACGTAACGCACCTCGCAGAAAGGGCCGCAGCCAAGCAACAGCGACACAGCGTTGGCAATATGAGAAAGGTAATGCGTAATTGCACACGCTCCAGGTGTGCTTGTGTGCGCGTAAACAAAAGCCAGCCTCGCGAAGCTCATAATGTCTAACGGATGACTTTGTCAAAGTAAGCCCCGGAGGAAGAGAGCGAAAGAGAGCAACAGCCCAGCAGCCGCTATTGCGTTCTAAAGCTGGCAATGTTGTCCCGTTGGTCGCGCGAGTCTCCCTTTTCACCCGGTACCCACTTTCCGCGTCACCCCCATCGAGTAATTGTACTTTTGTTTAAAGTCTTTTGTCGCGATTGCGAAAGAACAAAAGGAAGGGCGCAGGCGTAACGCGTGAATGGGATAACCCGCAATTTCGATGCGGTCGTGCGCGCTATCGCAGAGTTGTGCGCGCTCCTGTACGCTCGAAAATTGGGGGCATAAAGAGAGTTCGAGTGGAAGTAGAATCGACGTTTTTCTTCTTCCGGTTCGTCGATCGAAGAACGGAGCAATCGATTAATACAGAGGAGGCCAATACATTTTTGGGATTCTTCCATGAAAACGAATTCATTTATTATTATGTGGTATTCGCTGAAATTGGTGAGAATTTCGGCGATTGTACAATCAGGTGTTCATTGCAACAATTTCATAACGCCCAAATGACGCTCGATTTGGCATAAGGCGAGAGGGTTAACGAGACTGTCGAGACGGAAACTGAACGACCTCGCCCATCTACTTCAGTGCTCGTTGGCCTTTTCATTTGTTCTTTATCGCAAAGATGTATTCTCGCACACTGGTCGCCCCTCGGTACTTGTCTGAAGTCTTTGCAAAATCCTTCAACTTTGCTCCCTTGTGGCGTACGAGGGGTGACTGTACTAAGTAGTTTCGTACATTTAACTTCTCACCAGACTTTATTGTTTATGCGCTTTGTGTGAGAACACGGTTTAGCCGGCTCGTCATCGTCGGTTCCAAGGCGACTTGTGGTGGAACGGAGAAAGTTACAGAAAGGGTGACGGCAAAGACCGTCTTTCACTGTCGTCCCCTGTGTTTTAACCTTTGGACCGTACCCAGCCCCATGTGTATCTTACACAATGTGGCCGTCAGAATTCGCACGATTTCGAAAGATATAAACATACTTTTATGGTGTACACGATGAGTAATACACCAGCTCTAAGCGCGAAACTCCTTGCGACGAGATTTTGGTTTATCGGATTCGCGATGATGGAAATGGATTTTGGATATTCGGGGACAACGAACCACCCGAGCCTTTGAGAAATGAAAGCATTCGACAAACAAATTTTACCCGTATTCCAAGAGAAAACGAATATTTTTTTGTTAACGGAATGTAAATTCACGATTTCGTTCGTTCACGCTTTTTTTCAAACGAATTTCCCGTATAAAGCAAATATTCGCCAATATTGTAACTGCGTTTTTCAAAGTCGTTCGTTGATTCGAGCCTCGGGAGGAAAAAACATTACTTTTAAAACTAGAACTGGATCGTTGGCTCTGATATAATAATTATCGTTCAAAAAAATTTGCGATTAAAATTAAAACTAATTGTTGCGAATGAAAATCAACTCCATTAATAATTCCGATTGCAATAAGTTATGATGATTATGATTTCCAATATTATTACCATATTTAAAAAAAATTCCAATTCTAGTTGTCAATTTTTTTTTCTTTTTCAGATGGAAACTGAAAAAAAAAAAGAGATTCGATATTGATTATAAAGCATGCTACAGATGTACTGCTGAGCTTCGTTAAAGGTACGCGTTAAAAGCTTTTCATTCTCGTGCCTGCGTTCATCTACGATAGACACTCTTCTGCGTGTGAAAAATGTGTGTCTGTGGGGAAGTCCGTTCGAAGGTGCGCCTTTCTCAGCGCAAGGAGGAGCGTCGCGAGGTAAAGATGGTCAACGATTTTCGCCCCCTACGGGAGTCATGAATATTCATCACCGTTAAATGCTCGGAACAGCGAGCGAAGACTAAGAGCAAAATCGATATACAGCGGAACAAGGGCTCTATTATATCTATAGGAATATTCTATATAATGTACACCGGCCCCCCGGCGAGGAGCTCTCACAGCGAATTCCTTTTTCCATTCGTAGATTCAATAATTGACCGTTTTTCAGGTTTCAATGAAATTTTTCGAAATCGAATAAAATCGCCGCCGAAGAACCAGCGTCGTCGAAGAAGAAATTCTGTTACGAGGAAAAAGAATCGCAAAAAATCCTGGAAGACCGAGTGAAAAAAAGTTATTGAGCTTGAAAAAACTGGTGCGGAGACCGAGGCTAAAATCACGCGACTACGCGACAGAGGGCAATCAGCGTTTCCGTTAAGTCGATGAAAGGGGTCGACGGTAAAAAAAAAATCAGGCAATATTCGAGCCACTAAATATTAAGTCACTGCCTCAACGGGTCTCCGAGCATTTCCGGCTTGTTTCAAAAGTCTTCGAGAATCGCAAGTTGGAGGGATGAGGTCGAACGGGTGACGACCAACGAGAGTTCAGGTCGAAGGGACTTCGAGGGGGGGCTCTCAAGCCGTGAAGAGATCCGGGGCCAAAGAAACTGTGCGAAATTACCGGGTTTCTCCCCGTCATAAATCTCGGAAGGTTCTCGTAAAAGCGTGGCTGACATGTGTGCCGCTGCTGGGCGCCGTTGTCGTGTACTATGCCGCGTTACACGGTTCCACTCCTTTTAACTTTTAGCACGAGCTATTTTCTTGCTCGTTGTACTTGGCCGAAGTACTCATTCCTCAAGATTTTTTTTCCGCGGTAAGAAGACGTTCACGCTCGTTTGCGAAAAAGTATCTTTGGACTTTGACGGAAATGTCGACCGAGCGTTAAACTAAAGAACTGTTTCCAAATCGGTCATCGATAAAACGAAAAGAAATAAAAAATAACCAAGTACCAAAAAACGTCTTTTCGTCTATCCGAAGGCGGATTTTTTAAAACTATTTTCGATCAATTTTTTTGCCTGCGACTTTTATCTTCGAACGGTAGATAAACTATGGTACATTTGTACTCTGCGTCGAAGATAAGCTCTCTTGTATACACGACTTATCCGGTACGTTCTAGCTGGATTCCGTGCATCGCACAGATGTCTTATCCCCTACAATGGAGTATTCTGCGCTAAGTATAAGTATCTTTGTATATAGCGCATATATATATATCTCAGATGCGAAACGTAGTAGCAGAGTATGAGAATTGTATAGTATGAATAGTAGGACGGAATGGAAAAGATCTTCTCGCTGAGAAGCTCAGAGAGTTCGGTACTGCAGTTCAGTTCCAACGGGACGGAAGAGAGCTTCCGGAAAATGTTACATCGTAAGCTTCGGTCTATATAACTTGAATGTAAGAACTATATATAAGAAGAGATAGCCCAGTTCACAAAGTGCGTACCCGGGTCACGAGCTAAGGTCGTTACATGGACTCTTTTTTTTTCTTCATACGATCCGAGAAATATTTTATACCCCATATAATCTTGTATCCTAGAAGCATCACGCGCCCGCTGAAATCCCCCACATGCCTTTCACAGCATTGAACAAAAAAGTATTGCCATAATAGCTCTTCCTCTTGACGCGAAGGGCTCCGTGAGGCGTTTTTTTTTTTCGGTTAAGGTAAATATCAGCAACTAGGTCACAGCACTTCGACGCGGTCAATAGCGAAGAAAAGATGAATTGAAAAATACTGTCAAATACATCCCTTAAATGGAATTCATAGAAAGTCGCCGAAAACAAAGAGAAATTAGAAAGATTCTGTCCAGAAATTTAAAAAGCATTACAAATTATCCTTCATCGAAAAAAAAATTTGATAATATCGGAACGGGTAAAAAAATCTATAAACTGAAAGAGTAAATGATTGTCACTGTACCGATAATTAAACCCTCGAATTGTATGGATTTGCCGGGGAGGTAATGTCATTATTTCGTTCAAGTGGATCGAGTCCGATATTCAATTATGTATATGAATTTTATGAGGTGATTCAAATAAACTCGCGAGATGTGTGCCCATAGCGTTAAGCGCCATTGGGATCTCTGCCTCGATAAACGCGCGAGCGTGGGATACAATAGCGGATGCGCGTTCGGCGCATCGTTATTGTGCATACACGAGTGCGCGCTCGGTATACGAAAGCGCTACCGAGCAATGGTATTATACGTGCGTATAGCTACGGTATGGAGAATAGCGCTGAAGATGCTTATTATTCATAGAGCGTTGCCGCATAGCCCAGTGGAACGGTAAAGAGATATGCAACTGACCCACGTAACCCTCGTGCAACGAGAAGAACCCTTTCCGACCGCCGGAAAAGCCCTCTTCGCCTCTTCACGTTCCGATTGTCCCCGCACGTGCTGGAACTTTCCATCCAAGATTTTTCACCAGACGAATTTTCGGCTCGATACGTGTGTGTGCATGTGCGTCTCCTCGGACATCTCGTTTATTCCATCCTAAACTACCTTTTTTTTTCTATCGTCTCTTCTCGACTGTTAGCACGCCCCAGACCCTCGCGCCGCCAAGACTCGCGCAGCTGCCGAGTTCTGCTCGAGGTGAAAGCCTCGCTCGAACCATTACTCGGCGAACACATGCGGAAACTCCGTTCTATGTGTCTCTACCTCTAACTCTCTCTCTCTCTCTTTCTCTTCTCATGGACGAATTTTAGCCCATTGTTTTTACAAATTCCCTCCCGTCCGCGTTTTCGGGCTTAGCCGTTACCGAACACCGAGCGCAGCCGTGCAGCACGTTTAAAAAGTTATTTATACGGCATTTAACTTCGCGCGACCTCTTCTCCCTCTCGGCTACCTTACAAAAACGAAAAAAAACGAAAATAAAAATAAATAAAACGACCCGAATGGCGTTTAACTCTCAACGTGCGCGTACCCAGGGATATATTAATCACGAACGCATATAGGTAGAGATATACGACACCGTAGAAATGCAAATCATGAAAGAGCCGAGAATTCACCATTGTTTTACGGATTATACGCATATCCATGGTTTATGCAGGATTTTTCTTTAGTATAATGAAATAAATGGACAATACAGGAACTGTGTATTGTCTAATAGTTGAAATTATTTATTGTAATAGGCATCTATCTTTTGGAGGTTTTTTTTTTCTATTTCATTGCATTTTCGACAAATTTTCTCTCGGCAATTATCGGCCTTTTAAGTGTTTATCGAATTTTCAAGCGCGCGAGTACCGATATTGGATATTAAAATACCAGGAATAACTTCATCCTTTTTCCTTGAAGCGATAATGTTCGATAACAGTATGCATTATTAAAAGTCAAGACGGAATTTCATTGCATGAAACATTTTCAATAAGTTCGGAAAGCGGTGTTTACGAATTTCGAAAAGAAATAACAATTTGTAGCCACACGATTTTTTCGGTTACAAAAGAACAAAAATCATTGTAAACGTTCGTACACCAATCGACAAAAAAGTTATCTTGTTTTTGCGAAATGCATACCGAAATGTTTTTTTTTTTTCGTTTATACATTCGAGAACAGATTTTAAATCGAAACGAGTGAACGAAACAACGATATATTTATCCAAGAATATCCCGAAAACAGTTTCACCGAGCCATTAATTCCGGATGAATAAAAATACGTTCGGCATATAGAAGTGGAAAAAAAAGAAAGAAAGAATATAGCAAAATCGTTGAAATCGGTAGAAATCTGTTCTATGGTTGTGAGTTGAGTTGATAGAGAATTTCTCTTTTGGTTTATACTTTTTGGAAGAGAGTCGAGGCAAGCCAACAAGACAAAGGATATTTATGCATGAATCCCGCGTGGCGCGCACATACATAGTGAACATTAAAGCGTAGAGGGGCACAGGCAATGGACGAGTTGCATTTTGCTGCAGGTGCTCCTGTCTCTGAAAAAAAAAACCCAAAAAAAAAACCAAAAACGAAGCCCGTACTTTATGCAGAGAGAAAGAACAAACGGGATATCGCTATCGTGATCCTCTCTCGATTCCCCGGCACGTCACGGCCATTTCGTTCGAAATTTGACTAACAGAGGCTACGAAACTCTGTGTTGTCACTCGTCGACGAGCAAATATATTCTCATAGTTACGCGGAAACGGAATTACAGCTGACGTTATCCTATACTCTACGGTGACACATATCGACGACCACTGGCGAAATATATATGGGACGCGACGCTCGTATTTCGATGCTTTGCGCAATACCTATCGACTCGTACCACCCCGAACGAAAACTCCATCGACTCCCAAACAATGCCGTTGCGCAAGATGAATAGAGTTAAAAAAAAATGTATAAAAATTTAAAAACTCCGGACTGAAGGAGAGTAATGAAAAAAAAAATTACCAAATAAGAATAGTAAAACAACGAAAATTGTATTGACAAATACAGTGAAATAACAATAAATTATTCACATCAATCGTCGAAATATTTCCGGACTCCATTGCGGAGATATTGCCTGACTACAATATGTAAATAATTATTCGTTATTTAAATTTTTTAAATTTTATCCTTACTGGTTTTATCTTGAACAACTATTTTTGGAATATCCAAACAGACTCCGCAACTTAACTAATCCATGGATTTACGCCCACTTTTTTCGACCTTCTCGTGCGAAAATAAAATATTGCTGTGTCAATTTTCTTTTTTTTGCTCGTGCATCGAGCGGATGAACGGGCGAGTTGTCTATTCTTTTTTCCCCCCGGGAATACAGAGACCCGCCAGCGAATCAAAATGAAAGCACGTAGAATCATAAACTTTCGTAATCCAACTATTTTTATACTTCGACGTATGAACGGTACTTTTTTATGTTTACTCTGGAAACCGTGTAGTTCATTAGCGAATTTTTCGACAAGCGCGGCGTATACGAGAGAACAAATTTTCTGCATCGTGAAGTAAAAAAAATAGCAAGGGATAGATTAACGAATGCTCAAAAAAAAAACAAGTGTTTGCCGCTGTAGTTCGTGTTGGTACATGCAAATAATGATAATAAAACGTCGTTAACTTCTAACCGGTGAATACTGTATTGAAACATGGTCTTTTTGCCCTTTTTTAAAATTTAAATCGAGAAACATGACGAGTGCAAGTGCGTTACTGCATTACGGTCGCGCTGCGGTCGAGAGCCTGACACAGCCTCGTGTAGCTTCCGGTACTGTAGTGCTTCGCCGACTCCTTCGCGGTAACTGTACAAGCTTGTAATGGAAAATGAGCGAGAAATTAAGCGTGCTTCCCACTCGCCGAGTTTCGTGCATGGATGTAAACGAAAATCGCCCATCTCGACGACTCGAACCACAGTAGTGCACCAAACGACCGAACGAACATAAACGATATGTGTAAAAAACGCAGACCTTTGAAAATAATGAACTTAGTTCACTGTCGGCATTTATCGAACCCCTGTAACAAGTACGCGTTGCATACGCCGTACCGCGTCTCGAATAACGGTCACCGTACAACTTTTCGTCATAATACAGACCGACGATAAAAAGAGGCAATAAACAAAAAAGTTTTCCACATCGTTTGACCGCAATTATATCGTGCGGAAAATTATTCCATCGAATTTTTCTCACCCGCATGCTAACCGGGGAGCCCGCTATGCGCGTTAGCGTTTGACGTACTCCCCGGTTCCGCCCACTGTCCCGACCTCGAAAGCTACCGAAGCTTTTTACTGAGGGGAAAAAAAAACCGCAAACGACGCACGATGGAAAGAGAGAGGCGGTATCGTACGTGTCGGCGGTCTCGCCTAAAACCGCATTTTATTACTACACATTGTGTTTTTATCGAGGGTATCGGAGAAGAGAGCGAGAGTGAGGTCTGAGCTGCGGAGAAAAACACCCGTAGAGAGCTGCGATCCTATCGATAAATCATCAAAACGTTCGACGGATCGTTGAACGCATCGGTGCGAAGATAGAGAACAGAAAAAAAAAGAAATATAGATAAATCGAAAAATACCGAGATTAAATTTTTTGTTCGTCGAACGAGATTGCAATAACAAAAAAGTTTGCACCCTGAGGACAAATGTTTAGTCGAAAGTTATGCTGATTTCAGGTTCATTCCGTATACCACGTACTGTCGTCTGTTCGATTTAAGAAATGTTCAGTTGTACAGAGCTTGAAAATATGTTGAAAAATGTCCCGATTTGGTTGAATGAGCTCTTTTTACAAATATATTAGTATGTGGAACCGAATGATATCGCGCATAATAGTGCGAATTCGATTAAGTTCAAGAAATTGTCTTGAAGACCAAATAAGTTGTTCGCACAAGCGGTTGACTGGACTAGTGTTTAGTTATTTCAAAGGCTACTTTAGTCCGAAAGATTCATATTCCTACCTCAACTAACTGAACTACCTTGTTTAAGAGGAGATTGCAAATACTCTATGTTTATGCTATTTGCTACCATTGGTTCAAATTATTTGTTAATGTGAAGTGAACGTTTAGTTTAATTGGATGTACCGCACAAATCTCCTTGAAACTGCTCTGTTTGTTGAATGTTTCTACATTCAATTGTAATGCGATGTTAAATAAACGACTCTTTATTTGATTTAACATCACATTGCATACCTCATCCGAACGATTACTATTCGGCAAAATCAAATAGGTATCGGAAAATTTAATTAAATGACGCATCAAACGACGAATTTAATTAAATCTCATTCTGTTGATAATAGATATGCTCGAAGGTCCAAATACATATTTGGCGAAAATACTTAATCCATTCGAAACCGCTGAACATCGAATCGCCGCTGTGTTTACCGTTTATCGTCACGTGCCCTTTCGCATTTTGGCAAATCAACAATGCTATTGTTCAAATAACATATAGATTCAGTTGAACGCATTGACCCGGGCTATTCAGTTGACTCAAACGATTTTTTCTGCAGTCCACTAAATTCTTTTTCTCAGTGTAAATGCCTGGGGCGTACTCTCATTCGTATGTATACCCCTTTTTAGCGTAGCGATGCAAAAGTAGAGCCTTTGAAGAATCCTGTTCATCATCCGCGATACACCTTGTGAGAAATTGTTATCCACGTAGTCGTACACCTAACAGACTACCCTCGTGAAAATAGAGAATAAGTTGAGGCAAGGGGAGACAGAGCAAGGGCAGTTCTTCTTAGTGAACGTGAAAAGACTTTAGCCGCGCGTTCTTTCGTGTGGATGCCCCCGGGCGAAGCGACATACATAAACGAGACAGACGAGAAGGAACGTCTGTTCCGCCTTGATCCTCCGAGTTCTCATTTTTCATCTTTAGCCAAGACCAAGTACATTTTCCGCTTTTAGTCTCCTCTAAGCCCTGCTGCAGGACAGTGGTGAACCGAGAGCCGTTGCAAAACTTAGCGTCGACTACGCGTTCGTATTTTCGAATAAATGAAGTACAATACCCGATGATTTTCGCCTAGAAAAGCCCGACGGAGGAGTCCGGAGGACCGGAAACGGGTGAGGAGAGGCGGGAGGTAGACCATTAACAAGAATATGGTCTGCTAACGGTGTCCCTGGCGCCTTGTGCGTTCGAGCTTTCTCACTCGCGTTCTCGCACTACGATGTCCTGAATTACGGAGAATACAGCGCGCTGTACCTCGAGAAGAGGGCATAAGAGACAGAGAGATAATTATACGAGGTAGCAAGTACACGGGATGAGCGAACCGGGACAGGATTAAAGGCTAGTTGGAACGTAATGAACGAGAGAATTCGCACAATGCGTCCGCAAGCTTTCATGTTAACGTGATAAATGAAAAATAGAGGCGTAGGAATAGTTGACGACGCGCGAGACTCGACGAAAGAACGGCAGTTTTAAATAACCGGGCATGTATGTTAACTGAGATGGTCCAAGTTACATCACGAGCGTGGAGAGCTTGCGATAAAAATGATATTAAAGTATAATGTTTTTTTAACGAACAGCTTTATTATCGGCGTACGGTATTAGCAAGGTTGAATGCACTTTTCGCGACAATCTAGATCGGGGCGCTGTCATAAGACCGAACGGTCACAAGCCCGAACGGACACAAGCCCGAACGGTCACAAGCCCGAACGGACATAAGCCCGAACTGTCACGAGCCCGAACGGACATATGCCCGAAAGGTCATAAGACCGAACGGTCACAAGCCCGAACGGACACAAGCCCGAACGGACACAAGCCCGAACGGTCACAAGCCCGAACGGACACAAGACCGAACGGACATAAGCCCGAACGGACACAAGACCGAACGGACATAAGCCCGAACGGTCACAAAACCGAACGGACACAAGCCCGAACGGTCACAAGCCCGAACGGACATAAGCCCGAACGGTCACAAGACCGAACGGACACAAGCCCGAACGGTCACAAGCCCGAACGGACACAAGCCCGAAAGGACACAAGCCCGAACGGTCACAAGCCCGAACGGTCACAAGCCCGAACGGACACAAGCCCGAAAGGACACAAGCCCGAACGATCGAAAACCCGAATAGTTATGATCCAAAATAACCACAATCTCGAACGATAATAAACTGTATATTTTTCTTTTTAACGCGACGATGACGATATACCAATTAGATGGACGATCGAACGATGCGGAACATTGCATAGCCATCAAATATATTAAAGGGTATTATATATATATAAAGGGTATCAAATATATTAAAGGGTATATAAACAACAATCGGTGCTCGAGCGTCTCTGCTTAATCCGTCGTAAGACCTCGACAAGTCACCAATCGGATGAACCCTCTCCCAGACGCTCCAGAAATTCAACGGCCTTGTTGTAGTCCGCTTCGCTTAGCGTCGCAATGGCTCCGACTTCGGCTGCGGCTTCAGCCCCGACTTGGACTTTTCGAGTTTGTTTGCCCGCCGAGCTGAGGGACCGTACCATTGACCATTGCAGTTCTTTTCCCGCTGGGCGTCAAGGGAATTTTCAAAAGCCCACCGACCATGAATGCAAAGGATTTCGTGGGGGAGTCAATAAAAATACAAAATAAAGCACACTCAAGCAACTGAGTGAACTCGCATGTGTAACGTGAGATAGATTTTTTTTATCGTGAATGCCCAATGTTTGATTTACAGGGATTCGTGAGTTTGAAGTCAGCAATTTTCACGACTAATAGAAAACATTTCGTCCGAATATATACCGCGAATAATAAATTGTAAGCTAAATCGTCAAAAGTACGCAGCAGTTCCTGAACAAGAAAAATACTGCTTGAAGTACACTCAGTGAACCGAGCCGGAAGATCGAAAATTCCACTAGACGAGATGCGATTTATTTGACGAAACGTTGAAGTTTTTATTCAAGTAAAGTGTGACTTCAATCTCTTCGTATTTTACGTTTAATCGCGACTATTTGAACAGAATATTTATTGTTAAAATCGAATGGAATGTTCTCTTGGCTTTTTTTTAAATCTCGGCAGTAGAAAAGGCCAATCAACGTCAATATCGAAAGGCTGTTTATAGATTTAAAAAATCCGTATCGCATCGATATTCCGTCCGATCGCTTAACAATGTGTGGACAGCGTGAGGATGTTTTCAACGTGTCGCATTGCCGGAACGTCCGTGCGTCGAATAATCGTGTAAAACGGTTGAAGCACATCGTAAGACCTCGACAAGTCACCAATCGGATGAATCCTCTTCCAGACGCTCCAGAAATTCAACGGCCTCGTTGTAGTCCGCTTCGCTTAGCGTCGCAATGGGTCCGACTTCGGCTGCGGCTTCAGCCCCGACTTGGACGTCGGCGTCTCCCTGTCGCTGTTCGTCCAGAACCTCGTCACCTGATTCTTCTTCAGGTTCTAAACGGGATAAACAGGGATTTGGTGTCGAACAAGATGATAATGGATTGTGGAGGGAACGAGGAGGGAAGATGTACAAATATCGAATATGAAACTCTCTCGGTCATTCCCCCCACTTGGTCACACGTTCATTTTTTTATTTACTCGTACTTTCACTTTCTTTTTCATCTTCTCATGTGCCCGCGCGTTCATCCTCTCATGCCCTCGATCGATCATCCTCGCATGCCCTCGCTCGTTCATTATTCATTCCCTCGTATGGTCATTCTCTTATTCTCTCGCACTTTCACTCTTTCGTACATCCTCTCATTTGTTCGCACGTTTACTGTTCTATTCGCTCGCTTGTTTATTCTCTCGTATGCTCGCGCGTCCATTCTCTCATTCGCTCTCGGGTTCACTTTCTCATTCACGCGCTCATTCATTCTCTTATTCGTTCGCTCATTCATTCTCTCCTTTGCTCGCACATTTATTGTCTCATTTGCTCGCTCGTTCATCCTCCCATTTGCTCGCTTGTTCATACTTTCATTCGCGCGCTCGTTCATTCTTTCATTCGCGCGCACGTTCATCCTCCCATTTGCTCGCTCGTTCATTCTTTCATTCGTGCGCTCGTTCATTCTTTCATTCGCGCGCTCGTTCATTCTTTCATTCGCGCGCACGTTCATTCTTTCATCCGCGCGCACGTTCATTTATTTATTCGCAAGCACGTTTATTCTCTCATTCGCTCTCGCGTTCATTTTCTCATTCATGCGCTCGTTCATCCACTCATTCACCCTCTCATTTGCTTGATCCACCATTTTTTTACCGTCAACGTCGGCTTCGGGTTCGATAGTTTCGGGGACCACGAACTCCAAATCCCTTCTGAACTGGCCGACGAAATGGCTCGCGTTCACCAAAAATTCTCGCGGCGTAATTTTCCCTGCTTCCAACTGACCCCAAGTCCGCTGCAGCTTTTTCTCGTCGAGAATCGATTTAAGTTTTCGTATGCGCGTGACCTGTTTGCCTTGTGCAAGTGTAAGGAGCCCACTGTGCGCGATCGCGACAACGTCCGCCAAATGTTCTATATTACATTGAACGGTTGTAATCATGGACACGCGCATCTATACACAAATGCGTCTATGCGCATTCAACGCTTACTTGTCCAAACCCAAATTTGGGGATGCGTTGCCATCTTGTCGAGTAGCATTTTGTGGTACGACTCGATGGCATTATTCGTGCGTCGCAGTCGACCGAACACGCTCACGACGTCGGGCGTTACTCTTTGGAGCCACTGCTGTCGGTAGTACTCGAAGTACGGTTGGTAAGCGGCTTCAACGTCGAGAGGAACGCTTCGCGTTATAAAATCGAAAGCGTTCGGGATATTTTCCGACGGCAAAAGGGCGAGAGCCATAAGTTGGCGCAATACTAGCTCTCCTCCAGCGTTTCCGTTTATCGCGGTTAGGAGGCCAGTTTGCTGAGCTCGTCGATATAGGGCCTAGATACGATTAATTTACAATATTTATTCAATCTGCATTACTATGGAGATATGAAGTTAAGTTTCGTACAAGTTTGTTAAAATTGAGAGAGGATTGCACATACTTCTCGACTGTATAAAAGTCTTCAAAAAACCATGCATATTAAATGCACTGGAAATATTAATTTTGCACAATAATAATTTCAAAACGTTATTAACAAATTGATGAAAACAAATTTCGCGGCAACTCAACTTTTTCTTTTATTGCAAATGCTCCGTTTATGTTTCTGAATACGTAGGAATTTTTTAAGATTGTTTAATTCACTTTGAATTTTATAATTTTCCACAGATATTTCAAAAAAAAAATCAAAATAAATTTAGAAATATGGTAAAAATGCATGCGCGTTCAGCAAAATGAACAAATCATTATCATCGGAAGAAAAATGTAGATTGCGGGGAAATGTGGTTAACAAGTTTTCTAAAATTAATTAGTTAATAACATTCTAGAATTACTACTACATAAAAATAATCTTTTTAGTGCCTTTGATAAGCACGATTTTTTTCAGATTTTTATCCCATAAAATGATGTTCGCAATTCTCTCTCAATTTTCGCAAACTAATGCGAAATGAACACTATGCGCAAGGACTATCGTGAATGCAGTACGGTATATTATAAATGTGATAAATTACTTGGCAGTAATGGAAATAACATCCGTGGATCTGAGCTTCGGGAAAGGTTTCTCGCAAAACGTTTTGTAACGCGGGCTCAAAATCGGTTATGACGTGTTCCGGCCGAAATTGCGGGAAACTTTCTTTGAATTTTCGCAGTACGACCGTATACGCGTCCGACGTCTTACTGCCCATGAGAGCCCATACGATGGGAATAGCCTAAAGGAGAAAACGATTGTTGTTTTTTTTTATTCCAATGAAATCAAATCCCCATAAATCTACAATTCATCGTACGTGGTCATATTTCACCGCCATGATGGTCAATAATTGATACGACCCCGCTAATTGGGGCACAACTTTATAAGTTGCGTCGACCAATAATTCGCGCGTGTCGCTCGCCAAGCCCACGAATTCCGGATTCCACAAAACGACGCACTCTTTGTTCCTTCCAGCGTTTTGCCGCCTCTGGATGCACTCCAATAATATCGCCGATACAACGCCGCGATCGTACTTAATGTACCCGGCCCACTCGTCGTCGCTCATCGTTTCCCCGAATTCACGAAGCGTTTGTGGCATCGGGGGCTGGAACTTTCGGCGCCATCGGCGCATACTACGCTCGACCTCGGGATAGGGCACTTCGACAGCCGCGTCGGGATGGCTACGATTCATCATTAGATAAATTATGGTGGTTTATTATAATTATTTGATTGAAAGGAAAAAAATTTACGCCACTGCGGCACGGATAGGGAGATTTTCTTTACTTTGTGAAGTAAAATTGTGTATGATACTCGGCGGAAACATATTTTTTCAGCTCGTGTGATTGTAGCGCCCACCTTCGGCTCGTGCTGCAAACTCACACTCGCGAGAAAATAGTTTTCCCGTCCTCGTGTCGTAACATACTATACGATTGAGTTCAATTCTTAATAATAATCTCGATAGACAAAGCTTTAACGCACTTGGGCCGAACTTCGTTATATATATCTTTAGGTCGACCCATCGTCTGCTCGGTTCTCTCGATAAGGTCGACTCGATGATTTTTTTTCGCTTCCGCTGTCTCGTAGCTAGCATGATTGTGCCCATGTGAAAGGGTGAATCGACCGTTTGCGTTGCGAATACCGCGACCCTTACACCCTCCTTTTTTTTTTAAACTGCACGAGAGATATCTGGGAATGGAATAAGGATGCAGTAGGGAATTGAAATTTAAAAAATCGTAATAAATAACGATAAAGCAAACTTATAAATTTAAATCTTTTTAGTTTTCTCCAATTAAAAAGGAAATAAGGCAATGCACACCTTTAGTACCTTCAGTATTTTTAGTGTTCTTTAATAATAAAAAATAAATAAATACAATGATGTCCCGTTTTGTTGTATGAACAAAAATATAAATTTAAAGTACGGAGATTTTTTCAACTACAAATAAATATAATTTTACAATTTCTTAACTTCAAGCAAGGGAGTACGGGAGAAAGGGAGGAGGCGCGAGGGTGAGAAAACGAGAAAGAGATTGGCCGCGAGGGTGAGAAAATTAGAGGGCGAGAGAGCGGTAGGGAGCGCGAATGAAAGGAAGATGGGGCGCGAGAGAACGAGAGAACGAGTGAGCGAGAGAGCGAGAGAGCGAGAGAGCGAGAGAGCGAGAGAGCGAGAGAGCGAGAGAGCGAGAGAGCGAGAGAGCGAGAGAGCGAGAGAGCGAGAGAGCGAGAGAGCGAGAGAGCGAGAGAGCGAGAGAGCGAGAGAGCGAGAGAGCGAGAGAGCGAGAGAGCGAGAGAGCGAGAGAGCGAGAGAGCGAGAGAGCGAGAGCGCGAGAGAGCGAGAGAGCGAGAGGGCGAGAGAGCGAGAGAGCGAGAGAGCGAGAGGGCGAAAGAGCAAGAGAACGAGAGGTCGAAGGACGAGAGAGCGAGAGAATGAGAGGACGAAGCACGAGAGAGAGAGCGAGAGAGCGAGAGAGCGAGACAGCGAGACAGCGAGAGAGTAAGAGAGCGAGAGGGCGAGAGAACGAGAGAGTGAGAGGGCGAAAGAGCAAGAGAACGAGAGGGCGAAGGACGAGAGAGCGAGAGAATGAGAGGACGAAGCACGAGAGAGAGAGCGAGAGAGCGAGAGAGCGAGACAGCGAGACAGCGAGAGAGTAAGAGAGCGAGAGGGCGAGAGAACGAGAGGGCGAAGGGCGAGGGAACGAGAGAGTGAGAGGGCGAAAGAGCAAGAGAACGAGAGGGCGAAGGACGAGAGAGCGAGAGAATGAGAGGACGAAGCACGAGAGAGAGCGAGAGAACGAGAGAGCAAAGGACGAGAGGGCGAGAAGGCGAGTAGGCGGAAGGGCGAGAAAGAAACAGATCGACGGGGCGAAGAGGCTAGACGACTCGAGAGCACGAGAGAGCGAGAATCGTAATAATGTAATAAAGCTGAAATATCTATTTTTTTACTTACACCGTTCCGTCATTGCCGGTTTTTTCCTTAAAATATGTGTACCCGTCCACAATATTCTCGTTGATCCCTCGATACCGTCCCTTTATTACGCGATTTCTTCGTCGCTCGTTTTCGTCCGCCATCGTTTGTCGCTCGCAAAGAACTGATATTTCTCCACGTAACTATACGAAACAAACTACACGCAGCTCACCGATCCTCAATTGTTTTTTCCGCGAGTTAACGTACAACATTCGCGACGCATCAGTTGCCCAGTAATTGACCGTTCGGTTTTATGACCGTTCGAGCTTATGTCCGTTCGGGCTTGTGTCCGTTCGAACTTGTGTCCGTTCGGTCTTGTGACCGTTCGGGCTTATGTCCGTTCGAGCTTGTGTCCGTTCGGTCTTGTGACCGTTCGGGCTTATGTCCGTTCGGGCTTGTGTCCGTTCGGTCTTGTGACCGTTCGGGCTTATGTCCGTTCGGTCTTGTGTCCGTTCGGGCTTATGTCCGTTCGGTCTTGTGTCCTTTCGGGCTTGTGACCGTTCGGGCTTGTGTCCGTTCGGTCTTGTGACCGTTCGGGCTTGTGTCCGTTCGGTCTTGTGACCGTTCGGGCTTGTGTCCGTTCGGGCTTATGTCCGTTCGGGCTTATGTCCGTTCGGGCTTATGTCCATTCGGGCTTATGACCGTTCGGGCTTATGACAGCGCCCCATCTAGATCAAGCGTTGCGAAAGTCGCGAAGTTGCGGAATAGCTCATTAAATCGTTAAAAGTTGGAAATGAAAAAAAAAAAAAAAAAAAAAACAATAATTCCTACCGGACCCGACAGATTTTGACGTTGAAATATGTTCGTCAATTATACATCCCCCGGGGCAACGGGTACGGTCGACAAAATTTTTATGCCACGCGATACTTCCAATTGAATTTTTAATCACGAAAAAAAAAGCAAACGAACCCCGAAATACAGTGTGTCGCAGGTGTGAACTTTCGGAACGAAGTGAAGAAACGAACGAAGAAAAAAAAAAAAAAAAAAAACAGGTGATACACACCTTAATCGAGAAACCAGATGACGAGGCAGCTCAGCGTGATTGGTTCAGACACCCGGGTATAGCACCGGCATAGAGAGAGGTATAAAGCTGTGTGCGGACATTGATCGGGCGCCGATTGAGTTGGACGACACGAGAGCCGTCGGGTAGTCTGACCACGTGCGTCCCAATCAGGACACAACGAGCGTCTACTCGATCGATTCGCGTCGTTTCAGTCTACCACGAAAATTGTATCATATCCCACATTGTAGCGTCGAAAGAACATATTTTGATTAAAAAAAAAAAAAGGAAAACAAAATTGTGTTCTCCAGTCCATGTCTGTTCCCACCATTTTGTGAAAACGGTCACGTGATACCGTTAACGTGACACGTTATCGCAAAAAGTTTTCTTTGACTCGTTTCGTCGTCCTTGACGCTTTGTATGTGCAAGATGAGCTCTCGCGATTCAACCGCGGGTCTGGCACGACAGGGTTTGAAAAAAAGAACCATCGTCGCTGTATTCGCGGGAGCTTTTTTCCAACCACCATCAATGCCACGATTCAACCGCGGCATTTAGTAGGGTATGCGCGCGAAATATCACTTGACCTTAGAGTTCTTTTTTCCCGCACCCCCAAAGAGACTAATAACCTCCACGGGAATAAAGTCCCTTGAATCGTTCCGTTGGCGCACGGTATCTCGATGCCATTACGTTTTTTGCTCTCGTCTGATTTACGGAAAATCTCGTTGAAGCGTTGGAAAAATTTGTCTAATTTTATTTATTTCTCTAATGCACCAGTTTTATTTTTTGGATGCTTCGCGACCGTGTTCCGTTACGATATGACTATGGTTTTTCTTCGTGCGGTAACACACACAGTTTCCACGAAGATAGGTGCATCGTTACCGGGCTTAGTCTTTATCACGCCAGCTTGATACGAGCGCGCGGTGGAGAACACCCCCGCAGCTCCGCGCTACCGTTTGCGCGGCTAGAGAGTTTGAGAGCCGTTGTTGAAGCTAGGCTCTCACAGTCAGGATTAACGACGTGCGACTCCCGACCGCGCCAAAACTGATCTCCCTCTCGGTGTGCACGTTTGGAGGGGTGTTTGTGAGCTGGTAACGACGGCTTTGAGGTTTTTCCGCGACCTACGCGGAGAGCAACGCCGAGCAACCGAGCGACGTCGGGCTTCAAAAGCTCATGGCCCGCGACGGTTCACTGCGCTACCGCCAAGACCGAATCGCAAGCTCGAAACACACACTACGTATAACATACACATCGTAGATTGTAGTACATAACGTCAATAAGCCACGAACCGCAAGCTCTAAAATGTTACGAGCCATATCAAGTTATCGTGGCAAAGTTTCGCGCACACGGCCAATAACCCGCGCAATTTTTCCAGACAATTTTACCTCGCAATTCTTGTCGAGGTTTAGAAATTTGTTGATCCTTCCGCCCCGAAAGCGTTACGTTAACTTTTATCGCCTAGATCACGGTCAAATATTGATCTTCGTGGCACATATTTTGACATGAAGCAATAACGGATCTATATTAGAAATGTGAGGGATTAAAGCATCCGTCATTTGTGAAATTAACAGCAACGGACAAGGAAACTAACAGACTTGTAATTAAGCCTAATTTTAAAATCATCGATGACCTCTTCGATGAAATACATCCACTCGGTTTTTCCAAAAAAAGCTGAAGATAAGAATCCTACGAGCGATCCATCGTTGCTCCGGCGTGCGGGCCCGAATTTAGACAAACCAGTCCAAATCTTTGATGTGAAAGTTGTGCCAAACTTAAAAACCTATTCACACTCGTCACACCAATAATTTGCAAAACCGCAGGCCTATAATTATAAGAATTAAAAAGCCGAGCATGGTAATTATTAATACTTTCTCAAACAAGGGCTCATAATAAATTTGATGATATTTGACTAATTTTAGGTCCGTTTTTTTAGACTCCAAAAGAAACCACCTGTATCTGGAGAAGGACCTGGCGGTAAACTTTCATCCAGAATTTTTCTTTTAAAAATAGAATAGAGAAGACGTTCTCGTCAATTTGTCTTGTATTTTTTTCAATCACTTTTTTTTCCAGCAAGCAGTTTGTGAGAGAAGCCATTGACGTCGTTCGGGGAATACTTTCCTCGTAGACGAAACGTACAAAGCGAAACATTCTTTTATAGATATTCGATACGAATATTCGTTGTATAAAAAGTGTGGAAGTGGGAAGAAGCAAGTGTATATCATTTCAATCGACGAACGTAGATTCTCTCGAAGCTCGATCGGATTTGATTTACCGCAAAACACCACGAGCAGTTTATTGTTTCACCGAGTCTATTTGAAGCGATTTCGTCGAGGGTAGAATTCGGCTAACCGACTATTGGTAAGCCAAAGCCGATTATTTTATTTGTCCTCTCTTTGATTGTCTCGGTTCGTTTGTTCGTTTTACTTTTTTCGTTTTTTTTTTCGCTAGAACGAGAAGAGAAGATAGAGTGAATGAGTAAAGTCCGAAACGAGGTTGGTTGAAAATTGTATGCGAAGAGGTTGATATCGCCGACTCTCCCGTTCGACGTTCGGAAAGTCTCGGCGATATAGACGAGAGATATAGAAAGAGAATGCTCCGAAACTCCGACTGGAACTCAATCGTACACGAGCGTACGTACACACAGAGCGAAGCGAGAAAGAGTGAAGAACATAAAAAAAAAGAAAGAAAAAGTAGAAAACAACGTTGGGAACTGCTGGAAAACCGAGACCGGGCTCCTTCTGTTTCTGGTACTTTGGTCCGAGGGAACGAGCTTCGGCGGTGGAAGAAAAAGAGAAAAAAACGCCGAGAGGAACGAGGGTTGCGCGCGGGAAGCGAAGAGAAAAACAAATGAAGATGTCAAGAGGAAAACAAGGCGAGTGCGGATAGCGTACGTAGCGTAATAAAAAAAAAAAGCTAGCCGCCCAGCAGTATGAGCAACAAGGTGAGCGTGTGAAAAAAACGCATAGGTCCGAGGGAGAGTGCGAAAGAAAGGAAAGAAACAAGTCGTAGAAGGTATAAACTTCGTACTTAGCTCTTGTGGATTTTGCCTGGAGTAGGAGGCGAGCCAGTAGTGTATATTTGCCTGAATTCATTATCCGGAACACAGGCTACAGATCCTCCCAGGAAACTGCAGCTTGGATATATTATATAGTCCGCGTTTGTTAGATAGAGTATATATTCTATCCTTGCGTTTGGTATATCGTGCAATGCTTTGGCATACACTGGATCGCGACTCTCTTGTAGCTACTGGCCAAAATTGTGTACCCGGTTTACTTGCGGAATTTCTGTGCGAATCGTTATTTATAGATGAAACTTTGGGTTCCCCAACCAAAACTATCCTTTAAATCTCCTGTCGCCCCTGTATATCTATGGATATTTATACGTGTCGGAGGACGCCCTTTTCTTCGGCAGGAGCAATAGGGATCGTCTCGTCCACCCCAGGGGGGATGTGAGCTTATATTCCACGAATGTTTCTTACTGGCAAGATTCCAAAACGCGTATCTATCACCTCATAAATTATCTCACCGGCATCTACGAGCCCCCTCTCGCCTCGACCCCCGTGCCCGCGTACCCACCTACCTTCTGTACTTCATGAATGATACTGGTAACCCTATACCATCTTCCTCGCGGAAGGGGATGAGTCTTCCAAGATGCCGTTATATGGCGCTGGCTCTATTACGCATATTATATATGCGCCATAACTATCGGCGAGGGGTTGGGAACGTATGGACTACGTGCTCAACGATGCCGCACGGATATTCACGATGAGAATATCTCCTACCGGTTACCTTGCGAAATTATGCACCAACGATGCCCTGAGTGGTGCTGGAAAACGATCTGATAGACGAGAGGCATATCCCAGCCCTCGTTCTTACTCGCCTCTCCCGAGACGCCACGATACGCTTTATTGCCGAGCGAAAATACACCGATTAAACTATCGGCTCGATGGACGTTGGCTTTTGCACAAGGCAATTTTTCCAAATTTACAAACTGCAACCAGCTCGCCGTATCGAATTGATACGCCAAAAATTATTAAATTCGCGAGTTAATTTATTCCGAAGCCGTACAGACGATTTTTGGAACACTGCTTTTCTCTATCGAAAAGCCGGTGCGAATAGCGAACTTCATAAATTCTGGAACACTCGAATAGGGGGCTTCGTGCATATTTACCATTAGCATATAGCTTGAGGAGTATGAGCCTTCGATGGAAAATACGTAACTCGAGGTTCACGCTTGGATATGCAACGTATACACGCGAAACTCTGTTTATAGTAGAAAAAGAAATAATGCAAATTACATTTACGCATCGCCTCCGCATTTTGTTTTAACGTCGTTTACGAAACTCCTCCACGAGAAAGTCACTTAACCCATTTTGGTTTCCTTTGTGAATAAAAAAAAGATATTACATTGGAAACCAAAATAAAAAATGGTCTGAGAAAAATGTCTATTATCAATTTCCCAAGATTTTATTGAACCATTTACGAAGTGAATTGCCGCAAGAAAGGTCCACAATGCTTGGGAGAGTAGTAAAGTCTTTTCAATCATTTATAATGAGGTGGCTAATGAATGATCGAAGCTTATAATCGATAAATGGCGCGGAACGGTAAAATTGCTCGTAAATTTCGGACACGAAGGGAAAGATTGCTCTTGACTCGCGAGTCTACGATCTTGGCGTTAGCCGCGAGGGGTTTCCTCAATGTTCTGAACTCTCTCTCTCTCTCTCTCAACAATCGTGAACAACTCAACGACTATACATGTATGCGAAAACGACGTGCGACTGTATATGCATACATATATACTCGCACATTCGTGTACAAAGTGGCTAGCCATTCTGGCTACAAAATTCGTCCAGAGTACTTTCGTCGGTCGAGTAATTCTATCTCGTTTCCGGCGATGATGTCGTCGTACTCTCGTCGTCTCGACAAAACCCGCCGAGAGGCTTCTGGCCGACGCTGCCGCTCTCACTCGTCCCCTCTGGCCCCTGGAAAAACGTGGTGCGCGAGGGTAGAGTAAGAGAGAGAAAGGCCAGGTCGTGGAAGCGGCGCCAACGCCCGGAAAACGACGCCGGACTTACCGAGACAGAAATTAATAACCCGAATACAATTGAGAAGTACCGCAGTGGGCTAGAAAGAATCTCTTCGCGACGCTCGGGAATATATTCCTTTTCTTTTTTTTCTTCTTGCATGATAACCCTCCCCGGCGAGGCCGAGGAAAAGTAGTTGGACGGGGGATGCTACCCTCGTAACCGACGAATAGGACAGAAGAGAGAAGTGGAAAACGCGCGGCCGGATGTAGATGCAACTTGCGCGTTTGTCGCTGCACGAGAAAACGTTTCTCGAGACGTTATAAAGTTATAATAGTGGGTACATAATATATATCTCTTGGCGATATTCCGAGGTAGGGCTTTGCGCCCAAAGAGAAATTCTCTCTCTCTCGCTTTCTCTCCTCTCCTCCCTCGACGATATAACTCTTTGCGGCGGGCAACACGCCACAGAGGGACTGTGTATTCACAGTGACATACACTCGGAGTTTCGTTACGAGAACGAGAGATACACAACAACGCGTGGCATCCCAGTTTTGCCAATTTCGCACGAATATCAAAGAAATTCGCGTCTGCCCGAAGAAACTATCTAATAAAAGTTCGATACGAACGATTCACGAGATGTAAATAAACATATCAATGGTGCATATTGAAAAAGATTTTTTTAATAACGTCAAAGTGGCATATTTTTTCCCTACAACGGGTATCGATTTCATTGGAAAATTTCCAAAAAAGAAAAAGTATTACTGAAATTCATGATTAGTTTTTGAAGTACATGAAAAATACATAGAAAACTATGGCCATACTCTGCAAACGCAAAATTGATTGGGTGTTCTGTTTTTTTTTCTGTTTCGACAGCACAGACGAAGCTGCTTTTCAGATATACAAACTTTCCGGGTAAAAAAAACTTCGCGCACGAAATAACTTCGACTAATGAAGATACTTTGGGAATCCGTTCGGCTCCGCCCTTCCAGTAGCATAATAATAACAATATAATTATAGTTAAATTACATCGTTGAACTTTCAAACTCCGCGAATATAAAATATCTGAAATTCAATTTTTAAATTAATATATATATATACATATTTATTTCTCTTTTAAACTCGGATCTTTGCTCTAATAAGAAACTCTTTGACCCGGAATTATTAATCGTTCGACGCCGAGAAACGATGCGTGAAAAGAACATATTTTGTAGTGCCCAATTACGCGAAGGCTTCGATGTTGACCTGTGGATATGTGTACTACCAGCTCAGTTTGTGTTTGTTAGTATGCGGATGCCCGAAGGGTTTATACTGCCAGGTTGTCGAGTAGCGGCCATACCGCTTGTTTCTCCTTGCCGCAGTCTCGTGATACATATGGAGCCAGCCGGCGAAGCTCTCTGGCTTGCTACCACAATTTCTTACATCGGTGTTACAAATAGCACGAGAATGTACGTATATACACATGTATGCATTGTAAGAGAGAAGGAAGAGTGGCGAACACACGTTGTGTCTCGGTTTTAGTGATTAGCCATATGCCAGAAGGCCGCTTTCGGTATTGCCTTCGTTACCAACGCCGGAGTGGTCGTACGATAATTTCGAGAGCATGAAACTTCGTAGCCCCCCCCCCCCCCTCCGGTACCCGTTCCTCGTACTCGCCCGGTATCCCGCGCGTTTAATATGAACGAGCAAAGTTTCGAGACATGCGGCGATCCGCGAGATTCTAACGCCGCGCGCCACTACTGAAATGGCCGAGGTAGACCCCTTCTCGGGGGCACATAAGCCCGACATCGGAGGGCCTCGATATTGGTCCATTCGTTCTTGTTCCAAATGGCCGGATATGTCGACGTAAAAGACACAGAGACACGGAGAATGTTATCTGGTCTTTCCCTTCCGTATTACGCGTTACGAATGTATAGACGGCAGTGGAAGGAGTCCGCGCAAAGGAGGGGTTGCAAAAAGTTGTGAGAGAAGCTCGGATGGGCAATATCAAAGAGATCGAATGGCTCTAACCCATGACCGATGGAGGAAGAAGAGCTTGACCTCATATCTAATATAGACGCTCTTGTCATCTCCCTGCCGACCTTTTCTCTCTCTCGAGAGAGAGATCGGACGCAATCGGAGAAAAAGTTTACAAGAACCAAATGATCCGACTCTTATTTATTCCTCTCGATTCGAACTTCCATTTTTCACCGTTGTTTCCGGACCAATAAAGCCATTGAATCGCCGTAATTAACCCATCGCCGAGGCATTGGAGAATAGCGAGGGTTTGATAAACAAAGCTTTTACCGAGTATGGAATATTAATTGGCACTTTGTGCGCTTGCGAGTCAAGCTTCTATACGAGAGAATTGGTGAATGGATTTGTCAGAATATTGACTAATAACAGCGCGAATACGAAATGAGCAATTGAGGGCTCATTCAACCTATTCTTTTGTGTATCCATCATTTTTGTCACCAATTTTTTTTTGTTTCGATCATAATTTGTACTGTTGAATAATCCAGAAAAATGGAATTGTGTCGATAAGCGATTTTATTTCCACAATTACCGATCCATTCGATCGAGTTGCCATTGACGATAGCCTCAAACATCGGATACTCCGGTCAATCGAGTATTCCCCAGCGAGGACATTCGTCGATGAATAAAATCGTCGACGAGCGTATAGAAACTTTTCGATAGATTGTCCGAAAAGATTATCGTTCAGCTGTTTAACGAAGCTGCGAGCGTCACTTTCGAACGCGCGGCGAGTCTTTCGCAATTCAACGACTGTGCACCGAAAGTTACATACCCGAAACAGTTCCACTGCATCTTCGGTCTTTTCTTTCTTGTCCATTTCTCCCACGGAGACTCAAACACCGAAAGTGTGTCTCGCTGCTCTACCAGTCGATTCTCACAGCCTCGTCTTCCGAGCACCCACGCGAACTTTTCGTTCTATTCTTTCGTTCCTTTTTTTTGTTCTTCTCATTCTTCTTCGCCTTCTCTATTTCCTTCCTCTCTTTCGTCCATTTCATTCTTTCTCACGATGCCGTGAAACTTGGAGCTCACGGAGCTCGCATACACTTCAATGGGGTGGGTGCGGGGAGGGAGGGGGGGCCCGTATAGACTTTCTACTAATTCTTTTTCTAACTCTTTAAGTGGATTCCTCGGATTCTAGGCTTGCCCCGTAAACGGGCACCAGGTGAATCTCAGATTTCCTTACTATTTTCAAACCCGATCCCTGCTTTCGCATACATCTCTTCACTTCGCCTCGCTGCGTTCTCCGGAATCGTCTCCTGAATCTATTATTTTTTATTTACTTCGTTCCCTTGCTTTTCTCCCGGCTTTGTAGTTTTCGTCGACTAAGGAGAAACGGATATCCCGCCCGAGGAAAGTCGCGATATCGATGGGCATCTATATCGAAGGGACGTATTTATTGTTTGCAAGATCGAGAAGCTCTCGACGGCAAAATCTTCGAAGCTTTATTACGAAACATCGGATATACTTGTGGTACATCCATAAAGATTGCCGAGATATGTCGATGGGACTCGAGCCACGAGTATATCCTTGTAAAGAAGATATTGCGGAAGGACCGTCGCGTATACTCGTACATACGGCGCAGCGCCGACCATTTATACCCACTTTCGAGAATAAACTTATCATGGTCATATATCAACATTGTGTAAACAAGTTGAATTTTGATCGACTACTGGCAGCATCGCGATGCAAACTCTTTGTGTTCGAATGTAAATTTGCATCGACTGTTCATATTTAAAAAATCGCATCGACGTTCGTTGTTTGTCGAAAAACAAAAAAAACTTCAGCGGAAACAGACCATATTTTCACGAGTGATATGACATTCGTGAAATTGCTCGACTTCATATATGCGTGATAATCTATCGTCCGAAATATCGGATCTCTGTTCGAAACTAATTGGCCCAGTTTTATAATGATTTAGCAACAGCGAAAAGTGCGATTACTCTAACGACGCTAATTGCTCGATCGTTCATTCGTCGATGTCGTTATACCTTTCATAACAAGAGTGCCGGTAATGATGTACAAATTTGAAATAACAGGTTGAGCGTACCAACCGCGAATTAAAGGCGCGTCCGAATTTGATGTTTGAAATTACGGCGGTGCCTCGAATTCAGTGATTTATTCTGTTGCACGCGTGTCGCCGGAGCGTCCCGCCCTGCGGATGAAAAGCGTTGAAACGAAAATTTTCCATTTCGACCCATGACCCACATATTTTTCACGCTCGCGCTGACTTTAATCATGTTTCCCGAGTAATAAATTATACATTTTTTTTATATTTTCGTTATTTTTTTTTCTCACCGAGTTCCGAGTCATGGGAACTTTGTAATAACGAGGTTACGAATTTTCCACCTGGCTATCGCCCGACTATAATTGAATATAACTTTTATTCAACTTTCCGCTTTGTCCGCGCGAGAAAAGCGTGCGAGCGATTTTAACGGAAGCGTATCATGAAGTTTTTGGTATAGTCGGTCTCGCCAAAGGCCGTATATACGTTGTATACATATGTATACTCGGGCTTTCCATGGCTCGCGTTTTTTCCGTCCATATTATAAAAATTCTTCCCTGCCGCCGCAACTGTTGTTAACTAATTTTCCCTTCACCCCTTCTACATTATTCTAAATCCCTTATAAGTTGCCGAGACTAATATTAACATTCCTCGCCTTAATATACAATATTAACCGGTCCGAATTTCAGGCCGAGGATAGGTAGGATAATCTGAGTCCCACCAAGATTTTTCCCTTTTAGTTACTCGGTCCCTCTGAGGGAGACTCAGAACATTTTTGGTTGAACAGTGTCCAATTAGAGGAGGGAGATATTGCATGCAAGAAGGAAGTTGCGCGAGCCAAAAAGGGACTTAAAGGCTCGATTCCTAGATTCTTATACACGGCGGCGCCGGCGCAATCTTTTTATACATACAGAGACAAATGTCTCTCTTAACTGATGTCTCTAATGTCTGTGTTATTTGTGGTACGAAGGGGCATGTAGAACGCTTCATCGAGCATATAATAATTCTATCATTCTGTCCGGTTGGAGTCTTTGGATGTATTCCGCCGATATCGGACTTTGCCGAGAGAGATCCCGTAATCCGTTGGCTTCTCCGTAACTGGCATCGACAATTTCTCGTCGAAACCGCAACTACTGGTTCCGACCGAGATCGACTTCGCGGATGTTCGTCGTACTTGTATTACCAACTACGGTCGCGAAGCATAGTTACGATATAGCGTATCGACGATAGCCAATATCTGAATCAATTAATCCACGAATGATTTGAACATCCGTTGTTACGGAGCTGCTATAATGATAAATACGATTCGAATGGTTTCTCATATTAATTATCATCGATTCGTCCGCATGCGCCGACTGTCGACACTTCGATATCCGAACGCAATTACTCGTCGCTCAATTATTTTCTTTATTATGGAATAATCGGCAAACATATTGTTACATTATGAATATTTATTATAAATATTCAATGAGGGTAATGGAATACTTAATTATTCATGACCGATGCTTGACCCGTCGGTTTGTGAATAATTTCGTTTGAAAAATTTATTTCGCCGATTTATCGAAGCGTTCGCGAATGCGTCATGTGCCAAAAAGGATCGCGAGGGTGGCAAAAGGCGCGGGTTACAGTTTTGAACCACCGGGGAGCAATTTGCTTCACGCAATAGCGGCGGAGAGCAGAGAGCAGCCAGGCAGTCGCAATAAACGGAGGCAATTTGTGCCCGATCGTGAATCAAATCGACGGTCGGGGAAATCGCGTACGTAAGCTACTTAAGTGTACATTCGATAGGCAGCCACGTGAACATGTTGGAGTTGATCTACGTTCGATATGGCATTATGGTGCGGGTGGTTATACACCAATAGGCATCGGGGCGTAACACCAAAATCCCCCATAATGAGGATTCTGCTTTTCGAAACCGTTGTATGTCGATGGAAATTCAATGATACTCGAGCCACGAAATGAATTTTCTCGTCGATCTTACCACACCAGATTCAAATATATATATATATTTATTTCTATATATTTGAACTCAAATGTTATTCTAACGCTAGTGGTAATGAGTGGCAAATTGCATAAATTTAAACACATCACGCAGTCGTAGTCGTAGTTCCCGCAGTCGAAGTTATGAATTCTCTATTCTAGTTGAACAATATTTAATTTAAACATTATCGATACTCATCATCAATTAATTATCCTATCCACAAAAAATGTCGAATTTTTTTTTAGTTTTTTTTTAATTTCAGTAACAATTTTTGATTCAAGTATCTTGCAGCCGGCTGAGCTGGTTGGGTGAGATAGATCGTTTTTCACGGTTTAAATGGCGCTCACTGTACTCAGCGCTATGACCTCCGTAACGAGACAATTCATTTATTTCGCTCTGATTACGAATCAAGCGAAAAACAATATGGGAACAAGGTTTCGTTCGATTTTTTCCTCTTTTTTTTTATTTTCATTTTTTTTTCAATAGACTGTTGACAAACGAGTGCTCGATGGAGGAGGAGTGTCACACACGATATGCATAAAATTCAATCGACCTAGATTGCACCGAGAGACGCGAGGTCGATGCCTCTTTACCCATGAGCGAACGAATGACAGAGCCGTCTACGGGAGCGTGATCCTCCAGGCTCGCACGGAGCTGGATAAAAATACGTTTTTCACCCCCGTAAAGTTGGATATCCGATAATCATTGGTTAGCAGATAGAATTCGAGCGTGCGAACGACACATTTCAAGCACGGCACGAGGGGGGGGGGGGGGGGGGGGGGGGGGGGGGAGAAACCAGAGAAACATGCTCTGAACGGGTGACCGTACTCCATAACTCGATCGTCAACTGTTCCGTACGCGCTAGAAAGAACTGATATCGCACAGTCGATGAGTATAAAATATTATCGAGCCGAGTAGAAAAACAAATTTAGAAAAAAAACGACACGCTGATACACACTGAGATGTACAGAGAGTGGAAGAGAATAAAGGCTTGTTGTTTGTATTCTCTATTCGTGATAGCGAGACAAATAGGAATGAGAATAAAATGATTCAAGCGATAAAAGAGTGCTCGTTCATAATCGCGGGGACGGTGCATGCCGTTTGCAAAATACTTCGGCAATTTATATCGGGATGAGGAGAACGCAACTTCAGCCATCGCGAGCATTTTTCCATTTTAACGATTCGATGCTTGTTTTTCGTCTCTCCTTCCGCGATTGATTATTCTTTTTTTTTCTATCGTCTTCGTTTGAAAAAAAAAGTACACATCTCTCCGGAGACGCGCTTCGTCTCGATTTGCCATCGAAACGCTCGTTCGTACTTTGTCACTCGTGGAAAATGTAATTAACGAGAATTGGTGAGCCACCCGGGGATATAGTATCACGAGTATATACGCTGTATGCGCCTCGGCTGTTCTTCGTTCCCTCGTTCCGTCTCGATCCGAGGCATCGAGACGGAACTGCGATATATATATGTCGCTCGGACTATTCACAGATGGTGAATTGGAATCAATGGGTATTCCGAGATTCGACGAGTCGAGTGAACGCGAACGTCGGCTGCTTTGCATATCGGGATATCCGGGCGCCGAGCGGACTAGAGCCCACCCGACTGTGTGTGTGGTGGTGCACAACGCCGGGCGGCGTTAGCAACGTCGCCCATTTGTCAGCTCGCGTTCGGTAATTAAAAAAAAAAACTGTACAGATGAAAACACGACGAATCGCGAGAGAAACCTTACGACATATTCACCTATCGGTATCGATGTGTCATTTCAATTAACGATACAAAGAGAATTCACCAACTCGACCATATTAGAAATGCAAATGTTTAAAAAAACTGATACTAACAATCATAATGACGACAAGTCAATAAACATAAATAATAATCGAATTCCCAGAGAAATACGTTTTTCGGGAAAGTCCGTTGGAATTTTTATAATCTTTTTGTATTCGTTATGATGTGAATAAATAAATAAATAAGTATTGAAATTACGGGTCTCGGGATCGTTAAGTGAACGCAACAGTCGTGATTAATTGCAAGATTTAAGAAAGAGTGGAATACGGAAAAAAAAGTTTTTTTGTAACAATTATTAAGATGTGAAGAGTCGATATTGCCGGCAACAAATTATTTCTCGGCGGCAGCGCGAAACGCGCGTTTACGTAACATTTTTATCGAAAATCTTCGAAGCCCGCTTTCGACCCGCGACCCGTGACTCACGAAGTAACAATATGATTGAATTTCGTAGCCTCGAACGATTCGACGATGCACGATACGAGGCATACGTTTTAAAACATTGAGATGCAGGCGGAAAGATTGATATAATTAAAGAAAGTGGGTGTTTGGTATCCGAACGAGACTGCGTAGTATCCAAGGATAATTAGTTCACGGCGAGGCTTATTAATCCTTCGCGTGATATAATATCGTATCGCATCACCTTCGTTATGTCGGCTTGTTGACTCATTTGAACGTGACGCAGTTCTTCTCAATCAATACCTCATACCGATTATTCGAACGCCACATATCAATTATTCGAAAGAAAGGAAAAAAAACCTCCGTCCATGTTACATTATTTCGTCGAAACAACTTTTCTGTGCGCTCGAACAATGGCGTTTTTGTCAAAAATTCAACTCGCCCGTGGTCTGAATATCGAAAAAAAAAGAATCGATATTTTTTCGCATCGATGGCACCCACGCGTGTAAATACATCCCGAAATGTTGAATTCGACGAGGCGATGGAGGAGTAAAAAAATTGTAGCGACGATGAATAATGCTCGCGCGTGATTAATGACCTTACGAAACTTTGTGCGCGCAAATGAAATTCGTTGGCGCGTTAGCGTTAGCGGGGATATTCGAGAGTTTGCAGTAATTCGGGGATTTCCCTCGTTCCGAGATTATGTGCATATGCATAAGGTGTTACGTGAATTTGTATGCGCAAGCGCCCGGCGACACGGAGGATACGCGTAATTTGAACTCAACAAATCTCGTATACGTTACCCAAATTATCCGCCACGGTGGGACGGAGGGCGAAGAGCATCAGGAGAAGTGCGGCGATCGCAGTCATGTTGACACAGTGCGGTATCTGTGTTCGGTATTATCACCCGGACCCGCGGGTACCATTCATCTCCGCGCGATGCAAAATTTTCACCCCGCTCACTCCCCACTTATCGCGCGATAATGATCGAATTCGCAATATTATCGATATCAATTATCGTTAACGGCACAAATATCCAGAAGAAAAATTCGCCGACGCGTCGTAATATTCCACTGCAACAGATGTTCACACACTTTTCTTTTTTCTTTCACTATTCCTTACGATTTATCACCGATACTTTTCTACACTATGACAATATCGTTGGCTGACGATACAAAATTCAAGTTCCGATGATTCTCGATGGCTGCATCTTCGCGTGAACGTTTATTCGATTCTTAATCCCCGCGCGCACCCGCCGAGCATCGTATCGTGTTCAGATTGTGTTTTTTTGTTGTTTTTTTTTATCAAGAGACCATAATTCACGAATTTCGATAATTTCCACTTCGGCTCGACACTTTGACGAGAGAATCTGTCTTTTGTTTATTTCGAAACTGAACTTTATTCTATAGCGAGTACCGGCGGAATCGTGGCTGCACGAACGACGAATCGGCGATGGATCACTCACTTGTCATTTGCACGAGAAAATAAAAATTCCACGTATCATCGAGATTAATATTTCGTCGCTTCGGACACCGGCAAGCGCGATCTCGCGTGGTCAAAATTTTGTTTTAATTATGTTTATCACACTACCGTTAATTGACAACGAAGCAACCATAACCTTATTGTATTGGTGATTATTGTTTTGGGCACAATGGAATTATATTTCGTAGAGAAATACGCGATGAATTCGTTACAACCGATGCACGAAGCAAACGCGTGCGAGGAACGAACGCGGACCACGTGCTAACCGCTCGACGGTCGTCGTGCGACTGACGGGCGTACGACTGTGTTCAAAGCTGCTGAGCGAGTGACGTCACTTACGGTACGCATCCTCGGGCGCCGGACCAATAGCCCCGAGCCCAAAACACTTTGTACCTATTATTCTTCGCGATTTTTACTCACTTCATCTGTTTCTTTTTTTTCTCTTCGCTCTTTCACACGGCAACTTACTCGAGATCCTTGCGGGCTTTGTGGATTTCGAGCACTGAGGATCGTGACCTCGTGAGCCGGAGAATCTCGTGTCCTAGACGAAAGAATCGGATACGCGCTCGCGCAGCATTCTATCCCCACCATTCCGAAAGGTATAATTAACCGCGTGTACACATCTTTTACAGAAAGACATACATTTAGACGACGGAAACATTGTCAATTTTAATCATTTTGCATCATTGTAAAGGTATCTTTGTTTTTACGGAAAAAAAAATCAGATATTCATTCCATAAAATTTTTTTTTTTTGCTTGTTTTCGCTCTAATTCTCACAGTTTGTGAAATATCGAGCTCAAATTTGGCCCTCTATTGAATTATTGTCTAAATAAACATAATTGTCTACCATATCTGATAATTTAATAAAAAATTATTATAATTGCATAAAGTTGGATGGTATTGCTGGATGGTGGCATTTGCAACTAGGAACACAGCAAAGTTTCCTCGATGAAGAAGCCAAAAAAAATATTGCACTGTAAGCAAAAAGCGACGGTTATGAGCAAGCAATGTTGCAATTTTGCTTGCGGCGATTTGTTTTGTTAAAGAAGCCAACGTTTTATTACAATTTATCGCATAAATTAAATGTTTAAATACATTTCTTGATAAAAAAATATTCCAAAATAGCGACGTTATGGTGCAATCTTCCAGATAAATATTGACGGCAGTTATCCGTTCGTCGTGATCCCACGACTTTAATATTAATCTGAAAAATATGAGCCAAGAATATTAATTATTTTACCACCTCAATTCTAAATTTATACCGAAGAAACATTTAAAAAATTAAAAAGTAAAATAATGAGAGATTCGCGAAGAAATAGAAATTCTAAAGTAACAGTTCGGTCTTTTTAGCAGTGAGTAAGAATTGCAACAGAATTGTCTGCAGCTGATTTCAATGTGGTAGCACGAGAATAATTGCGAGAATTTTAATTTAGATTTAAAGACGAGGTGACCCATAAAATGATCGATTCCACGAAAACGTGACCGGTCATTAATATACGAACATTTTTGTTATTCACTCAACCACATTGTATATCTTTTTCGACACGAGAACCTTTCAATTTCTTGCCAGTTTCCACTGTGGCTCCAATATTCATTGATAGCCGATGGCTAAATGCACATCAGCCGCGAAAAAAAACCTTTCGATTTCCACGTATCGACGATACGTAGAATTACATTTTTTTTTCTCTTTTCCGTCTTTCGCGAATTTCATTCCGGAAAAACATCGGATTCGATCACGGCAATGGTCTAATCGGTTTATCGCTTTTCCGATTGACGAGACTCTAAATGATGCTATCGTGGAATGAAATAGATGGAGGTACGCGCGAACTCAGGAAGAAGCGGATCTCGGGTTCATCTTGTACCCAAGGCCGATGCGGCTCCCAGCGCAAGAGACTTTACAGCGCATGCGCGCCAACCAATGGAAACTCGAAGGGCTTAGAGTAGGTCATGGTTTCCAAGATTCCTCTTGTTCGTCTATTGCCCGACTGTCACATATCTTTCGGATGTAAAATGAATTCAGCGTATGAATTTGTTCTATGCAAAGGACATTCACTGTCTTATTTTACGCTTCTCTAACGTGTTTAGGAAAAAATGTCTCTTACGTCATAAAGTAACGAAAAGGCTCGAAACATTAAAAAAAAAAGAAAAAAATCTTTAGTAGAGTTAAGATGAGTTATAACCTTCGAGGAAACAATGACAACCTTTCTAGTCGGGCATAACGCGACATCGGAGGGGAATGATCAACAAAACGAAAATAGCGACGCACTCTTATTTCCGGCCGATCAAAGTGATAGCAGCTTTCAATTGAGTGTTTTGAAGCGAAAGCATCCGGCATCCGGGAGGGATTTACTCTTGGATCTTACTCGGGCAGAAACGATCGCCGAGAGGGTTTCAACGTTGCGACTTTCGCGTCATACGTGTAATACACATGTGTGTACACGACAGCCTTACAGAAACGCGGGTGGTTACCAGAGCGATATTTGCCACTGGAAGTAAACCAACTGGAGCGGAAGTAGTTCGTTCGCATAACGTGTTGCTAGCTAGTAATAACCTCTGGAGACCCTTCCCGCTGGCCCCTTCCTTTCTCCCTCGATGTACACACACATTCGACAATCGTAATTTATCGACGTGTGTGATGAAATTTTCCGTTTCCACGCAGACGCTTTTGCACGATTGAACGTGTGGGTTTCCTCGTCCTTGCGCCACCGAAGACTTTGAAGTTTCCGGAAAATCGTTGAATTCACGACTCAGAATTCCGCTCGCAGCGAATGCGAATTAGACTCTCGTACCTAAGAGCGAGGATAACTTTTACGAGGTGAGGAGGAAGACGTTCTCGTTTGATAGCTCGGAAAAACTTTCTTCGCGTCGCGCTCGGGTATGGCATAATGTCACCGGGAACGATGATCGCCTCGCGCGAGAACGTTTGATGGCTCACACTATATTTGACAAATCGCGGTATCATCATCCCTCGCGTCCCGGATAAATCGGACGTTTGACGGCAAAAACGTCGAAAAAACATCTTGCCGGTGTCGTCGCGGAGATTTGTGGACGTTCGAGGAATCGAAGATCAAACTCGTTGGCAAAGATATAGAGTTTCGTTCCGTTTTTTTCGCGTTCGATCGGTCATCGTATTCTTCGAGATTCGCTGATGTTCCTTTCTTTCAATCTTCTTTTTTTCAAAGGTATACTCACATCGTACGAGATCAAGCGCGTCTTTATCGAGGCGTGAGAGCACGAAACTCCCGCACATCGGGCAAGCAACATCCGTCGGTTGGTTCGAACGCGCGCGGTTCTTTTTCGTTTCGAGATACCAACAGATCTCGGCGACCGGATGAATAAAACGATGAGCCCAACGATATCCTCGGTGCCATCGGCGAGCTTCCCATCGTGTATTTTCAGTTACTTCTTGTATACGAAACGCTTGAATTTCTTCGCGCACATGGCTCCTCGACAGACTGGATCCTTTCACCCCGCGCGACGTCGAATCGCCAGACGCATTCAGCGGCACTTTCGAATAAAGCACGCTGCCAAGCGATCAAAGCCTCGCGACATACGCCGAGTTTCGAGCGCGGTCACATTTATCTCATCGTTGTTTGGGCAACTGTAAAAAAAAATATCATGTGAGACATTTATAATAAAACCTGCGATCGATTAACATGGAAATCTAGTTCGCAAAAAAGGAAATAAACGAGAATGGGGAAACGGATTCAAAATCCCTCGAAAATGAGAAAAGAAATTTTGAACATTTCAGCTAAATGTCAGTAATTCCAACGTTGCTACGTGGTAAATTATTGCTTATCAACATGAATACAACTGTGTGTTCGAAAAAAAATGTATATAGGGGTTTTTTTGTTTTTGTACAGTATAAAAGGCTAAACAGTTTCTCGAGGTGGCTTATGTTGCTATAATCACGAACTGGTCGTTATCGGGGCCCAAAGGTGGGCAAGTCGGTTGTGTGGGAAGTATCTCATACCCAGAGCCAGTTCGCCTTCCACAACGTTACATATAGATGGGCACTTCTCAAACCTTCCCCGGAGACGGAGCCAACTCGAGACTTAATTCACGTGTAATAGCGAGACGTCTTGAACGAGGAACCCTCTCGTGGCGTTAAGCCGTTGGCTCAGACGCGCCAGCCACCCCGTTTGCCGCCCGGAAAGCACTTTCCCCCGCGAATGCATAACTATGTATACTCTCTGCATACAATATGTACACACGTTTACATAGTTCGGGGTCAACGTGGAACTTTTTTAACGCTGCAATATCCACGGGACCTTTTCCACGTTCATAATCACCGGTGCCTTGTTGGCCTTACGTGCTAAACTAGACGCGCGTATACGGTTAAAACACTTGAGCGTTAACTGGGTGGTGTGTTACAGCCTGATGCAAAAGAGCCCGGGAGATCCGACACCAGAAGGGCCAAGGAACAGAAGCGAAACAGCGGGTTCATTCCCGCCCCGCGCTCTAACGAAATTCTCGAGCACCTCCGACGGCATCGCGTCGACGAGATCCTCGGCTGCAACGCTCGATGTGCTTTTTCAACCGTATTCTCCCCATCCAGTGCCACCGGCGCTTCTGCCGGTTTTTTTTCATCTCCTTCCATCCACGGTTACAGTAACATTCTTACTCGTTTATTCTCTCTTCACTCGGATGCTTCAACGAGGCATGTAAAAACCCGAGAAATTTATGGGTACAAATGGGTGGGAGGGCGGGTGGAAGGTTTCGAGTGTCCACTCGAGAAGAGTCGGGCTAACATTTTCACGGTAACCTCCGAGCTCTTCGCGTCTCCGCAAAGGCGAAACGCGGTTAAAATACACCCTTCCGACCATCGCTAAGTGGCGGTATAATCACGTTTTAACTATTTTTCTTATACCCTTTCGTTCCTTACATTTCAATGTATTTCTTTGCCATTCATTCACTTTTTTTCGACATCCTGTGAAATTATGAAAATATACGATAAGAATCGAGCTTATCCTTGTCTTTCGTTTTGGTTTGCAAACTGCGAATAGAAAATGGAAATTTCAACGTCGTATCCGGGCGGAAAAAGGGGAATACCGCACGTGCGACCAGTCAAAGGTCTCGTCGTCGAGAGTCTCGCGTTGTGTTATATCTACGAAATTTCTGTTGGTTTTACGAACGATTTCTCTCCCCTCGTGCGGCCAAACCCCTCCCGTTCGAGATAATCTTTATGTTTTTCACGTTACCCGCAAGCCGTCTCTCACTTCCTTTTGCCCTGTTCGCCGCTCGGCGTGGGAGGGAGTAACATTAAGGTCCCTCGTATTTTACTCTCAGCGCGTCCATGCCGAAGAAGAGACTGCGCGCGCGGCCCGGCACGAGTGAAATATTGCTCGTCCTACGAGACCCGCGGCTGTAGAATCTTTCGCGGCCCTTTCCTACCTCGACGATTTTTTGAAATTACGCCAAGTTTTCCCGCTACGAAAACACATCGAGGCGGAATGGTAGAAGCGGAAACAAGAGATAGAGACGATATGAAAACGAGAGAAAATTTAAAAACAATTTTTTTTCTTATTGCCCAATGCTATCTCAATCTATTACGCTCAATTTGCAGTGCACACAGATTTCGATCGCTCGATTTTATTCCTCAACGCTCGCGTATCAATGCTCGTCGTCGTTGTATCCGATGGCGCACGTCGACGAATGATTTTTTTCTCGAATTTGCAGAAGTCGAATACCACGATTTGTTCGAGAGCGTTTCGCGTCCTTAAGGAAAGAAAAATTGGCATTCGGCTTGACTCGATAATTAAACACAGGGCGAAAGCTTCGTTAGACACCGAGCTTCGGTTCCAGTCAAATTCCGTCCCGAAGTGTCGCCGTGAGTCGGAGAAGCGTAGCGGCGTGGAGTAGAATAGTCTCGACAAAGTTGAAGAATTTTCCGGCTTAACTGTGAAAGCAGACGTTTCGACTACTCCTCTCGAAGGAAGCGTGGCGCAGCACCAGTAATTGGTTAAATGAAGCAGGATTTCCGTGGGTACTGTAGCGTTTGACATCCTTCGGAGTGCTCGGAGTTTTCCCGTCGGGACGTAGCCTTCAGCTTCTTTTTCGTCGTCTTCGACGGAACTTCGATAGTCTTCGTTTCTCGTTCTCCGTCTTGCGCGTCTCGGCGATACGATTCGGGCCCTTTGTCTGCTCCGTCACCAGCGCTTTATTCCCTTCCGAGTTGAAGAAGCATCTCTCGCCGCCAAACCGTAGGATCTTTGCGAATTTGCGTCGAAGCTATGCCCCTCTTTTGTTCCCTTTTCTCGTTGCCCCTTTCGAATCGAATTTCGCCTCGAAAATATCTCTCGTTGACGTCGAATGTTTACGAAATAGCGGCGTCGTCGATTCGATACGAAGTGCGGTGTGTCTGGATGCTTCATCGACAAATGCGATGCCTTCGAATAGAAACATTCGCCTGCCGACGAATAATCTTAACTTCCTTCAAATGCCCAGTACGAAGGATGTCAAGACGCTTCCAACAACGAATCTGAAATGCCTATCACAGTCACGAAGATTCTTCATAAGAAATATTTAATTCCCGTTCTGCTCTTCGTTTTTCGCGATTTTCCTGCGAAACTTCCAATTTTTCTCCATTTATTTTGCCACGTTTCTCGTCTATCGCAACCTTCCCGCGTTGCATTCGTCTCGGAAAAAGCTCCGCGTATTGGATATTCAGAAGGCAATATAGAGAGGAGTGAAAGAAGTCAGTCATTTCTTTTCTCTATGTTCTTATATGCATCGTGTAATAGGCATTGTGCAGTATTCGCGGAGCTTGGAACCCGCGACCTAGCTTCGAAGAATTCGCTTCCATCACTGGCATCAGCCAACAGCGAGATGGGCATACTGGCTTGGAAATGTATTTGTTTGTCAGATTCCCGTCGAGTTTTCACGACAGAGTAGGGAAGAGCTCGTGCACAGCTGAGAATGAAGAAAATGCGAAACCCTGCCGATGTGTTCCGCGCAAGTGTGTTGTGTGTTTGAGGGAGAAAAAAACGTGGCACTGTATCCACCGCTGTGCTACTAGCAATTCTGTAGGTGCCGGAGGGAATGTCGCGAACGTGAACCACCAGCCAGCGCCAGTAGTAAGCTTTATTTACTGTGACGACCAGCGACAGCCGTCGACACATGTACCGTATTCAAACGCAAGCACAGTTTCCTAGCATCCATCGACCGTATGCCGGCCTATATCGAGCGAACTATTCGCTATCGAAAGGTTAATTTTACAATCGAAAGTCTCTACTTGTCCTTAACGAAAAATAAATTAGTTTCTTTCTCTCCGACATGTCTTTTCGCGTTGCTAAAATAGATCTCGTGACACTGTCATTTTTAATCGGTAAAATTCTTTTTTATGTCCGATCAACTTTCAGTTTTTCAAAAAATTCGAAAAATAATTTTTTTCCACTCAGTGTCTTGCGGAGAGTTCGAAACTTAATTTATTCCAAGTTGAGCTTTTGTGACCTGCATATTGAAGTATACGAGCTATCTTTCGATGCGTAAAACTTACGAACATACTTTTTTCATAATACGGACGCCGTCGGGAAGATGAAGAGCCATCAAGGGTCTTGTTAGTATCTCGAGTTCCCGTGACAGCCGCGGGAACAAGGCTCTGCTGCTTCTGCTTCGAGAGTCTGCGACCCCCGTTGGATGTATATAGATATATAATATATATCTATATATATATGGCTATGCTCCTCGCTGTCTCCGTACCCGTACAATATATCTGTGTACGTCGGTATAGAGATATACGAGAGAACTGGCGAGAGACCGCGGGAGCATCGAGGACGACGGGCGGTCCTCCGGCAAACTCCTCGAAAGCGCACCGCACAATTCAGGCACCGGCAGCACCGCATTACCGCCACTCACTGACGATATCCAGATATCGTCCTATAGCACAAGCGTTCGAGTAGAACGAGACGATGACGAGAGGACGAATAGCAGGAATGAGGACTCTGTATACGCTCGTCCTCGAGGCCCGCCGCATAGTCCGAGATGTCAATGATGCTTTGGGCATTGTTGCCCCAGGAATGACGATTAACCAATCGTAGACTCACAATGGAACACCTGAAACACGATACGGAGATTTTGTAAAACTCGTCAATCGGCCACACTTTCAGCGGGTAAGAAATAAAATTTCTGCATCGTCGAAAGATACATTAATTCCCTGAATTATTAAACATAGGAGAATATTTGAACGGATTCTTTATCCGGGAACTTTTTCACTCCCGAGCTCGCAGGACGAAACGCTATTGATTTTAATATCAGTCTTTCTTTTTTCCTGCCCGGAAGAATAATCCAGGGTAAAATTTCCAGTTACATCGGTTTGATTTTCATTTGTTTCTTTTTCTTTCGTTTAATCATACAGATTCGCTCGGACGATCCAATGCCCCGCGGTGCCGCGAAACGGCCAAGGCATTTCAAGAATACAAATTGAATAAGTCAGCCGGTGTAACGTACGTATAACTCGGTTGGCCGCTCGGACGTGGAGAAGCGTTCAAAACTATAGTTCTCTTGCCCTGTTTACTGTAGTACTTGAGGGTTCTACTAGCCATGGGTATATCCCGGATTTTCCCCGTGACCGCCCACTACAGTAGGAGCAGCGGTAGCACATTTATATATCACACCTAGTCCGACAGATTTATCTCTACACTTCAGCTTCCGTATTCACGAAGCTTCCGTACAATCTGTGGGCGTGACGCTGGTTTTCCATTTTTCGGCTTTATATCCCTCAGCCCTCCCTCACACTGTGATACCTGCAATGGTATGAATCCTCGCGTATACGTAACTCCAATAAAGCGACGTTAGTCGAAGAAATTTTCCCGCTAACGTACGTGAATCTGCTTATTTTTTCAATCATATTATTCATCGGTTACGCGCGAGATATCCCGGGAGTTACGAGATTTCGCCATCGTTCTTTTCTACCCATTCGTTACAGGAAAAAAACTCTCGAAATAAGTATGAAATACAAGCGCAATTTTTTTTTTTTTAGAAAACCACAAACGCGACCCATCGATTTCTATTCGATCGCAATTTTCAAGGTCGGCGATAAAACAATCCGTACGACTTCAATCTCAAACCGTACAGGGTTTTTTTTTAAGATCGTTATCGCAGCATTATTCATGTACGATTTTGTTAATAAACATTGGCTTTAATGAATCCCTATTCACCGTATCGCGATCAATCACGTATAGCCAGCTTTGCGGAGTTTTGCGGTGGAAACTCCGAGAGCGTTCGATGCGAAACATTCGGGAGGGCAAACTTGTCACGTTAAATCAATCCCGCCCCCGTCTGTATCCCCACGAATATCAAAACCGCAGTCTATGTGACTAACGCCAAAGGCAGTACGAGGTTGCAATCCTCGGCTCGGTGTGGCTAGGTATATTTACATGTACTATCGGGCATACCGATAGCTTTCGCGACAAGGCTGCAGTGCAAACCCGGCGCCCATGCCCCGCTTGGCCTGTTCACGCTGATGTCGATGTGGAACGATGCGCCCTCGATATATACGTCTTCCCCCGTCGGATTTTCATTGCGATATGTGACTCGACCCTTCTCTCGTCCCATCGAGTATCCTCGTGCCATGAATCCTCTCCCTTACGTATCGGCCCCTCCCGTATCGAATACAGCTCGACTTTGCCATTTTGTTGTATCCTCGTCAATCACGGATCTGACTTCTGAGACCTGTATCGCCTTCACAAGCGATTTTCGCAGCGCCAGTACGCGCGTCCGGCGAAGCTTCTGAAACGTTAAGATATTCGAGTATTCCATCGGTGATTATAACGAAAATGACAATATTTAATCCAGTTTTAAAAATACGGTTTCTCAGAATTCAGAACGGCAGCATTTCGAAGTGGCACATCGGAAACGGAAAAACTGGCACTCCGCGAAAGTACATTACGATCAACATTAAGCTGATGAAAACAGCGCTTGAAAATGCATGCAATTAAGGCAGTATTTGCGGTAGTCCAGCCGAGGGTGAGATTCGAAGAGAATTTCGAACATGTCTCTGTGGGATGAAAATGGGAAAATAGTCAGCCACGTGGAAGACCGGACTCGGCCGCGAATGCAATCTTCAAAATAGAGGCAAAACGTTCACCGTTACTTTGAATTTTTTACTAATTTGCAATTTTAATATCTTTTGTCCATATTCATAATTTTTTATTCACCCCAACGCGAGAGTTAATAAGAAATAAAATAATAGGTGTATCTTCGTATAAGTTCATTAATAGAAACTCGTACAATTGATATTATCAGAAAAGAATAATTTAATATCTTCGAAATCCAGCAAATAATTTTACTTCGCAGTATTTCAAGGATTTCCACGAATCGCAATGAAATATCTCTCCCATATGTTGTCCATAATTATAATTTTTAATTCGCTCCAACGCGAGCGTTAGAAAGAAATAAAATAATTGGTGCATCTTCGTATAAGTTCTCGTATAATTGATATTACCAGCATAGAATAATTTAATATTCTTGAAAGTTCAACAACGAATTTTACTTCGCAGTAATCCAACGATTTCCCCGAGTTGCATTAAAATATCTCGCCCACTTTGTTCTACACCCCCCCGGTGCAGCAATGTTAGCGCTTCGATATGATATTTAATCTTGTGCCTGAGGTATTGAGCCACACCGACGGTTGCGGATTCGTGGAAGGCTCACGTTTCCGCACATGTACTCAATATCTGACGAAGCATATGTCAAGACTAATTGGCGTTACTGAGAGGCATCGATGTAACGTCGATGACCCCCGCGCATTGCGGGTCATGATGCACAGCGTGATAGATCGATGAGACTAATATAACGAGAAAATAGGCATCGGGTATTATAAGCCGGGAAGAGATAGTATCGTATAACCGAGCAAATCCTTACACGAGATCGCGTTCTTTCACGTGAATGCGGTTAATGCAGCGTGATACTTTATATGCATATTAAATAAGATGCGACGTTTATTAGTTACCACAGATATCTATGTATATATATTTGCGTAACCGCATTATAATACAGTAGAATACCGCGTAAATCGACTATCACTAAAGATTATCATCGAAATAGATAACGGATAAAACAAACGGCGCGATTGAAATTACCGATATTTGACGAGCCATCAAAATTCGATTAGTTCAAATAACTATTTTCCACGGGGGAAAAAAATGCAATTCTTGCTCATATTTGCGATAAATTGTGAGAGAAGCTACTGTACGATTCGTATTATCATCATACGCCCGGTAATCAACTTACCAGCATGATCGCTTTGACGCGAATTTCGTTATAAAAGTTCGCACGTTATGAACTGAATTGTTAATGGCTTTTATGGTACGAAATTGCCGAGTGGTGAACGATGTGACGGAATTTTTTTCGTTTTTTTTTCCACCTATCCAATCGCTTATTACGCACCGGTTTATCGTCGAGTGTTGACGTAGCGGGGACGAGAACTCGCGATGCGATGGAGAAGATAAACCGGCGGGTCTCGTCGTTGTCGTCGATTAATAAAGTCCCGTACTCGGGACGATCCCTATTTTCGTAATCTTTAATCATCGTCATCATCATCATCATCGGCATCGTGGACGTATTAACTGAATTATTCATAACGCGATTCGATGCTCAGCCATGAGCAGCGGCAGAAGGGGAAGCAATGAGCATCGCGCGTTACGGGGGACACCGGACGTTCACGGTGTACAGCGCGTTCATGCGAATACATACAAGCAACGAGAACGTTACCGACGTCGGTATACCCCACGCGAACGCAACAGAACGGTAGCAGATAGCGTGCGCAAACAGCTCTATACGTTCGATTGACCCGGCACGTTAACGAGTTATATACCGATGGTCAGGGGCGTCGCGAGAGCCATCGGTCTTGGCGACGCCCCCTTCAGGACGTTGAGCTTCGCTAACTCCCGTATCTCTCTCTCTACCTCGATCTCGCTGTCCCTGCCGCGCTATTCCTCGCTTCCTTCTCATCTCTACTCGCGATCTAATTAGTTTCCACAAATTATAGACCCGCGCCCGAGATATATCCGAAAATCGTCTTTCGTGATTGAATTGTTAATTGCCTATCGCGTCACGACGATTTATCGCCAAAGGCCTCGCGTTCGTTATTCGCCACGCCGCACTATTTTTCGTAAATGATGTTTACCGTACTAAAAGAAACATCGCGAGAGCAGCGATCCGACGTATGGCGAATCAATTCTTTATCGTCTCGTGCTACGTTGATGTAACGATAAAGATTCACATTTATTATTTATTATAATGCGCGTTACGTTTTAGTCAAGATGGAAGCCTCTCGGAAGTCTCCCAAAGTCCCGGGAGCACGTTAATGCGGATATATGTGCCTGATAGCTTGTTCGTTCGTTGTTCGTAGTAACGGGCACGTTCCGTGCATGCAAAAGGAGCCCTCCCGCGGGTAATATTCGTTCGCGTAATTCGGCATCGGAGAATGCTCTCGGTGGTATTTTCACTCGACGGCTCAATCAATTATCAAACTTTCGAACTACGTATAACTACCCCGACTCCGGCCGTTCACGCGTTACGAACGCTGCCGAGCGAGAGTATAACACACGCTCGGATCCTGTAGAAGCTTCGGTGCTCACCGGGAAGCCCCGGTGTTCTTTCGCACAGTACACTATTTTCCGTCACAGCTCTATTGTTTCTCACGAGCGCAGAACCGTACTTCGTTTGCTCTCACCCCGCCCCCGAACTCCCGAACACACACGAGTCCGCCGTGTTGATTTAGTCGGAAGTCAACGAAACGTATTCTCAATATGTTATGCCCATTTACCTTGTTATTAACGCGACCCAGAGAATCCCGGTACACTTCGCACGAAATAGTATTCCCCTCGTGTATCGGTTTTCTATTACACGATTTATGGAACTCGAGAACACTGGGCATTCGGGACAAAGATTCCCTATCCGACCTATTACGCGAGGAACGTGCAGCGTATGCAGGTTTATTAACCACTATCGCTACGGCTCTTATTTCGATGAGTTCCACAACAACAACAAAAAAAAACAAAAAAATTATGGTGAATTGCGAGTAACACGATGGATATGATTTTTATTTATTCAGTAACAATTTCGCGTATATTTTTCGGAACAAGCAAAAGATTTGACGATTTTTTTTAATACATCGCGAATCCGATATATCGAAATACGATGCTCACGCTGATTTGCCGCGAGAAATCTTTTCAGTTTCGTCGAAGTTTCCGAAATCGTCGAACTTTTCCTCGCACTGTTTCGCGTAGCTTTGTAACTCTCGGATCGCTCGAGTCAGCCTCCCGACGTTCGGCGGCGCGCTTCACTTAGTACGTAACCACGAAAAAGTTTCGATCACATCGCCGCGGATTGAATCGCGCTCGCTTGTATTCCGAATGTAAAAATACGACTCAATAACTATGCTCGGAGGTCTAGGGTTTCATTGTTAACGGTTTTCTTACGCATTATCGGCTTGTAGAACGCGATGTCGCACGATGTTCGACGATACGGCGTGGCAACTATCAACAGCGTGCTCGGGTCAACTTCGCCGCGACGCCACGATGACGGACGACCGTTGTGTTTTTGTTTTGAACGCGGTGTCGACGATGCGCTGCTCTCTACAATGTTGCCATGCTCCTCGCGAAAAATAACCGACACACGCGGCTCGTGCAGGACTGTAGAGTGCAAGTGAGCGGAACGCTGATGCTAACCGTCAGTTATTACCGGTGACCGGTGGCGTGCGTCGGTGCGTGTCTTTTGATCTGCGTCGAGTGCGTCAATTACGTAACCTAATTCTGTCGCGCGCGTAAATATAATCTGTCGACAATTCGTTAATGCGGATGATAACTCTTTCGGATACGGGTCAGTTATTTAATGTAATACGGTGAAAGTGAGATTGCTATCGATCAATCTACGAGAAAAACGCGCATAACCTACATGCTCAAATAATTATCGATCTTATTGCCGTCGCGTGTGCTCGACGTGAAAAACTATTGCCGCTCCGGGGAGTAGTATTTATTCGTACATAATTCGTTGTTAATACCGACGCGCAGTCCGCGATGTGAAGTGTTATTCGATTGTTTTGTTAGTCAATTTTTTTTCTTGATTTCGTCAACGCACGCGTTTTTCTCGAGGGATTCAACCGTTCGAAGTGAAGTGAAGTTCGTGTTCTTTTTTATTCTTGCTCAACGACAGCGGCGTCGTATAACCCAGTAGACACGCCAATACAGATTAGTTATTGTTTTTTGTGCATATTTTAATCTATACATAATTCGTCTCTAATACCGATGCGTAGGCCGCGATGTGAAGTGTTATTCGATTGTTTTATTAGTTAATTTTTTTTTGTGATTTCGCCAACGTACGCGTTTTTCTCGAGGGATTCAACCGTTCAAAGTGAAGTGAAGTAAGTGTTCATTTTTATTTTTGCTGAACGACAGCGGCGTCGTATAACCCAGTAGATACGCCAATACAGATTAATCATTGTTTTTTGTGCATTGGTTAATCTTATATTTTTTTTTACATTTTTAAGGTTATATCAGTTAGGGAATGTTTACGAAAAATGCATGCATAATGAGTACATCAAAATGATCGTTTTTTTCTTACTCGTTCGTGACTTAAACAAAGAACCTTTTTTTTTCTTAGTCAACAATTAATATTCGTAAAAATATATGCCACGGATAAAGTTCAAACAGTTTTTTCCCAAATATCGTTCCGGTGCTGTTTCGCGCGTGAAGAATAATTGCTCTCGGCCGAAAGATCTTTTTCGTCGAAACTCTTAGCTGTTATATCCCCTTTCGGGTTCTCGAGATGAGGAAAACGTGACGCGGCGGCGGCTTGCTTTAATACGCGATCCCCGGGGAGAGACGCCGTGGAATCTGCGAGATTTTCTTTATAGAAACAGTAGCGAGAAGCGACTATACTCTCAGTTACTGTCGGGTCTGCCTTGGTTACTCGTCGCGAAGCTTGGATGGGAAAAATATCTCGCTCAGCATCCTCCGCCCAAGCTATCTCGTAATGGGATAAATAATGGACTAGCGTAGCGACCTTCCTCCCCTCTCCTTTCCCGTGCTTCGTACACGACATTTCACTTCCGCGTGTATTTTGCTCTTTTTCTTTTGCGCTGTACGTATGTATAGATATATATATATATACGCAGCCCGTAACGGACGAACGGGAATAGCGCCGAGGTAAATGTTCCGACGGATAGGAGTTTACCTGTGACCCTCCCAGAGTCCACCCAATTCTCATACATAATACTTGTACGGTATCGATTCAATCTTCGCACACAAAATCCAATCACTTACTAAACATTCGAAATTTATTAATATAGAAAAATGTATTGTATTACGAGTAGTAATGTTCAATTATTCAGGAAAATCAGGAAAAAACAATTCTTTGTATCTTGATCGAAAAATCCAATTTCTCGTTGTTTATTCGACAACATTCCGTTACATTATGAAAATAACGTTCTCTAGAACGAAATATTTTCGGACGTTTTATTTCATTTTTTGTTGTTTTCGAAATACAACGGGGACGAATAAAAAAAATCTCCGACGTACTGAATCGTGAGCGAAGACGGTGATATTTCATCGGAAAGCTAAGTTTCTTTATTCTTCCTCGAATCTCTCGTCTGTATTCTCAGCGTCTCGGTACCGCGAACACTTCGGCTCTACGAGGCCGGAATAAAAAAATGAACAAGTACAGGGTAGAAAAGGAAGAATAAAAAAAAAGATTATGGCCCACGGACGGGCATGATCTTTTCATTTGCAGAGTTGACGGTAATATCGCGTCGTAAATTCGAGCCAACGTCGGCGCTACCATCGAGAATGGGGGGCTGCTTCACTTAAAGTCTCTGCGTTCAGTCCCTTCCGTGACGCTTCGCGTGACCTGTGGTTCAGACGTGGGAGAGGGGGTCACGCACAATATAACGTTGTCACCGCGCGCCCCGGAGCTGTCGAAGACTCCGCTCAAACTTTCAGCGTTAAACGGAATCGCCGTCTGCGGGTTAATGAGATTTCCCCATTCTTTTTTCTCTTACTTTAAACTTTTGAAAAAATACAATAATAATAACACAAAAAAATACTATGGAGGGTATTTGTTTTTCCACTGAGGAATCGATTACCTGGGAACTTGGCGTTTTGATTCTATTAAATTTAATCTTGTTGAACACGAAAAAAAAAAAAACGAACTCTCGAAGTCTTGCCTCGGTTCCGTCTAATACTCATCCTGGATAGATACGAGGATATGGCTCATTCGATTTTACGGAAAAGTTTTGAGCTTTATATCCACACACTCGTGCACACTTGTCAACCTACGATATAGCGCCAATATTGGAATTCGATAAACACGCCAGAGTTCGGAGTCGAGTGAGTAAAAGAAAAGGAAAGAAAAAAAAAACCTCACTCGAACCCGATAGACAACGATGGGTCGACGAGCGCGACTGTAAAGTGCAGGCGCAAAGAGTTTGTGGCCCTATCCGCGTCCGCGTTTACTTCGAGTAAGATCGATCCTCGTGTGCGCCGCGAATGTCGTGAATTCCGAGTTTTCACGTGATGCTCGAGGAAAAATACTTCCTCATCGTCGGTTTTTTTTTTTTTTTTTCTTTTTTTTCTATATTCTCCAACGGTTTTTGCGGCGCGAGGCGAAGAGAGTATCCGTGCGTTGCCTTAAATCGTTTTCCGTGACGGGTCGTTTAAAAATAGAACAGGCAAAGTTGTCGGCGAAGAGATGTTGGAAGAGAATTGAGAAGAGCTTGAGAGCCGTGCGAGTAGCAAAGGAATAGGAGGATGAGGGATGGCAGAGCGGGGTTGGGGAAGGGGACGGGAAGAGGGGAAGTGAGAGAAGAGTAGCGAGGAGTGTCTCTCGTTTGGGATCAGCGTGCAACCGGGCGCGAAGCAACCCTGCCGGGACGTCTCGTTGGTTTGCGGGGATACGTAGGTACATACACGAATGTTGCTTCTTGTCGGAATCGCTGGAAACCTCGAGAGTTGCTTCGGGAAAAGTACCATAGCGTGTGCATCGGGAGGGCTTTCCCCTTTTCACCCTTTCCTCTCTCATTCTCACTGTCGCCGTATATTTCCCTTTCTCTGTATATCCGTTTAAACTCTCCTCGCGCTCCTCTGTGCGCTACGACGAACGAGTCTAAACTCTCTCGGCATGCTAACCTCTCCCGGCCCTTTAACGCACACGTTGCAACTAGCTTTCCCCCGATGTGTTAAGTAACACGCGCCATCGTCGGCAGCAAGAGGCAACCAGCTCGGGGGATGCGCTAAGAGAAAGAGGACAAGACCCGGTAGAGCAGAATAAATAACTATACGCGGTAGTTATCCACTCTTACCTCGAAGCGAATGGGACACGAAGCAGGCGAAGGGAAACATTTAACACGCGCGTGCACACACACGATGCATTATCGTTCTCATCGTATATAGAGAAAATGGAACGGGCAAAGAGAGAGATCTTTTGTGAATGTTACGCCGACGTGCGGATAACCTTTCCCGTATAAACAAGAGATTTCTACACGGAACGAAAACGAAGACAAAACGCAATTTAGATGAATAGAAATGAACGAAGTCTTTTTAAAACCATTTTCTTCATTATTTTCTATGGCGGATAGAACCGTAAAAAAACAATAATTCATTGAGTCATTCTTTTATTCGGTGTCTCCTTTTACTGCAGACGATTCGAACGCGGATCGAGAAAAAATTTAATGTTTATTCAAGTTGCAGATTTTTTTTTCATTGCCGCTGGTCCAAATTACATTTTACTTATCGCGGGCTTTGACCAGGCGGTGTAGCTTTAGAATAGAAACTCGAATTATTCTATACCGATGAGTATATACAGATTTCGAAAGCATTCGCTTCTCCTTGCGGTCGAAATCCTGGTCGAAGCGCGCGCGGTTATCGGGGAAGGGTAAATTCCGACCGACACTTACGTTCGACGAACAATTACATTGTTTTGTTACACCGGGCGGATCAGCGCTCGTGCTCTATCTCCAACGCGGTTTTCGGTTTGTTGAACATGAGAGCGTGAGCGACTAGAGGAGGTTGGCGTACGGTATCTTCGCAAAGGGATACCAGACATTTCTGTTTGTACACACGTAACCATATATGCTCAGCCTCCGGTTATACACGAAGATTTTGAGAATTGCGGCAATTGCTCACACGGAAATTCGATGAATCGGTTGAACTAACGTTGAGCCCGTTTCGACGAATAAATATTAAGCCACGGGCGAATTCATTCCCTCTATCTATTTCACTCGCTTAACAGCGCACGTGTACCTATGGAACCCAAGGGCTTCTATATAATTCATTGGCAATACCTGGTTTACTCGATGTTTTATTTATCCACCACCGAGAGACCCTACCGAGGGCTTCGAAAAAAAGAGCAAGCTTTTACCGTATCGATGAAATTCTCTTTTTCATTCTCGATTCCCTTCGCCTCGGGTCATTTCACGGTGCACTAAGAACCACGAGCACCGATCGATATCCGATGAATTATTCCAATATTTTATATCATTCCCCGTCGATTCACGAGATCACAAAAATATTGATTTCATTCCTTGTGTTGTACTTTTCTTGCCACTCTAAAGGTTAACTTTGAACCAATTTGTTTTTTCAGTCCCTTGCCTTTTGGTAATCGAGCATGAATAATTGACTTATCGAGTCCAATGAACTTGACACCGTGCGGGTAGATTGTTTTAGTCGCGCGGCGATTCCCGAAGGATTCTTTGACTCGGTTGGCGCGCGTAACACGAAGCTCGAACGAGACGAGCACGTTTAGGCCTTTACCTTCCCACCTATACGGAAGGCTAGACTACGAGGGACGATAAATCTTGTAGCCGACGCGGTGGGTCTTACCACGGTCAACTGGCAAACTAATGTTCCATTTGGTATACCGGTGGCCGGGCAGCACACGCCGTGCCAATGTGTTTCACGGCTGTGCGGGCTGTGTGAGCTATGCAGCGGTACAACAGCAGTATACCTAACACAGGCTACGCTCGACTCGGGGAGGGCTAGCAGCTCCATATCTCTCACTCTCATGCTCTCACTTGCGCTTTCTCTCTCGAGCGTGGCCCAACGGTAGACGTATGCCGAGCTCTCTCGGCGGACCGCCGTGTACTCAAGACCATAGAACCACCAAGGGAACAAGGAGTAGACCATCAGCGCGACCGCTCTTGGTATTATCAGAACTGCCCGTGGCATCGTATACCGAACGCACACTTTGCTTACGAAAACATAACCTTCCAGTCCAAATACACTAGTTTGACTTTCCAGAATTGCGTATATCCCAATCTGCGACTCATCAATGTTGCTCTATTAGTTCATACTCTTAATGGTAGCATCGTCGTTTCCAATGCAGTACTCAAAAATCCATTCGAGGTGGTTCGATCGGTACCATCTGATCGATTCAAACGAAAAATTTGAGTGCTTCCCAGTGCGATAAAAATCGGAAAAAAATCTAGCGTCTGGAAGGTGTTCGCAATAATGACCAAAAAGTTATTAACAAACTGAAAAAAAAATACTTGCCGAACAAATTACCCGGCAACCGAACTTTTTTTTCTGATGAAAACGTTTTGTTATTGTTTCCTAATACGTATGAACTCTGGCAGAACTTTTTCTTGTTGTTGGAATCTGGGTGGGTCTTGATTAAAAGTATTCCAGATAAACGCAAGAAAATCACGTGCCATTGCAAGACCTGGTCGAAATCCTCGAAATGTATCCGCGGTATTGTTTGAACCAAGCCGGATTTTGCAATCGTATATCGAGAGTCGCACGGCTCTGGCCTGAGCCGATACAGGTTGAACGAAGGAAAATGTCCGAGACGTGCTGGCCCGAAGTCACCGGGGGTATCGCGGCCAAGCAGTGAGCGAGGCCAAGCCCGAAGCAGTGGCAACCGATATCCCCCGACCGGAGACACTGGGAGCCATTTACCGCAAACACAAGAAACACTTTATCATCCCTCTCGTGTATCGTTCGCCCTCGAACCCCCGCCCGCGCTTCCTCTGCCCATTCGTCGTTGTGTGGTATTTCGACGTTCCCGGAACTCCGGTACTTTTTTTTCCTTGATCGTTTTTCTCTCGCTGGACTCATCTCCTTTTCGCGATATACGCGACCTCGCTCGCTGTCTCGTCCACGCTCGCCTGTTATATCCTTACTTCGGGGTACTAGTCGGAAACAGAAGTCCCGTCTCGGCTTTGTATCTAATGCCGATGTACCTTGCTTTCCTGTACGAGTGCTCCGCGGGCGCGCGCGCGCGCGTACTTGTACGAGAAACGAAAGGGAGATAAATAAAGCGATTGCTCTTCTCCTCTGTGTGTTTGTTTCATCGACGGTAGGAGTTATCGGAGAACGAAAAAAAACGATGAGCAACATACAATATTGGGATCCGAAGGGACTTTTATCATTTCGGCTTAGAGGCTTTTTTCATTCCTTTTTGTTCTTACAAGACCGTTTTTTTTTTCTTCCCATGTGATACGAATGAAGAGCGTTATTTTTTGAAGATCCTTTTAATTATCGGTAGAATACAGTTTGATCTCAATCAACAAGTACAATCAATCTTTCGAACACTTTCCATATGCTTGATTTTTCTTCAGATTTGTATCCCATTGGGAAACTCTTCGAATTATCCGCATATTTATTCGAATATTGAAATCCTCTTTTCTCCGCCTTCGTTCCGAAAATGGCAATGGATTTTGTTCGCTTGCGAATATTTTTGTCCCTATTGGACGGTCCTTTTTCCGTCTTCGCTCGTCAATCCTGAACGTCTTCTATTCCGTGCCGTACCAATAACGAAAATACTCGTAGAGTTTTTCGTGGCTCATAGTTATCCGCGGCTCGAGTCCACAGAGCTAGAGGACGAGCAGCATCACCACCAACGTGTGTACACACGGATTCGCGGAGTAGAGTATGCAATTGGCGGATATGATACACGCAGCGACCAGGCAATTTCTTCTCCTGCCCGGAGCCTCGCTAGCGCGCGCCATAGCCCGTGAGAGAGCACGCCGATCTGCTGAAATATATTCAACGTCGAGTTCCGTTACTTCGGGAAATGGAAACTCTCGAGATGTGCGCCAAGTCGATGAGGCAATCGGGACTGCGGACCGTAATACTCCGAACTCTATTCCTCTTGGTAAAAAGAAGGAAAGGACCGAGAAGAGTTGCGGGGTGCCCAACGATCGTCTGTATGAGACCCCCTCGGCCGCCCCTTCTTCTCTTACCCTCTGTATGCCTGTGATTGTACAGCGAGTTCATGCCAAAGTTCAAACCACGAGGAAAGTCCCTCGCATCTATATACCACAGCGGGAACGAGAGCGCCGAAGAGTGAATCGAGAAAAATGTTTGAAAAATCTTTGCCTCTCTCCCCCCCTCCCCCCCTCACGCTTGCTCAACGAATTCATGGAAATAAACCGCGCGTAGAAACGAATGTACAAGTAGATTTCTAGCGACAAGGAGAAACGAGCGAATTCAAGGAAGGTAACGAGTCTCGGTCTGTCTCGAAGTTGACGGCATAAATTCGTCCACGAACGAACGGTACAGAGAAAAATGTGTGTTACAACCTTTGGGGGATGGTGCACCGCAGCGCGAGCAACACGGATGGAATCCGAAAATAGACATTTTTTGAAGTAGAATTGTCAATTAGGCATCTGGCAGTGTTGGTGGTTGGTTACATTGGTTTGAAGTATTCGTGTAACAAGCGCAGGACGCCGAGGGCTCGAAATATCCGAACAAATTGACTCTTCTCTCCGTCGCTGTAGTCGAGCTCTTTCGCCCCGAGCGAGAGTTCCGAGAGGTAGTTCCGGTCGCAGGGCCGGTTCTGGTTGTTGCCGCTTCAGCTCGTGCTGCTCCGCCGCTGGCTCGACCGAGCACCAGAGAAAATAAAACACGTGAAAGCGTTTAGGTTTCCCGCAGGGAGGAAGCGACGCCGCTTCGACGCGTTCGGTCCGGGGCAACACGAGTAGCGAGGGCCAAAACTATATACTCGAACACGACTTCTTCAATGCTTCTTTTGCGCCACGACTTTAACACCCAACCGACTATCACTGTTTTCTTTCATGCGGAGGAGAAAAAAAAGCACTCGGAAGAAAATGGATTTCACGGTTTCGACCTTCCGAATTAGATCGAGATCGCGAAAGAAAAAATCGATAGCCGTTGAGAAACTGATTCTATGTTATTCGATAAAATTCGACAACCCTTTGGTGATCAATGAGCGTGAAGATGGAAAATCTCGGGTTGATTTTTATTGTTCCCATTTAAGAGATTGGAGGAATGCGCGAAGTACGAGATCTTACAGAAAAAAAAATTATTCCGCCGTACGGGAACAATCAGCCTGTAATAATGTTCGGTATTTAGCTTTTAGACTGTGATTGGCTATGAAACGAAGAACAAAAAAAGGTAGAAAAAAGAATGTAATCACCATTAGCTCGTTCGACTTTGGGAGGAAATTGCTGTTGGATTCGAGTTCGGCGGGGAAACAAAAAACTTCGATGTTTGCGATCGCAAATATTTTCTCGAGCGCTTCAATTTTGCACGGGCGTTTGTTACGTGTTCCGCTACGTTTTTCATGACCCCGCAACGCATCGAAAAAAACAGTTTTTGCCCAACTGTCTATTAACCTATTTCACGTTGATTTTCTCGTCGTTCTTGATTCTATCGCGCGTCTTACGCGAAGAAAAAAAAAAATTGGGATATTTCATTTACCGAAACAAATACCTAGTCGATCGGACTAATTGTTGGTTAAATTAATTAGTAATCATAATTTATAAAATAATAATAGGTACATTTTTTTTTTCGGTGAGACAATTCTTTTACTCATCGCAGCTCAATATTTTGCACCGAAGAAAAACCGTGGCGGAAGAGTAAGATACATTTTTTTTTTTTCGACAATGACTATTTTTCAAAGCGTTTCCGAAAGCCGCGTGGAGCGCATAGTTAGAAATTCCACTCGAGTAACGAAAAACAATTTTCTTGTCCTTGGCCTTTTTGCTCATGGTTTTTTTTCTTTTTTTTGCCATCGTCGTCCTCGTCGTTAATGCACGAAATCGTCGTTCTGCAGCGCGTTTTAAATTAAATTTATCATCCCGAGCAATTTCACGGGATGTTATCCTGCGGGTCGTAGTCGACGATCGCTCTCACTCTTCTCTCGGCAACCCTCCCCACCGCGAGAGCAGCCATCCTCGGGGCCGTCTCCCTCGTTCACGACCCTCCTTACGTCATGAATAAAACAGTTCCCTTGAATCTTACCTCAGGCTCCATATATACGCTTATATATCGTTTGTATTACTTCACGCCTCGTCGAATCTCTTTCGCATCAAATGATACGGCAACTGACGATTGGTTGTTAAAACCAAAACACCGAATGATTTTTATTTCCTTTCCCGCTGCCATCTATACGAAGCCACATTTTCTCTGTCGTCTGTCTTCTTTCAAATAAAGCAAATAGAAACACAAGAAAACCGACATTTTTCGAGCACGCGTCAAGACGAGGATCATGCGTGACAGACACGCGTTCGTTACGCGCCAGAAAGTCACGCCGGGTGACTGTCTTGCCGTCTGCCCGCGACAAAACACGCGGGCGAGTATATCCGTGCGCCTAAGAATGCAACGAAACGACCTTTAAGAGGTACGGGCTCGTTGTCGTACGTGCTGTTGGCCGATAGAGCGAGTCTTTTTTTTTACTTCCTCCCACTTTTTCGTAAAAACGAAAATAGCCACGGCGCGCCGTTACGTTGTGCGATCTTTCGACGATGTTTTTTTTTTCTTCGAAGGGCGGAGGCGCCTGGCCGACCAGTGAGCCTTTCGATATAAACGGCGCGTGCACTTCACGTATCGCTGACGTCAATAGGCAGAAGCTAAGAGGATTCGATAAAAAATGTATTGTCCAAGTCATTTTTACATCGTGACGCTTTAAGAAGGAGCAAAGAGTTTATGAAATTCATTCAATGCGCATCGCGGCGGGAAGGGTAACATTTTTGGAGCAGCATTTTTTACGGCATTTTTTTTAACGGATCTCGCGCACGTCAAAGAGGGGAGGTCCCTGGAGGAATCTCGCGAATGTGACGAAATGAAAGGATGTCGGCGGCACGAGCCACAGGAAGTTCGGATTTTAAACAAAAGCTCCGAACGAGATCTCGGGGAGCAGCGGAGCTTTGCCGCTGCGGGACGGCGAGATGCTTGTTAGAAGGAAGTCAAAAAAGACTCGTTAAACACCGAGTCGCTCCCTCTGACTTATGAGGTCTCTTTGGCAGCCGCCGTCTTGGCTTTACCGAAACGAAAGGTCTCCTTGAAAAACAAGAGCGGGAATAAAAATAAAAAAGAAAAACCATGAAACGTTCCCTCGGTCTTGATGTCAGGAAATTATTATACCATTTGTCCCGATTCCCCAGGCGGTAAGAAAAGTGGAAATAAAAAACCTTAAGGCTGCGACTTTATCCACTAGGGCCCTCCTTTTTTTTTAACCATCTCTCGACGTTGAATCTGCGTCCCAAGGCTTTTCTTTTTTTAATCGCTGCGTAAGCCTCGGAGATTTACAAATCGTATTTGTCACGCGCAATTTACCCCCAGCAAGGAGCGAGTAGATTTTTTTGTTCATAGCGAATCTCGATGTTTCCATTCCACGGTTTCGAGAAATAAGAATGACTGCGTTATGTTATCGACATATTCGTTATAAATTCTTTCATTTCGAACCGTTCAGTTTTTTTTCCACCCCGGCAGGATTACTTCGTTATTCGAGCTTTGTCGCGTAGCGAATATCCCGAAAAAATCGTGTTCTTTGAAGCGCCTTCAGTAATTCGTTTTACTCGAGTTTATTCGAGGTTTCGAAACGTTCGTTTTATATATTTTTTGTTTTGCTCCGCCATAGAGAAAGCTTTGTTTTCGTGAAAACAAGAAAATGTCGTTAGTCAAAATTGTTCCTACACGTGTCGTAATTGCTATCGAGATATTTTGATATCAAGAGATGCGGAAGCGTCTCGAGGCTAAGTACAACAAAAGACATTTTTTTTTACGAGTCGAGACGCTAACGAGTAAGTCTCCGACAATGTGCCGCAAGTGGGCCGGATTTCCACCGAAAAATCGATGACAAAAAATGCGCGTCGAATCTGATTTTTGACAACAGCTCTCCCATATACATTCGATACCAGCTTTCAAACACGTCTTGTCACGATAAAATCCCTCCAAACGATGTTGAAATATCGTAATAAGCGGTGACTTCTTTTACATACTTTTATCAAGGTAGCTGTGACTGTTACCTGTTATCATCGTGAAGTTGTCTCTCCACTAGGAGACAACGGAGATGGAGCCAACTGAAGAGGGTTGTTTGAATGACGATTTCATTGTTTCGATGACATTTGAGTTAATCGCCCGGATTGAGCTTGAGTCAAGCCCAATTCGTTTGCTTCAACCTGATGGTTGAATGAGTTGAATCAACCGCATCGAGAGCGATTGATTCAACTCCATCATCGCTTTCGTCGTGTAACCTCATCGGGAGGTTCAGCCAAGCTCGGAAGTTAACTCAACTTCTATTTCACGGAGACAATGGAATCGTCGTTGAGCTAACCCCACTCTGTTGCTTCTGTGAAGTTGTCCCTTGTAAACTATGTGAAGCCGTTCACACATGCGAGCAAAATTCTAACCGCGATTGGCCGACGCGTACGTGGTACTATTTCCGAGCGACACTTCCGTGTGCCGCCGTTTACTCGACCACGATACATTGAAAGTTATAGCTCTCGTTTCGGTTCAAAAGTTTTCGCGGGCGTGCTGTGGTCGATTTTTTTTTGACAAAGTAGTTTTGCATTTCTTCATTACTATCGGCTGACCGGTATTTTTTTATTTGATCATATTTGGAATTTAATTGAGCCATCAAAAAGTAATGTAATTTAAATTTGCACATCACTTCCGCATTTTGGTTTCAACATTGTTTCAATAGCTTCCTCGACGAGGAAGTCAAGTTCGACAAGTTCTCTCACGAAAGAGCTATGTAAACAACGATAAAAAAAGCAAGGGAGCGATTGACGAATCTCATTTGTATTATTTTTATCGTTATCGTTATAAATTTTCTCTTCAATTAGTTTTGACGGTTTTTTTTCGTCTCTCCGGATATACGACGCTTGTGTAGGGGTTATCGTGGGACCACGAGCGCGAGAATGAAACACTTCGCGTCAGAATGTCTGAGCTGTATATAGTAGAGTTAACAGCGAGAAGCACGTAGGCAAACGTGACATCGATACTAATAGTTTCGTTATCCTATTTGACGGCGATGCGGTGTGCCAGAGCGGTCGGACGAACGAAAGATTAGGGGGAGCTTTGGCTCGCTCAACCCGGCTCGGCGCTCTCTATCTCGATGCTTCATTCGTACGCGAAGCGTTTGTATCGACTCGCTAGGGCGCAATGAGTTAATGACTGATTCAGCGAACTCTATCCACGAATTATTGGGATAATTGGTGCTGAACGGAGGGAACGAGATATTACGATGTATCATCCAATTATCGCTATCTATAACTCACGTCGATAAATAACGCTCTATCTACGGATACCCTTATTTATCGAGTCATGGGACACCCTATTTTTTTAACGTTTGACCTACTCCAAAGGGATCCGAGCAAAATAACACAAAAACGTCGATACGCCTGAAATAAAATTGTTTTTTCACATTACTGTTTTTCACGATTACAAAAATATCGCGGCAATTCTCCAATTTTTGTTTTTCATTCTCTTTGTTTGTTACGTATTGAGCTTGTAAATCTTCCGAGGGCTGCGCCGTTCTCCAAGATTATTTCAACGGTCTCTTACACGACGGAAACATTTGCGATTGTCTCCATTAAAGACTTACATTATTCATAGAAACATTTATGACGTACCTATAAATTGTTGCGTTAGCAGTTTCCGTCTCATGTACCAGAGGTGATATTGGTCGTCACGGAGACTTTAATGGATTTTTCATCTTTATGGTTCTTTTACCCGACCCGAAGCCGAGCGCGCGAATGTCGCTATATCGTATTATCTATATATATACATGTATACCATAGCCAAGGACCAGAGGGATCTAGAGCTGCACTTCTATGTCGCTCGAACGGTGTGTGAAAAATGCAATAGTATGTACCGTTAACGCAAGCGTGTATATGAAACCTGTGTCACATGACACAGCTATCTTCGCTGGTTGGCACGAGATATCAGCAAACGAGCTCCGCTCTCTTCATAATCCTTCGGGAATTTCTCGTGGCTTTCGCGCCTCATCGAGCGGAATGATCAAATACGCAGTCACGGTTAACTGCAAACGTTCGAATATCTCGTATCTCTACGATCTCTTCGGCACGGGAAAATGTCCCTCCCCTGCCCTCGTCTTTTTTATGTAACGAACGAGATCTCCTGACTCTTTCTCATCGTCGCTCAGCCCCGAAGTCGCGAATATCATAGTCGATGGACCCTTTTTCTATCTCATCACGATTTTGTACCGCGAACGTGTGGTACGCGATGCGTGAAAAATCCAGGCAAAAGTTCGCGAGTCCGAGCATCAAAGAGATTTTTCTATATAAAAGTCTCTCCGGAGCTTCCCAGCAACGTTATCGTTTCATCCATTGCACCTCCGCTTCGGAGTTATTGCTGTCGTATTAAAGTTGCTTATAATTTATTGGGCGAACGTTTCACGACTCTATGGCCATTGAATCGAGCGAAGATCGAAAAGTGAAAAAGTCGAAAGACGAGCCCTCATCCTTTTTCCGTTCGTTGTTTCTCTACAACGGACGATTCTGCTGGCTGGTCAACGATGGTGATCGATTACTCGAGCGTTTTTTTTATTCATCAATCATTTTTCGAGAAATGAATATAATGAGTACGAACGAACTTGTAATGAGTATAAATCGCTCGATAATTTTTCAATGCGTGTTTCTCGTAATATCAATTAATTCGCCTCGCAATAACGAGAGATAATTTTCAACTGGCGAATTTCATTCACAATTAACTCCGTGCATAATTTTCCATTTGCGTGATATAGAGATACATCGCAACGAGGCGTTGCAACGGTGTGCGCGATGCATGGAGTTTTCCGTTGGCGCGAGCTGTTCTCACGCGTACGTGCTCAATCCACTTGATAACAATAAACAATACTAATTGTGCGATAATACCGTCCCGGTTCGCCCGTATAATGTCGCACAGATAGGAACTCGATGAACCCATAGGATAGATTATTGGTCTACGAACGCGACTGGCATTTCGATAAGCTCTCGATTCTCCGCCCCAGTGTTTCCCCTGTGGTTGCTCTCGGTGAACTACGAATCTGCAATTAGACGGTCCGTGTATGCCTTTCGATAGCGTCGGTCTCACTGGCTCTTGCCATAATGTTAAACGACCTTTCTCCATTGATAAATGTCGGAAGGGTCGAACCGGCAACAGTTAACGTTGCAGTTGAACCTTTTCTTTTTTCAAGCTCGCAGCAGTCGTAACAAGCAATTTTGTTTGATATACTCATGCGTCGACTCGAATCACCCATACCGTGTATTCGTTTTCATTTTTTTTTTTGCTTTTTTTTTTCTTCTCTCTGAAGTTCGTGTGCGGGCTACGCTCTCTGCCAAAGAATTAATTTCATCAAGGACCGGAGACAAGCTCTCGCATTGCATTTAACGAGCTGACCTATCAGCACCAGCGACGTGGGGGCGCAGAAGGGAAGAAGTCGCAAAGGGAAAAGTTCAATTTTATCGTAAAAGCTACGAGAGGTCACGATATCATTTACGCTTTCGCGCGACATTATGTTTGCCTCTCGCTTGCTACACGCACTCACGCCCACCGTAGCTTTATTAAATTATCAATTTTGCCGCTATTCTATCCCTTCGTTCAGTTAAAGCGCAATGTAAACCAAGCCTACAGCGCTTTCTCGATACACTCGAGCGCGGAGATCGTACGGCCTTCGGTGTGCCGAATGAATATCCATATTTCTCACAATTCCACGATAACGAATGTTTTACAAAAAATTAAAACGGGACGCAAGCGAGAAATGGTAAAAAAAAGAAAGGCTCGCTCGCGCCTCGATGATTCACGCTATCTCGATTTATCGACGACAGCACGAAATATTTTCCACGGCCGAGAGTGTTTATCGAGATAAATATTTTGAGAGAGGATTTTCGCGCGTGCGAATACGACCGAATAATTTATATCGCGGTGCGCGAACGAACATTTTCGAAATGATAAAATTGAGGTCACGCGCGAATTAATCGTTGTGTAAACTAATATTTACCGCAAGATTGTGTTGATGCAAACGCCGAAGATTAAATTGAAGTTGACGATGAACATATTAATTTCCCTAAAATCTCGGCGAAAATTGATCCTTAACGTCGCGTAACATTCGCGTATGCATTTGCGATCCTGAATAATGAAAAACTAATGTAAATTTTACTTTGAGCTTTAATATACCAAAAGTGAGGTATACTCCTTGCGGCCTTCCTTGCGGTTAACTTTTCGAAGCAATCCCGTGGCATGATTAAAAATGAAACCACTCTGCGAGCGTACCGCAGCGTACAAATATAGTTAGCCGGTACCTCGGAATAACGAATTTTCGTGTTGGTAGGAATCCGAGTGGGACTAGCTAATTTGTGGACTCCCTCCCCCCCCCTCCCCCCGTGAAAGCACGACTCTCACGTGTCTAATCTTGGTACAAAACGCGGAGGTCGGCAGGTCTCTCTTCCCGTGAGCCACTGCCTCGCACACTCGAGACACCGGGAGTAATCTCATTTAATTCTTAGTAGTCCGACGAGTGGTTAAATGAGGAAAACTCACTTAAATTATCATTATTATTATTCTGATTACACAAAGTTTCATTATACGAATTTATACTTCCCGTTTGCGCGCTCGTCTTTGTTTCGCTTGTTACGCAACAATGTTTTCCCTCGAATCGTAATAAATCGTTTGTGACTTTTTCAAATGAGAATTCCTCATTGCTTCTCGAGCGTGGTCGCCGAATCGTTTTTGATCGTCAAGAACGCAGTTCGACCGCAAACGGATATATAGAAGGGGGCTGTTTTTTTTTCGTATCGTATTTTTTTTTCTTCTTTTTTTTGTAAATCTGATTCGGGTGGCCATTTAATTCGAGCTCTATTTCAACCGCGATCGACCTTGAGTGAACAGAGAGTTTATTTGAAAATATACGCTGGCACGGAAACTCGAGAGGTTTTGGTTTTGTCCCTGCGATCGACTTTTCCCCTCATCCTCCCCTCTCCCCCGACCCCCTTCGTTCCAAGAGCGATTAAATCCTCATTACGCTTGTGGCTTGTACAGCCTCGAAATCCGGTCTTATTAGTGGTAGTTTCGAAACCTGGGCTCTACTCCTGGCGTCGGCGCTGTGTCGCCCGGAAAATAGTCTGCCGGATTCTCTCGCCAAGCCTCGGATCTCCCTAGGCAACTTGCCGGTGCCTCCCTACACTACAAATACATTGTGTATACTTCTTGTACATACACAATATAACCATAACGGAAACGCGAGATTTTAAGCTTGGACTTTAAGCCTCGTACCCGAAGATTCTCTCTCCAGATGCTGAAGAGAGAACGCCAGGGAGCGAGGAGAGAGCCTGCGTGGATTTACAACTATTCAATTAGGTTCGGGGATTGTGAGCCTTCTCAGACGAACCGGGGCAATGAGTTTTTCGTTTTGCATTACTCAAACCATCCGAGTTATTGCCAAGATATTAAACGAGGGCATCAAAGAAGCTCAGATCTCGTGATAACGGTAAAGAATTCACCCGTCGAACATTTGAAGCGCGCAGTATACGCCGAGGATATTGTCGGATAAAACAATAAATCTAGCAGCGCGAGGGCAGACTACAAGCTTGCCCGAGTTACAATTTAACGCTCGCTTCTCAAGAGGCGATAAATTCTTTTTTTTTTCCGAAAAATCATACGATACGCTAGTTATATCTCAAGTATATGCATGAAATAAATGTCGTGATTCCAACGCTGCGAGAAGATTCCACCGACATTATCCCAGAGCGGGATACAGTGCCACGATGGCCCGGGAACGTCGAAAAGAGAGGACCCAGCGTAAAAAAAAGGGAAAGAGAAGGAGGAAAGACGGAGAGTTTTAGATCAAGAAAATTTTCACGAGAGACCATTTATCGCGGGAGCAATTCACCGGAGACTTTTTCACCCCGATTTACCCTCCGGTAAACGAGTGCCAGTTTGCAAAGGAAGAGGAGTAGCGTCAGAAACAGAAGGAGAGAAGGAAAGGAACGAAAAAAAAGACGTGCGCGCGGGTATGAGAGAGCGGAGAAAAGTGTAGCCAGCTAAAGGTAGGGAAAATGGGCTTGAGGGCATGAGAGAGAACGATAGGTAGCGAGGCGTTCCGGCGAAGAGCGACAGAAGATATATAGTATGTAGTAGGGAAAATGAGAGGGCGCGTAATCCCCGCGTAACCATTTTTCATCTGCCTCGTCAGTCAGGGAAAATAGGAAGAAGGAAGGAAGGAAGGCGCAGCCCTTGCCCTGCCCCGTCGCTCGCGAACGATTTACTTCTGCTCACAGCTCGCGCAGCGTGAGCCCTCAATGAAACCTGAAAAAACAGGAAGATGCTCGAAAGTTCCAGACACACTGAGCAACAACGAAAAAGAAAAACTTCGACGCGAACGAAGTTACCAGCTGCCCCGGGTTACACGTCATTTACTTCGCGCACAACATAACGTAAGACAGTAGAAAAAAAAATCGAGTATCCAATCTCAAACGAAAGATATCGGAACAATCTCAATATCAGCGTGCTCGGTAGTCGTCGATATCACGGTAAACAAAAAGTCGATGCAAGATAAATTCCCGATGCGTCGCGACGAAACGTGCCCAGTTGGTTTTGAAATCGTTGAAAAACAACGAGTGTAAAAAAAGAAGAAAAAATACAGAGAAAGCTCCGTAAGTATAAAAAGAAATAATAGTGCCAAGAGGAATAGAAGTGGCAGAGGAAAAACAATGAGAATCCGATCGGCGAGTCTGGGCACGAGTTGAAAGAGGTAAAGCACAGTCGTACCCGAGTCGAGGGTAGTATAGAAGCTGCAGAAGAATCGAAGCCGAGGGTTAGAGTGCTAGGCTTGTATATGCCGACTGTTAACTCTCCCTTCCCTTGCCGGCGTCTTCGCATTAATATTTATGGTTCGTCCACCAGCGTGACCGTCAGTTCGCCGCGAGTCTTTACTGCTTTCTGTGCCGTGTACCTTGTTCCACACGGTGAACTAGATTCCCTCGTTCCAATGTTCCACGGAGATTCACACAACGGAACTGTACCGAACCGATCAGCTCTAACGTGCACGGTTCGGGATTGGTCTTCACCGATCCAGCGCAGTATAAGTGTCGTACCTTGCGACAAGTTCTCGTTAAATGATGATGAATGTATCCGCGCAGGAATGCAATTGGGAGTCTGATCTGAGCGCTGCTATAGTCTGGCTCAACCGTTTACGGGGCCTAGAAGGAAAATCTAGCAATTAGGGTAGATGTACCGGTTGTAGCCATATCGGCACCAACGAGGCAAAGTATGCCACTCCTGCTGTGACAACCACGAGTATGCCTGCTCAATATTGTTACAAGCACCTTTATTCGAACGACTTTGAACCTCCCATTGTCGATTTCCCGCGTAAGCCTGAACTGGACGTTTATTTTATCGCGGTCGCCCGGCTGAATTTCTGCACGAGTAGTTCAGAACGTTAATGCGTCACTGGGCGGACTGGCGAAGGGTCGTCAACCCAATAGTCCATTTCGTTAGCTCTTCGTTTCAGTCTTCCTGGTGCTCCGATTCTCCACTGTCTCTCCAATCTTTCCGTCTCTTTTACCACTGCGAAATACTTTCTCTTTTTCTCTCTGAAACTATGCTGCGCTGCTTCTTGGAAATCCAACTAACTCTCTCTCGTGTGTCTGACCCAATCTGCCGTAACTACTGCTGCCTCGTTGCTGGACTAGCCATCTTGAACGACTTTGACGTACTTCAACATCGCCATCGACCACTTTCTCCGAATTTCCTACTCTCCTCTTTCAACCCTCCCCTTGTCATTGTACACGAGGCGTCGTCTCCTATCCTGCCACGAAAGGACTTTGGCTGCTTTTGTGCTTCGCGAACTTGGCGCTGAAGATGCTCGTGAATCTCCACGAGAGGGAGAAGCGAGGACAACGTATATACTATACTTATGAAACAAGCTGTACGATAGGAGAATAGAATGGTAGAGAGTAGATTGTTTGCATATATAACTCTCAACACGTAGTCTTGATTTGTCTTGGACGAACTGACGTTCGCCTGGACGAAAGCGATGCGCGAGACACAAACTCCCAGGAGTGCTTGGCCGCTTGGTGAGGCGGAAGTTGAAGGAGCTTGTAGTTAAAGGAGTGTTTAGGGTCCCGGAAGTGGTTCGCTGTGATTAGATAGCCCAAGATTGCCAGGGGGATTTAATCGCGGTGGGTGTATATAGACAAACCCATCTCGCTTCTTCTTCCTGAGTGGCTCTCGAATTTTCTTTCTCGATGTTTTTTTTTTTTTTTTTTATCGAAACCATTCGATGTTCCGGTGGTAAATAAGAAACGGCTTGGCCTTCGATCCCGCTTGCTCCAGTCCAGAGGGAAGGTTAGCTGCGACAAGAATGATAGAAAGAGGGACGAAAAAAAAGTGTTTGAGGTGGAAAGGATACACGCGAAAAGTTGGGATGGCGAAGAAGGACGGAGCTCTCGTGTAAAAGAGAAACGTCGGCGTCGCGTGTGCTGTCGAGGTCAGCCGGGAAATGAACTCCGGCGGGTCAGTGGAAAAAAAAAAAAGAAAGCAAATTAAATTGCGAACACTTATGGCGGTGAGACCGTGTCTCCGCCTCGTACGAGCGCGAGGATGCGTTGACCCGTCTAGACAACTTGTTAAAAAACTTCTTTTTTCGTATCCGACAAAACTTTTCGCGGCTACAGCAGCGACAATATTTTGCTTTTTTTCCATTTTCCTCGTGTTTTGCTATGCATTTGAATGAGTGAATGATACACGAGACGAATCGCGTCGATAGTTCGTTGGGACTAAAGTAGATTCGTCGTTTGTGCGATGAGAAGGAATATCTTCGATTTCGAATTTAGATGCTTCGTACTCGGAAGCGTTGAGCGGGGACGATAGCAATCTTGGAATTCTATCGAGTCTGAGTATATTGAGTCAAAGGAGATTTAATGGGACAAATTTTACTCGCTGAACGTTGAACTCTCGATCGGGCGATAAGATTCCTGGACCTTTCACAGACTTGATGTTTCATCTCATGGAAATTCATTCGTTTTTTCTTTTTTTTTTTTTTTTCGAGTCAGCGAAGAATATATTGCAAGTCGGGTTCCTCGCTGCTCTCCGTCGTATCGCCGTTAAATATAAAAGTCCGCACGAAACGATCGTATGAAAGTAGCTGAAGAATACGCGATGCAATTTTCTTGAAAACCCCCGAACCGGTGAGCGTGGAAAGGATTCTTATGCTGTCGAGAGATTCCCTCAAACTGCGTGACGCAGAGATAGCTCGCGTCTCATGGCAACCGCGTAGTGTAGCCATAGAGGAGCGAAGCAATTCGGTGTATGCGCGTATTGCGAGTCAACGTGTATACTTTAATTCAGTCAGAATTTAAATCAAGCCTGACCAATATCGCCCGGTACAGAAGCCCCGTAATCTATGCTCTCCCTCGCTGGTACGGCATTGAAGGGTGAGTTTCCGCGATATTGGAATTCACGTTAGGTACAACAGAAAGACGTTATCCGAGCGGAAGACTGAGTTAACTGCGACACGGAAGGGCCAGAAAAGTCCGCGGACTATCGTCGTGTTCGGCGTTTCCCGTGCCAAAAGTCGTTTGGAAAATCCGTATGTAAAAGCGTAGCGTAGAAAACGGAAAACAGCGCGGAGAATGCGTTGAGGTACGGGTGGCGCGCAAGAAAATGAACAGGAAAAAGCATTCGCGGAAAGATGAAAAGAAAAACGAATGCCAAATTCGTACGGCGAAGATACAACAATGGGGGAAAATTCAGTTTGTTCGAAGTTTTTTGCGCCGAGTATATCGAATGTTATCGTATCTCAGTCGCGGGTCCGGTGTCGCGCGCGAACCGAACGACCGTCGAACTTTGAAATATATTCCGCTCGACGTCAAAGTATATGCGGAACGGAAGTTCCTCAATGGAACTGGCACTCGTCGCTACGGTGGCCGTGGAGAAATTCGATACAAAATCTTTCACTACCGGCGACTATCTCTAATGAGGCGTGGTGTTCCCATTGCCGGGGTTGGTAGTTCATAATTGTGTATTTCCGATAGCGACAGCATAGTCAAGGTAAATTGCGTATGAGACACAAAGGACCGCGATCGCGTTAAGGATAACGCGAACGAAACGGGCGCTTCACGAAGAGACGAGTGTTGCCAATTAGTTCGCTTTGAAGTTTTTCGTAAATCAGAAAACCGAGCTTCACAAGGTTCTCCCATTATCTTTTGCGAGTCGAGCAATTCGCGCGATATGTTGTAATAGCTTTATCCGACCTTTGCTCCTCGACCAACGTTGAATTTTTTTTCCTGTAACAAAAAACTCGATTAACGTTCCAAAACAGAAAGGCTATTACGAGCTTTTGACGCATGAACCATAATTTGCTCGTAGTAGCAATCTCTTTGTCTCGATTACATCGTCATCTTTTTTCTCACTATTTTGCGAATTCAACGTATCGAAGTAATTTTATGAAAATTTAAAAACCCTCGAATGAAAAAGCATTATAATAAATAAATTATGTTGATGACAAGAATTAAATTACACAGTATTATTTGCATATTGCAATCGAAAAATTTATTCGGCATGAATTTTGAAATAGCGGATGTTTGCACTCAATGGCAAATGAATCTTCCCATTATCATCGGGTTATAATTATTTCTTCAACGTAAGCACGATTTAACTTCAGCTATTGACTGACAAATGATTTTCGACTTTGCAAGGACTTTCAAATACTATATCCATACACGGCACACCGGCGAAACGTGAGAAGAGGTCAGTGATCACGGTTCGTCGCTCGGTTGGGTTGCGAGACGTACGAGATTTGTCTCACGTTTCCGACGTTAGGGCAGGGTAAAAATCAAGCCAACGGACCAAGCGGGCTAGCGTAGTCGTTGCAACGGATATCCTGAGCGTGCCTTTGGTCGAAGCTCGAGCGTCAAGACTAGGCCAGAGGAATGAAGGAGGCGAGAGGAGAGTATCACGGCGAAAAGAGAGTTTTGGACACGAGCTAGTCGTAGACAGAGAGAAAAGAGACCGGGAGAAGTACGGGGAAGAGGTTCTCGCCGGCGCGTTTTACGTAATACCAAATTAAAATGGTAATGCGATGCATTAATTTCCATCCTATTTACGCCACTTATTTTCCGTCGGAGTTATTTTGGTACCAGAGGTTTTGCCTTTCCTATGCGCGATGTTGATACCATACCGCCGAGTATGGGGGATCGTGATAGAAGCAGCAACGGCAGCCGGTAGAATCGGGCATGAGGGCTAACATTCGCTATTGCAACTTTTATGTTATCTCCTTATGTTGGATATATCTTGCACACGTTTATGCGAGGATAAAACTACATTTTTCTTTGTTTCTTCCGTTTCAACGATCAACCCAGTGCGATCATTCTGATTTTTCTACCCGCTGCAAAGCGTAAAATTGATATTTGTTCTTTAGACTCTTTTATAGCATGAATCGCCATTTCATAGAATAAAGTTGATCTTCAAATTTTTTTCAAAACTTCTATTTCTGCGAAGCTGATAAACGCGCGGTGCGCTTAGCTAAAAAAGAAATCTGGGCCAAAGGTGTCGAGAAACGAACGATCGTGCTTTATATCACTATCCGCGCTAAGATCCACGGGCTTTACTATGCTAAAATGCTTGTATCTATGGGCATAAAATGTGTCTTCGAGCCGCGAGACACCGCGGTCATTAAATGGTCGTTGCGGGAGGCGCCGTCTCCACGCACACATCCACACAACGATGCCCCAGTAACACACTGAGGCAAATACCGTTGTCGGGTTACTCGACGTCTTTCTTGCTTCGCAAGGGAAGATCTCGAGGAGAAAAAAAAAACACACACACCCAGAGCTCAAGCGAGTGAAATGGCAAACCATCTTGTCACTACCCTCAACCTCATCTCGATATAGTAGTGCGGCTTGTGGCGATATTCCATCTCCTAAGCGAAATTTGAACGAAACTCTCATCAGGGCACTTGACGTTCGAGAAATAGCTCGCATTACCATAAGTATACCTGGCCGTCGCGTTAGGTCGCCGAGCTATCAAATTCACTGTCGTAAAATGAAATATAAATGCTTTTTTTACATTGCAATAATTTGGTCAGGTCTGAGTGTCATTTTTCCATTCGAGAGCCTCGGCAATAAGTAACATTCATAATTGTTTCGTCGCTGGTTTATGGGTCTTTTTCGATTTTTTGTTGTCAGCCACTTCGTAGCACTACAGCGCCCATATCAAAATCAAATCAGCCAACGGGAATGACAACAAAGATAAATACGTCTGTACGTGTTCCCGGAAATCCCTGAGCACAATAGAAGCCCGTCTGCAGAGCAAACAGACGGAACTGCTCGTCTTAGTCTGCTTCCATTACGCTCTTAGTGGTTGGATCATTATGCATATTTGCGGAAATGTACTTAAGATTACGTACTTTGAGAAAATGGAAAAAAATATCCATTTTTACGACCCAAACAACTAAATATAACCCCTGAATGGTGGTACATTTTTTTTTATAAAGAAAAGTACTTGGCGTCGCTTTTACGTTTCTGCGAGAAAAAAGTTTCTGCATTTCACTGATACCAAGACCACTTCTGGGGAAGCGAAATTATACCTTTGTAAAAGCATATCTAAGCTTCCTTGTGACGATGAGCTGGGAAAGAGGAAGACTCTATCTCGCAGCATCTTAGCACGTGCCACGTACGTGACTCTTCGTTCTAATTTTATTATTGTTTCTTTTCGTGGGGGTTTTTATTTTTCGTAAGTTCCTCACTCTCTCCTCGTCGTTCTTACCCGAGTTTATTTTTTTCCCTTTATTCTCAACGATATAAAAGTCCCTCGTCCCTTATTCCCGAGACTCACGCGGTCGGTGTTATACTTCCGACGCCACGGTGTTGTGGCGAAGCTATACGCGCATTCGTGTGTCGCCTCCCTCTCGCGACACGCTCCCGCAATTAAAATGCTAATTCCACGATAATGCTCGGCCCATTAGTGTCGTCGGTGCCAAAACGCTCGCTCTCTCGAGCGTCCTTTCCCTCGGCTTCTTTTTTCTCTCCTTTTTTTCTTCTTCGTCGTCTTTTTCGGTCGCACACTCCTCGAGCCCACGCATTCGAGTGAACGAGTGCGAATGGGGAAGCGAAAGAGCTTCAACCAGAGATCTGGAACAGCTTCTATCTGCGTGGTAAAGAAGAAAAAAACGAATGCGAAGACCACGACAAAAGGGAGTACGAGAGAGTAATAGGCGAATTGAAGAAACGGATGGAAAAAGTATAGCGAACGAGGCGAGACGTACAGCGCCGTGGATACTTGGCTGGCCGTAGAATAGTTGAGAAGGGCGTAAAGTGGTACCGCGAACGTACATTTCCACAGCGAGAGCGAAGTTAAATAAGAAAAGGAAGAAAGAGAGATAGGAAAAAAAGAATAAAGTAGAGGAAAAAAAAAGCAGCAAAGCCGCGCAGTTGAAGACACAGAATATATCCTCCAGACGATGTTCGGATGTTTTACGTTCCCCGGTGACGCCAGAAATCGCGTCCTGGCGCGCTCACACAGAAGTGAATTCTCTGAAAGGGCGAGAGGAGGCGAGAGCGATAGAGTTTCCCCCTCCTTAAAAATTTTTCAAATTCGTCGTCTCCCTCTTCCATTCTTTCGTACTTCTCGAATGGGGCGCGCTTCTGCACAGAGTCCTTTCAACGCCACGGACGCAAATGGGCTGTTAACTTATTTTTGGTACTTCCATCCCGGCTCGAACCGTCTGTATCTGTAACGTTACTAACGCCACCATTGCTGACATGCAGCGTCGCAGGAATGGACGAGGACACCCCGAAGACGAGGGCGACGTTTGTTGGTTCAACGCACCGCGAAGAGATTCTAAAATGAACGAGCACTTAAGAGCTTCCAATAGTTAGACAACTTGGACGAGAAATTAGTGTCAGGCATTTTATTGCTTTGTCGTGTAACGGCAATCAATTTCTCTAATACACGCTTCGCGTACGTATCTTTCCTTGTCTATTTAGTTTTTTCTTCCGACTGTTGTAGATTCCATTTTATGTATCGAACTCTCAAAAGATAATTCGACGGAAACTGCTTATCGAACGACTGTAGCTTCAGGCTTGTTCTACAGCCAATCAGACTTTAGGGCAATATATCGAAAATGAGATTCATTTTAAGCACGGCTTTTTTGAAGAAGAGGGCCACTGCGCCCATTGCGCGTGCGAGTTTAGGGCTGTTAGCAAACTTCGTACCGCGTGTTTTTATGTACTTTTCCGTGCTGAAGACGAATCCGATTGCAATTATTGGCCAAAGTTACGGCGAGGACCGGTAACGACCAATAGGGATCATTGCCTTTCCGGTTCAATTTGCGAAAACTGTCGATTTTCCGGATTTTCAAACGGCGATATCTTAGCCCTCCGATGAGATATCGACGAGTCTGAGGTGACCATTGTGTTTAGCGGAAAAAAATACACAAGATAAGATTTTTCGCAGATTTTTAAAACCGTTTTTTCAACCTGTTCGAGAGGGATGAAAAATGGCAAAAAAGCATCTCAAAGGGGAACCCTTGCAATTTTTTCCTGAAAATTGAAAAAAACAAAAAAAATCTTGTCTTCGTATTTCCATGTATTTTTTCGCGCTAAACACGAATTGAACGCAAAACTTGCTAATTACCCCTCATAATTTATGAGAAAACAGAATCCGAACTTCGACTCTTTTTTCGCGGTGCCGGGTTTCGAGAGCCCTCAATGGCTCAGTCAAAGAACCATGAAGAGCAGAGAACTGTCGACAAAACACTTACGGCGTTTTAGATTAAAGAACAGAAGAAAAAAGGATCAAGTATCATCGAAAAATGAGAAACGCTTTTTCCACTGACGGTAGAGATGGTTCACTTCACTGTCCGCGCGGCATTTTTCAAGTGAGATTTCACCTTCGCGTACAGTACAAATACGACGGTGGATCTCGCCGCGATAAAAGCCGCGCGCAAACAAATTCAAAAGCGGCAAATACTTCAACTTCCTCGGGTTTCTGAAAGCTCCGAGCGTTATATTATATTTTACCATCGACGATTCCCGAAATGTGAAGCGTGCATCTTTTCTTATTCGAAAAAGATGATAAGATGAAAGAAGCAAGAACTGAATTCTCTTTGCAGTTCAACTGCGAGTACATAATAATCGTCGAGGCGGCGTCTTTTAAGCTTCACCTATTTTCACTGTCAAGGATCTTTTTTTAATTTTTCAATTTACATCCTCACACTCGGTCTGCGTGCTTTGAGCATTTAATTGAATGAACTGTATTTTAATGTGGAATATGTTTCAAAGTGAAATATGATTCTCGACGACGTGTTTGCTACGAGAGACGCGCTCGAAATGATCAATCGAGTGTAGGAAAAGTGCATTTTGTGCTGTAAACGCCAGAAACTTTTCGCACTTTCAGGCCTCGCTCGAATGTGGTATAACTTCTCCACGACATCGTAAAAAGGGTACAGGGGCGTATGATGATGTACTACGGAAAGACATGAGATGAGGAAGCTTGCGTGCGAGAGTGAACGCGTGTCGTTTTAGATCCATGCACCGGCGAACCGCACGTATATTACATATTTATGCGCCATATTTCTTCCTCCGTCTTCCCCTCCCTCGAGTTGCATAGTCGTGCGCGTATCACAGGTGTGCGACCTTTTTTTTTCTTATTGCCGACGACGACTCAAAGACGTAAAACATTTATGCTTTCTAATCTCGTTTGGTCTTGGAGCATCGCGCATAGTGTTACGGGCTTTTGTTTCATGCTTTTTTTTAATATGTATATTTTACCGTCGAGCGTCTCGGTACGCTATAATACTTTTTCAATCATCGCCTCGGCAACGTATCTCGAGACAGAGTGAGGCAGAAAGTGAAAGTAATTTGAACACGGAAAGGAGACGAAAAATATACATTGATGGAAGGGAATCTGGGCCGAGAAAGATTTTTCACAAATCTTTGCAACCCTCCGGAGGGCTCATTGTACCCGGGCGGACGTAAAAATTGATGATTCTTCTCAACGCAGCGCACTCGCGTAATCTCGCCATGAAGCCAGATACAGTTTTATTTTCTTCTTCGGAAAAAAAAAATTGAAATTAAGAAAAAAAGCACGGCGAGATGGCAGCTGCCTCGGGTATATTGTATATAACGCGTACCCTTCTTTCTGTGGATTCGTAATTAATTTTAACGTCCCCGCGAGCTAGCTTCACCACCTTCGCTCTATCTCAAACAACTGTGCCGCGGCGCGGTAGCGGCGCAAAGGTTTCGTACAATTTCAAAGTTCAAAAGATTGTGGATAATCAGCGTCGGTAGCAACGTCAGGAAAAGTTCGCGCTCGCTTGGGAAACGGGTAAAAGAAATGTTGTAAAAAAAAGAAAAAAAAAAAAAAACCGTGAAAAAAAGAAAAAAGCTAGAGAATTTAGTGGCCATCGTAGGTGCAAAAATGATTCTTCGGGGAATAGATGTATCTTACGAAATTATGCATATAAATTTCGACCCCCCTCCCTCTCTCTTTGCTCGCAGTGAGTTGCAGCTTTGGCTGGAATAGTTAATGCTCGAAACGCCGGGTATTCGCGATATATGCGAAACGCTTCGGTAGTCGGGGCGAAAGGGTTGCGCGAGAGTCATTTCGATGCACCGAGTGTAAATAAGAGCGAACGCATGGGCGGTACTTTGGAAATTCACGACGTATACAAGATGCATGCCTTTGCCAAGGGAAAAGTCTCATACCCGGAATGAGTTCAGTTCGCAAGTGATGCTCGCACAAAGGGTGTTTGTCGTTGTCGTTCTAAATTCTTACATATGAAAAACATTTTTCTCGTATTCACCCAACGCGCGCTGGTAGGTGCGTTTCGTAAAGTCTATTGAAGATTTACAGTTCGAGAAGATCTCCTTATTCCCTGACCTATAGCAAAACATTGCGAAGAACGTATTGCCGCGAGCAGTTACGTTTCAATATTTTTTCCCTCGCACCGAAAAAGTTACGATGGCTTAGCAAACTTTTCTAAAAGTATGAACAAAAAGATCCGATACAGCTTCGAACGTAATACGTTTACCACGTTTCACAACTTTTTCCCACGGTTCTGTGTGCTCTTCTTTTTAACGCATGTTTCTATTTTTTGTTCTTTTCCTCTCAAAGTGGATACACCTTTCGCTATCAGCAACCTCATTTTCCTAACAGCTAAACCTCCGTCTCACGGCTGCGCCGCCCACCAGAAATTGTTGCAAGCATATTTTCCACATCAGCGTTGGAATATTCCGACCTCGGCACAAAGACAAAGAACGCTTAACTTTACGCTCTTTCCACCGTTTGTCCCTCGTATTCTCTCGCTCTCCCGTTCATATTATACCGGGAAGTTTAGCCGTGGCCTGGCGCGTTCGTGGTTAAAGTTCGCCCTCCCTCTGACGCCGCGACCTCGCTCGGTTCGCGTTAGCGATCCATATCGTCTCTTGGTGGACCCGAGCCGATCTTTTACCTGTGTGCAAAACTGTACTCCAGCAGAGGTTCTCCGGTGCGCAGGGCTGTAGTCCGAACGCCGTTGGACGACAAAGAGAAAAGGCGCGAGTGTCTCATCGGGGTGGTAGCAACCATCAACTTCCACCTTCCCACAGGCTGAACAATGTAGAATGAAACGAGAAAGAGGAAAGACCCCCCGTCCTGAGCGCCGGTTAAAGCGAACACGACAGAAGCCGGAAAACCCAGCGGAAGAACACAAGTGTGTGCTCCCGCGGCATCAGCGTAATAAAGATGCGACGTGGGCGCGCGTGCGACGAACCCCCTAAAGTGTGGGCGAACCTCCACCGCAGGGAAACAGCGTGGGACGGGAATGCCACTTTGAGGGCATTGTACTCTTTGTACACTGCATTATGCCAAATATAATAAGCTTGCGGCAGCAGAAACCCTCCGGGTGCCGACGACCCGCAGCCGAAAGCTTTGCCACGGATATCCTGCACCGACACCTCTTCTTCGTTTACTTCTTTTTCGTCCTATTTGGTCGCTCTATTATCCCATTTTCTTTTTTTCATCCTTCTTTCTTTGTACTTGTCTGATCTCTCGTTGCACTTTTCATTTTTTGTCTATTAAACGAGAAATTGGATTATACAACGTCGGATAACCGAAATCCCGGCACGACGAAAAAATAATTTAAAAATGCAAAATAAAAAAGTTTCTCGTTCGGAAAAGCGACGAGATATGGTCGACGATTAAATTATTCTATACCGAAGATTCGCAAACTTCTTTATCGTTACCTAAACAATATTTTGTTCAAAATCACATTTTTCTTTTCGTTGATTTTTGCAGGTTAAAAAACAGTTTTCGGGAACATCTTCTGTCTTAAGGCTCGACCAGCAGCCGATCGTTCCGCGAATGTAGCAGCACCAAAAGATCTTTCGATGTTAAGGTAAATTGAACGTCAATTATCGGTAAAAATGGATAAAAACTTTTTCTTAATCGTCGAATTGGAGCGACTTCTCAATGTATTCAAATTATTCACGGGCGCGGCTTGCGAACGATGTCTTTTTTCGCTCGAAATTGTGAAAAGCGTACCCATCTGGCAGACGTGAGAGGTGCGGTTACTAGTTTGCGAACGTACAGTCGAATTCTATGTCAGCCAGCTGGGACAGTGAGAGAAAGAGAGAGAGAGAGAGAGAGAGAGAGAGAGATTCGAAGTAAACTGGGCCAACGTGTACGCGTCTGTATATTCGCAAAATCCACAGTCACCTACCGCCTTCTCGGCCCTCCCTCTAGCTCGGTATTACCCAGTGAAAATAACCCGCGTCGCCGACCATCGAATTTCCCGAGAGATTCGTTCGAGCTCACCGAATTTCCTTATCCCTCGGTTATTATTGCGCACGCGATCCTCCCGCGATTCTTTACGCAACACATGTAACGTTTCGATCTCGTCGATTTTCATACCTCCCGGTTGTATCCAACGCGGCTCCTTAAAAAAAAAAAGAAATCGTATCTCGTTCACACATCCCTCATTCGACATTCATGTTATCCATTGATCGCTTTATAACATATAAATATAAAGAAGAAGAGTCTACATGGAATTCATGTGTCGCCGTGGCGTTATAAAAATGCACATTGATCGTCATGGTTCACGATCGAACGCCGCTGTTTCCGTTACTGCCGATGTTACGAAACTGCCTCGTTAAACCATGTATCTCTTTCCTTGGGCCTTGCAGTATGTATAGAGTTCCTCCCCGTAGCCAAGTGCGAACGTTACGCCAATGACACCATTTTAGTAGGCCGTTACTTTCGATGCATCCAATGGTAGCAAGTCACTACACAGAGAGTACTACAAAGTGTGCGCAGCTGTGTGTGTCTTTCCAGTCGTAACGACGAAACGTCGTAAAGTGAAACTCGAGCTTCTCGTTGCGTGCTTCTCGCTTGACATGTAAAGGCGGACGCGGCCGCGCGAGTGGTAACCGAGCTTTCCAAACTCGAAAACTCGGAGCGTAAACCTCTTCTACGATGATGCGATGCTCCGCGTGCTACTTGGACGTTTGTACTTTGCGTAACCCTTTCGTACCACGGTGAATTACACTCTTTATGTTAATGGGGAAGCGCAACTTTTCTGCTTACCGCCAATGCGATGCATCCCGTATACGGTACTAACTGTATTTTCCTATTCTGACTGCACCGTTGTTCTTTAACGAAAACTCTTTCGCGCAGTATTCCTCTGAACTCGTATTCAAAATACGTGAATTTTCATTCATAAAATAGATAAATTCTAAAAGCATTTGTATTATTCGGCAAAAATGAATTTATCGATTGCAATGCAAAATATCAGGCCATATTAATTATCTTCGAACCTTTTGTATGGTCGATTGTTTTCTAATTTTTATTCGATTGGGAAATATTCGAAATTCGCTCGGAATCGGACTTTCAGACGAGCCCGTAGCGATACACCCCCTCTAATCTGCTCTTCGAAGAGAGAACTTCGAATTGAACTGGGTTACTCTCGTATCATAATATTCTCGGGGCAAGAGAATACCGTGTGGCAGAGCATCCTCGTTCTATTTGTCCATGAAAATGAAAGATAAATATCGTAGCAACGTCCCGAATTGAAATTTTTTATGGCTGCCGTATTATTGATCCGGGTAAAACCGGGCATATCTGTAAGACCTGCCTGATCAGACTTGCCAGATGCCTCTCGGATCTGGGCCTAATGTCGACACGGTTTGTCATATCAGGCCAGCCTGACACAGTTTATATCCAGGCCACATCGGAAATTTCCAGAGTTTTTCAGATCAACTCAGCCTAGAGTACCTAACATCAAGACCTGATGGGGTATTGATGAGGCATTATAATCAAACACGGTATCATATTTATTAAACTCTGAACGGGGTTTAATGAGCAACGGCAACTTTGATGAATTTGTAAATTATGTATTTCTAATTCCGTGAATATTTATCCGATATGCTAGACTGGGTTGCTGAGTGTATACGGTTTTCGTAAAGTACCTATACTAGCATAATCGGCATTCGCATTACTTTTTCGATCACTGTACTTGCGTGTAGCGAGCAGGGACTTACAGCTTCTGTCCAGCTTTGGTTGAAATAGTTAAATATTAATGATTAAGGTGATTAAGTGCTCATAGCTTTTGCTCACCTTTGGTTATAATAGTTGAATATTAATGAGAAGCCGTATGTAGAGTAACAGAAATATTCACTTGGCGGTTAAAAAGAAATTTCCGCCGGTTTCCACGCTTCATCCCGCCCGCAGCATATTGGAGCCAGATATTATTTTCCGGGATACTTCATATGGCCCAAAAACGACCCTTACCGAATTGCTACTCGGTATAATACGCGGTAACTGGATGAATCGTACATTTTAAGAAACTTTTATCGCCTCAAATCGAACGAATGGCACGAACGATTTATTGGACATTATTTGGCGACAAATTCGCTCACGGTAAACATACGCGAAAGAATACAAATTGGTTGTTCGTAATCTGTCGGTATTTTTCATTCCCACAATGTGACATTTCGAATTTGGCATCGAACATATTACTCTTCGTTGGAATTTGCAAATCGAGCGGAACGTAAATTAATCGTTATTTGTGGGAGGGCTGGACGCGTGAAATTTCCAACGTTGGATGTCAGGGCGGGGTCGAGAGGGCGACGGTGTCTAGTCAAATTGAACACGATGTTGGCTGTCAGCTAGCTACCCCGTTACACATCCATCGAAAGCGAGGAAACTCGTACGTTCGCCGGTGGCTTCGTATCCTGCAACTATCGCTCGTTTCGAGCCGGAAAATCACGCTGGAACGATTTCTATCCCGCTCTCCCTCGGTGGTACTGAATTACCATCCGGTTTACATTTGCATGAGGAGTATAAGAGACGCCACGACAAACTGCAAAACGCGCCATCGGTACGTCTCGTACAGAAGAATACTTATTGTTTCTTTTTACGAAAAAGTATAAACTCCATATCTATAGATACATTCGTGAGCAAGAGCTGAATTTATTTTTTTATCAATTAACGGACAATCAAGACGGAGGCTTTTCGCATGAATTCGTCCCAGCTTTTCGGAATGATTTTCAGCAATTTTGTATCTGCAATGCAGTTAGCAGTTAGTGGTGGTTATCTACCATTCGCGAATGATCCCTGGATACTTGAACTTTTGTTTTATCAAGAATAGATCCTCAATGAAGCGAATTTAAAGGTTTTACTTCAAAGGAAAACAAAATCAGATCATAGCACAAAGCTGCGAAGGTCGGAACTGCAAAATTCGAGTCGAGAACTCGTCCGTACCGGAGCAGTTTAAGCCAAAATGAAAAAAAACCTTGAAAAAAAGTCTCATCGGTACAACCGAAATTCGCGAACTCGTCTCGTAGCTCGTCGGCCATTCATCATGGCCTCGTGGAAACTTGATTTGACTACCAAATTTCATTTCAATTCATTCGCGCTCGCGTACACTCGCCAGCCGGGTGTGCGCCCATATCCGATACTCGGTCATATATGCGGGTGGGATCTGTCTACTTTTGTTCACACGCACGCATGGCCGTCGATTGACTTCAAAAAAAAAAAAAGGAAGGAACCAAAAAAAGTTCGTACATGTACTTCCCCGGTATCCTGAAAATAAATAACGAGTTGCAGGTGTGCTCTCCGGCTAAAGCGAGGAATTGATAATACTCATCTGAAAAAGAAAAACGTCGGCCGCTCAAGCGAAATATTTGTTCGGAAGATTTTGTTGTAAAAATTAAAGCCATACATAAACGAGACAATAGCTCCGAGTTGATTGGGAATACAAGGAAAGTCGTTGTTTGAAAATCGATTTTCGTATCTCGGATTGTGCGAGTCGCACATGGACGGCGCGGAAGCGACGGAAGACGCTTTAGTCGACGCGAGAGCCTTTGACAAATTGTTGAATGGCGAAAGAGCGACCACACGTGGCGCTCGCACGGTGATCGATGCATGGGGATTCAAATTACACAGCAGAAATGAATGAGTGTCCGTCCAGTGTCACACGACTTTGGTGCTCACGGTGGTATTGGACGTGCGAGTACACGGCCATGGAGGGCGAGAGGATGCAGGACGACTCATGGGGATTTACCAATCGATTTATCCACCGCCCGTGTCCGTCGAATGACCGGCGGCCGCAGGAAACTCGATCGAGGTCGACTGAAATATTCAGGACCATTGTGAGCGAACAAGAATATAATGTATAGCGGGGAGAATTACCAAAGTCACTTCACACGCGTTCGATTGTCCACCTAATAATTACAACGCATTGTTTCGTTAACGGTTTGCTCTTTAATAGACCGACTTTGATAACACTATTTATGCTTATTCATCCAACTGCTCTGTAGTCATTGGTAAAAACGAAATATCACGAGGTAAAAAAAAAGAAAAAAACGATGCCAAAATTCTGGCGAATATTACAGCGCTACTGAGTAGAGTTTTACGGGGTGGCACTCAGGTTACTAAGGTTATTTCTTTGCGAATTAGGGCAGAGCGTTGTAAAGTATGCGAGCCAATCTATCAACGCTGACAATTTAAAAATGTTTTCCAAATAAGTTCTTTCATCGTTTTATCAATGGAGCTTTTGATGGAGGAGCTTCACAACCGGCGTTAGGCACAAAATGCGAATGCAATACGCAAGTCTAATTTATAAACTTATTTTCCGTTTGCGAAAGCACAATGAATGTTTGCATACTGTATTATCAATTTATTGTTAATGATTCACGAATGTCAAATACGTTTTTTCGCTGTTCATTGATGGATGATATTCTCTATCAGTTGTTGCACAGCTTCATGTTTCGCTAGCATTGTATACCCTGACGGGTTTTTACGGGCCGTCCCGGTTTCTATCGAGCACTCTCTACCACACTTCGTTAAGCTACCTAACTTCCAGTGCGTCCGCAGCCGATTTAGCTGCACTGTACCGCATTTGCCGTAGACACGACGAAATTGCGGAAAACCCGTGCGAGTGCTGACGGCCCTGTTCTTTTGATTCCCCGGTCGTGAGTGACTCTGGTGATCTCCGAAGCCGTGCACAGACCGCGTATTTACTGCTGTCGGTTTTCGATTGCTCGTTTTTTCGATAATATTATCTTATCTGATAATTTCTTCTCGTTTTGCATTGCTCCCACCAGCGGTCGATTTTATTTTAGTCCGTCGCGAGGGATGTAACAGAAATTCGTGGAGAGATCGTAAATCAATATTAAAATAAGGCTCTCTTGTGCCTTCGAGCTATCGCGATTGCCCGTTCTGGAGTACGGTAAAAAAAAAAGTTGAAGAGAATGAAGCTGCATCGAGATAAGCGATGCGAGAACGTTCGTGTAATTTGCTTTTTAAATTGAGAGCGAATTATGCGTGACTACACATAGAGCGAGCAGCGAGAAAAGAGCTCGAAGCTCGGAAATGTTCGTCGCCGTAGTCGTCTGAACGATTGTTCGGCACGGCACGCGTATGAATAATGTAATTCGGTGGAGATGTCGCTGCTGCTAGCTCTCTGGTCCGTCAGGGGTTTGTGGTAACGGCCATCTATCTGGAATAAGTAGCGTCGGTGAGCGCCGTAACGCATATTCTTCAGCCATCGAGACATCGTTCTTGAGATTCCAAAAGTAAAGTTCGAAATAAAAAACGGATAACTGATGAAGAAAATAAACAACGGAGTAAAGAATGAAAAAATAAAGACTACGGCTACGGCGTTTCAATCATGAAGCGCGAATGAGATTGATCCACGTGTTTACAACAGCTTTTCGAACACCAAATGTAGAAGAGACCGATCAAACGACGGGAGAGGATACGATAAGAGATCATTTATCACAAACTGGGCAATCTTCGGTTCGAGGCATCTTCGTTAAAGTATCTCGTTCGCCCCACCCAGTTGCGAACAAGACATTTCCAACTTTGCGAGCGAAAGAAAAGAACACCTTGAATATAAAAATGTAAAAAAGGAACCATCAAATGTTAACTACAAATTTCAAGGTTTTTTTCGGATATTAAGTATCGCGAATGCTGCCGTTGGATTCCGGAGTATAATGGATACAGAACAACAATGGATGCGGGTTTTGGTAATGTCGGGGGGTGAGCATAAGGAGAATAAGGCTGTAGTCAGTGTAGCGCGCTAATCTTGTACGTGGTTTTGAGAATTCTGGCGCAGCTACCAGTATCTAGTCTAGACCCAGTGTTGTACGTACACGAGCGCGATGCGAGAGCAACTCGCGCGTTCTCTGAAATCAAAGCTCTTGCTGTTGCCGGTGCACTTCTACCGACGGTCCCGTTGAAACGAGGAGCGTACTCTCGCCCTCCCACGTTCCCGAGACCTCAAAAGGGATGCGATAGATATAGAGAAAGCTCGTCAGAGAGCGCAGTAGAGTAAAGAGGGAGGAAAGGTGAGGTGGTTCGAGGGGTAGCGATACACCGAACGAGCAGGATAAAGAGAGAGGCCGAAATGCATTGCATCGTGCGATGGATAGAGTAGAATATCGGGAAACGGCGTGCCGGAGCGAGAGGGAGAAATTATCGTTGATGCGGCGGCGCGGCCCACAAACTGCGGAACGGGTCTCGAGTAGCCTAGTCGTTCGTTAACGCTCAACGAAGCGCTCTCGCTATCTATATGTAGCAGAACATCGAGCGGGATGGTCGGGGAGAGCTGAAGGAGGGTAGACGTTCCCGGTAGACTCTTCATCCCTCGTTGGCCTCGCGGAATTACTGATCCAGAAAGGGGATGAAAGCTCACGGTTTCTTCAATCTTGTCCTTCCATCATTCGTCCTCGATTCCCGACCTATTCTATAATCGAGGAAAATTCAATCCGTCATGAAACCCGGATACCACGTTTGTGCCTCGCGATCTTGCCAATAACACCCACTTAATTATTCATCAATTTAGACCTGACAAGAGAATATTCTTGGGAACATAAAGATATTTGAAATACGTCTCAGTCATGATGAAGTTTGAATTGACATTATCGATATTTACAAAATATTTAATATAAAACGAGATAGTACTTTGCGATACTTGTGCGATAAACCTTTTTCTAATGAGTGTTGCAATCACACGAGTTCGTAAGATGTTTATCGCATGCGTATCGTACCCAATTTTATTTCACAAGGTGTAAAAATGGAGTTTTACGCACGCAAAGCGCGTGTAAAACCGCATTTTACGCACCGAATGTTATTTATTTTCATTATTACATGTATCTTGCGAATAGCATATTAAAAATGGTTATTGCTCGTCAGTCGGTTGCAAGGAAACACTGTTTGCAACACGAATTTGGGCAAATAATTCGCCAAGTCTTGGCGCCAAAACAGAATCAGCACCGGCAGAAGGCTGCAACGTTCTCCCGTTCTCAGCCATTAATTACGTTCCCTCAACTTCCGTTGGAGCAATTCGTGTCAATCTAAGAAGAGACCCTCACCAAACGGCGACGTCTACTGCGATGGGGAATTCCTATCTTCCCTCTCGGCCCTGCTGCTCAGCTTCTCATTCGTTCGCGACACAGCAGACTCGCATTAAGCTTCTCAAATAACTGGGAGCGAGCGAGATAGACACTTGGAAAATTGAGATTCCTGAAGTCGCGGAACTACGCGACGTTTATAGATACTTCTTGATATACACACTACGATGAGTTCGAAGGGTGAGAGAGATCGATATGTGTTAAATGAAAAAAACGAGCCACTACGAGATGAAATTGATGAAAATTCGCTTATTTTTGTAGTATGTGAATAATTGCATTTCGTTAAATTGAACTAATTACTACGTTAACCTGTGAAATATAAGCCACTCGCAAACTCGCGCAATTAACGGACAAAAACATGTTTTTAACATCCCAGGACATATAATGCAGGAACACAATAAATCCCGATTTTGGGAATACCCCTCCCCCCTCCTCCCTTATTTGTTCTATTTAGAGAGAGGTGGGCAGAATATTCTTGTTACCTGTAGTTGCTCGGTACCAATTTCAGCATTGAAAATTGACAAAGCAAGTATCACTTTATCGTTCGAGATTAATTATAATTAGTACAGAACGTGTAATTTTCTCGGCCACTTACAGTTGTTGTTTTCCACGCTGAAACTCGAGGGAGCTCAAAGAGATTCCGCCGACCTAATTAATCGTAAAGCTCTAACGATCTAAACCGGAACAGTTCGATTGACGAAATTCCTCATTAATGAATTCCTCTCCGGTTTCATTGTAATCGTTTTTTCGTTTTTCACTCTCGAGACGATAGCTCTTTCGCACGTACGAAACGAGGATTTTCCGTTTAGTCCCCTGAATTCGTGATCTCTCTTTCGTTTCGACGATTTTACATTCGAAAGCCCCGAAGAATATGTGAAGGAAAATAGGCGATTGCTCTGTCGACGCGACGGGGCTGTCCTGTGGGAGCCAATTTTTCTCTCTTTCTCGAAGAATTTCGACTTTTACGAGCTTCTCAGCCCGTTCGAAAAAGTCGTCGATCTCTCGAAGGACGTATGAACGTAAAAGGACCTCGAGCGCTATGTGCTCTTTTAACTTTGCATATATTTTAAAGAAGAATATATTGGATAGACCACAGTGCATTTTTACCGAACAAATGCTATCGTTTATTACTTATCGTGGCGATCAAATCAACTTCGACCTTCATCGAAATTTCGAGCTTTGCAAGGGCTAACGAAATGAAAATTGTCCAAAGCAAACTTGTCTAATTTCCGCGACTGTGTGAACTAATTTGCAAAAAGGTTTTAAGAACAAAATGAAAACCATCTTCATCGACGATGTAGAGTCAACAGGCTTTCTGCAGGTTTTCCTCAAACAGATGTATGGCAAATTTTATTAAGAATTCAGCAGTCGTGAGAGACGAAGGACAAATGTAAATAGTGTCGTTTGATCGTTTAGACAAATAGACAGAAAGTAAGGAGTTAGCGTGTACACCGTTGCCTGTACGCCTCTGCAAAGTGCATTTGAGCGGGCTTTAACAGCAATAGGCAAACAAACTCCGGCTTACAAACATATATAGCGTCTTTGTTAACGCCGTTCAACCCTGGTAGAAGCAGAATGAGATTTTGGTTTCTCTCGTCTCCTCGGAATTCCCACACGAAGCCTTGGAACATAATACTCTCGCGTCGCGTGTTTCGTACTGATGGGTTAATTTCGTGTAACGGTGCGCGGTAACTGCAAATGTAGAAAGGACCCACGATAGTTGCGCGGTACGACGATACCTTTAGGACCAATTCGAGGAAAAAGCCTGGAACCGGAGCCTGATTCCGGGTCTTTGCCCGCAATATTCTCATCCCTGCTGTAGTTTCATCTTTGCTATCTTCGTATTCCCTCTATCGGGAGAGCCTCAAGGACATGTCTTCTTATCCAAATTTACCTCACACCAGAGAGACTACTCGAAGCTTTTCACAAACTAGCGTGCTCCTTTTTCTTTCCTTTCTTTTTTATTGGTCACCACTATTTCATCACTCTAGATTCTGGTTTCTCTTATTGGTCCACTTCTACCTCGCATATATACTTTCCGAGTTATCGAATGGTATTTTCTTCGTGAGTTCGAAAAGTTGACGGTGTTTCGCCTACTGCCTCGTCGAAGAAAAATGCGAAGGAGGAGAATGGGTCCCGGTGGGACAGGCTCAAAACTACCGCATATACAAGCTGTCCAATAAATCTCGAATTTTTTCTCTCAGAGACACGCAAAGAACAACACTAAAAAGAACGATGAAAAACTAGTTGGCAGACAATTCATTGCATTCTGATCGCAAGGATCTTTTTTGCTCCTCGCCTTTTCCATTCGCAATTTATTGCAGTAGAATGTAGTTACGTGAAGACATTTTTTATCCGTAACCTTTTAACTTTATCGTTAGTTAGTATTCGGTTTATTGGATTTTTATGTCATTGCCATATACCAATATAAAAAATGTTGCAAATTTTTTTCGGACATCGCTTATTCGACAAATTGTGACTATCTCGTAGAGGTGGCTTTATAAAGTTTTTAATTTGATTATTTATTATTATTATCAATATTATTAATATTCATTGGTTCATTTAATTTATTCTGTTCAGGATTTATTTTCTAAACAATCCTAGCGAACACGGCGAGAACGAACAATTTACATTAATTTATACCGGCAAGATTCCGGGTTCGTGAACGACAAGACTTGCAGCCATCATTTCAAAATTCTTTGAACGAATCGATCGAGATGTCGAGGCTCCGACGACTGAGCGAGAAGATTCACTGAGGTGGCTCCGTCAGTTTTCCTCTGACATACAAGCTACCTGCCTTCGCATTCGTCTACTCTCTTTATTCCTCAAAGCATTGCACGTACCTCGATAAGGACGGCGAATATGCAATCAATCTGCATTAGCGTAGAGAGACTCGCGTCCAAATTCCGAACGTTATTCGCCTAAACCCCCAAGCTTTTCCTCACCCGAAGATGCGGGACTGAAATTTCATCGGGACTCCTGTCAATCACGAAAATGAAAAGCTTTCGCGCATATATCACTTAGCCGAAGATTCGTGACGACTGAAATAGCTGTGGATCGTCGACGAATGCCAAACGGTTTGAATGATTATTGCCTATAATTTTTGTAGACACCATCGAGTTTTATGTTTAAATGATGATTCGGAAAGGCGAATGCTCACTGGGTGAAAGCCACTTTAGAACACAAAGGTGCTGTTAGTACGCGCTTGACGGCTGGCAAGTTTTTTTCCAACTCATGATTTTTTCTTCAGTTAAGCCATCGCAATGTCTTGACTTTGATATACGAACGCGTCGTCATTTATATCCTTTGAGCTACCTTTTCATCGCGAAATGCTACATGATACGAAAACGTGGGGAAGCGCCGAGAATCTCGGTTGAGCCTCTGGCAGATGTAACGTGTTTTTATAAAAGATACAACGTACTTAAGCGCCATGTACGTCGGCGATGTAATTACGACGAAGAAGGAGTCGAGGTATTACAGCCGACAACTGTGTCTTACTCGTCCTCCCGACTATAATTTAACCTTGTTCTCACGGCGGATCGAGCTCGATACTCGGTAACTACGTTCTACGAGTTATAACCACCGTAGCCACAATTTTCTTCTTTTTTAACGCGTTGAAGAAAAATTTGCTCGATTCTCCCTCTTTTTTTTTTCTTTTCCTTTTGTTCCCGACGTTTTTCTCTTGCGGATAGAGTTTGAAGCGAGGATTTTTATCGTTTATGATTAATCGGACGGGAAGAGGCGAGCGTCGTCGCCTCGTTAGGATGATAGAGAGCTAAAAGTATTCTGCGAATCGCGGATGAGTTACAGTTCGAGGTACACCTTGAAATTTTAACACTCCGAGCTTCGAGTTTTATCTCGAGCTTCGCCCTTACCGGTAGAAGTGACAAAAAAATTGAACTAGATGAAAAAAAAGGTCTACTAAAAGAAAAGTACGCCGGAAAGGGTTTAAATGAGATTGGAGAAATATGAAAAGGTAGAGAAAAATCAGACCGAGTTCAAGTACGAAACGAGCTGGGCATTGATAATGGGAAGTTTCCGACGTGCCATTGAGAAACGAAGCGGAAGAGGAATACTAGTGCACTAGACTCTCGCCTGCCCGACAAAAGTCGGGTACTATAGGATAAAGCGAGGTCATACGACGAAGCGAAGACTGGGCAAAAACGTAAAACACGATAATTTGGGAGCTGGTTCTTTTCCACCCTTCGAACTCCTACCCCCACCTCGCCGTTGTCGACGTCGCCGTCGTCGTCAATGCTGGGAGCTCTGGGCTCTTCTTCTTTTCTTCCCTATTCACGAAAGCTTCGCTGAATCGATGTCGTTAGCTGTCACTCCGACGAGCTTTGCCGGGATCGACGATACGGGAGTGTTGTCGAAGACCTTGAGAAAGACTCAACAATGTGAATTTTTCTTCATAAAAAAAAAATCGAGTCTTTAATGCGCGCATGACTAATCACGCTGAACAAGCGAATGGCAACGATGCTTTTAATTAACTGCAGAATCAGCGAACTTTGGAGTTATAAATAAATAAATAGGAAAATATGTAAAAGATGATTGCAATGCTTATTCTAGATCATATATTTTTCGGATATATTGTATTTTCTGAGAGAAATGAGTAATCTCGACAATATGCTCCCATTTGAAACACGCTTTGGATAATCGAAAATGCGCCTTTGATAATGAGTAAATTAACGCATTAATGCGATAACACCACAAAGCGGTGTGCTTATGAAACCGTTTATTTCCGGTGTGACGATCGCAATGGACCGCGAACTTTCTGTCGAAAAGCGCGAGGGAAGTGAAACTTGTTAATTAGTTGCACACGTAGCGCGAGAAGCCGCAGATAAATCTGCCTAACGGTGCGAGCGAGAAACGAGAATGGGATGTGCGACGACCCAGGTGCGCTATTATTTATTAGTTATTGTTCCTTTCTTCCTCTCACGCGCCACTGCATTTTCCGGGTTATAAATAATGCTCGAGATTCAAGTACGGAAAACGGGTTAAGGCGAGCTACGTTTTGGCGTTGTAACGCGTGTGCGGAAGATGTACAACGGAGGCTCGGTGAGGCTCTCGCGGTTTCTCAAAATCCCGATGGTTTAGTCTCCGCTTTCCGGCTTATCGCTAGACTTCCGGGACTCTCGGGCCTCCGTTGAAATTTATCCCACCCAAGGTAGCGACTGAGCTCAATTCACCACAGATTTGCTCGAGCGACACGCCTCAATTATTCCTTTATAACTGAAAAATTGATGATCGCGTTACTTGTTCGAAACGTTCGTTCGGCACAGTGATATCTTTGTGACGCGTCTATGAAATTTTTATCGAAAACTTCAGCTTCGCATGTGAACATTATTATTTTTGAAATCAAAGTTCAGCCGCCCGTCATTTAAATAGGGCGATTAATCGAAGAACAAATTCAATGAAAGCTTCTCGTTTTTCATCGACGAATTGACCGGCAATTATTTGGTGAGAACAATTTTTGGTCGTCGACATGAAAATTCGATAAATTTTGCATTTCGGCACGAGTACCAGCCGTAACTACTGCCACTCGAACCATTATCGCGCGGCATTTATTGTTCGTGAAATAATTACCTTACCCCCGCGTACACGTACACGCCATCCACGGTGTGGTTGCCCGCGTCGTTCGACGTCTGCCTCACCGCGATATCGAACGATTAATTTCTGCTACTGTACTATTTTTATTCGCCTCTCAGGCTCGAATGCATCCTCGCCCGCGATAGCGGCGTTGCATCGATATCCGGCATACGTTCGATCATATGCGAACCCGTGAAATATAACATGTATCCGTTGCACAATTTCCTGCCACTTGTGAAATTCGAGATAACTCATAAAGAATCGCTGCGTTTAATTACGGACGACGAATAAAAAAACTAAATAAAAAGGTTCGATATCATTCTGAACACGGCAAATTTTTTTCCTTGCCGTACCAAACCCGCATTATTATTTATTGTGGTGATCTAGCACGGTTTTACATTTGTCTAGTCATTTATTTATTTATCAATTAATGTATTATTATTTAATTATTTATTTATAAACCATTGCGAAATAATTAGCGGCTAATTGGCTGTCCGGATAAAAAAATACTTAACATCCCGGATCATCGGATAATTGGTGGTCTTTTCGTTGTTAGATTGTTACAAACACAAAAGAGAATCGCAGTGCAGCACGAGTGCAGCGTATAAAAATAAAAATGTTGCACGAATGTGCTGTTTGTTCCCAAGAGCATATTTCTTGCGAGTTTGTCCAATGTCGTGTCTTACGTGGCAACATTGAGGCATCCAGCGCGAGTTCTCAGCATGACTGCTTCGTGCAACTCTAGCCGGGTGCGCACGTATTATCCCGATTTTTCCTTTCTTCAATAGAATTCCGACGGTGAAATAAAACGAATGCGAATTTTCCGATACTGCGGAGTTTCAGGCTCTTGATAAAATAGAACACGGCGAAATGCTTTTCACGCTTTTTCCTTCTTGATCCACGTTTGCGATACATACTTCGAGCGTCTTCGCGCTTCGGTTCTTCGATGTTACATTTTTTCGCTTTGATATACCATTTCACTTTCTTCTATTCTTCCTTTGACGATATCTGTACACACACGACGGTGTACGTAAGTTCAACGAAGGCGAGGGTTACCCATTTCCTCGGGGTTTGGGGCTTGTGTCGCGGCAAGAAAACGAAACTCCAACGGCGTCGCGGGTAGACCCCACGAGTTATGAGGGTTATCAATGGTATGTACTCCACCGACACGTTGGGCAAGCGGGGTCCATTGTAAAATTGGAATCTACAAAGAAATTAATTTCCTCTTATCTCGGAGGTCCGCGAAGCACGATAAATCTGACCGCAGCGGCCACACATGCACACACATACAATCATGCTAACACCAAACCCTCGCACTCTTACTCTCCCCGTGCTCGGAAAATTTATCGGTCCTACGGGCCGAGACCTCAGTGAGAGGTAAAAGCGGACGCGGAGCAAGCGTGGCCACGCAGCTTTCTTCCCTTTTACTTTTACTGGCCGATATGCCGTTGCGGTCGTCGTTACTTGACCGTCTTCGGCGAATATGATGAATCGCTGACGCGCGAATAGATACGAGTAAAACGTGGACGCAGATGGAACGAATGCGCGAACGATCGCGATTATTTTAACGTCTCGCATTATTCACGCGAATTACTGCGAGCCTTTTTTGTTTCAGCCAGTCGTTAGAAGAAACGAGGTTGCGCGATTTATTTTTCAACGAAATAAAAATTATTTCATATATTTAGGCTTCAATTGTGAGAAGCATTTGGGTCTGGCTGTTATGGAGTTGTGTGGTACACAAAAAGGAGATAAAATAATTAAAAATAAAAAAGATGAAAAAAATTTGAGCTTTCCGAGGTTCTATATTATCTCGGTTCCCGGTAACTGCGAGAGCCGCTACCACGCAGCTCTTTACTCACTATGATTTTTTTTCTCTTTCGCTTCTTTTTTTTTCTTTTTTACACCGGGATAGAGACGAAAGTGGGACGCGAGAGTGCTCGAGGATGAGGTAGAGCGTAATTGAATATAATCAGTGGGCAAATCGTGGTTTCCGTCGGGGCTTGCCCTTGGAGAAAGAATGCAATTTTCTCGAAAGTACTGTGAACTGTCGTAATGTCTTTACCGATATGACACGGTGAAATTCATGCTAAAAATGATATTAAATTACGTAGCCACCGTATTAGTTTCCAACGGTGAAGCGACTCTGCTGTAAACTTCGTTCTCGAATTATGCGTTGTTACGATTCCGAAGCTGAAAGCGATTGCAGTCCGTGATTTTTCCGTTAATCATTCGGGGGGTGAGGGTTTGCAATATTATTTCGGGTCATTGACCTGGAGTTTGTCGGACTGGCTCGATACTGTTTGAACAATATAAAAAGATACGAGACAATAACTCCGATATGATAGAAATAGCAACGCGACACTGTGAAATTTGAACCGTAGAAAGGTATGTCATGAATGAAACTATTATCTTGCTAGTTTGGCGAATGTTGCACGCGTAGAATCCACTATTATCCGGGATGTCGGCGAAAATTTTGTGAAACATTTAATCGTTACAACGAAAAGTCATGCGCCTCCTCTGGTAAACGTGTGAGACAATTTGCAAGATATTTTGACAAAGGGCACGATGAAATTTAGCCGAGAGGATGCACGTACAAAGTTTTAGTTGCTCCTTTCGAGTATCACCGCTTTTCGTACACCGGAAGAGTGAGGCAGCAACGAGTGAGAGCGAATGCGTCGAAAGCTCGAGAGATTTCTGTCCGTAATTACGCGGAACGAGCAAGTTTCAAAGTTTCCATCCACGAGTGAAAATTATACCGGCGCCTGTGGCCTTCCAACCGCGTAACGCACTTGTAGCTCTCAAAGAAGGTCGATGTGACGGCACCTGTTACAATTTATAACGTATACGCGAAGTAACAATTTGCGTTCTGCGCATTTTCGCAAAACCCCAACGATGTTCAACTGCTGCAAATTTCTCTTTTTCGTCGCATATTTCTCCGTATTGCGAGTGATACATGGAAAACAGAGCGAAACATTATCGCGCATGAAATATTTTGCCTGTAACGTAAATAAATTTACTGTGAAATTTCTTTTGGTGCAAGTTATGTTTTTTTTGTCTTTCGGTTTGAATTCTCCGTTCGGCGCATACTTCCGTAAACGTCAGTGATAAAACAAACGGTGAAATTTTTCTGCATGACATATTTTCACTATAATGCGAATAAATTTACCATAGAATTCCTCGTTGTAGACAGAAGTAGTTTTTGAACTTTTGACGGACCGTCGACGAGGCAAAAAGCCAAAGATATTCTTTCGGTTTCGAGAAAGTTTAAAATAAGTTGAAACAAGCCACAGAGTGAATACGATGAAAATCGGTTTCACTGCGAGATTTTGCTTTGATAAGAAAAAAAATGTATTGTCATGCCTTTGAACTTCAACACAAAGACATAGTTAGGTTTTTTTCTTTTTCTATTTCCAAACGATAACAATGTCTGAAACCAAAAACTTATTGAGCCAAAAAAAGTGAACGCTCCGATGCTCGAAGATTAATCCGAAATGACGTTGCAGATATAAAGCATATTACACGCGGTATATTTATACGTTACTTTCCTCTTTTTGTTGCGACCGAATGAAATGAATTTGGCGAATGCGAAGAGAATAATGCCATCTGCGGCACCGAAATTTTCATAAGAACGGCGAGGCGTTATAGGCCCTCAAATATGCGTTTGCCCAGCTCCTTATGAAAAAGTCATCTCGCTCCGGGGCTTGGTTTCTTCTTCGTTCCGTGACTGTATAAAAAAGTGTACGAAGGCGACACAGTCTCGCCGACGTTTTCAACAGCGTTGCCGAAGAGAGATCGCGAAGAGCACAAAGAATGGAAAGCTTTAGAAAGAAATTATTATTCGGCTCCTTCACATTTTTTTTCTTCCACTTCTTTGGTGGACAAACAAAAATTGCGAAAAATCCCTTCATTCCGAGATTTTTCTTTCCCTCACTCGCGGCACACTTTGCACACGCGGAAGATGCCTGTGTGCCGGATAACGCGAGTGCCACGATAAAATGTTCAAGAGGGTCGCGTTGAGTGACGGAGCTTGCCTGAAAGGTGGTCGAATTGTTCTGTCACATAAATGTATATTTTCCTCTCGGGTCTTTCCTGCACTCCAATGTCATTCGTGACCTGTCGAGCCCCGCTATATCTCGTCTCTTATGCGAATTTAGCGTATCAACAATTTCTTTATTTCGATAAATTGAATCGAGCAATGGGGCAATGACTCGACAATATTTAATGCATTTGTACGCGATTTGCAATAGTTTCGGCGAGACAAAATATTTCGCCGCTGTATCAAAATCTCTTTCTACGTTGCGAAGCTTTTTGTAATTTGGAAACACGGTATTTCAGAAAAAGAAAAAGGCATGCAATACGAATTGCAGTGCAGCGTTTCATTTCAATTTAATTTAGTTTTCGGTGGAATTTTGTAACTCATGAAACTCGATATTTCAAAGGAGCGAAATAGATTTTTGAGTGCGAAGAAAATTCTTGTGAACATGGTTTTTTATATCGGACAGTTTCGTTTGAAAATCCGTGAAATTTCATAACGAAGACGGGATATTCTGTGCAGAGGAAAATACGTAGATTCATCGAAGAAATTCATTTTTTATAACGAATAGCGGTTAATAAAGGTCCGGGCGAACAACCCTATCAAGTAACGCCTCGTCCTTGATTAATACACAAGATTTTTACCAACTCGCGGTAACTCACCGTAATGGGTAAACTGTCTTTTTATCTTTCTTTCTATTTTTCAACTTTTGCACCGTTTCGGCGATGCGGTAGAGTGGTGCAACACGCCCGCCTGAAACCTCAGCCGCAAAGTGCAAGCGAAGCGTGATAACCTTTTGATTAATTGAAACACAGCCTCGCGGCGGCTTCATGTACGATAGCAAACCTTTTTTCTTTTTTTTCAAGCATATCGTTGTGAAAGACTAATTGATTTTGCCGTGGGAACAAAGAAATATAACGTCAGTTATACGCGGTAACGAGCAGTGAAACTATTGTTTACGACGAGATACAACGAAAATAGATCTCGGCGGGGGATGAGGAGGTAGATTGAAAATCACCGTACAGTCCAACAGATCGAAGTCTCTCGTTAGGATATCGGCAACGTACACTACTATCCTATACCATTCGATACAGAGTCACTCGATGCCGGTGGATGTCGCTCGTAAAATTTCCAAAAATATCGCCCGTTACGTACGAGAATCGTTAACCGAACTCGTAAAAATTCTACACAACTCCCACGCCTATATCCGACTCCATAAACTATTGCTATTCCTGTATTTTTACGTTTATTAGACGTTGAAATACCTATAATACACCGTAATGTTATCGCAATGATCTCGCACTGAGAAAAAAATGTAGTTGATTCGAACAAATGCATTTAGTTAAACGGAGATTTAGTTGCGGCAACAATTTTTTAATCAACGGAATTAACCCTCCGTGGAATTAATGAAAGTAATAATGTTAGCTAACTGATCTGGGTCAACAATCGCATTTTGTTCAAGGTTACCCATTTAAGGCCAGCACTAAATACAGCAGGCTAGTTCGGTACATTTAGTTTTTTCATCACTTCTTATACTTGGTTGTTTCAACTGAATGAATTTCCTTCAACATTAGCATGTGTCGGTTTTCCCCACCCTCTATTCTATAGGAAAATTTATTTAAACGACACAAAAACTCCGTACCTTAAAAGTAGTTGAAAATAGATATGCTCGAAGCATGGAAAAGCTATCCACATCAATTGGAAACATAGATCGGGCCAAATGAATATTTGATGAACAGACAATCCATTTGAATTCACTCAAAACCGAATCACCTGTACCGTTTTGCATTTTGGAAACTCAACAAACAATTTCGTTTACATTACATGGAGATTTAGTTGAACGTATTGACCGGAACGATTTGGATGAATCAAACGATTTTTTTTCCAGTCAACTAAATTTGTTTCTCGATGCGTCTGTCGGATGGTCATTTCCAATGATATCGCGAATACTACTTACGTTTCTCATACACCCAATGCGGAGTATACTGAAATCTATTTGCAAGTTAATGGTTTCTGTTTATACGATTCCAGCCGTTTCAATCGGTGCTCAGAGAAAGGAAAACTAAACGTAGCAATCTAAATCGTTATACGAATAACGGTACAGATACACACACGAATGCAGCCGAAGACTGTGGGAACAGTGAGAGCAATTCGTTGTCGCAAAAGCAGAGCTCTCATATTGCCATTTTTCATTGCGAGCAGCAGGAGAGGGCACGGAATTGAAAGCTTGCACTTCTGCTTGGTTTGGTACACGTTTACGTACATATACGTATGTTTCTTTCATATATCCGTCCACATCTTGTTCGCAAGCACTGCAAGTGTCCACGTTCGTTTATCCTGGTTTTTTTTTACCATTCTCATCCCCCATGGTTAGTTGGCGCGTATGTTCGACCACACAATAGTTGGCGTCCCGTGAGTCATTGGCCACGGGATGGAGAGCATTCACCAACGAAAGATATTCCATTGAATGAGATAAATGTATGCCAGCGACTATCGCTCGATCGTGTGGTCGATTTCACGCGACTACAGGGTAGAGATACACGTAGATAGGGTGGGAAACGATGGCTTTATCGATGTTGACGATGGCCGAAGCCGCGCATATACTGGATAGAACCGAACACGATGGTGAGTTAATGGCAGAAGAGTGGCACGAAAGATCGAGAGGGATCTTCGAGCAAATTGAAAACTAGTGTTATCATTTCATTCCCTTGGCCTCTCAACTCACCCTCTTTGCTCTCTCGCACCCCAGCTTTGAGTCTTCGGCGTTTCGCCTCGCAGCCACTGTTGATAAGACTGGATACGTTATCTACTGCTACAAAATTTCAACACCCACGTGAACATTGTTTGAGAAAAAAAAAATGTTACATATTACATACATACGATATTGATGGGAAAAATGTTCTAATTTACATTTACAGATTTTCGCATAAGAATTCCAAGTTATGCAGCACCAAACGACTTTTTTTTTTTAATACGGAAATTCTAAAAGTTCCGAAAGTTTTAAAGTTTTTGCAGTTTTGCGAAAGCAAGTGGAAAGACAATAGTAACGGATTTCCGATGATCGGGTCTAGAACTCACCTGTGAAAACTTGCTCCCGTTACACTGGCCTAACCGGCGTCTAGGTCTCCCGCATCGATCCGAATGGGAAGCACATAAATCTCGTCAACTTTCGGGGAATACGTCCCCGCAGCCGAGTTAGTCGTCTTTAAATCAAAGATATTGTGAAATTTCGTCGATAAATCAAGCCGTTCTGCGACGCCAGATTTGCGGGCTTTGGCTTCTGTTTTCTCGCGAATATGACGAAGATCCCTGCCCCTTCTTTCCTGTGGCCTTCTTCCGCGGTCTGCGCCTCTCTCAAAATCTATCTCCAATCGAGAGACGTTCGCGGAAAGGTTTTATAGCCTTCACGTGATTGCTTTTCTCGAAATGCGTTTTCTTTAATGAAAGATTCCTCCACGGCAGATAATACTTATATGATCGACGATAATTGTGACTAGAAAAGTTTACTTATCTCATTCGCCGTTCAATCTGTGGGTTTTTGAATCGTGCGCGATCCCGTGAGCGTTTTCTTCCATAAATTAAGTAAAATCTCCATTAGCCGCACCCCTCGTTCTCCATTATAAAGACGGGCAGAACCGCACGTGAAAACTTTGCGCTCGTTTCACTCACTCCTCTACTGTTCGTTTTCTGTGGTACGCTTTTTTTTTTGTTTCTCCACACCCGAAGTTGGAGCCGTATATTTCACGGCCGTCGGCGCTCAACTCGAATTCTCTATATCTCGAGAACTTTTATAATCCTCCCTCCCTCCCTCCGGCTATCCGCGGCCGATCTCCACACTCGAGGAATCTCGCGCGTGAAACTCGATAGACTGTCCGACTAATCGCTACTGAATACCATTCGGAGCTAACTTTTACCTTCAACTTATCTATACAGTGTTTTTACTGTGATCCTAAACTCTCAAGATGTAGAGTTCTGTCCCTACTTCTGGGCTCATCCCTTAATTCACTCCACGCAAAGTCTTTCTCTGTTGTCCTTTAATTATAAAACTCTTATCTGAAACACCCGACGAATACCAAATGCGGCATTTTCTTCTTTTTCTTTTATCAACGCTCCAACGATGTGCCAGTTGTTCGTTCCAACGATTCATATAATTGATGAGAAATTTCGCCGATGCGCTTTTCGACGAAAAACCACGTGATTTCAACGATCGTCGAAGGATTGACTTTTATGCACAGTAATAGTCGGTTAATTAAATTTTCAATATATTGTCGTGTATAATTGTGGTCCCTTTGACGAAATCACACGCTTTCGCACCATAATTCCCAATGATTCTGTGATTCGTCACTCGTCCGAGTTCCATCGAACTTTTACCGGGTCACATTTAAACCGGGGAACCGCCGATTTGCCGCAGACCCAAACGCACATAACGGAATGATGGCTTGGAGAGGGCGACGCAAGAACATATAGACTGGCTGGACTAGCATACGCGACGGTGGATTTCCACGCGACGCATATCGCTTATATGTGTTCATACATATAGATCTATATATCTATATATAATTACGATACAGTAGTTTATACGGACGAACAGTGCATAGTGGCAGGAACGGCATTATCGCGGCTCGCTCTATCCTGTCAGGTAAATAAATCCGATTAATTCGAAAACCATTCCGGATAATTAAACGTCAATGCACACACAGGATGGTCCGCACAATGCTCGCCGCGACTAATTAACATATACGCGGCGAGGGTCGAGGGGAGGGGGGAGGGGTGACGTTGGGGGAGGGTGCTTGGCTCTCCACCGCACGTAATTAACGAGCGTCGAAAATTAGGTTGATTTCTTCGCGCTGATAGTTACCACCTGCAAACTCGATATTTTATCGTTGCGGAGAATTAGGAAGAGAATTTCGACCCTCTACTTGCGACGGCATTTTTTTTTGTAACCTTAAACAAACTCCCGTACCGACTTTTAGTTTCAACGATAAAGTTAGATTTTTGTAATGAACTCTTTATTAAATATTTCGTTAAAGAAACTGCACTTCAAAAAGTAAGTGATTAATATTTAAGTAAATTTTTTACATGCGAAGAATATAAAAAAAGTGAGCGTCCTTATTTTCAAGGAATTTCTTCCGTATCGTTCGTAGCGATAAGAAAAATCCGGATCATTAAATACTGATAGGGCGATAAGGATTACTCGTTAAGGAAAAAAAAGAGGGAACTTGGTAAAAGCTCTGCAGCGTCTCCGCGCCGGTCGCCGGTGCATTTTATCAGCGGACGACTCGCGCTTGGAAGCTAAAAACGGGTAGAAGAAGAAATTGGACACTTGTCCTCGCGAGGAGCCAAACGATCTCGTTTATCTCAACGTCGCTTCTAGATGAGAGAGCCTTTGAGAGTGTTTTTTTTGCAGCCAAGGGATATATATATAACGATTTTACCAACGACACAGGACGGGCCGATTACCTGGACTTTGTACATCCTATATGTGCGCTCTTATAGATCCAATAGGGCACTAAATAGACAGCGGTAAGAAACCCTCATTTCAGGGATAGCCTGTCAGCTTAGTGGTTTTATTTCATCTTCGAGAAATGGAGGAACGGGGAAAAGGATGAAGGAGTCAACAGTATCAGCCGAGCGAAGAGTGGTTCCACCGAGGAAAAGACAGCCTCTCTCCTCCTACGAGTTTCAAGCGGGGTACATGACGGCAGTCCTTGCAGAGCAGCAAACTGTTGGAGGGTCTATCTAGCTGGTAAGGGTGGCGGTACGCGTCGAGTCGATCGTAAACTCCCACGACCTCATCGGCCCCGGGCCAAATTCCATGCTAGTACTTAAGACCGGTAATCCTGGTCGTTCGGTGGTTTTAAGACGAGCACAGTAGAAGCAGCACCGTAGCAGTAGTAGCACTAGCACTAGCAGCAACAGCACGTCGCTCGTGCTCCAAGAAGACCACGAAGCCCGGTTGGCTCGCTTCTGCTTGTCTGGGGTGGAATGCTCCTTCGCTCTTCTCGTCGAAGATGGAGAGAACCGGGTGAGCGAGCAAGATATGAGATAGGGCGAGTGATCCATTGTTAAACGCGTTTGGAAGAGACCAGCACGAAGTTGCGCGGATAGGTAGGAAGGTTTGGTGATGAGAATAAGAGAGAGTAAGGGTAGAAAGCTCCGGTTCCAGTCCAAGAAGGAAGCCTCACTGGGACGCTATCGGGACACAAGCGAGAAGGAAAGAGGAAGGGAGGTTTGTTCGTAGGCGGGACAGAGGAGTGGAACTTGGTTTGAGGGATCTAACGTAGTCGCGTCGTCATCCTATGCCGACGAGAAGACGCGCGGAGAGAACGTCGGTTAGAACTTGGGGGAAATCTCTCTTTGCATGTTCGCCGCGTAGTAGTTGGTGACGGAAGAGGCTTTCGCCCGGGAGAAATCGACGGGAGTTTGGCATGAAAAAAAAACGAGTAATAGAGAAAGATGAAGACGGAGCAAAGGAGGGCGCACAGTGTGCCACCGGGTTGATTCTCATTTGTCCCGGTAACGACTTCGATCTTCACGGAAACTTGCAATCTTGGGTCGTCTTATTTATTCACCGTGTAGACTAACCGTCTGTCTACTACAGCCTTGCAGCCGTTCCCTCCTACTCGGCGGTTTGTTCAATAGTCTGCGTATCTTCTATTTGTCGTCGAACCCTGGAGAGTTTCGTTGAATCGCGACAATTTTCGACTCTAACCGGATATCCGTGTTGGATGTTTATTCGATTTGCCGGATATAACTCGAACTCGGATTCTACACCGATGAACTTCGTTTACGATGTAATTTTAACACCGGTATCTTGAATCCTCGATATGTTAATTTGTGATCGATCAAACTACGTTTGAAGAATCTGAATATTAACCCCGTTCACTGCTAAAGCTTGGCTTCGATTCGATCTATCACAGACTGAACAACTTTACTTTCTAAAACGACACTGATGTACTTTCAGTTTGCATCATTCGCGTAATCGGATAAATTTGGATAAGCGTTGTCGATGAAAATACATGAAAAATTGCACGACAGCTTCGTTGCCTATCGCAGCACGAACGCTTTTGCGCCAAAGCTCGCATGTTTTCCAGCGAATATCGCCGCTGGCTGTTTGCTTCATTATTAGTAGGATATTTCTCGTTTTTTATTTTTTTTTCCTCGCATAAATTATATTTTAATTAATCCACGACTGGATTGCGCGCGTGTGTTGAGCAAATCGAGTTCAGGATCGCATTTCGGAGGGTAACCATGGTTACGTCGAATTATCGCGGGTGTTGCACGTTCGCTCTTCGTGCATTGTAGCCTCACGGCGATATAGGGGTTTGGCAGACAAGGCGGGCGTTGTGCATATGCTCGAATGCACGCGAGATCTACGCGTTCGCGTATTATGCAACCTATGCCTGTTTATTGTCGAGGGCCGACGACGATGACGACGACGACGACGATGAGAAGGGTAGCCTCGGCTCATTCAACAGCGAACAATTAATAATCGTCCATATCCATTGCTTCGTCAGTTATTAACGAAACCTCGTTAATTACACGCAGACAGCTGTGATTGGTGATTGTGGGTGGCAAGGGCTCGTATGGTACTACAGGAATATCGAGAGTAGGCGTGACATTAAATCAACCGCGGAGATAGGGAGACATAGAGCAACGTGTACATATAATGAACCGTAATAGATAGCGCTGAATAACTAATGCGATATCATTAACGTTATCTTTTCCTTTTTTTTTCGTTTCTAGCCCTTCTGCAAATTGTAATTATCCGGTAGAACTATTTACGCGCAAACGGCAAAGGTAATTATCGAAATCGACGCGAATGTTGTCTAACAAAATAGCGAAATTTTCCCAACTGTGCGAGTCCGATTATTGCAACGCAACTCGGTAGCTTTGATTTCAAAGGGCAACTGTTAGATACCGAAAACCGACGCTATAAACCCCATCAAATGATTTCTCCGTGTTTATTGATTATAATTGAAATAGTCTACGAGGCCGTAATTACCTGTATAAATAAGATAAATTCGTGGAGTGTATGGTCGAGTTTCTGCATTGAAAATCCATCCGACGTCCGTCGGACCCTCGACTATCCGAGGATCTATATTGACAAATAAAGACAAATAGTCTCGATAAATTATGCCGGTCGGCAGGCTGAAAACACTTTGGATCAACGCCAGAGCCTTATCGAGATGCACGAGCGTATTTGATGTAGAGGGAAGAGATGAGATGAAAAAAAGAAGCGAAAAAAGAAATAAAAATAAAAAAGTAAAGAGGGGGAAAAAAATAAGCGAAGAAAATAACAAGATGCGCGGCCGTGGGATGAGAGAATGCGGCAAAAAAGAGTGAGGCTTCGAGTGGGAGGAATCTGCATTCGCTCTCAAAATGCCAGTAAAAACGATAGAGAGAAACGAACGGAATGAGGCAAAGGCAACGAGGGGAAGATTTCGAGGAAGTGAGAATGAGAGAGAAATTCTCCATCGACCAATTTATTTTCAGCCTTCCTTCCATCCCTCTTCATCCCTTATCTCTCTTCCCTCATCCCTCTCCATCCCTCATCGTGCGCGCGCGATCGCGCTCGCAACGACCGCGGGTGCAGTGCACTTCTATCTTCGCGGTTTGAATCCATTGTCACACGGCAATCGAAGTGAAATGTTTCCGATGCATTAATAACGCATAAATGTCGACGTGCGGCTTTTGGAACGTGGCCAAAATCGTTCGGAAGGTTTCCTCTCTATTTAGGGAATCCATCACCCTCGCGGCAGCGCAGCCTCGACGAGGCCATTGCGCTCGCGAAAGCTCACTCCACGTATACCGGGCTGCTCTCTCCCTACCTGGCGGTAGAACGAGGAGGCTGAATGTTTGGTGGTAAGGGGATTTCAGAAGGTGGCTGTTGGAGGAGGTTAAGTACGTACACACGTCAACTGCAGAGCGGTCGTTAACTCATGCCTGTCAAGAGCGACCTCGATTTATATCGAATAAGTGGCCTGTGCAAAGCAACCGCGAAATTTACTTAGGAGCTCGTGTGTCCTCTCCGCTCCTCTCCTTCCCCTTTCTCTCTCGTGCTTCATCGAACAAAACTCGATATAGGTATTTATACGTCGTGCATGACGAGCATTATATGGCCACGATGGAAATTCGATCTTCTCTTCTCTTCAAGTTATTTCATTACCTTTCATTATATTCGAAGGACATTAATTGACGAACATTAATGTGTGTCGACTCGATCGCTATCCTATGCATAAATTATACTCACCCTTGCACCGTTATTTTATCTCTCATTAATATTTTTGTGCGACAACTTTCTTTTTATAATATGTGTAATATGACGCATACTTCTTCGTTTTTCTTCCAAAAGACGACGAAGTCGATAAGAGAAACTATAAGTATGCGTGCAAATGTAATACCGGTCCTCGTGTAGAGCCTGTTAGGAACGTTAGCAGTTGACTCCACTGCTTACAAAGTTCAAAGCTTTTTATCGATATATTCTCCCGGGTTGAGCATCAGTCTAGACAGTGGGTACTTAGTTACCTGGTCTGTGTAAGAGTCTAGCCCATCATTTGATAGAATTCCCCATTCGACGAATGCTCTGTACATCACGGGTAAACGCGTTTCTCTCGCTTCAGATACAGAGGAGCGCTCTGACTTCAAATACTCACATTGATAAGGTTTTTTCCAGATAATGTGCTAACGTACGGCGCCATTCAAGAATGCTTGGAATACCATTTTCACGTTGTTAAGACGTTCTTGAAAATGATTATGAAGACACCTACAATAAGAAGTACAAATTACGGCCCAAAAAGATCACTATAAAGACAAACGCGATGAGTACAACGAATACGAAGACAAAGATGTTTAAAAAAAAGTCTTGATTTCAAGCGTTCATGAATAGCGTACACTTTCACACAGAAAAACAAATCGTCGATCAGAGCGCAATGGAGGTCGGGTCAATTTTCTGGCGTGGTTACCCACGCCGAAATGCATCAGGAGGTTGACTCGACCTCACCCATCGGTTGCGGGGTTTCCATACATCTACCATTGTACGTGCTTGAGGCAATTTCACCGCAATTGTTGTACCATTTATTTGCTTTAGATTATCTACCTGGTTGCCGCAAACAGCAAACGTTAGTCTGAAATTGTGCAGAAGTTTGAGCCAACTACACTGGTATTTTTCTTTAAATATTAGGAGAATAAATGAGAAAACCCGTATATTTGATGAATTCGATAGAACTGGGAGGGATTCGCTGAGAGGAGCAGCTGTGAGTTTAGGAACACGAAATTGCACGATAGTTCGCGATGTGTAACGTATGTTCTTTCGTTTCTGACGATGCTGATTCCGGCGCTGCTCCGTTGCCCGGATTATTTTTTCTCAAATTCTTTTTTTCTTCTGGACCGGGTAGATCGGCCCGGGAGCGCGATCGTTTTCACCGCCGATTTATGCGGAATTAGCATAGTCGAGATTGCATTTTACTTTTAAATCTTCTTGGCCTCACGCTATCTCTCTCTCTTGCTCTGTGCCTAGGCCGAGTGGCTGCTGGACTAGCAAGAATCGACATTTCATAAGTTATGGGATCGCAAAGCGAAGGAGATCCTTCGGGTTTGCTCCTCGACGAAACTATGTATAGCTTATATACGAGCCTATAGCTTGGACGCCTTTAATATTCGATCTTGCCGACTCGTCGACTTACAATCCCGAATTCCTACTGTTCCGAGACGAGCCGTAGAGATAGATAGAAGAGCCGTGAGAATATAAAATTCTTGAGAGATAGAGATAATAGAGGGCTAGATGGTATAAGTAATAATTCCTTCGAAATCGCGCGCGATCGACGAAGCTCACCGACGATTACTCGAAGGTTCCTCGGAGCTTTTCTCGTAAATCCCTTGGATAAGCTCGAATAATGAAAGTATAAAACGGAGAACGGGAAGAGAGGGGAAAAAAATCATTTATGAGGAATCTTTCTTGAATGGAGCGATGGGGACGATGTTAATCAGACTTAATTTCAACTGAAATTAAATTGCATAGATCGAATTTCATAAACTCTAGCGGCCGTAAAATTTTTTTGCCTAATTTATTCCATTTTCTTGGATCTGCGCTCTAAAGAGGCCTTCGACGCGCGGTTGATTTCGGACGAGTGTACGAACGTAACCTCCGGTACTTTGAAGCAAATGGCGAAAATGGCGCGTTTGTTAAAAGCGATCCGGCCTTTTACATGCTCCCGCGTTGATATCCAAACCCCCGAACCAATCAATCTCAACTTTTTTTTTACGTTGTTTTTATCCTCCACTGTATCGTATTGGCTGCCTCTCGATATTCAATCCGACGTTGCGCCGCACACTCGACTCGCTCGACGGACAGAGGACCAACGGTGGCGAGTTTGTTATTTTCATTTTTTTTTACCTCACGTTCTCGCCCGGGTATTTTTCTTTTTTTCTGTGTTTTTTACGTTGCCGCGAAAACTGCTATAACGATACTATTTTTTTTTTTTTCGTCTCGCAGAATTAATAGAGTGTTAGCGGAGTGGGTGAGCTTTAATCACGATGTTGGATTAATCAATTGCTATACTACGACTAACGTTTTCGGCGCAACCGAGATAATTACAGAAGCGGATAAAGCCTGATGTTTTTGCAGCTGATGTCAATCCGATAATTGATTGCTTCTGCTTCGAACGATGAATTTGGTTTTATTCTGTTTTTATCCGTATTTATATCGAATACATTTGTTCCAGCGAGATCCAAATAGTCATAATTGATATTGTTTTTTTTTTTTTTTTTTTTCAATCCATCGTTATAGTACGCAATGAACTAACGAGGCGGAATACCGGCCACCATATAAGCGAATAGTCGCGAACCATTGAATCCAATGGGAGCGGATCACGCTGATCGGATTTTACAGCCTGCAACCGTGCGTTCTATGGGGAAAAAGCACAAAAAACCGTCCTATCGATTCGCCGGCGTGACAAGGCAGAAAACAAGAACTGCGATAAATTCCGTTATACTCTCTGTACGGCCTGCGGTCTTGTCGCTGCTCGCGGGGTGATATGTCGGTTTCAATATCGAGGAGCGTTCAGTATCGTTCGTAAAAAACTTGAGCCACGCAGTTAGTGCAGGCGCACGATCCTTTCGCTCTAATATGACTTTTTATTTCGCATCCTCGCGAGTTCTCGTATTTTGTTCGGAACGAAAAAATTCGTTGTTTTATGAAAAAAATAACACATTTCTTTGAAATCGATTCCGAGCGTTATCTCAACTTTACCCGCGGCCTTACCGCGCGAAGCAATTAAAAACAAAGCTCCGAAAAAACTTTCGAATTTCCTCGCGCGAAAAGGAAAATTATTTTTCTCCACTTTTTCTCTTCTCTCTAACGAGGTCATTAACGGTACCAAATTTTTTTTCGTGCCCTCTCGAATTCGTGAAAACGAGCGGAGTTCATTCGAGAAGAAAGTGAACGAGTAGGATGGAAAAACGTGTTAAACGCTATGCCACGGAGAGATATAGTTCACTGGTGGCGAAAATCGTGAGTTAATATCGAAGGCACTGCGGATATTGTACCTAAACCCCACCCGTCTCGTAGCTCGACGCAATATCTGCAAGGTGTTAATCACGAGATGACTCTCGGTTGGGTATTGCCCCCGGTAACTCGCACAGAGCTTCGGTACACGTATGCATAACGAACGTGTCTCCTTCCTCCTTGGATCGGCAGTCTCCAGCCGGCAATACTCGCAAGCAGGAACGACACATACGTATATGTATTATCTGATACGTGGTATTACCGTCGACGGGTTTCTACTTGCCGGTTTAGTTAATTCCGGATATTCGGCGCGACACGACTTAATCTTCGCTATCGTAATATCACAATTTACATAACTGTTATCAATAATTCATTACTGATACGTTAATTTATACTCAATTAGTTTCTACGTTCCGATAAACAAAAAAAAGAAAAACACTGGAGGAAATATTTTCGAAACTCCGACAAGATTGGTTTCTCGCGATCGCGCGGTTGCTCTCGCGAACAGAACAATGAGATTATTGACTGGCAACGACGAGTTATACAGATTACAGTTGAAGCTCCTTCGTCTTTTATTCGTTAAATATCTCTCGGGATTCCCATCTATATCTGTTACGTCTTTAATTCTCCCTCTCTCTCTCTCTCTCTTTCGTCATCTAAGCCATTGATATCCCGTCGCCGCCTCTGACCGTAAATAAAGTTCTGCGAATAATCTTTGGCCTCGTTAAAAAGTTCTTTCGCCCGAACGAACACTGCTTCCCCGAGTAAAAGCAGTTACCGCGATGGGGTATTAATTATCTTCTGAACAAGGATGAGCTTTCTCGGTATTTTCTAGATACTTTTTTTAACGAATATATTTTTGTACCGAGAAATGAAATAATTAAAAATGACTACGAGACTATTGTAGCGAAAATGGTACGTTCGTGGAACTCGTTAATTATAACATGGAGCTTTGAACTCAGACAGAACGAATGAAAACAAACAATTAAGCTATTATTTTTCTTCCATCAAGTAATTTTTTACCTTTCTTTTTTCGAACATTGATACTCTGAAAGAGTACAATGCGAAAAAATGATAAGGTCGAAAACCACCGCAGTTATCAATTCACGCCCACAATTAAATTACTAAAAATATTTCGATAAATTGTAAAAATGTCTAGATGTTCTGAAAGGAGCGTTACGTTCTCCACATTATCCATAATCGGCACACATGCTTCCGTAGGAAATGTAGAAATTGTGAGTTTTTCGATAAAAACGCTTTTACCATCAGTCGGCCCTTACCTTCCGGACTCTTTTAGAAATCTGTCTTATCGAGTTTCTTTCGATTTGTTTTATTATCCCGTACAAAAAATTTAAAGGACAATGATGAATGGTTGTAAACTTGAAGCGAGAAGAAACTGGTGTCATTGAGAGTGATTATATCTATTTTATTTTCCGCGGTACGATTTAATGTAACATAGTAACTTTGCGAAACTAATATTCAACATTTCCATCGTTGTCTCGTATCGTTTTCTTTCTTTTTTTCGTCGCATTATTCAAGCTACATTCTTCATGTTGTCTATACGTCATAAATAGAATATTTATATACACGTTCTAGTACACTATAATAAATAAAAGAATACGCGTTGCTAAATAGTTGTCTATCACTCAGTCGTAGTACTCCGTTATGACATTCGGAGTTACGTTCGTGTGTTCAGGTGTGTATTTTTGAAATCTATTTGGGTGAGCAAAATCGTCTTTCGCTCTGAGCCCAAAATCGAAACGTTCGTTTTGACGATTGACTAGATTACTTTTTCTCGATTATTTACTTACAATCTACAATTATTATTTTCGTCTCAACTGTTTCTCTTTCTTAACTTCGTTACGAAGCATAATCCACTTTGCCGAGTGGAGGATTTAGTAATTGTATTCGTTTTGTTGCTATAAAAAAAGGAAATGCACGATGAAATTTTGGAAATTGCAGATTTGTAGTTTAAGAACGAAAGTGTAACCGATAATTCCGTCGGTAAAACACCTGCAGTCGTGTCTGGCAGTGGCATTGATAGATCGTTTTCAGCATTGATCGGCAGTATTTTGCAAAGCGAAGTGAATTTTTTTGGAACATTTCCTCTACTGGACGGATCGTTCGTTTTTTCTTCATTCGACACAAAAAATTCTTACGAGATAACGGTAATATTAAAATTCGCGTGCATTATGTTTTTTTTTTAGTTTTTTTTTTTAAATATTACACAACGTCGAATGTCGTGCACGTTAGGTGTCAGTAAACGCCGAGTTGAATTATATATTTGAGCATTATTGTCTTTGATATAAGGAAAATTGGAGAGCACCTCGACGACGTGAATTCGTTTTTGCCCGCGGCCCGTACAATCGAGAAAATTATCTCGGAAACGCAGCCCGAAAATGCTGATGCTTTCTATTTTCATATTTTCATTCGTTAATGATATTACAAATTTACTTTCAAGGGCAATAATGATCATTGATTCGATTCTCATTGTATTTTTGTCTGCAACATTGCAATTATATTGATTAAAGAAGAAATGTGTAAAGTGGCTTGAATTCGAACAGCGTTGCCGAAAAAAATTCTCCATTACGATCAAACGGTTCTAATTAATTAATCGATTAATTAATTAATTGTAAGTATGCTACACGCGTATCTACAAAATTGTTGGGTACTACGTGCTAGCCTCGTCTATGACGGTTATGACCCTATTGTTAGGAGGTGCGGGTGCCAGTCGCCATTTTTGTTTAGCCTCTTCATCTTCGATCGTTGTTTGACCGTGGCCGTTACCGTTACCATTACCATTACTGTTGCCATTGCCATTTCCGTTGCCACTTTGGCTGGCTCCCTGCTTCGATCTCGCCAGCGACCATCGGCGTCCTTTACGATCCATTATTATCGGCATTTCGGCAATCAAATTATTCTCAAACTCCGAGAGCATGAGATAATTCTCCACTTTGTTGCAAGACGTTATACAATCACCGATGTAGTCGAGATCGTCGAGAAGATTGTCCGGTAGATCCATATCCGCTATACCTTCTTCGGAGATGCAAGTCAACTCGGGTTTGTCAGTTCCAAGACCATCTATCATTTGTCCTGGATGAACAAACACTCAATTAGCCGAAGCAAAGCTGGTGAATTGCGCAAACAGCTTTTTTAAATTCCTTTCTTTTGTGGTTACCTTGACCCGGTGCAAGCTCCGCGCCGAGTACCAAAGCCGCGGCAGCCGCGCCTGCAGCGACTCCTTCGTTTTCCGGTTCCTGGGTAAACGACAGTCTTCTCCTCTGCGGACAACTGTCCGACATGCAGAGATGCCGCGTTCCGTTGGCACGCGTGTGCTTGTGCCTCGACAAATTGCGTCTGTGAAGATCTATGAAGAACAGTGTGAAGCTACCGACGAGCACGCAAGTCGAGCTGAAGTAGTATCCCGCTTTTCCACCGCATCCAACGTTCATGTAACCTTTCGAAAGAAATTGCTAAATTTCCACAAAACAGTATCCGAGGATAGAATCTGAAGTTTTCTTGCTTTACGAGTATTTTACCTGATATCGGAACGCCGATAGCGATCGGTATAGCTTGGGAACATTGAACGAAACCCCAAGTTCGCGCAAAGTTTCTGGCGCGAACTCTCTCGTAGGTATACATCTTGAGGCTGTAGTGATATCCACCGCAAAATATACCTTCGAAAGATAAATTTTATCGATCCACCCGCTCTTGTATATTGCTTGAGCGAGAATCTTTGATAATCTTACCATATATCCAGGTGAACATAACGTAGCCATGGTAATTTCCGTGAACAGCGGTGAGAGCGAGGATGCAAATACCGCACATAAAGACGGCAGCTTGGGTCAGGTATTGTCGGGCGATACGGCACTCGACACTGTGGTGTACGACCAAAAGACCAAAAGCGAAGCATCCGAGTGTCCAAGCTAGGCCCAGATAAGCTTGAAGCAGTATCACCGTGTCACCTAGTCCTTCCTCTTCAGCCTGGTGTGCCTGAAATCCGATCAAATTCGATACTAGAAATCTTCGACGAATCATATGACTCACGAATCAGAAACGGTTGGTACATTCGAAGCGTTACCAAGTAAAAAATTGGTGTGTTGATGCCAAACGCTGAGATGCCAGTGGAAACTAGCAATATCCTCACGGTTTTGCTCTTCAGCGTGCTGAAGTCGAAAAACGGAGGTCTGTCGTCAATCCGATTCTTGTCCTTGATCTTGCGCTTCTGATTTTTCAAATGAAGTATGGCTCTTCTTTGCGGATGATACAGTGAGGCACTTCGATAGAACGTTCCCAGGATGAAAGTGAGAAACACCACTCCGGTCACTGCTTGGAGACCGAGTCTCCAGCCAATCTTGCTGAAAATGTTTAATTCGACCCGTTCAGTGAACCCTCCAACGCAGCCTCACTCAACTAGTCTCTCTCTCTCCCTCGCGAGGCAGTGCCCATCGTCTCGGGAACCCTTGTACCATGGTGTGTTTTTACCTAATAGCTCCCTTGATGAAGGCCGACATCACCGCGATACCCAGACCGCTTCCCGACACAATGAATATCTCGACAAATTCACGCCTTCTCTTGAAGTATTGGGCGACCATCAGCGTACTGCAATCTCTCGTCATTCCTACACCTATTCCTGCAATAGCAATAATAATAATTTCATCAGCTTAAATAGAAATTGTAACGGATAAGATTTAATCTTTAACGTTCTGGCAAGTTTTTTGCCTCAAGAGCAAGCGATGTTGGCTCGTTTTAAACTCGGATTTAAATAGTCGTAATCAGTTTTTTCTTTAATTAACGAAACTACATTTTGAGGTCTACGAGAAAGATTACGATTTTCGTTTCGCTACAGTTTGTCACGTGGCTCAAGTGATTATTTTTACAATGGCCGAAATGAATAAATAGAAGGAAAAAATCGATGGCTTCTGATGTATGTAGCTGCGCGACCGCTTTTCCAACAAATGGCCTCGTTCGCTCTTGCTCCACCGTGCGGGAAGCGTTTACTTATACATCCGCGTTATTGGATACTCGAACGAGAAAAAAAAAATCGTATTGCGGAGATCACCGAGTGAAGTATAAGAGCGCGACCGTGAATTGACCACCGCGAGGATTGATGATACGCTAGAGTATTCTCAACATAATGAATTAGGCTCTCAGCGTTTACGAGCCACAAGCAGCAAGCCAACTAAGCGATATTACTATTATTCAACTGAGAAGAAAAAAAAAATTGGAATAATACATCATTCAATGATATTACTAACGTTGAGTAACGGTTCCGGCCGCTTTCTCGAAACGTCTGAACGCTTCCAATCCGTTCGGTTTTCAAAAGAATTCCTTCGAGCATCGCGCGGATGAATGATTACCCGGCGCGTGAGCGAAGACAATGTTTAACAATCAATTAATCGCCCTCTTTGCCATGTTATATCGAACGGATAAAAAAAGAATATAAAAGAGGAAACAGTGTGAAGGGGGCAAAAAAAGTGACGATCGTTCGTCCCGTCCGATATTCCACGGCCGAATGAGACTCGGGGAGCGTCGATTGAATTTATAAGAAAGACAATCGAGGAAATTGGCGCGTTGGGCAACGAAGAATTCACTGCTGTCACTCACCTACTACGGTGCCGTAGCTGAAAAAGAGCTGATGGAATTGCGAGGCAAACGAGGTGAATAGACATCCGAGAGCTGTGACGAGTCCGCCGAGGACGGCGGTGACTCTCGTGCTTTTTTTTCGGCAGAATGCGATCGTAACCGGCGATACGAGTAACGCCACTCCTGTGGACATCGCTCCGAGCCATCCTGCGAAACGACAAGACGAAAAGATAGGTCAGTGTCAATATAATCACAACAGTCGCGACGAAACACCGAATATCATTTTACGCCGAGACAAAATTATGCATATTTTTAATACGATGATTGAATAATCAAGTTTCTCCTCTTCGAATTTCATCATCGCCGTCATCACCACATCAACGCATTTAATAAGAATATAATCAGGATTTGCTGTAAAAAAAAAATACTGTCGTGAAAAAAATATTTTTTCGAGCGCCGTTCAGTACGACTCGTAATCTCGTCCAAACGGCACGACTATTGTGTCTTCGTACATTCTCAAGACTTTATTTCCGGCCTTACGAAATGGAATGGCTCGAGAGGGTCCATAAATCGTCGTTGTGGTCGTCGTGCAGAACAGTCAGCGAGGATAAATCGGGCGTCGTTTCCGGGTGAATTAGTGGAACTGAAACGTATCGACCGATTTGAAATTCATCCGCGATTCACGTTGGCATTAAATTATCCCTCTTCCTCTGTCCTCAACGTTGTTGGTAAAGCGTCCTTACCAAGCCGCTGAGCTAGGAACGGTATCAATAATTCGTTCGAGGCTCCGAGGCGTTTTCGAAATCACCTGGTGCTCGTTTCTCATTCCCCGTCGGACTCGTACTTATTCAATTGCTCGCTCGGGACGAAGCGACGACAGTTTCGCGAATCAATTTTCCACAGAGCGACAACGAGTTAATCAACCGACCTAAAAGTCGCCCTGTATCCAATTTTTTTCGCCGCCATTAAGTATCTTCCGGGAGTTTACGAAGAAAAACTCGATACGGAGATCGACGTTAAAGTGGAGAGAAAAAAGGCGTCGATCAATCAGAACGGGGTATGGGTGTGAGATTGACAGGCGGCTAGAAAGAGTCTTTCGTCCTCTCCTGGAATTTCAGACCTCCAAAAACCCTGGACAGACACGCTACAGGGTTCCAGAGTATCTCGAGGAACGTCCAACCCCCGCGACCTCGATTAATCTTTCCGAATTCGCGAGTGGTTTCCTCAGAATTTTTTTTTCTCCAACCTATCCATCATAGTTTAGTCGGAGCTATTTTTGGTAAAAAAAAAAAACAAAATCATCCATTTTTATAAAATTATATCGCTCGTTGAAAATTATTTGATCGGTTTCGTGACCGTCTTCTTTTTTTTCTCTTTTCGTTCGAATTTTCGAATCTAGCCTCCCACGCATCGGCTCAAGTGACTTGCGAGCAGTTTATCTTGAAGATGCACAAGATTTGTGGCCGGCACTTATTCTTCGCACGTGACCGCGAGCTCTCTATAAATCATTGTGACTGCATGACCGTCGAGAGATTTAAGATATCCACCGAAACCGTGTGTTTCGCGTGACGCATTCGAATCGCGAAACGGTGCACCAACAATTTTTCAATGTAACAACGAAAACGCGCAGAGTTAATTGAAGGAATAATTGACTCGACGCGTGGAAATGTTAATTGACGATAATTTTTTTTTTTCAGATGTTTTTCCAACGGGCCGGAACGATGGGCATTCTCCTTCACGTAAGTTTAATCCAATTTTTTCCCCTATTTATCGACAAAAAAACTCGAAAATGGAGGTTGAATTATGTGCGAGTGTCACGCAATTGAACGAACGGGACGCGTAATGCATTCGATAAAATCCGAGAAAATTGCATCTTAAAACGTAGGAAATTACGACGGAATTCATACTCTATTATGCGGAAAAATATGCTCGAAATTTGCCTGCGCACGATCTTTCAACGAATTTCAACAATGGCCAGTAACTTTTTATGGGATCCTTTAAAACGTTACCGTTAAACGCCTGCCGCACGCTCTCTCTCTCTCTTTTCTACTTATTCCTTCTCCGCCGCGACTGGCCGATGTTCGCCCTCGCAAAAAGGAGCGCAGCTTCCGCACACATGTTTATAAAACGGTCGCCGACAAATCTCATCAAGATATAACCATGCGCTCTCATCGCCTGTCTTTTATCCTCGTATCATAAACGAGCGAGTACGATACCGCTCCCCACTCGAATATTTTACAACCCCCTTCAACCCCCTCTCCTTCACATATTTTTTCCGGAAGATAGCAAGAAGGGATACTGCATAGAATCTTTCGTCAAAGTTGGCATTCTTGTACGAAAAAAATAGCGCGGAGCGACGTCGAATTGTCGTTGGCGGTTGAATGAGGGGGCCCGAGAGTCGAAAGTTTAAGCTTGATAAGGTCTTACGCGCGCTGGGTTGAAAAAAAAAAAACATTTACGACATTTTAGCGTCGCGTGGGCGCGCGTATTCTCGTTTCGCCGTTCAAGCGATGTAATTTCGAGAAATTTTCTTTGACTTGAATCTAATTTTTGTCTCGTTTTTTTTCCTCATACGAAGCTTCAGGGTAAATTCGTTTTCTTTGACGAACATAAATTTGCGCTCTAATAAGGTTGACGTCGAGATGAGACGGAAATATTGCTTGAAACGTTGTAGTTTGTGTGTTAGTGCCGTCGCATGATGGGCGAAGAATGCGTACTGTGCGAGATTAGCCCGAATTGACGATAAAAACGATTCGCGACGCAACGGATACACTCGGGAATGCGAGGTAAATTATTTTCCGAGAAAGCCAGCAAACCTGCTCGCGAGTACGGGCCCCTCTGGTATTTCTCGTATACAGACGTCACGAAGGAATGAAATTAATTTGTCGCTGTGTCCACGAGCGTACGCGGCGGTTCCTCGGATTTCCGAGATTTCGCAAGTCGTTTTGATGTCTTATGCAAAATTATAGACATTATTTGTCTCCTGGATAAATTTTCAATTTTTCCATAAAACAAAAAAAGAAGCGCACTGGTCTTAACTGAGTTAACCCAAAGGATTGATTGCAAAAACATTGTGATCGCGGACACGTTTATTGTCGAATTTGTCTCGAAGATCAAACGCTAAATAATAAATTGGATTGGGAGAAGAAGAAAGAAATAAACTCGAGCACAGCCGACGGCGGTGCGTCGTTGAAAAGAAAGAGAAAAGTATCCTCGTCGCAGTCCGTTGGTTCGCTATTGATTTCATTCGTGATTGAAAAACGAGGTGGAAAAACAAAATAAAATTGATATCAAATGGCTCTGAATGTTCCTTAACGACGGTCGGTCCGCGGTTGGAACGGAGAAGTCGTGTCTCATGTGTGTGTGAATAGCTGTGCCAACATACTTGCAAATTCAACCCGTTTGTTCACCATTTCGCGAGTTCTGTACACAGAGGCGAAATGTACAGTGTGTTAACGTAGCTCGGACGGGAATTACGCGTCGTTGTGCGATCAAGCGCTGTAATACAACGGTACGGCAGTGGGGATGTGTCTATAACGTCGCTGCTCCTCGGGCAGTAGAGCAATAACATATATCAGGTTTGATATAAGGGGGATCGTAATGATCCGGCCAGCTGACTACCGGATACATAAAAGTTACCGAGCACTTCCCACAACGGCGCGAGCCGATCCGTACTGTACGACTTGAAACTCTTACAGTTTGTAAACCGAAGTAATAACGTTATAAAAATTTATCTTTACCTTGAGGACGTACGGTATGGAAGTAAGAAGTGCTGGATACCCGCGATATCTCAGATCCGTACGAGTCGATTTCTCGATTCATTTTTTGCTATCTTTGAAAGCGATCGAGCACATCTTTAACTCGATCCAAAGCGCTATGTTGTTTCTAGAATTCCTTCAACTTTCTCTGAAAATACTATTTCTTGGATTTGTCGCGAAAACAACATTTTCTAACGGGCCACAAATTTACACATTGGTGAAGAGCAAACTTTCGCATTTTTTAGCAGAAACGATTTTAGTCACTAACGAATCTGCACCATATATTACGCTTAAATTAATATCCGATTAAGAAAACCGTTTGAAATTGCGAGTTCTTCATTGGAATGAAGTGTAATAATAAATGCTTCGATTGCTCAAAGATGAGTAGAAGAGTGAGAATTTGACGGACCGGAAAACCGTCGCCTTTAATTATACCCCGCTGAGAGTAATTAATCCCTCCTTCAACGGAGTCTAGTGGTATTTAATCAATTTCTTCATCTCCGATGAGCAATGAAAGAAGACGAGCGTCCACTAAGCTCCGTATAATCCATCAATGACAGAACGTCACAGAGCTTCTGGCTGAGCAGTTTCTAATTTCTTCAACCTATAAAATCCCCGTGAACAAATTTTCGCCGCACCCAGTCGAGGACGATAAAAGAAAAGGGTCTGGTAATATCAGTAGAAAAAAATTATAATTAATCTCTCATCTCTCGCTTTTGTGCCGAGTTTGGCCCTGGGACTGTTTGGTAACAGCTTGGCGCCCTAAGCGAGAGCCTAAGCCTAAGGAATCGTAAGAGCGACGCCTGTGAGAGTCGCGAGACAATGGTCGCCTTCGGGATGAAAGGATTATCCAAAACGTCAAACTACTTCCATCTCGACGGCCAAGTCAAATACACATCGAACGGTACGAAAAGTTCGTTCGTTTTCCGTCTCGAATGGAAACGGTTTTGCGACTCTCGCTCGCTTCATCTCGTCTATCGACAGGTCAAGACCTAATTCTCTCCGAAGGGAACAGGCCGTTTCGTCTCCCGGTGCGTATTATGCTTACCGAGCAAATAATCCACCCTTGTCGCAAGCCTCGCGCGAGAGTTCGTTCCACTCTCGGCGTCTTTGCCGCACTCCAGAAGGACGATATACACTTTCTCGTCCCCGGAGACGCTCGTTGACGCGATCCCTTCCGTCTGTCGACGCGCGTAACCTTCGAGAGCTCCCCGGGTGAAAGCTTCCCCGAAAGGGGAAGAGACCCAAAATCTGGCGAAGAATAATATTTGCGTCAGCGAACTCTAGCCTCTTTGCGTGGAATTCGCGGTGCGGATGTATATGTACATGGCACGAAAGAACCTATCTAATACTTTGCTGTGTTATGATATGAGGAAGAAATCGATTAAACCCACTCTTCGATGAACGCATGAGAAACCTTCGATGCTCGGGAGCTTCTTTCAGGGTAACCTTCGGGTTGTTGCGACGGCGATTGAACTTTTTTTTTCTATAGTTCACGCATCGAACTGTACGACTGATATAGCCGTGGGAAGAAGTTTCGTGGGTGTAGGACGTACTTTATCGAAAGCGAAAGCACAAGGTCGACAACCGAGACTCGGCTGTGCGAGAGATTCTGGAGGGTGAAAGTATATACGGTACATAGATATAAGCTGGCTGTGCAACCCTACCGCTTGGCACTTGCCCGTCCGTTCGCCTCGAACGAGCTTAAGCATCGAGACGAGCTACGAGACTTGGAAACATTTCGAGGGGAAGGAGCAGAGCAGGACAAAGGGTTTTCACCAACGGCGACGGAAGTGCAACAGCGGATAACCGCGACGACGGCAGGAGGAGGTCGATACATTGTCGAAAGAAATCGAGAGTCAAGACAATCTCGTTTTCCATTCGGCGATATAGCGCGCAAGGCTCTTCGCCACACGTGCAATCTTTGCAGGTAGTTTGTTTCTCGGCTTTTTCTACTCTTCGTCGTCTGTACGAAGTTTCGTGGGGACTCTGGTTTTGTGAAATTGGAAATAAAGTGTCTCAACTAACCGGTCGACGACCGAAGTTCGAGAAGATCCGTGAATGTTCGAAACTCGGATAAAGATTGGGGTTATCGAAGGTTTTATCGTTGGAAAATCCTCGCGCGGAGGATTCTCGCAGTATCGTTATTACAGTTATGGGCTGTCGGATCTTTCTCGTCGCGGTGTCTCTCGGAAGACAATGCCTTACCGCGGGCCCTTATTCGATCTCTTCGCGCCGCACGGACAGTACTTGGAAAGTAAGAGTCACTTCATTGTGACCCTCCTCCGCATAAAATTTGTGTCCCTCATCTCGTTACGTTTGCTCGGCCGTTAGACGGCCACTTTATGATCATCCTTTTCTATGGGAGTTTTTCCTCGCTGCACGAAGAAATCAGTGACACAGCGTGGATAGTCGAACGAGACGTCAAGAAAACAATCGTGTCATGCCATGGCCTGTCGGCTCCTCGTGTGGCGATAAAAATTGTAATGGGCCTCGCGATAACGAAGGGTGAAAATAAAAATCTCGATAATTTATTTATACGCACGTACCGTTCACGGGGTAACTGTCGCCAAAGTGTATTTCTCATCGCTCGTGCGCTAAGATTTTTGCGCGGGTACTTACAATCAGACCGCCCGGGATCGAAAGCCAGATTCGGGAGAATTATTTTATGCGAAAAGTTTCGCCGCGTCGGCGATCCGTTCTCCGAAACTACTTGCGAAAACGGATTTTCTCTCGGTGGCCCGATGGAACATTCGGTAACATCACGATTATCGGATTCAGCGAGGATCGCCTCCTGCGTAGATCGAAAATACGATTTGGCAATGTTCAAACCGTTTACCAATACGCTGGCTATAATTAGATATTGTATTTTTGCCTTTCAACCCCTTGTACTTTGATAAAACTTCGACGAAATCTTATTGAATTCATAAATGCACGGATCAACCATTTTTGCTCCGAGAACGCAAGAAGTAAAAAAAAAAAATGGTGCGAATTATATTTGCACATCGCATCCCCATTTTTTTAACGCCGTTTACAATGTTTCAACGCTGCAAGCGCCGTTACAAACAAAATTGGGAAGCGATGTGGAAATGTGATTCGCACCATTTTTCTTCACATCTCGAGTTATCGATGCGATTTCTTTTTTCCTAACGCGTTCGTTTGCGATAAAAAAAATTCGCCAATTGAAAATATCAGCCCACGTCGACCGGTGGCTTGAATACAAGCGAAATGTTTCGTTCTATATTTCAGAAGGACAAATAAAAATAAAGTTCAAACTTTCGAGTTTCGACCTTCAATCATCGACGAAGCGAAAAAAATAAGGGAAATAGCGCGGGTATACTCGACGAACTTTGTTCGAAAAGTGCGAAGTTCCGTGCTCGTGAAACGACCGTCCCACCCCTCCGCGCGATTTTCAAAGTATATCCAAGGCGAAAATCTCTGTAGATATGTGATATCTAAATGTTATATATCGACCAAGCGTGCTGAAGACAACGATTTTCCCGTGAAAGCTATTAAACGTATTTTCGCGAGTATACGACAAACTTCCTCATCGCAACACTCGAGGGGTGCGATTTCACTTTGCCACGCGGCATTCTGACAATCCCCTCCCACACGTTCCCCGCGAGAGATTCTCGCGAATAGTCTCGGTGTGACTCTGCCACAATTACCCCGCGGTTAACTTCGCTTCTGCTCTTCTACATGCTCGAACACTGCGAGCACCGGAGTGTTCGTTATCATCGCGGAAAATGGATGAAGTAGGAAGGATGGGGATGGTGCATCCGTGCAAGAGAAGCAAACTTGCGCGCGGAGACGCCGGGAACGCTTCTTATCTACTTGGGTGTTCGCGAGTCTCCGGTGACTCATAGCGTTTCATCAAGTCGCTCCTAGTCGGCGGTAGTACAAAAGTCGAGCGAAGATTCTACCGAGCAGCGGGTCGTGCCGTCTGAGAAACGATCCTTCGTCGTTTCTCTCTCGCAACTCGACGAATGCATCAATTCTCACCGAGGAGTTTCGGATTCGCGGAATATCCTCGGCGTTCGTCCCAATCGTTGAGCCGAAGAATTTTGAAAGATTTTCATTTAACTGCTCGAGTCGCGGTTATCCCGAAGCCCCCCGTCTTTCCTCGCGGCTCGTCGTAAAGCCGAGGCCCCGGTGTTTATTTCGCGGCCGTTATGCAAATTCGGAGAGGCAAAAAGCACGCGATCCTTCGAATCTTCGCGCGGGAGGGATGCACGATTTCGGTTATTCGAAGCGTCGGGGGGGCCGCGGAACATCGCGGTTGTATCCCGAGGCTAGGATTTCATTCTTTTCTCTTCTTTTTTCGACGACAGCGTGTGTATTTAGATGGTATACTATAATCAGCGGTCGTGATTCAAAAGATAGTCTTACGAAGAGCGCGGATCACACTTGTTATCTCCTTGTAGATCCTCCGTATCATTTAATATTTAACTGTAAAATTGAATTTCGGTCTTTCTCAGATTTTTTTTCCATGCGCTTCGGTCTCTTGATAGTAATTTGTGAGATTAACGAAATTACTTTTATTCCATACTAAAATAATCCTTCCAAAATCATCTTCTTCCGCCGGCGAATTTCTATGATTTGTTCGTGCTGCCAACGACAGGCTTATGTTCTCTCAACCGTTCGTCGAAGATATCCAACGCGCTTGTTTGAGCGAATACACTCGGTACCGCGGTGTCGAGAATTCTGTCGAACATGTGCCGGATAATGATGACTCGTGGAATGAGCGAAAAACTTGCTGATCGGACATTCGTCATCGCCGTTTCTCGCGTAGCTCACAAAGTGGCATCGAGCGTCTGTACTCACGGTGACCAATTCGGCGAAGGCGATCTCATCCTCCTTCGATTGTTCCTTTGCCATTCACTTTTTTTTCCTTGTCCTTTCCTTTATTTTTGCTATACGGTTCAATCTCGCACGCACTTGACGAGAGTGACCCCCCTCCTTCCAAAACCTTCCGAAGAAAATAATCGTCGAACATTCTCATTCCGTCGTCTTGGGAATGCGAGCGCGAATGAATTGGAAGACGGAATAAAAAGCGTCCAAATGGGACGGGCTCAATTGAACATCTCGTTTATCGTTACGCCCATCTTATTTTTATCTCGTATATTCTTCCTCTTTCTTCAACCGAAATGAGTCCTCTGGCGTTGCCGTTCCGCATCGCGAGGAACCTCGACGATAGATTAAACTTTTCCATTACACAAGGGAGTTCGGGTGCGTGTCATTCAGACGTAACTGAACGTTCATCCTGGCAACGATAAAGATCCTGGTAAAGATTTTCAACCGCGATTACTATTTAATTTTACTCCTAGATTAAGTGAATCTTCGAGTAAATGAAAACGTCAAGATCACATTAGGAAATTGAAAATATCTATGTAAAAAAACATAGAACAAAAGGATTGTTATAGATTAAACACGGAAAAAAGAAAATGGAAAATTCGGTCCGTTACTCATCGTTTATTGCATTGAGGCAGCCTATCCGAGCCTTTTCGGGATTGTTGGAACTTGATAGTGCAGAATTTGGAACGAAGAAAGGTATTTTATAAATTGAAGTATTATTTTGCTGTTTGGGATAAATGTTCAATATTTAGTATGATAGCACATCATTTTTATGCTTATTTGAGTCATTGCTTATAATAACAGGGCAAACGTTATTTCGGAAAGTGCTTCTCGGTAAAGCCTTAATCCACTTCGTAGCACTGTAATATTTATCAGAATATAGGAATCATCTTTTTTTCCGCGAACTAATTGCATTATTCGACGAATATCTTCTTAATTAGCGTTGAAATTTGTGGGAATACCTCTATTTAGCCATTTTTTTTTTCGATCTTCGATAATTATTCCGCTGAAGACGTTTATTACTTAATTCGCAAGGCGATACGAAACCCTTTAATAATTCGGGAGTATCGTTGAAGAACCGTGCGAGACTCACACGGCGCCTCGACGCAGAATGAATAAGAGAACGAGAGAATCCGTGCAAAAAGAAAGAAAAAATTGAAGCCGTTGCCGCAGGGGGTTGTTTTTACGGGGTCCAGACGCGTGGACCACAAACGCAAAACACGCGCAGCGGGTGTTTCTCTCTCGTACTTCATACGTTTTCCTCGCCGTACTTTTGCCGTCGTCGGGCTCGTCGTAGCGCTCCCATGAATAATAATGTATAACGACGCGAGCTACCTTAACTCTTCGGCGAGCAAGTACACGCACACACTGCGTTCATACGTTACACGTACGTAAACGATACGTGTAACTCGATGCTTATGCGATGAGCCACCTCAAAAGTGAACCGGTAGAAGAGAGCGAGGAGCATTCGCGTTTATAACCTTCTCGTTACGTTTTTAGATGCGCGTCCTCGTCACCTGAAAGCCACGCAAGGGTGAAAGGTAATTTTGCAATAACCTCGCGATGCACTTACACCGGATGATTTATTAAACTCGTTCCGTGGTTACAGCCCTTATCGGGTTAGATGCCAACTTTAGTGTACTATCAAATTTATATTTCCTGAAAGGCAACTGCGGGCGCGAATTCATGACTGTGAGCTAACTTCATACCGTGTATTTTTATGTTTTTCCCATGCTGAACGTGCATCACATGGCAAAGATTGTCTAAAGTTGAGAGGATCGCCGGAAACCACAAAACGAGACTTTTTCCTTTCCGGTCCAAATTGCAAAAACTGTCGATTTTCGGGATTTTCAAACAGCGATATCTTGGGTCTCCGATGGGATATCGGCAAATCTCGAGTGACCATTGCGTTCAGCGGGAAAAAATACACAAGATAAGATTTTTTGCGGATTTTTTAAACCGTTTTTTCAGACCCTTGGAGTGTGGTAAAAAGTGGTAAAAAAGCATCTCAAAGGGGTACCCTTGCAATTTTTTGGTGGAAATTTAAAACTTCATAGAAAATATTCTGACCACGTATTACTATGTATTTTTTCGCGGTGAACACGAATCCAATGGCAATTGTTATCTAAAATTGAGTAGAACATGGAAAATCACCTGAAACGATTCTATCCCCTCGTGCCCCCCTTTAGAAAACAGAGTAACTGCGCGTACTTAGTTCCTTTGCCGGGCGAACAAATAAACAGGCAACGGAGACTTCGATAAAATCGATATATTTCGCCCACCAACTTTTTAAGAGGCGACGAGTTTACTCTTCGTGCGGGTATTGAATAAATACGATGCTTCTTTTTTGTAGTTATGATTCTGCGAAACACTTCCACGTATCAAAGAAGCGCCGATCTTTTTGTTCAAATGAAAACCTCTTTTTCCGCCCCAGTTTGTTTCTCGTGTTAAGAACTAAGTGACGCCTCTTCCGCATGTCTGACCGCCGGTCCCGATGCAATTTTATCGGTACAAGTGCTTCGCGAGCCAAGTGTCCGTGGTTCACTTCGTACTTTCGACTTGGACGTGGGTTGGGCTTCGCCAGTCGTACTCGGAGCAGCGGCGTTTTCGTCCGTCGTCTCGACTTTTTCGTATCGTACGTTTTTCACCGAAAGCCCCGGGCAATCACAGCAGCGAGACGACAATTGCCGTAATCGCGCGGGGCACCCCTGGGTCGTTGAACAACCGGTTAGAAAAGTTTCGTTGCAGTTGTACGCGTTTGAACAAATTTCACGCGAGCGCGAAACGAAATACCCGTCTTTCCGGAAAGATATTTTCTTTCATATTTTCCCGTCATCGAAATACATCGTTTACGCGAAAAAATAGCTTACCGTACGACGATTCAAAGAGGCAAAGACTCAGTAGCTTAGCAACAGCGGAGCAAGATCGCTAAAAACAAGATAACGATGTACAGGATGAATTTTGTCGAACATACCTACGTTGACGAGAGGTTGACGATACTTTCTCATTCCTTCGACGAGCCATATTCCCGCGGCACCGTGAATTCCCGCAGCCAAAATCTGTACCATAACACCGGTCACCACGACGACCCATCCCCAACCGCTTTCCGGATAGTAGTGCTGTCTTATCGTGCACTTAGCTATATACCTGCAGATTCACGAATAGAAACAGGAAGGGGTAGAAAAAAAAGGAAGAGGATAAGCTGAGGCCTCGTTTCTCGACTTATCGTCCACCCCCCGCGATTCAGACATTCCGGAGAATCTCAAGATGCCCGCGAGCCATAAACGTTTCGATAGTAAATCTCTAAACGATTTCTACCTTTTCCCGAAGTGTACATATCCATATATATCGCGTGACTAAAATCAGAAGAGCCTAATTCCAGCCTTTATCAATCACGGAAATCAAGTCCTTCTGAGTTTAATCGCGCGATATACATTTCTTCTCGTTATATCGAACTCTACCTAGGATCGTGGATTTCCTCGACGTCCTTTTTGCTCGGCGATCGATTTCGCACCTCACAAACAACCTCGTCGTACTCCCCGGAGCACGATGGTTCACCGAGATCGCCGGACGTCGCGACGCCGCTATCTTCGCAGATCGGTATATCCCGAGGTGTTACGTCGCTGCTGCTTCTTCTTCTACCATCGCCGCCGTTCTTCATTCTCACTTCAAACTGTCCTCGAACGCGGTGCCGAGTATACTTTTCCTCAACGTTATCGCCGACGATCGTGTATCTCTCGCGCGCATCTTTCATCGCTCCACCATGGTCACCAATGTTATCCTGCTCGCTCTCGTTGACATGTTTTTTGAGCTCGAACAGTCGCGCTTGATCGACATGACTACAATGAAAACTCTCGATCAACTCGTTGAAGGCTTTCTTTTCGTTAAAAACGTTTTTCGCGGTTTTTACGGCCGATAACTCAAAATCTTCTAAAAATTCGAGAAAAATTCGTTAGAGAAAAATGTTTGTGTTCTGCATTGCATCCATTTGTTTCTTACTGTGAAACTAACAAAATTACTTCCTTGTCGGGGAAGGCCCCGAAAGAGAACGGACACGAAGTTTTGTACTCAACATTTTTTTTTTTTTTCGTATAAAGTGTACCCGGTGTTTTGCGACGAGAGATGATCTCGTTCGACCCTGGTTTCGACGGTACCGCCGTCTTATATGGCGTTGAGTGACTGGAATAATTTTCTCTCAAAGTATTTCTTCGCGAGAGTTAAAGTCTATCCCCGTGACATGTAGTGAGGTCGTTAGTGAACCGCGAGCTCGTATCTTGTCCGAAGATGAAACGAGCCGGGTAGGCTTTAAGTCGTCGTACCTGAGGCATCGGGCAACAGCATAAACAGAATAGAAGAGACAAAAACTCTATACGTCACCGTGGCATTACTATGAGCCGGGATTTCTCGATCTCATCGTTTATACCGCTCGGGTTACGGTCGTAAAACGCTCCGAGACTTGACTTGCGTTCGCAATACTAGTCAGCGAAAAAAAAAACGCGAAGAGAAAAAAAAAACCTTTTTTTTTCTTCTCTCTATTATATTCAGACTATCATTTCAGTCTATTTTCGTGCATCAGTAACAGGTCGTACGATGCCCTTAGATAAAAATAACACGAATGTAATAAGTAAATGAAAAAAAAAAGGTTTTTTCTTCTGCCTATACATTTTTTTTCCGTTGCTCTCATCCGTTGCGTCTGGCTGCCGCAGTTTTTGTCCCTTTTTGGCGCCGACCACCGGTCGACGTTAATGAAAATCCCAACGATTTTCTCCACTACAGCGCGCGATACAGGTGTACATAATTTCGCATTTCCCTTGTTTCCGGTGTGCCATCCTGCGGAACACAGTGCACACGCCGCGCGCATCAGTATGTACAGTATTTTGGGGTGTTCTGCCTCGGAAACCATCGGACTCTCTCGAATATGTTCGAGATTGCAGAGGGTTCGATGTAACGGGCGTTTTAACATGTATACCGAACAACCGACCGCAATCTAATTGGAATCGTACTCTCCGAATATGTTCGACGCGAAGAACAAAAGTTTAACAGTGCCCCGATCGTTTCCCGCAGCTTATGGACTGTATCTTTTTTACCGGAATTTAAAGAATTATAAAAAAGTAGGGGAACGTATTTTTTTTTGCTCGTCGCTCGAGGCTCGTTCGCCGAGGTTGAAATAACGTTCACGAAAAAAGTAATTATAATAATCAAGAACCATTTTCGCTTGTGTCCGTCGAGAGGGAGAAAGGCGCGCTTTTGTGCGGAGGCAGACGATTTAATAATCCGCCTGGTTGAGAAAGAAAAAAATAAAGTTACTCCGTAACGAGAGAACCCGAGGATTATTCCATAATATTCCGCAGGTAGAAAAGTAAAGTCGAGCACGCAACAATGTTTCTTTTTTGTAACTCCCGTTCCGCCGTGTCGAAAAACGATTTAATTTTTTTTTCACATTTATTGTTGGCTCTTATTAATGAACGTAGTAATCGAACGATAAAATGTATAAATTGACGTTACGGATTATTGTATAAAGCGGAAATTATACAATTGTTCGAGTTAAATTGAGGAAAAAATTCTCGTTTTTCTGAATATGTATTCGAATGCGAGGGGAAAATACTGGAGTTGCACGGTCCATTAAGTTTGACGCTTTGTTTAATTGAGTTAACGTGTGCGAGTCTCTAGGCATTGAGCCAAACTGAGCAACAGCGATTTCCCTTACGATTCTAATCCTCGAAATTTTGCATACCCCCGAGGGCCGATGCAGCGCCGCTTGCACTACTCGTAAACTGCAGTTTACACCTGCCTCGTTCGACTCAACGATCCCCCTCCCGCCCCGCCTCTCTTCAGGCCTCGTGCGTTTATGGACAGTATAACTTGGATTCAACGATTCCCGTTAGCTGCGAACCGACAAGGCCGATGATTTGTTGGACTTTGAAACTTTCTTTTCGTTTTTCAATATTCACCGACCTTTCGACCCTTATACCACTTTAAATATACCCCAATGATTTATACTTTGGGTCAAGAAAATGAACATGATTCTCTACGAGAAAAATAGTACAATAAATTCACAAATATTGACAGCACAACGAATTAAAAAATGGAAAATGTATAAAAATCGATCCCACTATCAACTTCACAGACTCGACGATTTTTTAAAACTTTACTCCTTCGAATTATTTTTCCACGACGAACTTTCTATCGAGGCGACGTTTTTTATTTAGAAAAAAAGTGTACGCACTTTATTCAACGATCGATAGTAAATGTCAATAGAAAAAGTCCTCGTGATTGCCGGTATAGAATGTTGTCCGGGAATACGACACCGGTGTCGACACTCGACTGAGGCATCGTCGAGAGCCACGAGCACGCCGCAAGCTCGGCAACGGAGGGGAATTCGAGGACCAATGGGATTTCGTTCCGGCCACGTGGGTGAACGGAGGAAAGAACAGTGTACGTTGGTCGAGTCCTCGGATTAGATCGAGTTAGAATCTAACTTATAACGTCATAAACAGTCAGGAAAGGCTCACTTAACGCTAACCGATTCGATAGGACGATATCTCTCCTCGAAGCTTCGTTTGATGCAAAAATTAAGTGCATCGTAACTTTCCGATCTCCGACTGTAGGGAACAATTTATTCCCCATGACTCTCGCATTATGCCCACGTTTACCCGTCGCTCTTCTTTTTTTTATTCACACCGTTTATCCGACGAAATAAAAACGAGGTATGGCCAAAAACAATTCAAGATCTTTCCTGGTATTCTCGCGATACTCGCCGAAGATGAAATCGAGGATCGGGGAATATTCGTATGATAATGCGAGTCTCGTGGCGAGTCGGAGAGCGCAGGGGTCGAGGGGACGGATAACGAATTATACCGACTCGGCGTTTCTAATAGCCATCCGTTATTCCGAGCCGGCTGTATTATAGGAAAAGGGAGCTCTTACGGGGACATCGAGTGTGGTGAGCGCAAGAATTTTCGTATATCGCGTTACACTGTCCGGCTTACCCTTCTTACGATCTTCGGGTTATTATAACGTACATCTACGTATATACGTGCACGATAAATTTGAGATTTCTCAAGTTGGAGCCGAGTTACTTCCGATCAAATGATAGTATCCGATCTGTTCGAGGAGCACGAGGGTCACAGAGCGATAGGATCGAATTGCCCGCTTCTCTGTCCCCCCATCACTCCTCGGGGAGGAGCAATTATTTTCTTTTTCGAAATGTAGCCATGCGTCGAATATAGACTGAGGAAAATGACGTGATATACGAAGAATTGTTCGCTCGTCTACTCGCAGTAACGAGAATAAATAATACTTCGCGAGCGATGAGGTTCGGTCGGTTCTTGCGGCGGATGGAAAAAGCTCTCAGGGAGAAATGCCTCTCGGGCGGCAAGTCGCATAACTTTCCCTCTCAATGGAAACTGCGGGAAGGAAAGAACCCCGCATACGCGACGCTGCGATAGTATGTCTATGTATACATCTGCAAAACTCTATCGTCGCTGTTAGGGAGCTACGTTCTCACTCGGTTACGACGAGCCTCCAGACTTCTTTTTCGAGTCCAGAGAAAAAAAAGACGACGTTACAAGTGTATAAAAACGAGTGAACTCGAACCTTTTCGCTGTAACGAAAATGAACTTTATCGACTGATTGGTCGACAAAAAAAAATGTAACATTTTTCATTGATAACATTCGTGACGACGTCCTAAAGATAGATGAACCGATTTGCATCATTGAAATAAATCTATTTGTAAAGATCTAAAAAAAAATGCTGCATTTAAACGAAATGTATAACATTTTTTTGTAGGAATGTAGGAATGTACAAATAGATTTATTCCAATAATACGAATCGGTGTGACAATTTTTAATGCGTCGTTTCTTCGATCATTCATTAATGCGAAATGAATAACGAAAGTTCTTTTTATTTGTTTTCGCGGTTACATGAATTTCCACTTTGCGGATTTTTCATGCGATATTCGTTCTCGATTAAGAGCGTTTTCTGCATATGATTTTCTCACTTGCGGTTCCGAACGCGAGTCTCGGATTTCAAGCGGTCGCACGGGCGAAGCGAGTCGTCTCTTCCAGCCGCACGAGCGCGAACGATTATAACACTTCGCGAGTGTTCTATCCGCAACTAAATTCGCCGTTTGGTTGGCGGCTCTTCGAAAAATTGTGGAACAAAAAGAGACGAGAGTTGCGCTCGGTAGGAGAAGAGCATCACCGTCGCTCGCACACAGTTGTGAACATCGTAAATAACGCACGAAAACACAAGCCGCCTTCGTTAGCGACGGATTGCAGGGACACTTGCCGCGTTCAAAACGTTCGCGATATTTATGGTCGACGTCGGCTCAACTTCGAACATTTCGACGATATATGTCCACTCGTCGTGCGTGTCCCCGGGACCGTAAAACTAATAGTCAAAAAAACGATAAATACTTTTGGAGCTCATTGATTGATGCGCAATTAATTGTAACACATCCCTGCGTTGTCGACTATTAAAAACAAGTTCCAAAAAAAAAAGAAAACCTAAAAAGAAAATTCTAAGTAAACGCTCGACATTTCATCACCGTTCTCTCATCGTGGCGATAAAGATAAAATTTGTTGCAAATTAATTCGTCGGCGTATCGTCTTTGATCTCGTATACCGAGATCAATCAGAATGCCGTATCGATGTCGACGTAACGCACGAGATCAACCGAAGTTTCGATATAATTTAAGGCATTATGGAAATATCCGACACCGCCAGTGGCGATTCTGGAGTACGTGAGTTTGCACCTCAACGTGGATCCGAGCCATCTTCGCCACACTTAGAATATATTCATGGATAAGCTATCGGGGTCCATCAGAAGTCCGCAGAAAACTCGAAATCTTCAGTCGCTTTATGGCTAATTAATGAACGATTTAATTTAATTAGTTTACCCGCGGTTGAACCGGCCAATTGCGGTGACTCGACAGACCCCCGTGCTTTCACGTGAAACGTCTTTCACACGCGACAGGAATTCGACAGCTGCAACGTGTATCTACCGAAGCTCTCTCGTTCCCTCTAGCTATAAAAATACGCTGGATCGGCTTCGCTTACGGGCAAACTCGCTCGTGGCGGTAAAGAAAAATGAGAGAAAAGAAAAACGAAAAAGAGATGAAAGTAACAGCTCCGGAGAGAGACGACAGCCATACCCAGCGATGAAGAAGAATCTGCAATGCTTATTTACGAGGGTTCGCACGAGTTCCCCGCAGCCACCCCGGTCGTCTCGTGTGAGAGGATCAAAGCTCGAGGCGGTTCGTGCGTCGAGTAACATCGGAATAATCTGTAAAGCAATTGTTTTTATCGCGGTGAAAATATGACGAAAAATAAAAGGAAAAGTTATCGGGCTTTGTAGTCGAGACACGATCGATGTATCTAGTTAAGTCTAGGCGAGAGTGAAAAATTTCTATGTCGTCCCGAGAGGGTGGTGACACGCTCGGTTCATCCGTCAAATAGTTCGGCGAGGGGGTTGAGAGCGCTGAGAATATGGTCATATTCCGAGCTCCGCCGGTGCTAGACGACGAAAATCACACCATCGCCTGTATAAGCTACATGGCCTTCTATACGGACTGTCTCGTTACTTCACTTACCCTCGTGCACGTTCCCCGCCGTTGGGAAAATCTCGAGGGTCGAGAGCCTCGAAGCTCTTCACGAGTACGAACGACATCTCTCCGTCATCGGCGTTATTCATGAAGGAGACACGCGTCAAAAGCGCAATGCTGAAATTTGTCTCAGCTCGTATACTTTCCTACCCGAGGAGGAATCGAAAGTGAGAAGTCAACGGCGCGCGACGAAGCGGAGCTGGAAATATGTAGGGATGATAAGTTTTAGGGGAAATTCGGTGTTATACTCGACGCGCAGAGGGGGACGACCGAGACATTTAGATAAATTGCTAACAACAGTTGTTAACAGTTTCTTTTTTTTTTTTTTATGGAGATCAATAATTTTTATGGACGTTTCGTAATCTCGAAGAACGGGAGCCATTTCGTTGAGGGTATTTAAGTCGATGAGATTCTTATATTTTTCCCACTCGATGCATTATTCACCGATTGTCCACTTAGAATGACCGGAGCTCGCCACTTGTGCGTTCAGAACACGAGGGGAAGATTTGACCTTAATGAATCGCGAGAAAATCGGTGCAAGCTCAGCTTGGCGAAATCGCCCTCCTACGTCGAGTGATGTGTAGAGTTCAAGCCCCGCCACGTTTCGACCCGGAATGAATTATATTTATAAGTCTCCAGAGGGGGGGCAAGTTCACTGCGAGGATAACGAGGCCCGACGCTCGCGTCTCTCAGATCTTATCGAATTTCCAGATATATATACCGCGCCCGCTCGCCGACCGGTGCGTGTTTCCTCGCCCTCTTCGGGAGTTCGCGACGAGAATTAAAATTACGAGCGGAGTCGGCGTCGGTGGTGAAGAAAAAAATAATAATTCTTAACTCACGATCAAACTCACTTCTTGGCCGCCACTTGTTTCGACCGCTTAAAGATTCCGACAAGAGTTAACGAGTTGCCGGTTGACACAATTTTTCATTATCATAGTCGAAGACTCGCGATATTAGGCGAAAATTTTCGTTCTATCGCGTTTCCTGTATAAATAAAAAAATTAATCAGGGCCAACATCTTTGATAAAGTTTTCTCGTTGAAATTCGAATTCTCTTAACACATTTTTAGTGGTTATTAATAACGCCACCTTCGAAGCTACCGCTATATATTCTTATAATTTTATTTGGCAAGCTTTTACTTGAATAGGACAGTTCTTAAGGTTGTCCGAGCGGTACAGTCGAAGGAAATACTGAAAAAATCCATACGCATTAAGACCAATCAACGAATAATGTTCATCGAAATAAACAATTGAGGTACCGGGTAATTTGTTAAACAAGTATTTTTTTATTCCATATGCTTGATTTTTAACAGATTTTTATGTTATCGGGAAATGCTCGAAATTCTCTGTGAATTCCCTTTGAATCTCACATTTCCTCGAACTGCACCGCCCAAACTACCTCAGTAGGAGAATCTTAAATTATCAAACCTACTTCGTACATTGTTTGAATTTTTATACTCCGCTCTAATCGTAGCTATCCACCGCGATCTCGATGCCCAATCTCGCAGCGTATGTTTTTATCTGTGGCTTGCGGCAAAACGCTAGCGACCTCTTACAACGCTATTGTAGATTCTACCCACGCAACATGGTAAAAGCGTTATTTTCGCTAGCGAACGCTGGTTGCGATCTGCCGGTATGGTATTCCGGGATTGCGGGAGAGTCTCGTAGAAATAGAAGTTTGAGCTTTGCCGACGATGGTAAAGAAGAATCTCGCTCCGGAGCTTTTTATCGATCGTCAAAATGTTCTCGCCTATCTTCGCGAAATTTACCACTGAAGCTTGAGCCGCTATGATACGGAAGTTTTCCTACTTGCGACACCCCAGATAGCGGACGCAGCGAAGGCTATTAATATCGGAACTGTCGTCGTATCACTGCTCCTCATTCACTTGACTCCGTTCTCGAGCTTTTTCTACAGAGATCACTCGCTCGCCATGAGGTAATTCCCAAGTGATTTCTTGATGGAGATGAGATGAGTATCCTTGAGATGCAAGAAAGAAGACCGTTGATTGACTCGCCGGGCGTTTATGTGAATTAGAGTTCTGGTTTGGATACCATCGTCTCGATGGAATGGAACGATTCCACACCATATAAAAATTCAGTATAAAAGATCTACGGCTCCGTAGATTCATTCAAGTCAAGAACATTCATTTCTTCTATAATTGCCTCGTCGTGGATTCTCACGATCGACGAGCAATATCGCAAGAGTCAATTAAGGATCCCGCGGCCCGTTGAGCGTACTCTAGTCACTCTACATTGTCTATTAAAAGGTTCGATAACGTTGATAAAAATTCATCAACGTTCGTGTTTGACTTTACACAAGCTATCTTATCCGAATAGAATGTAATTTTATAAAGTCGAAACGTTCAAACAGAGACTTTGTTATAAGTGAAGGAGCAAACTTTGTTGAAGATTGTTGCAACTTCGAATATTAAATGTAGGCTACTGACAACGATTTTTTTTATTTAGAGAGTTGTTTAATCCAAGCTATGATTCAACATGCGCGAACAGGATTGTTGATTATACAGCAAGTCGAAGCTTTCACCACCAGAGAAGTGTACACAGGGTCCTTAACAAGAAACTCGCGAACCCGGAACTTCCTGTGATTTCTCGTTTGTCAAAAGGACAAAAAAAGAGAGAAGGGTGGACGACTGAGAGAAGCAAAACATCCAAGATCACAGATTTCTCGATCATATTTACACACTATTCGAGTTTTCGTACAGTCGGATTAATTCGTACGATTCACAGCCCGACAAAGGTCCTATCTACCCCCATGATTTCTTGCTTCGGAGAAGTTTTGCCGTAACGCCGGGATAAAGTTTTCGGTCTTTTGGATATCGGAATGCTGTTGCTGCCGGCCGAAAGGGGGCAGTCGATATGTTCGCGGATAAGAGAATATACGACTAATCTCGGCAGGCCGATCCTTGTTACACAGGCAATTGGCGTGCTCTTACAAGTTGGAGATAAAAGTTGCCGATCCCTTTGCAAATCAGAGATTCGATAAAAAATTTCCGAAGCCCACGGGGAGCGAATGACAAAAAAAATTAATAGATAGCAATAACCCCCGTTATCTCCTACCTCGTATCCAAAATTAATGAATTTTCATCCGTAATTTAAAAAAATTGAAAACTGAAAGGAATTCTTTAAAAAATTGTATTGTACGTACCCAGAAAAATAGTTTATTGGTTTTGGCGAATGAAAAGTTATGTTACAGAGCAATTTATCGAACAATTTTTTTTAAATCGAATGTGATCGAAATTAAATCGAAATTAAAATCTCCTTAGGACCTTCTGTACAGTTGGATTTTTCAGATTTTTCTTACATCAAGAAATATTCGAAATTCGCTCGGAATCTCACTCTTAGCTGCGAAATACACCCTTCTTAAAGAGTTCCTCGGTTTTTTCTTTCTACCGATGTTCCGTCACTCCGAACTGCCTTTGACGTCTTTGGTCTCTGATAAACAGGATGGGCGTTGACGTGTCTGCGGCAGACACCGAGCTATTCATAAATTCAATGCAAATGCCGTTTTTTTTTACACTTTTCGTTGCGTTTACGAATTTTGCTGCATCGGAACAAAAACATATCTGCTGCGTCATCTGCAGCGTCGAGGAATCAGGAATAGAAGTCGGATCGCGAAACGTAGAGAAGGATCCCGAAGTTAATTTGGCAGAGTGGACGCGAACGTGAAAGTGACTATCGAAGGTCACGGTTCGTGAACGCGTGCAAACTCGGTACAAAAGTTGAAACATTGAACTGATGTGAGGTGAATAGAAGTAGGAAGGTCGTTGGGAATAAAGTCGAGTCGTCAAGATCGAAGAGATCCTTTCCCGAGGATTCCGAATTGGTTGTTTCATCCCTCGTGTAGCTGACTCGTGTCACCGGCAACGAGTGCAATGAGCCAAAAGAAAACTGTAACGATTGAAGAAAAAAGTGAAAAAAGAGGTGAACAAAAAAAAGTTCTAGAAGAACTTCGTCGAAGCGAGATCTCGACGTGCGAATTTCTATGCAAACGGCAGAGTGGCGTTGCGCGTGTAGCATTGCTACGCGCCGGCGAGCCATCGTCCGATAGGCCATGAAAGACTCGGGACTCGAGTCATGAGAAAACAAAAAAAAAAGTTCTGTTTTCTTCGAGGCGAATAAAAGTGCCTAGACTGGGGCTACGCGTGTGCGGCCAAATCGGATAAAATTCAAGTTCACCGAACTTTTCCCCGGGAGGGAGGGGGTGAAGTCATAAATTCAAACATTTCCCTCGTATATCTCATCTTCGGGACACATCGTACCGTGAAGTGATCATTTCTTCTCATTACAAAGTAAGCATCTGTAGTTCGCAACTTCGAAGAGCTTTCTATGCTTTTTTTTTCGGGACCGAATGAAGTCTCGTAAATTTATATCAGCGCGGTAAGTGTAACTCCGTCGACGAGCCGTTGTTAATAATTGATGACTTTGAAAATTCGACGGGCGATACCACGTACAAGCGTGGTCTAAGAAAAAAAAAATGGTCTCAACTGTACAGGCCTTTTTCACTACCGCTTGTACCTCACTACCTCACCGTAGCGAGATCCGGGTACGTTCGCTACGATTCGAGGCCCATGCCAATTCCCCACCCCAAGCTGGTTCCGCGTCTTCGGTAAGTAGGTAATATCAATAATTTTTTTTTCTCACCAACGCTATAGCTTCGACTCAATCACTGTCAGGATCTTTCAACACGCACGGGAGGGGGATTATAACCCTCGCGATAAAACGCTCGTTTATCACTCTCCGCTTCAGATTCTTCGGTCCGAACCAGCGTCACAAATATTGAATAACGGATCTCCGGATTGGGTTTAGTCTCTCGCCGACGACAACCCGCCGTCGGTCTTAATCGCAAATGAAATTTAAAAAAACGTTCCGATCAAAAAACCAAAAAATCGACAATAATATATCACGGTCTTGTTATCCGTGTGATACACTCGAAAACGTTCGTTAATCTTTCGCCAAGCGAAACGCGATAGATGTCGATAATTAACGTCCGTATCCACTGCGAATCTACTCGTGCTCGGTAATGAGACGGATAAAAGTCAAGAAACGGTTTTATAATTTTTTTTTTGCAAGCAATATTAAACGGTTCGTAGATATTTTCTTTCGAAAATATCCAAAGTGATTAATTCCCGTAGGATATTGGATACGGGAGAATAATGCTCGCGGATGACTCGCGCGTTAATCACCGGGTCCTTTTGTCATTAGCGACCGCGATATGAGATCTTTCTTTTCGTCGCTTCGCTCGCATCAACCGGCAATCAGTGTGTTTCATTCCACGAGCGAGGCTTCGCCAGCGTCGTTACATTTAAAAAGGAAAGGATGAGGAAGAAAGAAAAAAAAAGAGCAAACAAAAAGTTGCCGAGAGGAGAGAAGAGGGCTAAGTGTAATACCGTTAATGGGCGAGAAGTGGTCCACGCGCCTCCATAATTGAGCCTCCCCGCCAATGATGCGAGAGGCCGTTTCGGCTTTACGACTTAATTAGGAACTCTCGGCTCTCGATCGCTCTATTCCCAACGTTCTACCCGCAACCCATCATTTGCATTTGCATTTAAAATGCGTGACACAAAAAAATACTTCGGTTAATATTCCAGTTTCTACGATCGCTACGCTATTCTGTACTTTCCCACGGGGATTGATCTACAATTCTTCGAAACGAAGGAAGGAATAGGAAAAACGGCTGATACAATAGCCAGCGAATTTATGAAATACGGCTTTGAAGAATCAACTTAAACGCGGATATACACTCCGAGATCGATCCATATCTGTGTTAAAACCGGTGCAAAAGATTCTTGATAAAACTCATGAAACACATGAAACGATGGAATGCGGTACGACACGTAGGATCGCGAGGGTATGCCTGTCGTACGAGAGAAGAATCGATTGACGGACCATCGCGAGATTTTCTTGCGCTTTTCTTTCCGCCACTGTTATGCCGGCGGATCCAGTTATAATACATATATTCCGTTGCAAGGAAACCGATATAAAAGAAATGCAAGATGAACGAAAAAACCGAGCTACGTCGTCAAAGAGAATGAAACTCGATGGGATCGCGATAGCGTGTCAAGATGAATCATTCATAATTTTTCCTTCCATCGAAATTCATAGAATTCGCTGCAAATCCGTGACTTTAAGAAGAAAATTATTGTATCTTATTTCTGTTTTCGCGCAGACACTTCGTCCAATAGCCTTGGACGAACGAACTATTAATTCAAAGCGTCCAAAATTGGGGACGCAGGATTGCAATTTTCTTCAAAGTCGGATCGTGTATGCGCTGTCAGTTGCCGCAACGATTGGTAAACGAACAGCCTGTCAACTCTCTGATATAATGTTAACTCGGGCTTGGTTTTTTTTTTTCTTTTTTTTTTGTTAATTTATTTTACCCAGGGGAAAACGACAAACTGCTCTATGTACAGCTGGATCTCTCACGTGCCGGTCGGGTTGCATTTTATCCGTACATCCGTGAACGGTGTGTCTATAAATTACTCTCGTAGTCGTCGCCGTCGTCGTCGTTGTCGTCGTTCAACACACATATAAAGCATTCGCCTTTCATTACCGCCTACCGTTTACCCATTGCTTCAAGCCGATTCGTACCGTCGCGTTTACATTTCGTATCCGTGACGTTTGTCGACATTGCTATACCGGGCCTGCGCGCACACACACGCGCGAACCTCTCGCAGTCGATTTTCCCTTGTCGACCCTAAGCTTCGCGGCTAGGATCGTCGATGTTGACGGTAAACTACAGAATCTTTGCTGCTATCTACACCGCGAAGCCGGCACAGTACAACTACAGTGCTAAATGCACTCGAGCAAAGAGAACCGAGTGCCTACTTTAGATTTCCGAGATACGGAATTCTCGGAGTCGATGAACAGAGTACAGATTCATTCGGCTCTTTGACTTCCTCTGTCGAGCTGAAATAATAGGAAAAGCAAGCAAGAATCCATTTACCGCGAGTCATCATTGCCGTAATGGACAACGTTTTAACTGCTCGGAAAAATGTAGAACCGAAAAAAAAAAATTGACAAATGGGCGGACAGAATTTGCATTCGTGATTTTCGTCTTTTTTTTATTACGAGCCAGGCGAGACGGATACCAATTTTTTTCGTGGCTTGTGCATCATCGCTAACATTGTAATTACGTCGTAATTGCAAGAAGTTAAAGAGCGCGTGAGCCTCAACCGTGAATTTTTGGTCCGGACGCACGCGATCTCAACCGCGGTCATTCCTTCGCATTTTTAATTCGTTTTTTTTTCCAAATACTTCTTATTTTTAAGGAAGTCCGAGCGGTACGGTCCGAGGGAATGTGAGATTCAGAGAGAATTCAGAGAGAATTTCGAGCGTTGACCAATGGGATAAAAGTCTGAAAAAATTCAAGCATATAGAAGGTGTTCGAAAAATTGGTTTTGCGTTATAATGATTCCAAAAAGTTATTAACAATGGATCTAAAAAACACTTGTTTAACAACTTCGGAATACTCAGGAATACGAGCAGGCATACTTAACTTTGCAACGGGTAAAATTATATCTGTATCGTATAGGTTTGTAAAGTTTATTAATTTTTTTTTCATGCGACGCCTTTGGATTTTAATATTCTCCATCGAAGCGAAGCACGTTGAGCAATTACAATAACGTTACCCGTTACCACGAACGCCCAGCAATTCGGGTATCCTGACACCTTTCTTTTCTTTTTCCGTAATGCACTTCCGCACAGAATTGTTTCAGTTCGAGCTCGATCTCGGTATACGCAGAGCTTGCGAAAAAGTTTCACGTATACCACGCGCCATTTGGATTATTATAGCAATCTGCATAATTGTACTAATTACTGTGTACCGTGTGCAATCGGCAATATTACTTTCTACGACCATTTTAATTTTCATTCATAAAAACGTTCAAGAATGACGTTTATTTCTCAAAAAAAAAAGCGAAAATAAGAAAAATCATCTGTGTTACCGTGGCGGAAAAAGATTGATTGAAAGTTCTCGACACTTTTTTCCCTCCCGCGAAGAGTAGCGCTTGTTAAGAGTCATAAATCTACGAGAGAAGCATAACCAGTGGAAAAACTGGAGCGCGTTTCAACGCTTTTATCGTTTCTCGTGCCGATTCACTTCGCTACGATCGTACAGCATCGGTGAATTTTTTTTTCCCCGAGTTTAAACTGCTTTCTTAGTAAAGCTCGGGCAATCCTGAAGGGCGCGAGATGAATATTAGCGCGCATCAACGCGAGACGAATGAGCCGTGCGACGATGGATGCGATAAATCGTAACAAACTACGAGCAGAAACGAGACTCGCTGTATTCCGTGCTGTGGACAAGTGACATTATTGCGAATATAAATTTTGACGAACCACACGAGCGTACGGTATACGCCGCGTGAGGTCTTCCCTTCGGCCCCACTTTCTCCTCTGATTCTCCGACTCTATCGTCGTCGCTGCTCTCAGTAAACAAATGTTGAACGTCGACTATCTCGCGCGATACTTGTTCGCATGGAAAATGTGCAAGCCGTTAAACTTAATATAGTTCGAAGGATTTAACAGTCCTATAGTGAAAAGCGTCGGGTACAACCTCGTATACGAAAGTGTCAACGATGTTTATCGTGTCCAGAAGTGTCGTAACTCAACATTTTTTTTCCGCCTACCAAGACAAGACTTGAGGGTACTTATTTATTAGTTATTTATTCATTCTTTTCGGTTGCGATTATTCGTTTTTCATTTCTGACTAGAATATTCAAGTTGTGCACTCAGAAAAAATTTAGTCGATTCAAACGAATGCATTTAGTGTATCGGGAATTTAGTTAAACCAACAAGTTTTCATTCAACGAGACGGACCCTCTTTTTTTTTATTCGAAATGACTTGTTTTTTTTTTTCCTGAAAACGTATCAATTTTATTGGACTTTAAAATTGACTTCGAATTTTTTTTATGGAGAGAGTGTATGCGAAATCATGAATTTCCAACCATTCAGGAGTTGGGCATGAAAATTCGTTGGACATTACATTTCTACTTTATACGTATGAGCCGTCGAATCTCCGCTCAGCTCACGCCGGTTATGCGTTTATTTTTCATTTTTTTTTCGTCTCGAATTCTTTCACCATTTTTTATACTCAAGCGTGGCGAACTTTATAGCGAGCAAACTCACCGAGTGACGGTGTCGCGAGAAACCACCGTCTCGCTCGACGCTTTTTTTTTATCTCGATCTTTTCGCAAAGGTCCCGAGAGCATAGGAGTCGCGCTCCGTCAAGTGAATTTCGTGCGCGCACAGACCTTTCAACTTCTAACGCGTTGTCCACGTTTGCCGGTTTTTATACTTATATATTGCAGTGACTCTATTATATATCGTGTTATGCGCCGCCGGATGTATCACGCGCGTTCAACAGTCACGCGTCCGGTATTTTTGCGCGTGGCTGAGTCGTATCTTTCCCTGTTTTACGGTCGTTCGTTCTGACGTCCAGACTCGAAGCTCCGCATCGCTACAAAGTATAAGTCGTCCGAAGCCTAACCGCCGAGTGGAAAAGGTGCGTGGCTGTCAGACGCCGCAACCACGTGGCGTATGTATTTTATCGCGGGAGAGATGCGATAAGTGTGAGAGTGCAAAGTATGAAATACAAAAAAAACGTAAAAATAGTACAAAAAAATCTCCCTGTCCCTGACACGAATTATTTTTAATAAATTCCAATCGTCCTCTCCAAATCGCGACATCGTTTGGAGGGCGAGCGCGGCTTCGATTCACCCTCGAGGTGTCTCTCATTTCTTTCTTCTCTTTGTATCTTCGATATTGCTTCCCGTGCACTCGTCGATTTAGAAAACACCGTCGGTATACGTCAACGTGGGTGTTTAAAAGTATTCACAAATCGTGTTCCATCGAATGACGAAAAAATGTTATCCTCCACATATCCCCAAGTATTTTTTTTTTTTATAACGAATGCGAGTTAATCCGTACCATCGTAGTGAAATGGTGATTAAAAAAAAAGGTGAATCGATCGAACCCAGCGGATTACGAAAAAGTCAATAAAACTGCGGCATTTGGTCAAAGACCGTCGATGGCAGAAGAATCATGCCGATGCGATTGCGATGCGCACACGTGCTTCGAAATCAGCAACATTAATGTGCACGCGAACTGCGGAACGGTCCGCCCGCTATCCGGACAGAGGTGGGTTACATCGTCCACATCGATTTTGGCAATGTTCGCATGTGGATACGATAAATCGTGACTTGTACGTAACAAACCCCCGCGGAGCCGTGTCCCGGGTTCCCGAGTTATACGAACGTATGCGCAATGCCGCCGGAGCTCTTTTCGTACTCGCGCGGACACAATTGTTCTACGGCCGTGTGCCGACCATCGGACATTCGGCAACAGCACGGCGAGCGCGGTGGACCGAAAGCTATTCGTGCCATATTCGTCCTCTCGCTCGCTCGCTCTCTCTCCCTCTCTTTCCCTTTTGTCGTATCTCTTTTCAAACTGTACGTATAACGTACGATTTAATTTTGCGAAGCTACCTCACGTTTTAACTTCAATGCTATAAAATTCTCTAACGGCCGACGCCGTTAGTAACCAGCAGTGAGAGATGATTTAACGCTCACGGATGGGAACAAACGATTTTCGTCGAAACTCTTGAACAGCCGTATTAACGATATCCCGCCGTAGTAGTTGTAACGCAATGACCATTGGCTTCGCCGGCGACGGCTTGAGCTGTGGTGAATATAGGTCTATCTGTTATTCGACTGTGTCAGCCGTAGCCGCGAGAGAATGATGACGTTATAATGGAGCAATGGCAATGAACGATCGGGGAATAATGCACTGAGCGACGTTGGGACACAACGATCGGTCATCGTTTCCCCGAGGCTTATAATAATTATTTGCCCTCGATTGAATGCGCGAACGAGAGGATAAACGTAGGTGTCGACGATACGCGCGGCACAAATCGATCTGCCAAGCCTGACAGGCTATTTCGTAGGTGCGAAGTCTATTCGAATGATCGAATGATATATCATATTTCTTGCAATTCGTTATATCTCTTCAGTTTCATCACTCGAACGAACGCATCGATTTTCCATTGATTGTTCTCATTTATAAATAATTCTTTTCATTGATTTATATTTAATTTCATTGATATAACCGTGTTCGATGGGTTTCAAGTTTCTTTGATATTCAAACATTTTTATGCGCGTTATCTACCGTGGAATCGTCGTTAAAATGGATACTGCAGTGGTCGGAGTAATTTAATTCTATCCCGGCTAAGCCAGGTGGATTCTTCGAATCATTTGGCATTCGGTGCGACGCGCGGTCCCACGAGACCCCTAAGAAGTTGAGTCGTCGCACTTCGAATGGAAGTGGCGAGAGAGCAGCCGGCCGGGATACCTCGTGCAGGGATATCCTGGCAGTGTGTTCACAAGCCACAGTAGCTAACCACCCAGTCACAACTATCCAAACCTCTCTTGCCTCGGGGAGACAAGAAGTTCGAGATCTTCTCGCGTATAAGTCGCGTGCTGCGATGTTGCTCTGACCACAGGCGCATCGACGGAGTGTGCGCAGGCTCTGCCCCACTATATAGGCGGAGGTGCCACGCGAGGCAATTAACGCAGTGTCTTTAAGGAAACTTGGCCGTCGCCGAACACACCGGCGAGATAACAGAGAATTAAACAGCAAAGCTTAAATCGAATTTGTTATGCTGCAGTTTATTACGAAGGATGGGAAAACACACGGAAAAAATTTGAAAATAAAAAAAAATTGATAATTTGTATGTTTCGCGACAAATGAAAGGCTGAAATTTGCTGATACGTTGGATAATTTTTGTTAAATGAATTTGTGGCTCACTTTTGAATTATTATCATGCAGAATTAATATGCTTGAGACCTTCTTTATTGCTAAATTTTTTGGTAGGTTTATTTTAACAAGAAATATCAAAAGTTCGCGCGGAACATTTCAACGGAGTCTGCAGCGATGCACCATAATTAAAATCATGTATTATTTTTATATTAAACTTATCGATACAAATTCAAAAAATCTCCGGTTCCGAAATTGAAAGATAGATTAAACACAAGCGTAATTACTTCACGCATTCCGCTGATTAACGTTTCTTTTTTTTCTTTCAGGGGTCAAATACGGTGGACAACGATACGAAGGTAAGAACTGGTTGTCTAATATACCACTCTTGTATTTCCGAGCGAATCGATACGACTATGACGTGTCTGACATGTTTGGACGTAACGAACCTCCGATTAATTTTCTCGTGAACGAATAACCGCTCCGAGGCTATTGCCGAAGGGTATATAGCGCGAAAGAAAAAAAACAGACTCTTAGCCTCGTCGTGGCACCTCTTGAACTTGTAAACTCACCGCGGAGAAAGTTCGTGCCCAGTTACAACTTCGCTACGGATACAATACGGGTATTTTCGCTATCAACATTCGATAAAATTATCTCCCACGACAAACTCAATTTCCCGGTTCGAAATTGTAGACGAGGGGTCACGAGGACGTTTCCTACGAATGCTTTCGTCGCGTTCGCGCGAGCTTCGGACAGTCGAGTCCTAAACACACGTTTGTTGAAGCGTTCTGGCAATGGTATAATACTCCTTGCAGAAATGTGTACCAGATACAGAGGTAAAACGCTCGGTAGATTCTCTCGTTCGGAGGTTATACGTTTCGGTATAAAAGAGAACAGGAGAGGCAAGCGCGAAAGAGGAGCTTCAGTCGCGCCATGAGAGCGAACCTATCCCATCGTAACGTCCTCTTTCTGCTGCATCGTTCCGGCTCGCTCATTCTCCCATAACTGGACCGCGCCACCTATGGCTATAGATATACATACATATATATTTGTACCCAGATATGTGTGAGAGAAGTGCAAGGGAATGGGGCCGGGAAAGTAGCAAATTTTCGACGCGTTACCGTGGCGAAAATTCTACTCCGGGCAAAGCACCGTGGGCTTCGGGAAAGACTTCCTCTTCGCGGCGTATCTAGGCCACGTTTAAAGCGCAACACAGTCGACAATTTCAAGGGCCATGTGCGTCCCGGACCGAAGAACTTTTGAAACTTCACCGACTGGCTCGAGTCGAACAAACGACAGAGTTCCTCTTCCGATAGCTTCGAATAAATTAATACGTTGGAATTAATAAGAAATCGCGTGGAGGCTCGAATACCGATCGCGTGTTGGCTGAGCCCGTAATTTGGATAATTCTTCTATCGTAGATTTTGATCATTGATGTCTCAATCAGCTCAGCCGGAGTTCACGCTCTACTTCATTTCGTTACTTTATTCAGTGAAATTTATTTGCCGCCTCTCTTTCATCATGTTGACACGATGTAGCTTCGTACTTTGCGCCTCGTGTGTCACCCGGTGCGCTCATAATGCTCGCTGCTTAACAGCAAACGCCCAACAAACTGACAGATACTAAACAGTCGAAGCGTTTACGAAAGTTTAGAAGTGCTTCACGCGTAGCCTCACGGCGTTAAGACACATAGGTATGGCGGATGTTACAGGTCGCGAGCGAGGCCGTGAAAGGCCTTCGCGAGATCGATTGCTTCCTAGACATCGATCTACGAGATCCTGTCAAATACCGGTTTCCTGCAGTGTGTGCTCTCTCGTCATTGCCGGCTGCCGCCCATTTGCTCGCCGGGACGCTTCGAAAGAAATCTATCGATCGTTCGAGTAGACGAAACCGACGAATTATGTACTGTACCAGAGGTGTTTTTTCACCTTGGACCAGTTATCCCTTCTTCGATGCAACACCACACGCAGTCCTCGTGGGATTGTTTCGTATCGAATAGACTATGGGTGTATGAACTGTGAAATTCTTCGATGATGATTAACGCCCGGTTAAGTCCCTTTCTATTCTCGGACGGTAGCGTATGCTCCGGATGCCGTTCATCCAGCATCGATCTGACATCGAATTTTTATGACCGTCCACGGCGCGAGGAGCCAAAGCCGGAAAAAAAAAGAAGCTCGAAACTTTCGTGAGTTCCTTTCGTTCGGGAAGTTTGTGACTGTTCTTCGTTAAAACGGACCGCGAATACGACCACTAAAACGCTGATTTCGCTTTTGATCTTTTATCAATTTTTATTATCTATAAAAATGTCGAGATTTCGAAGCGTTCCGAGACCCATCGGGTAAAACGCCGAGACCTGGAATCTCCAATTTTGGAGGAGAAAAATCGGTTGATCTTTTCCTGCTTCGATCCAAAGTGGATTCTTCGCGATGTCGATGCCTTCCGAGCGCGACTCGCGACGTTATTTCGTTTTTTATGATGGAAACATTTTTTATTTTTATTAACAAGTAAACTACCATCTAAGTAGTGCGGTTGAAAAAAACGGCTTCAAAGAGATTTCGTTCACTGGCGCCGATCGCATTTCCGCTTCGGATTCACGGCCACCTTCGCCGGCAGTAAACACGCTGAAATACATTGTTTGCAAAGAAAGTAACGGGAGTTTTTAGGCGAGGATTGAAGCCGCGAAAGCGATGCAGGCGGGTGCGACTGTGTTACGGTGACTCGAGACGACGACGACAAAAATAAAATTGCTCCGGCAGAACGCCAATCCACGGTAGCTGCGCGCCGTACAACCGGCGCTCGTTCGGATGTACATGCGCGATATATTCAATTCTACAAGAGCGCCGAAGAGTTATGCGTCCTGCCAATTAATACGAAAAAGTCAATTAGCCGACGAAACATGAGCTACGCGAATAAATCACTCGACGGCTCACTATTTCATAATAAATTAACGGACTAGAAAAAAAAAGTAAAAAAAAAAAAGAGCGGTGACGCACTGTAATACGATCGATCAAGATCAAGCTTGAATGATGTAAAAGCCATCCGATCCGAGCATTCGCCAGGGCTCAGATACGTTTCGATCTTGATTCTCGTCCAGATTCGTCCTCAGCTCCGTTCAATTATCGTTCCCGGCGCTATGAGTAAAGTCGTAAAGACTATCTTAACCGTATTAAGTATACCGGTGCCTTAATCGGATCGTCGCGACGCGATAAAGGGTGTGTTCACCGTACGCCGAAGGATAGAATAGTAAGGTCTGGTCGTACGACAATGAAAAAAAAAGAACACTCTTTGGGGTTGACGATCTTCCACAACAGAGTCACCAAAAAGTAAAGGATAAAAAAAGTGGCCGATAAAAAGTTGGCCTTCGGGCTGGCATAATCGTGAATTTTATGGACGAAATTCGGAAACCAAGAATCCGTGTGGGGATCAACATGCAAACTGCACTGGATGCAATCCGTCTTCCTTCGCCTCGTCGCTATTGGGAATCTTATCGGTCGTCTGTGCCGAATTTACGATTTATGCGATACACACGTACGATATGTCCGATACACATTTTCGGCAGTATACTACAACGTTTCAAACGATACGCGGACTTTATTATAGTACACATTGAGATCGTGAGATGTAATCGTTCGAGAGCCCGAGAGCGAAAACTTTCACGATGCGGAGGTGAAACGAGACCGTATTAGCCCGAGGGGCTGCTCCGGGTATTCCGGACACCCACGTGCCTAGACGGCATCAGACAACGGGACGTCTCGGGACTCTCGAGACTCTTGAGAATCAACTCGAGATTGTATATAGTCGAATAATTTTTTTCTCCTTTTTTTTTCTCGTACGCAGTAGCCGAAGCAAACACGGCCGACAATGACACGACTAACGAGATCCTATTGCGACTCTTCAGCATTATTTTATTCTATTTTTTACCATAGTTCAATGCCCCGTGCGATATTTGAATAACAATAGACTCGCGACCGACGCGAAAGATGTAGAGCTAAAACTGACCTGATTGAATGTGTACTTGGGATCCAAATTGTATCTCCACTTGCTGAAGCAACACTCCGGCGCTGCCGTGCATACCGTGCGACAGAATCTGCACGAGTACACCGACAACCACGATAACCCAACCCCATCCACCTTCCGGATAATAGTGTTGCTTTAGCGTTAGCAACTGTCGCAAATCGGCGACCAGTCGCGAAGTTGGTCTTCCGGGATTGTGCTCATTTCCACTTCCAACGCCGCTGTCGTGAATCGACAATTGTGGCAGTGATCTGCTTCTGTAGAGAAGCGCGGTCACACCGGCACTTCCGACTTTTTCCGTTCTTTTTGACAAATCCGATCTCTGCTTTGGCATCGATTTTTCCTCCTCGCGTACGACACGATCGGCGTCGACCGCAGAATCATCTTTGCGATAGTTGATCGATGGAGAATGCGCAGTTCCACAATTCTCGCATTCCTTATTCGTCGCGCACACCGAGGAAGCATCAATCGTCGATGTTGCCTGTTTGAAGTCATCCTGAATGGACTTGCAAGTGGACAACTTGCCACGTACGTCGAGCACGTCTCCCGACGGTGACAAGTGGTTGACGTTATTCGTACACGGATAGGGAGAATCCACTCGTCGCAGCGGCTTGCCGCTCTCGTACTTGTTACCTTCCGGCGAGCTCGACGAGTTGATACACTGCTGAGGATGTGACCACTGTGACTTTTGCGTGTCGCTACCGAAACTGTACTTGGATCGATGACGAGGCGAAGACCACTCGCGATTGACGACCTCGTCTCGATGATGCTGCTGATGCCTTTCATCCTCTCTAACCGGCAATTCGTGCTGGCACTTCCTCTCACTGTTTTTACAGCTATGATTATTTCGATCGTCGGACTCTTGATTTCCCGTGGTCGAGCAGCAAAGTTTACCATTTTTTCTATACTCCTCTTGGCAGGTTTCCAAATGCTCCGTCGAACTTCTATGCCTGTCCAAGCTGTGATTGTTCGCGGTTCGATGTTTCGATAGATTGGTCGTTCTTTCGCAGCTTCTTTCGCTATCGATGGAACCTCTCAGTCTAACGTCTATTTGATGTTCCTTCTTTGATTCGTGCTGTTTATTACGTCGATCCAATCGATCATTTTCATCACCGGATTTTCTGCGTCTCGGTGAGCCAAAGCGATCGCCCGGTAGTTCGGTTAACTTGGCGTTGTCTTTCGAATGGTCGTGAGCGAGAAAGAGTGATCGGCTAGTCTTTCTCTCCGCGTTATCGCGTTCGACGCTCTTGTTGTCGCTCGAGTGCCTCGTGACTCGACCAAAGAGCCCTCTCAGGCCGTTGCTCGAACGTCGCTCCTTCCCGGACAGAAGACTCTTCGGTGTCTCACGGTCTTTGCCATCCAACGCGGCGTTATACGAATATTTCGGCAAAGATTTCACAACTTCCGGACGAAAAACGTATTTCGCCGGTGCTTTGGCTACGCTGGTTTTATCTCCGTTACTCGCTTCTTTAGTCCTGCCAGAATAATCCACCTGAATAGCGTCCATTATCCTGCGTAAACCGACTTTTTTTTAGGCTGCCCTAAAGTTTTTTAACTTCGACATTCGAGTCTCATTCACCTCATTGATCTTTGGCTCCATCGTATTATTCTATGAAATTACAACTTCATTTTTCCACTCACCGAATCAAAACGCACTTTGGTTTAATCGATTTTACTGAAACATTGCCAATAGCATAAAGTTGAAGAAACCGAAGAAAAGAGGACAGTAAGAAATTAATTTTTTCTTTACTTTAGTCGATAATTAATGTTGAAACATTGTATAATTGCTTAGAAATCGAAAAAAGTTAGGAAACTGATAATGTTTGAATCCGTTCAAAACTGAATCATTGATAGTCAAATTGAAGAAACGAGGAAACGTTAGCGCCTCGTCGGGGCTTTAGTGGATAAGAATATATCTATACGCGAGGCGGCCGGAGAGGTTCGCATTCGACGAGACGAGAGATTGGACTGAGAGAGATACGCGAATCCTGAACCGTCGAGACATATATACGCACTCTCGTCGTCATCGTCTCAGATCCATCTGTTCATGTGTGCCGTGTGTGTATGTGTGTGAGTGACTATATGGGAGTTACACGGACCGCCTCACCGTGAGACGATCTCGTTTCGAATTAGACGAAGTGAAGTCTTTCGGAGCACAGATACGATTTCAGATCGAACTCGGCTAGTCATCGCAGGTCGGGGAATCCGCGACGAATCGCGGACGAATATGACGAACCAGAAAGTCCGGGTAACGACGCATATGCGATTTCGAAAATTGTCATCGCGATCGTTCGGCAAGACACGAGTGATCGATCATGCGCCAGCCAAGACCGAATCGAAGACAATTCGCGTATCTTTTGTTTTTACTTTGGACGAAAAAAACCTTTATGTTTCGCGAGAAAAGCTGAAAAATATATATATATACTTTCTTTTACAACAGTCCGTTGGGGACATGTACGAAGGATAGAAATAGTTTCACAAGTTGTTCAATTTATTTTACCGTTACTCGATTTCGTTCCTTTCGTTTCAATTTTTTTATATTTCTCATTTTATTCTTCATTTTATCCTGCTTCTTTTCTAAATCTTATTGTTTCGTTTTTTTTTGGTACTCGTCGGCGAAACGAGCGTTTCGGGTGTCCCGTAAGTGCAAGCTGATTTACGGCTAGTAGTCAGAGAATTCACGAGAGAGCGGACGGTAGAAATTAGAGGGCGCGAGCGACAAAACTACCCATAAAAATTTCCTTGCTTTCCCGTTCTCCTTTCGCTCCCACTGTAACGCCAGTGGCCCCAAAAGCCCGCAACGCTTTCACGAATTATCTATTCCTCTGATTTGTTGTCGGGGCATAGCGTAAGGTAGTCGTAGGGGGCGCTTACGGTGCGCCTCATCTTCGTTGTCCTCGCGGGCTACATCCCCTCGTTTTCTCTCTAACGAAAAGAAAAAAAAATTGATAGCCGAGCATCGGAAACCCGAAGAATACTTTACGACCTTGCGCTACCGGCCCAGTCAATTACACAAAATTGCACAATACCGAGAGGTTAATTATTGCTCGCAGATGTCGACAATGTTTCCCTTTTTTTTCTTGCTCGCTTCGCACAAATTGGACAAACCATCGGATTTTCTTTTTTTTTACGATTCTCGCCATTCGTGCCTACTATACAAGTTTGTCATCGGCAAAGAAGCGATTAAGCCTCGAATTAACGAGCTCAAATTTGGCACAAGAATGAATAATCGCGGCCCCATACATTTCCAACATTTCACGAATTCTCGGAATATTAGAAAATGCCGAATCCTAATAGTTTCTACAATTCTCATTTGGACAATTCTTAGACGAATGTTTGTGCTTAGAATAATTATTGATTTATTATTAATAATAATTCATTTTTTTTAACAATAATAATTCTTATTATCCTTTCTTTTCTTCTGTTTTATTAAGTCATATTTAGAAGTTAGTTGGTCAAGTTCCGGCTTGTGTTATACTTGTGATTTATCATTTGTCCGTGTGTTCGCGCGGCCGCACGCACGTCGTTATTAGTCGAGCTCGTGAGCCCGTTAGCCGGTGTATCCCGCCGAACCCTCCGGTTTCCCATTCGCGCGCGTCTCATCCACGTGGCCGTGACCCACGCTCCAGCGCAAAGAGACCGAATGCTCTAATGTATCCGCGCTCTCGGCTAGACCACGCGAGTTATATACTTTGTTTCTTTCCACATCGTTCGGCGAGAACCTCCGAGTCCGTTGACGGGCTGTTTCCTCGCCCCAGGACTCGGTGGTCGTTCTCCTGATTTCCGATTCCCGTCACGCCGCGACTACGCGACGTTTTACCTCCTCCGGCTATCCTTTCTAATCGCCACTCTCGTATAACGAACCTCTTGCGTTCGCGCGGTTGAATTGAATCGTTATTGTAGTCCGGTAAAAAAAATCATTTTTTTTTATTAATCACAAAAGATATTCAATTTAAGATCTTATACTTTTAATCAATCGAGCCTTCACATGTTGCCCGCGCGTTGCGACCGACGGTGTTAGTGTGTAAGACTTTTTCTTTTAATCGCACACCATTATTCCGAACATTTGGCGAGGGTAAATCGAAAAGTATACGAGACCGCCCGATACGCCAGTCGCTCGAAGACTACCGCGCGCTGATTTCGCATCTCCCGGTGGAACTCGGACGCGCGCCACGCGCTTGTCTTCTGTGCGCCGGTGCCGACCGGCGAACCGCGTCTAGCCTACGCTCTCTGGCCCACCTGCTGCTCACCTGTTCGCAATTGGCTAGAATTTCCCCGGCTTTCGCGTAATTTTTTATTATTTATATAGTTCGGATTGAAGAAATCTCGTTTCTGTCACCGTCCGTCGTTACTTCAGGATTTCGGTAACATTCTTATAGCAGGGTTCTTTCGCCCTTGCCGTTGCAACATCGCATGACGAACCATTTTTTATTCGTTAATTTCGTGCAATTATCGGGAGAGAGACCAGGCCAGAGAATAGCAAGGCGAGTACGAAGACTCGTGCTAGTAACAGCGGGTTGGTTTGCGTGGCGGTTAACAAGATAATTAACGTTCGAGGGTGTAAGCGGGGAGGCGGCGGGTAGGGCGGAACTGTTGATTTGCATACGACGCTTTCTGACCGAGAGAACGCACGACGAAACTACAGGTATATAGCATCGTCGGCTCAAACGCTGGAGAATTAAGCTACCTGCAATAACGCAGAGCAGCGGACTACCGGTCATGTCGCTTCTCATTATATTTCTTTCTCCCATCTCTATCCCAACGTGTAAGCCGCTTAGTGCGCTTGTAAATATCAACGCGAGATCGTTTATGCCCGATTTATGTATTCCCCTTTATCGCAATCGTCGATCGATAAATTCCATCGTCGTCGCATAATTTCACATACGTTTTTTTCCGTTACTTTCGGGTTTATTATTCACAAGTCATCGGTATACGTCCTTTTAAGTTTCTTCGGCCCGCTCTCGTAATTTTCGTCAGCGGCTCGGAGTTGCGGGACCGTAAAATGAAAAAATATAAAAACTATCGAGTGCGGTATGCTGCCCTTATACGTAATTGACATAGATAAACGTTCACCGCGGCCACTTATAGTCACACAGAGACAGATAGCGGATAGTTGTATAATGCGCTATATATGCTGCGCTGTAGCGGTGGCCGGTGACCATAGAGTGGATAATAAATAGCTACCGATCCCCCAAGCTACTGTAGCCACACAAGTGTGGACCATTAGAAACAGAACTTATATATCTTGCAGGAATCGTGCAGTCCTGTACGTAACTGGTGGACGTTCGAGGACTGATTGCCCATCTTAATAGCAATTCGATTGGAATCCACTAATTTAGCTTTTTCATTCTCTCGGGGTCGTGGAAAGGAGCTATGAAAAAAAGGTGATAATCAAATTTGCTTTATTTCATTTTGAACATCGTTTGCAAAGCTTCACTCTTTTTTTATAATACATTTATTTTCTATTCCGTTCTACAATCGGCTGTTTAAAAAAAATTGATTCGTTTTTTTTCATTACCGATTCTATTATATCGCGTTTGGTCATTTCTGTGTCAGATTCAAATACCTCAATTGAACCAGATACAGGAACGAAGCGACCATACTTCGAACTAATTTATCAGTCTAATTCGTGCACTCGTGCATACCTTCTGCGGTATCCTCAACGCTTCCCTGAACATTGAATGTTAAATTTCACATTTGCCAGCCGGCTGTGCTTAATTTCTAATTGCTAGTCGGATGTACAGCAGCATTCGTAGCTTGCTTCGCGAACTTTCACGCTTCCGCGGTAAGTAACGATTATTGTCTCGAAGGAGGATAATTTTCCTGGTACTCTCGAACTTCGCGCGCGATAGAAAGCCTGTTTAACCGCCAACGCATGCGATTAATTTTCCAAAAGTAATTACAAAAAGTACAACTGTATTGAAACCTGTCTATCGGCGTGTCACTGTTGCGAGTTCTACAAATTCCCTATAAGTAGTTCCTTCTAATTAGACATTAAAAACGAAGTCGCGGGTCGAACAGAATATCGATTAAAAACAATTTCGTATTCAAAGTTTGTTCAATTAAAGCAATTGATAAAAAGTTGTCAAATATGATTCATTTGTGAATCGTACTACTCGATGAATGGAATCAGATATACTTTTAGTCTCCGTTCCCTGAGCTATTGAACCTTTTCAATGAAGGATGCATCGTCCCTCATCCTCTTCCACATCGCTATAGGAATGATTTGCAAAATACGCTCTCTGCGAGTTTCCCTCCCGAATGTCGTATTCGTGGACACTGCACTCCGCGGGCCGCAGTCGAATCACTCGTCGGAGCGCCATTATTTAAATTAGAAATCTCACGGCGGGTAGTTGTAGGCGTCGTACCACATTCATGATCATAAAACGCTTCGTCACACTCTTTTCGTTTCTCTCCGCTTCTCGTACAATCTCACCCTCGAGTCTCCTTCGAACTCCGTACTTCATTCCGCGTGAGCAAGCTGCGCGGATTCAAATCATCGCCAGCCACGCTTCGCACCTACTTCCGATTCATCAGCTACTCTTTAAAGATAGTTACGCGAGTCTGGATATCGACGACGTTTCTCCGCCCTTTTGTGGTACTTTTTTCGAACCTACGCGTGACGAGGGGCAGACCAAAGAACTCGCCTCTTTATGACGTCGCTATTTTTTATTATTCCAAGTTGAGCACTTCAATGGCAGTTGGGAATGTCCAGTCGCGACAGAAGATACAGCGATATCGTTCTCTGATGACCGCGCGATTACGCATCGCTGCATATCGTAATACTTTTGCCAGTGATATAGACTTGCATTTGAATTCAACGAATCAGCTCGGTGGAAAATTCATTTTTTTTCTTTTCTTTTTTTTTATTAGTACAGATCCGAGTATCACTGTGTCGAGTTGTTGTAAAACAAATCGTTCCATGTAGCAGAATATAGCCTCAGAGAAAGATCAGAAGAAACGATAATTTTCATGCCTTTTTTTATGACCATGTAATACCGAGAAGACCTATGACTCACTTGTGACTTCATGCTCAAGATAACATACAAATTGAAGTCGATAAAATAGACCTCGCAGACGTTCGTCAGTTGTTACCAAAACCCATAGACGTATGTGACAATATACATTTTTTTTAGAACAATACAAAATATTTGTAAGTTATCGCGGTATTATTATCGTGAATATTATTGCCTGTTTGACAAAAAGTAATTCGGGCAACAATATAAAAGATTTTGCCGTCGCAAATCAAACACAGTAAAATATATTGCTTAGGATTTACCGAAACTGAATGTTTCGAAGCGTTAACTTGTGAATTAAAAGGAATGTACAATTTTTAAAAATTAATGTGGAGTATATAAAGAACGGCACTTTTGATAATTAATTTAATTACCCTGTAAAACAGTGCCTTTTTTCCATTAGCATTGAACATTGAATTAAGCATATCTGTTAGTGTATTAAAAATTTGGAAAGTGAAGATCGAATAATGTATTGATTTACCGCGATGCCATGTGCTACCGCGCCTCATTAAGGAAAGTAATGCCTGATTCCTCCGGGGGAAAAAACGAGCTTTCGTAATTTATAGCTCACTAAGACTAATGCTCGTTACCGGAACATCCGGTAGGGGAATGAGACCACACGAGTTTCGCGAAGCTTTCCTCGCGAGTTTTCGAAGTTTTTCTACGTGTGTCATTTCTTTCATTGGCTGTTTGCAAAAGTACGGGGGATGGGGTTTGGATGTTGAATAGCGCTAGGTCAGACGAAGCGCTATGAGAATGCGGATGTTCGTTTGGCACTTCGGGGAGAAAACAAGTTGGTTCATTCTCCACCGTTGGCGCGGACGCGGACCACTAGGCTTTTGCCGATCGGTGTGCTACAGACTTCCGTTCGGCATTTGCCGCACTGCTGCTGCTGCTGCTGCAATGCACTTCGTAGTTTCCCGTGACTTTTCTCACTCCAATTTCCTCCATCTGTCGTATCTTTTTTCGCCTCGCTCGTCCCTTTCTTACGGTCTCCGGAAGGTTACTCTCGAACTTATCCCGCCGGTTATTTCCGCGAGTCATTCGGACTGTCGGAATAGTGCGCGGGCAATCTCTTCGACGACTTCTACGAGCGTTCCTTTTTATAACTCGATACTCCGCTACGAAAGTTAAAACTGGACAGCGATTGGCAGTTCGACGAACGGTCCGATGAACCGCATTTATTTGCACACCGAGGAAAACATTTTTTTGATTCAATAAAAATATATCAGGATTAGAGAAAATGTTCTGGGAGTCCAAAAAAAAACAATGTCTTCATTCCCAAAAGATGTTCATTAAATCAAAAAAATATTTCTACACGGCATTGCTTTGCGATCCGAGACGTTTCGCTCGGAGTGTGGCCCGAAAGAATAACCGTCCACGGCCAAAGGCCAATGACTGCGAACGAGCCACCAACGCTCGGAAGACGCGAGGGAAAAGTGAATCTTTTTCACCATCCAAGCTCAACTGCTCCCACCGCGGTCGTAGCGCCAGAGGCCGCCGATATAATTGAAATGGCTTCTCGCGTCCTCGCTTCCAAATCCCTTGTGCCATTTCGCCGTCGCGCGAGTTTCTTTCTCCCACACTTCTTAGCATCTAAACCGAAAAATGAAAGAGAAACTCTCATCTCGAAACAGGTCGACGTTTTTGCTGCGATTCCGTCACAACCGAGTCATGCAGGACCTTACACCTTTTTTTTCTGTATTATCATCATTTGGAGACCTAGATTTTCCCTTTTTTTTGTGGGAAACGCGATTGGGAAGGAAAGCTTTTTCGGACGATCATGACAGTGTCGTGACGCGCGATCGAAGGGGTATCGGACAAGTGGCGAAAGGGAGGATAATGTGAGATATGAAGGAAAAGAGGATGAACCAACACCACGAAGACCATTAGGAGTTGTTTTATCTTATCAGAGGAACGTATAGGAGGATGATAGACGCGCTCTGTCATCCCCTCGTCTTTGACGCTTCGTCGCTCTCGACGATCCTTTCGGACTCTTCGAGAATGGGCAATGTTTCCGTAATATATATATATAGATATACATTCCATATATCTATATTAAGCTTTCTGTTATACGATACGCACGACAATCGATTCTCAGTCGGAAACGCGTAACGCACCGAATCGAGCAACTGAAATACCCCCCAAGCTCAACAGTGGCTTTCAATACAATTCGGATTATAAATGATAAAGGAAACCTGGCTTTTCGTACTTGTCAATGGAAGGGTGAGAAAAAAAAGGTTAAAGACATTGTCCCGGCCAATTGTATTTCGTGCGCGGGTATTGAGTTAAAAGAGAAGCCGAGAGAGAATATCGATTGAAATATATTACCGCGATAAGAATAGAACGGTTGTGAACGATACAAAGTCGTATTCGTACATTGTATTGTATACATCGAGATCTATTCGGGATGAAAACGTTGAGAGGAAACACAAAAAAAAAGCTGGTAATTGGATCGAGTTCTGTATGAAGTCCAAGCCCATTTCGAAGATATCGATGGTACCAGCACACCTTTCTTGTACATCCGATAGAAATCAGGTGTCCGAACAGCGTCGTTGACCACAGCGAACGACAGAACGCCGCGAGACACAGTGGCGGTTTATCCGGTTTCCTTAATTGGATCTAGCCGATACGATCTAAGAAGACTCGAAAGGGATATGGAGGAAAAAAAATGTCGACATTGCAGTAGAATTCTTCGGGAAGAATTCTCGCTTCTTTGAATACAATCGACGGACATTTTGCACTATGAACATCGACGGGAATCAAGTACGGCGAGGTTAAGGGACCAACCACAGCCAACGTGAATCATCGCGGTTACAGGAAAAATATAATTAAAGGGTTGAACCGAATAGAATGAAGCTCGTAGATGGTCACTTTCCGTTTGAGAAGATTCTCGCGGAGACTCTACGGCTCGAGAAACTGCACCGAGCGCCGTACACAACTCTCCAGCAGCAAGCGAATCCGAGACACATAACTGTCGGGTTAAACTTGCTTTATAGTTCGTTGCGGACAATGCGCTGTCTTCACACTCAATTGTTAACCACCACGAGGTGGTAAACTCGTGACTCCGAGTCTACAACCCTGCATTGTACAGGCGCAAACAACTACGGTGCAAAACTCGTTCAGGAGCTTTTCTAATATGTCGTTCCCATTAACCGTTCTCTCTCTGCTCGGGGTAACGTGGATTGCCGTCCTTTAGTCACAACAGTTTTCATCCTCGTAATGAGTTTTTTTTTCATTATTAACGAAAAATCTGTAAGGCCCTCGTACAAATATTGCCAAACTTTTTTTCCCTTATCAATATGCGGCTGATGTTGGGCCAAGTATTTTCATTCGGCGGTTTGCCATCCTCAGGCGTATATTTGGTCGAGCAATAACGCCCCAATCGCTATTTTGCTAATTTGAGTTTAATGGTCGGTCAAATATTGACTTGACAATCGTTGATTCGCCGACTTTAGGCTAATGCTAGGCCGAATATTGATACGTCAATCGTTAAGGTCACGAGTTGCCGATGTGGCGCCAACATTGGGTCATTAATCAGCGGTTTTCGCCGCTAGTAGGCGTCAACCCGAGTTATCTCTCGCGAACCAAAGGGTACTCGGGCGACGGTATAAGAGCGTAGATATTTTACTTTTTTCATTAAATCACGCAAGAAACCAAGTCGCCGACAGTGGATGAATAAAAGAAATGGTGAATAAAGAAAAGATGAAAAAAGTAAATGTTCATCAAAATGTGAATCGGCGTATAGCCGGGAGGCGAGATAATCGTTGGGACGTGCGATCACCGCCGACATTCATAATCGTCGGCTTGTTCTCGCATCTCACATCCAGGTGGTCCGACAAAATCTCGTAGTTTCTGCCTTATATAGAAGCATGCGAGACATCTCATCAGTATTATCGTGGAGTATGAAACGTATACACGCCACGCTCGTGACCCGCCTATGGTGATGATGCTGATGGTAGGCAACGTTTTACCCACCTGTGATTACCGGGCGGCGCGCGAGAGTCCCTCAACGCGCGTTCGAAACTTCGCGGTGCCACAAGCGAGGCAAAAATTCTCGCATCCGAGCTGTGCTTGATGCGAAGAATCAGTGGAAGAAAAAAGGTCCGGCCGAGGGGCGGGAGAGAAAAGAGCAGGGGGGAGGAAGGAGGAGATCGCGAGTACCGAGAATATAAGTATGTAGTGGCGATGCCAGAGGCGGGCCCCGTCGCGCTTCGTAAAATTTGATGACCGCCGGCGAACGATGGACGATCCTTCGTGTGGTCGCGAGACCAGACGAACAAATTGCCGGACGTACTTAACGTATCTTACCGAACACACGACAGAGATGAAAATCACGTTCATCTTTCCCCATTCGTATACCAGTTTATTTTTCTATGAAATATAAGAAAAGAAAATGCATGCCGCAACTAATATTATACAATTTATATTATAATTATTTCATTTTATTATTTGTCTTCATACAATAGCAAGAATCATGAAAATTTGTTCAATCTCTCGTAAAGACGTTCGAACGGTTGTTAAATTCGCAGAGGCGACAATGTCGATGTTAAAAAAAGAAGCGTGGAATGCTAAGTGCGTCGGGGCAACACAATGGTTTTGTAATTTTATCGAAGAAAGCGAAAGGAAGAGCGGTTAAAGATAAAAGACTATCCGGGAGGGTTGAGCACGCCGGGAAAGAGTTCGACACGACGGTAAAATTTTACTTTCTCACGAGTGAAGACGTTTCGCTGTCTCGCGGGGCACTCACCTCTTTTCGCCGGCCAATCGGCGGGATTGCGCTCCGTGCGCATCGAGTCCAACGTACAGAAGATAGAAGATAGATAATACGAAAGCACGGAGTACAGGGATACTCTCGTACGGCGGACAGACAGAGCCTCACGGATATAATTCGAGCGACAGTTTTTTTGCCTGCACAAACAGTCCTTTAGCGAAGCACAGCCCAGGGTGAATTCGGAGAACACGCTGAGGAATTTTACGAGCAACGAAAAGTGGGAGTTTACATCCGTCGAAAGTTTTGCTCACGTCAGGATAATACTCCTCACTTTATAGATATATATATCTGCCGAATATGTGTGTGTATGCGCCTGTGGCACGATGGTAGTCCGCTCCGTTTGAATGGACGAACCTCCTATTCGTCTACCGATTCCCACTGTAGCACGAGGCAAACGCATTTTCCGATCCGCCGTCTCGATTTCTTTTATTCCTTTGTCGCATCGTGTCTCGGTGTAATCGAATCCGTCGGTTTCGCAGAACTGGACATATCGATACGAAAACGCTTCGACGAACAAACTTGTTTTTTCCTCGTTTTTTTTATGTTCGCGATCGGGAGTAAAAAAAATTGTTTCGCCCCGTCGGATGCGATTGAGATTTCGAGAATTATTAATGAAAGAGAAGTACTACTTTCCTCGCCGGATTTATACGACGAAAGCGCATTTGTCGATACGTTTGGAAATATTGGAAAATCGCATTTGGAGTTCGTCGAACTCCGGTATAGTTGCTTCTCTTTTTTGTCAGTGTTGTTGACTCGCGGTACGAGACACACTGGGAATTCTTTCCTTTGCGTCGTTGGACGACTGACAGTTTCGCGAAAATTGCGACAAGCATCGCTCGCTCATGGTGATGGATTTGCGAATTACGCAAGAGTTTGATGCACCACGGAGAAATATTGCAGGGACAGATATGCGCGGCGAGCCCGCAGGGCTCGCGCTCGCGCTGGCACACTTTTCGCTTGTTCCAAGTTGGAGTATGTTTACTAATAACGATCAAAGTACCGTGCGCGTAACCGTGCAATCATGATGTAACGGCGAATCGATCGACAAGCATTCGTGGCGAAAACAATTGAAGACCGAAAAAGTAAAACGCAAGTCGCCGAGCCCAGCGGAGCGAATTTCAAATCAGTAATTGGCACGGAATACGATCATAGCCGCAACTCCGAGCCAATTGCGTTCAGGTTAATCGTGAAATTTTCAGCAAATTCGTCGGCGAAATGACGCAATAAAGAGAAACATTGGGGACCATTGTACTTTAGGATGTAAATGACTTTTGGCCACGACCACCGCTCGTCTGACCACCACTGTCCATTTCTACTGATGCATGCAATTTTGTTTTCTTTGCGTTGCCAAATCGTGACTTCAGCGATATGAAGAATGAAGTTTCATCGGTGGTCGGTATGAAATTTTCGTAATCGAGAAAGCCGGTTTCGTTCGACTTTTGCCGTTGGTCGAAATGCTTCTGCTGGATCCGAACGCTCTGCGTTTTTCTACAGTACCGGCTCGAGGAAAGTTACCTCCGGCTGACCGAGCGAGGCGCGCATAACCGGACAAAGATATTTCGAGAAATGATAAAAAACATATTTGGTTTTCGACACCAATAACTCTGAGCTATGATCGATACCGGTCAGTACTTATGTCAATGAATAATCGTTGAAAAGAATCAATGAATAATGTTTAATAAAAAAAACAACACAACAAATAACGCAAAAGTGTTGATAAAATTGAGACAAATCGCTTGGATACGGGGAGAAGCAAACAGGCTTATTTTTGGAGAAAAAAATAAATAAAAATAACGAGGTAGAAACATCCCGGAATTGTTATCAGCAACCCTCGGTAGGATTTCGCGCGCTATTTGCCAATGGTTTCTGGCTAATGATTAAAAATCGTAAGTCTTTCCCGTGGGCAAATAAATCCCGGCGCATTAAGCTCCGGAAAGACAGGAGGGTAAGAGCCGCGATGGCTTTCTCTAAAATCCTACAAAAAATGTACCCGGCCATCGTTCGTTTTTCTTTCATTCACGATCATTCAACTTAAGGTAGAAGGACCGGTTCAGTCCGGCCAAACGTGGAATTTAAGAAGAATTTCTAATACCGCCCAATGGCAGAAATATCCGAATAAAAATCTGAAAGTTTTCGAAAACTAGAAAAAATTCTTAAAAAATTCATACGCATTCAGAATAATGAACGAATTATTGTCAATAAAAAAGATTAGGTTCACGGGTAGTTCGTTGAACAGTTAATTTATTTATGGCACCTTCCATATGCCCGATTTTTTTCAGATTCTTATTTCATTGAAATGGTCGAAATTCTCTTTGAATCTCACATTCAACCGTTCTTCACCGGACCTACTACCATAAAGAGCGAAGCTTATTTTTCACGATAATTGGAAGATTTCTCGAGTCGAGTCAATAAAATTAAATGTCAGACATTAGATCGCAAGTTAAAACCGTAAATGAATAGCCCACATTTAGTTCACCGTGCCGGTGATTTATCGGCACTTCATTTTTCATATGAGAAAATTCTCTCGAGAGCTTTCTCGCGTCTTTCAACTCGGTAGTTGAGGCACGCGGGTCTTCCGTCGAGATGCGGCGTCAGACGTGTGGAGTATAAACGCCGCACGACCGAGTTGTTTGCGTACACTTTCTGAAATATGATCGCGCTACGGGTCGGTACGGCCGTTGCATGACTGATGAGCGCCATTTATGCAACCAACCACGTACTATTTAGACGATGCTTCTTACTCTATGTGCCGTCACGCGTCTCAGTCTTTTTCGCAGCTCACGAACCGATCGTAAAACTCAAAATCTTATTAAAGCCTCTTTACACGAGTGATAATCCAAGATTTATTCGATTAACGTTGCAACTCGCCGTCAAAACCGTTTATAGCAGCTTTTCGAGGGTTTTTTGCATTTCATAACAAAAAACATCAACGGAAGTTCTGACGAAATTCGTTTTTACTCGGAGGCGTTGCTGGAAAGAGGTTAAGATCTAGGTTGAAGAGAGATGTGTACTTACAATCCGACCGCGTTTTCGTATTGATGAATTTGTTAGAGAAATTCTTGACTTACCTGTAACAAAAAAGAAACAAGGGTAAACATAATAAATCATGTCAAATCGCTAAAAATTGTTTTAAAAATACCTCGAAAACTTTGAATTTAGAGCACACACAGACATTTTTGAAAAAAAAATTAAATCGTGTAGAAACTGATTGACTGAATGGATTTTGCTCAAAATTAAACCAACGAAAAGGGGTTTGTCTCCTCAACATGTGGTATTAATTTCAGCTTGATATCTCGTACGGTTCCTAAGTTATGAGGTACAATGATGCGTAAATACACACATACGAACAGCCATTTTTTCTAAGTGTGATTGATCGACGTTTCGGAACATTCTCATGGATGAAGAAATACAGCTCAAAATATTTTGACCCAAACATACGTGTATACATAGGTATACGCATAGTCAAGATGTATATCTTATTCCTCTCGAAACTACTCCGCACATACTCTAATTCGACTTCGTTAATCACAGTTGTCTCGGAACTGTCCCTAGTTTCATTTGCGTTATCTCGGTCAAAATGTTCATCAATTGCCACAACTTCGGGGCCCAGTAATCTCACCTAAGCCTTTGCCAAATAGTTTCTCCCTCGATACGAGAAACTTATTCATTCAAGTATGAAAATAGTACGTTGAAACAAAGCGAATTAAAAATCCGAGTTCTCGGGAGGCACTCTTCGATCTCATTCGTCTTTATTTTACGCTCAATTGCCCGTACTTTGCTGGTAGATGATGCGGGTATACTATAAACCGAGTCCCCCTTTCGTGTGTCCAGTTCTTGCCAAGAAACGAGTTCGCCGTTCCCGGCTTATTCTTTTTTATTCGTTTGTTGCACGGAGTATGCGTGTACCTAGGAGGAGCTACCGCGATTGCGGGAACACCGAAGACTCGAGGCTCGTATTCTCGTGCTCACCCGAGAAACAAAGTGCCTTAATGTGTCGTACGCGCCTCGAAGTTCGACGGAAAAGGTAGCGAGAGCGTGCTTCCAATTGTGGCAATTAAATCACTGATTCGATGTACCATAAATATTCATACATCGCCTCACCGTCGGAAACGATCGAACTATGTTCCTTTTTTCTTTCTCGCTCTCTGTTTTTTTTTTCCCCTAATTCTTTCGAGGCAATGCATTACAGCTATCAGCTCGAGTTGATTTGTTATTTGGCTCGTTACCATTCGAGAGCGAAACGAATCTCGCCGCTCGTTCGGCACTTGCATTTCATAGCCGAATAATATAGCGGGAGAGGGCTATTCAACGCGTGCCAAGAATAGTTCTCTTTTGAGTGCCTATCCCAAAACATTCGCGCTCGAATAACGAATGACTCGATGTGTCTTCCACCTCGGTCCACGTGGCGAATTCGTATTTTTAATACGTGTTTACATATCCAACTGCGAACCCGTATCTTGGACTACAATATTTTTTTTTTACACACTCCGATTGAATATACATTTTTTTTTTCAATTCCAAATCCGATAAAGTCTCATACGCGTGATAGTAACTCTGATATTTTATTATCATCCATTTATTTTTTTTTCATTCGCCGATTACGAAAATCTTATCTGTAACATTGAGAATTTATACATCGAAAATTGATTAGGAACTTTGTCGTGTGACTTTTTATGCCTCTCTCCTCGCGTCAAAGTTTTTTTCTTATATGTAATATTCGACTCCCCTTACATCTTTTCGTGGATAGGTCGGATTACTCGTCGGCGAAGGACCCAATGTTTTTTTATCGTCAAACTTCCGTAGCGAAGCATCTGCATCGACGCAGAGCTAAAAAAAAAAGGCAAAACAAAAAAACAAAGTCGCGAAGAGGGTCGTGAACGATAAGCGCTTCGGGGGCAACACGACCGCGTTATAAGAAAAGTTTGCTTTCCTTTCGTCCTGTTATCGAACGTTCTCTTGCTGAAACTCTCCGTCGTCGCGCTGGCTCGTCTCTCAAAAGTGATCTTCGGCCAGGATTAATACCAATGAGAGAGATCGGTAGAAAATTTTCTAGTTATGCTTTTTTTTTTCCTCTCCCTCTCGACTGCGAGAGTCTCGTCTATCGATTCTTCGCCAAATAAAATCCACTTTATCCGAGAAAATTGAACTGGTATTGCAGTCCGAAAAAAAGGAAAAAAAAAAGCGGAATCGTCAGGAATATTCCCGGAGGTCGCGTGCGTCAATCGCGAGGCTATTACCGATCGTTGCGCAAACTAGTACTAAAGTAGGCGGTATAAAGAAATCGTTTCGGCGAATGATACGAGGGTGGCCTTAAGCGGCGAGAGAGTGGCTAATGGATATTTATCGTGAAAATGTTGTCGACGAAAGAACCGATACTCTAACGCGAATACTCACTCGCGGCACGGACTAATGCGCCCTGTTGTCGCGGAAAGTAAACGTTGATTGATTTATTGGATTTCACGAATGCCTGTCGATACCTCTCCCGCAACTACATTCTATCGTTCACCATCTGTGGCTCTCTCGCGCCCGAGCGCCAGCGGCGCGGGGTAACGATAATTATCATTCCGTTCGAGAAATCACGGCGAGCGGTATTCTTGCCCCTCACCCTCGTTCTCGCAAAACGATACTTGAACTCTTGTCGCGAATTAAAAAAAAATCGCTGGAAACGATTTTCTCGATCGAATTCATTCCGATTTAATTAAATAGCGTTTTACTAAATGGCCTGGTAATTAAAAAATTTCTTCAGCCGAATCGCAGCTCGCTCAATTCAATTTCAAAATGACGGTCAGTATGTTTATTTTACAACCTTCATCCGCGCAAAAGCCAGTAAGATAATCCGAGAACTTTCAGCGTCGAAAGCACCGGTACTTTAGTTTCAACGAGGCGCGGTAAAAAAAAGAAAAAATTAGACCTTACGAAACGAGGCTGAGGGACGCCTGGCGAGATTATTCAAACGACAGGGCGGATCTCTATGCGCGGTAGAAAAAAAGCTCTTGATTTGTTAAAACTGCGCGTTCAACGTTCGACCCTCTTCGTGTTTTGCCCTCGAGTATGTATATCGTTGCGGGAGCCTTGCCGCAGATTTAAAAAAATCGTTCTCCGATTTCCGAATCACCGAATGTCCGTTGCAGGCCGCTGCGGATAACAAAAAGAATAAGGGAGTGTGACCTGGTGGACGAGTTTCGGGTTTTTCCTTTTTGTTGATAAATCGTTCGACAATTGAAGAGACAATTTATACTGTCTTCGCAGAAACCGCGGATCCGATCTCGGTATAGCAGAGTATATGCTATCGGTCCAGAGATACTACGACGCGTCGACAGTCGGAAGATTGGGTGTCAGCTCACGTCTCGCTGCTGGAACCGATTCGCGACACCTGGGCTTGTCCATGCCTCCATATACACAATGTAAGGATATCCGAGCACGCCCCTTTTTCTCGCAGTCCAGATTGCAACTGCATAAACCGACTACGAAAAATAAAACAACGCCAACATCCGAGATATCCAATCGCGCGGAACTATAAGAAAGAGATCGCTCTTCTCTCATCCTTTTATACTTTATCCGGGAGCGAGATAAAAAAAGAATTCTAATTCAATTCCGCGTAGTTGAAGTAAGTGCGGCACTATTACGATTCGCGGAATCCCGGGGATCTCCTTCTCTCGTGATGGTATGAATGGATTTTTCTTCATTTACTCGTTGGCCTCTTTTTCATTCCTTCTCTTTTATTTTTTTTATTCTTCGCTTTTTTCTTTACCGCTGACTCTCCTCGTACTTCCGTCTCCTTATTCCTTGCATTCGCCAAGGTTGAGTGTTGCCTCCCACGCCGAGTACGAGGGAAGAATCTGCGGGATCGGACGAGGAGAGTGACCGAGGGAAGAATCTTCATCGTTCATCGTTGATTCCTCCCGGGAGCTGTAAGTCACCAGGTTTATATCGACGCTCGGGCGCAAGATGCTCCGCAGTTCTTTTACCCCTTTCGCTTCATTTTTTCTTTTTCGCGTTACCCCTTCAAACTCGACAACGAAGTGCTGCTCGACAACGGTATACGCGGTCTACCGAATAGCTTGCCGTTGACGTCGTTCTCATCGAGTTGTTTCGGAGGAAAACCGGCAAGAACCGGCAAAGCGTCGACGCCGGTTTAAACGCTCTGGCTCTTCGACAATCGCCGAGCTGGAAATGTCGGCGTATCTCTTTCGTTGAAGAACGTCGTCGTTGCCGGTCTCTCGGTTCTCCGGTGATTGGTAGCTACTGTCGCTAACGACCGATCGTAAATCGAAGCTCTTCTGGGTGTAACCGTGGCTTTCGTGTACATACCGAGTCCGATGAAGCGGTAGGCAGCTCGGTTTCACTTCACGGACAGAAATGCAACGCGATACTGTACGGTATATCGTGCAGCAACAACGCCACATCGTCGAATAAGTCTGCCGTTGAACACTACTGAAACTTCCCGCCCAGCAATCCGTGTACCTGTTCGGCCGTTGGTCCACTCGAAATTTCATGCTATTATGGAACATCTCCCACCTACATATTACTCCGAACTCATTGTACCACGAGAATTGGGTCGACACGGGCAAATTTATAGGTATTTGTGGGCGACTTTATAGATTTATGTGACGTTTCAATTTGAGCAATTTGTTTGCTCAAATGGAGCGTTTGATCGGTGAAGTTATTGGTGCTCACGGCGCTCGTGGACGAGATGAGATGGGAAAGTCCTGTTGGCAACAATAGTAAGACACCCACGCTTGATAAAGATTGGAATCTATAAAATGTCGGGTGAACTCTTCTGCAACCTGAATTGGTCTGTTGCACCTTTTTTCAAGCAATAACACTTTACTCCATCGCAAATGTTAATGATAGCTGCCCAAATGATCGCGCAAAACAGAACCATCGTCGAAAAATGATCCAATCTGTTTCGCGCATCGTTCTGTTCCCCGCAAAGGGAGCGTAAACCACATTGAAAACATAATGAGGAAGCAATGCGCAAATCTAATTCCCCCCATCGTTAGTGGCTCAATTAAATTTTAATTGGGACCAAAAAAACGCAGATCAAAAAAATTGAGATCAAAAGTATGCTTCGATAGCAGCTAAACGTGCCTGAAAATCTTTTCGTTTCGGGATTTACTGATGTTTTGAAACATACTGAACACTTTGAGATGAAATTCTCGCAAAATGAAAATGTTTACGAAAACAAAGCTTCTATGAGGAAGCAAAATCAATCAAGAGTTCACGAAACTCGAATTGAATTGTGTAGATTGAAGCGCGGAGGTCACTACGGTCCACTGATAGCGAGAGGGGGTTTTGTAATCTCCGTAGGTTCGGAATCATGGGACGTCTCTCGGTATAGCTTGTGTACCGAGCTATATACACATCTCCTGTTATAGTGTCTGTATTATATTATGTACTATACATACATAACGACGCCCTGAACCAACTCTATCCCACAGTAGGGTGAGAGCAGCAGTAAACCGGGTTACACGCTGTGCGAGTCACATCTCATCCGGCAGCGTGAAATCGATGATTCAACCCCTTGCTCGACGCCGCCGGCGGAAATGCTCCGACGAACTTGTTGAAATTTACAGAGTGTGCACCGGAGATCGTCTCGGACCTCGCGCACAACCGACACCTTCGCTTTTATCTATATCTCTCGGTGTCCCCCCCTCGGTATACCTCGTAATACCACGGAATTGCGAGAATCTCCCGCTCTCCCTCAATTTACGAACACACTGACCCGCGCAATTTGCGCTAAATCCTTATAACGAGTCGGGATAAAAGTTTTCAAGAAAGTTCGTTCTGGTACTCTGGGGTGTTTACGATGAGATTTATCGATTGTCTTCGATAACAAAAAAAAAATGTTTCTTTTTTTAAAATGGCTCTTGAAAACATGGATATATCAAGGGAGATTAGTGTGCCTTCGTATACACGATCTGTGGTCGTTCATTCGTCTATATTTGGTAGCCGAATCTCTTAACCCATTCACACGGTAATGTGTGCCTCTTTGGAGTCCTAACGAGACAGCCGAAGCGTACATTCGCCTTATTATGCTCGAATAATGGTATCGTCACTTCGATAGTTTTTTATGAACATGTATATACCATCTGGCAACGTGCTCATTATAGCGCACTTTCGTGAGTGTATTATAAATCGTGAATCCGCGCGCGCAACACAGTTCCCGGTGGAACTCGTTTCGGTCGACCCATGAGGACAGAGAAAAATAACAGGCGAGAAACAAGGCTCTATAAAGTGAACATAAAGTGTACAACATAACAGGCTCTCGCGACTTCGGCTGCCTCCGGATACAACCTCTCGTTGTCTTCACTTATACTCGCGGCGAGAAACTATTTTTTGGTTTTTTTTTATCGTTCGCTTTTGTTACTCGCTACGCGAACGAAACGATAACCTGTTTGATACGGAATCGCGAAAGATGTCGCAGGATTGAGAAATAAAGTGATAAAAAAAAAAGTTTCTTCGAATCTAGTCGGACTTTGGCAAAAGTATGATGTTGGGGGTATTCGGATCGCAAATTTAGGAGGGTACATCGCTACAGATCCAGTTAAAACTGATATTCCGAACGAATTATGAATGTTTCTCAGTGGAATACATATCTAAAAAAAATCAACCACACAGAAAGTCCCGTAGAGATTAATTTTTCATACGATTGCGGCGGAACACTGCGCATGATCCTTTATGAGTTTCAGGATCACTCAAAATTAATCTCCTCAGCGCCTCTGTAGAGTCGATTTTTCAGACATTCTCATCTCATACAAAAGTTTTTCACTTTTTTCCCGAATCTCGCTGGAAACGTAGCGATTAAGCCTCCTGAATTGACGAATGAAATGTATTTTTCATCACGACCCAATTTATTTTTTTATGCTTCGATAACTCAACGATACGATGTTTTAATGTGTCCGTTTTGAATATTCATCACAGCTTCGATATCTCCATAAATAATGAGGTATCATTTGATCCTTATGTGTACCTGCGGTATGAATGGGTTGATGATGAAATTTGATGCTCGCGGGAATAGTGAGAATCGCCGGTGCCGACAATTGAAGTCCGGAGCCCAATAGATGCGCCAATGTGCCAACAACAACGACCACCCATCCCCATCCGCCCTCGGGATAATAGTGTCGGCACAAGAATTTTCGTGCTTGAATCGGCGTGTTCCCAGTCCCGCGAGCGAGTTTCTTCTTGACATCGTTATCTCTTCTTTCCTCTTTATTGTCAACTGAATTTCTCTTCTCTCGTTCATCAATATCCTTGAGGATCGGTACTGGCGACGAATCCTTCGCGATTACACCGCAGTTAACTGCACCTGCGGCGGTGCCAAGCAGAAGCGGCCAAGACTTCGCCCGGGATATTGACATCACACAGAAACGCGACTCGAGTTACGAAGCCCTTTTTCTTCGTTCTATCGCTCAATACATCGGAAATTTATTTCGTCCATTTTCATTCGAACTAGATTTTTTTTTAATGCACCAGTCCATCAACTTGTCATCTTCTGATTTTTCTTTGGCGTCAATGAATCGCGGAGAAAAAACGCCGCGCCCGCGCGTTAATTAATTCAATCAAAACTTTCCGTACAAAGCCAATAAAAAGAAAATGCCGAACGATAAATTAAAAGACCCCGCGAACTCGTCGAACTGTTCGGCACACGAAGAGCGCCGAGAACGGTAATTCCCAGTGTAACGAGAGAGAAAGAGAGAGAGGCACTTCGCGTTGTTCTCGTTTTGCGCGCGCGGCGTGTTACGCGTAACGGGACATTTTTTCTTCGAGATCGAGAAGGGCGAAGGAAGGTACCAGCGAAATTTCGACGTGTCGCTCTCTCGCCGTCCCGCTATCTCGATCAGAAAAGAGAAAAAAGCAACATCGACTATTCTCTCGCGTAATTTATTCCGGCAATAAATCGCCTATCGCGGAGCCATCGGCGCATCCTCGAGTTGACGGGAAAACTTTTACAATTTAAACGAAGGAATTGAGGCGTCGTTTGAGCTTTCGAAGAGCGTGGGTGTCAGACAGACAATTTCGACTGTCGGGGATAGTCGTGACGTTGACGCTGATAGTTTAGTAGATTATCGCCCCACGCGCGCGAGGGTTGAATTTAAACGCCCACATAATCCGTCGATCCAAGGACGTTGGATAAATCTCGCGATATTATTAAACTCGACAACTTTCACTGAACGGCGAAGAAAAAATTTGATTCACTAACTTCTCGTCGATGGATCAAACTTGCGATTAACTTTTCGCGTATCATTTTTATTGATTTTTTTTTCTCTACGATTTTTCGAAGATTTTTTGTTTTTTCTTTAATTATTTTATCGGAGAATCGGAAGAGTACAAACAAAAGGACTAAAGCTCGCGGCGCGGCTCGACCGTGTGCGGATGGTACGTACGGAGGCGAGCATGGACCGCGAGAGCGCGGGTAACTTCTACGGCGCGCAACCACCGTGCACTGGTGTGCTCTTGTGTGTTTCCACTCAGGCGCGCGTCACGTAACGAGCAACAGCAAAAGCGTGGTGCCCGCGCGGTGTGTTCTCGCATTTTCACAGTGTTCGTACTTCGACCGTTGTGTGTGTTCGTGCAGATGTTGTATAGTATACAGTCGAGAGATCGTGCTACCTCAATACGAGAAGAAACGAGGAGGATCGTGTGGGCGAGGGCGCGAGAATGACGACAAGAGCGAGGGGAAGGCCCGCGCACGCGTCACACTGTGCCGGGCACGTGCTTCGATAGTCCACGCGTCCGATTTATACACCGGAAGAGAATTTAATAGGATTTTTTTCGTCGATTTAACTTGGAAATTCGCGAATTGAAACACATTGGGTGAATTTGAATTGGTTTACCTTTCTCATAAAGAAAGCTTTGTTTTGGCCTTTAACCAAAGTGTACTGTAAGAACTACCTTAAGAATTTCAGTACGAAATTACGTTTAAACTTTGGCCGAAGCTCTGGATAATTTCGAGTTAAAGCCTGTGTTATTCTTGAAACGTTTTTGCAGGCTATGGAATTTGTAATCATAATTTTTAGATATGTTTTATTTCGAGTATAAAATGGGCCTTGAAAATTTTTTTTCTGTTTTTTTTTTTTCGAACGTCCGGTGCGGCATCATTGTCTAAGGCGTTCGAAACTCGGTCCGTTTCGCTAAATCCTTGCTCCAGTTTCCTTATTTCATTGTAACATACTATCGACATTCCGTCGTGCTCGCATACGCCAAGTTTTCAACGCCAATTAGTGTACGTCTCCGTGAGTCATTCGAGCGCCGCTTTGCCGTCTTTCTTTTTTTTTCTTTTTTTACGATCATTACCGTAATTACAGCGATATAATTTTACGCCAGTTCATTAACTAGCGCTTATTCAATTTTTCTTTGTCGTCGTGGAGTTCCCGGGGGCGGCGGGCGAAGGGGGAGACCTGAAGCCGAGAATCGATCTCTCGTTCTCTCGTTCACCGACGAAATCGCCTGTGTTCAGCATTATTCGCGAGAGATATACAACATCACCGAGACGGGTAGAAATATTATTTAAATTTACGACCGGCTGAATTCTAACCGTGATATATATTTTACGCGGTACCGTGACCGAGTGCCAAGTTGCGCAGCTGTTCGATTCTCGACTTAATCGTTTTTCAAGCTCCGAAAGCAATCTGCGAACGTTAAGCCAAAATTATTTCGAATTCTATAGTGTATTTTTTATGTCAAACGAGAAAGAAACGTTCTTAATTATTATTTTATGGAATTTTTTCTTTTTTTTATTACTAAAGATCGGCTTTTCTGTCGGGACAGAAGAGAAGAAAAAAAAATGTTTACACAGCTCGGGCGCTGAGTGAATTCGCGAGCTTGGCGGCAGCGCTCTCCTTATAATCCACAAACATTCACCAATCATCGCCGAAACATCATCGTGGCTTTTCGTAACTCGCGCTAACGAATCGGCGACCCAATTTTTCGTGAATTATTGAGAAAGCTATAAGTAATTCGCGGGCTTCAACGAAACGTTGGTGAAAGAGAGCTTTTCTTTTTTTTCTTGTTCATCTCGGTATTTTCTCCCGAAGTCGCGTCTTGGATTAGACCTGTGTAGAACGCTCTCTAGTGGACCCGTCGAGCGAGCGTTTCTTTCACGAGGGATAATATGAGTACGTGGCGTGCGTGAGCCAATGAAAACTCCAAAGGGTCAAACGAGTTAAGCTCTCGTAAGTCGTGGACTTTAGGAAGTCTCTCTTGTGTCCCGAGTGGCGCGCAAGAGTTTCCCGCAAGAACCAGGCTCTTTGACGATTCACCCGCTGCAAGCCATTTTTTTTTCACTTTATTCCAATTTTTTTCTTTACTTGTAGAAAAGCCATTTTTCGAATCGCGCATACCAGCGATCATACATTTCCAGATCGAAGGTCCAAAGAATCCTAATGAATATTAATAGAAAATATAAATCAAAGCTTCGCGAATTTCATTCGCCGCACTCGCGATTCTCGAACAGTAATTAATCACTGATAAGTAAATCCCTAAATTTCTTAAACGTCCGAACGACGAATCTCGGTCGAGATTTATTAACGCCAGCTGAGAATTTACACTCTATGAAACTACGGTGTTTAACGAGATGCTTTTAACAACCCGGATGATATACAACACAACGCTGAATATATTGTTGCAACTGCGCGAGATATCCGGTCATTTGAGGGGGTCGTCGCCACTCACGAAACGTAACGAATGTGGGCTGTAAATCAATGAAAAGCATCTAGAGTATGTGACATTTGGCGCGCAATGCCAAAATATATTGCGATAAATTATATTCTTTGACCTTTCAATTTTTCACCACTTTTTCCGAATGTATTTCTATCTGATTGAATAACGAATAATCGATACGTTTATTATTATTCATAAAATCGATTATCCTTTATTAAATTGAAGACGTTCATAATAATAATAATAATAATAATAATAATAATAATAATAATTACTATCATTATTGTTGTTGTTGCTGTTGTATATATTTGTTATCATCGTATACCCTGACAGGTTTTTACGAACGCTTTCCAACTCTCTTTAACCACGTAGCAATCCCTACTCTCGCTCAGTTAAGCTACCTAACTTTGATGGGGCGTCCACAGCCGACTTAGCTACACTGTACCGCATTTGCCGTGGACATGGGAAAACTTCCGAAAAGCCGTGTCTGTATAGATGTCCATGTTCTTCTGATTCCCTGGTGTGTACACAAAAGTATTCACTTAAGTGTAGATAACAAGGTCTCAAAAAAACTGGCCCCCCGCTCAGTGATTGATGCGCCTACCAGTTCCAGGCTAAGCGGTCACCCACCCAAGTACTGCCCGCGAGCAATCTTGCTTGACTTGGGTGATCGCCGAAGCTATGCACTGACCACGCGTCCACCGCTGTTAGGGTCGTTGTTATATTATTATTGATTATTATGGAATAATAATCTAACCGAGTTAGAGTCCGGCCATGCCTTCTTCTGGCACGCGAAGCGACTGAACACGTTGTCACATAAAATTCTCGTGGGTCCACGTCGACGTACTCACGACTTTTTTTTTGTCGAGCTCAAGTATCCTTGAAGAATACAATGTTGCACAAGACGCAGGGACCGAATTGTCGTAGAATTACGTTATCCCCCGACCTCTTCAACGGGAATAAATTCAACGCGAACTGCCGCAGTACAATCTAGCGACGCGTTTCTCTGAAAAGCCTCGCAAAGGCTTTCCGAGCTCGACGAAGGAACCGCCACGTTTCGCTTCAAGTGACTCCCCAGTACAGTGGAGAGGGTTGCAAGAGACGTTTGAATTTTCGTGGTTACCGGAAGTGCACCCAGGGGTCTCGTGGGCCAAGTGTGCATTCTCTTTCGTCTTAGTGTAGACCTCTCTGAGATCCTCGTTCGCCGCCTTCATTCTCTCATATCCTTTTGTACACACGGCATTTGCCCAAGCCTTTTCGAATCTCGCTTTTACACCGGTTAGATCTTGATGGTTAACGCTGGTTGTCGTCGCACACGGCCTGGTCCACGAGACTCGAGACGTAGACGACGGTCCCGGTCGCTGTGGGGGTTACTGCGACACCGGGACGCTCTCTCACGTAACGGAGGAGGCATGCACCAAGCCAACGGGGGCCGTAAAACCTATCTTTATAGTTTCGCCGCTCGGACCCGAGGCTTGCTGACACGGTACCGCATTACCTTCTCACACTCTCGCATTCTCACCCATTTTCGCTCGTGCCCTTTCGTCTTCTCCTATACCATTTGCCCTGTACATATATCTGTATCCGAATCCCGGTGAACTCCTTATCTCGTGACACTTACTTTTTCCGTCGTTCACTCTTACTTTGTCAATCGCTCGCCATCTCTCGTCATCAGCCTCTAACGTCGAGGTCAGCGAACGCTGTGAGCTAGCTCGCATTTGTCAAAATTACTGTGACTTATACCGGTAGTATCGTGCGTTGATCGAATCGTGTCTAACGAGGTTTTCTTTTTTTCAATTTTCCTCTACCAGTGTCTTTAATACGAACACTTACGGGAAAAAAAAATCACTGAACCTACTTGCGTTTCTTATGGCGATAAAATTGTTGAAAATAGTCGGAGCTAAATTGTTTTTCTTCTTCCATCAAAATAATTAAAATGAAAATTCGAATTGTTCTAGTTACAATATCTCTGAATCTTTTCTCTCACCCAAATGATGTGTAACTATACTGGTGAGAGAAAAGAAGTAGTTCGAGCCGTTCGTCTTGATACCCCTCGCGTTTACAACCAAGTCGATAATTGTAAATTTAGTCAAGCCTGACGCATTTGTGAGTTAAAATCGTACCATTTGTCAGTAACAGCGTCGAGGGGCAATCTCGGTGACATAATGCGACGACGTGATAGAGATTATCAATCCTGAATTGAACGTGTGTGCTATCGTATAGCGCAGTTCCATTAATCAACCTTGCGACGATCATCTATCCGCGGAATCCCGCGAGGCGTGGTAAAACCCGCTCCGTCGGTGTTACTCTCGTCGTCTCGATTCGCATGGCTTTCCGAGTTCGTCCTTTGCCCCTCCTATCGCGTTTCCTATCCCGTTAACAAGCTATGCTCCTGGTTGTTACGATCCTTCACATGCAGACGATGGAAAGCTGCACAGTCGTAAGGTCCTTATCTCTGGTCTCCACTCCGGTTCATCGTCTTCTCACTTCTTGCTCTCTCCGCAACCCTACGACCGCATCTCTTTCTTGGCCGCACACTGCGTGTATCACACCGAGTATCACAGATATTTGCCATCGACATTGTAACCGTGAGTAATTGCATTCCGAATAAGGCATGTCCCAATTTAGGCACTGATTTACATACGACCGACCCTGTCACCGCGGTATACCGACGCGAATATCCGACCGCACTGTCGCGCCATTTGCGGATTTTTAATGCTCCTTTTTCTCTTATCCTGCGGGATACCCGCAGCCTTTATACGGCTTTTAATTAAACAAGTGTCAGGCAATGGAAATGACGTTGATAAGGGTATATATACAGCTTTGGCGATATCCTTGAAATAAACGCTTACTTTTGCGTCCATAAATTCAATATGCATTTGTATGTTAGGTCGTGACGAGCCGGTAGTGATTTTTTTTCTTTCGATAATAGCAATAAAAATACCAATTACATACTCTTTTGGTTCCTCGAGAAACTGAGAGCGAAGATTCGAAACGAGCCTTTTTCCGGCCTTTTTTTCTGTGACTTTTAAGGCATCAATATTTCATAGTACCAAATCATGAAATGTCGGCATAGATAATTTATATTATGAAAAGATCTCGCCGTTGCCGTGTTTAGGAAGGTAGGCAGACCATATGCCAAACTCGCGGAGGGGGCTAAAGACACGGAGAGGCGACAGTCTCGGAGTGGATATCAAAAGGGATCTCAGTTAGTTTTTTTGAATACACGCGAGCGTATGAGCTAGTGAGAAGCTAGTTAAACAATGTTGAATCGTACGTTGATCGATAGATAGTTGTTGTGCAGCACCGTCTAGTCGGCAGGATAAAAAAGTAAGAGTCGCGTCGGCAACACAGAAATCTTGAACTGAGCAGCGAATCTTCGGAAACTCTTGCTCGGGACGAACGATTTCGAAGAGGCAGCGCGATGTTACTGGCTGGAGAGGATTCTTCTTGAATCTGCAAGGTTCTCAGCTGACGGTACACAACCGGCCGGAATTTCCGCAAGACTTTGCGTCTCTTCCTTATCGTCGTTGCTACAACCTCTCGTGACTGTACGATATAGATATACATGTATATTTCTCTGTATACATGTATAGCGCTGAGCCGTAAGTTCTTGCGAATGCGGCTAGCAGATTCACCGATAACATAATGTATAATACGACTTTGTAATTACGAGGGAAGTCGCGAACTCCCTCGGTAAAATTACCGCGGGGCTCATCGTGAAATCTTACAATCGCCATTACAATAATACTTATAGGTACACTTAACGTCGCTAATTGTACGAAGATCCAACGATTGGAGGGCTCGAGCCGTTCTCATATCGCGTGCAACACAATCGCAATCTCTTTCATTGCCAACTATCCGCATTTACTTTGCAACATCAATTTCTTTAGAATTCATTCATTCTATCCGGATAATTTACTTTCTTCGGATAATCATCAAAGAGAGATCTGCGCAAGTATGTGTATAACGATATGACGAGCCAAAGTTTATCGCAAGTATCGTAGAATGAATATTCCGTGGTAAAACTTCTGTTCAATTAAGGTGGTATGAAACAACCGTTCTCTGGGCCTAGGGGCGCTCGGTCGATTGAAAAAACTGTAATATGCTCTTTGCAGGGTGCGTAAACTTTGCCGTTTAATGGGAATAGAATTCCGCTTCGCCTCTCATTTCTGCAGTGGCATTCTTTTTCGTTCAATGGCTAACGGTGAGGGTAGGTAAATTTTACGCATCCCAGAAAAACAGTATTGCAGTTTTTATTACCGACAGCGCAGTTTCGATTGCCCTTAAGTTTATCGAGTGAAGGATTAATCTGCCGGATATGTGTTTTTCATTTAATTTAGTTTTTTCTTTTCTTGTTTAAGCAATTTTCTATATTTTCCCATGCTGTATTTGCGGCCATGAATACGCGTTAGTAGGCACGGGATAACGTGAAAAAAAAAAATTGTGAAAAAAAAGTTGTACCTAAGCGCAGATGCGTATTCGAAGATAGTTGGAGCGAAGCAATTAAAACATACGGCCGTAAAAGGCACCGGGGGCTAAACGTCGAGAGGATCTTGCCGTACTCGGTTATTACGTTCCAACGGTCTCGTATGTATGTGCCGTGCCGTGTGCGTGCACATCGGGATACTTCCCTTCGCGGTATTATCGTCGCCGCGCACACGCGTACACTTCGCTGTCTAAGCGCGCGTGTATGCCTCGGCAATACGGCGGTGGTCTTACTCAATAATAAATACGTCAGATAAAATATTAAAAATCGTCGGATGCGAAAGGGATAGGCGAGCCGCGGGGATACGTTAGTACTCGGGGCAGATATATACCAGATAGGCATCTACTTTCGCTGTCTCGAAGGCTTATATAGCTTTTCTTTCGACGACGAACCCTCGAGCTGGCTATATATACGAGAGAGCGATGGTTATAGAGACGCAGTGAGAAAGAGCCGGGGATAGATGTGATGAGAGGTGGCCAACGCGATACGGTCGTCAGTCTTCTCGACACCCTTTGTACACACATCTATCTGGATACACATGCGGAGGTACCCTCCACTATGTGCTCTTCAACTCTTTGCAAACTATCAACGGCTCGTCTTATCCTAGATGTCCGAATCTCGAGGGCTCTTCTATCACGAATTCTAATCATCTTTTTTTATTGCTTCGTTTCTTGCCACGTGTCATGACCCACTGTCCGACATTGCGAAGAAAAAGTTTCGGGTTTTCTAGATTGGGTGGGAACAAAAGTTTCCTTCTAGGAACAAATATCGTCAATTCGGAAAATTTGTTGATGAATTCTACGCAAGTTGTGATTAGATACGCTATGGATAGAAAAAGAAATTAATTTTCGTCCCAAAAACTTGTTGGTTTGCGAAGGGAATTATCCTTAGTTACGAGCTTACATCGAGCTATATTTTTTGACTATACCGATCTTTGGTCCCTGAAGCATTCTCAAAATAGAACATTTCAGAAGTATTCTTTGAACACTTCAAGTCGATCCGTTCCAAGTTGAGAGAGTTATGATCTCAAAAAAAATAGGGCACATGGAAGGTACTTCAAAGATTGATTTTGCATAATAATATCAAAATGTTGTTTACAAATTTGTGAAAAAATTAATTGTTTAACAACTTATCTGGCAAGCTAATTTTTTGTTTCAATCAAATCAAATCAAACTGCTTCTTTATGTCTGATTTTGTTCCGATTATTATCCCATTGGTGCTCGAAATTCTCCGTGAAGCCCACGTTTGGCCGGACCATACCGCACCGACTATCTTAATTATTTATTTATGTGCGTTTATAGGATTCTTAAAATGTTCCTCCAGCCAGCGGACCAACGGGAACAATCGGCAAAGAAATGTATATCGGGTATTCGAGACTATTCGCTACAATTCGTATAGCTGGCAAGATTTGTTATAAGAGACACACAGCATCATCTACCCCTAGGCTGTTTGATTGCCGTTACGTGCACGTTCGTAAAGTACGGCTATCAAACCAGCAGCCAAGAGAGAAGCTCTAACGCGTTCATGTAGCTCCGAACGACGATCCATTGGGGCGACGCACTTTTCTCCTATCTGCGGCAATGAATATATCCGGAAATACGGCCTTTTCGCATCGCGAAACGCCCTCCTCTCTTCCCCTCGGGCACTTGCGCGCGACAATCTAGTAACAACCTTTTGATATGTCTCCACAAAACCTTCCGATCTTTCATCTCTAACGTCGCCGAGACCTTCGCTCGGAACGTCGATAAAAAATGTTATCTCTTATATAATATCATAAATGTACACGTTTTTCTGGTTTCAGATAACTCGGTATCCAGCATATCAAACGGTACTCGGTACTTCAGTGACAAAAAAAAGAAATCCTCGACGCAGCAACGACGAGGCTGGCTGAAGTTCGCGGTTCGAAAACGTGTTTGACGCCTTTGCTGGAAAGGATTGGCCGCGGGGTAAGCGTGATTGAAATAATTTTCATACAGCGTGAATTTATCCGACAAACGGGCGGTGAATGTGTGCGCGCGGTCGAAGTGAAAACGAGAAAGGAAGGTGGAAGAGCGAGGGGAACGAGAAACATGGCGAAACCTCGAGGTGGTAGGTCAGGACCCGTGTCGGTCAAGGTCGGCGTTAAAGTACGACGGGGTAACAATAATATGTAATTAACAGCCTCGGGAACATCGAGAGGAGAGAACGCACCACGGACAACCCGACGGACAGCTTCCACCGGCAGTTTAAACTCCCTCTCGTCGCCGGTAGGTAGTTATACTTATACCGGCTGCCGCCGCGCAATATCCCCCAACCTCCGAGACGTTTGTGCATCGAGCGCACGTTACACGAAAAAGACGACGACGAAGCGTGAGCACTCGAGCTATCACACTCTTTTCTCTACCCTTTCTCGCTCTCCTTCTCTCCACCGCGCGGCCGATCCCGGCGCGCACGACTTTTGAGTTAATTGACGTCCGGCTGGGTCTCGAGTATATCGCATAAAACGGGGCTAACATCGAGCTCGTTACATCGAGTCCAGCGTATATAACTGTTACCACGCGTCTCGCGTCCTGCCACAGAGAAGTTCATTCTTAACCGAGAACAAATTAGAGAGACAAGTCCCCACCCAAGCGCATACGTAAATAGAGTAGGCGGGTGTAAGATTTTCTTTTTTTTCGTTTCAAGAATGAATTTTCTTGATTGGAATGAGAAAATAATTAAATTATATTTTTAGATCGACGTCGGAATCATTGGATTGCCGAGTTAATCAATAGAAACGAATCAGATTGATTGAGATTGGATTGATCGTTAAGATGCAAATTGCGCCAATTTAATTAATTGATTTATTTTATTTTTCTTATGAACTCTTGGCATTTTGTTTTGCTTTCCGATTAGTTCGAACATTCTCGCGAAGGCAGGGAATATTTTTCTGTCTTATGAATACGCCGTGTTTTTTTTTTTTTTTTCCCCCCGCTCTTAGTTAGATTGGTTCGAACATCCTGCCGAAGGCAACCGCGATTTTTCTGTTTTATCTTCGATTCGCTATACTTTCAAGGTACAATTAAGTTTGCAACAGTGAGCGAATGCGTGCCCAGCGCTTGCCGGGGTTACGCGCATTTACATACGCTCGCATGGGTGACGAATGGATTCGCGTAATTACGGGCTCTTCGCTAAAGCCGGAATCGCGATAAGGTCCATTGCTCGATTGGCTATACTCGCCGCTTCTTACCGCGGACCGCGAATATAAAGAGAATCGACGGTCGGACGCACGGCAGAGGGCACACAGCTTGCGTAGTACATACCCACTTGTGAGTACTGTATTCCACGGAACTCGCGTTTCTTCCGCGTAATGAGGGGCGATTCGTGATAAGGAACACTTCCTTTTAAAGACACACGCGGAGCACCGTTATTGCGCGTACACAGAACTGCACCTATGGATTTAAACTAAATCTTCGTGTCCGTTCGCCTATCGGTTTCGCTACTTTTATTCCAATATATCTCCTATCTATCGCATCTATCTTTCTCCTTCTCATAAATTTGTAGGCACCCGATGCTTTTACTTTCTCATCCCATACGAAATAGTAAAAGTGTTGTCGTGGCGAGAAAAACTGAACGCCGATTTTACCCGTTAACTAACTTGAAGAAAAACGATTTGTTAATTTGTCCGAATACGTATGATTCATTTTATTTATCTTCTGCAGTTTTTTAGAACAGCGTTTCTTTTTTTGTGTTCGAGCTGTGTTTGCGAATCTATTTGTGACGTGAAACTCACAATTTTTGGCTGAACTGTAACGCAAGAACTACCTTAAAAATACTCGAATTGAGTTCACGACTAGGATAGCGAGGTATACTTGCGCAACGATAAAATATCCGACACAATGGAGCTTGTAGTGAGATGCATAAAAATTCGGCGGCAAGCTAGTTACATGTATTATATGTACAAGGGATCGAAGAAACTCGCTGAACCGAGACGCTCCGAAGATGGATTCGCATCTTCCTCGGACGAGCTCGTAATAAGCCGTTGATGCATGATAAGAAGTCTCTCTTCTGTTGTCTTTTTTCTATCTCTCTCATTCTCATTCTTCCGTTTCTGCTCGCTGAGGTAGAACGTATGGTTAACGTGCCAAGCCATATTCAGCATGACGATTCGTCTTTCGTATCGAAACCTGTTCACTCACCTTCCCCTCCCCCTTCGCTCTTCTTTTCCCCACCCATGACGAGTATCCGGATTCGCGTACGCGGGGCTTATTATTGCGACGACTGTTTGTAATTTCTTTTTTTGTTTTGTACATTTTTTTTCCGTCCCATCTTGAATGAGCAAGAAAATAAAATATATTGCTTATTATAGGAGCGGTGTACCGCTGTTACGATTTGTGTGTATATATGAGGCGCGCATACGAAGGGGTGGGCATTGTGCGTATTTACTGGTTCGTCCCCCCCGCGTCGCGCTCTCGGCATGCGGTGAGAATATATCGATCTTCGTCAATCGACAACACCTGAAGAACTTCAATCACGGTGCAATCACGCTCGAGGGAAATACTGGCTCGTATGGTATTTCGAGGAGGTTCGAGAATCGCGCCGAGTATAATCGAGAGGGATTCTCTCTCGCGGCAGACCCGCGTCTTGGGTCTCGTGGTGTGTAACTATACGCGCAATGGTCGCAACAGCGAGAGATATACGCGAGGGAGCAATAAACATAAATACCCACTTTGCAATCCCTACCTGTCAATCCACCATCGTGTTCGCTCTCCGTGTACAACACGGTGATTACGATCTTTCGTTCGCAGACGCACGTCTGTCTCGGGCTCCGAAAGTGAACGCGAGACTTTTACGAGACTGCCGTATTCGATTGTACCTACGAACGCGGAAAACCTTGCAGAGCCATTCGATTGTTCGTACCGAAATCGATACGATCTCTTAACTCGCCCTGAACAGTTTTGCGATGCTCGCAAATATTTATCACAGGGGAACTTTTTCCGAGGCAATTCGTACAAAAGTGTTTGTTGAAATGTGAAGAAAAAAAATGGGGCATTTCGCAGTTGCTACGGGCGCGTTGATACTCGTAACTTGCTCATCCCAATTATTATTTGCTGCAATGATGTAGGACAAGATATTTAAAATTTATCAGACATTCTTCATTTGAATTTCCCGTTGAAATTTTTTAATATCTGTAATTTTACATTATTATTTCGTGCAATGACAATACCTTCTCTTTTCCCATAATTCGCATGGGCTAAGAAAATGAAACAAAATTGGATACGCAAACAAGGGCGAATTATTTTTTCGATATCTGTTCGTATTCCAATATCGTTTAAACTCGAAGACAAGCTTTCCGAAGCTCTCGTCGCGGATGAACAGCTCTCTCCTTGAATTATCCACCGGATGCTCTTGGAATACTATAATGAAAATCGATCGGCTTTGTTTCTTGTCTGATATATATATGTATATACAGCTACCGGTTCATAAATCAAAGTGCATCAAGCAGTAGAAAATATTTCGTCTAACGAGCGAATCGATCCGTCTCTTGTGCTACAGAGTTTGGTCCATTGGCGGCTGCTGCTGCTCGTTACAAATGACTGTGCGGAAATGGCGATATTGTTTTTTTTTTCGTAACACCGCCAGACAAAAGTTTTCAGGCGTCTATATGGTAAAACTAACAAAGAGCGCTTTTCCATGTTCCTAACATGTGGATTAATGGCGTGTTTGCCTTCTTGGCGTAAACCAAAAGTAGATATGTAACTATCTATCATGGCTCGCTCTCTCTCCCTCTTTATATATATGTAGTGCACGAAGTCGAGTCATAAGTTACGTTGGCGAGTCCGCCTTGTTCGCCGACGCCGTGCTGCGCGTATGACAGTCCACGGCGTGCAGGTGCAGCGAATTGCTTACACGTTGCGCGCGGTCCACAAACTCTGCGGACGAATTGAATGCCCCCTCGCTCCCGACGCGCACTTTCCGTGCGCTTCGCCGCTTCCTCCACACTCTCGCTCGCGTTTCGCCGACGTGCTAGACTCTTCCCTCGAGCGTTTTTGACTCTTTGCAGAATGGTCCGTTCGCCGTCCCGCGATGGGATTAGTCGTCTGCGCTACCGAACGATTCCGCGAACACTCCCACTCCCGTTATTGTTGTCTGTTCTGGATACCGAAACGTTTCTCATTGTCAAAAGCTTTAGTGCTTCTTTCGCTGGCCGGGATTGCTGGGTCGAGGTAATGCGCGAAACGAGGTAGCGAGAAATATGGAACGGAAGGATGCGGAACAAAGCCGCGGCTCTTCATTGACCCTTTCACGCCTGATGAACGAAACTTTTCCTCAGCTCGCTTGTTGTTCCCGGCAGTGACTACGATTTGACAAATTTAATCCGCCTAATTGATTCTCGTCAGCTACGAATAAAAAGAATTGTATAACTATACGTAGAATTTTCTTCCGACTCAAGCAGCTAGTTCAAATATAGTTTGCTTAAAAATACCACAAATGCAGTAAAACCTGTTTTTCCACAAATTTTGTAAAAAAAAAAATTACAAATATTGCAAGGAGGTCTTGAGACGGTATTGAAACGGCAATGCCACCGGGTCGTATATTTTTCATAGTTTCAATTTGCTCAACGAAAGGGTTAATAAGAACCTGATGCGAGTCTTGATAAAACCGTGCTCTTCGCTCCGAGAGCAAAAAAAAATGTCAAAGGTCAGAATAAATCTCGTTGCGGAGGGGGAGAGAAGTGAACGTCGAGATTAAAAGCCACCTGTCGCTTTCTCGTCAATTTTTCTCGGTTAATGAAAAACTAACGAGTCATTTTAATCCGGCTTATTGTGTCTGTTATATCGTGAAAAAAAAAAAATTACTTCCCGCTGCTGAGAGGGGCTTTTTTCAGTATAACGCTGCAACAGCTCTCATCAACGCTGCGCCGAATAATAAATATAGGGATAAAGCGTAATGTCAAAAAAATTCTGTCATCCCCTCGGTCTCTCCTTCTGTCCTATCGTTACTCTTTGTGAATGGAGGTTTTCGCGCGACTTTATTTACGATTCGCGGGGTCAGCGACGGAGTGCAGAATTCCATTTTTTATAAGTCCCCACCGCGGTTACTCCGGTGCGCGTAATAAACGTGCCCGTGACGCGATTTCGAGAGAACGAGATAGGTGTGTGCGATGCCGCGCAAAACACATTGACTACAGAACCGCGCTGCGCGATGATACTTCTCTAGCATGGGCAGTAAATGCCGCTGTTGCTCGTCCATGGCTCAGCGTGCGGTTATCCGCGAGGCTTCGCTTACTTTCATTACGCACACTACTCATCGCCGGATATTAAAGATTTTATGTGAAAATCTCGTTTATGACGATATTTCGCGAATCGTTTTATTTGCCATTATTGCATACTCCTCCGTTAATGACCGCTGCCTACGAGCACTCGAAAAGACTTAACATGATAAATTCATCGTACTTTAATTCGCGATATATCATAGCGTCAATTATGTTTCCGATAATTCAGTACAATAGGGCTTTGAGTAATTTATTGTCGGCCCCATCGATAACCTGGGGTAAAGGCCTGGGGAAGTCAATGATCGGCTATGATATTTTAACACCCAATACCGAGAAAGATAATTGATGATCGGCTGAATCGTGAATTCCCGACTTTTCTAGCAATTTATAATTTTCTTTCTCCGGATCTTTGCTATTGCTCGGGAAACAATAGAACACTTTTGTGCTGTGCGCGGTTCTTATTCGTATTCCGACGTATCGCATGCGATGCAACGAGTGAATTCTCGCGAGCATGAAAGCTCGCCCCGTGCAACGTTCATCAGGCTTCCAGCACCTGAGGGGCGTAGTATGCAAAAATGCAGATTTATGTCGTTGGGTAGGTTTTACGTCTCAGCAGGGAGGGGAAAAAGTGTCGCGAGAGCCGGCTCACTCACGAAGACCCGCGTCTCTGTTCGCCGTCTCGCGCCAACATCAAGCCAGAGGGCTGAGAGGTAAGTGTCGACGTCGGGTTCGGCACAAATTGTGTGGAAGCTCGTAAATCACGTTCCCGTTCGTTCCCTCCCACGGTACAAGCTTTTCCATCTGAGCTCGTGGCCCTACACAACCGTGCCGTACCTTTTTCATTGTGAAAATGAGGCGCGTCTGTGTAGGACACGAGTCTTTCTTTCTTGCCGTTTACGTCCTACAGCCCTATGGAATAGTTTGAAACGGTAAGATCATTATTCAAACTCCCCGTTTCACTGTTGAGCGTGATTTTGACAACTTTTTGTTGAACGTAAACGCGTTTATGTGCAATATTTTCATATCAACACGCCACCTGACAAGGACTCTTTTTTCCCCCAAGTATTGACCCCAATTCGTTGTTACAGCTTGGACGACAATCCAAATTTTTGTAATAAATTTTTTTTTTCATTCCGCCAACGAAAATCAAATGGAACATCGTTGCTAGTCTGTTGGGTTCTTTGATCGTAATGTATGTTGTCTTTTTTTGATCGATCGGTTGTGAAGAAGACTTAATGCTCGGAGAAGATCCCTTACCTGCATCACCGATTTTCTTGTCGAATTGCTTGAGAGTAGGTAGCAAAAGAACACCGGAACCCAGCTGTAGACCGTGGCATATAGAATGCACGATAACGGCAACCACGGCAACCACGTAGCCCCAATTACCCTCCGGATAGTAATGTCTCTTAAGGGTAACCTTCTTCCTAGCGTTGGCGGCGGTCAACGACTCCTCCGGGTCGTCCTCATTCTCGGCAACGAGATCATCGAACTCGGGCTCGTTGCGTAATCCACCTTCGAGTATCAGCTGTTCGGAGAATCTTCGTCGCAGCATCTTTGGTGTCACTGGTCCAATGCTACCGCGTCGTGAGCTACGGATACTCGCGTCCGAATCACGTCTAACGATACTCGGTCGTTTGCCTTTTGATAGATTTCTAAGTACAGCGGGTTTATTGCCCTCGGCAGGATGATTGGCATGGTGATTCTTTCCAGCAGGCAATTTCGATTGCTCTGTGCCTTGCAGAGCAAGTAGGCAGCATGGTTTCCGATTATTTGGACTTGATGGGACACTTCGAACGTTGCCGATATATGTATCCTTGATTAACGACTGATCGGAAAGTCTTCGCTGATCGTTGGCAGAACAGCGTCTCGAGAATGTTTGATCGGAATGCCTTCGTTCGGTCCTTCGCGAAGCCGAAACTCCAATCTGTTGCTGATGCAGCTTGCTGTCCACCGAAGTGTTCAACGTATTCACGGAGTTTCGCGCTGACGATGGCGCCAATATGCTCTGACAAGTTGATATCGAATAGCCAGAGTCTTGCCTCTTAATTGAATAACTCGACAACGAATCTCTCGCAGATGTCGATGACAACGAGTCCTTTCGACAGGTACACTCGGTCATCATCTTTCGCGCCATGAAGTGAGACTTTACTAAACGCGCGGTTATGTCCGGATAGGCGAGAAATACCTCGGGAAGCTCTATCTCATTCACGGACGATGATCTACTCGTTCCAGAAGATGATGTCCTTGTGACGCTTCGAGAACCAAGCCGGCGCAACGAAGACGACGAACTAGCGGAAGAACCAGCAGAATCATGACTTCTCGCCTCGGTCAATTTTTTTTTGTTGTTTTGCTGATTCCAGCGAGCAACGATACTTCTTCTGCGCGTCAATTCGTCGGGTTCGACGATTGCGTTTGTTTCCTCCATGGCAGCGCTGTAAGAATGACGTCTTCGGTGGTACCATTGACGTCCGTCGGGACCCGAGGTCGATTCTTCTTGCGTTCCCATTCTTTCCGCCAAGACCCGTTCTCCACGAATTTCGCAGGATACTCGCGTCTGTAGTGTCCAACTTTCTGATTATCAGAGACGCGTCGAAGTATTCTATGGTTACCCGGCTAAGATAGAGAGTTGCGTATCTACCGGGCGTGAGACTGCCTGTCTACCTTCATCCACTTCACGGAGGAAGAAAAGTTTCACCGGATCCAAAGGGAAACTTCTTCTCTCCCGTTGCAAGACGAGATAAAGTGAGAGAGATTGATAACGAATTTTATCACGGGTCTCAACTCCGGGCCGCACTTCTATCACGGAGACTAACTCAATCGGGGAATAACGTCGTGTCTAGACACAAGTGAATTTACTCGCGTATCTCAATTGTTCCGTATTCTTTCTACTGAATAGAACCTTTTTCGAACTCGACGGAAAATGCTTTAGCATAATTGATCCAACGAACGTCATCGGTGGATCGTTCTTCTGTCTAATGTCATTCTTCGCACGAACCACCAGACCTATTCCGAAGTTAATCACTTTCGCGATACGATCGACGGGCTCGTCTTTCGTGGTAAAATATGACCGTCACCGCTATATCGCTGCAGCTATAACTCAAGGAAATTGTCGTTAAACCGACCAGGATGTCACTCAATGAATGGCGCTTCGTCCCCTGCAGGTTTGCTCGACGAGTTCTGACCTGCTGCTGATTGTCTCACTTTCACTAGGACTTCTGGCATTCTACACCCTAACGAATTCCTCGCCCGCCGTACAAACGTCCATGCGAGGTCTAATGAAAACTGATAGACGTAACAAAATCACTCTTCATTCCCACCCCACATTGAGCTTCACCAGCCGAATCATGAGCAGGGAAAGAGAAGAAGAAGAAGCCGCGGCGTGAGCAGCTACGCGAGCAAAGACTACGAGGGTGGGAGTTAGGAAGATTACGACAGAGTCTTTGCGGTATGTTCTTTGGGCATCATTCGAAGACATCGGGCATGCCTGGCACGCTTGGAATAGAACGTGAGCTTCGTGACGTTGCGAGAGCACTATCGAGACACTACGGCTATGCGGCCCTATGGGCTGTCCTTTCTTGCCGGTGTTGCTCTCGGGTACAGGCAACACCAGCTAGAATTCTGTTACCGCTGGCTCGTTGCTTCTTCGGTCGCTTTCTCGGTTGGGCTACTTGGTAATCTGGCGTCACCTTGCGATTTCGTACTACCACGCACGAAATACTGTGGATTCGCGGCTTCCACTCTATACCCATCCGTTCTGTTGGCCGCTGAGTTTGAATGTAGGTTCTACAAGTAGGTATGCGCGTATCGTTGTTGTCCCATCTGTTGCATCGACGTATCGGAACGTGACTGCTGAAAGACACGTAGCTACAGTCGAATGGTTACACCGAAGCCGAAACATTTGGGTTACACATCGTATTCCGTGAATTGTTCATCACGAGTTCTGTTTTGCTGGCTCATTGGGATGAAAGTTGTGGAACGGAGGCTATCCGCTAAGTGCAAAAAGGGAGATTAAATTTTGGGGTAGTTCACTCATGTCCGGTGGGCGTATTTAATTATTACGCTGCGAAAGTTTCTAATGGAGAGGTCAATGCTGATTGTATTTTAGAGACGTGACCTGTACGTCGCCGCTAGCAGCTCTGTATTACTACCGAGAAGACAAGCGTATGAGATGATATAAGGAAAAATCTTCCTCTCATTTTGTTGCCCGACATACGAACTTTCAACTCTCGGACTTTGAGAGAAAAGTTTTGGCTTCCGAGGCACGGTAAGAGTTGGCAATTTTTAAGTTTGCGCTGGATGTACCATGCGGTGGAGAAACACGAAAGCGGAATTTTTTTAAGTTTCTATCGAGAGGCCGCTGAAGACTAGACCGAGGCAACTTCTTCTTCTTCTCTTGCTCATACTCGGGTATCGCGTTTACACCCTCGCGCGAACTTCTGATTTTAGCCACGACAGGGGAATAAGGCGATAATGGCCGTCAAGTTTTATCAAAAAGAATCTGAAAGTCATATCAAGAGGGAATTTTTTTAAACATTAACCTTGTTTTTTTTTCGCGAAGAGTTCTTCATGTTTTCGGCAATTTTTTTCATTTACAAATGGCTTTGCAAAGTGATTCCTAGTATGTGATATCTCGGATGCTTATCCAATTATAAAATGATAATTTTCGACCGAAATAATCATCCGAGAGAGAAGCATATTCTCTCTGAAGTGTTTTGTGTGGCTCACCGAGGACGCGAGACACACCGCATGTTTTTCTCGCCGCAACGCCGGTTCGATGAGAATGCCCTGGCGTGATTGATGCAACACGGTACGCGAGAGGTCCTCTGTCGAATGCTAATGGAGTTCATGCGAACAAAGTCGTGCACAAGCAGTGGGGTCACTCGCCAAAGCTTCGAAGGCCAAAATTATTCGGGCCCGTATACTAATGGTATGTAGATTAACCACGGGTTAGGTCTACATGTTGCTCGCTCCGAGCGAAGGATGACTCGCGTACGAGGGAACAATGGAAAAACAAAATAGGCTTACAGTCGGAGTTTTCGCAAGTTAAATGAAGTTTGCGAAAGTTGAATCCATGAATAACATCGAATGCACGACTTTATAAAAGAGGATGAAGTTATTGACTGTCGTACAATCTCTTTTCTTTTTCATCGTTCCTTATATCTCGAGTTAGCTTACCTGCCGAGTGAAGAGCCGGATGATGAAACTTCCGTTCGGCCGTAAGGTGCCAGCTACCAGGTGCGGCAAGTTGAAGACCAATTCCAAGAAAGTGCACGAGGGCCGAGCACGTTACAACAACGTATCCCCAGCCACCCTCGGGATAATAGTGTCTTCTCAGCGTCATTTCCTTCTTGTGATCGATAGTGGGACGTGGCCTCGTCGGCGATTCGTTCGGATCCGTGCCGTCTCTCAAATTGCCCGCGAAACTTTTCGTTCGTCTTTCGAACGACCTGCCGAGATCCGGACGAAAGTCGTACGTCGTCGATCTCGAGCGAAATCGTCGATCCGGAAAGGTTCCACTCTCGACGCAATTATTCTTCGTCCTCTGTGGCTGCTGATGCTCGATCGGTGAACGAAATGGATCTACCTGAAGCTCGAGAAATCCGTCCGACTTGCATTTCGGACAGGCGTGCTTGCTTCGCCAATTTCTGGCTAACGCCGATGACACGTCGTCGTAATCGATTATTCTTATCACCGGCGGTTTGACAATTTCCCTCGAGTTTATGTTGCAAGTCGATATGACAAAGTGCGAAGCTTTGTCGACGTCGTTCATCCGGTTCGGACGTTTCAGTTCCGGAGTCGCCGGACCGGAAGACAATTTTCCATCAAGCACCGTTCCCTCCTCTTCTCGAAAGTCACGCTTCTTATTTAACTTGGCCAATTCCAGGGTTTCGACGTGGTTGAGCCTGAGATTCGATGTACTTTTGACAAGACGAGAATTCTTCGTCTCGTCGCTTTCATTCGACGATTTACTTTTGCCCAGTGTCTTCAAGGACAGATGCAGAGTCCTCGATATTTGACGATTTCGCCGATCGTTCGAATCTCCGTCGTTCGTGCATCGATCGAACACATTCTCGTCGACCATCGAAGTGATACGATCGCCCGGTCCACGTGGGGATGACGAATCGTCGAGTGCCGAATTAACGAAGCACTCCGGCATCTTCGATTCATCACTCGCATCGCCGTTGCCTAATGCGACACGGCGATCCGACGGTTTTTCATCGATCGAGCCCGCGCCAAACGACGAATTCTCCGATACCTGCGACAATCTCGTGTGAATTTTTTTCCTCTCGAGCGAAACGAGTTCCCGGTTTTGTTCGTTTATCTCGCTTTTCGACGATGTCACGTCGAGGATCGGATCGTCGCTGAACGTTGGGATAATCGTGTAAGCTCGTGACACAGGATCGACACGAACCTTAACGGTCACCGCACGATCCGGCCAAGAACTGCTGTGCCTCATATTCTCCTTCGGCTCCTTGCTCGTCGGCACTGTCATGTCGCATAAAATTTAATTATCGGACTCTCGTATTCGATCTTTTTCGAAAAATGTTCTCTGTCCTTTTGTAACTGCGATTGAAACAGAATGCGGCCTCTTGAAGGACTCTTTTATTCTTCCTTCGTCGTTCTAGATTCTTTTCTTTGCACGAGGGGGTAAGATCCAATTATTGTAATTCCTCTTTTGTCGCGCCAACGCGCGTTCTTCACTCGACGAACGAATTAATTAAGAAATTCCGTCTTCTCGAGTTTTTTCGTGCAAACTTTGCGTATCCTCGGATCATCGCATTGGGGCGTTTCGCTTGTCGGTGAAGCGAAAAATTCCTCGAAACCGTGATGACTCCCAGGCAACTCATTTCGGCGAAGGCGATGCCGATGGTTGAGCGAGGTTGTTGCACGATATGTTTTATGAGGTTCAACGTCGCAAGGCAATTTCATTTTCGTACCAATTTCCCCCGTGTTCCCGTAAGATTTCTCATAGTTCAGCAGACAAAGTTGTGCAAGCGCATTGGTCGAGCTGGATATGTATACCCCGGTGGACCGACGCTTCCGGTATTTATTTACAATGTATACGAGCGAGTAAACAAAATTGAGCGTTCCGGTGGGAGCCGACGAGATTCACCTCCCGAACTCGATAATAAATTCGCGCAAGTTGCGTTACGAAGTTCGTGCGGTTAGTAGACTCGCTGTTTTATTGAGCTCGCTCGACGTATCGAGCTATCCGGCGGGCTCGTATATCGAGCAATAATAATTCACTTCGATTTTTACGACGCGAATATTAACTGCTCTTCCTCTCTTTAAACGATATACTTTTTATCAACGGTCTCGATATCACTTGATAAAAAAAACGTTAACTTCGCACCTCCAAAGTTTTCGCTATCTCCGTTATCCTAAACCGCCCACCTTTCGGCAAAAATTAATTTTTATTATCTCGCGGTCACCCTGAAGTTATCTTATCGTCTCGCGCTTCTCATATATAGTCTTATTTTACACGATTCATTAATAACTTTGACTTTTTTTCTCCGCGTGATCGCAGCTGAAGGCTCGACGGGAAAAAAAAATTGTCTTGAACTCTCTCGTTGATTTTTCGAACGGATATGACCGGTTCAGATCGTGGCAAACGCGCCAGAGTGACTGAAGTCCACGTGTCATCCGCGCGATAGCAACCCCTCGTACCGAACGAGAGAATGGTACATTGCACGGGGGGCGCATGCCCCGAAGTTCCCGTCTAACTACGTTCAGCGCGCGCTGAGAGAGCTTTTGCATGTGTGCGCGCAAACCTAGTTCCGCGTGTTTAACACGAGAGTAGTAAGACACAGAAACACACGGATACATTTTGGTCGAGTAGACGCCGACCCTCAACGGCGGGAATATACATATTGTGTGTACGTATATATGTATATGTGGAATGGTTAAGGCACTCATCGACGCCGCTACCTCGCAGACGTTTCGTCGCTCGGACCTACCCCAATGTCTGAAGAGTTGAGCGTGCTATTCTCTCCTGCGATAACTCACCGCGCCAAAGCCCCGCGGGCTCCGGCCGCCAATTGCACGAAGCTAACAGGAGAAAGGGCTAAAAGGGCATTCAACGAGCAACCCAACGAAGAGGGATCCCAAACTGATTGGGGGATTAAACAATATCGGTCAAGGTTACGAGTACCCCCAGTAAAACAAGCACGCATTAGGGCCAAGATGACGATAAAGAAACCTCTGAGCAAACGATAAACTCAACGTTTTAACAGATCGTCGAGATGGTTTTTTCACGAAACACTGATTCACGCATTGAAAAATGAGTCATTCAAGAGAAAGTGTAGTTTCATCCCTCCAAGGAATAATACATTATTTTATCATCAAACGAATTTTAACGCATTTTCTGATTTAATTACTGCTATAATAAATTGGTTTGTCGTATGAAAAACATTGTTGTGCCGGAGTACATATGAGGATTTACTGCGATAGTGTTGCGAGCAAAATATCACCGAGTAATTTGATGAAAAAGAAGCGATGTGGATCAACAGAGAGTGAAAGTAACATCCATTGCGTTAATATCCAACTATGGTAATGGCGCAAATTGAGCCGAGCGATGTCAGGCGATCCGTAAAAACTTCCGTCAAACGTCACACGACATAATAACTACGTGGGAGGGTCATTATCTCCCTGCGACATCTACCTACTGAGCACACTTTCACAGGACATATTATTATTGTTATAGCGAAGAACTAGGACGATCTTGATGAGCTTGCGTCAAAGGTGGGTGGTGAGAATTCTTGCCCGCGTTTACGTAGCCCTTTATATGCATAGTTCTGGACGTACCTTACGGGTGAACCGGTTAATTCATTGCGAGTTTTATCTGGCAAGGTTGTACTTCGGTCTCGTTCTTGTTCAAAGCGTCGTCGACGGGGGTTGGTTCGGTGGTTACGGCAATGGCCCAACCAGTCGACAGAACACCGCGTCGTCTAATCGGAAAATGTTAATTAAATTTATGCGTTCCGCGAAGCTAGGGCCAAACTGCTGATAAGTATGCGGCGTACAGTCAGTATATAATCCGTCGCTGCGCGTGTAACGCCTAATCTCTCGGGACGAATGGATTGACTGATAATTTCGTTCATAACTCGAGCGTTACAAGGTAGATTCTACGAAATAATTATTTCACGATTTTTCTCTTCATTATCGTCTACATTAACCTTGTTTCATGCACCGCACTTAACTTTCCGTGTAAACATTAACTTTTATTTCTGTTAATTATTTTTCAAGAACTTTTTTTTCTTACGGCCAATCTCAACGAATCCCGGGAAAAGAACCCTTATCGTACCATTTTTCCAAAGTTTTGTTTCCCCTTACCATCGCTTCCTCCATCTCCGCTATTTTTATAGGATGAAAACATTTGAAAAACATTAATCCTCCTATAATACGAATAAATTTCGCCAGATTTCGGGCAGGGTCATAATAAAACGAACGCCCACAATTATTTATCTTCATTTAATATAGGAAACATGTTTATTGTCGTTAAAGTAACAACAGTCGTCTTTATTTACAAGGAAAAAACAGATTAAATTGCACTATCTTAACGTCGAGAGTTGCGCCAAAGTGATATTTATTCTGGCCTTAAGTTCGTCGGCGTATCTCAACGCTGACTTGTCTATAACTATATCCTCCATCATGAGATCGCAATCTAGATGCCTGTCATCGCATATTCTGTGATGGTGCTTTAGAGCGTCCCGCGGATCGAGATGATAGGCCCGTCTCGTCGATGGATTCAGGGTCGTGAGAGCATAGTGGTTGTGAACGGTGAGTGCGCGCTTCGTCGACACGAAGCTCTTCACCGAGTCACCCTCCGGTGACACAACCGCGGTTCTCACAGTATCGAGATAGCACGTCGATGTCTCGACGACGCTCTCAGCGTCGAGTGATGAAACGTATCCCACCGCGGAGTTTCGAGAATTAACGCGCGTCTGCAAATCCGGGAAGAAATAGACGTTTCTCACGGCGTAGGAGGCAAAGTCATTGAACGATCTGCCGAGTTTCTTCCTCTCGTCGGTCAACAGCTGCGACCAAGTCCTTCGTCTCACCGGTATGATAGTTTCGTCTATGTCGATCGGCACGACGAATTCCGTACTGTAGAGATTCTCGTAGAAGCAATGATTGTAGGGTATGAGTTCCATTCGTCGCTTTATCCACACATTCTCGGCGAACAGTTCTCGTCTCTTCGCGACGTCGTTCGGCAAATCACCGGGCAAATCGAATTCGAACCATCGTACCACGTTTGACTTCTCGTACATTCTCAGTACCCGCGAAACATTTTCGTGCACGTGGAAGACGTAAATGTATATCATATCGGCACCAAGGATTCTGTTGAGTTCGATGAAGGCAACGAGTTTGTCGCTTATGTCCTCGTCAAAGTCCAGAGCCTTGATGCAAAGAGTGAACTGATTCTTATTTCTACTGATCGGTTTCGGTGCTGGTGCTTCGTTGCTCTCCCGAACGAGCACCTCGTCGGAGGGTTTGCGAACTAATAAACTATGACTAGGATTCTCGTAGCAGGATTGGGGGCCCACGTAGACACTCTGGAGGTTGTTTGTCGTCGGCAGTTGACATGTTATCAGGATTCCCGTGTAACCGTCGTCAGAATCACTCCACTCGTCAAGCCAGATGTCCGAGATTAGCGCCTCCACCGTGAACGATCGGGTTCTTCCGTCGTCGTCTTTGTGCCTTCAAACAAAATTTATGTCATTTAGCATTGAGTACATGCGAACGCGACGATGTAGACTGGAAAACAGAGCTGGGCAAAAGCTGTAAGTACCGACTTGGTGTACGCTAGTATAGCAAGCGAACAAATCACGCGAATACTTATATACTTAGCGGAGGCCCCTACAAATATTATATAGCCTCTGCAGACTACGTACTTAAGTAGTTGCGTAAACCAGGTAGGTACTTATAGCTTTTGCCTAACTCTGCTGGAAACTACGAAATTCTCTAATCATATTGGAAACAAGAAGGTTGCAAAATAGAATCTTGCTCATTGGCTTTGCCTTATTTTCCACCTTTAACAAAGCGAGAAGGTCTACGAATCAATTTTACTTTTTTTTTTCAGTTTTTTCTACGTTCTGTCAATATAAAAAGTAATTTATGACATAATTCATTGGCTATTCGGTACGTTTTTAAACTGCAGGCCTTTTTGACGACTTAAAAAAAAAATTACTGTCACGTAACTCACGAGTTCGGGAGTGAGAAAAAAAAGGTGGTCATATCGAGAGAGAAAAAAAACGCGAGAAACATCATCGCGTGAGGTCTGGTCGCGGTTTTGATATAAAAATCCGCCGACTTTTATGACACGTCGTGAGCCCACCGCTGGGGCTTCAACGGCTTGGTGACTGCACACCGTCGCCCCGTACCGTGTTCCCTAAGGGGGATCCGCACTATACGCAACGACAGGCGAACGCAATTACTCGCTACGTAAAGTACGAGCCCACGGTAGTGTAAAGAGAAGAGAGAGAGAGTGAGAGACGCCCACGAAGATCGGCGCGGCCTCGACGGCCAGCAGCAGCAGCAGCACCGCTACTAATTCAACGAAACGACGTCACAGTCCCACTCTCTTCGTTCATACACTTTATCCTTTTTTTGTTTTACGTCTGCTCCTTCTCTCTTTTGTCACAGTGCACGGGAAGCGCAGTCACTTCCGCGGATTAAAAACTCATTTGGAGCGCTCGAAGGAGCGACCATGCCTTGTTCGTAGTCGTATCTTTTCGGAAAGTCGAAGAATAGAACGAGATACCCCTACAGCCAATTATCGACGAAAACGGTGGAGATTCGTGAAGGTGGCTCGGTCGACAGGACAATCCAATCTGTAACTCTCCTTAGGTATTTTTTTTTCTCACAAATCAATCTGAATTCCAAAGCCGTGAACCCTGAATCGTGCAACTCAAAGGGACGAATTGATAGTCCCGAGTTCGAATTCAATCCCGAAGTTTCGAACTCAATATTATGTTATAACTTAAGGTTGGGTCAAGTTATTACTTCATAAAAAAATGACGCTTGAAATCCATACGTAAAAAAGCAAATTCAAGACAACCTTGCTATTTTATAATTTTTTTCTCCAAGTTCAACTTTTGATGTGTTTCGTTCTAAAGACAAGCCGTATTGTCCATCGAGCCTCATTACCCTCATCGTCACGTCGCATTGATCGCGATGCTTTATACTCATGCAAAGAGCGGGCTCCTTACAACCGCATGGCAACTGCACACTGTGTTTCAAGGAAGCGTACTAGACCCTTCCCTTCACAATGGATTCTACTATCGACAAACTGTATATGCCTCATTACCCTTCGGTGTGCGGTACACACCGTGCGAGGCGAAGAAGGGGGGCCCTCCTTCTCCTTTATCTCTACCTCTTTTTTTTCCCCCCCTCGTCGAGGCCTTCGACCACCGCACGATCACCCTTCGCTGTCGTTTCTCCCGCGGTTCTGTTCATTCGCCATCGGTAGCAATAGCGTTCCTACCTCGCGAGCCTGAGAGCCATTCTTTTTTCTTTTTTTCAACGCTCTTTTATTTTATTTTATTGCATAAATATCTGCTTCGCGAAAGCGTCGAGATTGGAAAGGGTCGCCAACTAAGACGGTCTTTGCATCGCGACGACACGTTACGTCCGATTGCCTGTCGTCGTCGACTCAAAGCCTTCGGCCTCGGCTCGTTCCCTTACCAAATAGTGCAGAAGAGCGTCCCGGCGGATAGAAGCGGCGGCGCCGATTCTCGTTTAACGCCAATCACCCTGACGCTCGGATAGCCGGTGACTCTGATGTCCAAGTGAGCACTGTAGAGAAATAGACGTTGCGGTATGGTCTCGAGCCACTTCTTCGACCCGTCCGATTCGACGATGCCGCCGCTCCCGCTGTTAGCTCTCGCGGAACCGGTGCTGGTGTTTAATGCGATAAACGACGAGGAGGCCAACGAGGATGGCGATTCCATGGGTGTTCCGTCGAAAGGAAGACCGCTGTCGTTGATGTCGTTGTTGCATTCCGTTGAGGGACGATAGTCGAGGGCCAATCTTCGAGCCCACGAATATGCGACTATGCTCCTCGGGCTTGGTGGCTCCATACCTGAAACACACATTCAATGCTGTCATCGTACAGTCTGATTGATTCGCCTACTTTAGCGAAACGAGAAAAAAAAGTTCGAAACGATTCGTTATCGTCTAATGAGAAGCCGGGAGTTCGCGAGTTCGAAACTTTCAGGCAACTCGAATAGCGACGAAATGCCGTAGATAAAAAAAAAAGAAAATTGATGAAAGAATTCCTAGAGGGATATCCAATCGTAGTTTCTTGACGAGGAAGCAATTTGCCAACTTCATGAAGGAAGCCAATGTGAACACATTATCTGATAGTTTTTTTTTTTTTCTGAATCGTCTTTGATTGCACATCCGAGCAGAAAATTCAATCAATTCACGGGCTGGTTGGCATGCAACGCGGATGAACTGGTCGTCCGTGCATTGATCACATATTCGTATTAGAATCGATCGAATTAGGTTGTATCGGAGATACATCTTCGTGAGCAGCTACGCGCGTATTGAACGATGCGGAAAAGCTCCATTGAATGCAATCAATATCGAACAAGTAGCTGTGAGATTTTTTTTTCAGCTTCACTTCGTTTCGTATCGTCGGGAAATAGATAAAATCGAAGAGATTCCGAAGTACACGGAGAACGTGAAGTTCCAATGTTGTGGTCAATATTGCAGTGCTACGAAGTGAAGTAAGAGCTTCACGTACAGTGCTACGAAGTGAAGTAAGTGTAATGAGAAGCGAACTTCAGGGTAATCATAAAAATTGCTATCGGTCGTCAGTATTCCAATACTTCAATTTAAGACCGAAATAATAATAGAAAAATACTATTTTGGCATTTGGAACTTGAGCGGGCTGCCATAAAGTGCCTCAATGCAAAAAACAGATGGGTAACGGACCAAATTTTACGGTTTTTTTGCCGTATACGGAGCCCTCGCATATTTCTCGTGGAGTGTTTCTGTTACGGTGTGTCCGTACATGTGTGCGTACATGCGATATTCAAGAAGAAATTCCATTTCCGGGCTTACAGTGTACGGTACACAGAAGTCGGAGGGAGAGATCGGTGTTGGATTGAAAGAGATTCATGAGATTTTAAGATTCACCCGCATCACCGAGATATTTTTACTGGTTACGTTGCTTTATGTTCCTGGATATGTACTCGAGGGGATACATTTCTCCCGTTGCGAACGAAGATGAAGCCCGTCGTGGAGAGAGCAAAATGCGCCTCGTCACTCGCTCTCTCTCTCACTCTCTTCTTTTCTTCTCGTATCTTCGCTAAAGCATCTCATACGTCCCTTTCTCTCGTCTCTCGCTGCGAAATCCACTTCGGGCGTGGATTGTATACACGATCGTAAAACCTCGCGATGAGCAAAAGAGCGAAAGGAAATATCCCGCTGCGAGAACATTCGGTGCAATTCGACAACGAGCTGTTGGGAAAATAAAATACCGTATACACGAGGCAATTTCATTGAAATGATCGCTACGAGGCGTGCATTTCCGGCAACAAAAAATAAAGTTAAAAAAGAAAAAAAATAACGTAATGTATTATTTACTTTGCAGTATTGCTGAAGCAATCTTCACACTTTCGTCCATATTTATCGTAGAAAATAAAAGTCTTCGACTATGCTCAATTACTGTAACCATTTTTTACCATCTTTATAACACACCGAGAAACGCATCAATGTTTTTGCAACATCATCTTATTACCGTGCTGCAACTTTTTAATACTCTTTCGAAGATAAATTATCCCATTAAATTCTATGTCTACTTTATGACTCGCTGCCAAATATTATCTTTACGCTCGAAGAATTAACGAGAGAAAAAAATCATTTTTATCGCCTTTGATTTAATTCCTTTTTTCTGATTCTGGCACATCTCGCCAGCATCCCGTTTGCACCGGATGAGAGCTAAATGTGAATAACCATGAGGCTATCGTATACGTATTAAATTCGTCCCTTACACCCTGCCGCATTGCTACACATAGGTTAATTATATCGAAGTGTCGCATTCGCGAGTAATTTTGACGATGTCGGTTCAATCTAGAGTCGTTCGGAGCCAGAAATACGCGGATTGATGAGATAAAGACAGGGTAACAGGGTGTCTCACGTCTCAATTATGCGGGCAGGTCTTGGCAATCGTAATCGCGCGCGTCCTCCTCACTTCGTGCGTTTCTGTTTCTCGCGAACTCTGTTACCGGATGTATATCTATATACACATATACACACACAGACGTATACGTATATACGAAACGGAGACGAGAAACCACGGCTCAACGGATGCGTCCTGAATTTTAATAAGAGCCCGTCGTGATGCTTCACCTCCTTCGCCATGCGCTGCTATTTCTCTCTCTCGCTCTCGCGTGCGACGATTAAATTATAATTTATTGGTAGTGCCTGGATACGTTTGCGTGACAGCGATAAATTCGCGATTTGTACGAGTTGTCCCGTGTCGGATTAAGCCGCTCGAGTTTCGCGAGAGTAACAGACAGAGATAACGCGAGACTGTTTTCTCCTTCGCGATTCACGTCTGCATCGAAGAATGCGAACACAGTGGAAACGTTTCTCCTTCGCGGCATGACGAGTATCCTCCTCTTCTCTCTCGGTCAATAAACGATATTATTACGCTGTATCATTCGCGGGCGATGCGTTTATTCACTGGCGTGTATCGCATTGTGGATCGCAACACAACGTCCACGTGAGCTCGAATAAACGACATTGTGCGGGAGAGAATAAAGAAAGAGATCGATAAATCTCACCGAGGTAATGCTCGGATGTACCGATGTATCGAAAAGCCCCTGCGATGCTTTGTCGAAACATTGATTTAACTTGGCCCTTTGTTAATGTTGCGCTACGGCCAGCTGCTTCCAAGGGGATAGCGAGTATGAAAAAGAAAAAACGAAGAAATAAGAAAAAGAAATTGGATGTAAACAGCTACACGCATATCGTCGGCACCATCTTCGTGATGGGCACGAGAAGAAGGGATTCAAGGCGAAAAAAAGCCGCGTTCCACAAGGACGTTTCGCATTGCGATACGGGCAAAGGATGAGAAGGTTGGCAGCCTCGAAGACAGAATAGAGGACACCGTGAGGCCGGGAGCAAAGACTCTCACTCGGGAAAGAGAGTACGCACGGACAGAGTGGGTACGTTCGACGTACGAGTGACCGTAAATTATATCCAAGCTAACGAAGTTGCTCGCGAGAATCGAGAGTAAAAATCTCTAAAGATTTATAACAGTAACGAAAAACAGCGCTGATCCTCTTGATTATTTACGGAGTTTTTGCGGACGTTTTTGACGGGGAAAGAGTCCGGCTTTGTGGAATTCTTCTCGCATCCGCGTCTCTCGCGTTTCTTTATTTCATCTCGCGAAAGATCGCGCGCGAACGAAGATACGTCGAGCCTACGAATCCTACGCGAGTATAAGCGATCCTTCGATCTACCGTCCGAGCTCACCGTGAAATCCTCTCGAGAACTCAAAGATTTTTCTACACAATCTCAACGTGACTCCCTTCGGGACGGACACTGCGAAATAAATTCTTTCATGGAATTCGAAACGATTATTCGTCGGATATAAGAGGCCACGATCGTCGGTAGCTCAACGCGCCCGGGAATACAAATAATATTAAGATTTCTTTTTATCATCTCTTTTTCTCATCAACATTCGCGCGTGCATGCCAACCCGCCATTACTCCACGTGACAGATGTCTCACAGTTATACTCTACGCTCGGAGCCGCGGTCATTTTTCAAAGTACTTAATTCCTACGCGAAGGACAATTTTCAACGGATTTTTTGCTGCTTCGATAAATTTTTTCTTTACTTTTTTCTCGGACTTGTAATTTATAATAATTTAATCCTCGGTTTGTACAATTTTCAACTGGACTTCCTTAATAATTTTTCAACGCGTATCCATGTAATGTAATCTCGTCTAATTCATATGTAACGAGTGTGCATCCGGTTATAAGTTACCTTGGGTGGGTGGTGGATCGGTCGGAGGTTCCGGTAGCTGTGGCGGCATGTCGACGAGAGTAAGTACGCAGAGTGCAGTAGCTAGGACAGCGGCAAGGGCAACTCTGCATAATTTTCTCATAGCGGCTACCAGCATCCTCTCCCTTCTCTATTGTCTTTATCCCGAGTCGACAACCGTCTCGTACCTTGTACAAGTTTCTTGTTCCTCGCACATGTGTGATCAAGCACTTCGAATTTAAAGCGTAGGAAGAAAAAGAAAAGTGTCGCCCACGCGAAAATTCACGAAAAACTTTTCGCCGGATAAGCTATCGTTGCGCGAAAACTCCGTTTCTCTTTCCGTTTCGTCTTTCGCGCGCTCTTTGGCGCTCGAAGAAAGGAAGATCAACGTTTGGCTGACACGTAACAGCTGCACGAGCATACGGACTCGACGAAAAACCGACCGAGGCACACGGAAGCTTCCCCGAATTACTAGGGGATGCTGGTCGCGTGAAACTCTCACATTTTTCACTTCGAAAAAGGCGTCTGGCACACACTCAGCTCGGAGCTTTTATCCTTTAGCGCTCGGGCGTGTTCCCGCATCTGTACCCGGGACCTGGATTTCTCCTTTAATGTTGCCAGTATAGGTGCTGACTTGTACGGAGTTTGTGGTAGTTTCACAGCGCTGCGGGTATATGGACACACCGAAAGTGGTAGTCTCGGCTCGACGTTCGCACTTCCCTCGGCGCCGTTCGCCGCTCGAGGGCGGAAAAAGTTTTCGCGTTCCACTTATTCTCAGTCGTACTCGAGGCACTGCGCGATTCCGTTCGTTCTTCGGCATTCGCGATATTGCCTCGATGATCGATGAATCATCATGAAATCATTAGAATCGCCGTAATCGCTGCCGCCTACTCGATGATTCGAAGAGCTAAGAGAAAAAAATGTTGTATTCCAATTAATGAAGCGACGACCGCGACCAATCGAGATCAGATCCCGTATCTCATGAGGTCACCGATGCACATACACACGGATTTATCGTTGATTCCACCTTGAGCTTCGCAGCGTAGCTGATAGTTACGTTGCGCTCACCATAATCATCATCATCGTAGGTTGCAAGCGGCGATTAAACTCTTGGCCTGCTGCCTGGTCAGAAGAGCCACTCTCGGCGAACTTTGAAATCGTGCACTTAAATCATAGTACACGAACGATGTCTATGAGTCAGCTTCCGCGTTCCATGACCGTGGAGCGTCTGAGCACGAGGATTGGCGAAACGGCGAGGCGATCGAGCGGGTAACTCTCTTGCGTTGTTGCGGATAGTAGTTCATCCGGGAAGTCGAAGGATCTCGAAAGTGACCTAGGAGGCCAGAGCGGATCAGAGAGAGCTCGAAGCCCGAAGAACCGTATGTACACAAGTCGAGATTGGAGCTCATAGAACGAACGGCAGAAAAGCGATCGAGGAGCGAGCATCCCACTTTGCTCCGTGGGTAACGCGACGATGCAACAGTACCGGAGACCCACGCGCGACGACCGTAACTGGAGAAGAAACCCACGGCAACGGTGTACCCCTCCCCGTGTATTCTCTATGTAAATAAGATCTTGTCATGAACCGTTTCACCAATATAAACCGCGGCGAAAGGCATTCGTTTCTTCGTTCGTTATCCGAGTTAGACCGAGTTCGCTTCCAGCGTCAATCGAGCCAATTTCGCGAGGCGACCTTTTGACCGGATACAATGAAAAATAAACACCGCGGCTTCTCGGTACTGACTGTGGGTGAAAATAACGCCCCGACACCGCTGAACCGACGGGTCAGACGACGTCCCACGCGATCTTGGCACCAAGGACCATTTATGGATCGGTGTGCGCTCCACGATTCGCGATGTCTCTCACCGCCCAGATTCTGGAAGGGGACGAAGCCGATGACTCGACTTTATTGCCCTAATTAAGGCAAAGTCCGTGACCGGTCGTTACCGGCGACACCGTCGATCTGGACCGGTCGGAAGTGTCCTCGGAAGAATAGGGTAAGGTTGTCTTAAAACCGCGATCGGATCACAGAAAAGCCCGCTGCTCTTTGCGTGTCCTTTTCTTCAGCTTCGGCCCTCGCTTTCTTTCCTTTGCGCAACGATCTTTTGTCTTGTCTTTACCACCTTTACATCGGTTTGTAATTAAAGTCGGGAGGTGGATCGACGATTGAAGTACCCTCTGTGCTGGATCTCGCGGCCACTCCGTGAAGTAGATCGTTCATGGCGAAGGCCTTTCCTCCTCTCTCGGCAACGCGGGCAACGAAGGGGCCTGTACGCTATCGGTAAAATTACGATCGATTATCCGTAGCAACGCGATCTGATTCGTCGGCGTTCGCGGGGTCGAGTCTCGTTTCGTTGTCCGAGACCTTTCTATCGTTTCCGCGTGACCCCACTTTGCTCTCTTCCTTTCCACCTCGTTCGTTATCGTTTCCCCTCTTAACCCACACTTTTTTTCCACACACTACTCCACGAACGGTTTCGAAACTTTTACCACCGTCTCCGATGCTCTTTTGTAGTCGGTCAAAAGTCGTCGGATACCTTCGACGATTGAAAAATAGAGGTCATCCTTGGTAGCTCGGGCGTGTTTTGGCACGATGGTTTTTTCGACACTGCGAGCGCCGATGAATGAAAAAGAACCGACGGAAGGAGAGCAGCTCGCGATCGGGAGGCGCTAATGGACCGTTCGAGGAACCATTGAGCTGCCTTCTTGCTCTCTGTTCTTCGCTCGCTTCGGTGCCGCGTGACTGATCTTAATTAATTTTCTTCGGTGCTCGCTTTTTCTTCCAGAATATTTCTTATTCGTTTTCCGGGTCACTCGGACATCGAAAGAGGTTCAATAAACTCTCTCCTTCACTTTACAAGCTTTAAGTTCGTTTCGCCAGTTGGTTTTTATCTAAATGCACCTTGTTGCAAACCATGCTAGCGCTATCTTCGTTATTTTTCACTCGACAAACAGTTCGAAGTAACGATTACTCGCGAAGAATGATCGAAAGTACCGGGAAAACACATGAACTTCCGGTCGCGACGGTGACAGAGTTTAGAAGCGTGGCACACGCGGGCAGAGACGCACGTGGTTCTACCTACGAACACGGCGATTGGCGCAATCCGGCTTGCACGAGAGACGAGAGCGTACTGTGCTCTCCGTTCGTGAAGACGGTTAACATGCGACCCGCTAGCCTCCACCGCGGTAGCTCTCTCGTCTCCTCGACTTAGGACGAGCGAGGCTCTTTCGCTTTCTCGCTTACTTGAGGATACTTATATACGGCTCTCGCTTCCTCCAGCCTTTGGCTGGCCGTGTGCCTTGGCATTGCTCGCAATTGCTGCCCTACCGCCGGCTTTACTACTCCGCGCTACTACTTGATCTCGTACTAGCCCCGCAACTTTGCCTCCCGTGTTACTCGCGCGCGATGCCCGGCTGCGGGTCTACGTGCGTTTTGACCGAAAGCCTCGATAGAGCGGATCAAAAAAAAAATATCCAAATTTCTAAATATTTTTTCGACACGATACCTCAAAGATCATGATTCTTCTTCGACCCTGCAAATATGGAAGATTCCCGTGAAAAATCTGCAGCGATTCCCGTTTGGTCGATTTGTTCCAGCGTTCCAAAAATAGATAAAGATTGATGCGTCTGTCTTCGCGAAAGCGACGTCGAATGAAGTCTTCACGTTCGCTATCGCTCTGGAATCGCGACTTTCCTCGCGCGTCTTACACTCAATGTACTCACGTTAACGTATAAACTCGAGAAGAGACGAACGTACCGGGTTATAGTTAGCCTCGGGCATTGGAGAGAGGACAAGCGATATCTATCTCTCGAAACTGATTATTGACAGCAAGAAACTCATGAATGTCTTATGCGAGTGCTCGACTTGCCCCGGAGGACTCCTTGTGTTCGTGCAACTTTTTGCTCAAAGTTCGCCGGTGATGAGAGCCGCTAAAGTCCCGTGCGGTGGAGAGAGCAAATGTGCGGGAAGGCAAGGTTTGAGAGCGGACGGTGGGTACGCACATGATGCTAGAGGACGAAGAAGAACGACGAGATAAGAAGGAGAAAAAGAAGCTGAGGGAAAGGACACGGTAGGGAAAGGGAGACAGAGAGGGATCTAAGAGTCCAAGACTGAGAGCTATCCATGGTTGCCACGACGTCATTTGTAATGCCGGGCGGCCTAATGATGCGACTGGTCGTGACGGCATAAGAATGAGAGCTGCCAGCAGCCGAGAGGGTTGCGATCGCGAGGGGCAGAGGAGGAATAGCAAGCCTCGCGGAGCAAGATCCGGCCCGCTTCGCGTCGTGTCGCCTTGCGTCTTCGAGCGCGTGATCCAAACATGAGCCACGAGCGACGGGGATACGGAGCTCATTGTATCAGATGAACGCTCTTCCATAGCAAAAGTGAGAACTCACTGCCATTGCGATTTCACGACGGAACGAAAGATTCGAGCGTTTTCACGACTTGCGGAGGTATTGCAGGTGCTTTCTCGATTGGAAGTCATCCAAATTGAATGCTTTTGACAGGATGCAGTCGTACCGGCGTTTTCCTCATGCGGACGATAAACCGGGAGTGGTTCGGGTTTGAAAGACTCTTCTTGGAACTCTTGTGTCGGGTTATGATCGCTGTAGCGTGTGCTCGAGATAATTAAATCGGGACTGACTTTTCTTTACGAGACGGAATTCGTGAGTGGGGGGCCCGGAACGCGCTGTCGAGAAGACGAGATAACGGAACAAGAGGTTGGACACGGTCACGCGCCGTCCTCACACCTCTGGAAACTAATGAATACTGTACATAGTGGATAGACCGTTTTTTTTTCACTACAAAAAGATCAACTGGATTATCGGCGTCGGTTCCGGAGGTTACTGTTGTATATGTTCGGGAGAGAGAAAACATTCTGTACCAGAGAAGGTCCAAACGTTTCGCAGTATAAAGCCAGAAGAGCCAACACCGGAACTCGCGAAGATAACGGATCCACGTATCTGGCAGTAGAGTGAAGATAGGCGACGGAAAGTAGTAAAAGTCGAACGAGAACGACCGAAAATAGAAGCGCACAAAATCGTCAACGAGCAGAATGCGAAGCATCGCGATAGGACACGAGAAGGGAACGAGGGGGAGAATGTGTACCGTGAACGATTTCATCAGCCGTTCTCTCGTATCTGTCGCTCGATAGACGAATATGGCCGCTGGATCAGTAACAAGATAAGGATAAACCAGGATGAATATATTCTTCTTTATGTGTCCTACGTGCAACGTCTTTTTTTCTCGACAATGTAACGAAATGTCGTTGATACCTTCGATGCGCATTGATTCGTAGAAATTTACCCTAAAACTTAAATACTCCCGATGAAACACAAATCTGAAAAAAAAATATAGACGGTTCTGAGAAGATTAATAAGATTAACAGATGGTTTGTATTTTTGACACAAAAATTGATCCGGAAATTTTTCTGAACAGGTTAATTCGATAATTCTATTTTTTTATTTTTTTTTAATGAATTCGCGGATTACAGATACGAGTTCCGAGAACCATTGCGCAATAAATTAAAAAAGTTTCCGGGTACCCGCAAATATCAATCGAGGATTTTTTCGAAAATAAGAGTTTCGAAGATTAGGAAAAATTCATATGCATTTAAAAAACGTAAGGAACCGACTTCCGTTACGGGTTCATGATAAGAACATCGGAACGCAAAATTAGTTTCATTCCATCTATTTTCGCAAAGCCTTTTTTTCCGAAATTTCATCGACGTTGCCTAAATTTCAAGTTCCGACTGAACGGAAATAGGAGAAAATCATCATTCGCGTATAAAAGATTCCATCGACGAGATGCACGGTCGGCATTTTCTTCGTTTTCTCTCCGCATTCTACGCGAGCACGCTCGAAGTATTCTAAAGTTACGATCAGCGTCAACGGTTCGAGAGTCGACGATGGATCGCATGCAAATCTGGACCGTATCGCCTGGCGCGCTCGATGCATCTCTATCCTGTTCCACCTTCGCGCTCGTCCTCGTTTTATTCTTCGCGAAAACTTGACCGGCCAGATCGGCGGAAGTTTATCTCCAAAGCGCTCCACAGCGGCGTTGTGCGGAGTGCTAGACGCGAACGAATGCTGAAAACTGGAGAATAATGCGTGGACACTTTCCATCGCGCGTGCGATTTTTCCCAGGCTTCGAGGTATCCGACCGAGCTTTGCTCATCGGTCCGTCGTTCCCTTCGTCTCTTCGTTACAAACTTTACGTACCACATATTCTATGTTGCCGAGTTTGTATACATACAGTATAACACTCGCAGTGTATTATGCGGCAGAAAGTGCAGCGATGGTGCGACGACCTTGCGGAATGTGCGGAGCTCGAGCGAAACAGATAGGAAACGTTCAATGGGGGTGTGCGCGTTGCAGCTTGCGAACTTTCAGTCTCGATACGTTTTATACTTTACCATAAATATATATGTATATGTATATATATTCGTGTATATGCGAAGTTGGTATACCCACTCGTCTCGTGGGAACTCGGTAGACCACGCAACGGCGCCGCAACGAGATAATGCCCACATTTCCATAATTTCTCAAGCCATTATAACTACAATGTACCATAATACGTCTAATTTTATATACTCCCGGTGCGAATTCGATCGTGAAAGCGAGGCGCAATACAATGTAATGTAGTTGAACACCTGTCGATACACTGACCTGGTTATAGAATTGAGTCTGAGCTCTCGTTTCGCCTTGAATTCCGACGTATGGTATTTAAAAAAATAACGAGAAAGGCAATTGTAAGATTCCAAATGCGAACTCTCATCTAAATAGAGGGAGTAATTACTCGATGATTTCTACGTGCGCGTGTGGTTGTGGAAAATAATTAGACGAATTTAATTCGCAAGTCATTTCCTCATTCTGCTTTTAATGTTGGTTCCATCTTTTATGAGAAAGAAAGTTAATTAAACAATTTTGGCTAATTCATAATGAAAGCACAGGCGCACGGCCAGACATGTCTGTCCAACTTTTTCCGACGTTTTAGAATATTCTGACCACTGAAATATGGAAAAAAAATTCATGAAAACAAAGGCTTTTCTATGAGGAAGCAAGAAACGGAAGAACGGGCCAGTACCCGAGGAAGCGAGGGGAGAGAGAGAGCGTTCATCTCCCGCGCGTTTTCCAGCGATGCAGTCGTTAAATTTTATGCGGACCGGTGGGCCGTAAACGGTCTTGACTACATAAATACTGGCGCAACAATGCTACCGGGCGGCCGGCGTCGTGTTATCGGTCGGCAGAGAGAGTGCTGCCGGTTGCTCGACGCTGCTGTTGGCCTGTCGAGTAGAGGAGAGGCGCACCAAGAGTGCAAACCAAGAAGCCAGAGCAAGCATCTTTTCTTTCGCGGCCCTTTTTTTTCTTCCTTATTTCAACTCTCTTACTCTCGATGATTCCGCGTGCGGTACCTCACCGCGGTAACCGAATGAAAAAAAAAAGCAGAATAAAGGACGAAAAACAAAAAGCAGCTCGAACGAGTATATGTACTTCGTCGTTTGCTATACCAGCTGTACATTCGCGAGTTGAGTACCTACGTGCGTTGTACTCAAAGAAGCAGAAATACAGAGGACACACATTGATGTTTCTGTTCTCGTGCGAAACCCCCAAGCGTTACAGCATGATACTGTACGTATATATATATGTACAGCATAATTCATTATAAATGTCGAAACCGTTTTCTTTTTATCGCTTCAAGTTTTATTCTTAAAAAATTCCACTGTGAAAACTATATCGGCATTTTTTTTCGATATAATACTAATGATGATAGTATCTTTTGAATAGAAATTAGGTGCTGAATTGATTTTCATTCTAAAGATTCTTTAAAATAAAAGCTAATTCGTTTGTTGTGGATTTCAATTTTTTTTAAGTTATTGTTTTTATATTTAAAAAAGTGAAATCGTAGTGTTCATAAAAAAATGTTTTTTAGGTAAATTAAAGAAATGAAAATGTATAAATTTGATAGTTATTATGAATGATGCTGGGTATGTATGTATTCTCGAGCGGTCCGCAACTGCGCTGATGCAGTAGACTCGCGCGTCGTACATCGACCGCCTGCTTTTTTTCTCATTCTCAAACCTAACGTGGAATTATGCAATTACGAGGAAACACAAACCACTCGTGTGTAAGGGTCTGCCGTGCTACCGGTGGAATAGTTGGTATCTAAAAATGTGCTCCGCTCTCTAGTCCTTCCTTTATGGTTTTTGCGGCGAATGCAGTTCTTGCCACAATGTAGCGCGGCCACGTTCGCGCGGGTAAGATGCTAACGCCGCGACGAGCGAGTGTGCCTTGAGACACGTGTGAAAGTATTCAGGGCATATGCCTAATTATATCTGAGAAGGTGAGAGCTGTCGGAGAGAACTCGGTGAACCGAGCCGCGAGCAATCCGTGAAACGTTTTTTCTTGGCGCAGAAAAATGCGTTGCTTTGCACGGACGTGGTATTTGCGGGATGCAGCGAGTGTGCGTACGGTATTTACAGACCGGACGATGCGCAGAACACACAGGAGTTACACGAGGCGTAATCACGTGCAGGTAACGATGGCTCGTCGTACCCTTAACCCATCGCAACGTTATAGGATAATGCGTGCATAGTAACGCGTCAATATATTTGCCGAAAGCCGCGCGCTTACCCGCCTTTCACCAACTCGCGCACCTTTTAACCGGACAAAATATTGTATTTCCGATGCTTATTCCTTATCTCCTGATGCAGCGACACTGGGCCAGCATCGTTTGGCATAATCGATATTGAATTTTGAAAAAATGGAGAGTTGTAAGAACTAATTCTTAGTTGGGCGGACGGTATTCCGCGACGCAATAGAGTGTGCCAAGTAACTGTTTCCTTAAGTAATTCTCAAATCTTCCAACTCATGCTTTTTTAGTGCACTTACGTTTTATCGCTCTGATGTCGGCTTGTATTAATCATGTCGAAGGAACGCGTCTATGACGCTCGGAGTCTCAAAGGGCTCGAAATCTTGCAGCGTCATCTTCGGGTCCAAAGGTCGAACGTTTTCTAACGATTCATTGAACGCCTTCTTTCTAAACGCCTTGGATCCCTTTTTTGATACGTTTCAATCGGATCCAATTGGATTCAATCGATGATTCGATCGATCACACTCGACGTCTTCGTGTCTTCAGGCCTGATCGCCCGGAATTGTCCCTGGCCATAGAAAATTTCTGCTTGGGTTAGTCCAATCTTTATACGAAACATCCACATGCCGTTTGATATCATCCATTCTTCTCAGCGGACGCATGGCTGATTTGCTGAAAGTGTATCGGAGCATGTTAGGATAATTCGTACCAGCGATCGTAAGTTCTATTTGCATCGCGAATCAAAGAATCGATCATACCGCGACTGGTTACTCTGCAATGACAAACAACTGATCATCTCCGCATGAGAGCTGCCGTCGGGAGCAGCCGCAAGATTCTCGATCTGCGAGCATCTTAGCTCTCGGCTACTCGACCGAGATACATTAATGTATATCCATGCGCTCTTTGTGCTGAATGGAAAGTCCTCGCGATTCACGCACGAGTATATCCATTGATTTATTCGCTCCACATTTGCATCTCGAATCTCGTTGTTGTTCGATTGAATTTTGATCGATGCACTCGTCGACTCTGGATTCATAACTCGACGGTAGTAGCCAATAACGACTGTACAGAAATTATCTTAGTATCTCGCACGGTCGTCTCTCGCACGGCACTGAATATGCGATGTACGTATGCGATATCCTGCAGTTTTCTTCCCAGGAAGCCGACTCTCTGCGAGCACGAATCGATCGAAGCGCGAATCATCCCGTTGCGCCAGTGCCGCTGATCGAGAAGTATCAAGATCGCGAAGCGCGTTGCACGGCGAACCGCCACAAGAGACCGATATTGTAAAATAAAAAGAATCGAAGAAAACTGGTGTACGATCGTCTTCGATCGGGATCACGTACAATACGGAGTACCGAGAATTTTGCCCGGTACAAATAACTTCGAGTATTATAATAATGATATCCGCGAGAATCTCGGTGAAAAAGGAGTCGGATGACTGGGAGGAAAAGAAATGATCGATCATTGTCAATGGATAACAATAATTTGAATTAAAATCCTTAAACTCGTTCGGAAAAAAAAAATTCTTTGATATAAGAAAGGAAAAAAATGCATTATTTTTTTTCTCGTTTTTTGGCATGATGTCGAATAGTGGGAAGGATATTTTCTGTCTTCTTTCGTGCATAAACCTCGGCTCCTCGTCACATGGTGGACAAACCTCAACGATATACCACCCGTTCGCGGGAATTTATCCGCTTCTTATCGATTCAACAGCTGCCTGGCTAGCCGTGCGAACGAATCGTTGTGATGCGCGCATGCATGCATTCACCGACGGATGTCTCGCGCAAGAGAAGGAAGAAGAAGAGAAAGAGGAACAAGAAGCTCTCGCACGATTTGCAGCGATCTCCGACACTCGCTTTCGCGGCAGCCATCGGCAACACAAGTCGAGACAAAGATCCGAAAAACTTCTAAAGTGGTAAAATCATCGCGTTTGTTTCCCGAACTCTTCGAGAATTCCAGACGATCGAGCGATACGATAAACCGCTCGTTTTTGTTACCTCCAGGCTTACGCAGCTATTATATCTTTCTACCGATCCGATCGTTTTCGCGTTTCGATCTTTGACTTTCGTCGCCAAACTCGAGGCTTATTCATTTTCTTCCAATTTTGCGATTTGCACGAAGCCTCCTCAACTGTTCTGGAATGTAACAGGACAGTCATTCATTTCACAGGCGAATACTGTCGAGTGATGGATATTTATTGGCGCGACAGAAGTCTTCGCAGCTTTTGTGAAAATCCTTATTCATCCGACGAGACGGAGCGTTCGCGCGCTTTACGGTTGAATCGACTCCCTCAGATTGGATATTCCGGATTAGCCGGAACTTTGACGGTAACTTTGATGCTTTATCCGTTTTCCCGATCGATGAGAGAGAAGAGCATCGGCGGTGGTATATCTCGTCTGTAAAACTCGTTTCGCGAGCAAGAAAAATCTAATGGAGGATGAAAGGAGAGTGCACGCCGCCTTTGAGTGAGGCTCAAACCCTCGAGATATCATATCTCGATGCGTGATAGGCGAATGCCGACTGCCGGAAGAGCGGAATCTCGAGAATACGACAGGCCGGAGAATGCGAAGACAATTTTTTCTGGTTCTCTTTCTTTGTTTTATCAACAAAGCCGGCAAAAATGATTTCGCGTCTTGGTACGAAGTCGCGGTTAGAGCTGTGCGCACAGCGAGCGAAAAGGTGGTATAGATATGAGAAAAGGGATAGAGAAACAGGACGGTAAACCGGCCAGCAGATATAGGCACTTGCGTCTCCGTGAACTCGTTTTCGCGGGACCTCACTGACACCGGGGAACCCCGTTCGCGTCGTAAAGTTACCGGTGCACGCGCGCTCTTCGCTGCTCGCTCGTTGAGCCCCGCGAGTCAAGAGCCTTCTTCGAGTCTCGCTCACGCGGCGCGAGTACCGGAATGCGTTTATTAACGAACGAGTAAACGCTCGAAGAAAACACACAAGTGGCCACGGAGTAAGCCTCAACGGAGAGCGCGAAACGCCGCCGGTGGGAATCGAATAAAGTGAGGTCATTCGGTTTACCGTTCATCGACGGCTACCGCATTCAATAAAAATTCAAAGGATTAAATGTATTATGATGACGGGAGCCAAGCGGCGCTTCTGCTCGGCTAAATGATTCTTTAATGTGGCATCTTCGCCGAGATGGTAAAAATACATATATATTTTCAAGGTTGAATTAAACTCGAGCGACAAATTAGATTCGAAGATTAGACTCTGCTCGTTAGAAAAAACCTCTATTAATGAACGAAGAAGAGGTTTTCATACATTTTGATAGAAAGATCAAATTCAATTGCATTGAATTAATTTGAAAGGTATCCGGTCGTAACGCATTGTGATAAATGGGTCTCAGGTGCGAGATTAATTTCCCAAAGGCAACGGGAAACGAATTACAAACGAATTCTATACGGAGATGTCGGTCGTTCGCTACGATCGCAGTCTGCATGCAGTGTCCCACGACCGCCCGTAGTGATTGCCCTCCCAAGAGCCCCCGGTCGTCGTCGTCGCGAAGAAAGGTGAAGGAGATTACAACGCTGCGCCACCGCGGAGTAAAACGCTCATCGTCTTTGATAACCTCGCAAGGTATACGGGTGAATAATTGATAGCGGTACCCGGAAGCCTTCGGAGCCGAGATTATCCCTCTCGATATTCGAACGGTACATATTCACGTAGTGACCTTGGACCTCGTACACGGTACCACGGAGGCCACTAGTTGTAACATTGAGAGTGTGAAAGGAAGCGGCAACAGCAGAGGCACGAAGAGGAAGAAGACGGGAATGAAAAGGAAAGAATAAAAAATAAAAGAGTTACAGTTCATAAAAGAATGTCCGCCCAAATGCATTGGAACAGAAATTGACGAATTACGTCGGACTTCCAAGCAGTCAATCTTCGTTTACCCGACATGTTTCGTTGGTTTTTGACGCGGTTCAATTAATTTTTTCATTTTTTTTTTTTAATACATTTCGTCTTGGATACAATGCGCCGAAGTAGACGGCATGCCTGTACCTCTCGGTTCAATCGGTTGTAACTGACGCGAAGCTACCGACACTAACGGGGATATACGATGCCGTAATTTTCGAATGATCCCGAAGGTATGGGTTCGCAGCACCGAGAGCGGCTGAATGTATTCTGGTTATACCGACGTTGGAAGATCATCCCGCGTGCCCTCGACTCGGTACGATCGGTGCAGCGAAGCCTGTGTAACTCTCGTGAGGGCTCGTTCGCGCCGGAACGAAGAGCGACGATACAGCCGAAGAGGACGAGAGCGAAGGAGACGGAGAGGAAGTTGCTGGGGCGCATCATCGTCCCACTGACACGGGTATTCGCCCCGGAGGTTACAGAAGAACCAGGGATAAGGGAAGAGGTGAAGAGGAATGAGAGAAAAGTAAAGGAAGAACGAATAAGAGAGGCTCCAACGCTGGCCCACTCCGGTCTACTCCGGTGCGGGGGAAGAGAAGAGGATGGGAAACAATTCCTCATCCTTCGTCGACGTCCTGACCTGGGCCACGGTCAGGGATCATCGCCCCCGACGTCGATGTAACTTTGCTCTCCGTTTCTTCTGTTACTTCTGCTCGGCGTTTTATCTCGGCTTCTTGCGATGATTCTTCCGCTGGCTCATAGATACGGAAAGAAATACGCAACACACTCGACTATTCGCGTTCACCCGACGTTTCTCCGTCTCGCAGAGTGCGCATAGACCTGGAAGAATACTTTACGATTTCATTTTGTATCGCGTGTGGTTTCTCGCTGCGGTTTTCATACCGGACAGGTCATGCCACGGGGCAATATCCTTCGCTGGATGAATTGCAGAAAGATCCAGCGGTGAGGATAGCCGCATTTCCTCCGCGAGGAGATGAAATGGCTATCCAATGCTTGTTGTATAATATTAACTCCCCCACAGCTAGGAGTATCGCAATGTAAGATCTGCAAAGTCAAGATTTATAGAAGGAAAAAAAAAAGAACTACCTCCGTGAACTTTTCGCATTCGATTTAACCAGGTTTGGCTGACCGGAAATACGGTTACCTGAATAAAAGTGCATATTCAGGTTTATTCTGCGGATAAGTTAAAAGAATATGATATTCTCTAACTTCAATCCAAACTTCAAAAAGATATTGGCTCTCGAGCCATGATAAATTTTTTTTTGCATATCTCATACTATTCTCGACGGCGTAACCATTTTTTTGAATAATTATACTATTCATATATGGAATTCTTTTTTCGATTTTTTTAGATTTCCAATCATTCTGGTCCACTGAACTGTTTTCGCCCCTTCTATATTTTATAGCAACTGATTAATAGCACGTCTCTATGTATTTCAGTACAAAAATCCATCTGCTACAGAAACACATTCAAGTTTTTTTTTCTTTCTTGTTTGGAGAATATATCGGCGACAGGAGTCATGCGTCTCGGCCGTTGCGTTTTGTGTACGACGCACACCGCGTTCGTTATAAAAACCAAAGTAAACTTGTCTCACTGGCAATTTGTTACAGCAGCGGGGAATTTCGAGCAAGAAGTACTTATATTAATTGATTAACGAAGCTCGTTTTTATCAATGCGGTTGCTCCGTCTCGTTCTCTTATCCGCGTAACGAGTGGTGGGCTCTCGTTCGAAGAGGAGCCGAGTGGTTACGCTCGATGGTAGCACAGACGTTGGAGACGCGCGAGCCGAACGGCCGGCCGCGCAGCAGCAGTTCGTATAAGTAGTATCGGAAAGTAAGAAACAGACCTCTCTCGGTATAGCTCGGCGCACGGTTCGTGCTTGCCGTGGCGAGCCGTAAAGCAACACGCAGACATATCGTCATCTTTAATTACTGTATCGATCATCCCAACGAGTCGAGCTCGTGTTCGACTTCACTCTTTTCCCAACTATACACACTTGTATCTCGACTCTTTCGTTTGCACAGCGGGTGCATACCGAGCTGAGTTTTGTACTAAGCGCGTGCAAACTCCGCAACGTTCGAGTTACCCCGCTGTATGTACACCGATCAATTAGCGAGAAGGCGCCCGCATCCCCGCTGTTCACCGTATTCCGCGAAACCGCGTACTTGGCCGTATACGAAGGACGAGGGATAAACGGGGTGCGGAGAGGGGGCGAAAGAGAAGAACGATACGTACCTTTCGCTTGCGTACTTACATGCGCTGTACCTCGGAGCTACCGGATTCAGTGCTTGCCGGAGATATTTCTACCGATGCCGTGGAGTCGATTCGCGCGAACGAGAGGCACGGGAACGGAAGAGTCCCGAGACATAAGACGCCATCGACAGTAGCTTGTATCGCCGAAGCAACATCGGGACAAGCAGGATCCGGTGCTGCTCGTACATACGACGCATACGCTTTCCGTTATGGTAGAACGGAGGAAAAAATAAAATAAAAAATCTTGCTATAAGAATATAATCGATAAACTTGAATTCTCGCTCGAATTAACTCAACGGGGTTGAACGGTCAAACGGGAAGATTCGATGATACGCTTTGACGTCAACGATTAAACGGGTCTCGAGCTGTATAAGAGCGACGACGAGTCAGCGAGCACGGTCAATGAGCTCTCGAATTCTAACAGTTTTTTCGACTCTCGGCAATTATCCCAGTCTGAATGACCGTTTAACTATTTCGGGCCAGGTGAGTCATCCGCGTTGCGGCCAGTCGTAATTAGCATCCGATTGGAGAGATAAAATGGAATTCGCCACAACGGGATGTGTTTTGCGGTACGATTTACAACGCTTCTTAAACATCGCGGGCGGAAAGCTAGGAGTCAGAAAAAGAAAGGTATTACTCGGTGTTCAGAGCCTCTGTATTATTATAGTTGTTTTCGGCTACCGTTGAAACGATTATCATTCATTCCGGAGCGAATGCGTACAATTGTACGGCTAAGAGTCCGCTCTATGAACGTTTCTACGAATGATTCATATCGGCTATTAAATAATTGCGGCCCCAATCGACATTCAGCCATTAAAAAAAATGCACGCACACCTCGTCGTTACGGAAAAGAAGCCGGCTGGAATAACATACATTATTTCAGTTTAAGTAGTCATGCAGACGATAGAATAAGATTGTAGAGTAGAATAGTTTCCCAAAGGAGGCTTTGTTTTTATGAATCTTTTTTTTAAGTTCCCAGTTAATATTTTATGCGGTTCTTCAATTTTATTGAACTGCGTCATAACACGATAATTCTTGCAACTTTTGACATATCGGGCGAAAAACGCCTACACAAGTGGGCTATAACAATGTGCAAATCTGATTAATATAATTTGTTTGAGAGATCTAAAAAAAATAGTTTAAAAAATTAGCAATTCCTTCCATCGAACCAAAACCGAACCAAAATGCCAACAGCAGAAACATTTCTATGTATTATTTCGCACCGCATAGCAATTTAACGGTGCTTTGGTCTGAAGAACAAACAGGTCGCTGATAATCGCAAAAATAAGCATTTTTGTTGCACGCTTCCGGCGCATCTAATCGTCATGACGCGTAATAACATATTCCTCGAATGATCCGCAGAAATGGCGTATAAACGTACGCGCGTTGCATATCCGCGTTGCCACACACTGTACGAGTTCCGCGAGGGCCGGGAACGGATGTAGCATGTCTGTCTTTCGCGATCTTCGCGAGTTGTTCACGCCGCACATGCAAAAGTGTAGGCGCGTTACTCCGATGCAGCTGCAACGATTCCCCGGAAGCGAAAGAACTAATTTATATACATCAATGCGCGTTTCGCGTTTCTTTTTCTCAGTCGGCATGAACGCCCCGCCAGCGCGGTGAGTCGCGAGCGTTTTCCTCGCGGAGGAAGCGCAAGTATCTTGTCCAACGAAAGGCAAAGTGTTCGTATACTTGAATATACAGCTAACAGCTGGAAGTAGGCGTGGAAAGGCGCAATAAAGACTTTCGACTCGAAGCCGACCGTAGAAACTGATCGTTCAACCTTATTTCTTGCAACTCCTCGCAAAGCTTGCAAAAATAGATTAACGGAACCGAAGCAATAAGAGTCGGATGATCACTTGTATGCGAGAAAATTGGAAAATAAATCCGAGATTTCCAAGATTCAGTAGCAAATAAAAATGCACGTTTCCCCCGTGACTCAGATTGCTCTCGATACGCTGGCAAGGATTGATTATCTCTCATTGGCAATCGGATCGGCGTCGAAGATTATCGCGAATCGATACTAATGCCCCTCGTTTATAAGTCCTTGGCGCGCACGCTCCGCGGTTCGAGCAGCTCGGATCACATGGGATGCAAATGGGTATAACGCGAGAGAAGACTCCGCATATCCACAGGTGTATGTAAAGTGAATACTCCTTTGGCTTGTACGCAGGTAAAATCCGACTTAAGGTGCATTAAACAACGATCGCGAGTCTCGAGCTGGTCGGAGTTCCGTCTTTCGAGCGATTCGTACGACTCCGGAGTGCATACACCGCGCGCTCGATACCCAATGCCAATCGTATTAATTACCCAGTTTCGCTTCTTGCCGCCGGAACGAACGGCGACCCGGAGGCTGCACTCTTTTCGGCTGATCGTTCCGCTCGTTTAGCTCTCGCAAACACGCTACCGCGGTGAGGCTTGCGCCGTTTCTCTCGTATTCCGCGATATACCGGAGCGTGGAACTATTTTAATTGAAGGGTGCCGGTTATAGTATAAACGCACGCGCGAGCCGCGATTCGTATAACGCTGAGCAGCTTCTCTTCGACCTTGCGGCGGGGATAGATATTTTCCTCGAGGGTCCGATCTTTCTCCGCTTGTATTATTAAAAAACAAAAAAAATATTTTATCAGAAAAAATTAATTAGATCTGTTAAATTAGTAATAATAATAATAAATGTAATATATTAATCAATATTATTCTTAACAATTAATTTAATTTATAAAAAATTAGTATAACATAATTCTAATTTTTTTTTATTTTGCAACCTTGGCGGAGCTGTGTATCGACCGTGATAGTGTTGATTCACAACTCTAGACTCGCGATGCTTCAAAGCTCTTCGGTAATAGTCACGTATCGCGGGCGATGTTCGTGCTGGCACTGGTATTAAGACGCGATACGTTCGAAGCACGAGCACGCCTTCCCTGCCAGCGATCAAACTTGTCAACCTGATTGAGCTATTTTCAAGCTTAAGAAAATCTCAAGATTTTCTTACTTTATCTTTCATTTTGTTGTTGTTGAAACTCGTAAAAACTGTTGTCGCTGAATTATGTTTAGAACGTTGTTACAAATATGGAGTATGCAATTTGATTTTTCTATACATTAGACGACGCTAATGAGCTATTATATAGTATACGGGCTGTCCACTTAGCGAGAATTAAGTATCGAACGCATCGCCATTCCGAGACACGGAGGGAACTGTGATCCCGATAAACCCGCATAGCGAGCAGCAGACCATACGTACTTCGAGTCTCTTTGAATTGAAGTTAATTAAACTCTCGTGAGTATTGAATTTTTTTTCCGTCCCTTTTTTTCGCATTCAATCGCGACGGGTCTAAGGACTGCTTTCTTGTTGTTTTTGTTGGCTTGTTTTTATTCTTCGGATAGACAAAAACGTGTTTATATCTGCGTTTAAAACATGCATTTCAGTTTGGGCTCAATGTTATCTCTCCCTACCTCATTGCTCAATTAATTATGGCATAATAAGGAGTTGCAAGTTTCGCAGTCTTGATCTAGCGCGGTAAATCAGCGCATATACATTACGACGTTGTTGTATTATGAGCTCGTAAAAATACCGCAGTTTTACTTAATAAGCAACGAAGGGAGCGAATGAGAGAGATAATTCTGTTTACTTTAACGGGCGAACTCTTGAAGTAGCCGCACGTGAGTCGAAGGCGCGCCGGCGTGTATATTCAACGAAGATAAAACACGGTCTACGAGGATACACTTCTTGCCCTTCGGTGAGAAATTCATACGCCGGTTATTACATATGGATTTGTCGGAGATAATAATGCTTCGTATTATACAATGTCCGTTTAATTGCACAATTCTTTTTTCCATACTCATTCCCCGGCGATTTAATTTCAACGTCCAATTAAGAAATATCGTGGGACAGCTCGGAAAGTCGACCCAGCGGGTAAAGCAAAAGTTCGACCTGGTTATGCGTCGTTATCGCGACGTTACATTGCAACGATTACCTAAAGAAAAAAGAACGTAATTCGTTCGTTTTTACCCTAATATGATTTTTTTCGAAGGACGTCTTTTGGGCGATCCATTAACATCGAGTTAAAATTGATGCGTTTATCAGCCATAACTATCGACCGCACTTTCCGTGTAGTACTTTGCGACTCATTATATCCATCAATACCGAAAGAACCTCTAAACTCGATTCGTGTTCGGTATCTTTAATAAATACCCCAACCGCGCGCAATTTACTTTTTCTTTTAATATCATAATCGAACGAAAATTGATGGATGCAAAGTGCATAGACGCAGTGTCGGGCGCAATCACGACGTTATATTTCCACCGCGCTTACCTCCATGCTCACAGATCCCGTGTATCATGTTTTGAGATACGATCGGTCACCGGTCAGCCGAGACAGCCCGCCAGATTACACGCGCATTTTGCATATTATGTCAGCTTATGCAAAATACACTTGCCCGCTGGATGAATGCGCGCGAGGGATACCCCTCCTCGTGCCGCAGTATATGCTCTTGTCCGTTGGACGCGCGGCCTCAACTCGCAACAAGCAACAGGCATGCAACTTCGCGTTGCAACGACGAAGACCGTTCGTTACCTCACATTCTAATGGGGCAAGACCCCACGAGGAGCCAGCGAGGCTTTCTCACGACGAAGAAGTGCGCGCGCTAACTCTCGGATTATATCTATAGCGTGTCTACTTACATTCTACAGTGAAACGAGCGTACAAGTACGTAAAGAAGGTACGAGACCGCGTTTATTGGGGTAAAGCCAAGAGGAGAGTATACGAGAAGCTTCGACCATTACGCTCCTGGTACGCAATGAGGAAACGTATACGTAGCTCTCGAAAGACCATTATTAGCTCGTGATTTCAAAAAGAGGTTTCTTTTTGGGCTACCAGCATTTGGATTGCTAAATTACCAGTAATCAGAAGAAAAAAAAATCTGATCAGTTATTATAATTTGGTTTGACACTGTAGCCAAAAATGTATTATCTGCATCGCTGCCTCCGAGGGTTCTTCGATTCCCTTCAAAGCAACGAACGGTCGGTAACGGATCAAATTTTACGATTTTCTCGTTTTGTAGAGGAGGATTTTTTTGCAAGTGGTACCAAATGGGTAAACAACAGTCTCGTGTTTACGGATCAGATAAAACCGATACATTTTTTTCTCACACTTGGCTGCGCGCGTCTCTCCCGACGCGAACGCGTATCTATAAATCAATCGGACGCTTCATGGAATATTTTCTTTCTCCCCTCTTCGAGGTCGCTGCTAAGACGATTCGCTTCGCTACACAAGCAGGAATATATGTATTTTTGCAACGTTTCGAGTGTCCTTCTTCGGTAATCGCGCTTACCCGATCCTCGGGTAATATCCGTCGGGTTATACGGCGAGATGTGACAAAAAGTTGGCAAGTGCGAAAGGCGGAGACACGCAGGAATGTATCGGAACTTAATGAATTTAGTACTTGCCTGTGTCGCGAACGCCCGACGGTCTCTCGTCGGCGCCATTTGTAATACCCTCGAACGCCCCAAGTTCCAACAACGAGGATGGTCGATTCTCATTTCTCTTTAGTTGGCTTTAACCCTCGTCAAGATTTTTCTCTCTCCCCGTCTCATTCTTCCTCTCCCTCTCTCGTCCGACGCAATTCAACGAGTCAAGTCTTCGAGTCCGTATTGAAGAAACTCTCGGACTCTTCTCCGTCCTCGAAGTAGCTCGCGCGAGTCGAGAGACCGCGTTATTTTTAACGCCCAATGACAAATCCTCGCTGCGTGTACGTGATTCTAAAAGACCCCTATTTATACGAGATTAATGCCGTCCCTGTGCAGTATTCATTCGATCCTTGATTTCACGTTGGCAAATTGAAGTTCTTTGCCGCGCGCGAACGCGCGGTGATAAGTGAAACGCGCCTCTATTAACTCTGTTTGTGAACAATCACGATAAACATCTCAGGAAAGTATGTTGATTTTTCGTATTGTCGCGATTTAGTATGGGTACTTGTGCGACTATGACTTTGCTGCGCGTACGGCACAGTGGCTGCCGACATATTTCCTACGGCGGAGCATTCTCTCGTTATGTACCCTCGTCCGATGTGTTATTAGTTCGCCTAGGGTGCAACTTGACGATAAATGAGATGACAAACTCACTCCGAGGAAGCGAATCTTCGTAGCGCGCAGTTCTATGCACGTTCATTCGTCCTGGCAGATCCGCCAGTGGCGTTACTTCCATCTCTCTCGCTTAGTTTCTCTCTCCTGGAACGTAAACTCTCTCTGCTTCCCTTCGCGCTTGGACAGCATGCGAAGCTCCGAGAGAGCCCAAGCGCTCGTCATGACTACCTCCGGAACGCACGTTCTACAGCGTTCCATCACTTCCGCACGTGTCGTCCGGCAAACGACCAAGGTTTCTTTCCGTTTAGCTTTTATTCGCGCCTCTACTCTTCCCTCACCGAGCATTCCTCGCTTCGGTGTGGTCAGTTTCTTCCAGGGAAACCAACCAATCTAGAATTTCAAATCTTCAACGTGCAAGGATTAGGTAATCTTAATGTATCAGCAAATTCCGATAGAAGATTATTCCGTCGTCGATAAAGCATCGTCCAAATCAAAGTTTAATCAGAGTCAACTCGGCCTTGATTCCAGTCACAGTTTCGTTTTATCGCCCGTGAGTGACCACTTTAGCAGCGTGACTTTGTGGCTGTCATTCTTCGACATTGGTAGAAAATAGCTGCGTTCCGCCACGAGCTTGACGAACACATCTCTACCCTTTTACCGAGCAAGAGAACGCCGGCCATTCCTCCGGGAGTTGCGTAGCCTGTACTTGCGTCGCTCGCGCGAGACAAGCGGAGCCCACCTTGATGCACTGCACCTGCGACTATCGATGCGCTGTACTCCGCGGAGAGTAGACGAAGAAAAGAGTTTCTTTCTCAATGGAGATGGACTGACACCTCGACCGGCAAGAAATACTAAACTTTCCGCGTGTTCTACCAGTAGAACATATTCTCACGTGCATGCTTAATCGACTGGTAAGATCCCTCCAGATCGGCTCGGAATTTCTTCGGTAAAAAATGCTACGTTGTAGCAACCTCGGTTCGTGAAAATAAATCAACTCCTTTTTTCACGGTAGAGATCAATTGCATTACTCGCGTAGAAGCGCGGTTTTCTGGGCTTCGGTAGCCTCGCGCTGATCAGAATGTTTTGCAAACTCTGCGGTAGATGAGGCGGAAGTTTCGAGGAGGAAGAGAACAGAGAGAAGTAGAGCGAAAAAAGTGTTGTAACGGGCGCTACGGAATCTCGGATAGAAATAAGGAAGAAGCCGCACACTGCCGGCGCGAGATAGTCAAGCATCATTGGACGCCCGATGTAGATCGTCTCTCTAGTCGTGAATTCAGGTTGACTACCCAGAGTGATTGACCATTAACTTACTACCGAACGGGTTTCGCTGGCGGAAAATTGTGCGCGTATTTTGTGGCTCGAGTGTTCTGGATCGCGTAACGGGTAGTCGAAGAAACGTGATTTATAGGAAGGTGGATGTGAAAAAGGGTCAAGAGACTTAGTCTGCATTCAACGAAAGCGAATAGGAAATTACGTTTCCTAAATTAAATGGCCGTCATGAGGTCAACACGAGCATCCGGCTATGCAAAACTCCATGAGCGTGCTGTCCGACGATCCGTTGAACTTTGTTAATATATCTTTGAACGTGACAAGAAACGAGGAAGAGACGAAGGAAACCTTTCCGCGGAACGACGCCATTGCCAAGGTTATTTTGTACAGACTACGCAGAAGAGACTCCAGACTGCCTGGTGGTTTCGCTGCGTTGGTATACCTCTCTGCTGGACTAGCGGAGCGTGAAGTTCCACGATTCTCCGCCGCGTGACGACCAAGATGACAGGGATCATCCGGAGGCGACGAAAGAGAATTTAATGACGGGTTAGACGCTAAGCCTGTTGATGGAAACTGTCGACGAACCCGGAATTCCTGTTCCGCTATTCTTTTTTTATTGCGAGGGTCTTGAGTCAAGCTCAGGTTGATCAAGCTTTAGGTTGGACATTGTGCTTCGATACTTTCACATACGTCAAGCGACGCACCATTTTTCTAATAAAAGTAGTCTTCAACCTCGCGTGACAAATTGTGTCATTCGAAGACAAGGTGAAGTGCTGAATTATTTTATTGGCGAACTGGATCTCGGAAAGTTGCTCCAAACTATTGACTTGATCTAGCGAAATATCCAACAAACTACCGATTTGGGTGGCAATCTTTTTGTGCTTACCTCATTCCTGACGATAGTTAACTTTTTGTCGTCCCCGGATTTATGGTACCGACGAAGATGTCGAAAGTCAAACTTTATGACTTTGACGGGCTCTTGTCAAAGCGTCAGCGTCGTTGTCCGATCCTTTCTCTTACATTCTACGGTATCTCTTGTCTTCGACGTATCCAAGAACGGCTCACAATTCCGTGGCTCTCTACCATAACGAGAGAGCCTACAGATAAGCTGCGGCGAGGAGACGAAGAAGCTGGACCCGTTGTAGACGATGGCGTCGGGAACGACGTAAACTTTGCGGCTGATAGTTTCCCGCTCGTAAATCGAACGAAACCACTGCTCTCTATACTAGTTATATAGCATCTCGCTCGCCCGTGGATCTGTATACCTAGGCCTCTATATAGAAATAAGAAGCTCCCGCGCCCGCGCGCTCGCGGTGATTGCGGTTTAACGAGAGCGCGAATTTTACCTTCGCTGGCACGCGGATGCGTTCAGAAAATTTTCGTTGCCCTCTTTGTATCCTCGTCTCTCGGCGCTAGAGATATTTCTCAAGCTTTGCGAACTCGTGAGACCCACCGATGTAGCCATTAAAATGGTTTCTTTTTTTCTACGCTAGTTTAAAAAAAAAAGAGTAGCGTGAAGCATCTGCCGCTCGGTGGCAGAATGAAAAAATCCCGTTCGTCGGGACGATACGCCGGGCTCTCTCGTACCTTACTGCTTTATGCCTCGCATCCGCGAGGGATTACAGTAAGTGCACCGCTCCCCAGTGGACGTATACAGGTATGTCTCGATTATCGAGCAAGTGCGCATACTCAGCAGATCCGGCTCCCGGAGTTTCATCGACGAAAGTGTTTGGATTTTTTTTTCTTTCTTCATTGAGGATAGCACGCCGCACGGATAATCGGTACAGGTATTACACGTCGCCCTTAGTACACACGTACCACCACACTTTGCGGGTACATACAGTCGTTAATAATATGCGATGCGAGAACCTCGCGTGACCGGCGTACACACGGGGTAAACGCATACACGGTTCTCTCGCCCGCCCGAGCATTGCCGGCCACCTGCTTCAAGGATTTAGCCAAACGTTCGCTCATTAATCGAAAAAACTTGTTTATTTTCCGCGATTGTGGATATCAACTGTCTTACAATGACGCATTGCTGCACTCGGTCGATGGGTGGCAACATGACATTGTAACTTCCGGTTTTCGACAAGACTTGATGTTGTCTGTAACCAAACGATTACCGATTTGCTAAAGTTTGATCTGATGCCGCTACGTATAAGCTGTATGCTAATATGAAGGGGCTTCATCTAACTGCAGAGATTGAAAAATTCTATTTTTTCTATTATTTTAATGTTTTATTAACTCAAAATGTTTTCTGCTATTTTCAGATTGATACCTACAAAATGGACATACCATGCCGGTCATGAACTGCTGCAGAGGCCCCAATGTATGACACTGGAATTGGCGACTGAAGGTAAGGTTGAAAATTTGCACTTAAATCTAGCACAGCATAACGATACGAGGACAATGCAATTCCCGGGAATTATCAAAAATGTTAGAGATAATCGAGTCTGGCAAATTGGCGGCTATCGTCGGCCCGACAAATACATAGACAAGCGAGCCATCATCGGATTTTACGTATGTTCCTACGGATTCGAATTCGCTCCATGCGAAACCGCGAAGCATATCTCGACAGGTGCATCAAGAACACAACGAACGTATTTCCGATGAGAGGGACGTACCGCCGTTGAGCGAAACTCCGATAAACTGTAACGTGGAACGTGTATCAGAAACACGAACCGGGGGCGAGACTTGGAAGCATGCTCGTTCAGCCCAGCTGGAGATTCATTGTTGGGTTAGTCTACTCGGATCTCCGAGAGAGACGGAGGCATCCAATCTTTATCCGTAGCTCCCTAGATACACCTTCTCGCTGGTTACATATACCCAGAGCCTCTAACAGTACCGTAAGTAACGCGGGACTCGATCACGGCGATAAATTTAACTCTCCTCGGTGAAAGAGAGTGTGCACGGTTTGTAATGCAACAACAGCAGCAGCTCTAAGTAACGCGCATACCCAGCTATGACTATTATCAAGAAGATAGATACACCCGCCAAAGGTATTCAGACTTCAAGCAATTTACCAGCCTGATAGGCCGCCGTTTATCCGCAAAGGTTGGATAGGTGTACCGAAGCCTAACGTTGAATCTCCGTAGGATTAATTTATGGCAGCGACGTTCCAAATTCCTATTCTGGACGATTTTGTCGTAATTTCTGTGGACTTTTGTCCAATTTCAAGGTGATATTTTTCACATTACTGTGAGATTAACGATACGCAACAATCAACGTTTTATTGTATTGCAAGAGTTGCGCAATCGCAGACTCGGCACGCGAGAATTCCGGAGCGTTTATAGCATATGGCTGCAGCGCTCGAGAACAAAAAACAATACGAAGGTGGTCGGAGACGTGCCGTTTGCGCCGAGCGCTCTATAGAGAGATCTTTCGTCCGACTCTTGTGCGAGAACTCTCTTCTATCTGGTATCGTGTTCAAGAGGTTCGCACAGTTCCGTCTCTCGCACGCAGCACCGGTAGAAACGAACAGGCAAAGTAACGTTCAACGTACAGTACTATATCTACCGTACATAATACTATGAACGCATGCGTTCTGCCCGCGAGACATCCGCGTGCTCGTAAATTGTCGGTCTGCCGTAACCCCGTACTGTACAAGCAGCTTTTCCTCGATTCGAATAACGAGTGGGCGTCGAATGAAGATGTAATCAAGAAAAAGAATAGGGAAGGTTGCATTAGAATTAGAGAACCTTCAGCGTTGCAAAGCATTGAGGCGTGGGTTCATCACTAGGGCCGTTCGAACTTACGAGTTGGCCATTTCCGTAGGTCGGCGAAAGCACCAAATCGAAACTCGTTCCGAAACGAAGAGCCCAACGGGATCAACTTCGACATGGAATGTTTTTGTCATCAAAGTTCACTCGATCTTTCTTTGTTTCTTGACTCCCGGACGACAATTTACCCGCGTGTTTTTGTTCGTACATACAGCGAATACCTCATGCCAACGTTTTCCTGGCCTGGCGCAAGAAGACTGTTGCAGGCTTTAATGCATGTTAAATGCTGTACATACGCCCGCGAACGAAGGTACTAAAGGCAGCACATCGGAGAGGCAACAAAACCGCTAAATTATCGGCTTGTCCCGTTTTTCCCCGGTGGATAGAGAGTTCTCCCATCTTCACTCTCTGTGAACCTTAGGCAAAGACGATGGGGTTTAAGGGTGTAGCAACGTGGGTTTTCCAAAGGAGTCTGCAACCACAACATTCAACGGGCAGTGTTGCAGTTGCCGCGTAATTGTATAGAAGGTCTCCTTCGGCGCACCGAGCTGAAGATCCAGTGGCATCTTCTCGCTCGCTGTTTATTCTCTTCCCGGTGTAAGATACTCTCGTACTAACCATCCTCCGATACGGCGAAGCAGGCAGAAACAGCAGCGAAGACTTTTCAGACCTCTCGTACCTGGAATCCTTCGGTCTGCTTCTACTGCTACTTCTGCTTCCTCGTTGCTGACTGCACGGAGTCGAACGCGATGCACCGATAGACGAGTGACGATGAAATTGGAGGAAGGAGGAATGAGAGTGGCGTGAAACCTTTCAGCCTTTCGGGCGAATAACGGTTTCACGACAGTGTGAAAAAACTGTACACCTAACTCGGGAAATATTAGGAGATGCCTATCAAGGCGGACAGAAGGTAACTAGATATGGCAACTGTAATTGTCTGCGGTGAACGTGTCGAGAAATCAGATCGACATTGGATTTTTCTGTCCTCGAAGCTTGAAAAATAATCGGGTCCGTCGGTATTCACCAGTTTTATTACCTTGTTGCTGCAACACGCAGTATTGCCAGGTTCCATTTCAGGTTTCATAGATCAAAAAATAAACGTCCCGGTTGAAGTTGATCCGAAGACGGTATTTCGATAAACCCTTCGAAGACGTGTCGAGAAAAAAAATGTAAAATTATCCTCATTCAATGTACATCACGCGGCAGGGATTGGAGATCGCTGTTGCAATCAAAGCCGCGAGAACGCGTACGCGAGCCCACGTTTCTGCTATTTAGTCGGGGATCGTACGACGATTACGATAATTCGTCGTATGCCGTGGACCGCCGACCGTACGAAGTCTCCGAGCTCGCATACGGTTCATACTTCTTACCGACAGCAAAGGGGATATATCGCGAAGCTGCTGCTGGGACTCACTCGGATGATCCTCGCGTGAGTTCCATGCCGCGGGCTTCGCCTAGCATTTACAGTCATGCACGAAGACCCTCTATTTTGCCTGTTTCTCTCTTCCGGTATTCTCTCAGGCCTCATCGATTCACACGATCGTGCGACACGACTTTGAGAATTGGCCGGCGAAAGAGAGACGGAAGAGGAGGAATAAAGGGGTCTTGGAGCACACGTCGATACTTCCTTCTTCGTGCCGTTCGAATCATTCGCTATCATATTTCCTGGTATCTTGGGGAGCAGGACTGATGATGCTCTATCGTCGAAATATTGTAAGTTCAGCGTCTTCATAGGCCGTCGGTTTTGAGGTGGAAGTTTGAAGAGTCGTTCGACGTAAACGCTGATTTGACCTAATGCTAAATACAGTCATCATCCGATCGCTCATTTTATTCGTATCATTTCCCAGCGAAATGTCTTACGCTGTATTTACTTCCGCGTACGTTGAACTCCGTTATTAACAAGCTGGAAGATGTTACGCGTCGTTGGAGCATCGATGGTAGAACTGGGCAGGATGGTCACGCGATCAATCGGTAGGATAAAACCTCGAGGCCTCGGTCGAACGGATCGGTTAGTGTCATTTGCATCGGAGCTATGTCCACGGGACGAGAAACCTCGGGCATTTCAGTCACATCGATCGGAGAGGAAGTGATTAGAGCGCAGAATTCGTGAGATGCGTTGACTATGTACCCTAAGTATATGTCGTGTATCGAATGAACTGCATTACACAGATAGACCTGACGAAGCGGTGACTTGTCGGAAGACGTCAACCCCATGTCGGAATTCGCATTTAGCCTCAAGGGACCAATTAACACAATTCTACGGTACTATAGTTACTCCGCACGGACGCCGTGGGATGAGTTTACGATCTGCTCGAGAGTTCGTTTCCCCAGTCGGTCCTTCGCCGAGGCTCGAAGTCAAGTTGATCCTCGGAAGTCTCATTCACTCACAGAATCATGCCGGAAAATATATCTTCGCGTAATCAATACTGAATGTTAACTTTTCACTTACCCAGCACACGTCGATGATCTCTTCTAGCGAAGTGAGCCAAATACAGCTCCGTTTCTTTGCTCCGGGGGGAATGTTAATTGTTCACTTCCCTGTTTTCCCGAGAGACGCTTTTCTTTGTTTTTCCTGGACCAAGACGACAACGACCCTGAATCGTTCGTTGAAAGTTTCTTCGCTATCAAGGCGAACTGGCTATACAAATTGCGTATTGATTAGCATCTTAATACGTCTCGCGTCCCTGAGGTTTATAGCCATCCCTCTCGGGGCGCAGTAGAGTGGACAGCAAAACCACCAGGGGCACAATCCCAACCACCTCCGAGTATGAGTCTTTTCATCGCTGTTGATGTTTCTTTTTACTTTCTTTTTTTTTTTTCTTTTATTTCCTTTTTTACATCTCTACATCCAGGCTACCATACCCCGAGGCTCTTTATCTTAACACCGCGAGAATATCTCGTTCGTCCGGCAAATGGTCAACTCGCATGAAGATTGCGCGTTTCGAACGAGCTGTTTGCAGGGTCTCGCGACGTCGTAAAACTCGAGCCGCGATGTTTGCTTAGGTAAAGGGAAAAGCTGCACGGGACCGAGCGAATAGAAGGCGGAGCTTTTTAATGGCCGTTTGTTTCAGCACTCTCGGCATCATCGATCCTGGCGATATCGAACGTTATGAATCATTCAACGCGATGAATTATTGCGCAATCTAAGGCTCCAGTCGCGAGCGTCGATATATCAATATTGCTTCATTCCCCGCAGAATTCTGCAGTTCGAACATCTGAAGGATTTTTGCTCGATAGAGCTGATCTTTTTTTCTCGCCGGTAACTATATTTGAATAAAAGAATTGGTTATTGGGTGAGAAAAAAGAAATCGAACTTCATAGAAAAAAAACTTCAGTTCCAACCGGACCGAAAAAAAAATGTTTCTCGCAATTACCGGCTCCGCAACCCCCTTGTTCCGAGTTTATCGCATTAATTTCAATCCAGATTTCTCCTGTGTCTGCGAAAGCCCTCCTGGCAAAGCCGTGTCACGTCACGAGCGTCGCTGTGCCTGCGCCGCATGGCAAATAGTATATATTATATTACCGAGCATAACGTTCCGATATGACTATCTCCCAACGATGCCAGAACGAGATCCTCCCCAGCCGTTGAATTGATTTATCAACGGTTAAGCAGCATAAATTGCCGGTTGATTAATGCTCTTAGCCATGCTCTGACGATGCCGAGAATATTCAGGCACAAGACGAAAGTGAGAGAGCGAGTGAGAAAGGATAGTCAGAAGAAGAGAGAGACGGTGGGGGTAACTGGAGCGACGTGTATATGCATCGAAAGATAAAACTCGATCGCATCTCGCTCTGTTCCACTCGATGCAAACACGCGTAACCATAGTAAGGCCCCACTTAGCCCCTGCAACTTCCAGACGTTCGTAATTCTCTCGTTCCGCCGAGACCGAAGATCTTACCGATCGTTTATTTTTGATCGCGATACGAATCTCCGATCATGCTGCTGTGTTACATCTTACACACGGATATACACACATACGTAGTATTATATACCTATGAGAGTATTATACATAAGGTTGAATATACATGCACATACAGTAGGATGACTATACGAGACGTGAGCCCGGCGATTCTCATAATTGGCGACCGATTGGCTGCACTCTTGCGCGCGCTATTCCGTGCAACCGAGAAACGGCAAATATCGAGGCTAAGCTCCTCTTCTTCTCTCCTCGGGAATATCCGTTCTGGTAAAACTTGGATAAACGTTCAAACATAAATATCGACGATAATGAGACGAGTAATCATCGGCTGCCACGTACAAACTAACCAACTTCGAGTATAAAACTCATAAAACGATCAAACTCTTCTGTATCTACCCCGGATATTTCTTTCTTTTATTTTCATTTTTTATCGACCGTAATTCATACTTTATCATCGTAAGTTATTGAATTCATCGGCGCAATTTTTTTTCCACCTGCTCGCATCTATCTCGAATCTTCGACCTCTTTCTGTATTAAACGGGCTTTTTAATATAACTATTAGCTTTTTCCCCTCTTGGATATAATATACATCTCAATCGCGGTAAATAAGATTTCAATCGTCTAACACGCGGAACCATCAGTCTTGCCAAACGAAGAGACTGGGTTCTTCTTGCGTGCAGCATGCGCATTTACGATAAATATCCTAACAGTCATTAGTGTCATTACTCTTTGCAGTGCCAGGTCGTTAGTGGACCTTCTATATGATATACGATGATTCATAATAATTGTTAAATCTGTTTTTTTTTTTTATTGTGATACTCCCTTGTTTTTGAGAAATAGCATTTGACTATATGACCTGAAAAGCGAATTTTTTTAAAAATTAGTAATAATAACAATGGATATATATTTTTTCATATTGTAATAACTATCGTTGTTAGAAAAACAATCCAATCCCAGTTTTTACAATAAAATTTCGGTTTCGAAATGGAAATTGCAGAAAAAAAATACAGATTCGATATTTATTATGAATCACGCTGTATATATACTATACATAACTCGTACTCCATATATATTTTTGTTATCAACTTTGATTGGTATTAAATTTTCTTGAGTCGTCTATATTGAGATCTCTATAAAGATACATTTACCTCGACACGTATCGGCCGCTGCAAGTTGAAACTGTGACGATCGGGCAAGCTCTCGGGGATGCCCGCAACGGAGTTTTGCCTTTAATGGATTCGTCGATGCTCCTTGCCGTTGCTCCTTCTTGGCCTCGAAGGAAATCGCCAACTCTGGCCCCGTGCATGCAGTTTAATTTACGAGACACGCGGTAAACGCGCGTGTTGGGATATAATACATTATCGAAGGAAAGGGCCTTATGCGATAGATCGTGCAGAGAAGAGACAAAGATGCCCAGAAACATTTTTTTTTGCGGTTTTTTTTTCTTCTCCTCTCGTTCACCTTCCCCATACCTCCCCGTTCGACCCCCTCCCGATAGACGTCATAATTACGGACATAACGCGAGAATAGTAATTTGCCGCGGTAGCGTTCTCCGATCTCACCGTAAGGATGGTATGCCTCTACCCATGAAGGGGCATTACCTATGGCGAGGATCACGAATAATGAAGACCGTTAACCCTTTCATGCGGAGGCAGATCGTTAAGGCGACTTTATGCCCGAGCTCCGGAACGCCGGACGCGTTCTCATTTACGGGGGAGCATCGGGCGACTCGTCGCTATCGTACTACGATTATAAACTTTTGCCTCGTAACTGCGACAATTTAGCCGCCGACTATCCCGCGTGCTCTCGTTTTCAGTTTTTTCTTATTGCCATTTATTATTATAAAACGCGACAATAACAATCAGTGGGAGGGGAAGAGATTATTTTTTATTAAATTTTTTATTTTATTTGCCTATTTTCTTTGACCACGATCCTGGCTTTCCGTCTTATTGCGCGGATCTTTGGTTCGAGCGTGAAGTGAACCTAATCTGTCGGAGGCTCTTCGACTACCGGGACCGATCTAATTATCGTTTTGTGGGATAAGTCGAGCGCGAAGCGCGCAACAATAGAACCCACGTATCGGTGTATCTGCCATTATTGATTCCATCATAAATCATAACGATCGTATCGTAGAACAGAAAGATTTTACGATGATATATATCGTCCGTATATCGAAAAGTTTTTCGCTCATCGAGCCGAGAACACGAAAATTCGCAACTTTCGTCTTTCGCGAGAATTATTTTTACACGGACCTTGACGAAATTCGGTACATCTTCATATTATCTCCGACCCCGTAACGTATGGATAACATTGAAAATAAACGAAAGATCCGTCCGAGGAATGCGAGACGAGAGTGTATACAGAGGCGCAGCGCCCCGTATATAGGAGGCCGGCGTTATTGCCAGTCGAGTCGCGCGGTCGGCCGCGTTCAAAGGTGCCTCGTAATAATACTTTGACACGGTGTGTGCCGATTATGCGACGCGAAAGGGGAACGAACGACGCGCTCGTTGTAATACAGCTCGAGAAGAAAAAAAAACACACACACACACGCACGAACACAAATGAGACTGAAGAGAATGACGAAGATTATGAGAAGCTGACGGAGCGAGCGCAATAATGAAAGGGTTAAAAAAAAAGCAAAGAGTCCGAGACAATGGTGTGTCTAACACGGTATTGTCGGATCTCTCGAGATCCACGGTACTTCCAATGATTGCCGAGTGAAACGTGACTCGAACCAAAAGATCTTTGGTCACGCCAATTCTATTGATACGACAGCAACGATAAGAAATAATTGATTAATGATTCAATAACGCGAACGTACGGTTCGTCGTCTCAACATTTTATTGTGCCGACTTCTCAGTTTCAGAGTAGTATAACAAGATCAAGGATCTCTCAGTTCGATGCAAAGAGCTCAAGGGCATCGAGTTTAGTACGCGTAGAGTACCTGCGTGGTAACCAAACTTGGAAACGAGAAAGGGAAATACGGAAAGTTAGAGTGAGAGTGGTGAATCCCACTTCGGAACGTTGTAGCAGTTGCTAATGCGTTTCCGATGTACAACCTTCTTCTTAATCGACAGATTTACACCGTCTAGCCGGATTTCAGTTTCTTCGCTGCGGAACGATTCTCGCAGCGTTTCGAACGTCGAGAGTAAAGTCTGATATTTCGCCTACAGCGGGATATATTTATCATGCCTTTTCCATGGGATAAAGTAACTTCTATTAAATAGTATACTAAATAGAATATATAATAAATAGCATAGAATTAGGTACTAAAATCTATCGACCAACCTTCTACAAAAGCGTTCAATCGCGATGCAATTTACTTAATTAACCAGAAATCACAGTATTTCATTCCGTTCCAAAGAACAATCCACGGAACGAGAGCAAGTGGTCGGAACGTTCGGATGGTCTGTTGGAAGAATCCAGCGTAGAATCGTTCGAATGTTAAAAGGCTTGAAAGTGCACGAGTACAGAGAGTGACTCTGTACTTCCGGCTCGATTCTCTCCGGAGACTTCGTTACGAGAGCAACGACCACCTTGCGAGTACCTATCCGGGCTCGCCGCCGAGACTTCTCTGACTCGACTGTTACACGAAGAGACGAAGAGAGTAGCGGCATCACCGTTGGCTTCAGCTGCCTTATTCCCATTCGTTCTTCTGCTATACTAGGATATAGTCTCTTATCCCAAAGGGCTAACTGCCTCGACGTTGCGATCTCAGCAAACTTCGTGCCTCGATCATTTTGAATCCCTCTCATCGCCGTCTTTCTCCCTCGCTTTTATTCCTCCTACAACCGTCTTCTGTTCTCTCACGCCTGATATTTTCTCTCGTTCGTGGATCGAGTCTCGGCTCAGTCGCTCTATTGTTCCGCGAGCGAGAATTCCGCTGTAAGCTCTTTCGCTCGGCGGTGGCTCGCGGTGCACAACGAGATGGAATATAAGAAAATTCTATCACCGATAGCGTTATGCATTTGCACACGGCGGATAGCGGCCATACGGCACATTCTATCGCCGGAGAGCCCGAGTCTTATCTCCGGCCACGGAGGCATTATTTCCATAATTCTTTCTCCTTATAGACCCTTCCAACTATCCATGGTATTATATTATTTTTCGTTACTTTTGTATCTCGCGCACGAGAACGCGCGAGTGGAAACCGTGATAACGCTGAATATTAGCCACTACAGCAGTTCCGGCAGAGGTTACGCGAGCATTATAATACAATGTGCTATCCAAGCAACACGCCGCACATGCGATCCAATGCTGCGAGGCTTTGCTCAACGGATGCGGATATAATATTTCGTGCATCAAAACGTGCACACTGTGCACTAGTGCATATTGCATTTATGCAGATTGCGACAAACGTCGATTTGCATCGTCACTCGCGGATACTCGCAGTCGCGAAAGTAGAATGCAACGAGTAAAACACAAAACGACGATTCGCCCGTCGTGACGGGATATACGTCTGCGGGAATACGGCGAAAAATCGACAAAAATCTCGGCAGCCTCGAATGGTCTTGGACGCGTACGACAAAGTTATTCGCATATGAATCGCGATGTTTTTTCTTTCGGTTTTCGAAGAACAGCGAGCGACGCATAGAAATAGTCATCACAGAGTCGGAATACAAAGTGGATCTGAATAAATGATTAAAAATGTTTTGTAAACGGAACGATATTCGGGGAAAATATATTTTTAGACGGATAAATTAACGGACCCGAACTTTCGTTCTCGTCTGGCTTATTGCAATAATGGGATTAATAGAAGTCTCGCTCCGTTTATCTTACCGGATACACTGCAAAAAAAAACCGTGAAAAAATGTAGAGCCAGCAAAAACATTTTTTAAGGAACTCTCCGTCGAGATGTTACAGCGTCTGTTGGGACCCCGCGGGGCATGCTTCCATCCGAGAGAAGTGAAACAACTGTTTCTTTGAAAGCCCCGCGTACCTTACGCGGTATATAATACTACTTTCCCGGTCGATAGGCGCCTAATTGAGATTAATGTCTACGAATATCTCCGTCTCTATTTCGCGTATACACATATCCTTACCTCGAAACCTTCGAGTTTCCGCTTGAACGGAATAATTACGGAGATACGGATCGTTACACGGTCACGATGTTCCAACGTGAGCCAGAAGCAGGAGGAATGGCCAGACTCGCTGCAGGGACAGCGCGTTCTCGTTTAAAGCGATTGAGGGTAGACGAGTGTCGCGGCTGTACCTGTTCTAATAATACTTGATCTCGTAAAAAAAAAAAAAGTAGACAAAGTGAAAAGAACGAAACACAACGAGCCGCTCGGCTATGACGAAAAGTGGTGTCGAGGTATAATACCAAGTCGGCGATGTGATATAAATGAATTTCGTCGTGGAAACGTCGTTGACGCGAGGTACGATATCTCTGCCAATCTAGCTCATATCACCACCTCCGCGATTTAGCACGGTCCTTGCTTCGTCACCTCGAGGCTTAACACCGTCAAGGTAGAGATCCGCCGCGCGGCTCCTGGCGGTACTTTAATTAAGAGAGACGTGTCGTTCTAAGAAACTTAATCGTCGAGCTTGAGTAAATTAGCATTGGATTAGCATGAAATTAAGTCATGGGTGGAGCAACTGTCCTCTCCCGGCGCAGACGTTCTCGCCTCTGGTTTCGAACGCATGCACGGAAGGCAAATATATTCATATCTCTCCGTACAAAAAAGAAACAATCTTACATCGGAAGCTTCAAGTCCGTGCATCACGTACTTCGCTAATAATAACCCTTAATCATAATGTCTTATTAAAAATCATACAAATAGGACAGCAGAAAGCTGCGTTTTAATTCGAATTCATCGGTACACGAGAAAATTGATCCTCGTCCCGCTCTCCTCCATAGTATAAAGTCGTAATATCAGAATTTCCTACGTGCGAAACCTTTTTTCTTTTCCGATTAATAACACGATTCATCGCGACTTTCATTATCAAAAAATAAACATAATTTCGCTCGTCTAAAATCGATTATCGAGTAAGAGAGCGGCATAAGAGCTGATTTAATTATCGTTGTGCCGCGAGAGTATTTCTCATCGCGTGGCGTTACACTCGTCTCACGGTTTCGTTATCTTCCGTGCCTTAATCGAGGCCTCGTCCACGCATCTACGTGATCTCGGCTTTTGCACCTCTCGCGCCCCGAGCTCGTGGCAGTATTCCACCCGTAGGCGCCACTCCGTCAGGAACGCTGAGTCGATGCATCGCAGTGAGAAAGGCGGGCATGCGGGGTATCGAGTGACCGCCGCCAGGATGAGAACGCCGAGGCGAGATTCTCCACGACGCAGAGCTCTACTCTCTGTGATTTTCGCAAGAGTATGCGCCAGGATCGTGGCGCATGGAAGGGGGTGGGCAGAGGTGTACTTAATGACCGTGATTATCAATAATAACCGCGACTTATCATCCACTTTTTATGCGGCGATGACAAGGAGAATGCGCGCGAGCTTCGCACACCTCTAACGGGTTGCATAGAGTCGCCAATAGATTACGACGATTTATGCGCATCACCGAGACGAAAGAAAGAAGATAATACGAAAGTCAAGAAAAAATGTCGTATGAAAGATTGAAAAAAAAAGTTTGAAGAAAGTTTAACCTTGGTTAGTAACGTAATGGTAACAGCATCCAATTAGAACTCGATGAGGGCGAGCGTCTAAAGCCCTATCGATCGTTCCTTATATCGCGCCGATTCTTCGACCGATCTGTTCGCCTCAAGCTCACGTATGCACCAAGTGCAATAAGCGAACGATGATGCTCTTGCCGTGCTACCGGTAGATATCGGTGTAGACCACAGAGAAGGAGGGAGTCCATAAGCCGGAGTCTTGCATGCGGTATATATAACGCGCGCAAGCTCTGACGTACCAGACGCAAAAACTAGTTTATTAATATGGGTAGCACGCTCGGGCATAATCTGCGCTCGAGACTACGTTCCAGGCGATATCGTGCGTATCGGGGAGAATGCCCTTGTCTCTCGCTTCTCGGATTGGACTTCTATTTCAGACATCCGAAGATGCGCAATTTGGCGTATTACCCTACTCTTCTCAACGTCCATTTATGTTTACAACTATTGCGTTTTAGCACTAAACTGTTGACGGTCTAAGCTCTCTGAACATTCAATATTCGATACTAGAGGTTTTACCGCAGAAACGGATTAAATCTAATATGCGATTATAATATATAGTATTTTGAGGTAGTCTTTTTGTTATGACTAACGCCACCTAAGTTTAAGAGAGAAAACAGAGAGATGACAAACACTTCTCGATGGGATAAAAATCTGAAAAAATTCATACCCATTTATAACAAGTAACGAATGATTTTAATCCCCGAACAGAATTCGGTTGCTGGATAATTGCACGTCTTTTTATTTCAGTGATTTGTTAATAACATTTTGGAATTATTAATATGCAGAAATAACCTAGTCAGCAAAAGTTATCCGCGGAGTTTTCATAATTCTCTTTTATTCCTCTCTCGAAACGACTGGACTACCTTCAAAAACGGTTGACGATACCTTAATTGTAATGGTTGACTCTGATTTTACCATATATTTCTACGTGTTATGAACGTCGACGGCATTGCGGCACTCTAGTTTATACTGTGCGACGTCTAGAACGATGTTGCAAATTTGCCGTACTTGTGGACTCTACTTATGATTTCCCGGTTCCATCGCGTTCCAGCAACGACGCAAAATAACCGGTGTATATCGCTTTAATAGAGAGTTTAATCGTTCGTAGAAGTCCCGACGTCGGCACGATACGACACGATACATTCTGTAAGTCACCAGCATTGCAGCATCCAATGTAGACTAGCATATCTACACTCCGATGACTGTCATGTAACGCGTTTGGTGTATTACAGTAGTAAGTTCGTTACTATGTAGCGGATCTGTTATCGATTGAAACACGCGGTCATTCGTAGTCGAGGTTCCTTGGCGCTGTGCTAATCTCCGTTTTCTCTTCTGACACGGATTCTGTTAAATCGTACTACATCGTTAATAACGAGATCTCCTTTGAATACATTAAAAGCGTTCTGTGGTTATTAACAGGACGGGTTTCACCGTGTCGGCTACCGGTCGTCCGTGAACATCGAAGATTCGCGCCGATTATGGTTGTCGATTCGTTGTGTTTACCGCGTTATTAAAATTCTTATCGAATATCGCGGCGAAGAAGCGCGTCGAATGCTCTCCGCATTCAACTGTCGATATGCCGTTCGTCGAACATCGACTTAATCGTCTTCGGGAATACAGTTGAGAGATCGGCAATTCGCAGGGAACGGAGAATCGATCGCTGGTGACCGGTCGTAAAGTCCACGGAAGGGTAATTTCGAGGACGGAACGGAGATAGGAACAAGGGATGACGAGCGTGAAAGTTAGGAAGCTTTCCGGATACGACGCGGTCGACGTAAAGTGCAGAATCTTCCGAAATTCGTAGTTGACCAATCGAATGGCCGGCATCTCAAAATGCGTCCAAGTGAAATGGGGTTAAGGACCAGGAACGCGAGTATTCTACTGGGTTATATAGGGGTAGGATTATCCGGATAGCCGTATAGTACGAAGGAGGATACGAGCGCATCGTTCCACGGCGTATATTACATGTCGCGCGAGCTTGTGTGCGCATCTCAACGAAGAGCTTACGTACGTGGTGTGTATTTCTCGGGCTGACAACGTGTTGTAACTAGCTTTCGGTAGATTTGAACAATGAAATCCACGAGCCATGGGCGTGCGTATAACGTGCTTGGTGCGTTAAACCGTGAAACCCTCGGGCCTCGGGATTGTAGGTACGTTGCTGTGGTCGAACCACGGAAGGTACGGGAAGTGAAATCCACAGAACATGCGACGGGGATCTCATTCAAGTTGGCAACTTCAAACACGTAAAGCTACAATTGAAAGACTCGCTACAGCAATAAGAAAATTCGTAATAAATGCTTTGAACGTTTTTGGATTTGTCTCTTCCTTACTCTACTAGCGGGTCGTAGAGCTCGCGTTTTATTTATGGTAAATACAGTAAGCTCCCATTTAAGTCCCCGAAGTAACGCAGTGATTCCCTCGCCGACTTCTCCACCCTTGTGCAAATCCTCACAGAAGAGACATGGAATATGTCATCCATCAAAGCTGGCCAAGGGTCAGCCCGTATTGAGCGGAGGTCACAACACCCCTATGGTATATCTTACCATAATTGGGGCTATCCGAAAATTTCAAAGTATCAAAAATCAATAATCAATCTACAGTTCGCAACCCGAGAGTTAAAAAATCATCGAAACCGAAGGATGTGACGCATTCTCGAATCGGTGATTCCTTTTTCACCGAATCCGATCGTTGGAGAGAAAAAAAAAACCTCATCGCGACGATCTTCCGTCGTTTGCTCTTGGTATGTCGTTTTCGCGTCCACGCGAGCTCTTCTTCGTCGTTCGCTTATGCCATTCCGGATTAATCATATGTGCGTATGACTTGTTTCGTTGATGCGCCGGACATTCGTGTGGCATTCAGCTCTCTCTATTCGCCGCGGTGTGCGGTTTCGTCGTTGGAATTCTCGATGAAGGAACGAACAGAGGCGGTGCCCGAGAATCGTGCTCGCTCCCTCGCTCCAATTCCCTCGATCTCGAGCAAACGGAAACGGAGCATTCGCTCTACACGCCGGTCAAAGATGATTCGTCGGCAGCGAGAACGCATCGTCGAGAAAAGCCAATCGTTTACATTCTCTATACACACTCGCGGTAACTCGTCTTTTATTCTGAGCTATCGCATTCCGTGCGGAGCGTCCATCTCGCAAAGGACTGGCACGCGACTTGAAAAAAATAGTCCGTCTCCTTTGGCCGCTGGCGGCATAACTGAGATCGCGCAGCTCTCTTTCCGGTTCGACGTTGAATTAATTTTCACGAAGTTAATTTTAGCCAAGTGAAGTAAAGACTCGAAAATCTTACGGGAGATAAATTGCAAGAAATTTGAATCATGCTCGCGAACCGGAAATTCTGACGGAAATGGAACGGCTACGGAAAATCGTATATATACATCGGAAGATCCTGTGATGCATCAATACAGGTAGTGCGCTAGGGAAGCAAGGGAATCACTGCGGCATCCGGGAAACGGTGCTCGGGTCGGATCGCCGAGTTCGAGAACGATTAATCACCCGTTGGCCTCTCTCGACGTTATCCATTAAATCCCACCTGTCCCGAACAGCTTGTAACTGTATATAACACAATTCCAGATCGTATGTCAGACACGTTGGTGATAATTCTCATTTCGGTTTTTTTTCTCTTTCCTTTATTTGCTCGTTTTGTTCATTGTTATCCCACAATTCGAAAATTCGCGGCGGTAGGCCGCGGCCGATTTGTCGAGTAAAAAAAGAAGCGTGCCTCCTTAATTCCGAGAGGTCTCACCGGTACGATTATGCTCGCGAGATACGTATCGCGACGGAAGGACTCCCCACTGCGACATTCCCGCGTTTCTCGCGTACCAACGCTTGTTCCTTGCGCTTTATTGTGTTGCGTGTAAAACAGAAGAGAAACGATCTTGTGTACTCGGAAATTTCGATTTATGGTCTTTACTCCGAAACGCGAAAGAAGGATCGCACGAAGATGAAGAACGAATATCAATCGTTGCCGAAGCAATTGAGAATGATTGATGCATTATCGGTACGCAATGGCGATCGATAGCCGTTTGATACGTTCGACGAATAATAAACGAAAATTGGAGTCTCCAACCATCGATACCTTTGAGAGACCCAAAACGAAAGAGAAATTTGAGCGATGGAACTATTCGATGAAATTATGTGCGAAGCATGGTTTTGCTCCTTTTGTTGGCGCACATGGAGCTTTTAAGAATTTTTCCTAATCTGCCGGGAATTTCTCGACTGTAATGCGCAAAAAAGAAGGCAATTCATGACTCGAACTGCTGCTGGAATATCACAAAGAGCAAGAGTATCCCGTGCGGTGACTCGCGCGAACGCACGGAAAGCGACGGCACCTCGAGTTGTTGCAAGCGGAAGAGTCCGCAAAAGTCTGAATAAGTTAAAGAGGGAAAAGAGTATGCGAGAGTGTGCGCTGCCCCCCCGTTCAGAGGTTGAACGACGCGATTTACACCTTCCGCAGAGGGCGGAACGCGAAGAGGTCGAATAAATCACGAAGCCACATCGGGCACAGGCCGTGCTATACCGAGATATACATACACGTATGTATTCCATACATGTACACAGCGCGCACCGAGCATATGCATGTTGCGGTTCGCATCACGGTTAACTTGGATGTTACTTCGTCGTTTATCTTTTGCAGACTCGTTCGCCCGGCGGGCCCGGCTCTTCGTTTGGAGCCTCTGAGTTTGGCTTTATGACGATTCTTCTCCGCGAGACCAAACCAAAGAGATAAAGTGCCTATGCCCGGAGTTATGAAGAGTCAAAGGAGGAAAACGGCCCGCGAACGGTCGGGAATAGAGAAACTCGAACAAGTTTCGCAGGCAACGCGAGAAGATGCCATGAGCTCGAAGAGAACGTGCCAGGATAGATCCAAATAAAGATATGCACCATAAGTACAATATGGAATTCACAAAACGTTTGACATATTAAACAAATACACAAAGTCAATAAGGGGTTATATCTAATTTTTTGGGTCCAAAAACTAAATGTTGCTTAACAAAACCTTTTTGTTTTCTTTATTTCAGATGAGCCGCTCCAGAGATATGCTCAAGGCAAGTGAACTTCAAAAAACGGTGTTTTGGGACAACGGCAACAGATCCTCCAAAATTGAAATTTTGTTCATGAAAAAATTAATATAAGTACCTCAATATATGTTGTAATTGATACTGTATAGTTTATGCTAATAAAATTATGTTGACATGGTTTTAAAAAATCGTGAAAATTCCTTAATTTGCCTACAAACACCACGATATGACCCCTTGAAGACAAATGAAATTAGAATTCATGTACATTCCAATGAAAACGTAAACATTTTGGCTTCAATTCAATCCTTGTATATTGAAATCAATGCAAATGGCACTGAAAATTACTAGACCTGTTTTCTTTGCATTTATTCTTCGTACTGTCGTAGACAGCGTTTTCTGTAGACACTGTTCGGGACGGTAGACGATTCGATCATATATCCAGTGTTCCTATTTGATCGTCTCACGGTTCCCTCGTTCGCACAGAGTTATAAAAATCCAAAATAGCTCCGTCGATCGTTACGATAAAATTTCGCTATCGAGACTTCCGTTAGTCGTAAAAGCCTCGGAGACTGTGTAACGTTATCATGAAAATCCTGAAAGAATACCATCGATGGACGACTAACACGGCGTTGTTGTAATTGGAAGGATGAGAACTAGTCGCCGTTCCGATAGCTTTTCTTCTTTTGTCTTTTTACCAATCGGTAGTTGAGAAAGACTTTGTAAGAGGACAAAAATTCGAGCAATACGACTTCCGATGACAGTGAACGATCCAACACAGACGCGTTGTCCTCCGTGTGGCAGAAACTACGCGTGTGGCTCAGTTTGCCTCTTTCTACGGTGACGCGAACTAGCTTAACAGGAAACACGTCGTTAGCTCACGAGACATACAAGACTCACGCACCGTAAGTCGACGGGCGTAAAATTACTCGCCAGGACTCGGTTTCACTTTATTCTTAAGAATGTAATTTCCTACTTCCTCGTTTGCTTCCATAACCGTTATAATTCTTCGTGTACCGTAAACAAATTGTCAGAAGCCCGTATTTTTCGCTTACACCGCCAAGATCCGTTCGGATAAACGACATTTCCGAGTAACAATTTTTCGAAAAACGCACAAATACGCTCCGATAGCTTCTCGCGTGCGCGTTGTCGTGTGTGCGAGCGAAGATATGGGGTTGAGGAGGGCACTCTGTGCGCCGTACAGACGAAAACTTCGAGAGCGGCGAATAGAGAAGAGCAATTGCGTTTTATCACTCACCGCGCGGACGAGCCGTGGAAAATGGTCGTTACGTAGCTCTCCCGAAGTTTCCAAGTGTTCATCGCGCGATCCAGGCAAAAGACGAGATAGCCTCCGCCGGAGAGGACACTAGCAACAATGTCGTGAGACGCCCGGAATCCACGAATATTCACGAAAAACTTTGTCGCGGAAGTTGTTTCAACGGGTGACATCGGGACGGAAGATTCTCGGCTGGGGCCAACTTTTCTCGAGGATTCACAGCTCAATTGAAACTAATAGCAACATGAAAAAAATAATGGAGAATTATGTCATTGAGAGAATCGAGTTAATCAACGAATTTTCAAATTTTACATTCTTCTTTCCTTTTTTTTTATTCGTTGGACGGCCAAAAAACGTGTGTCCCTCACGAACAATTCCATTTCCGGGTATAATCCATGCGAGTGCAAAGTTTCGAGGAATTTTTTTTTCGCAAAACCACTTTTCGGAATTTAGAGCACGTGAAAAATAAAATTCCATGAATACGCGACGAAGTGTCTTAAGCTGTTGAAAATTCTATTACGCTTTTAATCATCTCATTCGCGCGCGGGCATTTTATTCTTGAATCTCATATAAGTTTGGTTGGACCATAACGCGTATAACGTTCGCGAATACGTTACGAGGCCGAATGGCCAATTATTCATTTCGTGGCAGTTGCATCAGTGGACCACTCACGGGTCCTTTGCAATATTTACCCTCCCGCTTGCATGCTCAAGGCCAGCGGTATTAGACGCCAGCGCATACGAGCCCATCAACTTTGCCACACCGAGACTCTCATGAATAATTGCGTTGCGTACACGCGGATTTTGACGACGCGGAAGTACACACATACACACGAACCTATACGCGCGGTATAACTTACGAGGCAATAAAATTAATCTCGTTCTGATTTAAGGTATTTCGCCAGTCGTTTAAGGACGGAAATAATTTATAGAAATGATATTGATATGAAAAGTATTAATAAACTGATTTTTTTTTTAGTGTAATTTAGCATTTGGCATCATAATAACAACTTCTATTTGATACCGATGATAATTATTGCTAATAATTAGAATAATTTGAGAGAATAATATCAATGTTAAAAAAAGATGGATAAAAAGAAATTATGATGATTGAAAAAAAATCCATAAAAAATGAGGCAGTCGAGATATGGCGAACGAAACAAGACTCAAAGAGATTCGGAGACGAAACTGCATGCGAAAAAAGCACACGGTGTTTATCCTACGGTGGTGGTTGGTGTTCTCAAGATTCGAGATGTATACACGTATATATTGTTTATGGCTTTTACTGGAGACAACCCGCTGTGCGCCACACCCTGCCGTTCCCTCGTTATCGGTGAAACGAGCATTGCCGCAGCCCCGCACCATCACTTATACATGCACAACCCTCCCAACATTCGCGAATGTGAGACTAGAGAACTTCAATTTCGCTTCATGTCCATGCGTCATTTGTGATGTTATTTAATCTCGTGGTTCACCCTCGGGAGGAGCGCGCGCGTGCAAATCGAATCTCGTTGCCTCTCCCGAAGGCCGTGCACTGTCTCGAGGATGAATCGCGTGTCTCATTACTCCGACTTTATTTTTTCAAAGGACTCCAAACAATTAACAGCTAGAGAATTTATGATAGGAGTGAGAAAAAAATCAGTTGAATCGATTGAAACGCCGCTTGCGGGTAGCGAAGAAATAATTGATCGGGAAACGAAACAATCGTCATAGTAAGAATAGAAATCTTACCATTGGTAGGATTAATTAGGTATTTCGGTTAATGAAATATTTGTTCCGCCCCCCCCAAGCGATTGATTTTTTCAATAAAATAACAAAAAAGAAATGGTTAAATAAATAAATTAAAGTTGTATAAATCGAATTCGAAACGCAACACTACGTGGATATTCGTGCTGTGAGAAACATTCTAAGGTGTATCGTGCGAATGTATGTTTGTCTACTAAACGTTACATTTTATCGTTTTATCACGTGCGGCCTATAACATCGTGATGAGATGCGAGAATAGTTCCTTAACCCAAGAGCGTATATACGCGAAAGTACCGCTTTCGCACAACCGCAGCAACGCGTAATTTCCTTCTGACTGTGGCTCCTCTTCTTCCTCGCGAATCACTTAAGCCCTCCACTCTCGAGTTTTCCTTCGGGCGTTTCACTGTGAGCATCGCCGGGGAATAATCTTCGTCGTCGGGGCTCTCGCGTACCCGGGCTCCTATCATCTTCCGGCGCTGGTGGCCGAGTTTCCGAAGAACGGGCTAGGGTTATGAAGAGTTTCAATAAAGTCTACCGTTGTTTCGTTCGCGCAAACGTGCTCGCTTTATATTCTCGATAAAAGTCAACGCGAAGAGACAAAAGTAGAATTACAAAAGAACGAACTATCGACTGCTTAAAATAATAATAATAATATGATGATTTGATCTCTTTTCGGCCGGGACTTTTTTTTTCAATTCCGTCCATTTTTTTACAGGCTTCAAATATGTATAAGTGGAAAAAAATAGTCACTTTTCTCCTACTTATTATAAGAAGCAAAATTCGAGCTTCGACTCTTTTTTCGAGGAGGCGGGTAAATGCCTCTTGAATCCTGTAAGAGGCCCTTCAATTCTGTACGATGTTGTGATGAACTTCAGTGATTGCATTGATTATTGATGATCGTCGTGACATGCATGTTACGTGACGCCGTGGGTGTTCGAGTACATCGATAACGCATCGGCGCATTTCGTATTCATAATCCGTTACAAAGTCAAGTCATGCGACGCGACTAAACGCAAGGCGGAGATGCATCCCACGGGATCGGTTGCATCTTCGGTTTTTAAGCGCATCATATAAGTTTCGATCTGTATCGCATTTTTGCAACGACCAACCCATATATCCAGTACCGTTATCGTGGTCTTTACGGACTGCCGACTGTAACGAGAAAACAAAAGCTCGAAGAATCAAATTAACGTCATTGAACTCTCAATGCCGATCAATTCTTGCACTTCTTCGCCTCGGTGAACGGATAATGCAAAAAGAAAATCGCATTAAAAAGATTAAAAATAAAAATGAAAAATTGTAGCGAACGATGAGAAAGTGCTTGGCCTACCGCAATCGGTTCTCTCCGCGAAGATACCGGTCTCTTTACCATACACGTTCGACACGGCGGCGTCGCCACGTAAATTTGCATGTTTCAACGATGGCCTGAAGGCAGTGAGCCGCACGGGGTTTAAATACCGCCTTTGTATCTTGCACATAATATAAACCGGCCAAGGACAAGCGCTGCGCCGATAGTTATAAATTATGAGAACGAAGAGAAGGCGCGGAACGAACGAATTACTCCCCCGCGCGTCTCGCGGATGCGTACAAATTGACAGAATGATGAAAGCCGTATCATTAATTACCGTATTAATTCGCATATGCGCAATGTAGCAAAGCGAATAAAACGAGAGACAATTGATTGAGATGAAGTACCGAACGAGGATTTATACTGAGAGAAGAGGTATTTTTTTTATCAGTCAAACGCGAGGCATTAATGAGTCTTCGAGCTCGAAGCTCCGCGGTTCAGACGCGAAGGCTCGAGCGAAGAAGTCGAAACATCTGGCGTGGATGCTGCGCGATTCGCATCGAAGAATGCATAATGATACATCCCGGGATGAAGACCCTTCCGGCGAAAGCGGGCTACCAATTGGTTTCACCGGACTTAGCCTCGCAGCCCGGCAATAGCTTGTAAATCCAACGTGCTTTACTATATTTAGCGTACGAGCCACTCGACTACCGGTGTACGCTCCCGTATCGGTGAACATTTGACGCACACAGGTGCGCGATCGCGCTTCGCATCAGTCGGACCGCGATATCGCGCCGGTATAATCCGCGGTGTGTAATGACGCGGCAGGAGGATAATGCCCCCGACGTCGTTGAGGAAATTAAATGCTCACGCCGATCATACTTTGGTATCGAATCGAATTGATGCTCTCGTCGTCTTTCACCCCGTTACCTCCGCGCGGCGTGCATTATGCATCGCATGCGCACCTGTAGCCTCTGACTCGGAGCCGGTGCAACCCGAGCTTCGTCCGACTGTCGAGAATCGCCGGTCGCTCGTAAGCCGATAGAATATCGCGATTCATGATAATGTTGCGCGTCATAAATATTTTTGCCTTCTCATACTCATCGGACGTAAACAGAGAGATATTATTTTACAAAATTGAAAGCGATATTCAATAAAATTAGATATTATATCGACAATGAAAAAAAAATAATGAAAACGAAAATAACGATAAATAAAGATAGTAAATATTTAATGAAAGATATCATTTTATTTATTTTTTAAAAAGAATTTTGCGTAAATAAAGTAACTGACACAATAAACAAAAAAAAATCATAAAAAAATGAAGTAAAATGTTTCAATCCGCTGCAGGATCATAAAATAATTCAGCGATAAAAAAGGTTACATTTTTTTTGTTTTTGGAGTCACCGATCGATCAGTATAACGACGATGTTGTCATTTTGTCCGATGCGAAATGGCGATAACGCGCGAATATAAAATGTTGAAACTCCGGCGCGGCACCGCACAAAGAGATATCCAATGAAACAGAGTGGTTTCTCGAGAGCATTTTTACTATAGTGTCGCGAGAACTATTTTGCATTTATAGTGCTTAGCCCCTATCGGCTGAGCGACGACACGAACCGCTTTTCTCTCTTTTTCCCATATCTTCGCTATCCCGCTCGCGCGCTCCTTCCTGACTGGAAGCTCGACGAGATGCTACCGTCGTATTTACCCGCGCCGATAATTACCGGAGATAACGTGATTACCTTGCGAGGATAGCGAGCCACACGGGGTGTGCTCGGTATACTATTCCTCGAGATTCGCATGGCAAGCTCGGCTTAGACTTCGGCTCGCCGAGAGACAGGATTTTTCTTCGCCATTCCAGAACTATATTGACTCCCCCAACGATATTAAACTTAAAATACATCCAAAGATTTCTTTTTCATCGACAGAGTCGCGACGTAGTTAGCCACGATAGCTTGGATATTGAGGCTCTTCGAAGCGCGTGTGGTTGCGTGCAGTCTCGAAAATCGCGCGTACGAACGTGGAACGCGTGCACGGAATGAGAATCATGGGGCATTGAATTTTTCCTATTTCCCCAACAACGATAAATTGCCAAGACTAAGGAGACGCTGTCTCGAACATCCAACGAGACTTTATATTCGCCTCGAACCTTGCCGGCGGACGAAATGATGGTTTTACTGCTTTTTTTTTTCGTTTCGTCTTTTTGTGACCTTTTTTTCCTGTTTTCACTTCCCTTTAAGCCCGCTTTACCTGGCATAGCGTACTCCTCTCGATGCTGAACACCGAAAGGCTCGAGGCTCCACCTATCCCGCATTCGTAACGAATAATAATAACAAGGTTGAATCTCTCGTGTCCGTTGACGCTAGTGGGATATCGTGCGAGTCTTTCTCTTTGTGCCGCGCAGGCAAACGATAGCATAATTCCGTAAATGGTACAAAGGGACGGCGAGAGGAGAAGACTCTCCGAGTCTCGATCCCTAATACCGCGGTTTGTTGTAGGTATATCCGTCGGGGCAGCGTCTACCAGGCTTTCCTGTTGCAACTATGGCCTCTATTCAATTTGTATGCCAACCGTGTTTCTTCCGACTCTTCTCTTCCCTCCTCTCATCGACCACTGCGAGCCGGCACACTCGCTTGGTCGCCCTCGCGGAGGGAGGGAAACCTCTGATTGTTGTTTCTAGACTCTCAACCAGGCACTCAACTACGAGCCTTCACTTTTATCCGGCTGTCTTCGATTCCATGCTGTACCGCACACGCAACGCGTATGAGACAGGCCAGTCATTATTTTACAGACATTCGTCTCGTTCTCTGTCGCTCGTTTATGAAATAAAAAGAACAATATATGTATAAACATACAATCAGCAATGGAAAACGAAGAACTTCTTGCCACCGAGTCGACGTCTCGAACTCCTGATCGCTATCGAACTAATTATTATTATTTTATTTTTTGTATTATTATTAATACATAAATAAGATAGTATAGTTATACTATTATATTATAATCATTATAATATTATTTAATCGGTCTAATTAGGCAATGGTATTTCGTGTTGTGAGGAAATACAAAAAATTGTCAATTTTCCATTATTATTTTTCTATTACTCTGAGATAAATTTAAATTTTGTCTCATATTTAGAGAACCAAAGAGAAAATTATACGATTGGTTTGTCTGCAAAGCTTGATGATTAGAAGAATGAATATCTGAATTTCTTTCTACTGTAGCTTCGAGTCAAAGTCGTAAATCCACGAGGTTTAATTCCAGTGACGCGAAACGTTTGGTTCTCATCATTTAATGAACGATACGAGCGGCACGAATACGCGCGTTCATGAGCTCGGTAATCGCGCGAACTCAGCGAGCGGGCGGAGCGCGCAGATTGACAGCGAGCACATTGGCACTGAGATAAAGAGATGCTGCGACGAGAGTTTGATAGAGACAGAGAAGTCGGACGGAGGAGATGCCGCAGGGCAAACCCGGCCGACAACTCGCCGCAAATGAAGATAGTAATCCTCGTCAAGTAAGTACCACGTTCCGTCGTCGTGCGCTTCGCCGCATGGAGTCCAATTCAATGCGCGGGGCCGGCCCCATCGAGGGAATCACGCCGTGCCTACTGCAATTTGTCTCTTCGTACACGTCAAAATTGTATACCCACTGCGTACCTAAGGTACTCCTAAGTAAGGTATAGGGCTCGAAGGATGGTATGTTTGAACGTTACGCCAGTACGTAACTCTCTCGTTTTTCTCACGACGTGAGACTCTCTCGTCGATTTATATGGAAGATCTCATCCGTGTACAGAACTCGGGAACTGATGCTCCATGACTCTCTCTCGAGAGATACACATCGATGTTTGTTACAACCCCCAAGATACTCGATGCTCCTCTCGTCTCCTCCCGATGTACACTCTCATATTTCTTTATTTGCCTTTTCAAATGTCGATCAGCGCGCCGATGTTTCATTATAATAAGGTTGTACGTCGGACATTAATGGCATTTTTCTATCCCCTTTAGACGGTTGAAAAAAAGAACACGAGTGTGAGAAAAATCTTGAAATATTCAGTGAAACACGACTAGCCTGTCGATGGCACAGAAAATAAACAATAGTAAAATTCATAGTCATTATAAGGGAATTAAACAACAGACAATGAGGTTTTTAATTGCAACTGGAATAAATTAACCGAATTTCGGATACTTTTTTTTATATACATTTTTCCACTATCATCAGCCGCCAAAGGCTTTATGGAATTTCAGACGAATTTATGGTGAGATTACGTTGGTTAACAAGTGGTCGACCACTATCGAGGACGAAGAGACAAAAGCTCGTAAAATATAGTCCTCGATAGCTTAAATCCTCGCGTCGACCTCCGCCCGCCTCGCCCACTCACGCTCGCGCCTTCTTCTCAATTAAGTGATTCTCCAATGACGTTTGACTTCCGCAAACAGCATCGCCGTAAATAGTACGATGCCCGATAAACCGGATTTAGTTGATTATTCAAATAATTTTTCGCTATGCGGGCGAGGAAGAAAAATAACGTGAAATCGCGATGCGATCCGAGAGCCCGAAGTAATGCCCTAGGATCATGGCTCGCTCGGGCGTTTTATATATACTATATAAACGCGAAGTGGATTTCCGTGTCCGCGTTCTGTGCCCTGTCGTCTTCATCAAGTCGTTAAATCCTTAACGGGCTCTAACGGCCCTTTTGCGCAATTTCTCAGTGGTTGGACGATTACGAAAAAAGAAAAAAAATGAAAAAACTTAAAAAAAAAGTCTTCATTGCGGAACAGACTAAAGTAGCGTGTATCTTTTCTGTCTCAAAATCAGGTTTTACCGCTGCTCGATTGCTGGTTTTCCACCTACAAAATAATCCAGCGAATCGCGAAGGAATCTAAAATTATTCTTAATATTTAGATTGCTTCCGATAAGAAACTGTCGATAGAGTCGACGCGTCGTGAACAACGAGAATTCTTCATTGTAATGACAAGTACAAAAGGATCGTCGACGCTTGCGAACCCTTCGCCGGAAGATAAAAGATGATTAAGCCCGCGATAAGAATCTCTATCGTCCATAACTGACACTTACCACTCGTTTATCCGCCACCATCTGATATTATGATTACTGGCATCATTCTCGCCCGGCACGAGACTATCAGCGCGTTGTCGCTGCAGTGGGCAGCGCGCGTTAGTGAACGTGCAACGCCGCAGTATCATAGATTGATCAAACTGAAAGAAAAAAATGAATCGTTCCGTGGGTTTGCACCTCGTTCTCGTAGGCAAAGATTGTTGTAGTATGGACGATAAACACCCCAGCTCGAAAGATCTGCACATTCTACACCCTGGAATGATTATGATCGTTGCTGTAAGTGAGGCGCATCCACGTGCGGGGGTCGCATTTTTATCAGACACGAAGCGCTATCATCTCTGGCACGGATATGGTCCATCTCAATCCCACGCCTTTTGATACGACGCGAGATTGAATCATCGAATTACCAACCGCCGAGTCCGACGACCCACACTCGGCTCTTTCCCGGTGGACGTACCACCAGAACGCAATATTAAACCGTGAAATCGTCTCGGACACGCTCGAAGCGAGGCCGCTTCTTCGAACGTTCTTACCTTCGCACGCCCACCAAACAACATCAGTTCTGTTTGCTACAACATTTCTTTAGCGCGCGGTACACTCTGCCGTGAGAATGTAATTAAAGGGGAAACGTTCCGGAAATTTGAGACCGGGCATTTATATGGATCAAGAATAACCTTCAATCGGTTCAGAGACTTGAAAAATCCATGAAATGACTGAATATGATTGAGTGCCGAATTTATAGAACCGAACTTGAAACCAAGTTAGAAAATTATTTCAAAATTGATGCGTATTTTTCTTTCCTCGCGTATACGGATTTCCGATGGTTTTTTGTCCGATCCAACGATTCTTTAGCCTGCGGAATAGTCGATATAAAAAAAACAATTGCTGCTATTAGAGTTAGTGCTATCGCCAATCCATTTGCTGCGCGCGGAACGATCGTCGACGCAGTCAAAGCAATAGTAATCTTTGCTTCACTTTCCGCGACATTCAGTTCCTCGTCAAATGTCCCTCGTCAAGATACTCTCTTAAATTCTACCTATCCGTGACTCCTACTTACACTCGGGCATTGCTCAGTGTTCTGATGGGTTGGGTCGTTAAACGTGTGCCGTCCTCGCGGATGAGCCCGGAGGACGTGAACGGCGAACCGAGACAGATCGACACGCATCGTGTCGCCCGAGCCGAGGAGTCCCGGAAGTAAACCGTAGTGTATTCTCGTTCTTTCTGAACTGCCTTCGCAGGACGAGAGTAATCTAGGTGGTAACCGGGAGTACCGAGTAGCTATTCAACAACCTGAGACAACCGAGTCCACAGATCACTGGACTCGGAGACCAGAAACGCAGACCTCGCTGTGTAGGTATATAATGGCCTCGTATATCTACTCCGCTGTACTTGTTTTCTCAACGACCGTAATGTAAGCCGAGACTCGCGATTACTTGGTCTATCGCGATTATATTTCGACAATTTATTATACTCACCTTTGGACGGACACCTTTATTTTTTATGACACCCATTTTTCTTAATCATTCCGATAAAATCTTCGCGATTTTTTCAATTTATTTTGTATTTTTGTCAATCATATATTTTTTTAAATATCATTTCATTCAAGGTCATCCGAGCGGTACAGTTCGAGAAATCGTGAGATTCAGAGAGAATGTCGAGCGATTTTCAATTTTTTTTCGGTCCTTTTGTCTTAATATCAGAGAATGAATTGTGCTACAGTCAGACGGTCTGCTACGATATCCCGATTCTCTTGTTCGTTCGAATGCTCGGTGCTGTTCCAGACGCGAACGGGCGCCATTCTTAATTAGTAACTGATCTAATTAAGCGTTTTGTTCTATTTTCGTTTTACAATTTCGATATCCACACGCTGCAACATCGTATACGTCGGGGATTGTATCGTTATCTTCTGTACGGTGCACACAGTATAGATCTTTTTTTTCGTATCTACGGTTGCACAGTCGTTCCCGTTGAGCTCATGCACAGCAAGTTTCAAACTAAGGTATACAGGTATATTGTGTATATGTGATCCGAGGACGATACCGAGAGCGAGAGCAGCCCCTTTCAACGAGTGTGTCTTCGCCATCGTATATGCCGAGGCAAGAAAGAATAAGAAGCCGAAAGGAGAATAGAGATAGACACGGCCAGGAGAGAAAACGTTACGGTATGGGTACGAATGTATACGAGCTGCCCGGGTACGGGATCAGATAACGTTAACAATTTAATAAGAGCAACGAGAGCCAATTCGCTTCAGTACGCGTTCGTCCTTACTTTCCTATGGGCGTCAAGGGGGCGTTCACGGTAAATTGTACAGGATGTCTCAAGCATTACTAGAACTCGAGTGCAACGAGTGCAATCGCGCTTGGTTGAGTCTTCCTATCTTTGTGGGGTACTTGCGAAGCGCCCCTTGACCATGAAAAAAAAAAAGAATGAAGCGCGAGGCAAATTTCTGTCTCGAAATATATATTATTTTTTTAACATGGCATTGACTGGATATGCTAGTTAATTTTTTGTTTTTGATTTCTCCGACTCATCAGCAATGGAAAATTGTACGTGAGATGAGTCCAGGACCAACGAGAATCCGAGCAGAACGTGCCGGAGAGTAAACGGCATAAATTATTCTCCCTCTTCAATACGCAGAATCGATTCTCCGTGCGATATATACGTTTTACGAGCTTATATATCCGTCCCCGGGTCGGTATGTGCTTTGCCTCGGATCGTTCGTTCAAAATACATTGTAGCATTGCAATTAAGCACTCGGGTCTAATTAATATTCTATCAATGGTATATTATCGATGTCATTAAAAGAATTGAAACGTTAATGGCGCCCGAGAAAGTCAATTAGAGGAACGGTGTTAATTATATTAATGGATAATGCATAGCGTCGATAGAGTCTCTTTGCGGTCGGATCGAACGGGATGACATTTTATGCTGTTCCTTCACGCGCTTTATTTTGATGGTAAAAAGTCGATAATTGCTTTCGGAGTGTAAGATGACCAAAAGATAAATTTTACAATTAAAGATTTAAGAAAATTTTCATTAATGAATGCATTATAAAAACGTTTATTTAGATTTTTTCTCATATTCAATTGTATTGAAAAAAATGTGACGAAAAATTATTTACAAAATTGATCAGACCTTAAATCGTTTCGATGGTAGAATAACAATATTTTTCTACTATCGGAGAAATCACTTTGCGATTTGACCAATTTTATTCGATAATTTCCTATTCAATTATCTAGTAGAATAAAATAATAAAGAAAAAAAGCACAACTTTCATTATTTTACGCATGTTCTATGTTTTCAATTCAAAGTCTGCATAAGATTGCTTGACCATATTATTATTTCGCATCCCTCGTGCGTCACGGGCAAAAACTCGTTTGCATACCGCCTGCCTTGGCTCATCCTTATCCAATCATTTGCATGCAGCACCTGTATCGAAGCCACATTAAGATAATGAGAATGAATAGAATAAACCGGAGCTGCGAACGTACGAAAAAAAGAAAAAAAAAACACTTGCGGCCTAGCATCAAGAATATACGCAAGTGTTGTATCTAATCTTGCAGCGATTCTTTCGAAAATTCTTTCTAATACTCTGACTGCATGTATCGAGAGTCACGTGCCACGCTATTTATAATTACTCGTTTCATTTTTTTCCTTTTTTTCAATTCTTCGCGTTGAGTCTAATTAGCGCCGTCTGTGCGAGAATCGAAAGTCGTTCCCGCCACGATGTGGCTCCCTGCTCGCTGCAGTTTCGTACACATCAAACACGCTGCCATATCCTATATCTGTCCGAGTGTAAGTTCTGTTTCTCGTGTCGCTACTAACGCGAGAACCAGTTTTCGTCATTACATCCACAACAGCGACATGTCTAGTGAAAAAATAAGGGGAACAAAAAGAAAGAGAAGCAAATCGAGCCTACAGAGTCACCGATGGAGCCGCCTCGATTCCGGTCCGTCGATGGACTGTAAATGGTCTATTTGCGAATCGATTTATTCATATAACAAATATCCTCGCTCGTACACGAGAAACCTCGTCTTCGCGAGAAACTCGTATGCTGCATCGATCCTCGATTCTCCGGGCTCCGAAGAACTATTCCATCGAAGGACTCGGTCGAAAGCCCGGCCGCGATTATCGTCAGTCTTCTTCGCTTCTGCGGTTGCCGATGAGATATCCTTGTCCTCACGACAAACCTATGCAGTCGAAGAAGCGACGTTTAATGACGCGTTCATAATTGCAACCGCGCGTTCCGCTGTCCGCAGCGGCGACGACAACGAGAACGACGACCATCTGGGCCCGGAAGTCGTTACGGTCATTCGTAGTAGTCTTCTTTGCAAGATTTTCTTTCGCGTCTACGCCGGCTAGATTGTTGTACGCCTTCAACATTGCCGGCAACGCGGTAGCCTCTCGTGGATATGATGCTCGACGGCCCGTCGACCGAGTCGCTGCGCGGCGCGTTGACAAATGAACAGTTAGAAGAGCCGAGACACACTCGGCGGAGATTGTGGATAAGAAAGGACTCGGAGAATACGGCGGAAAGAGAGGAGTCGCGCGACAAGATTCTGTACGGACTAAACCACGTGCCGACGTGCTGAACTCGCTTGGTCGAAACCCTTCCCCCCCTTCACTCGTGAGACTCTAATTAAACGAGCGAATAATTTTACTGCGGCTATGCGTGCTTTAATGCACAGCTGGACGGTCAAGAAATGCGAAGAACTGCAACCGCTAGCACTCATGACTAACGGCGTTTGGGAGGAATTCATTCCAACATTTCTCGTCCGTTATGATATACCAGGGTACGTGGAAAAAAGGGCATAATCGGACACACCCGCGGCGAGTATGGGACTTAAGAAATTCGAAAACTTCCAAAAATCTAAACCCTTCGTATTCAAGCACTCAAACGCATCGTTGTCATAGCCGGCCAATCGCATCACGAATGCAACGACAACAAATGGCCTTCGATAAAAACCTCGAATTTCGATAATTTCGAGACACACCAATCTTTTTGGTCACAGCATGCCAACAATCACCATCGAGTTCGGATAATTTTTGATTAAAGTAATTTTCTCGAAATAAAACAAAAAACAGAAAGAAATTATTTAAATATGCGACGACTTTCTTCTGCACCGGAGAAACGCTTAAAGGACACGCGCTCACGCGGTAGTCTCGCTGATTAAAAGGCAAACTTATCGTGACGCGCTACCTAATTCCGGTTAATTGTATGTGATTACCGCCCTCGGCGAAGAAGAGGAGCCGTGCTCGGGCGAAGGGAGGTCGGGAGGAAGCAGTAGAATCTTCTAGAGTGGCCCCTGCCCTCGCTCGCGCCCGTGACCGACACCGGCTCCAATACCGAGGAATAGAGCGAAAGACGCTCGGGTTTTCGCAGCCTCGAGAGCGAACAGTGTTGAGGTTCGCCTCTTTGTCGTGTTCTCACTCGCTCTTTCTGGGTCTGCTCATCTCGATCGCGAAGCCCGAAGGGGCGCGGACGAATCCTCCGGAGGATTACCGAGCGGCTAAACGGAAAGCGAGAACGAATCTACGGACTCCGAGGGGATTATCCGGTATTCTCTGCACGTTTTGCGACCAGCCGAGCCACCGGCAACGAAACAACAACAGCAACATCGTCCACGACCGTCGATCCTTCTCTTCTCGCGTCGCTGTTGCTGCAGTTGCTCGCCGTTGCCCGATGCCCGTTCAAGAGATCGTCCGTTCTCCACTGCTTTTTATATCCTCGATCGAGCATCCCCCTCCATGTACAGTCATATTACTACTATGCTACATTAGACCACATCCAAGAAGCAAGGATGAAACTCACTGTTCGGTCAAACTTATCTCGTACCGTTTCTAAAAGTTTTGCCTCGATCGAACTCGTCGGTAGATCCGCGCGAGCTGCGATCTTCGATTTCCCACTGCTTCGATCCACTTTTTATCCGAATGCCGATTATTGCGAACGATTTTTTTTCAACCACCGATCGTTGAAACTTTACCGTAGATGTTCTCAAGTTTGTGGTCTTCTTCTATCCGTATTTTCTTCGTTGGATGCTGAAGAGGAAAAACGGTTTCGAGGCAGAACATACTCGAAGCTCCATTGTTTCGTTGCAACCTTCATTTTTTAGGATCGCTATACGCCATTATTGAATAACTTTACGTACCGGACCTTTGACTCGGAACTCATTAGTCCTGCGCGAGGTCGACCTTTCGATGGAGACCAAGGGTTAGCCGTTCCGGTGTACATCGCACGCTGTCCGTGTACGTGTGCGTCTAAGTTGAATCCTTAAACCTCCACACTTTGCGATAATCTAAACGCGCGATACAAGATTAGGGCGTCCCGCAGCTACATGGTGGTCGACGCCGTTGATGCTGCGAAGGGAAAACGTTGGGATTCTTCGTTCCCACGAACCATCTCCAGACGTAGGAGAACTGCGGACCCCTCGGTATAATCTAGGTATACAGCGTCAGTTCTAAGCGCACTTCGGAGATATAACTGTACAAACTGTGCTCGGCTCTGTAGCCTCGCTCGCATCTCGCTGCAGCTGCTTCAATCTACTCCGAAGAAACTCGGACTTCTCAAACTTCTTGCAATCTTTTATGTGCACAATAAAAGTTCCGCCCCGGAAAGGCACCGAGAAGAATTTCACTTTTAGCCTCGAGGCAATTCTGAGCTTTTCAAGAAAATCACAAAATTACGTCCGTTTGATGAACAAATTTGTCAGTTTTTAGAACGAAAGATGTATGTATGGAACAAAAAAATTGTGCCAATTATTTTGGCATTATAAACATTCATTTTGCCATATCCAATTAGACGTTTATTAACTATAAATAAATCCTTTTCTCAGCGTACTGATAGCAGTTTGTTACAAATTTTTTTTTGAAACCAAAAATGGCGTGAAAATTGGGCGCCTGCGTATATTTTGCCGAAAATTAATATCAATCATTGATTTATAATACGTCGACTTTGTACAAAATTATTTAGCCCGATATCAAAAGACTTGACCGAAACAAATCTTTTTGAGCAAGCAAAAAATGCTATCTTAGAATAACAACTATTTGGTTGGCATAAACAAATATTTTGAACAAGCTTGGGTTTTATTTTCTCAAAATCATTGCTGCATTCTCTCATCTCTTAGGCTTTTTCTACATTATATTTTAGTGGTTTACAGAGTTTTTAAAATGTTTAAATATGTATCGTCAAAGCGCGAGGACACAGGCTTGGGTGAAACGTGTGTACTATACGTACGTTATACCCGGGAGTTGCAGAGAAAATCCGCTATGTAAATTCAGTTTCTGCGAGTTCTCGAGCCACGGCCGAGCACCGTCTCGTTCTTGCGTCTCTGTTCGGTCATGTGCTGTATCTACTGCTCTGACGCCTCGCAATTAGTGCGGAATGCACGGCCGGGCTCAGCTACGAGCCGCTTTAAACCTTTGTGAAAAAATATGTGTATATGTAATATATACGTGAATACATGGCCGAGATAAAGAAATAGATGCGCCGCAGACTATCCATTGCTGGCGAGGCAACCGTAAAATTGCGTACAAAGTACATTTTTTTTTTTTTTCTGCGCTCTCGACTTTCCCTATTTTTTCACGCTCGCGAGAGAAACAGTTGAATGAACACGTGTACTCGGTATTCAAATGTGGAATCGATTATTTTGCAAGTACCCCTTCGAACGAATCCGTGGACTATTTCGAGGTAAATTACTTCAACATCCGAGTGCGATGCAGAAATGAAATTCTTTTCGATTCTTATCACTCGGACAAAATCTATCCGGGAATTTCTAGCTTTTGATTTGTCTCCATTGGAGTTTAATGAACGAATCGAATCCCCATATCGGGGAGTGCACCATTGAATGTGCCGAACGATTCTGACTCCGCGCCATCGACGGCGTTGCAATTAAGCCCGAAGGCTCGTAAGTTCGAACTCACAGAGATGTATCATCGAGATAATGCAGTACGAGCGGTTTTACTCTTCATTCGCGCGTATTATTACCGAGTTGCGCTGGCGAAACGATGCGCACATTGTTGCTAAAGAGTGCAGAAGGATCGGCAGGGGAAAGATTTAATTATCAATTTATCGTTGTCGAGCGGATAACAAACTTGTGCAATTCTCTGGTTGCAGTTACGTTCCCAACGATGGATGAGAGCTCATTACGGGTAATTGGATAATTATATCGAGAGGACTTTGATTGAGGCGAGCATTGGAGTTACACAGGCGGATTCGCTGTGCGAAGATTAACTATTGCGACGTGCCGCTCCGCCTCGCACTTGCAACGTTTTTCGCGATGAAAAAAACGGATAGACGCAACGAGGTATGTTTTATCGGTTATTTTTTTTCCCCCACGGCGACAATAGATTTCGCATCCCGCGAGACATATTTTTTCGGTTAACTCCGTGGCGTTCGCGTAATTCCGGGAGAAAAAACAGAAGTACGAGACAAATTCATATATATCTTGCGCTATATCGTTGAACGGGTTGGGTATATGTGCTGCCGAGTCGAAAAGTTCGGCGAAATAAAGAACAAAAGGATATAAACGCACGGACAAACGAGCCCGATGGGAGACAAAGGCACAGTCCGCGTAACTACTGCAACCTTTGACGCGAGTCGAACTACACTCCGGGGCACCGTTTGCCGGCCACATGATATGTTTTTTTATTCTCAACTCCGAGGTTGACTATTGCGATACAGACGAAAAATTCTCTTTTCGGCATTAACCCTTTGAAGCACGACTACATTTTGTCCATCTCCTTTGAAATTGAAAACCGTAACAAACATTGAATTTTACAAGAATATTCTCAAAAGTTATGAGGCAAACAGAGATTTTGAAAAAATTGTCAATGTTCGATGAATTCTAAATTTCATAACGGATTAAATCTAGCAAGCAAATATTTTCGCGGAAACAAAGCTCCCTGTATGAGGAAGCAAAAGTAAATTAAATCTACGGTCAAGCGCCGAGATATAATGCACTCCACGGTGCATTGTCACGTACCGAGCAATTTACACGTAGCGGGCAAATAAATTGCAGCATTTGTTCAGTGTCGTGAGTAAGAGATTCACATCGGTTTGCGGTAAGCCGCAGATCCTGAACTCTCGGAGTAAGAACACAGAGAGAGAGAAACAGAGGGAATATTAGATAGAGTTCTACTCTGCTACGTGCATCTGGCGTGCATGTCGAAGCTGTGGATCTTTAGTTTCGACCCACGCTCGAAGGCGCGGGTACGATCGAGATTCTCACGAGATGCGGCGAAGGGCCAGTAAGTAGGACGAGGAGAAAGCGTAGTATGCTTCGGGGTTCTGCGTTGCCTCCGACAACCACGGACGTGAGTTATGCGTAGATACCGCGGAAAGAGTTGGGGTAAAGCTTTGAGGTTAACAGAGCGTGCATCGCGCGAGTTGATACCGAGAGTATCATTGACGAGAGTTCGAAAGGTTAACTCGGAAAACGGTTGCGTCGACTAAGTTAAGATCGTCCAACTCCCTCAATATCCATTCCCATCTCACTTACGTATCCAATCATCTCTTCGTCTCGTGGGAGATATCCATATCGGGTAAGCGTACAGGGTTACCATTCGCCGCTTCATTTACCTGAGTTATGATCAATTACGATCGTTGCCTAACCCGCCTACCGACTCCGAGCGCACAGCGTGTGTCCGCGACTACCGACTCGCTTCCACGTAATCACTAATCCTGTGTGGGAGCAGGAAATCGGTCATCGACTCGGCATAGTACTTATATTAGCGTAGAGACTCCGTGGCAGTCGCTACGAGCCTTCGAAGGGATTTTACTTCCGATTCTGGGCTTTGGAAGCCTCTCACGATTGAACCTCGCCAACCCTGACGCGGTTTTTTCGCACCCCTGGCTTAGCTCGGGCTCCGCGAATTCGTTGAAGTTCCCGAAGGGATCAAGAGAATGGTCGGTGCTGAAGTGTAAGACGGGTGACGTGTGGAATCAATGACCGGGAATCCAATCTTGGGCCTTACTTGGTCTAACAACGGCGCAACAAAATTTACAGACGTTCTATGGAAAACAATACTAGGTCGTCAATAATTCGCCCTGTTGGGTCTTGTATGTGGGTCAAATATGTGTCTCGAGTACATAGGAATTTTTTCGAATTTTTAACAGGATAATTTCACGACGAAATTTATTCGGTCAGAAGAAATTTCGAGAGAAAAATGTGGTGAATATTTCATTATCTCGTTCCGCGTTCGAGATCCATAGGCAAGTTCTTTTCACATTTTTTCTATTGTTATTGCAGAGCAGAAAATTGAGAATTGATGACTGAAATAACAGAACAACCTACAGGAATCCTTGACAGTACAATTTCACGATGAAATTTATCTTCTCACCATATACGCGTCGTAAAAATCTACGATATCGACGATACAAAAGCGTCCGGCTTGGATTTTCTTTTCCTTCTTTTCACTCGCAGTCAACTCATGCTACAGAGTGTTTTATGCGTATAGAATAATATAGTAGTACCATAATGAATGATATTGCGGTAAGAAAGAGGTAAAATTGCCAGAGGCGAAGTTGGGATACAAGCATGTAGAGTTTCCAGTGTTCCCGGTGTGTTACAAAGCGCATATATCATTTCTCTTTTCAGTTTACATTTATGCGCCGTGATTTATCGCGATAAGAAGTAGACATTTTTCGTTTTGTTTCGTTGTTTTCTCTCGCACTTCGGTGCCGCGAGCTAATGGGAATTTATTGATATCAGTGCGCCCAAGGTCGAAGTGCGCGAGAGTCCTTCGAGGCTGGGTTGAAATTGTGATAGTGCAATTTAGAACCAAGGACGCTCGTTGCCAGATCCTGTATCGTAGGGGTGGCGGGAAAGACGGAGGGTGGGAGTTGTAACGAATAATATAGCCACGGGCGCCGCCACCGCTGTGTGCATCACAGTGAGCATTCGTTTTATTTTTTGTGGCGCATCAAGCCCCCACAGCGGGTTCGCGCCGTAGAATTGCAAGTCATAAGATAAAGGAGTCAGTACTTGGGTACACATGTGGGACGTTGCGATCGGACCGGAGATAACGTAAGACCGATCGCCCGTAGCTTGAATTTATTACAAAGCTACCTATTCATATGGTATTTCGATCCCCAACGCCATATAGTCTTCGAGTCTTGTTTCTCTCGTTTTTCGTGGAGCTGCGTATAACGTCGCGTCGCGAACAACGCACCTTTTCCCGGTTGTGAAACACGCACAGTGGTTGGCTGCGTGAAGAACAAAAATTTCAGAAAAATATCATTGGTGAAATTACGATATTCAATGAAAAATATAAATTCACATTTTGACTTATTGGCGAGACTCATTGAAGTTAGGTTGCGATGATAATTTTGCAGAAGTTGATTATTCTATCGTAACGAATTGCGAATGTAAAACGGTTGCGTACTCGCTCGTTTCTCAAAGGGCCAACCACTGTATCTTTAAACCTTCAAAAGCTCGCACACACACATGCGCATGGAGATTACTCGTTCTTCTCGAACCACGGGAGTAATTAAATTTCACTTCACGCCGTGTATGTGCGCGCGCGCGATTGAGCTGAAAAACGAGCTCGTGAAATTGACCTTGGGGGTAAATAAATTGGTTTGCTGTGTGTGTGTGCGCGCGCGTCTCATACTCGTCGGGTGCATGTACCGTCGATAGTAGATGGTGAGGTAGAACTACAGACAAGAAAGGTGGAAAGATTGAAAAAAAAAATCAACTGTACTAAGAAAGAGGGAAAACGAATGAAGCGAGAAAAGAGACGATGGCGGGGAAAGGGAAGTGTACAGACGGGTAGCTAATAATCTTCGAGTTAAATATCATCGAAGATTTATCCTGACAAATCACTATCATTATTCAAGATGGTTGGCTGGGAAAGATACGACTTTTTTTCACCCGCATGAAACACAGAAACTGCTGAGCCTCTCGCGTCGGTTTCCGCTCTTGCGACTTTATAGAATGCGCTAAACTGGTATATTAGATTGCAACTGTGTGCGCCGTACAGTGATAATACACGCACCTGTATACTATTTTCGATCGAGGCTCGGCATTCGTATGAGCCAGTGTTTCAGAATCTTTGAAGGAAGTCTCAATTCCGACCTGCTTCAATCATCTCCGAACTAATAAGATCTCTTTGATTTAATGACGGGCAAAAAAAATTGGGCTTTTCGCAGCTTTTCGCTTTTGTACAAAAATAGTAACTTAAGCGAGATTCTACTGTACTGGAAAAGTACTGTACGGTCCAGTACGAAATTCCATGAGAACGATTGAACCGATAGACCGAGGTTATTATAAGGCAAATTTACGCATACGATCGAAGCCTATCGGCTATTCGGGCATCGGTATTTATCGAGACTTTTTACCATGGAAGACTGTCTTTGTACATGCGCAGTATCTATACACAAAGTCTACGAGCTTTTTTCCGCGATGCATTGCCTCGCGGGATCAGAATCTTACGAGGCATACTTATCTCCAATTACGCGTATTAATCGTACTCGAGGTGTACCGTTACCTTTCTAAAGACGCCTGCGGGCTCTAAGGGAATCGCGTAATTGTCCTATACTTCATCGCTCGTCCGACAAGGTTACGACGATCCTCATCGTATTTATCACTTCTGAAGAATAGATGCTTCGGCATTTCTCAAATCTTTTTTTTTCCAGCCTTCTTTTCACCATTGTTTTTGGCTTCCAATTGAAGGAAATGAAGATTTGGCTCGTTAGCTCGGTTAGTAGATCCGCAAGGTTCGAACCGGTTCGCTTCCGTCCGGTTCGGTTCAACTCGGTTTCAACCGAAGGTTTCTCTCCTTTCAGTTCATTCATAGATAATTTATATATTTTTATAATGTTTTCGATTCATCGTTTCTAAAGAGAAACGAAAAAGTTTCGTCGACTCTAAGAACATGCCCTTGAGGCAAAGCGATTTGCAAGAGGGATGCAAGATTCCCGTGTGTCGAGCTTTGGCCGCTCGGCGAGACTATACAAGCAGGAAAGACGTTCGTCAATCTGTTTCTCTGTAACTCGTAGGCATCTTGTCCCCCCTCGTCGTCGGTCTCGCGCGATCTCCGCCTCGCAGACGCGTATAAGGTCAGGTGACACAGTGAACGCACGTTTATACCGGCGCTGCGTCAAGACCCCCGCGTATACGTCGCATTGTCTCGTCAAGACTAACCGAGGGTACTCAATCTTCACGTCTTTCCTATTCTTCATCCTCTTCTTCTTCTATCGAAAAACCAACGAGAGAGGCAAAGACGAGTATCCTTCGTCAGCTTTTCCATTCTTAATCGCGTAAAAATGAATAAACCACCAGTTTTTCTGGGTTTTTGTAAAAATTTGATGAAAAAAATATAATCAACATTTTTTCTGACAACTCTTGACTCTAAAAGAAATGTAATGAATGTATTATCAGAAAATAGTGAAATAAAAACTAATTATTCCTTCATTATACTCGGGAGATTTCCACACTGAACGATCAATGAATCTGCCGACTGTGATGGGAGAATTTTTACCGTCTTTTTGCCCGGTCAGGCAGTCCGGAGTAAAACTAAAATGGTAACTTTACAAGAAACAGTACAATTATGAGGAGGAGAGACTGGATGAAAATTACTGTATAAAGCTGGAGAAATCCATCTCGTTGCATCGGCAAGCTCTTCGATTGCTCGACTCGCTGTACGCGTCCCACTAGTCGTTGTCGTCATTTCGCTTGCGTTCACTCGTTCGGCCTCTATCGAAAATTGAATCTAAATCCCTCGTCAGCATGTCCTCCTCACGTTTCCGCTGGCGTGAGTTCGAACCATTTCGACATCGCCCGCTTGCCACTCGCTCGATGCACATAACTGCATGCTGATGCATAATTTCGTTCGACAGACCTTCGAGCGCGTTTTCGAAATTCGTTTCTGATATTACATACCTGCCCGAAATCGCGTGATTTTTGCGATGGAAAATTTTCTTAACGCGCGTCAATAGATTCATGAGATTTTCCTTTTGAGCTTGGCGATAACGTCGGTTGTAATTTCTCAATCGTTAAACAGAGTGCTACGGGAGAGGATCGTCTGTCTGGCGATTGGACATGTTGTTGGCCATTAGTGGAATATTCATGAACCGGTAGCCAGGGAAACGCAAATGGGAGCTCCATCAAATGCTATCTCTTTGACGCCTATCTCTCTGACGCGGGATTCGAGCCAAGGGTGTGATAATTGTGACGTTTTACGTGCAAACACCCGACACTTGTTATAAGACTATTTTATTATAAAGATGCATCGACAAACTGACCGTCTCATATGTTTGTTAGTAGCCGTAAAAAAAAAAATTCCAGTATAGTGCATAAATTTACCATTTGCAAGTTCGAATTCGCTAATCTGAACGTTCTAAACTGAATTTTTTTATTCATTTGATTAATCAAAGGAAGGATTAAACCTTTTTGTTTTCGCATATCGTAACTACAGTGTATCGGGAAAGAAGCAGGAAGTTGCGGTATACCGTTGGTAACTTGGAATTTTCTGGGAATTTAATGTTGTAGTATTTTTCCTTCGTAGCAGCATCTATACGATTAATTCTATTGATTATTTGAACTTTCAGTGGATTGGCGCATAGTAAAATGTATCGAGTGAGGTAGGTCGATTCGGACTTTTGGGCCTTCCAGTTTCCAACACTCGGGTGTTTATGACTGCCCCAACTACTTTATCTTCTGTATTTTAACCCGTGAGATACAATAAGCAAGTCGATTTTTTGGATGTTCCATCGAAAAACCAACATATCGCTTTTTGAAGGTACCAAAAATTGTTACTTTTCGAAAAATACGTCGGGAAAAAACCAGGACTACTTTTTATAACAAATCTCTTATTTATTTTACGCTGATCTTGAAATGTGTCCGCGAGTTATTCCCGACAATCCGGCCAACAGAATCGAGTCATTACAGAGGGACGAATCTCTCTACCCTCTCATGGGTGCCTCGCAGAGCTCGTGTGGGTATACAGCGCGCCGGTGCCTTGTCACGTTGTGCTGGAATATCAACATAAATCTGATCCAGCGCTCACGGGCTCACGATGGCAGACTAATTTTCGTGCCAGACCAGTTACATGGTCGCCAAGGTCCAAGACGTCAATTATAATGATGATTAACGAAGGATTCTCTCCGTTCATTGCGGTAGCGGCTACTTCGCACCGCGGAATGCCCGTCGTATAATTAAGGCCTTATGTAGGCTTGAGAAAATTAGCTTCGAATATACGACCTGCACGGGTCATTCCATGCAATCTCGATGCTCTCGCGAGCTTCGATTTTATTTGTTTCCCTCACGACATTCTCATGTACTTAAATCATATCCTCGACGAACTCTATAGTCAATCATTTTTATCAAGAAAAGCTTCTAAATCGGTCGTAAATTCAGCAAAAAATCAGTATTTCCACACTGGAGCCGACCGCATTCAAGTTGATAGACACGATTTCACATGGAATCTCCCGTGCATCGAAGATGTACCGACTGGAATACTTCTCGGAACTCGGTTACAATATTTATTGACTAGAATTTTTGTTTTCATTTTTTTTTTTCGCCGAACCAACTATTCTTCGTCGTTATACCATTTATGAATCTTCGTTGATCCTGATGACGTAGCTGATCTTTATTCAGGTCCGCGATCGTGGTAGATGAGCGCTCGCGCTACGGTACATACGCGTGCTAGGGCCCTGTGCCGTGAAAGATTCATGACATCGTGCACGCATCAGAATTTGTAGATCGTATACGTTTATACACTCGATTTATCCGGTTGACGTCGAGCACCTATGAGCACGCGATCCTCAGGCTAGAGCGAGCGCGGGCACTTTGCAGTGTAATACTAATGCAGAACTCAAGCATCGTGCACAACCGCGGACACGAGCACGCATACGCACACGATATGAATATATTTTGCGCCACAGCGAGGCATGAAGTTCGCCTGCAATTTTGTAATTAATCGGCATTAAGAACTATGCGCTTGGAGGGAAAAACGATCCTTACCATGCGGATAAATCGGCTATAGTGCTACGTGCGAGGCTCTCGTCGTAAAATTAATATCGGAAAAATTATGGTCCAGTTACGATATGGCAACGATTATCACGCGTCAAAGATTATCCGAGGAAACATTGCGCTTTGTAGGCTTTATGATGAATAATTAAAGGACGGCTTTAACTGGTCGAATATAAAATTTGAAATAAATATGAATTATAAATTCAGTGTTCAGTTGAAATTTAACATAAAGTTCGTCATTAAATGATAACTGATCGTTCATCATACTCATTAATCCATATAGATAAAGTATACACCTGAATGTGAACAATTTTCATATCGAATAAAATAAGCTATGTGCATAAAAATTGCAATAAAAATCATTTAAAAAAATGATTCGCAGAATTATATATCTTACAGCGAAATACATAAAATACAGTAACGTGATAGGATTGTAAAGGGTTTAAAAACGCGAAGATTGAAACGATAAGTGAGAAGGATTTGTTGAATTCGTTCGAGGATTAGGCCGGAGATCGGATAGTAGAACAATGTCGTAGGGCGATCGTGAACAAATTATTTATCTCGTCTGGATCTTTCGTGTTTGGCGACCACTGTATATGTTACCTGGAGCTTACCGTACGACTGTCTTTCAGCCGTTCGCAGTACGTTTGCCCGTGTACCGAGAAATGTTATATTCAGAAACACAGCTCGGCGCCGAAGCCGAAGCTTCGATGTTCGAGGTTATTCTTGCCGGTACTGCTACGGTTTCTGTACTGGCAAACGATAAATATATTCGACACGGTGACCGCGATTCCTTTTTTGCTCCTCTTCGACGATTTCGCTGTAGCGAACCTGATCCTCATCGTTTACTCTTTGGTCTACACAGAAAAAAGAAGGTAACTCTGCGCGCAAGTGCAGGACTGTGGGCGAGTTGTGTACTTCGATATATTGCGTTAAGATTTCGATAATTAATATCTCGCTACCGCCTTTTGGAGAGGAGGATTAAAATCGTCTTTTGTAAATGGTCCGTGTATAATCGCTTTGTCACAGTGCCGTTTATGCACCCGATCTTGCAATTATTTTTCAACATTTACTTACCGTTAAAGTTCGCTTTGCTTGCTTGCCGCGTAAGAATTCTCGATCGCGATCGGAACGAATCCCTTTTGCGAGAGCGTACACGGTTAAAGCCACGTCGCCGTCGTCGTCTCGTTCCCTCGTCGCCTCGATTGAGTCGTGACTTCTTTCGCGTGGCGTCGTCGCTTCGTTTCTCTCCTTTCTTTCTTTTCACGATACGATCGAGATGTATATACGCGAAGCGGAGTGAGCGAGGGGAGCACGAGCGAGAGAGCACCACCGAGATAAATCTTTCCTGGTCTCGCTGTCACGATTCAGTAAGTTCATTCTTTGCTACCCCTTCTCGTCCGCGTCCTTCCTCGCCTCCTTGCCCACTTCGAGCGTTGTTTGTACGTCGAGCGTGTACGTCGTACGAGACTAATCGCGATTTTACACTACAATGATAGCCTCGAACTACGGACGTGACCTCTGTTAATTTTTTCATTTTTTTTCAAAACCTCTACGATCATTCCAAAAACTACGGAGACTCGGCATTCGATTCGTTTCCCGAGCAATAAAATTTTATAAATTTTTCCCCGGGCAATAGGCACAGATTCTGAATTCTTCTAATAGAATATTGACTTCGATTTCAGACTTTCTCGATGACGGAATGTCGTATGGAATAAATCAAATATTTCACAACACGGTTGGCATCTCAGTCTATTCTGTTGCCTGATAAATTTTCTTCTTCGTTTTTCGCCACGTATCACTGTCCACCTGCGCGATCTTTGCATACGTACGACGCTCGGGCATCGCCCAAGGTTCCCCGGATGAAAAATACCTGCCGTCGCATGTCGGTGGGATAAAATTGTTCGGATGTATGTACATCTTTACAAAGAGGTTGAAGCGCATAGAGGAGATCCATCTCGAACAGGATCTTCGTCGCCCGAGCGAGGGAGAAGCCCTTCTGGCTTGAGATTCCAAGCATAGCGGGGCTATTATACTCTAGTGAAATAGCGATTACCATACCAACGTGCCCCCCGCCCCCTTCTCTCCCGCTGTTCGAAGAGAAATACTTCAAGGCGATTTCGTTTGTTCAGCGTGCATGGAAAATTGTTCATAGCGCTCTCTTGTGTCCGGGGTGCTTCGTTTCCACGACAGGTTACCCACGAACAGAAGGTGGCTTCTACTACGTGTCGCGACTTTGGCGGCGGATGCAAAGTCGCAAATACATCCGCCGTGGTCTCCGACGAACGCGAACAGGATGAATGCGACGGAATCGCCGGAGCGTTTCTGCTAAACGAGCCGCGTTTCGTGTGAGTAGAATGAGGCTGTGCTGCGTCAGGCAAGTGAGAGTCGCAGAGCTTCTCGCACGTCGACAGTTTTAACGTGACTCATTGTCGTAGCTCTCATTTCTCTGAACTTGTAAGTTTACCTGCATTTCTCATCGATAAAAGTAAAAGTAATTATATACACAAGAAAAAGCGTAAAAAAGGGAGAAATTCTCAAGGTAATGGCTAAGCCGAGGGAAAGAAATACTGAAAAAAATTACTTTAAAAAAATTGTTTTTACTCGCAATTGCTGACATTAAGAAAGTCATGTCTTCGGCGCAGAATACGAAAGGGTTTGAAGGTTTAAAAAAACGTTAATGGTGTTCAGGTATCGTTATGACCGTCGGAACGAAATGGTAAGGCGGTGTGTCGCGCCCTGTGCTCGGCTCCGTAATCTGCGATGAGGCTTTTCGTTTTCTTGCCGGTTTTACGCTGCCTTGCCACTTCATTATGAATCTTATTTCTTTCATGAGTTCTTCTCTGAAGGATAACTGAAAAATTAGATACGTTACTTGATACGTACTGATGAATGTTGAAACTCGTCGAGTTTCTCGCTATTAACTCACGTTATCTCGACGAGCTGCCCAACTGATGTCCCAAAGCAGTTCCCCTATCGTGACGGGCACTGCGAGGGCTATACAGATTGCGAGAACCAAGAACACACCACCTACGTGATCCAATGTCAAGTGGGTAGCTGCGGCCGACGTACCGCCACCGATTTTCTGAAATCATTGTTCAATTTTATTTCAATGCCCACGACGCTGAAACGAGAAAATCGAACTATTTCGATTGAAAATGAAAAATCCTTTTTGATCTCACGTTACACTTGCTACCACCGCGGCTCTCCTTCCACCATTTCGTATACAATGCCGAAAAAACACCGGTCTCTTGAAGATGCAGTACGCCGTCATTTAGATCGCTTCGGTATTTGTAAACTGCAAAAAAAACGACAAATCAGAAAAGCAATGACTTGCAATTAACCTTGTGCGATAGTGAGAAGAATCCATTAACATTTTCGCATTGCAATTCCGTATCCTTTGGCGTCCAATAGACCACCGATTTGCGAAAGATTGCATTGCCTCTGCTGAGTGTATTGAATCGACGACGATTCCATGAGAAATGCATAATTCTGCGTTCGATCGAGCACTTTCAACTCTCCTTCGTCGTTGTCATCGGTCATCACGTCCTTTGCGTTATCCTCCATGTATTTGAACATCTTGACGTAAGTTGAGTCGTTCGAATTCTACGAAGAGCCGAGGAGCACAGTGATCATCGTGTCAGACTCATTGTTCGGATGATAACGTTCACTTCCAATTGATTGAGCTCACTTTGAAGAAGTTGTAAGTTGCCCCACCTCTCTTGGCGCCGTATTTGATGGTGCCGCCTGCATTTGCAAGATCCTCAGCCGACTTAATGGGCCTAACGGGCGTTTCGACGACGAGGAAGGCGGCTAGATTCGCCGTGTAAGATGCCATTATCGTCATGCAGAAGAATCCCCACGAGGCACCCATTATTTTCGGTGAGGCGCCTCTGAACGAATCATTTTTTTCTCTTGGTTAGACGTTTGGATTGAAAGCTTGCCGTGAAAAAAATATATATTCGAATCTTTAAGCTCACATCGGAGATATTTCGGAACCCTGTTGCGTTATCGTGCCGATAGTACACCAAAGCGAATTCGAGAAGGTGAATTGATTATCAAGTTCCGTGGGTTCCTCTATACAGGGATCTGGACAATTCCATTCCAAGGGACACATCCTACCGACCATGGTATACAGCATCGAGACAATTACCCAAGCTGCCATGAGACAGAGCCATACTTTAGGTGCCCATGGCGACAAAAAAGCGAATAGACTCGGTGCCGCTTTCGTTGGTTTTCTGTACAGTATACTTATACCTGGGAAATGACAAATTCGTTCCGTTGGATTAATAATAGAAAAGAAGAACTTTACAATACGCAGTTCAGTTGAGAGCAAGAATTCTTACCTATACTCATAAAAGGCATCGTAAAATCGACGGCTCTCTCGCGCTCCGCTGTTATCGTCAAATCGGATATAGCGAGATCTGCCTTCTGTATGATGAGGCAGAAAATTTTGTAATTCGAGTTGATGCCATCATCAAGACCGTTCAAGCGCTACCGTCTCCACACATCTTCTCGGACTGTACCGCTCGAACTACCTTGATGTTTTACGAGGTGCGATGAAATTACAAAAATTGGATTATCGAGCTCACGTTTGCAATAATATCGCCCAACATTCCGGACCATTTTCCGTCTTTTCCCAGGCTTCCGTAGTCGGGATCAGTCTCGATGAATGTGTAATTGAAGTGCAAGAGCTTGGCGAGCTCTTGAATAATATCTATAGCGTAGCCTTCGTATCGATCATTTCCGATTCTCCGTTCCGCTGATTCTTTCAGCATTGTGTACGGACGGGACTGTAACATAATCGGACAGTAACAGATTATTTTTCGACTGAAAGCCGAGCCCCGTGTCGCTTGTATCGTACGCGCTTCCGTACCAATGAGATCAAAACTCGAAGCGTCGTGTTCTGCAAACTGTCTTCTGCGACCGACGACGCGGTATTGGTTTCGACTTTCCAAACGATTCCGTTCGCGCTGTTGTACATCCCAATTTTCTTCAATCCCTTCGAACTCAGCTGCACTATATCGAGCTCGAACTCGCTGCGAAATCCATCCGCGCCGAGTTTCACCGTGCCGGTCAATCCTCTCATTTCAGTCTATAAAAATTCAATGACGAAAATTTATCTGAAGTTTATACGCGACGAAATGGCATCACAATAAATGGAAAACTTTATGCGATCGCATTGTCGTCGATTTCAACGATTGCGTACTCACGCCGCGAATGTAGTTGCTCAAACTCGCGCCGTGCTCCCAGTTGTCCGACTCGTCGCAGGCTAACGGCCTCACGTTACCGAGTACAGCGTCCTTAAAACGTTTGAAACTTCTCGCGAACAACTGAACACCGTCGTACGTTAGAGCCGCTTCGACTCGTAACTGCGATAGGCTATCGAGACCCATGTCGTTCAAGAAATCGGGTACTGCGCTCCCAGTGTTTTCCACATCGACGAGACGCACACCGGTCAAATTCACGCCCGAGTATTGATAAGGTTCCAGATCGATAGTTTGCAGATCCTGTTTTCAAAGAGACCTATTATTTGGCTGCGCACGATTTTTTATGAAACTTTTATTTATTTAGAAAAAACGTGTATGTTATGCCACAGGGGCATTTCATGGTTGAGTTCAAAAAAAAAAATCTGTTATATTCTGAGCTAGAATCAATCGCCAAATCGATAGTTGCTAAATGCATTTCGCTTCGGTGTTGGTTTTTCAATTGGTGATCATTTACATACCAAATGACTGACAATGACGTTGTACCGCTCGGATAATATTCCAACTTGCTGCGACTGCTCCAACACTTTGCCGAGAATCTCGTAGGAACAGTCGATGATAATGTTCTTTTCCTCCGAAAGTTTGATTTGATTCAAAACCGATCTGTGCGATAAAGCAAAGGCAAAGGTCAAGAAACGTAAACTTTATCTGGTAGAAAATGCTGTAGTTCCGTTGACTCGCAACCTGTAATTCGGACCGGTTCCCAAATGCCGAATAGATACGGTATACCCTCGCGGATCCCATTTCTTGAGCAAATCGTTTGTGCGTACGAGGCCGTCCGAACTGTCGTACAATATCGTGTACGTTTCCCACTGCATTTCGGTCACCAGTTCGAGAAATACCTGTCGGATCGGGATCGCTCGCTTGTGAATCACCGCGTCTTCCGAAGTTTGGAAAATGCGCTTAGAGTGGTAGCCATTTATAGCTCACCGTCGAGAGGGCCTCGGCAGCGGGATAAAGATTGATCGATTTATCCCTACGTGGCTCCCTGTCCCAACGGGAAACGATATTCGGGACAATCAATGCTTCGCATATGCTATGCACGTGTTCAGCAGCAATTTTTTCGGAAGGACCGAATATCGCCGCGACACCGTTTCCGAGAATGGAACACGCTGAAATCATTGAATAATTAGTAGAGTAATAGTAATAGACATTTATGGGCCTCGAATACATAAATGACACAATCTTCAAGAAAAATATTTCGATTTTATTATTATAATTTCCATTCGTTGCGGGTGGCCAAATGAACATTGACCGAAGTCCTTCAGCCGGAATAGTCCTAATTCGCTTTCATGTACACCTTATTGGTGGCGATAACAGGCACTCTTAGGTATGAGAAAGTGAATAAATTATTACTCTGTTGCACAGCATGGCCATTGTTTTCAATTGTTGTTAAGCGATCGACAGGTTGTGTAAAAGGTTATGAATCATTATTTCATATTATAGGAATGATTTAAATGAACAGTGAAGTCAGATCACCGCAATGATTATTTCTCACCACTACTGGAAGCGTCGAATGCATCGTCATTGATCGCGTAGTGATCCGGTACGAAAAATACATTCGGCAGATCTTTATCACTGCGTTTCAATCTGTTTACCGTTTCGATGGATGAGATGAAGGCCTTTTGACACGGATCATCTTTCCTGAAAAGACCCCCTAAGAAATATCATTATGATTATTATTTTTCTTTCCAGAAATCATTTATATTTCTTAACGAACGCCATTTTTGGGAAATTAGTACCGAGACTTTTTTTTACCTAGAATTATTCTTTTGGAAAATCCCACAACAGAAGGTAAAACCACCGCAATGAAGTAAAGGATGAAAAGGCATGATCGCTTCAGCATCGTAGTATCATTCTAAAAATATGATGATTAAGTATTAGAATTCCAAGTTATCATTGTGAAACATTGAGTGCAACTATGTGTAAATCATTGCAAGTGGGAAGACGTCGAGCACTCGAAGTCAAATCACTCAACGCATAAACATTCATGTGCACTCTTCAAAGCAGAAAGCTTTCAATAGTGGATTTCATTCATCGCACCAGCTACGGCTTTCAAGATTTGCTATACGACCGACTGGCCAAAGATCTATTTAGCATCTTACTAGGTCTATTCTGAACGAATATAGATTCGATAGGAAAAGCTCATTCGAAGATTTATTGTGACTGTTTCACCGCTTCGGTGTATCGATTTATACTTTATCGTAACTACCAGAAGAATTATTCTTTTCCGAGAATATACTTAAAAAAGCGCCATCTGCCACTTTAAAGGGTCTCACTAGATTATAGTTTGTTTACAGAAACGTAAGGTAAAAGTACCAATGGCGGGACACTTAACACAGTAGACCCAGTCCCTGGACACACGTGTAAAAGTATATTTACATCTCTCTCGCACGCACGCTTTGTCCCGACATTGGGGCTTGTCCTGCCATTGGTACGTTTACCTTAATGCAAACTTCCGCGAAAATTCACATGCAAATAAATAGCGAAAGCCGATGAAACAGATTTTCCACTTTTGTTGTTTCAGCAATGATTTTAGAGAGGACAAGCAATGAATTTAAAAAACAAAGTATGAAATATCAAAAATCTTTAATAAGCGTAAAGATCAGTCCGTCTTACCTCGACCAGCTATATCGTACTAAACGTGCCGAAGAGTCACTGGACGAAGTGAATGCCGAACGAAAACAAGCTTCGTCTATCGAGCTCGAAAGGGAGCGGCGTTGCAAATGAACAACATCTCGACAGTGCCAAAACTTCACGGGCCTTTGACGCCCCACCACTTCAACCTTCTTCCTCGTCGTCGTTTTACGCACCGTTTTATTTTCATTTACTTCGCGTGCCGTAAGGGCGATCGAAGTGACTCCGGCGGTACCTAATAAACGTCGTCTTCGTCACACACGATTTAATATACGAGATAACAGATCTGGAACTTGTGCCAAATTTTCCAAAAATCCGAGACAACATAACGAAGTGTTATCTCATATTCTACATTCGCTCATCGATAAATTTCATCGTAACCAGATTCTACCGATTTGTTTAACGCATTTGACTGTTCAGTTCTGTCGAGACATGGCCCGTTGATCTCGAACCCACGAGTCTCAAACTTTACCTTTCCGCTCGTATTGAAAATGGCACTACTGACCACGTTGTTCATCTACGCGGGTGGAATGGTCCACCCTCTATTTTTGGAAGCGTGATCCACTCTATTTGAGGAAGCACGGCCTACATTTATTGCCTACGAGTACTACGTGCGATCTTCGGACCTGCATTGCACCGAAGTAAGCACGGAAGTGTTAGCGGCAACGATCAAGTCCAATTTCGATTTTTTCGTACCACTGAGGTCGATCGACACAATCTCTCTGTCGATTTGTCAACAACTTTTAGAATATGTTCGGTGAATTTTGTAATTTATTTTGCTGCTAGACGAATCGTTACGAGTAATATAATGCCGTTGACGTATCAAGCCTATGATATAAATTATTTCGATTTAAATCTGGAAATCCCATGGCTACAATATAAACGAGAGTTGCACGTGGACTATTCGTGTCAGCTGTTCCTCCACAAATAATTCTTAATAGCACGTTGCCAGCTCTTAAAACTAAGAATGTAGCGTACAAATAACTCATATCGAAAACAGTAGAGAATGCGGAGAACGAACCCGCGAAAGCGAAGTTCGTTCCTACGTTCGAAGTCAAACTCGAACAGGGCACTGCAGTTCTTGCTCGCAAACAAGCCGCTAGGTGGCCAATTGAGGAATTTGTTCCTTCGGTCATTTCTTTCGTTTGTGTTGAAAGTTTTTAGTGTCATTAGAGTCCAGAAAAATGGGTTCCTCAAGAATCTTTGTTTTGGGACAAATCCGAAACTCTGAACGTGCGCCAAATTCAATCCCAAAGCTCGTTTGATAGAAGATCACTAAACAAGATTTTGTTTATAATAGATGTGGTTTATAATAGTTCGAAAGCGAAAATAGCATCTGACAAAAGTTCAGGAAATGATTATATGATGGTACTGCAATGATTATACTGGTGTTTTGCATCTTTTCCGCACAACGTAGTAGCTTCGTTTATGCCTTAGCGAAACCTTCAATTCAGGCTTTTCATTAAAATTATCCCCGCGAAAGCGCTGAAGCTTTTGCATTGAATTCCTACCATAACAGGTGAATCATACGATGCAAGTGTAACAGAGATTACCATTTCAGACGATTATCATTTATTAAAAAAAAAATGTTTCTTGAAAAATTGGCTCCAATGATTGATGATTTCACGTTATTGCGAAGATCATATGTACTTCTCCAGCATGTTTTCTGCATAACATAGTAGTGGATGGGCGCAATCATCTCTTCGCGAGGCCTTCAATTCAGAAGCCTCTTCAACGCCGTCATAGCCGCAAAACCGGTGAGGCTCTTGGGTCGAATTCTTACCATAACGGGTGCATTATACACTCCAGGTAGAATACCGATTACCATACTACCGATTTGGTTTCGCGAGAGTGGATGGAAAATTGTTCATAGCTCGGCTGCGCCTATCTCTCGGTGTCGAGGCGCTTCGTTTCGCGGCGGGTTACGAGAAACTCAAGGCGTTCAAACGAGCGCTCCCCGTGTCGCCGTTCCGCCGGCGGATGCAAAGTTGCAATAGCTCGCCGAGACGAGTGGTAAATACGGCGCGGGCATCCAAGCGATTCCGTGAAACCAACCGCCCTTCGTTCTTCAAGTATAATAAAATGGACGATGCAGATCAGGCCTGGCTGCGCGATTTGCGAGTATCTGTCCGTTGCTTGCACCTCGACAGGGGACGTGGACAATTTCGATCCGACCGATTGCTATCTTCTGCAACTTCATGACTTTACCGCGATTTCTTCCCGATCCTATTCCAGTAGCTTTTCAACCGCTTCGTTGTTGTTTCTTTCCATTGTATCCCTATTTTAAAAAATCTGCATCTCAAGATCGAAAAACGAAAGTCATGTCCTTGACTGAACAAAAAGTCATGGCCATTAATTTTTTCTGATCGTCCAGAATTCATGAAATTCGACAAATTTTAATGAGCTCCACTCAACATTTTTTTTTTTTTAATTTCAAGGAGAATTTCGAATTCTCCTTAAATCCCACATTCGGCCAGACAGAACCGGACTACGTCAAATACCAAAATCTAACAGTGACATTTCTTCCATTTGCTGGATTCGCATTCTACATTTTCATCGGTCGATCAGTTTCCTTTCTCCCCGGGGATAATACATTATCTTCTATTCTTTGGATTTTTCTTCATTCGTCAGCAATGCAGAGATTCCTCATAGCTCTGACCGCGCTAAATCGCCGCTCGAAGGCTTGTGGCGTCACAGACGTAACGCGAAAATCGTCGAAGGAACGAGCGTAAAGAAGGGAAGATAAAGTAACAGCGTTGAGAATAGAGAATGAACGAACGTCCGCGAATGGAAAGACAGAGTCAGCCGTGCGAGCGCAAAGCTGTACGTCATGTCGTGCCGTTTAATGGGCTTTTAATACTGCTTTACGACCACCGGCACCGGGGTCTCTTTGTGATGGGGAATCCGGCACCACTGAACCGCGCGGTACCCCAGCCCTCTGTGAACTACGAACACTGCTGATGCTTTTACTTGTTCTGACTTCGTTCTTTTTCCATGTCTTTTTTTTTCTTTCTTTATTTTCGTCTATACTAACGCGATGACTCGAGGCCGTTCGAAGCGCCCATGTCATTGTCGAGAATGTGCACAAAAGTTTTTATCGTAGCGCAATTTCGATAGTCGTCCAGCTTAATGATATTAAGATAGTCCGAGCGGTGCAGGTCGACGAAATGTGAGATTCAGAGAAAATTTTGAGCATTTCCCAATGCGATAAAAATCTGAAAAAAATCGAGCACATGGAAGGTATGCAAAGGATTGATTTTGCGCAATAATAATTCCAAAAAGTCTTTGCAAAAATGCGTTCCTTCGAGTAGTATGATACAAATTCTATTATTAATTTTTAACCGAAAAGCGTAAAAAATTAACCCCGACGAGGTGAGAAAGCCTCAATTTGTTACGATGGTGGGCATTATGTCGTATGGCGGTGTACTCGCTCGTGTGCTAGTTTCGGTCGTTTGCTCGGATGCCTTGTGCTCCTCGCTGGTCTGCATCGTACCTTTGCACTTCATTAGGAATTTAATTTCTCTCTGCAGTTCGTCTTTGAAGAGTACCTAAAATGGTTACAATTTTTGTGAGTTCTTCGTTTACTTAGTGATTTTATCAAAGGCCATTGAGGCACGTAAACCTCGCACTTACGTCTTTCTTTTTAACATTCGTACGGATCGCCCAGTAAAATTCGCAAAATGCGAAAAATGTTGCTATGAGGAGACCAACGCCGAGAGTCAGAAATACCCCACCAACGTTCGCCAACGTTAACGCCGGCGCCGGACCAGAGACGTTTTGGTCACCCTAAAATTATTCAAAATATTTATCGTCCTGGTGATAATTAAACTTCTCGCATCGCAGTTGTCTTACCTTGCAGTCTTTCGCTCCTTTCTTTTCTTCCCACCAATTCTTCTTCAAGTCAGTGAGCACAGAGTTCTCTTGAAGGGTGAGAACTGCCTGGTTGAAAAGGTGACGCGTAGTGTCTATTGAAAAAAAAAGATTTTGAATACAGAATAATGTTTGTTCATACTTATTTTGTGGCGTGGAAACATTTCTGGCGAAGCTCTTAAATGCAAAAAATGTTAAAAAAAAAGGTTAAAGTGTTAAAGCAACAACTTAGAAGCTAGACTAACAGCCTTTGAAGTAAAATTAGATCTTTCAAAAATTCGAACTGCGTTTGTACGTACTTTTTCGCATTGCTATTCCATATCCTTTATTGTCCAGTAGTTGACCTACCATAGTAGTATCGCATTGTCTTCTCGTCGTGTATTCGATCGTCGATGACTCCATGAGGAAAGCGTAATTTCCAGCCAGTACTTTGTCCACTCCCTCGTCGTTGTTGTTGGTCATGACCTCCTTATCATGCTTTACCATGTATTCATACATTTTTCTGTAGAGCTCGTTTTCGGATTGCTATATTATAAGGTACGAATGTTGAATAAAAATGCATCGGATCGGAAAAAATAAATAATACGCTCTCTCGAAACGATCGTTGAACTCACTTTGAAATAGTTGAATGTCGCACCGCCTCGCTTTGCGCCATATTTGATGTTATAAGCTCCGCTAGCAAGATCCTCAACCGATTTGATCGTTTGCGCGGGCAATTCGAGGATAAGAAAAGTCGCAAGATTTGCCGTGTACAAAGCCACGATGATCAGGCAGAAGAAATACCACACGGAAGCTAACATTCGCGTCGATAGTCCTCTGAATTCGTGACGGAATCGGTTGATTTTGTACAAATTATTTTATACAATTTCATTGTGATTTTTATTTTTTTAAATAAGTTCAAACAAACTTACATAGGTGCAATTTCCGAACCCTGCTGCATAATGGAACCAAGTGTGAACCAAAACGAATTTTTCAACGTGAATTGATTTTCGAGATGTTCGGGTTCCTGTATGCACGGATAAGGATTGTTCCACTCGGCCGGGCACGATCTTCCGATAATGAAATGACACACAGAGACCAATACGAAGGATCCACAGAGGTAAAACCAGATTTCAGATTTGAATGGCGAGAGAAAACTGAAAAGAGTCGGTAGCGCTGGCTTTGCTTTCGTAAAAAGTATCGATATTCCTGAAAAATGGTGTTCGTTATTGATCAAGATACTATGTTATACTCTGTGCAACGTAGAGCAATTTCTTACCGAGATTCAAAAACGGCAATGAAAAGTCCACGACTCGTTCCCGATCTGCAGTGATGGTCAAATCCGTTATAGCGAGATCCGCCTCCTGTGAAATCAAATTGATACTTCATATCCTTCATGTCCCAATTAGTAAACGAGGCTAAAAAATATCGCATTGTCAGACGAAGTGGGATGATATCATCCGAGATAGAAGGGAGTAACGCTGATTCACGGCGACCGCGGTTAAAAATTGAAAAAACGCAGCTCGATGGCACAATTGACAGCCAAGGTCATTGAGGGCCTTAAAAAAATTGCTGAATTTAAGTGTACTAATGTTTCTTTTCGTGAACTAGTATTTCTTCAACATTTAGAATGATTCGCGAGTCATCGAATTCTCACCCCGTCAGCAATGAGACCGAGCATTCCGTTCCATTTTCCGTTTGGTCCTTCGCTTCCTGGTCCAAGATCAGTCTCGATGAATGTATAGTTGAAATGCATGATTTGGCTCAGCTTCGCAATAATGTCAATAGCAAATCCCTCGTATCGATCGTTTCCGACTTCCGTTTTTGCTGATTCCTTGAGCATGTTATACGGGGCGACCTGAAGAACAAAATCGAAGATGGATTCATTTTACAACTCTTATATGTCGGTACTGCCATATTCTCATGAGTGCCTACCAATGATATCAAAATCTTGTACGTTTTGTTAATCGGAATTGCCGAAGTGTCCTCGACTTTCCAGTCGAAACCATAAGTGCTGTTGTATTTACCGACCGCCTTCGTTCCTTTGGGACTCAATTGTAGAACATCCAGCTCGAATCGTCGACGAACCCCGTCGGGATCAAGACTTACAAGACCCGTCAATCCTCTCACCGCGGTCTATAAAAATTCAATGACGAAATTGAAGAGATTCGAGATGAAGCGTCAATCGATTTTATAAAAGGATGTCTCACCCAATGCATATCGTTCAGCAACGTTTCGCTCAAGAATTTCGCGCTGTCGTCGACTACGTTCTCGATGGATTTGTAAGCTTTGGAGAACAGCGGCACTGAGTCGAATATCAGAGCCGGCTCGACGCGCAACTTATCGAATCTTTCGAAATTCTTTCCGTCGCGCATATGTTCGAACATATATTGGGCATACGGATTGTCGACATCTACGAGACGTACACCAGTGAAATTCACGCCGGAATATTGATAGGGCTCAAGATCAAGAGTGTGGACATCCTACGAAATGCGGAACAATCGGCGATGAGAAAAATTATATTGAACGCTTTTTTCCATGAAACTTTTTTTTCATCGCGCACATACCAAATTGGTGACGATAACTTCGTAATCCTCGGACAATATTCCAACTTGCTGGGCTTGTACCAAAACATCCGAAAGAATCTCGTACGAGCAATCGATCACGATGTTTGTGTCCTTCGAATTCTTGATCTGACTCAATACCTCTCTGTTCAAAGCATTAATATTAGTATTTTATGCCACTGGAGAAGAAAGTGCGTCTTTTCTTCCTTTGAAAATGCATGTCCTCCCGAGTAGCATACGCTATTTTCTTCCCGACTATGCTGAAATCGACCATATTTTTATGTCTGCAACGGCTCGCCGACTTGTCACCTACTTTTATTCCGTAGGTATTACTATTTTTAAGAGCTTTTGAAAACTTTCGAAACTTTAGGAACTTCTCGGAAAAGTACTACTTTTAGTCAGTACTTTTCCTCTTGCTGGTCAATAATCGGTATCTTTTCGTCCGCATTGCAGGCATGAAATATGGCCTCTTTTAGCCAGGAGGAAATAATTTTTTCTTTAATGTATCTAAGTAAACCGTATGCTATTTTGAGAATTGCCGATTGATGTACGAACCTATAGTTGGGTCCTTTGCCCAATTGCCGAACGGTTATCGTGTACTCGACGTTCTGCCATCTCTTCAGCAATTTATTTGCAATCATGAGATTTTCGGATGAGTCGTACAATATTGTGAACTGTTTCCATTTGAAATCGACAACCATGCGAACGAACACCTGGAATATTATATAAACATTGTGAATTAAGGCCTGCTGCTTCGCTTCGGGAAATATTGCTTAGCTTCACTTAGTTAACATCCGCTGAAGACTTACATTCGAGAGTTCCTCAGTGTCCGGATATAAATTGTATGACATCAATCTCGTCCGTTTGAAATTCAAACGTGCAACGACATTCAGCATGTCCCTGGAATCGCATATGCTCTGCACGTGTTCTGCCAATAGCTTGTCGGATGGTCCGAAAATTGCCACCGCACCGTTCGACCTCATAGATTCCACTGTAAGAAATGCAAAAATATTTCGTTCATATTTTATTTGACCAACATAAACCCTCTTTCAATAAGAATGAAGAATTCTACAGCTTACCAATTTCCGCTGTTGTAAATATATCTTTCGAAATTAAGCGAGGACTTTCAGCGAAAAATACACTCGACAAATCTTCCGTGCTGTTGTATCGCATTTTGTTGACCGCACCGACCGACAGACTGAATGCCGCTTTTTCCGCTTTGGTCTCGAACAGTCCTCCTGAATATACATATACTTTTACGTCTATCGCTCTGATGGATTGCAGTCAAGGTAGTCCAAGCGGTACAGTGCGGTGGGATTTTTTCAAACTTCTTTCAAATACATATGAATTTTTACTTGTTTTTTAAATTGGTTGAAAATTGCATTTTTTAAAAAGTCGTTGGAGCTGTATTTGCGAATCTACTTGATTGATCGATTTGTTAATAACTTCTTGGAGTTGTCATTATACAAAATCAATCATTCGAATACCTTCCATACGCTTGGTTTTCTTTCAGATTTTCATTCCATTGGAAAACGCTCGAAGCTATCTCTGCATTTTTTCTGACTCTCACATTTCCCCGGGCTGTACCGCTCGGATCTCCTGAATTTTTGATATCCTTTATACTTACCGATGCCTTTTCTTTTGGGGGAGCCGAGAGCGCATGGTGAAAATATCGTACAACAGTACAAGACGAGAAGACACTTCTTCAGCATCTTATGATCATTCTAAAAACAGTGATGATTGCCATAATAAACAATTGTCGCGAAAGTACTTGCATCGTCTTGTCGTTATTGTTTACGGCAGTCTAGCCGTGCAAGCGTTATTGCAAAAGTTCGTGCCGTTATAGAGTCGACGAAACCAGACGCACTTAAAACTTGGACTTTGCGTGTAAACGGCGAACAGCGAAGACTCTGTAATTTTCAAGTTTCGCTCCGGCGCATAAACATTTACGTATGCTTCGGGAAACAGCTGGCTTTCAACAGTGTTTCTGATCGATATGCATGTTGAATCGAATGAATATCCTATGTACGAAATTCATCGTTAGCGAGACTCTCCAGTCTCGCGATCTTAGTTGCATTTCAAAGAATTATGAAAAAAATTAAGAAAAAATTATGATGCGAATATTTTTTCTGTGTTACGTTTTCGCGGGGAAAAACCGATTACGAGATTCTTAGAAAAAGCGACCGGCGCGAGGAGAGGGGGACAAATCGAAAGTTGTATTCCGAAAATAACTTTGAAAATATTCCCGAAGTGTTTCTTCGCATGGCAGAAGAAGAAAATCGCATTAAGCCGAATATTCAGCGAGTCGTTTATTATTAGTCGAGAAAGAACAAATAATTCGGGTGGGATAATAAATTTTTGTTTATTGAATATTTCGTTCGTTCGCTTCGCAGCCTCGCGCGTTTCGTTGGAACAGTGTGTTTGTTCTCAGTCCTGCTCGTGCTCAATATGACATGGTGGAGGAGTGAAAACACAGGAAGCGCATAAAGATGCTGATATTTTTAGACTGCCCAACGTGATGCGCGAACGACTTTATTTTTCACGATATATACGAATGGAGAGTTCTTCCGCTAATCATTCAGCCTCGACAGCTTCGATTCGCAACGATAAATCAATCTGGTCCGATCTTCGCAACTTTTGTAGCCATGCGTACAAAAACGAGTCATCTGACACATTGCAGATGCGTCGCCCGCAGAAAAAAACAGCCGAACTTTCGATAAAATTCTGATTAACAAGCTTGCGAAGAGAAAACAAGGCAAATCGATACAAAAATGAAAAGTAGATCGTTGTTCGATTATTTAAAAAAAAATCACAACTCGAACGACGAAACAAAAAAAAATGGACATACACTTCAAAACAGCAATATCCATTGAAGAGGCAAGATAGCTTACCTAATTCAATTACAACGATCAGATACATGGAAAATTCACTCCAAAAATCAAATTCCAGAAGTATATATGTACTTCAAATTTTTCAACCGAACCGACCTTAAACTATCGTTCGCCGAGGGAGCAGCGTTCTCGACGCGCGTCGTTCTAGAAGTGCACGAGCCGCCGTTGTCGAGTTCCTTACCCCTTCTCTTGCGCCGTTTTCTTTTTTCATAGTCGTCGGTTCTTCGCTGTCTCTTGTTTTTATTTCCATTCATTCGAAGACGTGCCATAGTTCGCTACCGACAGCCTAAAAAAAAACTAAGGCCAGAGCGTGCGTTGCCGAAGAATTCTTTCTTCGGGCGAGTGCGTCTTGCATGAGCCGCGTTGGAGTTCAATTTTCTTAACGAAAGTGTCGCTTTGAACTTGATTTTTTTCGGATCTTCTCATTCATTCGTTTTATTCATTCGGAATTCAATCTTACACTTTTATCTACGTTAATATCTCATTTGAATTTGGAGTAACTACAAAATTCGATCGAGTCTCAATCGAAAACAACAAAAAAAAACATTATTTCTTATCCGTATCGGTGGTAACTATTGTAGGCACGAAGTCGTAAGGCGGCGTACTGCCTCCGGTGCTCGGTTCCGCATCGTGCGATGATCTCTTACGTTTTCTCGCCGGTTTCTCGCTTCCCTTGCACTTCATGACAAACTTCATTTCCTCCACAAATTCATCTTTGAACGATACCTGTATCAACGTAATGTAATGTTGAGATCATGAAATGATTTTCCAGATAACATTTTGTTGACGATGGTGCGACGATAGCTCGACAAAGTTATGCAAGTAATTTCGAAATTAAACCATTAAGTTGCGTCTGCATTTTCTACGTCACAGAATTTCGACAAAAGTCTCCGTCAATTATGGGTTAAAATAATAGAACTGTTGCCAATAAATCCGTGCGGTTATTCTCGCACTAGTGCACTAGTGCGGGAATATACGTTTTTGCGCACGGATTGAAGTCCTGGAATGTCGACATTTTCACGCGCGTAGTACAAAAAGTACGCAATTTCACGTATTTCACTCACATTTTCTCTGCGCGCTATGCAACCGATTTCCCAGACGGCTTCCCAGAAGGCGAAAGGTATCGATAAACCGATCCCGATTCCGAGTACCAGGAAGACTCCACCAACATGTTTTAACGTCAGTTCGGAAGCCGCGGCTGATCCACCTTCCTCCTGATAACATAACGATGGAATATTGCTTAAGTCGTTAGATCAGTTTTTTTTTAAGAATCCATGCAATCGCGTCACTCACACTGCAGCCTCCACCGCCGCGTTTTTCTTCCCACCATTTCTTCCGCAATCCCGTAAGAACTCCGGTCTCTTGAAGATGAAGCGTGGCCGTGTTGAATTTGTTTCTGTACTTGAAATCTGAAATCGTCGATTCGTCGTTCGATCTTGTCTTAAAATTGAGCTTGATTCCAATGTGGCAGTCGTTGCGACCGAATTTTCATGTGCTCACTCTTTCGCATAGCGATTCCGTAGCCTTTGGCGTCCAGTAGACCGCCTATCTGCGTTAGGTTGCAGTCTCGCTGTTCGATGTACTGAATCGACGTCGATTCCATGAGAAACGCGTAATCGTCGTTTGGATCGAGAACTTTTAATTTTCCCGCCTCGTTGCTGTCGGTCAAAACCTCTTTTGCGTTCTCCTCCATGTACTTGTACATCTTCGCGTAGACCGAGTAATTTGCACCCTACAAATTAAAGTTTTGTACATTTTTTCGCCTCATTTCAAAAAGAAACCATCTGAGCTTACTTTGAAAAAGTTGAAGGTCGAGCCACCTTTCTTCGCGCCGTACTTGATTTTACCATCCAGATTGGCAAGATCTTCGGCGGATTTGATCGGCCGGACGATCGTTTCGACGACCAAGAAGGCCGCCAGATTCGCCGTGTACGACGAGACTATGATCAGACAGAAGAACCACCACGAGGCGCCCAACATTCTCGTCGACATTCCTCTGCATTAACGATAAATCGCATAACACATATTTATGAAATCTTCGCTTTAGTATGTATTTACTTCAGGCTCTCTATCGCCTTCGATTTCATTCTCGTCAACGATCGTCAAAGTTACGGAAGCTTACATAGGCGCAATCTCGGAACCCTGCTGCATTATAGCGCCGATAGTGAACCAGAGCGAATTCTTCAAGGTAAATTGATTCTCGAGTTGCTCGGGATCCTCTATACATGGATAAGGATTGTTCCATTCGGCCGGGCACATTCGGCCGACCATGAAAAGCAAGAGCGATACAAGAATGTACGATCCGATAAGGTAGAGCCACACGTTTATCGAGAATGGCGCGAGAAACGAGAAGAGACTCGGTGGCGCTTTCGTGGGTTTTCTGTAAAGTATACTTATACCTGAAAAAAAAGATATCACAAAAGACAAGACAAACGCAAGGTGATTTGCGAGCATTCGATAAATTGATCATTACTCAGTAGTGGAACAATTTTTTGTACCAAGATTCATGAATGGCATCGTAAAGTCCACGGCACTTTCGCGCTCCGCTGTGATCGTTAGATCCGTTATAGCGAGATCGGCCTCCTGAGAAATTCAAAATCGATATTTGGAACTTTCAATATTTTTTTTCACAGGACGCTCCTATCTCATGGTAAATTTTTGCACGAATCTATCGCGTCGGAAGATAATATCCGTTGAGGTCGTTGTGCAGATATTTTACGTACCGGCAAAGCTCGCGAGTAAATTCTACAAAGTCATAAGAGATAGCAGCACCGCTTGGAGTCGCGAATTTAAAACGTTCCGAAACTTCAATACCTTTTAATAAACTAAGTTCGCGAGAGATCGATTTTTTTCATGCAATGTTTTTAATTCATTTTCACACACATCGACGACGATTTTTCAAATATGTATTCCGATTTTCTATGAGATCCATGATGAGCTTTAAACTAAAACGATGTGGGTGCAACATTTTTTTTATAAATTAGGGAATAAATAAAATGTTAATATATTGATGACTCACTCCGGCCATGATAGTGCCTATCATTCCGCTCCACGAACCATCTGCCTGTTTGTTTCCGTAATCAGGTGCAGTCTCGATGAAGGTATAATTGAAATGCAATATTTTACTGAGCTCCTGTATCATCTCTATAGCAAAGCCCTCGTAACGATCGTTACCCACTTTCATCGCCGCTGATTCCTTCAGCATGTTGTACGGATCATTCTGGAAATTCAATTGAGGGAACGATTGTAAATTGATTAAAAAAAACATTAACCAGACAATTTTTTTAGTTTCATTTTTCGTTCTAAACATGTTTCCATAATAACCTTGAAAAAAAAAAATGTACGACTAAAACAACTCTTTGAGGAAGCAAAAAAAATAAAAGCTTGTTGCAAATGCTACCGTACCAGTGCGATGAGTATTTTGAACGTTTGATTAGCGATATCATCGCCGTCGACTGCCGTCGCGGAAGTGTCGCCCAATCGCCAGTCGAGACCGGTCGTGCTGTTGTATTTGCCGATTTTCTTCAATCCGTCGGACTTGAGTTGAATTATATCGAGCTCGAAATCGCTGCGAAACCCGTTTGTTTGGAATTTCACGAGACCGGTTAAGCCCCTAATTTCCGTCTGGAAAAAAAATCGTCAGAGGCGATTAAGGACGAAACGCGTTTTTCAACGAATGTACTCACAGTGCGCATGTGGCTGCTCAAACTTCCACCGAGATCCCAGCTTTCCGAGCCGTCGCAAGCCAACGATTTGACGTCGCCCTCGACATTGTCCTTGAACGTTTTGAACGCTCTGGCGAAAAATTGCACGGCGTCGTAAATGAGAGCGGGTTCGGCGCGCAATTGCGTGATATCGTCGAGTTTCAGATCGAAAAGGTAATCATCGTACATGCTGTAAACATCAGGATTCTCGACATCGACGAGGCGAACACCGGTAAAATTAACACCCGAATATTGATAGGGTTCTAGATCGATAGTTTGAAGATCCTGCACATCCAAAGACGATGTCACATCTTTACATTCGAAAAACAAAAACACACGAGGGTCGCTCGGTACGGACAATTCCACCTTCTCTTCATTTCCTTTTTCCTAAATTAACACTCACCACATTGCTGATAATTATACTGTGACGATCGGACAATATTCCAACTTGCTGAGCTTGCTTTAGAACTTCGTCGAGAATCTCGGTCGAACAATCGATCACGAGGTTCAGCTCCTCCGATTGTTTGACGTCGAAAATTACACTCCTGCTCGTTTCACGAGAAAAGCAAAAGAGAATATCGAATTAAGAATAATTACATCGCAGAGAAATAAGCTCTACATACCGATAATCCGGTCCATCGCCTAAATGACGAACGGTGACTGTATATCCTTTTGGATTATATTTTTTGAGGAGCTCGTTCAGACGGGTCAGACTGTCCGAGCTGTCGTACAGTATCGTGAACGTTTTCCAATCGAAGTCGTTGACCAGGTCAAGAAATACCTGAAAAATGTGTTATTTTGCTATTGTTATTATTATTTCTGATAGATTTTTTTTCTTCTTATACATTAAAAGTATCTGAAATCTAACCATTGGCAATGTCTCGGCGTGGGGATAAAAATTGAAAGTCTTCGCTCTGACCGCCTCGTTGTCCCAGCGAGCGACGATATTCGGCATGTCGACGTGGTCGCACATGCTGTGGACATGCTCAGTCGCGACTTGATTGGAAGGTCCAAAAATCACCACAACTCCCTTTTCCAGCAACGAACAAGCTGAAATGAATGAATGTCAATCCTCTCAATCTGACTTTGAAAATTTTGTAGAGAAAAAAAAAACTGGGCTCAGCCGGGATTTGAACCCGGGACCTCTCGCACCCAAAGCGAGAATCATACCCCTAGACCACTGAGCCACTTTTCGTTTTATTTCATTCAAGCCGATACTGGTCACGAATTCATATCCTTGGCCTCAATCTTACATGTATATTCAACAACTCACCACTTTCAGATATCTCGAATGCATCGTTCGTTATGATTCGTACTTCTTGCACAAAAAATACGTTCGCCAATTCCTCCGTTTGCTCTTGCTTCATTTTGTTAACGGCATTGATCGACGCTTCGAATGCCTGTAACGAAGGGTCATCTCCTTCGAAAAGGCCGCCTAAAAATCCACCCTTTTTTCAAATCTTCTATATCTCTTTATTGCATATTAAAACGTGCTTTGTTTATTTGCTCTTAGCTGCTTAGTCACCGAATGAGTAATTCTAATTTTTGTATTGAAAAAAAAATTCTAAAAATGCTTACCTAGTCTGATTCTTTTGGAGAAACCCGATACGCACGGGGCGACTATCGCAATCCAGCAAAAGGCGAGAAAACATTTCTTCAGCATCGTAAAATCATTTCTACAAAACCGACCGACGGTATTAATGAATCTCAGTGGTTTCCGCGCTATCGGCTGGTTTTTGATGAAACTATTGCAATTATGAAGCGTGGGATAATTAAGGCGTGTTTGGTATTATTGAGGAAACTTAGTAGTATCGAAGGTTGTAATTTCATTAGCTGGGCACTTGAAAGCACCCTCAGCGTTCTGTAAGCGTTCAACAAGGCGAAGAGGCGAGTTTGAAGTTTCGTTCCACTCGAAACATAAACACGCTACTCTGTTTTATTGACTCAAAGTCGACCCATTTAATGCATGCATGCTTCATTGCAGTTCGCACCGTTCACGAATTTATATTTCTGTCGCCGGAAAATTTACCGCAATCAATTCCCCGAAAACAATTGACTGAAAACAATTTATCGAAAATACAATTGACCGAGAGTAATTGACCGAAATTCTGATTGACCGGAAATACCCCAATAATACATTCGACCGAAAGTACAAATGACCAAACATGCGATTGACCGAAAAAAGAAATGTCGTAAGAATTGAACTTTGAGCCATTGCAATTCGCTGACACACACATCGAGGTGCTAGTTCCGCCAGACGCGAGCGACTTTTTGTGTTGTCCATTTTTCGATGAAACTGCACTTTTGGTCAATTGTACTTTCGGTCGATTGCGTTTTCGGTGAATCGCTTTTGGTCAATAGTATTATTTTCGGTCAAATATTATCTCGGGTAATTGTTTGTTGTATCAATTGTTTTCGGTAAATTTTCGGCGAACCTCATATTTCGAAATACTGTTCGAACGTCTTCCTCGCGGTGTATTTCCATTGTGAATGGGATATTTGGAACAATGTAAACTAATTCATTTCAACACAAACGTCAAAATATTTTTGTCCAATCGCCAAGTGTCAAAAGTTCGAGCAGGTTTAAGGACGAAACAAAAATAAACCAATTCGAATAGCGTTCGTTTATTGATGCGTTTGATTCACAATCGTAAAGAGGAAAGTGCAGTTAAAACAGCAAATCTCGGTGCGTGCGGATACTCGAGATGACATGGTGGAGTAGCGAAGAGGCCGGGAGTAGTGCATAACGAAGGCCGATATATTTAGACTACCAGCACCGCGACGCCGACGTACTTCGACTGTGACATACTTTTCTCCGAAATGCGACCTGCGAAATCTTCGGATAATCGCGCTTTTTCGAGAAACGTTATTGCATATCATAATTCGATACAGATATAGCTATCGCATTCGGAGTCCGCTGCCAAATTCTATCCCCGAAGAATTCCTTCTCGGAACGAAACGAGGCAAGAATCAATATATTTTTTCATCGACGACTATATTTAGTCGTTGGTAACGATTATTCGCGGAACATTCGTCGATTTGGCATTGAATCGGTATTCACTTCCGGTCAGACCTTGAAATTCTTCAAACACAAAAATAAAAACCGTCTCGCTTCGAGGCATGGATTGCTAAATCAATGAAAACTTTCGAGAATGTTCGAGCCGGTAACAGGCTTATTGCGAACTTCCGAGAAAGAAAACAAAAAAACTAATGCAGGTTATACATAAAAAAAGAAATAATGGAGTACAGAACGTAAAAGAGGGTAGGAAGAGATTGGTGAATTATTGAGGAAGTTTTATGGGATGAAAGATGAAAGCCTGGCTTACCTAGACGAACTCTATATAAAAACGAATGAACTAAGGTGGCACTCCGCAAAGTAATCTACAGACGAAAATAATATCCTCGAGATTGTTTTTTTTTAATTCTTATGACAATGATTAAACAAACAAAAGTTATTCCTTCTTATCGAACTCAGCGCGCGAGGAGCGTTTCAGATGCGCGACGTCTTAGAAGTGCCATCAAGTGCAGTTGCCGAGTTATTCGCCCCACCACATTTACCTTCATGTTCTTCTTCATCTTCGTTCAACGCCCAGGCTTTCTCTTAGTTTCGTCTAGCTCTATGATGCTCTAGTAGATACGGAGGTAATACGAGTCGGTCGCTTATATCAGCCGGCTGTGCTTGCGGAAACCTCCCGACGACATTTTTTTAAATTCGTCACGGAAACCTGAATCAACCGACCGCGAAATTTTTTTTCCTATTTGCACAGTTGAGCTCCTATTTCTACTACAAAAAAATTATTCATCTCGTACTTCGAAATGGAAATTACTTCTATGTTTTTTAAGATATAGGGCTGAGCTTTGGTCCAGACGTAGATTTTTATTGAACAAGTCTGAAGATTGATTTTGGCGCAAATCCCTTGAGCGGTTCAATTTTGCAGTTAAAACTTTGTGAACAAATTGTTGTTTACTAGTCTACGATCGCACGAGGTTTGGGGTTTACTTTTGCGTATATTCGTTCGGAATTTCGTACTTGTTCCAAAACAAAAGTTCATGAGGAATCCAAAAGTGATACTGCCTACAAGCAGAACTGAGTAGACTGTGATAAAAGGAAGAGAGAAAGCAAAATGCCAAACTACGTAGGCACTCTTTATTTTACCTTTATTTTTTCTCCAATACCTTCACAAAACATTCTCGCGATCATTACGCAAGTTTCGAGTACGGAAGGTCTTATTCAGCGCGCGGCGTAACTCACGAATTTTCGCAAGTTACACGAGTTTCCGACAGCGAACTTTTGAATAAAATCTCATTATAACACTGCGAAATGCGTTGAAGTTTGTTTCACGGAGTAATAGAGTAGTTGAATAGAGAAATTTGTTATAACAGAGGGGAGAATACGAAATACGACAAAACCTTCGTCGCGTCTCACGCAATAGTTCGCGCTTTCTGGCAATCATGCGCTCCCCTTGCTTGCTCTTCCTTTTGCAATGCCAATGGTAAATAAGATCGTGCTCCCTGGAACTCGTTTCCGGGCCTCTTCAACTCTTATGTAACTTACATTTAACTTACGTTCTGTTCGCTTTCTGTTTAACGTTCCGCCGGTACATAAAGAGCGCAAATGTTGAAAGGATCGACAGTTCTACGGTTAATTTCGGTAACAAAAGCGTCCGGCTCATCGAAGGTAGAGCCAATTCATGAATTATTTCTTAATAAGATACTCTTTGCGTTACTGTCTGACCCAAAGTGAGTTTCACTTGAGATAGGACGAGAAATTCGAAAATTCCCCGATTGGATAAAAATTTGAAGAAAATAATTTCATGTGATACTCACTTTTGGCCAGACTGTAGGCAGGAACTACCTTAAATGTATCCATTATAAATATATTTATCGAAGATTTTATCAAGCTAATTTACAAAAGTCGTGTAATACGCAAAACAAAAGCATCAAGCTTCGACTACGTTCTTACCTTTTTCGCAATGTCAACTACGAAATCGATGGGAATTTGGTAAAATCAATGTAACGCCAGGACCTCAATCTTGAGAACATACGGACGAATAGTTTATTTACGTTTTAAACGTTGCTCGTAATTACATCAGGAATGAAAATTATGAATTAACGATCCTTTCGATACGCTAGGTCTAAACTTATGGCAAGGTTTTATTTACATGTGGGACGTTGTGAATAATTTATAGTAATGAAGAGTTTCGATTTCGTGTCAGGGTTACAGTCTTGCGCGCGAGATCTTCGTGAAATTCGCACCGATGAGAATAATATGAGAATTGTTTTCACACACGCGTCTTCGTCGACTGGAAGTCGAACTCAGAGTCGAAAGAGTGTTATTATTTTCTTCCTTTCGATTATATTCACTCGTTCTTTATACTCGCACAGCGTCGCCACAGAGCGCTGGACTACGATAAATGGGACCATTCATTTTTTTCTCGTCGCTACAGCGTCTGAAGGAAGACAAACAATTAATACTGCACGGTCCGAAGAGTTTGTACGAAATTCAAACGGAGAATATTAACATATCCAACGCAATATCGACAAATCGATGCTCGAGTAGATATAATTATTTTTTTTTCTTCATTATACATCTCGTAACTCTGCAAAGTTCGCCGTTTTCAAATTCAAACTTCCCCTATCACTCGTTGAACGATGAAATATACTCTATATGTACAAGGTGCCTACGGGTATCGTTACAATGAACTCTCGATCACACGATACTTCGAGAGAACTTCGCGAAAAAAAAACCAAACTTCAACTCTCCAATGCGTCTCGATTAGGTTGTTTTTTTTTTCTTCAAAATACTTAATTAAGACTTAGACGAACACGATTGATATACATGTACATTATGTATATATTTTATTATTTCCTATTTATATTATAAATCTGAAACGTAATAAGAGATTTATATACATTCAACTAGTCCCGTTGATCTTATGAATTAGTCACACTCTCGCATCAACACTCGCGTCACTCTTGCTGATTGGACGAAATAAAAAATACAATAATGAAGTTCGTTAACGTCACTAGTGTTTCGAATGTTCAATTTTCTGTGGCCGAACCGACAGTTTTCGAGCTTACGTGAGAGGAGCTTTACCAATGAAATGTCTGTATTTCGTGTAACCCGGCGCTTCGCCGGCTTCCGACACGATCGACAGTGAGTTCGATTGTTGCTTCTGGCGTTTGCAGATTATCGGTTTCGTTGGTTTTTCAGCGTCTTCGATGCTGTCCAGGGCGTATCGCAATTCGCTCGACATCTCCGTTCGCAATGACTTCTGTAACGTCAATAAATACCACGAAATGCGGAATGATTTATTTGTAAATTTATGAAATATTATTTCGCAAGGTTTCTCCGTGAAGATTCAAAGATTCGGTTGATTCTTTGTTTCTTCTATATTTTTTTAACAGTTACGGCGAACATGAGTTACGACATATTAATGAAAAAAAAAAAAAAACATTAACCGTCGAGAAATTAGCTTTTTTAATTTTTATCCCTCTGGCTAGTAGATGACGATTTTCATTATTCACCTTCAAGAGCGTTCAGATATTTTTTTTCACGTTCTCCAAAGATTAATTCGGGGAACGAATTGTTGCGCGAGCCAATTTCTCGACGGTTTTCCTAGCTTCGAGGACAGTGATGAGCATGCTACAGATATTTTGACATTGATTGCTTTTTAAACGTGTTAATAATGGTTGCTCACCTTCTACGGATCCACGGCAAGAGAGGCAAGAAACATTGCGACACAACTAACAATGTCATACTGAACTTTCGAACCGAGCGTTTCGCATGTGACGCTGTGCTCGTTTTTTTTTTCTATGTATATCTAACGCGCTGTTTATTATTTTAAGGTGATTGGCGAATCGTATTTCTTCATTCCTACATTCTTTTGCGACATTCGATTTTTTGGCCTCGGGTATTTTTCTGACAATCGTAATGCGCAGCTAATTTTTTTGGCATCACATTTTTGATATTCAGCGAAGGAAGGAAAAAATTATTTATCGCATGCCAACCACCTTAAAGTAATTACAATGACTCTTATAGTATATATGTTATTTATGATACATGAAAACGAATGCTGTATCGAATGACAGTTCCTGTTAAATTTCCTTTTTTTTCTCTCTTTCTCTCACTCTCTTTTTCTCTCTCTCGTGGGTCCATCGGGTTTTTATTCCTCACAACTAAATCGTATACGTTGAGAATTTTCGGTCGACCAAACGCCCGAGTTCACTGAAGACGATAAATCGTTGGCCGGAAAATTCGCGAAGTTGCATTTAGTGTACTGTTCATATATATATATTCGTGTATCGTAGCTTCTCAAATCGATTTCCCACGAGGCTTATTCGCGCTTTATCAATTGTAATTTCAATAGAATATTGGACTAAACGCTCGTGATATTTACAATAAAAATGTCTATCCGTCGAATACTCTAATGCATTTATCTATCTACTTCGGTACAAAACGGTGATTGTTTTATTTTATTCTTCGTTTTCTTTTTCTCTCTTTTTTCTTCTTCTTCATTGTCTCTTTCACTCGATTCAACATCAATATTTTCATAATCGAGTCGTGAAGCAAAGGAAAAACACTCGCGAATGAAGTTTACTCGTTTCCCGTGGAAATCGAAGTGTCTCAAGGGCGCGGCGAGGGGGGCGGGCATTGGCTCGAACTTTTCATCGATTAATCGAAAGTTTGATATGAGCAATTGGCAGTCGCGTCGATCAATCTTTACATCTTAAATTGATTTTATGCTACATATATATATTTATATTTATATATATATAGCTTCGTATATATAGCCTTTTATCATCTTTCTTTACCACAGATGCATAACGCTTCATGTCGAAGGGACGAGAGACACAATCGATTGCATGGTTCTGTTTCGTTTTTTATACATCAGCTGCATCTCGACGCTCTCACTGTTCGTTTAGATAGATGGAGTTCCGCCTCGCTGGTTGTACGATATCTCGCGTTACTCTTTTTTTTTTTTCTTTCACGTTTCTCACGAATGTTCGAGTGTCGAACTTGAACAATAGTACGGTGTATATTAGTACGATTAAATCGCTCTCGGTATTCAGTGAAGCGAGGACCGCTAGTGAAGATCGGTGAAACCTTCGCAGATCGGTTTTCCCGATGATTTCTGCTTCTAAAACAGATCGAGAAACAGAGCCCGATGTCAATTTACAGCTTAGATATTCAACAATTTGTTTTTCTAGCTTTCTCTTTTCTTTACGTTTTACTCTCTGTGCTAGTGCGAAAGCGATAATGATGGAGCGAAGCGATTTTTAACTACGGCCGCGTCGAGGATGCTGAATCGTGTTCCGGGTTGAGAAAAATTCAACGAGCAATTGCGATTGAATTAAAACGAAGCAAAAAAACAGGGAAAGCGTTAAAGTATACACGGTAAATAATTGATCGAGTCGAGTTGGCAAATAAAAGGTGATTCGACGCAAACACGCAAATTCGTTTTTCATTTGAAAAATGAATTTTCACTCGATTATCCATATTTGCACTTGTCGAATCGATTGTTCGGCGTATCAAGTGAAACTTCATAAACTGTTTTGCGGCGATACAACATCCTCCATTCAGCCAAGCGACATCGTAAATAAATTGATGAACGAAGAGATAAATTAGGATTAAAAAAACTTAGTTAATGGCGAAAAGAGACAAAGTGGAGGGTAAAAAAAGGTAAAGGTAAAAAACGATATTGGAAATTTCTGTAGAATGTGGTGGGCATTCCGGGATAGTGAAAAGGTGGACACTTTAAAAGACCAATCGGCCGGTTGAATCACTAGTACTCGCTGTCGCACGAAATCGTTTGATATCGAAGGGACGTGGGGACTCGTTGAACGCTCGGCAGCCCAGTTGTTAAAGCGTTTCGGGAGCAAAAATCAACTGCTCTGTGTCTCTCTCACGGGTCTCTGTCACACCGACGATCACTAACGCCCAACGCGACGCTTCGTCGAGTGATCCGAAAGCGCTTGCAAAGTACCGGACGAACCGGGAGGGGTTTCTGGTACGAGTTTAATGCGCATCAACGATCGTTCGGAGATAAAATGAGGAAGAACAAAAGAACAAAAAAAAGGAACGCGTTGATTCATTGAAAACTCGGGGAAACATCGCTCGCACACTCGTCTTCTCACGTACCGATTACTGAGACGAAAAAATATCGTAGTTCAAAAAAGTTGAGAAAAAAAGACCGAAATGTAGGGCAGAGCCGGGGAATAATTTGTTCGAGAAAAAAGAATAGAGTAATCGACGTTGCATTTTTTTTTGGGCTCCATTGTACTAAAAATAAATGCCAAACTGGGCGACCGAATTTTTCCTCGCCAACAATCGTTTGTTTGGCCCTTTTTGCGTCAGTGATAGAATAAATCCAATTAGAATCAATAAAACGTATCGAGACTGATCAATCGCTGTTATGATACTCTTTGTAAAAAAAAAGAGATCGTCAAGAGTGAACCATCTCATCAGGAAGATATATTTCACACGGGGATAACGTTCGACTCATCATATTTTTTTCTCGGTGGCATTAAAAGTAAGAATTTATAATATCATGTTGAAAAGTAAAAAACTTACGTTGATATCCCTAAAACGACGTTTAATCGTGCAGATAAACGGCATACGATTGAACGTTGCGTTTATCATCGTGTCAAAGACATTAAAAAAAGGAGCTTGACAATGGATGCGGAAAAACTATTAAAGTGAACTGCGAATGAGAGACGTGATAGAAAAAAAAAAAAAAAGAATCGAAATGACGATGATACGGCGAGAACGATTATCACACCCGAGTGCTTTTGAACGCGTCGCGCTGTAACCGTTAAAGAGGAACTCCACCGTCGTGCGAGCATCAGCTGATGTATTCCCGGGGTATGTCGGGATAAATTGCGTCGGGATCGAGGTGAGTGTTGTTCGAAGGCGAAGGTGGAGAGTAACCGGCGAGTACACAGCCACCGGTTTCATCCTCGTGTTATCTGACCACACTCACCCGTTCCTCGACGGCGACCTTTCGGCTCTTCCACACGAACTCGCACACCGCTATGACGCATGCGACTCCCATTCCGCCCATCAGAACGACAAATACACCGCCGACATTGGCCAGACCGAGCTCGTTCGCTGTCGAGCCGCTCTTCAAATTAGTGTCCTGCAAAGAGAAAAGAAAAACAAACTATAGCATCACAAATACTCGTTATCCTATTTCGAACAGACATGTCCAAAGAATTACAAAAATTCAACGTTAAATTCACGGTCCTCGTCGCTATTGTTGACCGAGGGGTCCTTTAACTTTAAACAAAATTGTTGCCTGGTTCTTGAAACTTTCAACATCCATTATTAGTGTCTCGCGCTCTTGTCATTGCGCAAAGATTCTCGGAAGTCTCACATAACTATCGTGCAGAATTCTATCAAACGTTAGCTCAAAATCCGTATATTCTTGTCTCGCGTATTATCAGCGCCCAACTCGCGAATGAGATGCAAAGCAAGGCAATATTATTTGTCAACGTCTTTGCTGGTCGCGTTGCATCGGTCTCCGGAGAGAGAATCGCCTCGTGAAAACTCATTTTCCGTCATACGCAATTTTAGTCAGCTAGATAAAGAATTCCGGGTACTCTCGGTTATGCGCACGAGAACGCTACTCGTCTGGGCTTTCTGTATCTTATCCGCGCTTTCGCCGTGCTTCCCGACTCTCTCACTGTTTTAATGCTGGAAGACGGCAGAAAATTACTTCTACGCGCGTCGAGACTCCTCAGAAATATAACGTAGTCGGGAAAGAAAGCGAGCCGAGATGGCGGGACAATGGTATGAGACGTTGCGAAGCCAGCGTACAAGCGAAGAAGCTCGTCGTTTCGGCCCGAAGACTATCTCACGGAGATAAGGAGTTATGAGACCCGCTTCCTCGCTCTCTCTCCTGAGTTGCTTCCACTCTCGTCGTCTGGTACGCACACGTATAGATTTTACACGAAACCGGTTTGAGACAGACTTCTCTGCCGCGGTGAGAATTATTCTGGATTCTCGGTCACGTAGGGCAAACTTTGCCAATTCGGAAGACATGCAACGAGCGAGAAATCCTCGGGAAACCCGTCGTACAACGCCGAGAACATTCGCCCGCCTCTTTCCGACATGAAAAGCTCGCGAGCGGCAGCCGGCGGTAGAAGAAGCAGCAGGAAACACACTGGCACTTTATCGACTCGCGAGAGCTACGCTTCTGAAGCTTCCATTTGCACAGCCCTTAACTATTGAGGTCTGGCAGTCACGAGGGGTACTCGTGACTTATGAAAATTTGAGTAAACACACGCCGCGACAGCTGCCGCCGCGAGAGACAACGTGCGTAGCATTTCGTTCGTTCCACTCTACGAAAATCTGGGCTGCAGTATAATGAAGGAGAAAAAAAATGTTTTTTCGACTCTCCACAATCTAACTTAATTCTTCTCGGATCCATTGTGGACGATATTTTTTGTAACAATAAATATGAACGCGTCGAAGTGAAGTGTAGAAAATCAAATTGTTCTCACCCTGCAGTCTCCGGCTCCTCGTTTTTCCTTCCACCATCTAGTCTTCAGTGTGAGAAGTTTTCCTTCCTCCTGAAGTTTAAGAATGGCCCCGCTGATGGCCGTTCGGTACGGTGAGTCTGAGGAAAGAATATCGAGAATTACGTTTAATGCAGGAGGAGAAATGAATACATATATCCCGCTGGAAAGCGAGGTAAAATCTTGCGTCTCGAAGATCGAAACTAGCTTCGGAACTCGAGCGACGCGATAGCGAATTCATTATGCGCGCATGTATGTATCATCGTGTGCTATTTCTCTACCGTTTCCAAATCGAATCAAGGTTGCTTGCCGACGGCTGCGCTCTCGTGCGCGGAAACCACAAGAGCCCCAGCTGCGGAGTCAGGTATTTCGAGTGCTCGCACCTTGAGACTCGTTGGGTTTAACTCCGTAGCCCGCGAAACACCGTTCATAACCACCGAAATTAATACACCGTGATATTAGATAACGCATCCCGATTCAATTTGTTACTGCACTCGGTACACGAGATAAACTCTAAAATGGTAGCGCCGCGGACGATAGTCGGCATCGCGCACAGACCCGCATCTGTAAGCTCTGCCTGCGTTACATAACTGTGAAAATTTGATTAAACGCTTACTCGGTGGCATTGCTATTCCGTAACCCTTGGAATCCAACAGCGTGCCGACTTGGGTGAGCTTGCAATTCCTCTCGATAACGTATTCGATCGACGTTGATTCCATGAGAAAGGCGTAGTTACCATTTCCCTTGACAACACGATCGACACCCTCGACGTTGCTCTTCGTGAATACCGATGGCTTCGCTGACTCCATGAACGACCACATACGCTGATACGTGGAGATATTCGAGTCCTGCCGGCAACACAATTGAAAATAATGAAAATTCGAACAAAAAATTCAGGCACTTCCCAGTTGCTGCTGGCGTGTTGCAACTCGTGACTTTCCCATCCCAATTGTTTTTTGCGTGAAGTTAGTATTGTAGTGAAATCTACATTTTTAGAGAACGAATTTAACGTTAAATTTCCATTTTTCGAAGCTTAGTATGAGCGAGAATGTAAGAAAGCTATCAACTACGATAGCATGAGCCTTCCCTTTTTTTAATCACTGTCAATCCAACACTCTTTATGTGGAAGTAGGTTTATCACTTTTAGATTACTCAAAAGGCTGTCTGTCGTGATCAGTCCAAAACCTTAAACGAATTCACTCCAGTGGAATGCCAAGATTATTTTAGCATTTTTTAAAAACATATTCTTGCGCGAAATTTTTCTAATTTTTAAGATACTCAAGTTGTTATTACTTGATCCTGAATTGATAGTCCGTCATGCAAGTTTGTTAATCAATGTAGATTCGATAGTTACGAGAGACTGTAATAAAGATGCTCGTTAAACTCTTTTAGATAGTTCGATGAAAGAGACTCGGGTATACAGTAGGTTATTGCTAATAGTTGGAGGGACAACCCTCTTCCCCGCGTCCCTTCTCGTTTCGAGCCATAGTCTAACCAATTCCAGGTGCGGAATATCTCGAGTGAGTCGCCGTGAAATTGATTACGTAAATGAGAGACGGTAGAAGTCAGTTTATACTACTTAATTACCCGAAGAGACTGCCGAGACTGCCGCCTCGGGGAAAATGGCAACGTGTATTATACGATGAAACTATCTTCGGTTCTACGTGTACGCCGCGGAGACGTGATCTCTACCCCGAGCTAATCGAATAGCTTCATCCGTCTTAATTATAAATGCCGCACCGACGAATGCGCCATTGTCGGCAATTGGCACCCCGATCCAATCGTCGATTCGCCGCCTAATCCTCGAAACTTCGACGAGTTTGGATACCGATTCATTTCTTCGATTCCCGAATACTCGGGAGAAAATAATTAACTAAGTGGCAACGCGCGTGATAAATCAACGCGATGAGCAACAGTTTTACCGAACGATCACAATGTAGATTGAAATAAAGTTTGGACATTTACTTGTAAGAACTGGGAAATCATTTGATAATATATTTTTTCTCTCTTTTTTTTTACTCACCCTGAAAAAAGCAGCTGTGCTACCGCCTTCGAGAGCTCCGTACTTGATCCTCGTCTGTTTGGCAAGATCCTCGGCGTTCTCGATCGGTGACTCCATCCTCTCGACGGTGAGAAAAGCGGCGAGATTGGCAGTGTAAGACGATATCATGATGAGGGTGAAGAACCACCACATTCCGGCTACCATGCGCGTCGAGACAGCCCTGAAGAAAGTGAATTGGGACAACGGTGCAAACAGGATATCTATTGTCGATAATTCTACTTTTTTTTTCGCAAGACTATCGTAACACTATCAAACCAATTACCGTGTGATCAATTGTTTTAGTTTTATTTTTATTTTTATTTTTTTTCAAATTAATTATAGTAACAAAAGTTGCTCTACGTGAATGTTTTGTACGGTGCCACGTGCACATACATCTATTTAAAAAACAAATATTGGTGTCACAGAGAGATACAAATTACCAAAAAATTAAATTAAAACAAGATACCTGGCGCTTTTACTTTGGCACACAGAGAGATAGACGGCTAGTTGCTGCTAGAGCTAAAAATCAGGTTTCTTCTTTTTTTTTCTATACATCTAATTACGCGAGTGAACGCGGCGAAGGTGTCAAATATGAGACATCTTTCGTCGCTGCCCGGCCATACTCGCTTCATTTAATCGTAAAAAAAAAAACATTGTTTCGTTCTTGTTATCGTGACTCGAGGACAAGGCAGTGACGACGGCACAGACTTGCATTTGACACTAACGCAGGCAACTGCAGCAAGCCTACGATATAGCATCGACGGACTATTGTTGATTTCTTCCATTTTTATTAATCGTCTCTCTCGTTATTGGAAAAAAATGTAGAGTCCTATAGCGACGCGAGAAATCTCTTTTGCACGTGTTGAAATTACGGCGGACAGGCGAGCGTATTTCGAAAAAATCATGAAAAAAATGAAAACTGGCCCCCGGGAAAAAAACGAAATGTAAATTCGACGCTACAGAACATCGATTGGATTTTCCGGAGAATGATTATCGTTAGAATTTCCCTCGGGGCCAATTTTCTCAATTAAATTTATTTATTTCTGCGAAGCAGTTTGTTTTTATAACCCCGATATTGTAAATCATTCGTCATAAGCCCCTGATTAGCCGATGGGTAGCTTTGATCGAGAAAAAAAAGGAACAAGTTATGCGTCTTCGTTCGTTGCGTGATAATAATGACTTACTTCGGCGCTATATCAGAGCCTTGCTGCATGAGCGAGCCTATGGTGAACCATAGCGAGTTCAGTAGTGTGAACTCGTTCTCGAGGACCTCGGACTGGGCGTTGCACGGATGGGGATTCTCCCACTCGTAGGGGCTGAACCTGCGGACATGTGAAAGGAAACAGGGGACGGGATTAGATCTCAGAGCCGCAAGCGGTGCTTTTGTTTCGTACACGTTTCTCTTTTTCTGCTTTCTTTCGCGTGTAATCTTGCACATTAATTTTTCTCTTCTTTCAGAATATTCCTTCGCCCTTCCGAACGCGCGGCACTTTCCACGAATTATCGGCTCCACGAGAGACCCCGGGGTTTGAAGGAACGACGTGAGAAGGACGACGTGTTTCGCTCACACTCTAGAGAAGATAACTACGAGATAAAATAAGAGCACGCAAACAATATAAGTTTCGAAATCAGCGCAAGATCCGCGAACGGTTCACAAATTTGGACGTATTGAAAATAAATAAAAGGAATAACGACAACGACAACGAAAGATCTTGCGAGACTCTTTTCGGAGGCTCTTACTTGGGCAGAATGTCACAACCCTGACGCATCAGCGACCCAATGGTGAACCACAGACAGTTGAGCATCTTGAAACGATTCTCCAGATGATCGGGATTTTTGTTGCACGGATATGGATTGTACCACTCGTACGGCGTGAATCTAAATTCATCAACTCCGAGCTTGTTACACTTGAGTTAACATAGTTTTCTTTTTTTTAATATTTTAATTGAGACTTCAAGAAGCCAGAAACAATAGCTATTCCTGCTTTTCTCAGTCGGCGGACACGACCTGTAAAAATAACTTTTTCCATCCTCTCGTCCCCTCGGCATATTGGTCGATCCACGAACAATATTCACCTATGGTTCATGCAATCTCGATTCTTTTTCTACCTAGTTAGAATTCCATTTTCAACATTTTCGAATTAAATATAATATTTGTACAGAATTCTGAAAAAAAAAAACAAACAAACACTCGAGTCTCGTATCGTTTGAATTCTTTTGTCAAATAATATATGCTTGTAAGTGGATTTCCAAGTGGAGGGGGCGAAAGATTGGTCAAGTGTACTTGCCTGGCTAGTATGAAGAGAAGAACGGACACGCCGAGATAAGCAGTCGCCATGTAGATCCAGACGTCTAGACTCAGAGGGCTCAGGAAGGAGAAGAGATTCGGTGGCTTCTTGATGGGCTTCCGGTACAGAATACTGATACCTTTTATTTAAAGGAAACATCCATTTAGTCAATTTCTTCAATTTTATCGATTTTGTTTTCGTTTCGCATTGTCTTCGCAAACGTTTGAAAAAACTTTGGAATTTAGCAAACAAATCTAAAAAATTCACACAATTTCGGAAAAATAACAGATTATTCTCGTTTGAAAAATAATGAAATAAACCACCAGATGATTTAACAATTCTTTGTTTCATTAATTTGTTAATAAAATTTTATTTTAATAATTACGGAAAATAAAACTTTTCAGGATCATCGACATGCCCGATTTATTTCAGATTTTCATGGTATTGAGAAGTGCTCGAAATGACTTTTCAACCCACGTTTGGCTGAACAGTACCGCAAGTAATGCCTCGAAAGAAGCGCGCGAACCCAAGCATTAATTAAACGCTGAAGTCGCTTTAACCGAAAATTGATTATCGCTCGACTCACCGAGATTCATGAAAGGCATCGTGAAGTCCACCGCTTGTTCGCGATCGTACGTAATGGTGAGATCGGCGATAGCGAGATCGGCTTTCTGATCGAGTAATTCCTTCATCATCCCGTCCCACTCTTTGGTCTCCCGGTTCAATGAGCCATAATGATCGTCCGGTACCAATCGAAACGTGTAATTAAATCCAAGGATACGCGATATCTCGTAAATGAGATCGACGCTGTAACCCTCGAATTGTGCATTACCTACGAGTTTTTCGCTCGATTCTTTCCGCATGCAGTACGGAGCGCTCTGAAAATATAGCATAATTTTATTTTCGACAAATAATCATCAAAATCTGACTTAGAATCTTATCTCTAATCCCAATATCTTCGGTTTGGACTATCGCCACGATAACTACCTTAAGTACATCCTCGGTCTAATCGTGTCTCGTGAAAAATCTAGCCGAAGGAGAGCGTTAAGGATGCCGACGAAGGAAAGAAAGAAGAGTCGTGGAGCTTCGGTACTTTCGCTGCTTACAACTCGCTACTGCCACCCTCTTTCTTCGAGGCTTTCACGCCGTTGGAAAAGTATCCCGTAACCGGGAACCTCCCCGCGGCCTGACACAGGTACATATACCGAAAGTACTATGTGGACGATACGTAGACGAGATGCAATGAAGTGCAGAGCGAAAAGCGCCGGTCTCTCGCACTTTTACCTCAACTCCTCCTCGCGGCCACCCCCGATGGCGTGCATACAAGCCCGTGTCACGCTGTTATACTTTTACGGCCGAAATGTTCACGGGGAAGAAAGAGATTCAAAGTTTATATCCAGCACACCGAGACAGACGCGAGGCAACATTTGTATTACCTACTTTGCGTGTCCGTAGCGAGACTATGCGCTATTATACACAGGCAGAACCCGCCGTGTGTCCCTCGGGCACAAAAGTTGACGACTTCGTTAAGCAAGATTCTTTTTTTTCCGCCTTCTTCTCGTTGTAAAAAAAAAAAAAAAATTCTCACGGAAACGCATAAACGGTGCGGGAGATAGAAAAATCTTACTCGGTTCGAAATAAGAACTAGCCGAGTGTCTCGTGTTACCTTCGCGAACGAAGAGACAGATGAGTACATTTCTTTTTTTTTTTTTTAAGTTTTGGCTTTTGGCGCATCGTTATAAACATTGCCGGACCGACGGGAAACTTTTTCACGGCGAATTCCGAAGAAGGTAGACACTGCCCGGAAGTGTCTCGGGATAAAGTTTATCCTCCGCGGCAGTTTACGAATAATGAAAAAGTTTTGTTATTCCACGCGAGAAGAAATGTCCCCGCGAATGTTTCGTTTCGAGATTTTTTCCGCACTTTATTTATTTCGATGCCGAGAATTCGCGAAGAACCGCGGGCGGGGGGCCGTCGTACGATTTATGCGACGCCTCTCCATCCTCGTTCTTCGTCGGCAATGAAAATTACTCGGCGAATAAGCTAACGAGATCTCGCGCCGTCGTTAGGATACTTTTCCAACACTTCGGGCATATATTTTGAACTTTGTCGAAAGTTGATTATCAAGTTGGAGAATTGACAAAGGAGGATCTTTTTGTGCGAGCGAATTCGCGCGAGAAAAGTTACATCTCGATACGATGCGCGCGAAGAACTTCGAACCTTTTTTTTATATAACATTTTAACGCGCAAAATACCATTGATAATGCGCACGCTATTTATGGATTATACTTCGTCTCACCAGTATAGTGGTGACGATGAATGTCTTGTTCTGCAAACTCTCGACAATTTGCGTGTAGACGTCGCCGAAGCTTCGTGTAAAATTGACGCCCTCGGTGCTGTTCCACGTGCCGATTTTCTTGAGTCCCTCCTTGCTGTTGAGCTCTATGATGTCGAGACTAAAGTCAGATCGAAAGCCTTGATGATCGAATTTTATGACCCCCGTCAGACCGGTTATCTCGACCTGAAGACAATAAACAAAAAACAATGTCATTTAACAATAAAGCCCACATATTGCGACTTCGTGTCGCGCATTTTTTCCTCAAAATGAAAATACAATATTTCAACAAAGACCCAATTCTTTTTCTTTATTAACACGATTCGGAAGATGCATCTCATTTTGGCAAACACTAAGGGGAAAAAAATGGAACTGAGAGACGGGCGACGTTAGTTCGTGAAAAAGATGTACAAGGTTTGAACAGACGTTTCTCAACGGCGGGAGGGGAGATAAAGCGAGGAAGATGAAGCAGGAAAATCAGACGGTGAGAGAAAACCGGCTGTTCCGAGTGATGAATCGGGGATGAAAGTGAATTTGTGAGCAGGTGCTAGTATCCGAGTCTCAATCTCGGCGGCTAATGAAACTTCAGGAAATTGTTATATCTCAGTCATTTCGTTGGCGCACACGGACGAAAAAAAGAACATTAATATAACGTGAGCTCGTGGCGTGAAAAAATTGAGTATGTAGTCCATTTGCAGAAAACGAAACAGAAATAATTTGCTCACGGCCGTCGATCGTGCGGTTTAGCTTTGAAATTGACTCGTTGGCATTGACACAAATTTCGTTTCTTTAAAAATTATCGTGGAGTTGATTGTATCGAAGGTACCGGTTTATTCGTCCAGTGATTGAACAGTTTTTGCAAATCGGACCGGAAAGAAAAACATTCCTTTTGGCGGTTTTCGGTGTTTCTCTTAACATTGTACAACAATCGCCATTGGATTCGTGGTTTGCACGGAAAAGTACATAAAAATACGCAGTCCGAAGTGTGCTCACAGCCCTAAGCTCGCGGGCGCAGCTCTGTTTTTATAATAAAAAAGCCCGGCACGGAACGCTGAGCACGAGAAAAACAAAAAGTGATCCGTATCGCGCGGGAATATACCTCGAAACGCAGCGTAAGGACATTAAATTCATTTCCCGTTACGGTGAATGATTTTTAATTAGAACGAAGTCAAACAAAGAACGCGACGGCATTTGCGTTCGATAATATCTCGTTCGCAAGGGTTCTTTTACCCTCTGCTAGACGTTCGCCTGCTAATTGCAAGCGCACCTTTTGCATAAGCACGTTTCAACGTGCAAAAATGAAGAAAAGTGAGTAAAAAAAAAGAGAAAAAAAAAGCACGATAAATATTCTCACGCGACATAGCAGTACGATAACGTTGCAAAAATTATTCGTGTAATTCGCCGACAATTCGAGAGAGGGCTGAGGAGGGAGGCGGAGGGACTTTATAACGATAAAAAGATTTATTAACCTTCCGTCATAATTGTTGAGCTGATAAATGCTGCGGTCTCGTCGAGACACCCCACCAAACCCTCCCTCCCTCCCCTCCATGTTTATCGTTCATTAACTTGAATATACAGACGGAGGTGCGAGGAATTAAATTCTCGTTATCGTACTCCCGCAAGATTTTCTTTATTCGTAGGTAGCGTTGCCCAGGTTATTCATGCTCCTCCCTCCCCTCCCTGGTACAATGTACACTACAGTTGGTATTATGTGTACGTATAAATCAACAAGGGAGCGACGAACTGTGGCACCGACGCGTTAAAATTACTTTGGATAATATATAAATCATACGCGTGTAAACTCTCGAATTTTATCGTGCTTCCCCACACGCAAAAAAAAAAAAAAGAAAATTACGAAGCTTTTTGATCAAATATTTGACCAAGTGTTTCACCATACCAGCTGAAAAAATTGTTGCATGTGATTTTTTTTTCCTATCGGAATATTTTTCAGACAAAAAAGAAAACTGGCCTTCGCATACTTGCTCAAAGTTGAGCTCAAATAACGAGTTTCGTTCTGCGAGCTTAAAAACTTTGTGTATCTATTTTTTGCTTTCACATAGAGGAAGCTTTTTTTATAGAGAAAAAAAAATGTTCAGATTTTCATGGTACGATGTTCAAAATGCTCTGAAATGTCAAGAAAAGTGATTTTTATGACATGTCTCTATGTATGTATGTATGGATTGAAATTGAGATCAAACGTAAATTGGCATCGAACAATGCTTGGAATTGAATTTGAAATAAATCCGTTAAGGGGTCAAAATTTTATGGCATTTTGAGTTTTATGAAAAACGTTTGTTTTTGCTCTCATCTCACAGTTTTTACAATATCTAGGTGAAATATGGCCCACTATTAAATTATCTTCACATTATTACCTAAATAAGCATAATTGTCTACCAATTTTTTAAATTTGTTCTTCACAACTCGTAATGTGACTATTTGAATGTGGCATTTGTAACTAAGAACACAAAAAAGCTTCCATCATGAAGAAGCAATGCTGCAATTTCAACGCGGCCATTTTTCTTCTTTATTAAACAATCCTTCAGAAGTTATAAAAAATCAATACTTTCATATTTTCAATATACTCACGATTTTCATATAATTTATCAGTGAATATCCGTGCGACCACGTGTCCGCTGATTCGCACGACAAAGGTTTGATGTCCATGAGTTGCGAGGTATCGAGGACGTGAAGGGCCTTTGCGAATAGATGAACGGCGTCGTACATCAGAGCGGTTTCAGTCTGCGAAGAGAGAAGAAAAGCGTCGAATTGATAGCTGCGCAAGCCTCGAAGATGGGCCTTGGATATTATTTCTCATCACAGAGTAAAGCGGAAGCCTCTTCAAGCGCAATATTTTCATAAGAAATTGCTTCGACGACATCGAGAAAACCGTATTAAAGTACACACGATGTGTGTTGCCGATGTACACATCGTCTAGCTGTTAGAGCTCGTTTCATATACATACACGATAAAAACTGAAGCTGTGGAGATGCTGGGTAGGTTATACAAGCTTGCGCAACCACTTTCATGCCTGATGCTATCCCCGCCACCCATCGTGAACGGCGAATTCTTCACCCGGGATGAGCTACCTTCGGAGCTTTTATCCCGGCTTATCGATACAATTTACGCCGTTGCATTACCTTTTGTCGCGAAGCTTCTAGTTCGCGCGCGTATAAAGAAGGTTTTAACTTTAAATCCCACTGGACTCCATCGTAAACAGGCATCAGCCTTTCCGATCGACTTCTTCGAAGCTCATTTTTACTTTATATCTATATGTAGATACATTTTTTTACATCTCACCTCATTCATTTGTTTACTCCTTTTTACAGGGCTTTGTACGTTTACGATGGCGGTACTCAGTGAAGCTTAAAAGCCGCGAGTAAACGTACCGATTTCCATGCAAGAAAAAGAATGATGAATAACGGAATAAATTTCGTACGGAGATTGGTCTCGCGTTGGATTTGTTTTAAACAACGATGCAAAGGTAAAAGTACCGAATGAATATACATTATTTTTTTCCGTTTATCTCAAATTCACGGTTATTTTAAATACTCGTCATGCTCGCGTTTAGTTTGGAGAACGAGAATTTTTTCAAGCACACCAATTAAAGTCGTATTTCAAATTTTCGAGCATATTGAACTGCGGATGTTGAATCCGACGCGCTGCGAAACGAGTAGATGAATTTATGGATTATAAAAAAAAAATCGGACTGATAACCGATGCGCGGATTCGCTGAACGAACGACCTTCTTCGTGCGGGGATACGAGATTGTATTATGCAGTAGACATATATATTCATGCCATCCACGCTCGATCCACTTATGCTATATATATATATATATATATATGCGCATGCATATCGATACCGTCCGTGAGCGAAATCGAATGAACATAATCTATAATTATTCCGATCAATTCGTGTGGCTCATGTCCCGAAGCCAGTGGTACTATACGAGGCAGAAACGCGAGGATCTACTTCCAACGTTGATCCCCCTGGCGAGTCTCTATCGTTCAACTATCGTAAACATTACCATAGATACTACAAATTCGGTCTCTGTTGGCCGATTTCGCTAGCGGATTAAATGCTTTACGATTCGTGTTTCGATAAATTGAAACAAAGATATTTCGGCCGAGCGTTCGATTTGTGCAAATCGAGACAAGCTATATTTGCAATCAGTGTACGCATCGGACTCACCTTTACGAACGTCAGATTGTTCTGTTGAGATATTGGCAGCGTGATATAAAGAGAAAAAAAAACACATATTTAACATCAATACGCTCGTGATGCTAAATGCAATGCTCAGCGGTATTCATTATATTTTTCATGGAATTTTATCGGAAATAAAATATTCGCTCCACTTCTTCCTCCTTTCGAATATTATTCCCGGTTGAATTGTAAAATGTGTGTGATAAATTTATTATTATTATTATTACATCGATTATTTACTTATTATTATAATCATTATTTACTATTGATAATTATTATACATAATACTTTGGAACAATTTTCCGACACCCACTTTTCGTTTACATTTTCGAGTTCCGTCCGTCGAGCAAACAACGAATATATGCGGCAAACCCGTGTCGATTGTATAAATCCTCAAAGTTAAGCCCTCAAAGGTTGCCGAAATGTCCGGGGACATTTCACTTTTTGGCTTATCGAGCTGTATTTCTCATGAAATATGTCCCTGCGTACGTGCATTTACATACAAGTACACGCGAGCACTTTGTGGGATTTTTCTGTCCCATATGCTCCTAAAAACCAATCATTGCGGTTTTTATGTGTTTTTTCCAGTTTCCAGCCGTAAGTCTGGCTCAACGTTAAATTTTCCAAACAACATTGCAGGTACATACGAGCAGTGTATTGAATGTATTTTTTCTATCTCGTATGCCTTTGGAAAGTAATAATTTCGGTTTTTAAGTGTTTTTTTCAATTTTGGCGAATGTCTATTATTTGGTGTCCTCGGTCGCAACGCCAGCTCACTATGGACATTTTTTATATCCTCACGTAGTAGTAGTAAAATGTATTATGTTGAAAATATTCGCACTCGAAAGTAGATGAAATGCCCGGCGACATTTCAATTGAAATAATAATATATGTTCATTGTTGTAGTAATGGTAGTAATTGTTAAAATCATCAATATGGAAAAATTGATGACTTCTAAAAAAATTATGTAAATCACACATTTTACTGGAGTTTTTGCGTTAAACGGGAATGCAGTTGCAGTTTTTACTAGAATTCGCGTAAAACGTTGCTATACAATAAAATAATTTTTTCTTTTCATACCGTCTTTAACCAAATACACGAGATATAGAACTTTCATGAATAGCTCCGACTGCGCGACAACAATACATCGCGAATTCCTCCATCCGAGTAATGCGGAATTAATTTAACTATAATACCGTTATTATACGCCTCTCGAAATCCATATTTGCGTTGCCACTTTATTGAATTTCGGTGCTCAGCCGGTATTGTTCGCGCCGCGGCGAAACATAGTGATCTTTCGGTTTAAACCCCCGGGGATTATTTGACGTAGATGTATTTAGTGAAATTCAATGAATTGTCGATTTATTTGTCCAGGTCGTTTATGTCGAACGACGGCAAAGGCTACGGCCTGAACCAAACGACCAGCGACTCGTTGCTCTATGTGTATTTATGTATATATAATTTATATATAGATATATATTACGGAGAACCGCAAATAAATCATGGTATAATTCGGAATGTATGCCGGTGACGTTCGCCGAGTGCAAACATCGACATCGTAGCCGACGTCGGGCTCGTGTTGGAGAGAATTTCGAAACGTCTCGCGGGCGTGTTGGTTTATATTATCTTCGATTCGAATCGATGTGTAGCCAACAATCGTTGTTCACTATCCAAACTGCGGACCGCGTACGGTCGGATAACCCTTCGACCGTCCTATACACGCAACGAGAAACATACAATCTACATACAGAACCTGTAGTTTCTGTACGCATGAATTTATACATGGGTAGATATATGCAATACGCGCATATGTATATATTGTATGCGTGTGCCGGTGGACGCCGAATGCATCGACAGTGCGGTCGTAGCCGCACAGCAGCTGAGTTATACTCGAGCCAGTCGCACCGGAAGTGCGACTGCTAGTAGTATATACGAGTGAATAAACACTTTAATGGCCCGAGAGCGTTAACGCGCCCGGTTATATGGTAAAGTGAAAAACACTGTTGTATTCGAATACACACGTATGACCTACGGCAACAGTGTTGGAATTTAAGTTTATGACCCACGAAATTCGAAGCGAATTGTTCGAGGCGCACAGTGAAATATTGAATTAAAAGGAAAATTTGATTATGGCGTTACAAATTTCTTGTTTGTATTTTTTTTCAAACCCATATAGTAATTTTCGGTTAGCGGTATAGTCGATGTCGCAACAAGAGAACAAATTTAGCCGCGAAGCTTTACTCTCGGGCGGGATGAGAGAAAAATCCATTTTCTTACCGGCACACACTGAGATTGAGCACGCGCCCGTCCGGTTATCGCGAACGCTCGTATTTCGGAAAACAAGATTTCAGTGCCACGATTTTTTTTTCTCACTCGAGGTTCATCAATCTGGATTGTTTGTACAAGAAATCGAAAAGGAAGTCGACCGATTTTTTTTTAATTCCATTTTTATACGAATGGAAAACTATCAATTTTTCTATCCTCTCATACGACTTATCTCGATGTTTCGCTTGAGCGAATCGCGCCGGCTCAAATGCCTCTCGAAGTTATAAAAACGCCGAATGATTTCCTTCGAAGCGATTCGGAAATCAGCGGATTTTCCTTAGATGGATATGGAAAAAAAAACAAAAAGAAAAATGTACCCTCGTTGAGACGCGAGTAAAATCTTCCGTCGCCCCTATCGTATTCGTCTTACTTCACATTCGTTCGGTGACTCCCTTTGCGGCCGGAGCGCGAACGGTCTAGAGGAGACCAAAAGGAGAGGAAAAGACGACACGTCAGTGGGAGAGAAGTGACTCCGTTAGATCAACCGCGGGGTCACAAGGGTTTGGGATTTCCGAGTTGGACGAAATGACGGCTGCACGAGGGGTGCGCTACGGAACGTTATCCGGTGAGCCTCGAGGGTACGCGCCAGGGTCGTCCCTTCCGCCCCCGCGCACATATCCTCCCCTGCGCGACTCTTCCGTTCGGCATCGAGCCATATCCACCACGCGCTACCCAGTGACTCTTCGTACGTAGAACTCGGTTATCCACGGATCAACGATCAAAAGAGAAAATGCGCAAGGCTCTTGCGAAGAATAGGCAAAAAAAGAAGAAGAAAAGAACAAGGTAAAAGTAAGGTCGATAGAACGGCGAAAAGAAAACGAGGACGACAGAGCGAGAGGGAGAGCGAGAAAATAGAGTCGAGGAAAAGAGAAAAATAACGGGAAGAAGCTAGGTCGAGAGAAAAATTATTCCACCAACTTTGAGAGGTGTGTCTATATATATAGATTTGTGGAATGAAGAATCTCTGTATAACGACGGAATGAAGCCAAACCTTTGCCACCAAATTCGAGCATGGTACATTGGAATCACAGCTATTCGTTTCTCCTGGTGGAAAAAAACACCTCCAACTATATGGCGCAATGCACGCCTCTCGATCGGGCGAAAATTCGCACGCAACGAAACTCGCAGAAGGCATTGCATTCGTTGACCCGTAGAGATTGTTTCGTATATTAAGATAGTGCTTGCGGTACTGTCCAGCCGAATGCGAGATTCAAAGTAAAATTCTGACACCTTTCAATGGGATAGAGACCTGCAAAAAAAATCGAAAAGAAAAAAATCTAAAAAGTGCATAGATATTCAGAAAAATTATCTCATTTGAAAAAAAATTCAGGCGACCAGATGATTTGTGGAACAGTTTTTTTCTCATTAATATGTTATTATAAACATGTTATACACATTTTTGTATTATTATTATTATGCGAAATCAATCCTTTCAGCACCTCTCATATGATTTTTTTTACTCTGATTTTTTTCAGATTTTTGTCCCACTGAAAAGTGGTCGAAATTCACTTAAAATCTCATGCTCCGATGACCTGTACCGAAAGTATTATGAATCAGGCTTCGGCTGATTATAATTGAGCAGGGACCGATAAACACTGCGAATTTTTGAAATCAATGCTTGCAATAAAAATTATTTTCACGCTCGTTATCGAAACATCGTTATCGTTGCCCGACGATGTTTGTTTACTTGTGCCGGTAAAATAATTAACTCGTTCGCTCGCTGCGAAACCTCTGCCGATGTACGAGCAATACTCACAAAAACCGTATATTGTTATAATAATAACAGTAAATCGAATGGTTTCGTTGTCACAGTCAGTACAGGTGTTCTATTTTTTGGTCTTTTTTGGTCGCTTCATAATTACCGAAAATTGCTGTCCAATTAGTATTAAAACCTCGAAACTTTTCGAAGCTTGTGCAAGAACTGTGTGGCCAGTTATCGAGCTGGCTATTGCTTCCGCCTTGACGGTTCGAGAGCAGCGAACTAGAGTCGCGGCAACTACGGCGCGAAAGCACCGGGAACGTTGAAACTTGGTGCGAAAAGTTTCGTCGAAACGAGGGTGGCAATCGCGGTCTTCTGGGGTCCTCGGCCAATTTGCTTCGTTTTTTGCCGGTGTTCGCGGAATGATAGTAACGAAAGAAGAGGAGAAAGAAGAAGAAGAAGGTTAAAGAAAAAAAAATCCCTACAGCTCGAATGGGAGAGAAATAGAGAGGGCAGGTGTGCTGTGAAACTTCGAGTTACACACATACACCATATAATACGCGAGACACATATTCGAGTTTTCTCGCTCTTTCGGCCTCGTTTAGATTCCCATTCTCGACGAGATATCCCGCGAGCCGAGCTTTTGCTCAACTTTCGTTCGCGTGTCGATATCGTCCCAGCCAGATGTTTCAGATATCTTTTTTTTTTTCCTTTCATTTTTTTCCGGCGCTCGCCAAAGTGCGACCAGTTGGATTATATGACTTTCCGAGGAAAGGTGGATTCCCATCGTGGACTCGCAATGGCAAACGACCCGGGGAATACTGGCAGGTGATCCCGAGAAAATTGACATCGTCCGACGAACGAGCGAGTAAAAAAAAAAGAAGCTTCGGAAAAAAAATGTTCTTTCGAGCCTCGCTCGGAAAAGAGCCAAAGACTCCGAAGGGCCTCGACGACGAAGCCGACGACGAAGGGATTTTTAGATAAATGTATACGATCGATGAAGTGATCAAGACAAATTGTTCAACGCTCCAGGACGGTGAGGCTGTGTTGGGCGTGTGGGAGGAATGTGGAGCTCGAAGCTTTGCGGAACCGGATTCGTCGCGTTTAATCGCTTCTTCATCCATGGGCTATATATACACGCTATGGCAACTCCGTAACTGAATCTCTGGGTCTACGAGCAATTAACAAACGTCCGAAGTGGAAGGTATTCCGGAACGACCGTGGATCCCGAGGACCGGCAGGGATACTTACACACTTACACTGGGCTTCGCCTTTTCGCTGCTGCTCCCAGCCACCCAGCTACATCGTTTGTCTTCTCCACGCGCTAACGCTAACTCAATTTGATATAGTTACGAAAATCGCTTCACTTAATTTGGTCGATTAATCGACTTTCGCGTTCACCCTCTCGTCGAAAGCGCGACCTGAACGAATTCATCGGGTTTTCGTTCGGAGACGATAAGAAGCGAGATAAAGAGATGGTTGTTATTTATTCGTGTCCCGGCCCTATTATACACGAGTGCATCATCTAAAATTGACAAACTGCCCCGCAGGCAGCAGGGTTGAAGATTCTTCACACGTATCCGCACCGGACATTTTTTCGGAACGTGATTTTTTGAGCTTTTCAAACATTCCGAACACGTTGACATGAAAAACGCGATACCTTGGCTTCTTCAAAAAGCTTTGCTTTGGTAAACATTTTTTTTCAGGCTTTTCATGGAAACGTGTTCAGAAATTTAAAACGTCGAAAAACGACATTTAGAAAATGGGAAAAAGTGAGGGAGCGACTTGACTCAATTGTATGAGGTTGGCACAACCTCTCGTCGAGGTTATATACGACGAAACTCATGATGAGTTCGAGTCAATCCTGGATTGAGCTTGAGTCAACCCAAATTCGGCCGATTCAGCCTAATGGCGGTTGGCGGAACCGCATCGAGTGCGACTGATTCAACTTCATCGTGGCTTTCGCCGTACATAATCACACCGACACGTTCATCCAACCCCAGAAGTTAACTGAACTTCCATTTCACGAGACGATGGAATCGTCATTGAACCAACGCCACTCCGTTGTCTCGATCTCTCACGTTCGTTGGCTCGATCTCCGATTTTTCTTTCGGTGTGATATTCGTGATGCAATATTGAATTAATATACGCGCGCGATGCGTGTGAAACTTGTTGAATAATTCATGTGTTATTAGGCACGCGCGAATATACGGTATGTTAAGGAGATATGTAGATTCGGAGTAGCAACAGGAGGAGAAGCGACGGCGAAGTATTCTAGACGAGGTCTAGAATTTCCACTTGCTCTTCCGCAAAGAGCAAATTATCTTGGTGCGTTTACGTTTAAATGAAATAGCTTCGTACTATATTAGTACTGTAGTTATCGTAGGTTATATGTAACGACGGCACATAATATGTCGCTGTGTGTGCCAAGTGTGACTCCGAGGTATTAAATTCAGCAGAACTATGCTCATTTGGCGTATTAAGTTTACGACTACTTGACAGAGGCACCCTTATCGTTCGAAGCAAGAGGCCCTTGTGTCACTAAAGTACCTATGATGCAATTACAGTTGGGTAGAGAGTTTATACGGCTCGTATAATCCTCGAAAATTTAATCGCTCTGCTGTAAATATGAGTTTTTTTTATTGAAAGAACCTCGATAGCTAACGATCTTCTCATTGTGGACTGAGCCAAGAAAATGTTTTCTCTCGATAATTCTTCTCGGACATGAAAACAGTATCCGGTGATAAGATATTGATGAATTTTATCCTCCGATGAAAAACATGTTTGCCGAGAAGCATTATATTATATTGTTGTTCTTTATCATTTTTTTATTTTCTTTTTACGTCCGACTCACCTTATTGAAGCCCTGTCCCATGTCGAGTTGCCTCCCGTATCTCTGCTCGCCGTAGATCCAATCTTGGACGACCTTCTGAATCTCCGGCTTCTCTGGATCGACCAATCGGAAGGCAGTAATATTGGTCCCGCCGTACTTGAATTCTTCCAGGTCAACGCTGTTCAGATCCTGAAACAAGGACGCGCGACTATAGAGGGAAATGTTCGAATGTACGAAGAAGAAATCGATGCTCCGAACTTTCGCGAAGATAATACAGCGCGAAAAGGGAGGATGTTGGAGTGTTTACGCACGTAGACCAACGTTTACGGTGTTTGTCGAAAAGTAAAAACATCATCCTCACTGCTTTGTGCTCTCGCTCTCTGCGTACGATTTCACCAACAAGATTTTCCGTCAATGGACAATTTTACGAGACAGAACAATTGTCGTCCACCGGTTAGCTTACGGCGTTCCTTAGCTGTGCGAGTCTCCAGTTTCCAGCTACCCATCCCCAATGAATTTTTCTCCGGGGTAAAAGAAGCTCGCGTGTTACTTCCGGTTCAGCGGAATTTACCGATTTCTTTCGAGACCCGAGGGCTAGCCGCGGCTTACTCCGACCAAGCCAGACCGCGCTATCGTGGCCGACTCCTCTATACACTGCGACCAACTCTCTCTTTTCTTCACGCAAAGACTTCATCCACGTCTGTTACAACGTTCGGATGAAAAATAAAGAGAGCGAAAGACAAATGCCTCGCGGACATTCGACCACGATTTTCTCGGGATATTTCGCAATGTGAGAGAAACAGCTCCGCTTCATAGAGAGCCATGCTGTGTAGCAATATAGGTTTATGAATGTGACGTTTCTCTCTATTCCGTACGAAAAGCTTACGAAGCGCTGAGTGGTCGAAGCATTGCAGCTTCAAGGAAAACGAAATACGTGTACCGCAGGTTGGCTCGTGATGCTTGTTCAGCTCATCCGAGCTCAGAAACGACCCATTAAAAGACATTCACATAAATATCATTAACGTTCAACTGAATTATTCTGTTAAAATTATATGAGATTATGTATTCAGTGCCACAGTCGGCGGATTCGTCTTGTTCGTGAGTCTGTCGGAATTGTTCTCCTCCCCTAAGAAACTTTCCCATCCCGCGTAAGCTCCGACTAAATAGATGTCCTCGTTTATAAGCAAGTCAGTGTTGAATTCTTGATAAATGTGAGATATCCCTTTTTGCCTTGTCGTCGAGACGACGGGGAATATACCATCGAGGAGTACTCCCTTAATCAAATATTCCCTTCTATGGATAATGGATATGGCTTGTGGGGGGAATATTCACGGATTAGGATGAGCATTTTAGCCCGCGGTGAGGAACGATCCAGGGACGAAGAAAACCGTCGCGGCCATTGTGAATACAAAGAAAGCTCGGGTCCCATACGTTGTCGTCCGACCGCACGATGCATCATTGTCCGGCATGATCCATTGTATTCCCGGACCACGGGCACAATATGATGGAGGGATAGTTGGATTTTTTTTGTTTTTCCTTTTTCTTTTTTGCATGCGCCATAAACTCTTCCTCGGTAACGAGAACGAAAGAAGAGCAGATCAGGGCGGAACGATGCGGAGCTGTCCTTAACGTGAATGCAACATTGACGAATGTCTAAATGCAGGGTTTATTAATAATCGTATAATAGGATTTTATAATATTATAATACTCACGGAAAAAATAAAATGTAAAAGATATTGCGGGTTTTATACGCTCGTAGATTTGCTCGTCCACGAACGAACCTCGTCGAATAGCGTCCTGGTTTCTTCGTCGCCGTTTTCTCCGATGAAATGGATTTTCTCTCGGAGCCGTCGATGCGTCCAGCGAAGAGGGCGCAACGACGGGCCGGGAGAAAAACTTCGTAACGATACGTCAACGCGACGAAATCGCGGTACAGTTTGTTCCACGGTGGAAGAAAAAGCTCTACCGGCGACGACTCTGTCCAAGCTATACGAGGTATATACGCGCGTGAGCAAGAAAAGCGACGAGGGAGTGAATGAGTCATCAACTATACAACTGCTCGGGAGTAACGCGGGGGCGAAGAAGCGCCAAGGGTGCGAGAGACTTTGGTGGTTCGCCGACAGGCAAGTCTACCGAGTAGTAATGGGGTGCAATGACCCGGCTGGCTTACTCTGTTCTCCTTTGGGAACTTTGTATATGTATATATGTATATGTATCTCACGCGCAGTGCTCGTTGACCTCGTGTCATATCTGTGTTTACGATGCAAACATTGACAATCATAAGCGCAGCATCGTTAGCCATAATCTTAACGGTGTTTGCAACGATCTAATTATGTTAATAAGCAACAAAGGTCAGCCGGCTTTATCATTGCACCGTTTCAAAGGATAAAATGCAAATGCGAAACACCGAAAAATACGACAAGATTATTTAAATTAAATTTCCAAATTTGAAAATAAAAAAAACGAATACTGTTTTTTTGCGAGTGGTAATTTGTGTTCGAGAATCTTTTGAATTGCAATTATTTGGTACAAATGGGAAGTAATAATATTTACATCCATTCGTTCAAAAACGAGAAAATAGTTTCTTTACGATTCCTTGATAATACAAAAATAATCAAAAATGCACGGTTGCGCATCGGATTGTACCGTGAGCATTCATTCGCATGCATCGCCTGGTATAATTTCGATATAATGCTCTTTTCCTGTAAATTAGCGAATAAACCAAAAGATTTATGAGACCCCGAAAATAGTAACAAACTGCGCGATGAACAAAGCGCAAAGGCCAAAAATGTCGAGGATACTGTAAACTACTGGGAAGTGGATACATAACGAAATTTGAATGTGCAAATGAAAGAGAGATCGGCCCCGGGGTGGGAGGCAGAGAGGGTTAAAAGTGGCGAAATTCGATAATAACTAGCGCGGCAAAAGATCCATTAGTGTTTCGAGGTTGTCGGGGTACACGTGGAAAGGGTGTACACATAATAGATATAGAGAGTAGAACGAGAGAGAGAGCGTGCGGAAGGTGAAGCTGTATGAGACGAAGCGGGGAGAGGGGTGGGTAACGTATACGGAAACGCGTACCGAGAGTAAATTGCGTCGGGGTTGAGAGGAAAAAGGTCGGGGGGGCTTGATGGATCACTTCGTTTCGCGAAACGTAGCCTTTGACCGGACCAACTCTATACATACATCCGCTCGGTACAACCCGAAAATAAATGAAAATAAATTGGTTCCACTTGACTTCATTTGTTACCAGTTTAGAGAGGATCGCGTGTTACCAGTGTAAGGCGGCCGACTCGTTCAGACTGATGGGTTACGGAAATGTTTTTACGAGAATTTCCCCGGCCCTCGCCGTCTCCGTTCGCCGATACGAATGGCGACAAATTTGCAATCGATTTTCAGCCGTGTTTGCACAATTCACGCGACACGCGTAGGACTTTGCGTAGTCGAAAAAGCGAACGACATTACGACAATGGGTAGTCGTTGATTTTTTTTCATTGCAATACGTCGTTTATCCCGCTCGCTCGTTATCGTTCGATTGACGATTCTCGCTAATTGGCACAATAACGACGAATCCCGAGTAAATCGTACGCAAATGAGATTTCATATGCATGAGATTTTATAACGACGATCGGCAATAGTTGCGAATGAATTCGTGAATATCAATTGTTGACTGAAGAATGCATTTTTTTATCCGGGGAATGATCGCGAATCGGTAAATTCGCAAATTGTCCTCGTTTGCCGTAATTTTGAGGTGCATCGATTGGATAATACCAGTGAATAGGCGAATGTATTCGAGCGTTTTCGATTGTTGGGATCAAATATAATCGTACCGATTTCACGGATGATAATCCTAATGAACCCTGGAAACAATTTTCACCGCAGATGGAATTTCAAGCGCTTCGAGAAGCTCTTGCGAGTTAAGATATTCGACGAGAGATCGAAGGCCGCGCGAATATCTGGATCGCGGGAGAAATTATTCGAAGCGTCGTAATGCACTATGCATAACTTGATGCGGCTTGAAATTCTTCCCAGTACATAGTTCGATACACATCGTCGATCATATAAATTCAAATTCTTTTCTCGTATTACACTCTCTGCGGAATAAATTGAAATTGGATCGACGCGGTGTACCTCGAAATACAATAAAAGAATGAATAGACAAAAGTGAAAAAAAAACAAAATAACTATATATTTACCAAGGAAGTGATGAGGTAGCTGTGGTAGTCGCTCATCATTCCGATCTGCTGTGCCTGCTTGAGTACGCTGTGAATCCGATCGGTCGAGCAATCCAGGACGATGTGAGATTCGGCCGAGTTTTTTATCTGCTTCAGTAATGGCCTGGAAAAATAAAACGCCGTATCGTTGAAAATATATATACATTTAGGTAACGGGGGAGGAAAAGCGTAGAAAAAAAAGTCGCGCGATAGTTTACGTCGAGGTTGTTGGATTCTCCGAAAAGGATATAAAATCTTTAACCGACTGAAGTTTTAAGGCCCTGCGGGTAGAAAAGCGAGTTGGGAATAGTGACGAAAAGGGGGCGATGGTAAGAGAGGAAGCGTTGAGGTAGTAAGATACGGAGAGAAACGAAAAGAGGAGAGGTGAGATAAAGGGCAGGACATGTTTCTCGAACGAACTTGCGTCGCGCATCCCTCTCGCTGAAACAAAGGACAAAAGATAGATCCTCTCTACCACTGTTCCCTGGGGTCGTTCGGCAAGTTTTATCGAGTCCTCGTCGTTCTCTTCTTCTTCTTCTTCCTCTTATTCTTCACTCCTTTTCCCTTCTCTCGCTTTGCTTCACCGAATTCCTCGGTTAAACCCTCTATTCTTCTCCAACAAGCGGTTATTTCACTGTACCCCGCAAACCCGACGTTTCTTATCTGCCGCGATTTGAGATTATGAACGTCGAAAGGTTTATCGGGCACGGTGCACTCCACCGCAAACTTGGCGGACATTCGTATACCCGCATAGGTGGTTCGCTCACATATACTTTGAATACCATCGTGAGTTGAGCTAGGATGTGTGATCTTGAAACTTGCGGAGTCCATGGAGATAGAAACCGCGACTACTCTGGAATTTGTCTGCGATCCATGAGCGTTGGCACTGTTAATCCTCACGGAATTAAGATTATTGGCTTCATTCAGAATTCAGGATTAAAAAATCGGAAAAATCACCAGACTGTTATAGTAATCGAGTGATGAAAGCGAAATCTGGGAATTGTTCGCAGACTTTGATAGAACGTCGCCAGTCCGTCTGGATTCCGTCTAAGAATATCTGGAGAAGGATTTCTCTTTTGTCACTTGTTTACAACACTTGTCTGATAAATATTCCTATTTTTTTCTCTCCGTGTACTTTAATATGAGTAATTTTCTTTTTCTGTCATAAAAATGTTATGTAGAAATCACAATGTTCGCCACGTAGTCATTTATGGAGCTTACATTTGAAACATTAGTACATATTTCCGAGAGAATAGAGCCGGAAACTGTGTGTTAAATCGAGCATAAAGCATTTTACGCGCCTCTTAATTCCGAACGGAATTAGCATGAGAGGAGAAATGTGAAAGAGTACACGCTACAGTGGCGGTACTTTAGCGAACTCCAACAAGCCGTTGCTCTACACACGACTGATCAAAATTTCATATCGTCTCCCATCCCTCAACTCCTCGCTATATCAGATTCGTACCTTAATGCGAATCTCGTTATGCATCTCGTGAAAATTCTACCCAGCCTTCGCCATCATACTCCGACAAAATCTGCTTCATTCACCGGCAAGCAACGGCAGCAGTAGCGCTCCCCCCCTAACCGGAGGACTCTCGTCTTCCTGCCTACACGTTTGCCTCTTGCCGAGCTTTACTAACCCGACCCAACCATCCAACATGATCCCCTGTCGTGGCATCCTTCCCCTGGAATATTTCATGCTCCGGGGACATGCATAATTTATCCAATGTGCCGCTCTTTGCGCCGGTAAGTTGCAAATCTCGTTTAGAATTTTCGGTCATGAAAACTCGCACTCGTCGCACGAAATACGCCGGGGTGAGTCCCATCGACCCTCGTATACTAAGCTTCCACGCTAGATTATCCGTGGGATAATTTCGGTCAAAACTATCTTTCTACCGTCGAAATTCTGAACTATTTTCTCACAACAACTTCTGAATCCGCAACAAAAAAAAAATCATGAAAGTTAATGAGCAGTGTAGGGAAAATTGGTATGGGAAAGAGTATCAATGCGAATATGGACAGCATATGGAAGACAGGAAGACCAGTGTCAAAAAGCGATTGAAATGAATATAGCGTTTGTTCAGTTCTCATATTCAACCCATGGTCTTTTATAGTTGGTTTTATAAACGAGACGATAAGGAGACAAATGCAAGGAAAGAATATAATGTAATAGAAGTCCGAAATAATATTTTACACAAATATGAATTCCTCGAGCAAAATTAGGCACTGTAGTACATGATCAGCGAACAAAAGTCATAGTCATTCAACTGTTTTTGTACGTGGTAATCGAATTCGCGAAGAATTAAACTTTTGGTGGTTCTAAAAATAAATAACCTTCCATCTGAATTTTGCGATATCTCGAGCATTTCTCATCTCAATTCTTCTGCGAAGTCTCGAGCGTCGAGTTTCCGTTAATGCACCTCTAATTTTCGATAATATCTCTCAAGTGCTTCAAGATTCTTTGATCTACGAATTGGCATGCCGTCTCGATTGCCGTCGAAGATTTTACACTGTTCCTCTGCGATTGACAAGAAGCAGAAGAAGAATCTATAACTCGCTTTCGCGTCGGATTGAATTAGCCCGCATTCGATAAATCCCGAGTTATTCGACGCTGAGCACAGCGCCGGTCGATTATTGAGCTCGAGTAAAAGACTCGACGAAGCGTTTTGTCGTCGAGCTGTGCGCTACAAGACGACAGTGCCAAGAGGCTTTGCCGAGAAGTGCAGTAGAAACGGCGATGGTGTCTACGAATGTTACCGGTGTAAAGAAAATGAGTTCCGTGCAGTTCGCGAAAGAGAAACGTGACGAGGACGAGGATGACGTCGACGCTGGTGCAGTATCCTTCGATATCCGCTCGACGGTTAATCATTCAAGTCGTGACGGATATCCGACGCCATCGAGTTCCCATCCTTTCTAACACGCAGACACGCCATTCATTCGAGAACACAAGGCGCTCTTTGCCTGTGCTCCATCTCGTTTCACTATCGAGCTGCACGGCTCATTCCTTTATAACCTGGTAGCTTCTCCTCTCCTTCGCTTTCTCTACACCCACATCGTACTCGGTTCGCTTCGCCTCCGCAAGCCCCTCCCGTTGGTAATTGGCACTTTTCTTCCGCTAACGTTGATTACGATTCGTTGCTCAGAAAAATCGTGGCAATCTCGGATATATATATACTCGCGTACCCGCTTTTGCACCAGACGGGGGCGAAGAGAAGAAGAATCCCAACGGATGTAAAGAAACGCCCGGGCGAAACTCCGAGGATACTCGGTAATGGACTATCACGAATTTATCAGATTCCTATTCCCGTCGTACCGAGAGCGAGCTTTACACAATGGAATGTGTATACTTTATTGATGACCATACATTATTCAATTGCACAACGGCGAGCGTCTTAACGATTGCTGCGCCTCGTTGTTAACTTGGAATTTTCGTTTCTTCTTTTTCGTGTGAAAAAAAAACATGTATGCGTACGAATAAAATACAGGGAAGGATGTAACAAAAAAAAAGGCTTTTATTGGCAGGATGTTAAGAGGCTTTGGTGCGCATCGGCTTCATTGATCGGCTTTGCATGAGCAAGGATTGAAAGAAAATAAAATATATCCTAGAGGTATAAAAGTACAAAAAGTCAAATATCGGACAAGATCAAAGGTCGAAGTTGAAAAAGCGAAACATTGCGCTTTGCGTTATACAAACAAAATTCATTGGACGATGAATATCAATCCTAGTTTTCGGGCTTAATTCTCTATATAAAAAATGTATATGTTCGTCATATCTTTAACGAAAATGTTGATTTTAGCGCATACGATCGTGGGAGCTTATTTTTTTTTCAGGAATTTTCATACTCGATAGCAATCATAAAAAAAAAGATTGGACGAACAGAAAGTTTGTCTAGTCAAGAACGGAAATTTCAGCTCGTCTTTTGAGAGTTAGTGCTTCAATTCCTACGCCGTTTTTTCGCTATTTCACGACTCTAATACCATTGCTAAACGTCGAACGAACGAACAAACAAAAAAAATATATATATATATATATACACTGGCTGCCGTTAAAGCTTTCGGAATTTTTATTTGGCACGGGAAGGATTATTGAAATAGAAAAAGCGCAAGCTCTCGTTTGCGCACTCTCGCCGATCGATGCCCGATGGACAGATGTGAAAGAAATAAAAAGCCATATAAAAAGAGAAAAAAAGAAACACAGAGCCCGAAGCGGATGGACTAGCATGGTAACGTACTCTCGCACTGATAGCGATGGCGCGTACAACTCTATACAACGTTCCCACGCTAGTGCAGGGTTGTTCAATGGCTCGAAGAGTTAGCTACTTTCATCGTGAGGGAGATAGTTCTCTCTCGTATGTTGCCATATAGCGCGAGCAATTCGGCCGGTCGGAATATATCGCTTTCCGTTCTTCGGCGTCAGTCGATATATGGGAACGAACGAGTGGAGGGCGCAATTTTGTGTAATGGAAACAAGAACAGGATTTTACCAAATGAAACGGCGCTTCTACCCCGGCAATACGTCGTTTAATTACATATCATTCTTGAGAATTTTTTAAAAATCCATTCGCGAAACGAATCACACATTTTTTCATCCCTATACCTAATTGACTGAACGTTTGAAAAATCGCATTAACATCGGATCGAGTAATGAACTGAGATCGCAAAAGAAAATTAAGCGGAAAAGACTGCTGTCTATATAATTCAGCGTGCTGTTTTTACCGTCTATACATTTAGCGCTCATTTCCCTTTCGTTCAGTGAGTGCAAAAACCTCCGCATTATTATTCGATAGATACTCATAGTCCTGTGCACACAGAGCTACGCAATCGCTTTTCGTTTCATTACACGAAGCATCGTATAAATTCATAAATTAACGATCGTTTGAAAATGCCGTTGGATTTTATGATTAAGCATAGTGCATAGATATTCGGTATACGTAAATGGAGTTAAATGGTAAGCGTCCGTGATTGTATTCCCTCGGAGTAACAACAGTCTGTATTGCCGCAATATCCGGTATTCCCGTTCGACTTGTGAACCGTTCAATATTTCGCCGGCATTGTTAAGATAGTATAAAGTATCGGGGAAGCTTGGGACTGAAGAGGACTCGAAAAGCTCTCGATATCGCGCGAATTGGAACGGTGTATGTATAACGGGTCCGGCGGAAAGTAGCGAGGAAGGCTCTCGCGGTAAGCTTTGGTTAAGATTCGCGTTGGAGTGTTGTTAGGGAGCACTCGGCTTCGTGCATCAATCTCTTAACCTATCATCCGCCTAACCCTTCGAACGAGCTCTCTTCGGCTTTCGTCGTCGAGATAAATACTCGATAGATGTTGGAGGTTTTACTAACCCCTCCCACGAACGAGGCTGACCCTTCGCCGCCCGGAGAAGCGGAGAACAATAATAATTGGTTAACGAGAGTGCTGTTGGCATCAGCCTCGATCGAGTGGACCGTAGCCGCAAACTTTGGATATATTGTATACATGTTGTGTTACTACTGGTATCCGAGAATCGTTCACGAACGAAACGGCCCTGCATTCAATTCCCCGGAGCGCCCTCGGGTCGATGGCTGACCAATGCTGACCGTAACTACTGCTCGCCTCTGCCCCGTTCCATGCCCTCCCTCTCTCTCGCTCACCCTCGCGGCAATCACACGTCTCGTTGCGTAGAAACCGAACTTACGCCGCAATTCAATTTTCGACATTAAAACTTCTGCTTAACGTTGCATCGCCGGACAAAAGCTTCTCAGAGTTTTCAACATGAAGGATATTATCGATACACTGCATTCGAGATGTGAAGGTCTGATTGAAGTCGAAATGTAAACAGAACTCTACTTCAGAATCATGGAAAAAAAATTCCAATGAAAAATCCGTATTATTCGTCAGACGGCGGTACCATAACTTATGGGTTTTTTTTTTCAACTTTAACGAGGGCAGAGATGAGAGAAAAAAATCTGAATATCAATACAAAAACTCGAGCTCGGCAACGATATTTTTTTCATTCGTCAAACGAACTTATAGGAATGACAGGGTTCGCTATTTTTACACAGGGTATGTTACTGTGGCAATTAGCATTGAATTCGTCGAGCGAAGTCCGCAGAAGCGTAGGAGATGTCGAACGACGATTGGTTGAAGCATGACGAGATTCGTATAACCGGGAAATGTGCACTACGTATCACTGACCTCGATGAGAGTTCTTGCCAGGGTAAAGCGAGGTAACGAGGGTGAGGGAAACGGGAATCGGAGTGGTTAAGTCGACGGGCAAGCGAAGGATTGATATATCTATACATATAATACACACACAAACACAGTGGGGTTGGGTGGCGGGGACACGGTAGGTCTGCTACTCGAGCGCCGCCTGTAGCACTGGGATACGCTCGTTGGACGATGGGGAAATTAATAACTCAGAGATGCTGAGGACCGTAGAAAGCTTCTCGCTTGCTCTCGGTACGAAGGTATCCGGACGAGATGTTTCTCCCCTTTCGCCTAATGGATTTGTACACATTTACACGTCATTTGCAAGTCAATATAGTAGAACTCGAATACGAAACTCTCGATGCTCTGGCCTCCCTCAATGGCTCTTCCGATCCCTGACAAGGACCCTGTCACCGAGGTCACACCAAGGGCTACCGACGCACTTTATGTGAATCGAAGAAACCTTTAAGAAGAACCTCATGAATACCAATGGAATCAGAGTAACCCCGCCCACGAGTACCGCGAATTCATTATTGAGCTCGTTATGACAGACCATTCTTTTTTTTTCGCTTGACAATATTCACCGCGAAGAAGAATGGCGAATCAAGTTCTTCGTGACCCCATTTTTTTTAGGTTTGCGGATGAAAAATTGCGGAGTAGAAGAGCTCGTTTCAATGAATGCTACTAGCTGCGATCTCGCATTTTTTGATGTCCAAATAAAGTCTATATTCTGAAAAGTGCCGAAGGACAAATCGAGGTTCGATGTACAATACCAACAATAAAAATGACAATGTGATAATTATAAATGACCCTTTTTGCACAAACGCGAAACAAAATTGAGCTCAACTATGCCGCAAGCTTTCCGGCTTTGCCGCAAACCAAATGGTTATTGAAATTGCAATTCCTCTCAGGCCGGCTATTAAAATTTCAATGATCCGACAATCCTGCAATCATTGTTGCTCATACAACAATTATCAATGATAATTGGGAGCCATGAAACCTCAAATTATGCAAAAGGAATTCTGAAACGACGGTTTTGCAATGTTAAATCCCCGGGGATGGTAAGAGAATAATATACGATATAAATGAAAGCGTGGCATGAACTCGAGTAGCGAAGGTTCAGGAGTTTTCATTGTTCTGCATTACACAACACTTTGCCCGGTGTAACTATGGGGAAATGGTCGATAAACGGTACACCGATGGAAGGGAAAATTCGAGTGCCTCATTGTCCGTAGGTTAAGAAGATCGTTTCACCGCCCAACCCCCCTCGCCCCCGCGTATACATTCTTGTATTGGTGCTTTTTCGCGGATCTCGATCTCCCCTTGCCTCCTTTGTCATAGAAAGCACGACGTGGCAACGACGAATTACACGATTCGCGCCTCGAATAGTACGCATCTCGTGTTTCAAAGCGTGTCCCGAGTTTCCGGTCGTTTCGTCACAGCTAGAAACTCCGCCGGGGGGGGAACTAGGGGCAAAGATATATATCGTTCTCCACCTGCAAACACATCCCTGCTGGTCGGCTGGCGGCGCCACCCTGACCGCGTTGCGTTCAACCCATATACGAAGAGGCGGATGAGGATGATCTACGATGGCAATAAAACCATAATCGTGACGTGTTATTAAGCTCGAATACCGACGCCATCCATAATTCGCGTGAGAAGGGGGGAGGGGGGGAGGAGGAGGGGAGGAAGGGTATTGTCTCCGGTGTGCGGCGACGCACGTCGCGCCTCGAGTAGAATAAATGGCTGGGAATGGCTGAAAGAGCTATACGAAGATACCGTCAGAGGAACTTGGAAGAGCCAAGACGGGCATTTCGCATTAAAAAATACTGCAGCTTCTTTCGCGACTGAGGGGGATGAAGGAGAATACACCCCGTTCCCGGATGTCGACAATCCTCTCTCGTTTCCTTTTTTTTTATTCCTTTTATTTTTTGCTGCCGCGTTGCCCCGAGTAGGCAGAGTGAAGTATAGCCGCTGGGTTGTATATATATAGGGGCTTAAGCGTACCGTAAGGTAAGGGCGACTTATTTGCTTTCTCGAAACGCTTGACGACACGAGAGTCATTCGGTAAGAGGAGACGGGAAGGGTGAGAAAAAGAAACAAAAGCTCCACAAACGAGAACGTATAGCTTCGTGTCGAAAGCGACGACGGGCTTTAACGCTCGCTTATTGCGAACGTATGGGTACAGAACAACCATATCCGTGAGCGCTCGAAATGTTGAGAGGCTGGAGACGAGAAATATATATGTCTAAATATATATACATATATAAAGAGCCGTTGAATTTCTGCGAGAGCCGGTGATACTCGATGAAAAACAGGCGCCAGCAAATATTTCATGAACTTGACGAGAAGGTTTCGACGAGATACTCGAGCGACAGACACGCGGAACAGTTAATTATTTATGTTTGATGTTAAGACGTTTTAAAAGGGTCATGAGCACGAAAAATTATTATTATAATCATTAAATTATGAATGAAAATTATTAATGTAAATGAATATTCAATATGAATTATTATTTTCATCAGTACATGGTATTTATGGAAATTGTACGAAGCGAATCATGTTTAAAAAAATTAGGATAGTTAGTGGCGATAATTATAGGTATCAATCAAGCACCCTCTGAATTAGGAACAGGGATGAAAAAAAATTGAAAGATAAAAGAAAACATTTTCATGTAAATTTTCGCAATTACGGATAAATCGGTTCTCCAGGCATTATCTTAACTGCCGTTTGGGGGAAAAGGGGGCAATTTAATACTCGTATAAAATAATCCGTGGGATGGAACGAGGACATCCGCGCGAGTCCGCGACAATGCGATAAAATGAAAGCCACGGCGGCCGGTTAATTTAGCGGCTCTATGTCGCTCGTCCAGGTTTTTTCTTTTTTTTTTCATCATTCTCTTCTTCTCTTTTGGTGAAATAAAAAAAGAAAATATATATAGTATATGAGTATGAACTGGACGAGTACAGCCCAGCGGTCGCATTAAAACTCGGTGAACTGTCTCTCGTCTCTCGCTTCGTGACCCCGTCATGATATTCTACTCTGCATAAGGATTCAAATTACAGAAACGTGCGGCTTAGTTTGAGACGCAAACCGCTACACAACGTATACCCACTTCGCTGTACCGAGTCTTTTGTGCACCATACCGTATTTTACCGGCTCTAACGCACACACGGGAGCTTCGGTAAGCCGGGAGTGGGGGGAGCAAAGCGGTCAGAGAATCGCGAGCCAAGTTGTCGAGTAAAAGAAGCATCGTGGATAGTAAGGTCGGAGAATAGAGGACGAAAGGGACGTGGGAAAGTATTAGATAAATGCGGAAATGTGTGGACAAACTCCGAGCTTCATTTCGATACTTTTTTCTCTCCCTCATTCTCATTTTTTTTACTCTTTCCCAAGAGGCTTCGAAGTCAGAAAATTCGGAATCCGATTAAATTTGATCTAACTGAAAAATAATTTCATGGGAATTTGCGTTCTTATCTGGGATTTCAAAGATTAATCTTTTATGGAAAAAAGCTCGGCTTAAGCTGTTCACAGCCGAAGGTGAAAAATATTTTTGGGATAAAAATTTTATCGTACAAATCCCTGGTAACAATTTTTCTGCTCTGAGTTTTTGACGAGATTTCAGGAACAAGCGTATTATTATAAAAAAACTCTTTCTCGAGCTCGATTTTACTTATTTCGCTTCATCTGTCCGTGTCGAATCTCTTCTTGCGTCCTCCATGGCCGAGAGTCAATTCACAGTTAAATTCTCATGTGAAGCATAAAGCTGTCTTTTATTGTGAAGACTCTCAACCCGTTTTGTTCTCCGCATACAAAATTCACGGGCCGTTATATGCCCATAAACTCGTAGCCTCTATTCTCCTTGCTCGCTGACCGAGGCTATTACTAAAAGGATGCAGTAAGCGGATTTATTCGCGTGTACATGTGTTACGCATTCGCGTTTGTTACGCGCAGCGGAAAACTCATGTGGAAATGACCACAGCGGCATAGAGAGGGGGGAGTTCATTATTTAACTCTTTCAACGAGTGACGTTAAGTCAGCGCTACTGTTATTTTACTTTTCAAATTTGTTCGCCGACCACTCTTTTACCTCAACCGCAGAGCAGCGAGTTGCGTATAAAGCCGGAATACACATTACCGGCCTCTTTGTTCTTTTATTCTCGGCTTATTTTGCTTGAAAAAAGACCTTCTAAATAGCGAACTGTCGTTCACAGAGCATCGAAGCGATATGGTATTTTTCTTTGGGAATGCTTAAAGCTTCTTCCAGGACACACACGAGTTTCTGTTCTCCGTTCGCTGCTCTCGGTCGTAGCAAAGCTTAGTTTTCCTTACGTTTAGTATACCCTCGCCACTATTACCTTCCTGCGCAATGGGCTTACCAACTGCTGCGAGGCAACGCCGAAATACGATTTTCCATTACATCGATACCGCACAGGCGAGGCAGGTCGATATCAAAGGGGTCGAAGCGGCAAACCGTACAAGTTATATACTGAGGCTCCTTTGAAGGTAGAGGAGGAATCACTTTCAGACAATTGAGAACGTTGATGGAGTTTGGCGGAAATATTATTATTACTATCATATCATGATATGTGATGTATATACCAAGATTATACTATAGAATAATGATGATAATATTTGCCATTGAAACAGATCAGCATCTTTTTACTTTCTCATCCCATACGAAGTATGAAAAAAGAGAAAGTATTGTAAAAAAAATAACGTTCTGATCACCTTTGAAGCGGCTCGCAGGTATACTTAAAAAGAAGGAAAAATTGATATAAATTAAATTTATAAAAAGTATGTATGAGATTTTTATGAAAAATGAGTTGAGCGTTAATTGTACCTGCCATAAAACTCGAAACAAACGGATCTTCGAGGCTATGTTGAAAGCTATAAAGTTTTTATCGCAGAACACAATGTTTCGTTACAATGAAATCGTTTATAGTTTTTCACATAAAAAAATCGAATGATGACATAAAAATGTGCGCACCACAATTGCCGATAACTGTAATAAAATAATAGAAATCGCGGAAATAGAATACGGACCTGTCGAACTATTGCAATACCTACATATTTGGAGATAACGTTTATAGCTTCAGCTTGGAATGCCAGCCTCAGATGGCGTAACGAGTACCGAAGGTTCGAGACGACACCTGTGGCTCATATCATAATGTCAAAAAATTCCGGCGGGAAACTTAAATTACGCATCTTGTCCAAAATTCAATATCTTGACTCGGGTCATTGGTAATTTCGCACCACTATTTTCTTTCTTACTTTTTCGAACAACTTCAAAGAATTTTGTTCAGATCGGCCGAAGAATATAATTTAAATTGTGTTGTTATTTTAATTTATTACATGTAACCCGATGTTCACGAGACACGAATGTGAATTTAATAACTATGGATAACATTGATGTATTATAAGCGACGCATCGCCGCCGCAGTGGTTCAATATTCACAGATATGACTGACGCGAAAATAAAATCGGTAAATCCAATTTTGTTCCGACTCGCGCGTAATCGCCGGATATCTTGCACAGCCCCCCCTGTGTCAGATGATATTTTCACAAATCGACTGTCGCGATATAAATTGCTCGGCAGAGATCCGCATATAAAGCCGAGGCAGCGTCGCGAACCAACAAATTCGACAATTAATTCGGCGTCGGCGAGCGTCATCGGATAAAATTTCCCAAATATGATATATAACTCGAAAAACCGTCATTGATCTATGAAATAAAACGATGGAAACGAACGGGATCGCGTATATTGTGACGGGGACGGGGATGCGCGTTATGAACATACATATGGATATATCCGTGCCTGTGTGTCGCGAGGAATCACAGTTTCGAACCCGTCAACATCCATTGACTTCGACCCGACCGACCGTCCGTTCGTTTGTGCGTCACCGACTGCCACCACCTAGTTTGCCAATCTCTACCGTCCGCCAGAACGCATCGCGTAGGTAAAACAAAAAAGCCGAAAAAAAGGCAACAAAAAAAAAACATTTCCTATCGATTCTCGTTGTGGCCGGCGAATTGAGAGCCCTGGGTTATAAAACGAAGTTACGCGGAAAAAAAAGAAAAAAAAAAACGAGAGATCGAACTTTGCGAACCATTCGAGCGACCGACGTGTTCCATCCACCCACTTTCCGCATACGGTTTGCCCGGCCAGATCGTTCGACGATCTCGCATAGAGAGCCGCGTAGGAGGGATACACGCTTAATTACATTTGCCGCGAGATAGAGCGAACCCCGAGATTTGTTCTCTCGTGACAACGAACAGCAATTAGAAATGAACGCATGAACGTTTTCTGCAGGGAAATAGCGGATTGAGAGTCGCATGGATAATGCGAGGAGCTCCGCGTGAAACCTACCCTGTTTGAGATCTACAGTTGCAATCAAACGCCTGCTGTGGGTAATCAGCATTTTAGTAGGAATCTCCCCCCTCCCACCAGTTCGATGTCCTTCGGGCGACACGCTAACGCCATGAGTCTCGACGCCTGAAGGTTAATTAAATCGGTTCGAACCTGAGGATCTCTCACGATTCGTTGAGCCTTCGAATTAATTGCAACTGCGAGTTACTGTGGCGGGACAGCTGAGGGAGACCGATGGAAATTCGTTATTGACGATGACGACGACTCGCAATCGCATTATTCTTTATTTTTTTCAATTAACTTTATCCCACGCCGCGCTTCTCTCGTCTCCGTGTACATGAAATTTATGCAGATATACATTTTCCCCGTCTGAATTCTACAATAATGCACTCAGCTATTCAACGCCGTGTAGAAGGGTTTGTAAATTCGATGCTGATTCCTCGGATTTCTGGCCGCGGGGAATATGATCCCCCACCGGAATCCCATAAAATATCGGTGCTAAAAGCTCCGCGAAGCTCGATATCAACCGTGAAAGAGTCTCTTTGACGCGAGCGCTGTTGAGAATAACTGAAAAATACCTTCGGCGAATCTTATCTCGACGTTTTGTCTCTCCCTCGGTTCGCGTACCCAATAATACTATTGCACTGACGTTCATACATTCTAAGCTACTTCGACGGCAATACGACGGAATTCCCGATGCTCGAATTTCCGATATCTTCGGCTTCGACGGAAGAAACATTGCATCGTATTTTTCCATTGAAATTTTCGATACGAGTACCAAGACTGTAAGAAGAATTTACGGAAAATTGAAAGTCCTCGTGCCGAATATTTCAATGCATAAACCAAATGATTAAATTGAAGGTTTCATTGCGATCAGATATTGATGTACATTAAAATGGCGCAAATAATTCATTTTTAATATGTAAACTCAATTTCACTGTAAAAGCACGTACATTTTTCATCCCTCTTATAAGTTGAATCCAATATTACAGTTAATCCATGAAAACTTTAAGTACCCGTACATTAAATCTATTATTCTTTGACGTTGCAATAGAATATGTATTTGGGTTTTTTATATCAGAGGAAAAATATGATATGGCGTGCGTTTTGGAAAAGACAAGTAGAATTTTGTTCGATCAAAGGAAAATTTCCATATGGGAGACATTGCATTTTGGACAAGGATGTAATTAACTTTGAAAGCAAGTCGAGTATTTATTCATCAGTGTGACAAGATAATGAACACTTTCCTAGATTCTTTTCAGTTCTTTAGAAAAAAAATAGATAATCCTCGTACATGCTTAAAAGACCAACGGCCGCTGCAATTAGCGCGAGTGGAATTGCTGCTCAGTCTTGGTCTCGTTTTTATCTGTCTTTGTTCGCTTCGCTTTTTCATTTCTTCCAGTGTATTCTTTAAACGAGGGTAGGATTGGCCCTAGTCTAGGCGTCTCGTCCGCAGCTACTTGAATAAATTTCGACGGTTTAGGGAAGAAGGAAGATAATGGTTAGCGAGAGCCCAGAGGGATCTCGTGAAATTACTGGCACGAGAGAGCGTATACGCTTGCGAAGCTGAGTAACGAAGCTACTTCCGACAGCTGCTCGGACTGCTCGTTCTCGCTTCCGTCTGTTCCATAGAATCGACGAGATAATAGGTTTTCGATGCGCTTAAGTGAAATAGTCAATAATTCACTCGGGCATGAAGAGACGTCGCGATGGAGAACACCGCGGCTCGTTGGTCCTGAGCTCCACCGTGGGTTTCTTCGATTTAATACAATCGGAAATTCTTATGTACTCCAATAGCAAGCAGTGTCACATAACATTGAGTCTCGTGCTCCGTTCGAGCGCACGGCTTCACATTTCACTGTAATTTTCTGTAATGCTTCCGTTATCCCGTCTATATCGTTTCCAATCGAAAGAAATTCGCGTCGAGATATCTATCGAAATAATCTAAGGTAACCGGTTCTCGTTTGGCCCGTTCGTTCACCGAACGCATAAAACGAGACTGAAATTATAAGCCACTTATCCCGCTCTCATCTTGATGTACCATAACGAAACTCGATCGAAACGCGAAAAATATTTTTCTACAATATACGAGAGGTTAATTGCGAATGAAGAGAATCGACAGTGAAATTTCACTTCGCGCGCATGCGAAAGGGTTAATTTCAGCTATACAATAACCGCGTTAGACCCCCCCCCCGCGTTTAACGGAAGCGTTACACGGGATCGGTGAGATATACTTCCAATCAATTTCACTCTGTTGGCAGGGTGTTAATCCAATATTTTACAAAGTTACACAACGCCGCTTCACGCCAGAAATTGCATAACCTACCTATATACAAAGCTACACAGATGTGTACTGCAATGCGGTATACACGAGGTAGCGATAGGCGATGATAAACCGATGGTTACATTGCTGCACGCGTACAGTAACGCCTGATACACTGCGAAGGGTTTGCTATACACGTTTGTCGAACTATTGCTGAAGGTTTGCACGTTATCGAACGTGTCTCGGAACTACCGAGGCACCCTTGAACCCATCGGTTGATTAGAAACTTCCCACAGTAGAAAATGCATTTCACGCTCGTTGGCCGATCTATAGAGCATGCAAATGGTTCGGCCAATGACTCGTGAATGCAAGCGTCACGCGTCGATCACTGCCGCGATCAAAAATGGACCTCAGCTTACCTGAAGCCGTATCAGGATCCGTCGAAGCATGGCCAAGGTGGCCCTGATCCGGCAAGCCTGATGTAGCTCTGGTGGTAGGCTGATAAGGTACAGGAGTGTCTAACGAAGTAATTCCGATTTTTAATGAAACGAACCTTATCAGAATCTGATGAAGACTTAAGGCACGGCCTTACAGGGTCTCATGACAACGTGTCATCAGTTTCTACTTGGAGTGCGGTGACGCATGTACACCTACACCGTTCAATGTAGCCGATGGATTACATGCCCTAGTCTCGACCTCGCCGACGACGAGACTTCGGTTGCTCCAAGCATTATCGGGTGGATCGAGTTCGCGCTTCGTCTCGGATCTACCTAACGCCCCGCTTTGAGCAACAACTTGTCCCATCGAGTTTCGGCATTGCAGGGCTCTTCCGCCTCAGGTTCAATCACTCACTCGTCCCCATTCCACGACTGTCTTGCAGTTGAACTTTGCTCGGGTAAAACTTTGACCTATCCGAACTGGCAACACGGAGCGTCAAGTCGCGCGTATGCAAAACTCGAGGTTTTTGGTATACGGGGTAGCGCGAAAGCGAGAAAGATCCATCCATTGGTAACAGTCTCGCAACTGGATACGAAACGACTCGATAAATAATAATTCATGAGTGTGATTGATGAAGGAAACTCTGGGGCCGAAATGATGAAGGCATAAACACGTATAGTAGATGGAGCAATAAAGTTTGCGGAAAAATGCCTCTGCTCTCGACTACCGCGCGGTGCGAACTATAACCGGAGAAAACAAATGTACACATATCCGCGATAGTTCTTCGGAGAAACGTATTTTTTTATGTTACACTTACTTTTATATCTTCAATACATCGTCAAAGCTTTGTAAGACTAGGTGAACCAACGACGAAGGAGCGTGATTCGGTCAATGGTCTTGGTGTGAATTTATTACGTATGCGAACGAGAATGTCATCGAAAAACGTGCGAGATTGAAATTTGCTCTTGGAAAACGCGGCCGTAGAATGGAAAGGTCTTTTGTTCTCGAGCGAACCTTTGTTGAGGTCTACGTCGTAGTTTAATGCAGCTACGATGCGACGATAAAATTTCTACAGTGTATTTCGAGCTATAACGTAATTAGAGCTTTTCTGTCGAGCTTGTCCCGCTAAATGTCTGAAACATGAGTGCGCGCCCGATAAAGTCTGTGCCGCCGTAATCCCAACCTCTCCCCTGGAATTGCCTCGTTTCGCTACTTCGGGAGGAAAACACGAAATTCGGACGCGAAACTATTAATAGCCAGTTATATTAATTCCATTTAAGTAATACGTCTACTCTGCGAGGAGACTCGCGGCGGTCGTTTTACGTTCCGTTTCTATAATAATAACCACTGACCGTTCGGTATTATATGAAGCAAAAGCTCGGAAGCGACTAACGGGCATGGAACTTCCGCGGTAACAGACGATGACGGTAATAAATTTGTCAAAAGATAAATTTCGTCGAATCGGGAAGAAAATTACGCGGTTATAAATCTGCTCGGGTTATACGATCTGGACGCATTCATGACCGTGAGAAGGATATGCGAGAAAAAAGGGGAGGTTCGGGGAGGGAGGGAATGAATCGACCATTAATCGATGAACTCGCAACGGTGGGGTCGAGAGAAGGCAGTAGGGAAAAAAAGGACAAACCGAGACGTTTCTCTAGTCTCGCACTCCCACGAACGTTCGAAGATCCAGCGGCAGTTCCTGAATCACGTTCGTTGGATTTTCCACGGATCTAAACTCTCCCCGGCTTCTATCCTGCATCGCTACCCCTTCCTCGCTCTTTCCATCCCGTCCCATCCGACGCCCTCACCCTTCGTCATATAGCGCTCGATTCCTCATCCTTCCTACACTAAATCAGCGGGTCCTTCCGCGAAGCTATCAGGAACTCGTTAAAGCGAAATTGGCTGGCAATCAATAGACGCTCGGTGGACCTCTCTCGAACTTCATTCGATTCTCGTCTGTATGTAAGTACGCGAGATCGACAAGAGGCAGGCAATTCTCGTTCAACAATTAACGAGCTTCATATCCGCAGGATGGTCGTTCACCCATAGTAAGGTTTGCGAATCACGACACGTCGCCGCGAAGGACAACAGATTTATCGTAACGACCGTGAGATAAGTCGTAAAAAGCGCCGGGGAACAAATTTTTCCACGAATCGAATATTAATGGAATAAAGAGTCGAGCGCCGTGAAATTTCGATAAAAAATACGAATATCTTACCGTCCCGTCGTAAAACTCGATATCACCGGATTACCGACGGTGTATTTCACGCCGCGAGTAATGAATGTGTAATTTGTGTTTGCATTTTGTAAAAGAATTTCACGATTTTTCTTTCGTTAGGATTTTCTTTTTCTTTCGCGGGCTCCTTTATGTCTCGGACACCGGGTGTCGGTGGCGTTGACGAGGGACAAACCGAATTCTCGCGCTTTTCACGGTACAGTGTTCGGACCCGGAGCCAGTCAAAATGGGCCGGTAACGCTCTATGCGCCGGTATCGGACTCACTCGAAGACCGTGTAGCATTCATGACTGTCTCTCTTTTCCCCTCCTCTCCTCGCAGTATCTTCAAAGGCGTTTCATGCATTTCTCAGTGGCACTTTCGGACCCTCCCAACGCTCTCGTGAAAGTTGCAACAACTCCATTGGGGAAACGTCACAATTTAATTTCCCAAGTGTTATGGCGCACTATCGTTCTCAAGCTTCTTCCCGCTTATTCGGGTTTTTCTTTTTTTTTTTGTGTGAGGCAGCTTCGCCTCTCTCTGACTCCTTTTGGTATTCACCGATTTCCGGAATGAATTCTATACGAAGATCTGACATTGCCAGAGAGTGTATATCGATACGGAAAAGGGGAGAAATTTGAAAATACAATGGCGAGAAGAGCGCAGAAGCGACGTTTCCGCGTGATAGAGTAAAAACCTTTGTCGTGCGAGGCTAGGCACGAAAGACTTTTTCGTATTCCCGCCGGAAGAGAAAGAACATCAGTGTATTTGTACTCTGCCCAAAGGCACGTACTTTCCACTCGGTAAACTCGAACACAACGCAACGAAGCTGTCCAACGCGAAGCTTGTAACTCACACCCCGTTTGGTAGTGAGAGGCTTTACTCGCACACACGCCCTTTTCGGTCTATCCTTCGGAGACCGCTTTTCATACTGACTGTTCTATGGTCGCTTTCGAGAAAATGTTCCCCGACTAGCGGAACAAAACAAAGAAAAAAACGGGAGGAGAGCGGCACGCTCGAGCCCATATCCAGTAGAATTTACGTGCGATGTACATTTCGTGCGAGTACTCTACCTCGCTATATGCGGCTACGTTCTAACGTAACTGCGTTCCCTCGCAAGTTCAACGTCGAGCCGGGGGAATGTAGACTTATCGTACAGAGAACCGAGACACACAATGCCATAGCACATTTTTTTTCTCGACAAAGAAATAATATTTCTTTTGATTTTTGTTGTGATTTTGGCGTGAAAACCAAATTCGATGTAATTATTATTTATTTTAATTAATTGATTATTTTCATACTGTTCCTATATTTATTTCATTTATACGGAAAGAAAAATTATTTATATACGAACGTTTCTGTTAGGAAGAAATCTACCGATAACAAGAAGAATATCGATTTATATTACAAAAACGATAAAAGATAATATTTTTCAGAAAGTTATTCTCAATCGATCATGAAAGTAGGATCACGGGTCACACGTCGTCAATGGTCTATAATAATGGGCTTTGTGTCCGCGGTATTTGCACGTTTTATCGTCCGTGTGCGTTATTCATGAATATTCTATTCACCGTAAACAATATTTTCACATCTGTCGACATTTCAAACACGATAATAATTGGCTGGACATTGGATTTCCAAAGAATTCCGAAGCTTTCACGGTCCGGGCCATTAAGGATTGTTCGGCATTGGAAGCGATATGCATTTTTATTGGCCAATTTGGCGTAACGTACGTGTATACACATACCTATGTATACAGCGTGGTCGCCGAGAGAAAAGAAGATGAAATAGACGGGAAACGGGTAAAAAGACGAGGCTCAATGAGACGTCCTTTCTTTTTTTTTTTTTTTTTATTCCGTGAAGGCTTTCCGACCAGAAGAGGTCTGGATGGAACTAGAGTGAGAAATACGTGTCGGCATGTTGAATAGCGGTGTTACTCGCAATGGAAAAAAGGCTATGAGATGCTACCGAGAAAATCGTCGAGAAAGATCGCTCGTCTAGCTTGTCTCTCGTTTTCTCCTTTCACCGCGGCAGTCGTCTCGCACATTTATGAACGACGGAAAAAAAAATCAAACAAAACGAAGAAAAGCCGGAACGCATATTTTTTCGCCATACTACCCCATTCACGTGCGAATCAACATTTATTTTCTGGATTCACGCTTCCGCGAACGCTGTCGCGAGCTTCTTTTTTATTTTTTTTATTTTTTTTTCTTACTCTATATCACGACCGAGTCTGAATGCCTAGGGAAAAAGACATTTTTTCTAGGAAATAAATGGCTTTCACGGTCTCGATGAAAGAGACTTTTATAATGTGTTTGGAAATACCGCGACGAGATTGCGCAAATGATCGAAAAAATGTGTATTACCATTTCTTTTTTCCAACTCGATCGGCGACAGTTTGACGGGGATTCGAAAAAGATAAATATAGTAAAAAGAAACGTTCGGACAAATTTTCCATGAAATATTTTAGCGTTGGCGAATTAATCGTGGGAATCTCGTTTACAGCGGTATACCGAGAATTCGATGTATCGTATATCGGCGCAATGATTCGAGAATCCTTTTAGCCCATGGAAAACCATTAGTCACGGCTCAGTTTCATTGATCATTCTGGTTGGTCCGGTGACAAGAAAATTTATTGCCCGTATAGCCCGAAGCCCCGAAGCGTAGGTCGAAGCTTTGCGGTGTTAGAGGATTCGATGGGTAATGGTGATAGCGATGGACATTGGCCGACGTAGAAGAGTAAACATCCAAAGTCATTCGTCTATCCCGCGCGAACGGGCGCTCGCCACGACGATCAATGTTTTTCGGCGTCTCGGCTATGTTGCGGCTTTCTTCGCTATCGCCCCAATGGCAAAGATTTTCTATTCCCGCTGATGGCCGTTCGGCAACTTTTCAAGAATCGCCGAACGGAAATACTTCTACCCTCGGGCATTTTCAACGTCTATTTACGAACTCGAGGAAAATCGTACTTTTGACTCGTGATTGCGTCTACTCGCGATAGCGAATGGGCACCCGCGAATCTTAACGAACACTCTTCACACTTCGCCAAAGTAATCACTGCGGCAAAGTAGAAAGGCTTCTCGAGAGTATAAGCGTCTTGTGAAATGCAAGTGGAAACCTCGCGTTTCTTCAGCTTCGGTCTTTGAGGCGCGGGAATGAAAGAGCGAAACTTGCACAGGTAAGTTGGCATATTTTTTTCGCGAAACACTTTGCACGATGAGAAAACGAAAACGAGAGTTTACTTAGTTTCAAGACGGAGGGACGAGTTCGGACCTATATTCTCACCTATATTTTATAGAAACTCAAGGTAGTAGGTCCGTAGTAGTCGGACCGTCCGGCCAAACGTGAGGTTGAAAGAGAATTTCGAACACTCAATGGGATAAAAAATTGGCAAAAATCAGACATAAGGAAGGTGCTGCACAGACTGATTTTGCAAAATAATGATATCAAAATGGTATTAAGCCAAAGTTAATTGTTCGACAAATAACCCGGCGATTAAACTTTTTCTTCATTTGTAAATGATTCGTTTATTTTTCCCAATACGTATGAATTTCTCCAGAATTTTATCTAACTTTTCAAAATTGCGTCTTTATGGACAACAAAATGTAATTTCAAAATATCAGACAAAATTCTGAAAAATATAAACGAATATTTTTAATCAAAACATAAAGTTAAGTCGTATTTTGTTGAACAATGAATTCTCTCATTCATTTGTTAAATACGCGTTGGTATTATTATTATTTTATAACAATCCTTTCGGCAACTTCTCTATGCCTGATTTTTTTCAGATTGTTTTCCCATTGGAAGGCGTTCGAAATTCTCCTTAAATACCGCGTTCGGCGGATTGTACCGGGCCTGCTAACTTAATAATCTTATTCATTGCTGTGTGAAACAACAAAAGTTTTCGACGGCAGGGATGTGAAAAAGTTAGATGTGAGAAAGGTATCCTCATGCGTATAAATTTTCGTATACTCGATTTGCTAATGAGCATAGTAGTTCGCGAGATAATTGAGAAAAACAATAAGTTTATGCACTTGGTTGTGTTATATCGATAATTCACAATAACGGCATTGCGGTAAATGCACGAAGTTAAAACGTAAAGATTTCTCACCCATTGTGTGCCCGGCGACGACGGGCCAAGTGTGACGCGGCGCGACAAGGATGCGCGGTGGATCCTGATGTTTTTTCAGCCGGCGAAATATCACGTGCCAAACAGTACAGCTGGGTCGCTTGCCGTCACATGCATTTCGTTGAATTTAAGACGTTCGAAACTTTTGACGATCAATTTTATCACACTGCGAAGGAATCCGTTGATGCGATTACTATTGCACGAAATACACAGAAAAATCGGCGATAACCGACGCTCACTCGGCGAGCGCCGGGCGCCGACTGAGGGCCGAGCTCACGATCCGGCGAGCCACGCTGCGCAACGCGGGTGCGCGGTAGTTCGGAATTGCCGGGGCACAGGGCGCTCATGGCGATCGAGCGTGATCAACGTTCGCACGGCGAGCACCCGGCTGATATTTTGCCGGCGTATAGTAATCACGGGAAAGAAGGCATTTTAACCTCCGAGAAGGGAAAAACTATCGGGAGAAGTTGTGGAAGTTATTGCAATTATTTTTAATGAATTATTATTTTACTAATTTTTCATTCTCGTAAGTTCGATGATGTTTCTTAATTTCGCGGAGGTTAAAATCATCGCGGCATTGCGATGAATACACGAAGTTAAAACGTAAAGTTTTCTCAGCCGTTTACCGAACGACGACTGGCCGAGAGTGACGTGACGCGACAAGGATGCGCGGTGGTTCGGAATGTTTTTTTAACCGGCGAAATATCACGTGCCAAACAGTACAGCTGGGTCGCCTACCGCCACAAGCATTTCGTTGAATTTAAGACGTTCGAAACTTTTAACGATCAATTTTATCACACTGCGAAGAAATCCGTTGACGCGATTACTACTCCACGAAATACACGGAAAAATCGGCGACACCCGATGCTCACTCAGCGAGCGCCGGGCGCTGACTGACGGCCAAGCTCGCGATCCCGAGACCCACGCTGCGCAACGCGGTTGCGCGGTAGTTCGGAATTGTCGGGGGGCACCGGGCGTCCGTGGCTATCGAGCGTGATCGACGTTGGCACGGTGAGCAACCGGCTAATATTCCGGCGGCGTATTTCGGTATATCGTGTTCGCGTGAATCGATCTTTTGACTGCGAGGCGGAATTAACTCCACTCGGTTGATAAATGTGTTGAGTGTCCGAAACTGAAAAAAATTCGTGAGAAGTACATCGACTTTGCAAATTCATGGTAATTCTGGGAAAGAAGGCTTTTTAACCTCCGCGGAAGAAAAATACTATAGAGAAAAGTTGCGGGCACATTACATTCAGATCTAACGACTATAAAACGCGAATAAAACTGTGTGGTTCGCACGAGGCATTGTACTGGCCCCACGGTCGACGCGAACGTCCGCGCATCCACGTCGCGCAGCGTCGGTCTCGAGAACGCCAGTCGGCACCGAGCGCTCGGTCAGTGAAGATTGTCCGCGCGTGAAGTTTGTTGATTTAATTCGAGTCGTCGCCTTCGCGTAAATACATTTGATAGAATTCGATAATGTTGATCGAACAATGAGCCGAGGCGCAACGTCCTTAGTTAATCGTTCTTATTAATAACCGCGTGTTTAAACTCGAGGAGTTGTATCGGTTACTGTGTTTGAGAATTCGCATTTCAAGGAGAAATTTACGCGGAATATCGTTGCGGGCACGTTACATCTAGATTTAAGGACTATAAAACGCGAATAAAACTGTGATTCGCACGTGGCATTGTACTGGTCGTACGGTTGACGCGAACGTCCGCGCATCCACGTCGCGCAGCGTCGGTCTCGAGAACGCCAGTCGGCACCCGCCGCTCGGTCAGTGAAGATCGTCCGCGCGTGAAGTTTGGTGATTTTATTCGAGTCGTCGCGTTCGCGTAAATACATTTGATAGAATTAGATAATGTTGATCGGGAAATGAGCCGAGGCCCAACATCCTTAGTTAATCGTTCTTATTAATATCCGCGTATTTAAACTCGGGGAGTTGTATCGGTCACTGTGTTCGATAATTCGCATTTCAAGGATAAATTTACGCGAAATATCGTTGCGGGCACGTGACATCCAGATTTAACGACTATAAAACGCGAATAAAACTGTGTGGTCCGCACGAGGCATCGTATTGGTGCTACGGTTGACGCGAACGTCCGCGCATCCACGTCGCGCAGCGTCGGTCTGGAGAACGCCAGTCGGCACCGAGCGCTCGGTCAGTGAAGATCTTCCGCGCGTGAAGTTTTTTTTATTTAATTTGAGTCGTTGCGTTCGCGTAAATACATTTGATAGAATTGGATAATGTTGATCGGGAAATGAGCCGAGACCCAACGTCCTTAGTTAATCGGTCTTATTAATAACCGCGTGTTTAAACTCGGGGAGTTGTAACGGTCACTGTGTTTTAGAATTCGCATTTCACGAAGAAATTTACGCGAAATATCGTTGCAGGCACGTTACATCCAGATTAAACGACTATAAAACGCGAATAAAACTGTGATTCGCACGTGGCATTGTACCGGCCCTTCGGTTGCCGCGAACTTCCGCGCATCCACGTCGCGCAGCGTCGGTCTCGAGAACGCCAGTCGGCACCGGGCGCTCGGTCAGTGAAGATCTCTCGTGCGTTAAATTTGTTGATTTAATTCGAGGTACCGCGGTCGCGTGACAAATTATTAATAACCGCGTGTTTAAATTCAATGTGTTGAACTGGTCACTGTGTTTGACTTTTCGCATTTCACGGAGCCATTTACGCGAAATATAGTTCAGTGCACAATTTCTACGAAGTTCGTGGTGCGTCGACCCTCACTCGAAGGAATCGTCTTTCAGCGCCAATCGTCATCGATATCGTTAATACGTGAGTACATGGAATTTTCCGTATTATCTGATAGTTTTATCGTACCGTGCCTTTGTTTGGCGAAAACTGTCGACGATGGATCGTAAAAAAAAAATATAAAATCTCCGCATGGCAGCGGTTTGTACCGACAAGCTTCGAACGGTCGAGTCGACGATAAATGATAGGATTCGTCCGAATTATCGATTTTCAATGCCGAAATCGTAAAGTTCTTTCGACCTCTAATTGCACGGCCCTGTATGGGCTCTATTCGTATACCTATATGTATTCGCAACATGATAGCGAACGATCGTGTTGCCACAGATGCTGATAACCCGCGGTAATATCGATCATTACACACGATAACACGCGAAACACAGTGGATACTCATGTTTAACGACAAATCTAACGCGAGCCGTTCTCAAGTTCGAATGCCGGCGAGACAACCGAGATGAGTGATATCCCTTTCAAACGGAAGTCACTCGTCACTGCGATATATCTATATTGTCTATAGTTATGTCTGTGGGTATAAGAGATGAAAGCCCTCACTGCGCGGGCACCGTTCTCAGTTCAAGGATCTCCCGGCAGCTGAAGGGTCTTCGGTAAAGTCAATGTTAGAGAAATTGTAGAAGCACGGTCCCCCGGGAACTTGCGCTACGATATATATGTACATATGTATGTACATCTATACCAGGCGTAAACTTCAACGAATGATTGTACGCGCGTACAGCAAAATAGAAGTTTATCGGCTTCGTGAATGGAGGCGTACGGACCGACCGTTACGCTCTGGATGAAAAGTTTTCGATATCTTTCAGAAGTTTCTTTGTGATTTCCGATCTTGCGAGGAAAGGTCGAATATCGATCGATTGTTCTTGTTCGACACTTTTTTCTTTGCTTTTTCCTTGATTTGCTTTTTTCCTTGATTTTTCTAGCCTTTTCAGTTCGCAGGATAGAGAAACCTCAATTTAGTGATTTATGAATTGATAATTCGATATAGAAGCTTAGTTTCGAGAATAAAACGAGAGGTTTATCAATAATTCTGTACCAAAAATGCCTGGAAATTCTCTCCTGTTAGTAGCGTTCCGCGTCGCTTGATCCGCGTTGCGCATAATTGATCATCTCGCTCGACCATTTAATAATCCTTCACTTTTAACGAGCTTATCCCGTATGTGAAAGTCGAACGGTCGCGACAGATGCATACAATTTTTACATGCCTGCTCGGCGTTAATCCGCGTTTGTCAAAGCCCATATATTCTCTCCATGTCCATTGCTTTCTCACAGTGTCTCTCGCCGCTATATTTATTTTGGAACAACGCGAGGATTGAACTTCACTTTTGAGCTCGACCCGCGAGATGTGACCCCGATTAATTTAATCTTTTCAACGGTCGATAAATAACAACAACAATAAAAGAACTGTAACTTCCTCAGAGTGACGAAAAACCTTCGACACTTGATAAATTACGTGAACGTCATTGGTTAGAATAACATTGGAATGAAATTTAACATTTCTCAGCTGATACTCGATACGGGGTTCGCCAATTGATAGAGTTAATAATTGGCTCTGTAATTTGAGGTATTGAAGCGCGATGCACTCGAGACAGATTCATGGTGATTGATTCCTCTCCCCAGGAATTCTTGAGTAGAGTTTAGTACACGAGTGGTGAAGGGGACTGCGCTCGTCGGGTCATAAACTCTGTGAAGAGGCGAAGAAAAAAAAGAAAGTAGAGCCTTCCCAGTCGATTCACGCGAGTCAGATCGTTGCCTGTGTATTCTTCGTACTCGAAGGGATTACTAGCCTCGGCGTCCGGAAACGAGCTAGAGCTACTTCGCATCATCCTCTTTTCTCTCTTCCGTTCGATGCCACCCCCGCACCCTATCTGGCTGAGCGTAGCGACGGCAGCAACAGCGGAAGATGCGAAGCATTTACCCTTGTTCTTTCGCGACGCTCTCGCATCGAACGTGAGCCCAAAGACCCTCGAGACTGTGCCGAAACTTTCTCGCTCGTCTGTACGATCGCACTTACAAAACCCTCGCGCGCTCTTCCTCGATACCTCACTTTCCATCCGCCTCGCGCTTAGGAATTACCGGGAAAACGAACTCTTCGAATCCCTTCTTTATATACCTTCGAGACTCTGAGAGCTTTTCATATTCTCGTGGATTCTTCGGAATAATCCCTTCGACGGATTTTCGTAGGTATGTATTCTCGGAATGCGCTTGGTCATCTCTCGACTTTCATAGCGTCGGATCGTTCCACCGTGAAATGGCCCGATCTGCTTGCATCCTTACGTTCGTCTCGCTGTTCTCATTCGCACTGATAACCATTCCCGTATACAGCGACCGATAAACTGTGCGCGATGTATTTCCGACCCAAACATTTTTATTACAAAAAAAAACCAAGTACCCCAAGAACTCAAAATTCGGTATTCGATTTAAAAAAATGAATGAGCCGAATGGTCGTATTAGACATGCATTTTTTTGAAATTGTGTAAAACAATCGAAAACTTCGAAGAAACTTCATTGCTACCTTGGAGAGATTCGTCGCTTCATTTAAAAAATAGGTAGTCAACGATGCAGAGTTAATGCAATACGCCAAATGGATGAAAAATGTCAACAAAAGGTTCTGGCGAGAGGAAAACGAAATATTTGGAGTTGAGATAAATAATTCTGGCGACTGTTCCGGTGCGCACATGTGCAATCCCTCTTATTCTTACTTCGTTCGTAACACACGCGCGCGCGGAGAAAAGAAAAATACAGCCGTGAGAGACAGTGGCTTGTACGTAGGAGTTTACAGTGACGAAGCGATCTGGCACGATAGCGTATACACGACAATACTTATTCAAATACCAATCGTTTCATCCGATAAGTCACTGCCACACGGCATACTGAATAATGCAAGCCCAACGAGGAAGTAGGTAACTTTCTCACGTCGGACAGGATAACACGACTAGTCGCGGAGGATCGCAGTGTGAGGCAGCCGGTAACTGGAATATCGAAAAGATCTCTTCCCTATTGCTTCGGTCGCCGCTGGCGCTGCCGTTGCCGGGGGATTCTAGACAAATGCGCGCTCGAGCCGCATTCGTATACTGGCCGTCGGATAGAAGCGCGAACGCGAAACGATTGTCTTCCCTCTCGAGATCAAATATTTTCCGTGAAACGTGAAACTGGTATCGTTCGCGAACGTTTATCACGTAGTATACGGTACACAACCTTTATGGACGATTTCAATCGATAGATATAACCGTTATGTTGCATCTCGGGACCACCGTCTCGATTCTTCTTTCTATCCATTCCTAGCACAGACGTTTCGCGTGAATTACACTGTTGACTCGAGGAAATACAAAAAATGTTTTTTTTTTTTTTTTTTCAGAACTTCAATATTTTCTTTTAGTATTTACACAATGAATTGAGAATCGGTTCGTGGGAAAAAAAGCTATTGTAATCATTCAGTTCGTAGATTTTTCTTCCCCGTCCGTTATTATATTCCGGCAAATTGAAATTTTATGCGATTTCAAAATAGGAATCGATGAATTATTCAAGCACGAGTCGCAATTGGGAGTTAATGACGGTTACTTCACTGTAGGATTGAACCTAACTCGAAGTCGACTTATAACCACAATAGCACGCTATGCTCGCTAACGATAAGCTTCAACGAAGCCGAGTTCACATCGCGCATTGTTTTGCGAAACACCAAAAATATATTTTCGTTCACTTCAACAATACACCGCCTCATCGAACAGAACGTTGTAATCCGAAGTTCGCTTCGTTATTATTATTGTGATTATTATTATTGTTATCGAGTTAGACAGTTGAAATTAGTTTGGAATATTTACCGATAATCATCCCCTTCGCCGAGCTGTCTGACGGCGATTGGGAACTCGCTTGGACCGTGAGCTTTCAGCAACTCCTGCAGCCTCACGAGACCCTCGTTGTTCTCGTATATTATCGTGAAGCTTTTCCAGCCCCACGCTTTCACGAGATCCACGTACGCCTGAAAGAAGTAACAATTTTTATACGTATTTTTTTTTTCATTCGTAGCATTTTAACGCGGACGGGATAGATAAAAAACTATTATTCGCCGAATATTGCTCAATTTATATTTTTAAACGTAGTTTATCGATTTTCCGGTTAACCAATTTATTGGCTCTTTTTTTCATTCTCATTAAAGAAATCAATGAGAGCCTTGTAAATCTCGAGGTCGCTTTTTATCCCTCGGCACCGAAAGATTTTCTCGCGTGACCTGATAAGAGTTACGTAACCTCAACTACGGGTGGATGGCGGAATAGAATGAGCCCCCCCCTTCGCGAATACTTTATGGAACGAGCCTTACGTGAGAGCGCATTTGCGCCGTACTGAATTCCAATTCAATGTTGCCCTAACCCTCCCCCCCAAAAAGCTCTCTCGCTACGAGTCACTTGCCTCTGCCGTGCGCGTAAATTTGTGTTTTTTTTTTTCCCGTATTTTTTGTCCTTTCCCTCTTTCGTTCGCTCGCGTTTCTCGCCTCGCAACGAAAGTGCGGCTATGGACCCCGTGCGGGTTACTCGTGCGGCGCGTTGTGCGTCTCTCGTCGTTGGCGCCTTTCGACGGTTATTTTCTCGGAAACATGTACGAGGAACGGCAATAGCGGCCGAGTTCAACTTGTCGAACCTTTTAGCGAGCCCGACAACTTTAACGCAACGGTCCCAACCGTGCTTTCCCTTCGACGCAACAATTTCAATGAACTGAAATTTTGCAGACGCGGCGAAAAGCAACGAGAACAAAATTTCAACGAGCTTTTGAGTCTCCTCGCTCGGGCGAATTTCGACTCGTACGAACTATAATAGAATTTTCGAAAGGCAATTCAGTCGCGACTCGTTTCTCGGTGCGCGTTTACCGCGACGTTTCGATGTTGCTGTAACAACCCTGATTTCGTAAGCATGGCAATCCTAAAAGCCCTCGCGACGCGCTCTACATTAATGATGAACAAGAGTCCTTGGGCGAGAAAAATTTCAGTTGCCTTCGGTACACGGCGGAAATATATATTTCAATTTTTATTTTCATAACCCGGTGTATTTCGTCACGGTTTTATTTGCGCGCAGTAAATTTTTTAATGAAATATACAATGAGAATTTAATTGTTGTTGCTAAATTGAAGGAACAAATAGCTAAGAGAACTCATGAGAGAAAAGTAAATTAGTTGATTAGTTAAGAGAATCATTAATTGGTGGGAACGGATTTTTCATGAAAATGTTCCAAATACAAGTTCTTCAGATTTGTAATATTCTTCAGTGTTCGGGTGAATTTTACCGAAAGAAATCCTCGCGTTTCCTACCCACGCTTCGAGCCGTTACACCATCAAATTCCACGAAAAAGCATGCTTCGCACGATCGTCAAATGTTAGAACCGTAAGTACGTAAATCATGAGTTATACTCGCTTGAAAATTTTATCCACGAAACGTGTAAGAAATGCTCGTACGGCTCCATTACGAAGTAATGTACAACACGTATATCCGTTTAATTAATGTGAAAGGGTTGGAAACATTCGCGAGGGGGAGGGGGAGGGGGGGAGTTAAAACCATGTTACCGTGTAGCACCGATGGCCTCGGACTCATAAATACCGGAAGCCCAGAACCGCCGGCCTATAGTCAGATGTGCGAGGGAACGGGGGCGAAGGGTCTCCTACGAGCCTCTCTATCCCTCTCGTACTCTTTGCTCGAGGAGCTCGCATTACGTATTCCCACGACGTGACGAGAGCACGAGGTATAACTCGAGAGAGAACGAATGGAAATTGCGGCATAGCGGTGAGATCGTAGAATAGAGGAAGAAGAGAGAAGTAGAAACGGATGCAGAGAGGTGGAGAAACTCACCCTTGCGGGCAATGTAAATTGTGCGGAAATATTTCAGACTCCGCCGCCGCACGAGCACGCGCCCGGAGGGGGTAGAGGCGAGTTCCCTCACGCTTACTACGGAGTTCGTAGCTTCGTCGGGTTTTCCCGTCTTCCCCGTCTCTCTTCTCTTTGTGCTCCTCTTGCTTCGTCACTGGTTCGCTTCTTCTATCCTCGCCTCCTCTACGAACTGCGCCTTTATCACGGTATCGGCGAAATTCAAGCCCAACACCGTATTATACACGTATACACATACTCGTATTATAAGACATGTATATATACCGTATGTATACATATAAATGTGTATTTGGGTGTCGGCAGTGCAGACCTATTCGTATGTGTATCTCCGAGCAAATGCACCACCTAGAGGGCGCGCGATGCGAAATTTATCTTTGTTGCACCGTTACCATTTCAGGCACGTATGTGACTGAGTGCCTTATACCCCTCGTTCCCGCACTACCTCACTCTTTGCTATATTCCGTGGCATACAGTAATACATATAGTCTTTATACCAGCAGCTTCTATCACTCTTCTCGTTCCAACGGTCTCTACGTTCGAGCTGTACTCGTTGTTTCGCCCGGAGTTCTCCTCCACGGTTCGCACAACATTTTCTCGTACATGTAACGAGAGACTCTTTAAACGGATCCGTAGACATTTTTTGTTTCATTTTTCTGTCGAGAAACGTTTCGATGTAAATTGGAGAAAAAAATGGTCTCGTTAATCCGTGTGACACTTTGTTGGCAGCGAATTTAAATGTGGACCTCACTGTATTACGAATGTTCGCCTGACAGAAAAAATCCGTTTTTCTGAATACTGTTTACTCTTTTGAAAATGCGTGTTCACCATTTTTCGGGTAATTTGTTGAACAATCGATTTTTTCACTAATTTCTTAATCACATGTGGATATTATTATTTTGTAAAATCAATCTTTACAGCACCTCCGATATTTCCGATTTCTCAAAGATTTTTATTTGATTAAGAAGTGTTCGAAATTATCTTGGAATCTCACGTTGAGCCGCACAATGCCGGATTTATTACCTTATTAGTTCGAAGAATTTCGTACTTATCCGTCGTCTTTTTTTGGCTTCCAGTCGGCTATGTCGCGCGTTTACGCTTTTTCTGACTCATTGCCGGATTAAATCTCAACTCCGAATAGTTCCCTGATACTTTAATGAGATTTCTTGTCTCTTTTTTTTTCAAGTCCATCGCCCGTTTTCCTTAAACGTGAAGCTTTTCAATCTCGACTGCCTCCTTAACTCGGCTAACACTTTGAGCCTTCGTGCCCCGGACCCCCCTACCTGCCCTCCTCTATCGCTGCTCTTCTGTCTCGCGGGCTCGTTAACGCGATACAGCAATTAAGTGTACAAGAACCTTCGTTATACTACGAAGTGCAGAAAAAAAAAAAATTCTATAACACCTCCGGCTCTCGCGTCAAGTCTGAAAATTCTGTGAGAGGCGAGCCTTTAGTCGCGAATAATAAACCATTCGCATTATATACGGAGCTTCAGTAGTTTGAGAAGCTGCATCAGTATCAGTAGTGCATGAGTGTGCCCGCGTTCGCGAGAGAGATGCTTGAACAATTTATTATTACGGTTAACTAGCGAGGCTCGTATAATCAAGTGTATTCTCAAATTTCATCGTTATTCGTTCCTCGTTTCATTCATTGCTCGCTCACACTCGTCGCACGCGAGTGGATACTCAAAAATTCCTGAGTGAAGGGCAGACGTTTTCTCTATCTCTTTAGACTATTTATTTATTTTTTTATATTCATTCTTTCCGACAGCAATTCATGTACCACTCCATTTCATTTTGTCGCTGCTTCACAACCAGACGGCACGTTTACGCTAGTGAAAAGCAACGACGATTGCCTCGCTAGTTCTCCCCATGTTTTTTCTTCAAACTTCTTTTTTTTTCACTTTTCTGTCGTCAATTTGCTCGGTCGGTCTCTATGCCGTGAGTCCGGACCGCGTAGAATAACCCGGAGTTTTCTCTTCATTGGTGAAATGTCTTGCGCACTTCACCCACTTCGTTACTTCACTTTGTTATAGCAAGTTTTTTTTTCCAGTAAAATTGCCTTAACAATAGAGAAAGATAGGGGAAAGGAGAGAAAGATAGATAGAGCTGAAGGAACGAGCGTGTCAGGAACCTTGTTCACGGCACCGGCTTCTCTCGACAGCTTGATGTACGAGCATTACTGACTATATATCGTTGCTCCTTTTTCGTCATCAGGGACACCGTAGAACGCAAAAGACGGATTCATGTGTAACCGTCTCTTCAGCGACTGTGCAATTTTTCGAAATTTTTCGCTTCTTACATTCCGATCAATTATCCAGCGTTATCATTGCTCATAACACTGCATTCTATCATGTATCTCTTCTATATTATAAAAATTGCTCACTGCCGCCGTCGTCGCAGCTGTAAGACAATCAAGCTGCGGGCCCTGAAGCGCTTCGTTGCACCGGAGAGCTCGGAGGGCCTTGGACGGTCTGTGAGACCCCCGGAGGCTCTGGACCCCTGGGACTGAGTACGTTTCGAAATATTGCCCCCTTCAAATCTAAATCCCCGCTAAATATTTTATGTCCTCCTATGGCCCACAATACGTTAAGTCGCCGCTTAGCGGAAATATTCCAAATCCATCAAATATCGTCTCCATGTTCAAGAATAGTGCCCCGAAAGCATTAGTGCATTGAAATATTCCGAGTCTCTCTTAGAGAGACTTAGCATATTTTCACCCGCGCGCTTGGGCAACCTCTTGGCTCGGAATATTCTAAGACCGCCAATCAATATCCTCTATAACGACAATAGGGGATGATACTACTAGTTTCCGTCAGAGTTGGGCAAAAGCTGCAAGTACACGCTTGATGCATGGTGTAAGTACAGCAACCAAAAACGTGACACGAATACATAATATGCTAGAACTGGAGCCCCCCGTGAATACCGTGCACACCAATCAGCCCAAGTAATTAAGTACTTGCGTACGCCAAGTGGTTACTTGTAGCTTTTGCCCAGCCCTGGCTCCTGAGTCTTATGAAGGAACTGCGAAAAATCTATATTCAGAGGAAGCTTTATGAGGGTTATGGGCGAAATCGACATTCCCAATAATTGTTTCTTGTCGCGGTGGAAGGGTCTTTTTGAAACAGACAAACCGAAGGCGATAAAACATATAAATATCCGAAATTCGTTACAATACATAGAGTACACCTCGTTTCCTTCTCTTTCGTCAATGCAAGAAACTATAAAACATAATTTCAGATCTTCCTAAAACCCATTGCGGTTCTTCAAGCTCTTTGGGCAAATTTGTCCGCGTGATTGTCCAATTAAATCTGGATTGAAGTTTCTTTCGCTTCGTCGCCAATATCGCATAAAAAGAGTCTCAAGAACGTCAAGCGAATTCGTTCTCGCTCGTATAACCCAGCATTGTCGCACCGTGAAGAGGCAGAGCGAAACGTCCGTATTTTCAAAGTTATGACGCTAATCGTACAAGTTTCGGACTCGTCGTGTAGCGTAAAACCCGTCGGTGCCGAGAGCCGGCATGCGGCCTCCTTCTCTCTTCCACTCAGAGTAAAAAAAAAAGTAGACGAAGACGGGTAAACTCAGAGAATGTTTCTCGTCAATTACAGTGTTCCGTGTGTTCCGCTTGCGGGTACCGCAATTCGCTTGGGGTGTTGCCGCCGTTCCGAATAAAGCAACCCCGTACGACGGAAGCGAGCGGGCAAGCGAGAGAGTACTGCCGGTGCACGTTGTACAGAAACAGTGAAAAACTTTTCTCGTACCGAGACGCAAAGAATACGACGCCGGTCCTTGTAATATGTCCGACTGTGTTGCGAGGAACGGAATAAAAATAAGAAAAACAACAACAACAACAACAAAACGCGGCATTTAACCCCGGGAGAAGCTCGAGTACCAATTTGTTCCCTGTTAGCGATCGCGTCGTTGCGATTTCTTCACCGACTCGCGGTCCGTCGATCCGAACTGTGCTTTTTTTAAATTAATTTGTTTCCATCAATATGAAAACATTTTACCATCGCGGTTGATATCGGACCATTCAGGAATTTCTTTTATCACAATAAACAACGTTTTTTTGTAATTAACACCGGTTTTTCACACTGTCATTTCTCGTTTATCATTTCATTCTTCTGAGATAAAAGAAATTAATTCTATTATTTTTTTAGTTTCGAAGAATATCGAGATTACAGTGAGATTATCGCGAGTATAGAGTACATTCGAGATCGTGGTAGTCGTTGTCGAAATGCGAACGAATCGAGATTATACGGTATATACGCGGGACACACATTTGATCATTAATAAACCATGTGCCGTTAGGTACGTGCCGTATAATCCTCGAAATATTGCATGAAGTTCGAAAGCCAACGGGGCACGAGAGACCCACGTTGAGAGAGTCGTTTTTGGCGTGTAAAACGGGCGAGAAGGTGAGCCTGAAAACACGCGTGTGTGTTGTGTGTATGCTGGGTTTTTTTATGCGCCAACCGTACTACGCGTTAAAATCAAAATTGGCCGCATGCCACGTATTCAGATAGTCGGGTCGGAGGTACCGCTGCCACGACACTGGCGCATTGGCGTTGCGCGCGCGAAATTTCAAGTAGATTCGTCGATGTTTCGACTACACGCTCGGATGAATAGATCGTCGGGGATTTTTGCTCTCACATCTCGCGGAGGTGAGAAAGACACGAAAATAGGCGAAAAAGAAAAGCAAAACACAAAACAGACCCTGCGAAGAAGATCTCGGGTGCATTCAAAGCTTTTGGCATTTTCACGTTATCCCGTGAATAGTTTTTTCGATTTTTTTTTACTTTCTCATCCTATACGGAATATGCAAAAAGAAAAAGTATGACAATCGCGAGCATAAATAAGGCCGAATTTGTGGACCAAATGAAAATAAAATTATGGTCTTGAAAAAAATTATTTTCTCTATTTCCTATTGTTGTTGTTGTTGTATATTGTTTATGTCTCAATCTATCATAATTTATGGCCGGAATATTTTTTTTTGCACCGATGTATTTTCCGGAAAAGCATTTTTTTTAATACCAAACTTTCTAAACAGTGTAAGAATACTCGAATCAAGTTCGCGAATGGACTATAATCCAAGTGGTTAACAGAAAATGAGTTTTTCTGTACAAAGTCGGTTCCTCATCACTGCATATACGAGAACGACATTTCGACGGAGCAGCGAATGCGAAATGTAAATTCTTGTCTGGCAGTCTGAACGGAGTAGCATAAATATGTGCGACTAAAGAATGGGGGGTGAGAAAGGGTCGGTAAGCGTTGCACTCAGGCACTTTTCCGCTCGCTTTATATCGTGGAGCTAATGTACTCATTAATAATTTATTTTTCGTCACTCTCATATCGGGCAAGGGTCTCCCACAGAAAGAAGCACCAGAAATTTCTGTCTTATGCCTTACTATCTTTCTCTTGCGGAGTCTTTTCGCGACGTGATAAAACCTTCCTTTACTGTAGAGTCTAAGAAAATCATCTTGAACTCTATATTCCATCATTTATTCACATTAGCTCTCAACTTTTTCGAAAAATAATTTCGTCTCATACATTCATGAAGACTCCCGACTTGACGAGTATGAAGTTTTATCGCAATGATTCTAAATATCATGCTCGAAAACGGAATGACAATTTAACTCTCGGGACAATTTTCGGATCTCAATTTACGTCATATGGGAGTTCCGTGCAACGTTTCAAGAATGAAAATAAAGAGATTAATTCGCTTTTTTGGCCATTTATTTTGTTTTTTTTTTCAAAGGGTTATAATTTAACATACACAAAAGGTGGAAATAGTGATCAAAGTGCGTAGAACGAAATTGGTAATAAAAAATTACGAAAGCTATTAATCGAGCTCTTGTTCCTCCGTCCGGCACACTATTCGTATATCTGTTCCATGATCTCTTTCTAATATACGAATTTTCGTGCGAGTTCGTAATATCGAACTGGCGTGAGGTACACGAACATAGGACGCACATACACGCGCGTATTTCCGAGCCACTGCTCCTCAAATGAGAATATTTCCAATATCATGACTTCCTCTCATTCACTGCTGACCGCTTCCACCCTACCCTCTCGCCGTTGGATTCTCTCTATATCGGCTTGGATATAGAGATTCGCCCCCTTTCACTCAACCTCGCGCCATACGAGACTCGTCTCTTTCACGTGAAACTCGTACAGGGGTCGTCCACTCGAATTCTGTTATTGAATATCGATTTCCAATCAATTCAAACAATTCCGTCGAAAGTTCGAATTCAATGAGGGAAACATCGCGTGAATTCAAATAAACCGGAAACGCTTCGGGCATCAATTGCGACAAAGTACATTGAATTCATGGCGTAACATTCGCCCGAAAGGAACTACCTAACAATTTAATCAAGAATCCACCGTGTAAGATGAAAATAATTGTCTCCGGAATAAATTTCGCTTTATGAGAAGTAAAAAATTCCGCGAAACTTTGAGCTCTCAAAGAGTCACCGGCTCCGTTGAAATATAATGTTCCAATTACGCGACATCTCCGTAAGAGCTCGGGATATGAAAGAATTGAAAAAAATCTCTGAACTTCGTACATCTTTATGGTTGAATCACATTTTAATGAGCTACGAGTTCTCGGACTCTCCGCTGCTCTTCAATTTCAAAGGACATCTTTTTTTTAATTCGAGACTGGAATGACGGAAAGAAGTATTAGCCGGATCTCGAATTCTCATTGACTCGAAAGTCAAAAAATAATTAGTGTCTCCGCGTTTATTTACAAGAGAATTATCGCCAAAAGGTCCGCTAACGAAGGTCGCTCGTGCGGAGAACACGAGCGTTGCAGAGTGTCCAGATAAGTGAAGAAAGACAAAAGGACGGTGCGAGGCAAAAGGAACATTCTTTTTTTTATTCTCCTTGCCGTCGAGGCGAAAAGCCGTATAGTATCTATGCGTCTGCGGGGCGCAATGGTCGTTGGGGATGCAGCGGGAACGGGACATTTTAGCTTTCACTCCCGGACGGATATAAATTGAATTCCGCCCAGCTGGAAGAAAACCTCACTGGCTGATTTAACGAATTGCGACGTGCCGAGATATCTGAGTCACGGAGCAGACGGGAGCTGCGAGAGATGGGACGAAAGCGAGAATTCCACGGTACCCAAGGAGCTTCATTATTATCGTCGAAATTCGTTACAGCAACGAAATAGGCGACAACGAGAGTATTTGCGATTCGATGCAAATATAGTGCGCGCACGGATCTATAACGATCATCATCCTCCGGGCGTTCTCGCATACTCAACGAATGCCAGTTGCAGAATCTCGCGGTTACGTTAATGTATATGTACAAATTGTATTTGTGATATTCCAATAGTCGCAAGCTCGGAGCTGAATTCTCGAGCCGGAGAATGTTCGACGTAAAATGCCGCGAAGCTTTTTTCTTATTGCACAGTATAGTCTCTCTGCGCTTGGCTGCCACGATCAAACTTCTGGTATGTAGACAGAATGCGTTGGTTTTTTAATTTGCGAATAATACGATATTTATATTTTGCCGCTAGGGCATAAAATACTGAGAATTTACCCGATTCACGATTTTTATGAAATTTTAGCTTCATAATTGAAATAATAAAAATCCCTCCGGCGCATACAATAATACTCGTTCGCTCTCTCCTACGTATAAACGACGAGTTTGCTGGACAAATTGTTTTCGAATCGTCTATCGATTCTATTCGCTTGAAGAATTACAGTACCGAGATAGGATGACTGGATGTTAGCATAATTGAATGAAAGACCTACTTCAAGGAATTTAAATGATTATTTGATCAATCGAAAGGCTCTCGCAAGCTACTGGTAAAGTAACGGAAAACTCTGATTGCGTGCGCGTATACGTATATATAGATATATTTGTCTACAAGATCGGAAGATTTCTCGTGAGCTCGTTTCACTTCCCGCAGCTTTTTACCACTCTGGTTTGCGCTTCCACTCTCGGATGAATCGGGAAATAAAAAAACAAGTTTTTGGTAAAGCTTTACCGTATCGAGAGCTTCGAGTTTTTCACGGCAATCAGAAGTCCTCAACGATGAAGATAGACAGACGCACGAGCGAGTGCAAAGAGCCCGAGAAACGAGGTGATGTAGGAACCAAAGTAAAAGTGGCGAAAAGTTCGAGCAAAGCCATCGGTGAGCGCAGCTACCTCAAAAGAGGTATTAAATATTTGACCTTTCGTTGACGCGATACAACCGGTAAAGAGTCAAAGGGCGATGGATGATGCCAAGACGAAGGGTGAGAGTACCGAGCTCGCTACCACCGAATGTGTATACCTGTTTTACCGCTCTGTGTAGCGAAAGTCTGCCATCGTCTGCCACAGTCCGCACATAGCCAGAGATAGACGGTTCAGCAGCGGTACCACTTCAAGCTTCCGTTCTACTTCGATAGAATACACGTATATATTGCATATATACTTTGTATGTATACATATATATCATCCGCTGGTAGAAGTGTACCACGCTGGAACAGCGATTGGTTTACTTGGGCATGGTCGTAGTCTAGTGATTCCTTTGATCTCCAGGTCGGATTGAGCTCCAAAGCATATTTCCGATTCTGAGGATGAAGGACAGCCGTGCATGAAAAATACGTATTTCTCAACTCGGCTCCGAATTTTCTAGACACTCTGCTCCGAGCCTTTTTAGCCACGACAACTTCAAGATTCTCTTCATTCCTCTTTTGCCTCTATTTTTCCATCGGCCAACGGTAGGAGTTTGAGTGAACGGTGAGAAATGAAGGACAAAGTCTGAATGAGACGAATGGTTGATCTGGAATTTCTCTGCCGGTGGGAAGGGGCGTGACAATGAAGAGAAGAAATCAGTGAAGCGCGAGCTCCGGATTTCTGAATTCTTCGGTAGAACTCGAAGAGGCTGGGACAAAGCATTCTTTAACGAGAATGCTGGCACACATCTAAGTGGAAACGCGTTATAGCGCTCATAAAGCACGGTAAAGTGTTACGAGCGTTATATTTTCGTGCAGCGTCTTCGCGCAGAGTACGCTCGCGGAAACGAGAATGATCGCTGCCATCCCTTTGAAGTATAGTTCAGAATAAGGCCCCCTTCGTTGACGATGCATTTGACGAGGAAATGACGACACTTAACGAGCTCGTTTGTGTCCTGAGATTACCTTTCGCATAGGAGAAACTTGCAATATTAACTACTTTGAGTTACAGTTGAGAATGCCATTTCGGCTCGACGAATAAAAAAAATCCGCGATATAAACGAAGACTTCAAGTTTATCGAGGCTGAGAAAAAAAGAACAAAGTAACGAGTGCCTATATAAAATAATGAGAGTTCAAGATTTGGAATGATAGATAGTATTTTTTCAACAATAGCTCCACGATTTCGACAAATATGATCGGTGAAAATTACGCTTTTATTTTGGTATTTATTATTGACTGGAACAGAAAGTTATGGTATTGATTTGTTTTTCTTTTTACGCCATTTATTTACAACCCTCATTTTTCAATTGTCAGTTTCTTATATTTGTACATTTTTTACTTCGATCTTCGCTCCAGTGCAACGTCATTGAACATACCTCAGTCTGTCCTCGATCAGGGCTCAGAATCTTGTTATTCAATTCAGACCCGTTGGCTCATTAGCTTAAAAGTGCCCGAATATCTGATCTCCCTCTCGCACCAATCGAGCTACACCCGACGAAAACTCAAAGATGCGGAGTCGTATCATTGTAATTGAGTCTCCGAAACTCGGTGAAACTGTTGTTTCTCGGAGTTTCCAGAAGAGTAACGTTTGCAACTGGTTACACAAGTCACGGCGATGGTTCAATCTCGCTCGCTTAGAACACCGACGACACACAATAACGCAACTAGACACGGAAACGCGCATAGATTCCGCGACGAAGTGTGGCAGGAGCAAAGTTTGAGAAAGGGTTAAGACCACGAAACCGTAACAAAGAGACCGCCAGTGTGAATCGACTTACCTTCGACAATGTCGTAGGGTGAGGATAGAGGTTGACGAGACAACTTTCCCGTCTAAGTCTGTAGTCCCAACGAGTTTCGAGATGTGGGATCTCCATCGTGTCGCAGATGCTTTGAACGTGCGACGCCGTGTGAGCACTTTGAGGTCCGAAAATTGCTGCTACACCGGTGCTCAGCAGGTGGCATACTGAAAACACAAGACGCGCATTCGTTGCGTTAGAACTTCGCCAATTGTTATTCTGAAAAAGAGCTATCAACTGCGTTGGCACATTGCTTTGTCCTTTTCTACTGTCACAATTCACTCAGCTCTCTTTGTCGATGTTTACTCGTAGTTGGATCGGCTCTGTGACAAAAAGAATCGTGCGGAAAAAGACGGTGAGTTTGTTAAAAAAATGTGAAGCTTCGTAACGTTTGAACTGAGCACCGAATTTCCGCAAGATTCTCATCCAGACGTTATTCAATAAAAACTTATACGTAGTCCAGATTTTTCCGATGTTTTTGAAAAAAATGTAAAAGTAGGCAAAAAGTGTCAGCTGCATATCTCAAATCGTTCGAGCGTTACGAGGTGAAATGATGTGCACAAACACACACATACATCCAGAGATATTTTCTAGATATGTTTTTCTATGTTTTGGGACATTTTAAACCTGTTGGCACAAAAATCGCAGAAAAGAAAAAAATGTACGAAAAGAGGCGGCTTGCGGAAAAACAACAGCCCAATATCACAAGGGGAGGAAGTACAAATGATCAACGCTTGATAAAATTGCCTGCGCCTTTTTTTCTCTTTCAGCAAATTTCGTCGTAAATGATAAGAAAATACGACGTCCTTTCATCGAAACAAGGCGCTTATGTTAAACAATTCAACGACGAAAGCTCTGATATATGTCTCGTACGTTTTTATTTCTCGTGACGGCGTTGCTCGACGAAAATGCTTCGAAAGTAACAGTCCTCGCGACGATCCCGTCGACTCTCGAGGAAACCCTCTGCCGTATGGGAAATGTCAGACGGTCATTGAGGGGCTGCGAGACTTCGTGAGCGAAAAACACAATTTGTATTCGACAAGGAAGGTTTCCCGCGCACTTCGCAGTGGAATGTTCCGGCAAACGACGCAATATAACGAAATAAAAAATAGATCACGGCGAGGGTTCATTGTTCCAGAAAAGCGAGTGAAAGAAGTACGATATGAAAAAACTACAAATAACGCGGTTCGCCATAGAAGAAATAATAATATTGATCAGCAGCGGTAGCTCGATAGGTTTAAAAAATCGGAAAAAGAGCAGCTTCGGAGAAAAGAGCAGGAAAAAAAATTTAATTAAGATTCCCGCAAAATTTATCGTTGCAGGGTGGAATCCAATATGATTCCAGTCGACCCGTCAATATTATGTAATGAATATTCCATTCGAATTTTAATTACTCGTCCTCTCTATTTCTATTCAGAACGAAATCTCCACCCCGCATTGCCGACTTTATTATCGGATTATCATCATTATTTATTGTACGCGAAGCTTAATACAATTTACCAAAAAGTCTCGAACAACGGATTTCAGAATAATTTTTTTTTCCCTTATATCAGGTACCCGGTTGCCTCTGGCGACCGATATTGAGGCTTTAATGTAGAAATATCGTATAGGCAACTACGCTCTATAGAATGAAGCTTCCAGGATGTAACAAAACAGCTCGTAACGCAACAATATGTACCAAACTTTTTTTTTTCACCATAACGACTTGAATTAATCGAAGATGTCGAGGCAGTTTTCAACTCAAATTCAATCCAAGCGATTGTGGATAAAGAAAATATTGTTCCTATAATCTCGAGCCGATATTCGAAGCTATTGTCGCATTATCGATATAATCCGCACGGCATCAAGCTTCCATAATGCAAATTATATTAAACAGATAATCGACGCGTTATCGAACATCGGCGGTACATATCAAGTACGTAGTTTGAATTCGCCCCTTTCTCCTGCCCCTAATCGACAGGGCTGAGCTCGTTCAATGTTATTAGTGTAATTTCAACGATAATTCTTCGATACTTTCGTAACCGATGCGATAATTGTTCATACAATTTGATTAAGCAAACGAGTCACGATATCGATATCGTTAACGATAACAGTATTATAAATTTTCGACGCTGATCGTCCTGTTACATATTCGAGTATTAAAGATCTTTCAAACAAAACCTTTATAAACAGTGTTCACTGAAAATATTCGACGAAACGAAAGACCTCGATAGATTCGAGGAAGATCGTTGTTTCGTGAAGAAGTAAAAAAGGAATTTACAAAGAGTAACAAAAGTTGTACGAAAAGATTATGAAGAAAAAATAGCTTTTGCGAAATGGACTTTTAGTCAAATTAATTTCTCATTTGCATGAGAACCTTCGGTAATTACCTATTCTGTTTTCAAACTTTAGCCGAGTCTCTCGACCTCTTTAATAAGTTTCGCAGTTACTCGGCACCAAACACTGTCACACCGGTTTCTTTATCAAAGTGTCATCGTCTCAGTTGTCTCGTTACGTTGCCGTTTGTTCCAACAAGTTTCAACCCCCCCTGTATTGCTGGTACAATGTATATACATCTGTTGTGAAGGCGAGATTCCACACAAGACGGACAACAAATGAAACTTGTAATTATTCTAATCGCCCCGTCGGTGCAAAGCGGAAATGACCGTGGCACGTTGATTACTCAAGAGCGAGACGTTAATGGGATATAATTAAGATAAGTGGGCTTGCCTATCCTGCCGCTCGGGTCGCTTAGAAAATACAAATAAGTGTAAAACTTGCCTTTTTTTTGGAATACGTTCGACTAGAGTCGACATTATAGTTGGCTGATAATACAGGATATCGTTTTTTTATATGCTGCTCGGAAAAAATTTATTTTGTACGATTCAAGTTGTATTTTCCGTTATTATTTTTACGTATAATATTCACGGTTTGAAACTAGTCTCGGTCATTATATTCTCCATTTTTCGTCAACCTTCGCCTCGCGAATCGTGCGCTTCATAAGCAGTCCGCATTTATACGGAAATCAATCTTTGCAAATCCTCTCGGTCGTTCGAGGAAGCAGGCTCGTTTATCGCGACGCAGGAAAAACAAATATTGAAAAAATTGTACAATAGGCTAAAAAAAAAGGCAATGGAAAATATTTCACGATACTTCGCAAATTGGCTGCCATTGAAATTCAGAAGATCGATTTCGACTTTGACAGTATTTCTCCCTCTTCGCGGTCCTTATGAATTCCTATGTGACATTTTAACGAGAACTTCGGTTGCGCGATGGGGGACAGAAAACTTATGTACTTATATACTCGTATACTTGCGTGTACACGATAAATCCACCTCTACGCTACCCGAGAGCATCATTAATCGCGAATGCTCGTTACTCCTTTGCATCGTTGTAAAAGAAAAATCGCACAAAAATAAAAACTATGAATACACCTGCAATATAACGTATTATTCCACTCGAGGGATTGGCATGAATGACGTTACTTCGCTCGTCGTTAAGCCAGTCACGATGAGGCTGATGTGAGGACATCGAAAAGCAACTAACCGCCCGACAAACTCTGTTTTGTCACAGATTTCGCGCCGAATAACATCAAACATTCGGGCCGAACAGAAAATCAGAAATTTCAATTCTACAAAAAAAAAAAAAAGAGGTACGAGTTTGAAATAACAAAAGTCTCGGCAAGTGGTAACAATCGAGAGCGCGGTCTGCGAAACGTGTTTCACGAGTGGTTACCACGAGAGAACACTTTCCGCAAAAATGATGACTACGGTCCTTGACCACGCCGGACTTTACCTCATTTTCGCGAGCATGCGTCTTTTAGTTTTCTCCGCCTCGCTCGCTCTTCTTTTGGCCCCGTTGCTTTTCTCCTTCTCACCTCCTCCCTTCCTCCCGCCCGCCCCGAACCTCCGCAGTTCTACCGTGTAAAATTTACTGCGAGAGTAACTCCCGCGCGGCAGACACCCACTCTTGTCACGGACATAAAACGCTGTATATCACGCCAAGCTTCCGTTCTGGCAGTGGACCATTTTCCCGGCTGGACCACGAGGGGCCTCCCTCGTGTGCGCCACGCGAGATTTTCAGTTCAGCACAAACCATCTCTCGCCTTTGCACAGTAGCGAGCGACCCCTCGCTCACAGTCTCATCGACATATATATCTATATAATGGGGAACGATGTTTTATTCAGAATTTACCCGACGCGGATCAGGCCCCGTTACTTGCGCATCGACAATTTCGCTAAGAATAACACGGCCAAGGTAATATTGGTCGATCATATATAAATCATATTATCACCGCGACGTGTCTAACTCAGAATTCGCGCAGGCGTTGATTCTAACTTGTTGAAACTTCAGAAAAAAAACACACACACAAACACACAAAACTGATGTAATTTTTATTTTTGTCACCGGTTCAAACAGCCAATTTTACATTTTTTTCCCCTCAGTTCATCGAGACAGAATTTGGAGCCACGTGGAAAATCTGTTTTTTTTTTCACAGGAGAAATTGCAATTATCGTAAAATCTCGATCATATTGACTATCCACTGACATCGGTTAATGTTGAGCGTTTCATGGAATATTACTTAACGGCGATATGAAAGCTTCGATAATCCCGGAAAGCGAATGAAAATAATCTCTCATAGACTATGTGCATACAGCTCTTTGCTAATGGACGTTGCCTGATTTCGCCGTCGCCTCCCCTCGCCATTAGTGATAGGAATTTTGCGGCGAACGTTGAACAACTATTAGGCAAAGCGAAATCGGATCAGCCATTCCATTAAAATTATCCACTTCGATCGAGGTTATCAGGCGTCGGGCATAGTTGAATGTTATACCGTTGAGTGGAATTATTACGATGTTCAATTTGTTATTAATACACCGGCAATACTAACGCGTATCTCAAAATCGAAAGCGTTAATTCACGAGCTTTCTATGCCATGGAACTAATCGGAGTCAAATCCATCATTTTAATTCAACCGCTGCATCATCCACTATAAAACTAAGTTTCCAATGCGGTCGCGTAAATATCGCGTAGATCGATTATTGCATTACTGTGACGCTCGAACAATCGACGCAGCTTCAAACCCAGAAAAAATTGGAATTCCCTATTTTTTCTTCTTTTTTAAAAAGAATTTTTTTGTTCATCCCTCTTGAATCCATTAATAAACGCTTCGGCTTTCCCATTGGGAATGATAAAATCGATTCGTACTTTCAGCGACTTTTCCGTTCATCCTATGCAAAGTCAAATCCAAGAGAGCTCACACAGCAATTCTAATTCTCTCTCGCGTTGCCTTGGACACCCATCCGACGTGGAGAATCGTCGGGAAAATTTGCGATGTAGATTTGCACCATCGAAAGCGCGACGTCGAAAATTGGCCACTGGCCAGTTTTACCTTGTCGAACATACACAAAGTTCCCCCGAGCTTTTCGGCGTCAAACTTCCGGACACTTGTGTGTGAGTTAACGCCGCCGATGGAAATCTCAACGAGACTTGTAACTCTAACGAGCTTAACAAACCCCTTCCAATGGCGAAACGAAAAACTGATTTAACGGGGGAAAGGAAAACAAAAAGATTAATTGCCGTATACGCTTTGTAGAGTAAGCGACTATAAACTTGAAGCATAAAGTCCGTCTGCCGTAATTGCGCCCGTGTTGAAAAAAAAGCGTTTTACTGAAATGTGACTTTTTCTTTTTATAAAAAAAATAATTCTCATTGTGACCGTGGAGGATTTATTTCCTATTTAAGCTTATGAATGGCTCTCTATACTATACCCCAATATATTTCAGTGGTACATAAACGAGGCTCCAGCTACCAGGCCACATGGGAATCGATTCTCGCAATAATTTATCGGCACTTCGATCGTGGTACGGGGAGCGTATATATCCGCGTACCACGGCAGGATGTTCGAACGTTACGAATTTCCGGATTGCCCATCTCCCGAACGGCTCTAAGAAGCTTAGGCTCTCCGCTCCGGGCACCATGAAATTTCACTGTCTGTCAGAACGCGCTAGGTTGTAAGCCATATCCGTTCTGAATGTACGAGGAAAAAAAAGATCGCGCAACAGAGACGTTTCTGGAGAGACGAATACAGTGCGAGGCCATGTGGACGAGTCGGCGAAGAGCATGATCGTTTCGACGTACATTCGCACGACTGAGGAGGGTAAATAGTTGCCCAAGTAGAACGGGGTTTCGCACGGAAAGCTGAGAAAAACATAGTCGAGAGGGTTTCGCGATTTGGGGTGTTACGCTGCAGAAAATGGAAGTAACGAGGGAGTTTCTGTTTCGTGCGCGCAACTCAGCGTCTTCTGTGCGTTTCGCGATGGCTTTCGCCTAAAGGTGGCCCAGAAAATCTGCATTTGAGTTTACATAGACAGTATATATGTATATATCTATATACAGGACTCTCTTTGCTCGTTTGTTGGCTTATATCTACTTCGCTGTCAGACGCCGAGGATACGCCGGAAGTTTATTATTTATTTTATACAGCGGTCGGACGAGTATGGCTCCGACAAACTCTCGCACAAATCTTGCTGGCGGACGTGTATGTACATTCTTGTGTGAACACTCTTACGCCGTGTATTAACGCGGTCCTGGATGCTCACCTTAACCGCCGGAGAGATCAAAAGAGCGGAATAATTCGCGTGCACCATAATCCACCGAATGAAGAACTGACATTAATTTATTACGCATCCGATCGATATATAGGCATGTGAATTTAATCGCAATAATGGTTATCTTCCAGATAAAAAATGTTGACCACAATTTGTACCAACAAGATCGATCGCATGGCGCATGCCTATCAACGCCCTCTAAACCGATTTTTTCGACCTGTTTTCGCAGCCCAGTCGCTCCTTAAAAATGCATCTAATCAGCTTTAGTTATAGTGAAGCATTGTACAGTTAAACGAATTATACTGCGCCAGAAGCAAAGAAACGAAATGCAAAAAAAAAGATGATCAAATTAACTGGTAATAATGTTAGAATGCCAGACGTGTATTTGGTCACTGAATTATACCGGAGAACCGAGTCGTAAACGTCGTTCAATCAGTGAAAGTAATTCGCGTCACGATTGCGAGAAGACGCAGAAGACCGCAGTAGCAGTAAACGTTTCGCACAGTTCGCCGGGCACATCACGGGACCACGTGAAATGAAGCGTGGATGCTACGTGCAACTATCGTTTCAGATAAGACAAGAAGCGTCGCGTCAGCGGGTTTTCTTTGGCTGGCAGGAAAAAGAGAAACAAGTACCAAAGGTTGATCGTTTGCGATGGAAATGGATTCTTTTAGGGATCGAAAAGAGTCGTGCTCGTCGTATTAAAAGAAAATGCAGTTATTGCAAGGCTGGAAGTTGAAATCTCGATCAAAGCAAAAGTACATCCAAGGAATTAATTTATCGTAATTCAATCTGTAGTATTAAAAATGCCATATTTTTTCGTTTATTGAGTTCATAACTTTTGAACACACACCCGCGGTATTTTCTTTTTCTAGAAAAAAATGAAATAACATGTGATGGATCAAAGGTTTAAACGATTATAATCAAGAACGGCTGAAATCCCACAATTCTAAGTTAACGAAAATGTGAATACAAGTGGGGTTCAACATTTCGAATGTCTTGATATTGAACGGGCGCTATTTTGTATTTTCATAATTCCAAACCTTAAAATTCCGAAAAATAGGTTAGTCCCAATTTTTTTTCTACAAACCCCTAAGTCGAATAACAATATATTACGTCCCGAGATATCATCGTCAACGCTAATGCTCTAACAAACTATACGTACAATAATCATCAATGAGCATTATAACTTCTGGCTAATGCAACAATGGGATAATGTGTCTCTATGTAGGGTAAAGACTGAGCGTTTTGGCTCGAGATTCGCGGCAGTGGTTGGGTTAAGCTTCCGTTTTCTCCTGTTCAAGTTTATACCTCTATCCCCGTCGTTATTGATAATCGAATTTCTCTTTCATCTCCACCTCGGCTTTTCCCCTTCCACGTCGCCTTCGTCGTCGACGCGAGACCGAAGTTCGAATAATAATCGTTGCTGGATTCTCCGCGATGATAAAGCGAAGCTCGTCGTCCTCGTCGTCGGGCTGCAACTCGACGGAGACGCTTTTGCGTTTCCTCCTTCCTCACGCAGATATCGATAAAGGCGAAGAAACTTTGGTACACTCCGAGATCTCTTGCCTCACCCACGCCGTCGTGTACTTCGTTGTTCGACGACAAAGTTCGAATCGCGCCGCGGTGGTCTGCATCTATGAAAGTCGCACTCTGTGTGATCGCGGATATATATACTTATGGAAGATATATATATTATTGTCTCGCAACGAGAAACGGGTCTCCGGGGACGAGCTCGAGGCAAGAAAACGACGCAGCGTGGATGCTGTTCCTTCCGCTATGTGTCTTGTCTCGTTCGAAACAGGCAAAGAACGATTTCAACTATCGATGATCGTTCTGTATCGATAAATTATTCAATATGCTCGGTCAAAAAGAATTTAATTGAGGGTAAACCAATTCCTAGAAAGAAAGATTTGTTTTTCAAAAATTACAAGTCTGGCAGATACAAGAATGAACCGACAGTAGTGGATGCGCGGTCGGTGCGTGGCTTCGGCGATCTCCTAAGTCAAGTTAAATGTCTTGCGGGCAGTGCTTAGATGGGTCCGTCTGGCCGCGCACTCACTGGTGCAACCGTCAAGAAGGAGGCCAGTTTTTCGAAGACTTCGGTGTACGCACTTAAGTAAGTAACTTTCCAGTATACACCGGGGAATCAGAAGAGCAGGGTCTTCCGCACTAGCACAGGTTTTCTGCAGTTTTCCTGTGTCCACGAAAAATTAGGCACAGTGCAGTTAAGTCGGCTGCGGACGCACTGGAAGTTAGGTAGCTTAGTGAAGTGGGAGTCGGAAGTGCTAGGAGGGCCCAGGGGGGTGGGAAGGGTTCGTAAAAACCCGTCAAGGTAATCATATATTTAAAAAAAACATACAAAAGAATGTTGATAATACATATCAAAAGTCTATAAAAAATTTTAACGATAGTAGCTGACTTTACTGCCTTATCAATAGACTTTTGTAGTGGTTATGGTTATTCTGTTATCGATTATCGATGCAATAAGCGCGAAATGATTCTCGTAACCGCTAAGACGAGATCAAATTTCGAGCAATATTCCGTTGCGTCAACAACGTCGTGTAGTTTTGTTCACTCATGGAGACTGAATTCGAATTTGTATCTCCGTAAAGGATGAAAACAGTTGGGCGCATGCTGTATTATGAACCGTGTATTATATTATGTATTACCAAATGTAGTAGTAAAGCTAGAAGGACCGCTGAAGCTAGAGAAACGCGAACATTTTCCTCATTCTTCCGCCTCGTCCGCTCTCTCGTTTCTTCATCATAATTTGTCGTTATGTGCCCGGCACAGTGACCATTTTACGATCACCTTACCGACCATTACGGGCATTATCGTTCTACCGGATATTATACTCCGGCCGGCAACTATATTTTTACAGTATTATGTGTCTACCCTCTAACCCACACTCGTAGCGTTTTCCGCAACCGCAATGACGCTGCAACGCTGTTTGTATTCTATCCCCCCAGTTTTCTCGCTGGCGGGAATTGCTGCGCCAGATATCCTCTCGACCCCCGCTTGTGACTGTCACTGAAGCGCAAAACTCCAACTGCAATATCCTTGGCTTCTACCCCCGGTATAATGTCGCATTTAAAAGTTCAAAACGACAGAGGATTTCTCAACAAACAGATGATAACACGAGAAGCACCGGAGCCCGTTTGGGCTATGCCGACTCTCGGTAATAGAAATACGCACTCGAGATTAAGCCGTATCAAAATACGCGGTAGCGTCGCGGCGCCAAGTACTTGACATTTTTTTTTAAGGTGGCGTAACGCCAGCTTGTATGCGTACATGCAGCGCGGGTGAAAAGCTACCGATTCTTGATAAGTGGGATAAAATGTAGTCGAACGGGAGGAAAAGTAATAATTTTTCACTACTATAGTACTTCTACTCCCACTTCCTTAATCATTAACGTACTATAAAAGCACTCACAAAGTGCTACTTTTTCTTTCTAAGGAAGAAAAGTAGCTGAGGCGGCGGTGGGCCGTTCCCGCATGAAAAGTTGTTCAGTTTTAGCATAGTCAGGAAAAAATTCTGTATTCTGCATAAAATACTATTTAACACCGATTTTTAAGCACTAATGGTTCCATTTTCTTATGTCTGAAATGTTTGATAAATGCAAATGTTACTCGCTTCGTCGCTAACTCGCGAATTTCGCTTGCGTCGCAAAAAGCTCAAGCGTCAAAACGCATTTGTACACAAATCCGATATGTATCGCGGTAATAATTGAAATGATCATTAGCAACGTCGATTTGATGCTGCGATATGTTAACTCACCATAATCTCGTCCTCACTTGACGATTCGTCGACCGGTTGCTAATTACACGCAATCGAGAATTAATGTCGAACGAAACATTAATTCATGCCGGATTGCACGAGATATTAATCGACGCACGAACGAAACTCTACGTCAATACAGATACGAGGATATACACGTATATCGCGCCCGGGGATGCGTGTAATGATGGCCGATGTTGGTAGACGAGATTGGCGGTGTTGGCTCGGTTTTTTATTTCGATATTCATCGCTGATTCGCAAAAGGGGCGATTCCAGGCAAACGAAATATTCACAAATGACGGATATACCCGCGTTATATAACGTCAAACGATCGCGCGGCATCCAGCGTATAAACTCGAAAATGCAACTCTGTTGCACTTATTGATCGTGTATTACTGTATCTACCGTGTAGTACCGTCGCTTAGTACACCGATGGTATCTGCGTGTCGGACTGTGCGAGCGGGGATTGGTGTCATACGTGTGCGTTTCTACGAAAGGAAATCGTTGAATCGAGCCGGCGAAATCGTTCGATGTAGGCCGAACGAGAGAGCTTGGGTGCCTGTTTTTGAACGGTGGTCGATCGGATCACGGGTCAGGGGCTAAATCTGCGGTATGCAAATACCGTCGGGTGTCCTCCCTCGTGCACGGATCGCTGAGCGAGACCACCACCGGTTCTCTCCGGTTGTATTTGCATCGGACGAACGACCGGCTACATCCAGCAGAGAATCTCCGCGCTCTTCCTACTGCGCCTGCCGCGGTATGTGCATGTCTACCCATGTACATACCGTACATCGTATACGAAATGTACATTTACTGCACGTTCGAGTGAACGACTGGCGTGAGTGAGAGGCTTCGACGATGGGTTGCTACATGCCATCTCGAACGCCGGGACGGAACTGTAAGCCGCGAGCTTATTCTATCCGGGGTAAATGGATGATGGGCGAAGGTAAAAGAGAACAGTGGGATCTCGTTAACCTCGTCACCGTCGACTTTTTGAAAATTTACGATGTTAAATTGTTCCTCGATCTTCGAGCGACCCGACGCTGGAGTGTTTTCACCAGTGAGATGGACAATGGGAACGAAGGGCAAATTCTGTCAATGGTTGAAGATTAATCATAGTATACTTTGCGGTTTTGCCTAATCGATCCCTGTTGGGGTTTCACGATCAAGAGACTTTGAACGGTCGAAATAGTACGTGAACACCAAAACGAGGTGGCATTTTTGTTTTGGTTTAAAAGTACCGCCGGGATTATATGGAATTCGAATCTTCCTTGTCAATCGTTGGATACTACGTAACGATTTGCACAGATTAATTATTTCCACGTTTACCATTTACCGCAAATTTGGATCTGAACAGATACCGGGACAGAATTGTGATACCCTTGTTGTATCTTATTTGTAGCCTCTCGGAGAACAGTCACGTATTTGCCACAGAAGGGAATATCAGAAACTCTGTTTGCGATTGAACAACCGAACGTTTGCTCAGGGTGTTCGGTAACAGTGTTGTCCTAGGTCCCGGAGGCATCAGCGGCAATGGTTAAGTCGGTAGCACTGTGGCGGGAAGCTCGACGACCGCTCGGCCGCGATACACGCAAAGATCAATTGAATTGCGAGCGTCTCCGTGTTCTCCCTGTGTGTATCGTCGTTTTGCCTCGCCATCCTCGATAACGCAGAGAGACCCATGGCTACTGGAAGCTTTTGTATTATCGGTGCATTACACGCAAGAGTAATCCACTGCCCTCTTTGGCTCGCTCTCTCGTCAAAGACAAAGCCGAATGTCGATAGTTAGAAATTGCTTTCTGTCGGATCAATCGACTTATCTCCCTATTTCATTTCCGCTATTGTACGTACGCACGGGTTCACCCACAATGAGGGCTTACTATCGACCTGGCAGTCCATTTCGGTAGATCAACGATTGTCCCAGTGACTGATATCGAACACATTGACACACGATTACTTCAATCGCGCAATAGAAGAGGAATAGAAATAAATATTACTGACACGAAAGAATAACAAAATAAACTACGACAATATTTCCCGATTTTTTTGTATAACTTTCAAAGAATTTAATCAACACTAAAGTATTCGTCATCAAACCGTCTGATGATTACTTGAAAATGTATCCATAATCTGTTCTTCATCTTGGAGCTCTCTTGGATACTGTGGATTCGTGAAATTTCATCTATTAAATTACACGAAAGAGACGTATATATAAATCCAGGATACCTTTTAAGGAAATTGATGTTCCCGTTGTGTACAAAGAGTTGGGATAAATGGATTTTAAAGTGTGGTAAAAGCCTGGAGCTTGTGAGATTGACGACGCGAACGAATGTCGGTGACGGCTACCGTGTTTTCCTTCGCGGAATTTTTTCTACCTTCGCCATTTCATTTCATTTCACAACGGAGGCGTTTGCGAATAATTTCGTAGAAAAAGGTTTTTCTCGTATTCAATTTTAACGGCTAGACGAAACGGCTACATTCGACTACATTTGCTGCTTCGACGTTGAGTAAACGCGTCTACAATCCCAGTGGGGGGATTTACAGTCGTAACGCAACCGTGACAGTGCCAGCAGATCCACCGTTGAAATATCGTTACAAGCGGTATAGCGAGTACGCGCGAACGGAGATGCGAAGATGATTCTCTCGCGCTATCTCTCGCATCTGGAGAGCGATAGAACGGCGCACGGATTGTGCGGTAATCTCGACACGCGCCATAACCGTGCACACGTGAAACCGTGCAATTAGACGATGCAAACTATGCCAACGTACTCAATTTCCCGTATGGTGTTACACGACACCCGAGAGATTCTCTCTAATTCACGTTACAATGGGCGAAACTTTCCGAGCAAATAACCTTGAGACACTTTTGGCCAAAACTTCGTGTTAAAATTTCATGCTGAGCACAAATAAAATTAGAGGTTCGGTGTCAAAAATATAATAATAATATAGACATATTTTCTAAAAACAAAACCAAGTAAACAAGCCGCTAAGTACTAAAAAATAAGCATCCCGGGGCGATTTTAAGTTCTCTCGGACACGTTTTTCTGTGGCGTTTAACGTGACGTTAAATAACTGAAGCGCCAATGATGTATAGCGATGTTTTATTTTGTAATAATTTGCCTTAGCCGATGCGATATTGGATATCATTTTTTTGCTGCGGTTACTCTGTTGCTTCATAAGCCCGGATTCTGCTGAAGATTGATGCTCCGGTCATCGAGCGTGCGCTCTGTACGTACAAAACTGTCGAAGGAATTTAGAGATGATCGCGAAGTTTTGAAACTCGACTATCCGGTTAACTTTGGAAGGTATCGGAGAAGATTGCTACGCGTGTCATTTTGCACTACAGGCGAGCTCTATACAGATCGGGGGGGCGCCCCCGTTGGATGCGCCCGCTGCATAATTGAGCACGAGGTCTATACACATTCGGGACAAACAGGGTTAGCAATGTTGGCTATAATCGAGCGTTGAAACCGGGCTGTGTCCCAACCGGGGTTCGGTCTATGCAGAGTTCCACGAGAAATCAGGAGTTTCTACAGCCATAGCAGCCAGCAACAGTGCGAGGCTTAGAGCATCCAGCAATCTCTTCGTTCCACGACAACCATCGTCGTACCATTCACTCCGGTGGTTGTTGATCGCTATATAGACTATTCTCTGGCTTGTGCAACGAGAACGAGACAATGCGGAGCGCGATAGCGAGAACCTCGGGCTTGTATCGAGAGCACGACGACAAACATTATACGCTGGTACGCGATTCGACGTCTATGCCAAATTCAACGGTGATATACACATATAGCCTTCAACCATTTACCACCCGAAACAATTACGCGAGAGCCTCTCACGATTCACATTACCAGATACCAGTCGCCCGGCGTAATAGCCTCGTGACACGCTTCGCCGCCTTCGCGTATGACGAAACCGAGAAGCTATCGTTTTCCTCTCGATCAATTCTGCTCATCATCGTCACTCGTGCAGAGCGCAGCGCTTGTGATTCGATTAACGGTTCATCAATTCAATTTAAGGCAAAAGTTTCGAAAGCTAATCGCCATTTTTTCAAGGGTTCTTCGCGGTTAATCACGAATGGTCGTATTCGATACTTCGAACTTTCCCGATGGCGAAGTATCTAATCAGCGTTCAACTTCAACCTATAATCTCCAAGCTTGAAGAGGAGTTTGTCAAGAAGAATAGGAGGAGGTTCTGCATGGTCGAAGAAAGTGTCGAAGAATTGTTAACATTCTTTTTCGCCGCCGCAACTATTATTAACCAATTTACCCTTACCCCATCTTCAACATCAAATTATTCCAAGTCGCCAGGACTAATATTTTCAATCCCCATCTTGATGTAGGTTCGTAACTAAAATCGGATATTGGGGGGGGTTAGGAAATTCCAACTCCCCGACCTAGATTTCTCCCTTTGAGTTCCTCGATCTCTCTGAGAGAGACTTAGAATCTTTTTGATTGAGGGGGTGCCTAATTGAGGGAGGGAGATATTTCATGCAAGAAGGAACTTGCAAAAGCGCCTAAAGCACGTCAAAAGGGAACTTGTAACGTTTCGATCTGAGGAGGGACTTTGAATATCACAAGTCAGAAAGTGACTTCAAATATTTTTGGTCGAAACTAACTTCATGAAATCCAACATTATTCGTATAGAGAACTCCTTGCCACCGCGCTTCAAAGAAGAACTTAGAATATTCCAGACCAAGGCCCCATTTTTTTTACATTTTTACTTAAGGTTCTTTCACACATTTTTGCGTATACTTTCTTCGTTTGCTGCCTTGGCCGATGAATTCGTAAACGTTATTAAATAACGTCGCTTCCAATTTGCACCGAGTCGGCATGAGAAGTTCTTTCCCCGGTTGCTCGAAATGTCCCTACCACCGAGGAACGGCTTGAGATTTAACATGTTAGATTTAATCATGAGTGAAAGAGACGCGTCGAGAGAACACCGACCGCGGATCTCGGTGGTTAAGCAATGAGGTAGATTCTATTCTGAACATGGATGTTCCGCTAACCATATCCTGGGAACCTCGAATTCATGGCAGACAGAGAGGCTTTTCACGCGCTTTAGAATCTCGTCTTTCGTTACCACAATGACCGAGTGGAAGACATTCTCGTTATCAATTTGTAATTAATTATATCCTCCGTTCTCGTTCCTCGTGTGAAAAGCGAATCCCTAACAACGTGTCGCCACCAATGTCCCTCGTTTGAATCATTAACGTGTTTACATCACCTCGATTGTAATAAATTTCTAGCTGTTTCACCCGATCCAATGCGAAACTAAGCGACTGAAATAATGAGGTGAATAAAATGTGCGAGACCGCAAAGAGTAAAGTGAAATGTATGAAACAAAAAAAGAAAAAGACCCCGAGCATATCTAAGAATCGGAGCCCAACGATGCAGAAAGCGAGAACTCTGGCTCTGGCAAAGGAGAGCCAGACGAGTCAGGAAACCCGCGAGTTCTCGATGCTCTCTTTTCAAATACAACTGTAATGGAAAAGCGACATAAAAGTTGGAGTGCTTACCGACAGTGACGAGGCGAAAGGAATGTAAGAAAAAAGTATTGCGAAACAACTTGTCACATTTACGAACTATGAAAAAAATAAGAATAGAAAAAAACACCAAAAGCATCAGCGTCTCGACGGACGATGCCGAGATGGAAAGAAAAACATTATGAATATCTCGGAAAAAAACTTGGGCTCTCGTACCTCTTGAGAATTTTATCTCGTTTGTACGATATATACATATATATATGTATATATAAATCGGAGAGCTTTCCGAAACAAGGATATCCTTTCGATGAATCTCATTCCTCGGGACTTATCATTCATGTCTAAAAAGTTCCAGCTGCAAACCGAGAGATTTCTCGAGTGAAACTATTATTATTATATACGATAATAGAAAAGTTTTCACGATAGATATATTTTTGTACCCTCGCAATGTTCGTGAAAAGAGATTGCTACTGTGGAGCGAGCGAAGAATAGTCGAAAGTTGAATTTTTGGGAAAAATAGAATCGCCGGATCCGGCGCAACTTCGAGCTCGAATAAAACGATCGGACGAAAAGTACGTTGTACGTACGTAAAACTATCGCGAAAGCCCGGTGAGCATTGTTCGCGAAAATTACCATACAACATCGAGAACCATCATATTCAACGATCCGACGGCGATAAATTGTCGTTAAAGATTTTTAACGGAAGATACATCGACATCTGCATAATCCAATTAAATTCTCGCTCCGTTTACCTCGATTCCGATGAGACTCTAACTGCAATGAGACAAAAACCAGCCCTCCGAAAAAAAAAGCAGAAAAGCAATCGACTACAAATCCCAACGACTGCGTGCGACCGGAAACGTTTAACTCTCAGTCCCGCTCGTTGCTCCGCTCGCGTTTGCTTTTTGTTTTGTTTTTAATTTCATGCTGGTCGACGATTTCGTGCATGAATGCGTTACGTCGTGGACAGTAGGATAGTCGAAATGAACGCCTCTCGTGACAACGCATAAGCATATATGCAAAGCTTTGAGCCGGTGTGGGCGGCGTCGCGGCAGAACCGCAGCAGCAGGAGCTTTCCACCGGAACAGAGAAAGAGATGAAAAGAAGGAAAAGAGAAAAGAAGAAAAACAACGACGACAAGAGAAAGAAGGGAAGAGAAGAGAGCTTAATGAAAAATCGATGCACCGAGAGAGCTCGCGTAACCAGGACCAGCAGTGGTATAACGACGGCGGCGACGGCTGGAGAAGTCGCCGAGAGAATACGGCGCATAGAAGCCGCGAATGAAATCGCGCTTCGGGGTTTAGTATATATGTATGCGTGTGTACGGTCTCTCTTTCACCCTTGTTCCAGAATATTCTCTCTTTCTCCGTAACGGTAGCAAAGCTGCGGACCTGCAGTCCTGCCACACCTTCCCCTACGGCTACGTTCCTTCTCGCTCTTTCTTCCGCTCTCTCGAGCTCCCTCCGCGCGATTCTCAACGGGGCGACGATAAAAATCCCGCAAGAATGCAAATTTCTCTCACGGATCTCCGCGCTGAAAATTCCCAATGGGAAAATTAACAACGAGCGTGTGTAGCTGGGGAAAACTGGTACCGGCAGCTTTTCCATCGCGCTCTTGGCTTTTCTCTCGAAGCGTAACGGCGAGGCGCGTAAAGCCCCTCCCGAACGCACCGTGCGTTTCGTTTAGTTTCGTTATCCCGTATCTTCGCGATGAAAGGGGGAGGGCGCGAACTCTCCAGACGCGGCGATGATACGCGATGATGGCTTCGCCACATTTGTGAAAAGCTGACACTGATTTATTCGCCGTGTTGCGTGAGTTGGAACGAGGCGAAAAAAAGGCAAAGAAAGGAAAACATTACGACGAGATTGCAGAAACAACGTCGGAGTCCGGGCGTAACTTGTTCCATTGTCACTCGCTCTTCGCGTACCCGAGTTTCAATATCAGAGAAAAACACGCCGGAGCGTAACAGACGTACGCGCGATTCTTTTTTCCTTTTTCGCGCGTCGAAAAATAACGCGCATATGAAAAGATCTGACGAGATTTTCTGCCAGAAAAAAACAAAAGCTCCGTTGAGTCCGTGTAATTCCCGGGAATACTATATCGTAAAATCGCGCGAAGGCGCAGCGGCGCTTTCGCGATATGCAAGCAGGAAGGCGAAAAAAAAACAATGGGATGGAATACGCGAACAAGTCCCGCCGCGTAGCACGCTCCAATGGAAATTCCGCTCATTAGGAAAAAAACTATGATGGGCTTTGAAAAATATGGAATTCGAGCGCGATATTTGTTGCACACCGAAATTCGCAGTATTGTATGAATCAGTTATAGATTTAGATTAATGTCCTTTTTGTACATTTTTTTTGGACCGCAAACGCGTTTTGTACAGTCAACGCTTTTATATTCATTTTCGGAAATGAATTTCTACAAATTTGCTTCCAAAAAAGAGTCTTTGAAGGACAACGCGGAAAAAATTCTTATATAAAATACGAAATGACTCGTAATTAACAGAAGGGAGCTAACAAAAGTCAACGATTCCATCACAGTTACATTTTTGTGCGTTAGTATTGCCTTTTTTAAAAAATTGAAACAGAGCGTGATAGATGGCTAGCAACAAAGCCAGCTGTACATGAGCGTAATTAACACTCGTGATTAGCCCGTTTTTCACAAAGAGACACAACCAACCGCCGCATTACGCGGTACACGCGAAGCAGTACATCCCTCGGTGTAGTTTTATCGATTGACGCATCGTTGACGTTCCAATCCCGAGGATATTCCTTTTTTTCCCGCCCATTGTTCGTTCAATCATCGACGTCATTACTCTTCTGTAACATATTTGATCGCTTTGATCGTCCACGCGAACGGACCCGCCGCTTTTTGTATGTCACGATAGCTCGCACGAAAGCGTTCGAACGGGAAATTAACACAGTGGGGACGGCTCACATAGACATGTATAGAATATGCATGGAAACCGTTTCTCATACATATAGCAGTTATTACTCAACCGGACAGAAGATATACGTTATACTCTCAACCGGAATCGTAGATATGAACGGAGGAATTAAGTTTTGATGAGGGAAGTTTCACCAGTTGCAATTGGAGCTCTGTTTGGTCGAGATCGTTACAGGTCGAACTTCGCCCTTACTGCAATATTGAAACGAACCACCTTTGTATATTTCGGCGCTATGGTTATAATACTTAGACGCTTCGACGGGTCGTTAATCAAAGTTTCTGAAATCGTCGGATCGACCCGATTCGATGGGTGGACAGTGGGCATTTCCAAACATTCTAGGAACTACTTTTCGCAATAAGATTCCGTGTGCACTGTGTCTTTAAAAGGACGTTAAAATCTCAAATCTCAATTTTCCTCGGATGTACCACCGACAGATTTCGGCTACTACCTATAAAAAATCTAGGCTGCCTTTAGCAACTTCTGGAGTATGTAGTAGACACTTCGAGAAGTGTACCGTAATTTTTTTTAGATTTTTCGAAAGCGTCGAAAACTTCGAAAAGTCGACGGTTTCCTAGAAGACCCAGAAGCGCCATGTCTCGAGAAATATAGTGTACGCACGAAGGTCTGATATAATTACTGCCGGCAATTTTTTCGTTTAGTTCGTTGCCCGTCCTTGTCGTATAAGCTCATTAAGAGCGAAAGCAAATTTTGTGCCTTGTTCGAGATATTAAAGATTCAACTATAACAGCTCCTTAACATACACGGGTCACGGATTACCGGATGTTTGCGCGCATACTGCGGACTAACTGATTAGCTTAATACTCAGGCGTTCGCGGGTGAGGTTTCAGCGGTGGCGTATATGTATATAGGAGGACGTTGCACGCTTACGAGGCCGGAAGGATGCTTACCCAATACAACAGCACCGGGACAATGTAACACGGGCTCCGTTACCTCCCAAGAGTCTGTATTATATATCGTCCGCAGTGTGTTACAACGGTGTTTCTCTACCCAGACATGCAGGTATGGACGAAGGTTGCCTCGAGGAAAATTGCATCCGTTCTCTTTTACTGTTACATCCGCCCGCGCCCTAGAGGAATTCGCGGAACAAGAGCCGGCCCCTCGGTTTATGCGAAAAATATCACTTTCATTAACAACGTTGTTCATTATCCAGTTTTGTTTCCACATTCATTGCTTTTCGTATTCAACTTCCGTTAACATTCCGGGAATGCTGAGCAATCGACTAATGCACTATCGAGCAGTTAATCTTCGAGTAGCCTAAAGGAATTTAACGAGAATTGCGCATCGAAGTATCAACGTTTCGCGGAAAAAAATTATCGCTGATTCCAATTTTCTGGAGAATTTTTTTTCTATCCAACTCGGGAAATTGAATGAACGTTTCGTTTATTTTATAGAAGTCCGGTTCGCTGGAGCTTATAAAATATTTTCTCTCAGTTGGCAACATTCGACGAATTCGAGGAAAATCACGGGAATGAAAAAAAAAAGGTTTCTCCACGTTTATTTTGATGACGAAGGAATGTTACACACAGAGTTCGCGGAACCAAGTGAAGTCCACGAGTAGATTCATGTCGGCGTTGAATAACCGAACAAAACTTCTACGGAATCGTAAATTTATTTTAATTTCCACTCGAAAAAATCCCTCGGACCGAGTCGCATGGCCCATACACTATGCGGCGCTCTGCATCGCAAGCGCGATGTTAGAACGGTGAGAGTTCCCCGCTCACGTACCGCTCATTATCCATTCAGTGCAAATGAATTTTTAATTTTACTTGCGAAAGATTATGCCGCGTGGATTTCTCATCCGTTCCCTTTAGCCATGAGATTTGCATGAGGTGCATTAGAAATATCCGGGACCGGCGAGAAACGGGTGGGCGAGGAAAAGGAAACACTTTAATTCGGTGTATCCGCAGAGTAGGAAAGACGGAAGCGCTGCGTCTGACCACACTCGGCTTGTACTACTCGTGGCGGGCGTATTTCGTAGATCCGAGTTGCTCGAATGGCGCCGAGATACAATGCATTAACAATTGCACAATCTGAATTTACGCGGAATTATAAACCTCGCGGAGTATTCGGTTATTATTAATCGAGAAAAAATACGTTTTTTTTTCGAACTCTGCCTCGTATAACAGTTGGCTGTTACCCAAATAAAAAAACGAATTTCTCAACAATTTTCATACTCGATAAAATCGTTGGAATGCAATCAGCATTAAAAAATTCGAATAATTCATTCGGCCTCCATCGAATTCGATGTTTTTCTTTATTTTTTTCCATTAAAGGTAAACTGGATACACGAATCGTTGATTCGAATCCGTGTAAATTCCGGCAAAGAATATTAATTCGAAAAAATCCATCGTAAACCCGGTATTCCAGCTGGCTGGCACCGGAAAAACATATTTTTGTATCCTCATCCACATTTTCCGCCAACGAGCATTTACTCGTGGCGCTATTGCGCAGCGTGTATGTCGAGGGTATACATATATATGAAACTTAATTAGCGTAGAAGAACTTTAAACTCGGCGCACAAGGCGAGAGAGCGAGGTCTTTATGCGTTCAGCAGGTACATTACGTCTCCGTGTTTATTTTTTGATGGCTGACTCCGGAGGCGTGCACATTTCATGTGGTAGAAAAAAATTATTCTCCGGGAAAATCTCTCAGCGTCCACTGTAGAAAATATCTCTTCGCATCAGGCGGAACCGGTTGTTGCTCTGTATAAATGGAGACGAGTACGAGATAGTGACGTGCCTTTAGCTAAAGAGTACCGGCGCGAGACCTCCGTAGACGTCACAAACGCAAATGTGCATCAAAGCTCGTGAAAAAGCCCTGCGGGGTTCTCGCGTTTTGCGCGTATCAGCTTCGCCGAAAGGTTGACCATTATAATAGTTTCATTAACTACACGTACATCATGCCTTGTTTTTTTTTTTGCTCGAGAGTTCCTTTTTCATCCGAACATACGAGGATATGTTTTTACTTGACAAATTAAAAAACCTCTCTCGAAAAACATACCGGAAAATGGTACACTCGCAGATCTTGAAATCGACATTAAAACTCGACGTTTTCATCAACTCTGAAAGCTCGCGTAGACACTCGACAACACCGAACTTTCAACGGTTGTTTAATCCACGTGACACCCGCTGAACCAAACCCACTTCTAATTCACGAGCGGGAAAGTCGCGGGAAAATATTTTGTCAAAATGCGAATCGGCGTTTAACCCCGTTGCAATATTCGCAGGTGCAACAATAGCCCGTGCTTGTCAATGCAGAGTTCTTTTTAATGGATTATTTTTCCTTTGTTTCCTCGTCGTCTGCAAAAAATATTTGAAACGCAAACATCAACACCAAGAGGCTCCGATTAATTCATTAAAATATGAATCAGGCAAATGTTCCATTGAAATATTTCAAATTGGAGCCAATGGTTACCGAAGAAGGGGCTTTTTTAATAGAATTGCTTTTGTAGTATGTCGCTTGTCGCATTTCTCTTTTTTTCCATCTTTCTTCGTTTTTAGTCTTTTTAACGCTTTTTTCCCGACCTCAAGCATCGACGACCAGAGAGTCTGAGTATACAGGCAAGTTAGTTTAGCCTGAGCTCTTGGAGGAGATCGGGCGGGGTTGAAAGTGGATGGAGAAAAGCTCTGACGAGCTGTAGAACTGCCCTACATCCGTACCAGGGAGGCTCTTTACTCTCCGTTCCACGAGTGTTTTCCCTTCGTATACATATGCACGCATGCAAGAGAGGCTACCCGCTGCTCACCGGATCGTTACACGTCCGCTCGCCAATGCGAAATGCTTTCCGTCGACACGTGAAAAGCATTTGCGTTATTCATGGCAGGTGGCTCGCTGCTGCGAACTTAAGCCAAAGAAAAGACTCACTCCCGCGTAACTGAGAAGGGCAACGAAAAAAAAGAACAAAAAGTACTTTCATCGCGCGTCCCCGGAGTTCTGTTTCTTTTATTCTTAGTCGGGAATAATTGAAACAGTCTCGTGAAAACAAATCGCTGGACGCTTCGAAAATTTTCTTTACTCGTGCTTACACACATACACAGACACAGCCACACACAGAAAGTATCCGACGGAGGGTGCAGAAAACAGCGAAAGGTGTTTAACGACCATCCGCGAAAATTGGCGAAGGAAAACTTTCGCGAAAGGTGTTTGCTTCTTGAGCAAATTAGCACAACCTGCGCCACGATCGGTGTACAACGAAAAGGAAACGTTGGTAGGGACCGGAGAAAACTCTCGGTCGCGTAGCAACAACCCTCTCGTTAAAAAGCCGTACCCCCCGAGCTTTATCACTCAATTCGAGCAACCGGGATTTTGGATTAAAAACGATTATTCTTCATAGCGAGGTGAACGCTCGTTCTACATTTAATTTATCGTAACTCGTTATGCAAATTATACGAACGTATAAAGAGACGAGATCAGATTCGTTGCGATGCGAATTTAGCATCGCGCTTTGCTCTGTTTTGTCGACTACAATAGTCCACTACAGAAGCCTACGATGACGATGTTTATAAGGGTCTGTAAATTGAAGATTTTACCTGCATGCATATTCATTAAATTCGTTGGGCGTTCGTTGTTAAGAAAGAGAGTAGGAGATGAAGAAAGAGAGAGAGAGAGAGAGAGAGAGACCCTGTCCTAGTGATAAACATAATACCGAAGTACCCTCTTGTCGGAACAATAAACGTCTCGGAACGTAAAACACTACGACGTTGTTACACTCGCCGGTTCTCCCGGTTGAAGCTGCTTTCCTCGTTATCATTATACCCAAGACTGTTTTATTTGCTAAAGTACTCTCGGGCACCGGCTCGACACAGACGTTGAAATTGAAAAGTCTGTATTAAAAATACACGCCCCGGTCCCCCCGCCGTCCTACCCATGAATGTACCGAGCAACAATGTTTTCCATGTTTACCCTTTTTTCTCCTTTTTTTTTTCATTGTTTCGTTAATTCGTCTTATTAAATATAATGCTCCGACATGGTATTTTATCCATTTTGTTGCAACCATAGAAATGAACATTTAGCAGCAGAATGTGAATTACATCGATTTACGAAAATAAAAAAAATTAATTTTAGTTAAAACCATTATCGGGACAACGAATGAGCATGAACGACGTCCGTGGTTCGCGCCATCGAATGCTGTGGGGTAGAACGGAATGAGGAAAATTCAATATGCCGCTACACTTTTCAGCGCAATTTTCGTTCCACTCCCCATCCGCTCCCCTCCATCTCGTACCTCGGGCTAAGCTCAACGGCAATTTGCTTAAGTTGGCAATTAGCTACGATTATATTCGCTTCACCAACGGCTGGAGTGGAGGTGTTCGCGTATTCACTTTGAAAATCAATGCAACTCGGCGCACATACACGAGTTTTAACCACGTGATCAACCTTCGTTCCCAGATATAAATTTAATACAACTACCTTGATTTTATATGCTCCCGAACATTTTCATAATAGTACAACAGCCGGAAAACTTTGTTGAAAAAAAAAAAAAAGAAACGTGAAGTTTGTAATAACTCGTTACTTTGACGCAGCTGTTACTGGCGTCGGCGTTGCCAGGGCGAAGTGAAATTGCACAGTCACCGGCAATGAGGCTTCGTAATAGAGAATTTCATCGAAAAACCATTTCCCGTGGCTACACTCCGACGAATGTAAATTTCGCTCGAAGATCTTCGCTGAAGTTACTCAATGATTCACACTCGATTGGGGATCTCTTTTCTTTTTACTCGCCATTAAAATAAATCATGCCCAGACTCGATAGCTGGCGAGTGAGTTTTTGCGCTTCGAGCTACGCGGCACTTTGACTGTTTTAGGCATCCAAAAAGTCTATTAACATTGGAATTTATGGACACTCGAACTCGTCGAGTGCACTTAGCTATTTCGGGGTTTCTATTATCCCTGTGTGTGGCATGCGTGTTTAATCGGAAGATACGACGAACAAAACAAAGCCAATCGGGACATATTTTGTGTTCGCGGCTATAGCCGAATTCAAGTGAGTTTTTGCGGGTCAACTTGATCTGGGGGGGGGGATTTTCTCATCGTGTTTCAGGTGGCTGAACTATCGTCGTGCGCAACAGCTACTGCCGAGCTGCTGAGTACGTATCTACTATTGCTGGTGTCGCTACGGTGAAGTGAAACGAGCGAGAAAGCCCAAAATGCTCACGCTCGAGTCGCCGCCCGCGAGTTTCTCCGAGTTATATACCTTTCCCGGAAAATTACTTAGGATCGAGTTAGGGCGCCGCGGCGCGACTGGCCCGAAACCGCGAGTTAACCGAAACTCGTTTTGCCGTGTTCACCCTTGGCGGATGTTGAGGGCTAGAGCCGGCGCTCTTCATGGGGGTAGGAGAAATGTTCGTTTCGCGCTCCTTTCACTTCTCCGGTTGCGGAGTCATGAGGCAATACGTGCTCGACCGTGCCCGGCTCACCGTGTTTAACTTGGAAATGTTAATTCCACACCGAAGCAACCGCTTCCAGCCGACCGAGCCGGACTGTGCTCGCTGCTTGCTGGTGACTTTGTTTAACATCATGAATTCAAATTCGCTTCTCATTATGCTTCGTGCAGCAACTTGCTGTAACGCGAAAGCACGCATAATGTAATATTAATGCAATGTTTTTATTGCACGTATTGTCGGACTTGCAACAGGTAATTTCCCCAATCAGGTCATTTTCACTGCGTTTCCAAATGTAACGAAACCCTTACATTAGACAAGGAACACGTATATAATGGCTCTTTCTCGAAATTGATTTTTTCGGAATCTAAATGATGAATAACTCTCAAAGTTTTCACGCGCTTCTTTGAAACGTTGAATAATTAATTAGCAAAACTTCAACGGTTTCGCATTCATATGAGAATGAAAACCTCGCGATGACTATCTTAAAGTGACGAACATATTCATTCGAATAGGACGATGGAAGATGGTCTTTTCGACCATCACAGACGTGGTAGAATGTTAACGAAAAAATAGTAAAACTCGCGACATGTTCTCCACTGCGCTTCTACTAGAAAGTGCTTCGAGCCACGACTGTCTAGGACATCAAACGCGTACGACCGCAATTATCTGTGACACATCAGCTGGAATGAGATGGTGATAGTCCCCCGGCATACATGACAATCAGAGAAATTCACTGTGCTTTGGTATACCAAGCAGCTGGCCTGCCCTCTTGATGTTGCGCTGTTTCCCGTATTTCATCTACCGTTAACTAATTGGGACATAGCTTCGGAAAGCTCAACCAAGAGAATTGTCGATTGTGTAACCCTTGCGCGACGCAAAGGCCAAAGGGCATGCAACATTAACAACTGCGCGCAAAGCGCAGATTTTAAATGAAATACCATTTAGTGGGAATACCTCGTATCGAACGTTTTTCAACTGATCAAGTCCTTTAAGTAAAACAAAAAAATGTATAAAAATGCAATAACTTCCAGCTAAAAACTGAGAACTTAGTCGCATATTATAGCCGAAAGATTTCCTCGTCATACAGCTTTTAAATATTTTCAATATCGAGAATAAAAACATCGCCGGCCGCAAACGCTTGGTTCTCAATATCGTTCTGATTAACTCATAAATCTTCCACCGGGGGCTATGAATCGGTTTACCGGAATATTGTTATTTTACCGTGAGATAACACTGTATCTCGGAAAGTTCGCAACGTAGCTCATTACTCATGAAATCAAAATGTTGAATTCGCTCAAGTAATACTCCGGCGTTTTGACGAACAGAGTTTGAGAAGAAAAGTTGCAAAAGTAATTCGAAAAAAAGAAAAATCAATGAATAAATAAATAGATAAAATGATATAAAAGAAGACCTTAGGCAAAGCTGAGAGAACAAGTAAAATCCGAGTTTGTGTCTCGTGACTTTGTCTTCGTGTTAACAGTGAAATAATTCGTGCGTCGCGAAGCTCGACCTCGGTGTGTGTCAATGTGCGCCCCTCGCTTCTGAACTATTCGTCGACTATGCACCCCGGGTCGTTATTTAATCTGCGAAGGGTTTAAGTTTTCACGTTGCCATCAACAAATTTTCGTATGTCTCGCATATTTCGAGTTTCTAACGTCATCGAAATTCCTCTCGCCGGTTTACGCGCCCCCGCGAGGGGTGCGTTCACCCCTCGCTCCTCTCTACCGTATTAGCGTTTATATCCGAAATTGGAAACTCGGAATGCTTGCGTTACGAGAGAAACCCGTTCTCGAATACCGCACTGACTTTTGTGTCGTCGTTACGCGAAAACTCGTCGCGGGGGTTGGGGCGAGAGAGCCGGCATCATATATAGCTAAAGCGCAGCCCGCTGAGCCCTCGTTCCAGCCGGTGCAACATCACCGGCAGTTGAACAAAGTTTTGCATTGCTTCGAGACCCGTTCGCTCGCCCCGAAAGCCCACCTCGCGAAATACACGAGCATGCGGTACTCAACGAGAAATTTAATAAAGTTTTGGATAAATAAACACCGGCGGAAAGAGAGAGCAACCGGTCTGTGTCTCGATATACATGCGGCAAGTTGTAGAACAAAAACAAAACAAAAAAGCAGGACAAAGTTTTAAATGCCGAGACATGGTAAAACAGAGGCTCTACATAAATATACTCTATGATTCATGGTAAATATCAACCTTTTTTTCTTCGTTTCTCTTAAATAAAAAAAAGAACAAAAAAAGATGACTATGACCTTTTAGATTCAAATTTTTAAATATAATAACAATAAGAATAACTTATTCTATTTTCAATTATCGATTTTCTTGATTTTCATTCGAACTAATTATTTCTATTAAAACTGAATTCTTCAAAATGAATTTGAAGTCGATTGAAGTTCAAAAAGATATTGTCGCCATTAAAATTCAATTCCAGTTTTGATAGTAGCCTTTTTTTTAAATGCAAATTAAAGAAACGACAGAAAAGAGATTCGATATTCATTATGAATCGTGCTGTATGTATGCGGATGTACGAACGATATTACTGCAGCAGCGGTGGATCGACGGTCCAGTGAGATTATTATCGTGAGGGAAAACAAAAGGATACATCCGACAATTTCGCGAACGATCGTGACCTGCATCGATTGTGGAATCGATGGTACGTGACACAATATCGCATCGCCGAGAAACAAAACGTTCCCTTAGCCATTCTCGTGGTGGTTGCGGTGTCACGGCGGCGAGTAAACAAAAGATTGTGGGCGCAAAATCGGGAGTCTAGCTTCGGGAAAAAGAATGAAGAGCGGAATCTTTTCAGCGCTGTAAGAGGTCTCTCCATAGAAGCGAGAAACGACCGCAAGAGTCGAGCCAACTTGCTGTCCTTTTTTCCTGTTTGTATCGTCTGACGCGGAGGCAACCCGGCACAAAATAAAAGAAAAATTAACAAAGGATGACTTCGCGCTGAGACGCGAAGAATGAAGGAAGAGAATTTAATTTTTCTTTCATTTTCATAACTGCGAGAGCTTATTGAATTAAAAAACAGCGAGCATTCTCGACACTCGAGACTTTTCCCCGACACACCCATTCGGTTAGCATTTACTTTTTATTACAAAAATACAATACAGAATTTCTTTCACTTCGATGCTGCGATTCCGCATTATTTCTTCGAAAGTACGCGTTCGGACAGAAACGGACCTACACGATGGTTTATCGATTCGGCAATTTCAATTTCAACGCGTAACGACGCCCGAGAATCATATCGATGAAATAACGTAACGGTGTCATTCCGTTGAACTATCGAGTATCGTTTCGATTTCCAACAAACAAATTTATGATCCGAGCTTGGCATAGAAGTACGTTGAAGAAGAAGAGCTATTCGTTGAGCGTGATCGGTACTTGGACAAACTTAATGGGCCAACATTTCGGGGTGAACGGGTGATTTTCTAGTCCCTTGTAGACCGCAAAACCATTTCATCGATATATATATAATATATACTATATACATAAAATATATATATGTACAGCACGACTATAGTACGCAGTGTATAGAGCATAAAATCGGCCAGCAGAAGCAGAACACTTATTCCATTTTGTTGGAAACTCGCCAGGTTCCAACTATAGCGGGGTCACAGCGGTTCGTCGACCAATAATTTGGCTTTCCCTCTCTCGAACACTCTTCGAGCCATCTCATCCCGAGCTCGTGATATTAACTTTCGCCATTACAATATATTTTAACGCCTATATAACGCGTCGGTAACGAGGGATCGATCGCTAAAACGTGAAGCTTCGTTTTTTTTCTCTCCATTAAACCTATCGAATAATTCTTTTTTCTCGTCTCGCAATCCCAGAACGAGACCGTAGGATTGTTCGTGAGCGCACGACAGTGCGAGAACTGAATAATTGTACAGTAATGTAATGAAAGCGAGCAAAGTGCATAAGTGCAAGGTAAATAAGAGAGAACGAATCTTGTCTCATGCATCGAACATACGGAGCGCTCACAGAGCTCAGGTGTCTCTATTCGAAATGGTATGCGCAGAAGGAAGAGTAAGAAAGTTGGCCACCGGTGTACAGAGCTCCGAGCTATAAACCCGGCTCTCGTGAATTTCAAACCGGAAGTTCGGATATACCTGATGTTACTTCAGGGCCTTCGACCTGCATGCGGGTCGAAGCCGAAGCTGCCGCGAACACTTCTGCCGTTTCTACTGTTCCCTTTCATCCCCCAACCGCCTCCCACTCTTTCGAAACATTCTTTTATTCCCAACGACTGTATCTCTCGGCTCATGCAAAACTTGGCCTAACTTTCGGGAATAGTTTGAATAGGACGCGGAAGATTGCGACTGCTCTTGGATATTCTCTCCTATGTAACCCCTTCGTACACGGAACTATATGCATTCCGAAATATTGCGATATATATTGTTTTAAAAAAGAAAAACAGGATTTTTCTTTACGATTTTTTACTGATTATCATTGACTTGAAAAATATTTTCTACAGAAAAACAATGAAATTTGTGGAAATATCGTTCGGAAAATTGATTAAATTTACTACAATTCGATGGCTTTTCATGGAATTTTTTTTATTATTTCAACTTTTGAGAATCCGTGGCATGTTGAATTAAAACTCGAAATCCATACATTAACCACCACGAGAGAACTGCTCTTGTAAATCGGCCCAAAAATGAGAAAATTAAAAACTAAATTTCAATAACGTTACATGAACGATTTCACGATCACTCCCGAGTGAATTCAATTCTCTTCGCTTGTCCGATAGGGTTTCATGCGTTTCACTCGTAAAATTGCGGGATGTTAAATACAATACGCGATTTTCGACGCCCACATTCCCGCACTACTCTAGCGATTGATACTGGATAGCCATGTAATATTCGATGCCGATGATATTCGTGTAATATTAGAGAATGCCATATATCAATGACCATATGAAAAAAAAGAAAAAAGACAATGAAAATAGGAATTAATGAAAAATTTCTAAAAAAAAATCCGCCGTAGTTTGATAGGAAGATGTGAACTGACCTCGCTTGGATGCGTGAAAACTGTCCTGGGGCGATATCTGTTCAATCTGAGCGCTGAGCCTCGACCTCGGAAGTATGTCCCTGTTGGCGTTGATCTTTTCCACTGCGTAGCGAAAAGCCACCGCCTGCTTGTCGTCCGACGGATGAAACAGCCCACCTGGGAAATCACGAGCATATACATGTATATGTAGAAACATATATAAACACATGAAAAATCATCTGCACCGCGTTCTATACCCCGTTGGTAGCTTGTGCAGTGTACACTTGGTATAAAAGTACGTATTTTAACGAGCTCATCTTTGCTCTGTCTCGCCATGCTTAGTTTCTACTACTTCGTGCGCTTCTCATTTTCTCGGCGCTCTCTTTCGTTTCCTCATCAGTCGACGAGACGATTCGTCGTCGGGACTTTTCTCCGGCTCGTCGACGACGAAGGTCTTAGGGAAGAAGCGTCTACGAAAAAAAAAAAAAAATAGCTACATCAGTTCCCACAGACGGAACCGTCTGGAACTCGTAGACTTATCCTTAACACAATCTTGCCTCGTTAATTCTTCAAACAGTCTATTCTGAATATTTGCGCGATTTTTTTTTTTTCTCGCGTCTGCTTATGATTCGTTATTACCGCTGCTACTGAGAACGCCAAGAGTCCGCGATATGCGCAAGCGTATCGATCGAAGGCAGCGATGCACTCTCGATATGGAGTTGTAGCTTTGGCACAAAAAATACGAGAAAAAAAAGTGTGTGACCCTCGTTATAACCGAGCCAAGGGAAATCTCCCGAGCGAGAATTTTTAATAATGTATCGACGGAAATTGCATGAAATACCTCCGTCATCCAATCATGACATATAGTCCTCGCGATTTAAATAAGAAATTCGCCTTTTTCAGTCTGCAATATTTAAAAATACGTTTTTTTAATGATTGGTTGATTCTGTTACATAAAAAAATACTTTCTTTCGATTTCAAAATCATCTTCATTACATAAATAGGATAAACATTAATTATTCAAGTGTTACAAATCTTTCTACCCGTAATTCATAAATTACTTTTTTAACGAATTTGTATGTTTTGCTATATTTAAAAAAAAATCATTTTAATCAGGTGGTTATTCACATGTTAAAAAATTGTGTTGAATTTATTTAGTCGAGTTGACAAGTTTTTGGGGTTAAATCACGTGTGGGAGAAACACGTGCGAATGATATAAAAGCCAACGAGGCTAAGTCGTCGACCTCGTTGAATGGAGATAAGTCGTCGAGACACAAGTGGAGAAGCAGCCGAGCACGGAGAGGCACAGAAGAAGTTCACGATTCTCGGGAACGAGAGACCGAGAGAAGATGCGCACGGAGTGTTCCGTGTTCGCGGCGTGTTGATTCAATAGTCTTTCCGTAACGTTTGCGGCAAGAGAGTGCGAAGTGGAACGGTTAGGATGGTTTTGGCCCGAGAGGTCGTGAAGCTTCTCTACGGTACCAATGTGCGGTACGTTTCGCGGTACCTGTCGTCGACACGTAACATGCCGGCAAGCGTCTTTCCGAGCAGGATAAATCGTCCTTGGAACATTTGCATTCTGCCCTCTTGGCCGACTCGACTCCAGGCGCGCTTCTTCTCTCGTACTCTCAAACGCTTCTTTGTATATCTATGTCTCGCGCGAACCGTGACTCCCTCGCGGTGTTGTCTCAGGGGTAGAAAACACAGTAGTTCGCAGAACCTTAGTGGCGAAAGATCTGCGCGATTCGAAGCCACCGGCAGTGGTCCTCCGGGTCAAACGGAGAAAGGGTTTTCCTTGCACGGTGCCAATGACTCGCGCGTTGCAAGATATACGAGCTCTTCGACCTATCGAATCGAGGCTCCGGTTCATTCCCCACATGATTTATTTTTATTTTTCGCCAGAGAAAAAACCACCTCGCGACAAGTTGAAAATAATTTATCAAGGTTTTGTGTTACATTTTTCTCGGAATCAAAGAAACGGGCACTATACGATATTACTGTGAAAAAGAAGGTTTACGTACGGTTTACGAAGGTTTAATTTCAAAATGGGTCCGAAAAATATTTATTTCAATGTCTACATGTCTGGTGAAAATTTGGAGAAAAACAGAAGGAATTACAAAGTTATAGCTCAGCTTTTTCGTTACCAGGTGTTTATTTTTCCTTAATTATTACAAAAGACCTGAATCACGAAAAATATCTCAATACCTCTCGGTCCATTGCCGTCGGGAGCAGATAGGCAATAATTTCGAATATTGCACAACTCGCAGCTCGTATATTTTGGACGTTAGACATTTTGCGGTACGCAGTTAATTTCGAGTGGTAATAGAAGGCTGCTGGCGAGCTTCGATACCGAATGGTCGATTCGAGTAGTTACACGGAAGTGAGGATTGCACGTGTGGCTCGTTCGTAGGTCATCGCATCAATTATTGGACGGACAGTAGATAGAAAGAGAGATAGGTAACAGAGGCTCTCTGTCGCTGTTCGACGGTTCGGCCCGGAGGCTCGAGATTCAGTAGACGCCTCTCCCAAACGTTTCCAGATCGCGCACACCTCGTAACCGGCCAGATGGGAAAATTTACCTCGTAAATCGAGTTTGGCCCCGTATTCATCATAGCGGAGGAACGAGAACGAGGGTGGAGCATACATAGATATAGTATATACATTTATCAAAATATATATGTGTATATATAGATAGATGTGTGATGCAACCGAGTGCTAAACGCGAGTTCACTGATGCTCGGCCGGTTGCCTCTAGACCACGAATTATAAGCGAGGTCACTGAGGGATTTATGCATCTCTCGGCACTGAACAGCACCGCCCGTTATCTGCCAATTACAGTCAAGAAACTGTGGCCGGTTTTCAACTATTCCCAACAATCGGATTTGACGCCGAAAATTTCTCGTTTACGTCGGACGAATGAAGGAACGCACGAACGCGGACGAGAATTTCGTATTCATAGCGCGAATATCGGAAAGATAAAATAAACGTTAATATATATTTAAAAAAAATTCATTCGCTTTCCGTTCATTTTTTCGTCGATCGCCCTTCGTTGAATATTCATCGGTAGGTTTGTTGAAAAAAATCGTTGCCACGATTTGCCGAAACTTGTTTCGCGCAATTGACGAAGCATCGAATTGTAACGAAAATCGGTACAAGATCGATGCTTATGCGATGAACGATATTATCAAAAATTTCGACAACTGTTTAAGTTACTACGCTAGCCTAATTGTTGATCGATGGATTTCGTAGAGTTTTTTTCTTCATTGGCGTCAAAATCAACGCTATTACGGTTTTCCGCGTCGGAGAAACGCGTCATTTCTTTTCAAGACGGATATATCGGCATTTTATAGCTTTAATAAAATTTATATCCGCGATGAAACTTAAAAAAAGGACCTAAAAGAATCTACTTCGTGACATAAATAATTGTCTACCTGCCACAATATTTTTATGTCCCGCACTGAGGTGTCTCGTTACATCTCGAGGAAAGTCCTCTTCCGTGAGTGGATCACCGGGATGTAACGAGAGCACTCGGGAGGCAGTGACGCGAGCACGGAATATCACCGTGGGAGGGACGATAAACCGTCCAGCCTTGATGTAGCTGCATCCGGCGTGCCACTTCGACTATGGAGGGAGGCTTGGTAACGTCAGCAAAAATGTATAGGAGCCATAAAAGCTGTGCTGGATGGGAAAAAGTGAAGCGACGAACACCCCGATGCCTTCTATCTTTTGATTGAAAACTCGTACCATCGAACATAATTCAATAGATTTTTCCCATTCCCACAGGGGAGTGGCATACCCGAGTGACACGCGCATCAAATGTACGAGCTCGCTCCCTTCGAACTCTAGGTCTCGCCTTCACTCGTTAATTTTCATTCTCCATCGAGACTTGGCTTGAACAATGAAGATTCGCTCGAGCAAAGAGTAAAGATAAGCTTCGAAAAATTCCCGAATTTATTCAACGAAAATTTGACTTCGATGTAGGAAAAAATGTCGGAAGAATCGAGTCAAATTAGCTGGAAATACATTGGATTATTAATGGAAAATTCTCGTGGGTCTATTGTTCTATTTACCTCGTACCGCACATATTCGACAGAATGGAGAGAGCCGCTCGGTGGCTGACGACTATGGGGACAAAGCTTCCGTTACTATCGATCCATAACTCTGCTATTAGTAGCATATTAACTTCGTTAATATGTCGCAAATGTGGTTCACCTCACTGTACAATGTGTCAGGTGGAGCGATCGCAGGGGAGCATTGAACCCCATCGTTGCCTCGTAATATGGAGTACTCTCAATGGTCCTAATTTGTCGCATACTTCGTTTCATTGCATGTATTCCCCTTTGCCCGAGACAATAATAATAATGAACAAGTATGCGATGCTTGTCGAGCAAATGTTAATCAGTTTCGGGAAATTGTACGAGTATGTGCAATTTAAGAGGATACCTTTATAGTGTACCTTCGTTAACTCTACAATTTACTGCAAATCAATCCTATTGGGCATCTATGTACGACATTACCGCGGCGTATCGATGTAACGAATTTTGATCGTAATATTCGTCGTTACCTAACGCGGCTAATGAAACCGATATGGCAGAACGGATTGAACGCAATATTTGGTATTAAACTGTATGATCGTACTGTAAATTAATGCCACAGGCCTGTATGGACGGCTGTTAATTAGCAAAAGGGCTGATGGCGTTCATCGATTCGGGATTTGACCATTGGAGGGAAATCTTGCTTTTACATTCGCTCTTGTTTCGGAAAAAAACGCGCTGCCACTCTGAAAAACGAATAAGTTCATAAAAATAATTGTTCAAGATCGATAGAACGAATGAAACGGCGAGAAAGATCGGAGACTGAAAGAAGTTTGAGAGAGCACCTGATACTTGCATAGCTCTTCATTCATCGTGAGAGTCTGCGTCGCGTTATATAGCTCGTTCTTTATTTTCTTCATTTTTCTCATTGAAGAAACGTCGTGAAAGATACTCACCTATCCCAATGTGCTCAGGAAGAGCGGTGGCGTGGATGGCGAAGAGCCCCAGCAGAAGCCACCTCACGGCCATTTCCGGTTCCGGTCCGCTGTTGCAACTGCACCGACGCCACCGCCGACGCTTCGCCTCCTTCGCAGCCTCCTTTCAGCTCGCGAACTCGCGACGTTAGCCCAGTTCACTCCGGCGCCGACGCCGCCAAGCTCCTTTTCCACCCTCGAAAGAGGCTCACGCCGCTGGAAAACAAGGTAGAAATGGCAGTTCATTAAAATGCACGTCGAGCACTTCTCCATCCTTCAACCTCACTTCCCCTCCCCCCCGCCCACCGCTCGCACACAAATATTCAACGACCTTTCTCTCATCCACACCCTTGCACATAACCTCGTTGACCTGTGAATGTGAATTCTACGTCTGTTAATAATATATCAAGAATTATCTGCTGCTCTTCCTCGTACAGGGATCCCTCCTTTTTACTTAATTCGTATATATATCAAGTGGCGCGACAGCACCGCGGCGCCAAGGGGCGCAGAAAAACAATGTTGCACATTAGGACGTCAATGATTAATTACATTTTAAAAAATATTTGTCATCACTCTCGGTGACGCACTTGATTTTATTTATTTTTCTACGATTTCCTTATAGAAAAAATTGGCCCTCGCCGTTGCTACTCAAGTGTCGCAACTCGTGACTTTTTGCAAAAAAGAATGTTTTTGCATTTAAACTCAACTTATTTTTGAAAACCACAGATAATTTATTTCTACTCTATATACAGTGTTGTTATTATTCTCAACCAGGGCTGTATGCAATGAAAACGCATTCTTTTAAAACGCTATTACAAATTTCAATGCCACGCACAGAAACGCAGCTGTGCCAATAAATTTCAGGCGGAACGCGTTATATCGAGAAGCATTGCGATATCGCTTCGAAACGTCGATCATACCCGTGTGTGGGCAATTTACATTTTTCTCTCCCTATCAACCGTGTACAAAGGGAATGTATAGATGAAGAGACTCGAAATCTATCGGCCGAGTTTCCTTTGAAGCGATGATAATTGGATAAAAGCGATGCGATACCCAACAGATCCTGCGTAGAAACGAAATTCTCTGTGTCGACGGAAGAAGAGAGGAGGCGAATTGGGGAAGGATTAGTCGTCGACGTACGGTATTTCCGTCGGCCCAGTAAGTGAGAGACCGCCGTTCAATAGCGGCTCAAAGTCGACCGAAAAAAAAAAATACCAAAGTCTAACGATTCACTATCGATTTGTGATCGTGTACCGAGAATGCGCGAATTTCCACTGTTGGCCAATTGAACGCGATCTCAATCGCTGATACGAACGTGCGCGGGCTTGTACTATTCCACCGATCGGCGGTGGCTCGAATGATCGAACGTGCACTGTGATGAAACAAAAAAGGCACAGAGAACCATCAACCAGTGGGGATGGAAACAGAGAAAATTCGGTAAAGGAAATACGGACGTTGTTCGGGAGAGAAAAAAAATTAGAGCGTAGTCGAGTAACGGGAGAGCTAAAGCGACGCCGGGCGCACGAATATGTGAACCGAATTTTAACGAATCCTTCTTTGCCTTTGTCCGGCCGCTAATCCTAGCGGTCTAGCTTCGAATGCCCTCTCTCTGTCTCTCGCTCTTGGCGACTCCACCGTCTAGATTCTGTTTCGTGGCAGCCACGCTTGAAATTTATATTGTACTCGAAGTAACGGGGCGCGCTTTTGCCGGGCGCGTATTCGACCCTGTTCCCCTCGAAACTTCCGTACAATTCATCCTCGCTATCTTTCTTGCTGTCTATTTTCTTTCCCAACCGCACCTATTTTCCTTGCGACGGATCGTGCCCGGGAACAGACTACGGGGCTTCGCAGCGAGCGGCGCCACTCGGGAAAAACCAACAAGTTACATTCTATTCTTATTCCCCGTTGGACGATACAGTCCGACGCGGATGTACTTCTCGCGAAAATTGTACACTTTTTTTCAAATACAATATTTTGAGGTATGAAAGAAGAACGCTTGCAAATTTCCGTCACTTCGTCTGTTTGTGAAATTGGGAAACAAAAAATGTTTTTTCCATTTTTTTGACGTTCAGAAGTGTTATTTAATCCACAAATGTGGTCTTTCTTTCGCAATTACAACAATTTCTTATTTTCCATACTTCGTATGGAATTAGTTAATTAAAAAAATAATGGAATTACGGATGAAATTTCGATATGTCCAGGGAATTCTTTTTTCATTTTCAAAAATGTCTATCGACTCACACTTCGTCTTAATAAAATCTGCAAAAAAGGAACTAGTCAGGGTTCAATGGCTGAATTAATTCACATGAATGATTTATCGGTATTTATATCACTGTGTAAACGAAACACAAAGAGGAAAATTAATTTTGCAGCTCCACGGTTCGTAATTCCAATAAATATTGCTTGTGTGTCTTGCGCCCCGGTGCCTATAGCACGTACATAAATGTAGCGTAAGAAGTTAGAAAATGCCTATTGGCCGCCCTCCGGATCGCCGGATGAGGGATAAAACCACGACGAGTAATTGGATAGATGCGGAGAGCATGCCCCGGCGATACAGCAGGGATGGAATCCAGTTGCGGCGAAGTAATTTAACGCGAGCAACGAGTTTAACTATTTAAACGGATAAAAATAAAAGGGAATATAGGATGACGTTGAGAGCCAGTCGAGAGTCCATTTATTTTTTTTTGCCTCCTTCTTCCGACGATACCGTACTGTAAAATTTAGGAAAACCACCATCCGTTCACTATATTTCTTTCCTTTCGCGTTTGTTCCTCTTATTTTATCGTACAACTCGCGAGAGGGGGGGCGGCGGTAGGAGCGTCGAGCGAAGAAAGAAAAAAAGAAAAAAATCGTTTTCCACGGGCAAAGCTCTCGGGAATTCCAATACCATTCGTTGCCTCGCCCGAGTGCACGTGGGAGACACCTTTTTACACGGGGAAAATTCTAGTTTCAACTGGAAGCCAAGCAACGCCGACGATGTTTTTCCTGTTGAAAACGTACCGCCCGCGCGAGAAACATATACATACATACACTCTCCCTTTCTCCTTTGTAGTACTCTCCGCCGGAATACGCCAACCGAATTCCCGTGCAATATACTTTGGAAATAATACGACTCGGGACAGGAAGAGCGAGCGGCGAACGAACGAAAAAATTACCCGCCTGATTATTAATTGAATTAAACGTGCATCAATTATTATTTTTATCTCTGCTTCATTGAATGACGCATCGCGGTTATTTGTTTCATATTTCGGAGAGAGGAAAGGACGAAAAAAGCAGGCAAGTGAATTTTAAAAAATGATAGGAATTCACATGAATATCAGGTGGGACGAGAATAAAAATGACCACAATCGCAAACAGTTGCAATACCGACGAATTAAATTCTACTCGACGCCAAAGTTTCTCGCGATTTTTCTTCAATATAATAAACTTCGGTTCTCCGTTTTCGCGTAATTCAATAAAGCCGCGATGCCTCTTTAAGTTTAAGAAGATGCGAACTTTATTGCGTCTAGAATTTCCCTTTTCGCGCCACGATAGAGTCTCAGACGTTCTTTGAGGAATCCTCGAGGAAGAAAATTCACAGAAAATTTCGTTGCATCGATGAAATATCGTGGAAGCAAATCGCGATCGAGCGTGTGGACCAAAGTTTTCGTCTAAAATGCACCGGCAAACGTGCGGTATAAATTCGAGTTGAAAAAAAAAATCAAAAATAAGAGAAAAATGAAATAAATTGCTATGGCAATTCGTGCGTGCGGGGCGTTTCGTATGGGATATAGTATATTTATCGAAGCGAGAGTCTAGTTGAGGAAAATTGAAGGTTTGCGTCATGAAATTGTTGGTATAAAGTATCGCGGCAGCGTGTCGTATTAACCGTGGACGAGGGGAGGAAAAAGGGGCAGGAGCAGGTAGGAAACGCCGATCGTTGTGCGCTTCTCACATATTAGAATATCCCGAGCGAGATCGTTTCCATCGACGAAAACCAATTTTCTCGTTTACGCGTATAGCCTGGTAATCCTTGTAGTACGACGCGAGCTACTCGACTCGGCTCGTAGATATCAAACGGGAGCGTAGGATGAGGGGGATTGGGAGAGACTATAGATTGCACAATATACATTTCGCGTGCAACTTCGTTCTTCGTGAAAACGTTCTTAACCGTAGAAAATAGCTTTCCCTAGGTGGCTCAAAGCTTTCTCTATCTACATCTCGTTGTGAATGTTCGGTATTTCACAGGATGTTTCGAGACGCCGCTTTCTCAATAGAAATCCCATTTATCGGGCAATCGCGGCGTGAATTAACGATGCGGATAAACATGTTATATCGACGATTTAGCGCTATCGCCCCATTGTTATCTGCGAGATTCTTGCGAACGAGTTCGTTCGAAAACGCACCATCTGTCTTGCGGATTATCTCTCGGAATCGCGCAAAAAATCAAGTAAAGTGAAACACGAGGGGTATGTGTAGTTCTAAAAAACATCATTGACGAAATTAATTGAAAGTAGCAAAATTCGGGTCTAAACCTATTACTAACTGCATAAGATGAACACCTTTTTAACATAGATAATGTTAACTTTGCAAGACGGAATGTTTTCTTTTCAAAAATTCTTAAAGCGATCATAGTCAGTTAATTTTTCGACGAGGCACTGCCCAAGTCCGAAATTTAAAATAAAATAAATGATGGGCGTGACTGAAAAGAAAAAAGTAAGATTTCCATGCTTTTATATCGTCGCCCGGATACCCTTTCGCTCGCGAAATATAACTCGGGTCGACGCCATCTAGCGGCGAGAGCCGTATTACTGTTCGGGCCAGCATTGGCCTAAAATCGGCAAATGAACGATCGGCTAGTCCAATATTTGGCCGACCATTGAGCTAAAACTGGCACATTCCCGATTGGGGCATTAATGCGAAGATTCGGTGATCGCCGAACTAACACGGGTCGCTTCTGGTAAATCGGCAAAAAACCTACGTAGGATTGCAACGTTACTTCTTCATCACAATCGTTACTTTTGTGAAGTGATCGGTTGATTTCAACAATTCCGGTGAATACGACATGGTTAAACTGAAGAAAAATGAACATTCTGTCATAGCACGAATATGGAATCGATTCACGTAAATGGAATAAACAAGGTCGGTTTATTTCATTGGGCGGAATGTGAAAGGGCCCGTAGTTGAAAAATTCCACGATAAAACGGGAAATATTCGCGAAAGCATGTAAAACGTAGCTCGGGTACGCCGAGAGGAAAAGTCGGACTCGTCGTCGTTGGCTTCTCTGCGAAAGGTTGCGCGGAGCGTTTTGTACGAACGACATCGACTATATCGCCCTCGCCAGTATCCGCTGGTGCGCGTCTTGCGGGCCTGCGTCGTCTTCACTTCTCTCGAGACAGGGCGACGAAGACAGGGACGTGGACGAGCAATTTCCAGAAGAGATGCCGGCTCTTGCTGCTCATCCTCCTGCTCGAGAAGAGCTGCCGCTGCTTCTGCTTCTGCTGCTGCCGACGACGTCGCGCGCCTGCATACCCACGGGAGACGTATATTGACTTCACCATGTACCACGCCAACTTTCCGCATTAAGTCGTCGCTCGTATGCCACCGCCAGGCTCACTGAACAATGCGAAACTAGACCAAGAATTTTTATTCGACGGTGTAATGCGTTGGTACAAGTGTGCGATAAACCATACCTAGATCAAACGTTTATTCATCCCATCAGAACATACTTCGAATCTATCGCCGTATGCCATTCCAGTCGGATAATATTATGTCGACAATTGAAATCTGCATTGATTTATATTCGGTATTGAGAATGCCAGGGATCACGTATTTTCCAACACTGTTCTGTAACAGACGGAGAATAATGTTCCAGACGAAGAAATAAAATCGTTGATTTAGCCGTGGTGGGAACGTCTGTTGTATCAAACAGTTTCGTAACTGCATCGTCAACTTGTTTTCTAGTTTGAAGAATTTCATGCTGTTCTTAGATCAATCCAGATTTTCTGTCAGACTTGCTTTTTGTTTGCAAAATTTCGATTCTGCAATGGAATCGATTTTTCTCGAATATGCTAAGTCTCGATTTTGCTCTTCCGCTTCTCTACCGTAGTACGTACGAAGGTCGTCGCGAGACACTGGATATCTAAATGCCGGGCGCCCGCGACTCCCCAGTCGCAGGTCGACAGAGTCGACGTACTTTGAGAAACTTTTATTTTCCGTAGTATACGCGGCGCGCATCTCGTACGAGCTTAACTGCATATATCGCAGCTGCAACCAGCATCCGAGTATAAGATGCCGGCTAAGAGAGAGCTGAAATGCCCGCGTCGCCCTGTCATTCGCGCGTCCCACGCGCCGTTCAATTTGCGATCACCCCCGAAGAGATGGGCGCGCATATTGCACCGTCGGGTTGCGAGCGGGGAGGAACGAGGGGGCCGACAAAGAGTACGAGGATCACGTACGTCAAGGGATTGTGAGGGACGGGAAGCAGCGACTTGAGCGTCATAAAAGCGCGTTATGACCGAGATACGACGTCTGCCTCGTTCATCCTCTTATTTCTCTCACTCCGTACAAAATACTTTTCGTCGTGAAATGGAAAAATAAGGGGGATTCACCTCTCGCGCAGAGCCATGACTGCGACGCGCGACGATTCTACCCATCGCGTGATGGAATTTCTCAAGAATTTTTCACTCGACGAGATTAACTAGAAGCGCTTAAGCATCGCTGATAACAACTGCATTACCGTCGGCGTAAAACCGTCTTGTAGGAGACGAGTAATACACAAAAAAAAAAGAACTATCCAATATTCTGATGTAGATTACAGTCTACGAAGTAACGTATAGCTTTATATGATCGCGCCGTCGACTTCTACTACTTCTACCGTGTCTGATACGTCTAATATAAATTGTATAAACGATATAAAGTTATCGCCTGAACTAGATAGAAATTTAGTTTCGCATTCTAGAATCTCGCGAAGAGGATAATCAAAGTAACATACGAAAACCCATCACTCGTCTATCGAAGATAAATCAAAGTTGCATCGGTTATTGGACTATCAACGTGCATGCGATAAGATTCCTACGGGTGTCCTTAAATTAGCGAATCGTTTCGGATCGGCAATCACTAACTGTACTCGATTTCCTATAAATAAAAACGCGCCGCACGAATTTTATGAGTCGGCGCGTGTTTAATGTTTCCGGGTATCATTTTCCAAAAATATTTACTAATCCGTTCTACGAGGTTTCGGATAATTGATAAGCGCCATGTTTCGCTATAATCGTATTTACATATATCAATACACAACACTGCATCGCATTGCGCTTATTAATTATCTTTGGAGCGATACCGGTAATTAAAGTTTGGAACCGATATTCGATTGTATTTTCTAACTGTGTATCGAGTATCCTAGTTATCTAGTATTGTAACAATGATCGCGATAATCCACTGATAATACGTGGTGTCTCGTCAATCGTACGTGCGATTCACACTGGATTCATTTGAATCCCTGTTTGTCCCGAAGCTTCGTGCTGTTTGCAATTCCTAAATCTCGGACGGTAACCCCGACGGTGCTTGATCACCGTCGCTCGTGCGTCGACACACATTGCAAATAACAATCAATTCGTAAATCATCGGATGATCGGAGAGCGCCACTGCGAGGCGTTTCGACGCCTCGCGCTCCCCGCTCGAAAACAATATAAATTAGATGTTACGTGTTTTGAATTTCAATTCACTGCGTCGCGTTCGTTATCGCGATAAATTTTCGCCTCCCAAATTTATCGATTGTCGATGCTGGAGCGCTATTAATTTTTTTCGCTTTGCGGTAATGCGAATAAATTTATCATTTTTTTATGCAATTTGTAGTAAAATCTGTCGAAACAGAATTAATTGCAATGAGGATTTTACATTGCTTCGAACATGTTGTACAAGCACGTACAATTTTTAATACAGATAAATGAATTAGCGTGCATTGGCGAGTGATCGAGTGATAGTAAGCGATCGACGCCGAAAAAAATGTATACCGACGATGTACATCAAAGCTTCGAAAAATATGATCGTCCCTTTTTTATTACACGTATTGTACGCGTGACTGAGATCCCACGGAATCATCCAGACTCAATGCATTTCCAACTGAAATGTATTTTTGGTAGCAAAATGCAAACAAAAAATATCGCTTTTTCTACCTTTTTTGTGAGCCAGGTTAACCTTTTTGTTTGGCAAACTGGATTTGTACCGACGAATTTTCAAACGAGAACAATAAATATCGTTGAACAAAATATGAAACGATATCGAATATCACGCGTAAAAATAACTTTCACGATACAGAATTGGGTGTGATATGTTGCCTGTTTTTTTTTATATCCAGTGCCCTTCGTTTTTCGCAAATATCATGATGCGAATGTCATCGATACATCTCTCCAATGGATCGAATAAGAAATACCGAGTCCAAACAGCTTTTGATCTGAAAGGGAACACGCTGGTGGTGTCAAGCCCGTGCACGATCTTCTTTCGCCTTTGCTTTCGCGTTCGCGGATTCGTATAAAAAAACATACCATTCATGCGTCATCGGAAATTCCAATCGGCAACGATATATCGAGTCCGCAATTTTACATTCATGGAATCATATGGCGTTTCATGAAAATTCCTTCTCGTCGGTGAAGCGAATGCGGCTTTCATCTTTAAAGCTCGACGTCACTTCGCAATTTCGCGAAAGTCGTCCGTGGAGAGAAGTGAATAATATTAATTAAATTCCACCGGAAATATGATTTTTCAAGAATCATAGTAAAAAAAACATTGTCCCTCGACAGATCGGAGAAAAAATTGAAAATAATATTTTTATTATTTCCTATCAAAGTGAAGAGTATTGAAAAAGCGCATCTCAAACTACCTGAGCAGAAATTCACGTCGGGGTTTCCGATGACTTATTGCCATGTTCTTCTGATTCCCTGGCGACTACGCGAAAGTATTCACGTGAGTTTAGACAACAAGGTCCCTGAGAAACCGGCCTTTCGCTTAACAATTGATTCATCAGCCAGAGCGCGACCAAGCGGTCACCCATCCAGGTACTGCCCGCAAGCAATGTTACATGACTTGGGTGATGGCCAGAGCCGTGCACCGATCGGGCATCCGCCGCTGTCAGCGATTTTAGTGTTTATTTGATTTTAATATTCGATAAGGTACCTTATCAGGACCTGATAAAGATTCACTGCGGCGCCTTGAAGAGGCCTGATGGCAACTTGACGTCCAATATAGTCGGGTAACAAGTATCCTTGGTTCATTGGGACCGGAGCTTAATCAAGGAGACATTTTTTGTTCAAACAGAACAATCGTATTGTTGCATAAAACCCTTTATATTAAGTAAGCTCGGTATTAAATGAATTTCTCTATACCAAAATGATAACTTCCACGAGTTGCGTCGTTCCCTAAAACCCTCAGACATTCCCCGAGAATTATTTGGAAAAGGTTACAGTGTATACACGAAGATCCGCCCGAAGGTAGGGATTTACTCGCGAAGTAAATCTGAAAACGGAGAAAGGTGAACGCCTAGTAGTTGGTAAGGGAAGGAAGGAACTTGAGCCGCCGTACAGTAGCTGGACGAATTACGATTATCCGAGATTGAGACGCAGCACGGAATGGACCGGCCGTTACCAGCGGCTTTCAAGCTCTTTCTGGCGCGGTACCGTTGCCCACTGAAATCGTTACGACGCGGACGAGCTTATAGTCATATATTCTTCGATACAACCATCTTCTACCCCAATACGGTAGATCCTCTCGTGTTTTCCCATTCGCGAAATTACATTGTACGATCCAGCGTCAGCCGTTCCTATCCGTCGCAATATAGAAACGCCGAGTCTCATATTCACGGCACAATGTAATCTGGCTTCGTTAAATTTTCACGGCGATTTTCATACTTTCTCGTCTGAAAGTAAAAACGTTTCAACAGCATCGAGCAATTAAGCGAAACGAGAGAAATCGACTTTATGATTTCTGAAAATTATTGCCATCATTCTGCAGCGAGGTGCGTTTTATTCACGTTTAATGTAACCATTCGTAATTCTCTTTCCAGAAAGTGTAAATAATTGAAGAGTCGTCGAAGGGACCGAAGACAATTTTTCTTGGTCCGAGGGACGACAGAGACTTCCGGCGAGGAGAAGAAAATAATAGAAGCGCAAACAACTGTGAGTAGACACTTTTTACTGTAATATTATTACCGAGGTGTTGCGAGCTTTACACCGCGCAAATATATGCCGAGAAAGGTGTACCCTTGTATTTTCAGCCGGAAGTGAGATTCAGAGAGAAATTCGAATTTCACTTTCGGACATTCTAGAAATATGGAAAAAATCGCCCATACGGTCGGTACTGAAAATATTAATTTTGCATAATAATAAATCTAAAAAGTTGTTAACGAATTAGTTCAAAAAAATGTGTTCAATAAATCACCCGGTAACTTATCTATTTTCTTTGTCAAAATTGTTAATTTTTCCGAATACTTATACATTTTTTGTTATATTGCTGGATGATTCTTTGGAGAATTGATTTAAATCAATTTGCTGATAACTTTTTAGTGTTATAATTACGCAATATTGATCTTTTGAGAACCGTCAATATGGCCGGATTTTTTGCAGATTCTTAACGCACAGGAAAGTATTCAGAATTCGCTCGAAATCTCAATTTTAGCCGGTAACGGCAACAATACAGTTTCCTTAAAGCACTATGAGACTCAGGCGCACATACTCTCCCCCGATGTTCTACGAGCATCTAACAAAAGTTTGGCGCTCTCTCCCCCTTGAGTGGAAAATTAAATTCCTTCTTTGCGTCTCGTCGCCTTCGTTATTAGATATATGACTTAATGCCGCTCGGGACTTACTTTTGCAACTATGGATAATCCAACTACCAGTCGCAGGGCGAGGTCTCTTTCTCTCATGCAGTTCGATATATAATTTAGGAAGGATGAGGCACGGCCGCGACACACCCGAGAACTACGCTACTCTATAATTTTCCTGATACATAGGCAATTCGCAAGTTTGCAAATGTTCACCCCGGCCCTGCCCTCTCACACTATATCACACGGCGACGAAGTTCTTCGACGAAGTAGCGAAAGTTTCTGACATTCCCGAACTGCTAAATGACTTCTGACGCTTTCACAATTTTGCAGTTTCGTGCAAGAATAAACGGCAGCATCGAGACGAAGCTTTTGTTCCGTTTCATTTTTATTCTTTACTTTCTCATCCTATATATTTAGAGGAAACGTTTATAGCTTCAACTCGAGACTCTAGCTTAAGATGGCGTGACAAGCGCCAAAAGTTCCAGACGCCACCTGTGGCGTATGAAACAACATTACAAAATTTCAGCGGGAAATTTCAATTACACATATCCGACAAAATTTAAATACCATCTCCCACATTTTCTATAACTGTAGACAGATCTTTTTTTTTGTCATTTACAAGTATTTTACTCAGGCTGGCCGCGCCGGATTGATCTAAATTGTTGAAAACACCACTTCCCTAGCTTTAGGCAAACGATAAGAATGTCACGCATTGCAGTACGCCAGTAGCAATTGCGAAGTGCCCAATTTTTCTCCGACTCATAACCCTTCTTTTATCGTCAGATAAAAAGTTATAAATAAATCGATACGAAACAAGCCTTCGATTCTACAGTTTCTAAAAAAAAACGACTCGAAGTGTTAAATCGCTTCTGTTCTCAAGAATCCCGCCCCGTATCTTAATGCGGAACCGTTCGTACGTGCTCGCCGGTGGAAAGATCGAAATGGAAATTGGAACACGGTTGAAAGCAACCCCCGTACCGTTCCGCCGCGCTCCCGCCACTCGATAGTCCAAGATTTACCGTTAATTCAGATCTACGAAGATTTCACCGACAAGAGAAGAGAGGACGGCGGGGATGGTGAGCCCAGTGGGAGCTCGCGAGAAGGAGTCAAGTGTTATTCGTGCAATGGGGTCTTCGTGGATTACGACCTCGACGGGGGTTCCCGTTACTCCCTCCACCCTCGCTCTCTCCCTCTCTCTCTCTCTCTCTCTCACGTTCTCCCTGGTTCGCCCAAGAAAGCGAGTTGCGCAGGCCGGCACCGGGAAGCCGAGGCTGATCGGAGACGTGAGTAAATTTATCCGAAGATCGTACTCCAATATCCGATCGAGCGTCCGGCCAATTTACGATAAATCGATTTCGATCGAGAGGGCTGCCGCGCGACGGACGACAACGGCAACGTTCGATCGACTTAAGCGCGAAAAATACCCGTCGACTCTCAACGATCGGGAGGGGCGCAAACCTTTCTCCGAGGCTCTTTTCCGCGAACTTCGTCTTCGCGCGGCAGCGTACCGAGAATACGTGATTGAAGTAAATGAAAGAAGCAAAAAAAGTTTGATCTAACACACCGATATGGGAAAGAAATGTATTTTTTCCTACATAAAGCTACTCCGATAACGCTAGTTATTGGCTGTAGTTGCATCATAAATTGATACGCGCGAGATCCGAATACGAATGATTACCATCGTCATTTATTGATGCGGGAACAACAACGAGCGCGAATGGTTCGTTTTCGGCTTGGAAATCCGAAACGTCGAAGGCCTCCGCTCTTGTTGCGCGGTAACGAACGCGAATACGAAATCGTTATACGGAATTCGGAATTCCCAAGCGCACAACCGACGACTCCCCGGCGATATTCTGGCCACGGGTAATTGAATCATTTTTAATAAAGTTTCGGTGCATTTTCCGCGAAAGCCGGGGCGTCTCTCGGTCTACTGTTACACGGTGATAGGATAACGCAGAGCAACATGAGCGCAACACACACCGATAGGCCACATCCGATATTCAATTCAACGTGACGTCGGACCGTGGGTATTGCGGAGAACGCGGTGTTTTGCATCAGCTTGGAGGAAATGAAACGATATCCGTAAGGTTATATACAAGAGTTCTCCCAGAGGAGAGAATAGGCGGGAGAGAGACAGAGAGAGAATGCGTACGCGTTGGAGAGAGAGTTGCAACGAACGTTGCACGGATAGGAAGGCAATGGTAATTTCACATATAAAATATGCACACGTGCTAGACTTTTTGGCATCCAATATATTTTCATCGCTAGCTCTCGAATATACCCCCCTCCTTCACCGCACAAACCACCGGGAATAATTTATATGTTGACTGAATTTTTAATTTAAAAAATTCACCGTGCACGCGAGCGAAGGGGAGGACGAGAGGAACAAAAAAAAGTGTTTCGGTTCGAGATTCGAACGTGCAGTGAAGAATAATAAGTTGCGAAATATCTCGAGAGAAAAAAAGTACATATCAAAGAGGACAGACGAAGAGTCTATGAGAAAAAGTTCTGCTTATTGAGCACGTACTCTCGTTTACGCAGGGATATCCCTTTTTTTGCCAACGATAGAGAATCGTCGACCTAAATTTTGTTTTCTTCGAGACTTTCGGATCCCTCGGTAGTGTATTAGGTAGAGCCTAGTCCCGGCGGAAGTTTATTAAGAAGAAAATGTTCATCCTTTGGGTGAAATCCTCTGTCTATCTGTTATATCTGGTACGCGGCTTTTACCCCGTTCCGACAATCAGCAGCACGGGAGTGGAGTGCAAATCGATTCGCGTGATTGGGAAAATGCTCCGGGGCATCGTCACAGTTTCGGTCAACTAGAGACCGACGTAGGTACTCCTCTACCCGACCGACCAATGCTATCCACCATCATCACCGCAAGGACCTTCGACCTTTGGTGATTTCGCTCAGCCGGAAGTCACTGTGTTTATCTCGCGCAATCCTTCCCGCCCCTTTCTCTCTTCCTCCGCTTGAGACATATATACATGTATATATGTATGTATGTGTATGTAGACGTGAAGCCCAAAATTCGTGTTCGACGGAAGCGCTTATTTGCTCGCTCTTATATGTTCGTCATATGTTTAGCAAACACATACATATAGATCTATATATAGATACGTATATATTATGTGGTACGATATGTACAGGCTGCTGCGAAGAAACGCAAACAAGAATTTCTAGAGGAAAGCCCCTTTTTATTGCTCCCGTAATACGCTCAACGGGACCACCTTGGATAACTCTCGACTTTATTGCTCGTCAACGAATTCTCTTTCTTCATCTCGTCTCTTTAACTATCCCCGGTTCGTCCATAAACCCTCCCAATTTCACGGAATTAAGATTGGCCATGAGAAAAACATCCGCTGCTCGAATCCATTCGTGAATTTATCGTTGAGTTTCCAATGATTTTCATTTAATTTCTTTTCCATCGGTATTATATTAATCGGTCGCATCTATGTGATGTTGTTACAGAAATCGACCCTTCTCAATTTTCCAAAGGGTACGGTAAACATTTTTTTTCTTCGTTTCCTGTGTTGTCCTTCCGGAAACAATTGATATTAGATTAGGCTTCGGCACAGAGAAATTAATAAAAATATGCGGCACGAAGCTGGCTCATAGCCACTCCACTTATTGGGTCGAAGAGTTCGTCTCTTTCATTTTTCAAATAGACCGTTTTGACCGGCAAGTGTTCACCATCGAAAACTAGAAGAAATATCTTCTAATGGTCATATTTTTTTTTCCCGGTTTTGAATTTTCTTTTTTATTCGAGGAAACAGAATCATTTTATTTTCACCGATAATTTATGAGAAAAAGAATCCGAACTTTATCGTGTATATTATATCTTTTTATCAATGACGCAGGAATGAAATTGGGGGATCTATTTATTCTTTCGTCATATTCACTCCGTGCCGGAAGTAAAATCCAGAGTTACCGAACTCCAATATCTCAGACCGTTACGATATCCTCCTCCTCCCGGAATTGGGAAATAAAGAGAGAATCGGCGAGGTCCGAGGAGGCCGATAAACTCGGTCGAATCGTCTTTTCATAGCTGTGCCCCCGCGCGTTAGTGTGCGGAGAGAGCAACACGACGAGAATGGGGCATCGAGACGGATGAAAAATTTTCCGTTGGAATCGACGAGACTACGCTTATATGTATACTATCCACATAGTGGGAGTGCGGTGGAACAAGGCCGTTTGGGAATTGCCTAGAGATCCGCTTCCGGGTTCGATCGAGGACTCCAACCCCCTTCTTCGTCTCCGCCAATAACTCTTTTCAGCCTCTACGACGAGAGTGAAAGTCGAAAGAGCAGAGAGAAAGAGTGCTAAGGAACGGAAAAAAAGAACAGGAATCATCTAGATCGTTCTCTCACTCGTGAAAGCTCTCTCTTTCTCTTCCCTTTTATCTTTTACGGTGACGGTTTTTTTTAACTCCCATCTACGGAACGGCAAACGTTGAGGCGAAAGAGGATCCAGGGGATAACCGGGAAGAAAGGAAAAGCAATTGTGTGTGTGTTTGCGTGTATGCCTACTTCATTTCCCCGGACGTCGCGCAATTCAAGAAAGCGAATAAGAGCCGCGATGTCTGCGTAGTCTCCAAAGCGAACCACCGCGAGATCTCGAAATCATGGACCGGCTGGTGTATAAATATTTGATCAAGCCTTTCCGCTACCGAATGAAGATGCCCGTTGGCTCGCTCGTGTGGCAATACACGAAGAAAGCAGTTCGAGCCGTTTTTCTCTTTTCTCTCGTTCCCAGCGAGCCAACGTACTACACTTCCGTATCTATTTGGTCCCACGGCTTCGATGTCTTTTCTATATTCTTGAGTCTTCCCCAGAAGCATGTCGTACAACTCCGCAGCTTTTTTTCCTTTCTCTTTTACTCGGCGAATTGCGTGGATTCGACAAATGGCGATTCACATCCGCGCGAGAATGTGTATTGATGCGATACTATGTTATCCGATTCCCACGTTGGTTTCGCCGATCGAACAGAAGCAGTCAATGATCGGACCAGTGTTGAGGCGACGGTTGCCGAACCCCCAATATTCGGCCAAGTACGAGATTGTCAATCGGTGGTTTGCCGATGTTTGGTCGAGCATTGATGCCCCAATCGCTGGTTTGCCAATTTTAGGCCGATGCTGGGTCGAATATTGATACGCCAATTGTTTCCTTCACCAATTGCCGATGCGGCGCTAACATTACCAGTAATCAGCGATTTTCGTAATCATTGATTGACAACCAAAATTCGACCAATCCTCTTGTTCGACGGGAGGGGGGGATATTGGCAGTCAACATTGGCATCCACAGCTCGCTCGATCATTGGACCAAGCTCAAATGCCAATGTTGGCACTATCAGCAACGAGCTTCCGAAAATGTTTCCCTCGAAAGAAATAAAGGGCGTGTGAAAAATGGAAGATATAAAAGAAACGTTGAATCGCCCTCTGAGGAACTGCGACCGAAAACGTTCGAGATATATTGCGCCAAGGGAAGAAAAGTACAAAGAAGATGAAGCTCACGCGAAAGGGAAAACTGTATTCGTTAAATTTTCGTCTCTTTTATATACACACATCTATCTCTCACGGTCTGTATACGGTTATACATTCCACGGCAAAGAAACGCCGCGGCACGGTCATCCACCAGGGAAATATGTAATAGATCCCGGGTATACCTGGCTGATGTTATCCGCGAGACAGTATATCTTGATTCACGTGATAGCCCAGTGTAACCTGATGAAAAATTCCATGAATCTTCGAGCGCGAGAGCCCCGGTTATATACAGTCCGTTCTCGTTTCTTCTCCGGCTCTCGCAGTTAAACTACACATTTTCTTCTCACCCGATGCGTCCGACAAAGAGATTTCATTGCATGTGCATATGCTTCAGATACAAAGGTATTTCTTTCTGAATTGAAAAAAAAACTTACAGAGGCAAAAATATTTCAAAATATTTGAACTTCGAGATACCGTTTGGAAGAGAGATAATTATAAAGAATTTCACATTTCAAACTTATGCTCTCGCTATTCTTCATTAACCTTCTTTCGCTCCCGGTGCGGTGAATAAAAAATGTCTATCGCTCCGAGCTTGGGAAGAATAATTTCTTTTTTATGTTTTTCTATAACGTTAAAAAATAATTAACTCTGCAATAATCCGTCTAAATATAATTACGCGCTATGGTATTCGCATAATCAAAGAACGTAAGCCGTTAGTGAACCGAGTGGCAAAATTGCCATCTTTTTGCATCTCGTCCCTCGGCAAGGGACTTTTAATTGAGGGACCCAGTCCCGACGCTCGTTTCATACTTCGTGCGCGTGCGTGTGCGCACCTGTATGGATGTCTCGTATCCGGTAAATGAGCTATCACACAAGCATGCATACTGCATAACATATCCACGTGAGTCCAATTATCGCGACGTTGAAATTTAATTAATTTCATCCGATCGTTAACGAGGGAGCACGATGAAAACGTTACAGCTGCATTAGTTTCTCATTATATCATTCACCAATATGCGTGTACTGATGATTCTTGCTTCAACGGAAATAGTGTTTATGCCTCGATAGTTGACGTATTGTCCCCGAATTCTCCACACTCGTTTCCTCTATCGTATTTCAAAATTTGTACGATAATTACAAATTGAGTGCTTGCGGCCAATAAATCGCCACGTTATCCATTATCATCGTTAGAACGAGATCCTCGAGGGAAATTACAGTCGAATTATGTATTTCTCTCTTATCTCTGCCTCCTCATAGAGGAAGCCTTGTTTTCAGTTTGAAAAAAATTGAGATCTTTATGTCAACGTGTTCAGAATGTTTTAAAACGTTCTAAACCACGTTTAGAAAAAAATATCTTAGAATATGATTAGAATAAAATATGTGGGTTACAAAAAGGAGGTTCAAAAAAAATCTGAAAATGGCTTGCAATTTTAGAGATATCAGAGCCAACATTTTCAGACAATTAAATGATTATTATCGCGTAATCAGTACCGTTTTTCTGGATCATATTCGACATTGAATTGAGCCACGAAAAGATTATGCGAATAACATCTGCACATTGCTTCTTCATTTTGTTTTTGACTTTTTTCTACGGGGCTTCCTCTACGAGGAAGCCAAAATCGCTGCCGCAACTTTCTCACTGACGGAGCACACGCCGTTAAAAACAAAATGAGGAAGCCGCGTGCAAATGTAATTTGCATAATATATTTTTTTTCCTTGTCAAGTTGCCGCAATTATCCAGATACGAAGTTTCGACTACGCTCGCGCGAAACGACCGGTTTTCTTAAAGCGGTACGTTTTCATGTAGCAATTAAAAGTTCCGGTTGTTAACCGCATTGAAGCGACGATGAAAAGATAACAGTGTATATGACGGCTGAAGTGCGCGAGAGTTTCGAGTGGCAGCTCAGAGCAATTCTACTGCGTTTCCTGTATAAGTTCGTAAAGACCCCGGCGATTAAGACTTCGAACGAAGCGTTTTCGCGAGACTCGGCGCAGAAGTGCTTTATCGGTTTCCATTACCGATTGCGTTGTCCTTCAACAAATGAACTACACAATTGCCATTCTGTACTTTTGTTCTCGATCGAGTCAACAATTAGCAGGCGATCCATCGAAAGTACGAAAAAAAGAGCAAACATTGACGAGTTCTTATTGGGTTATTGATTGACGACGTTCGAAGTGTTGCGGTTCGAGGCGTTCGTCGAAAATCTCCTCGCGTTCAAGTAACTTTTGTTGATAACATCTCACGAGGAAAAAAAAATTCGACGAAAAACTGTGGGCAGGCTCGTTTTTTTTGTCGATCTGCTAGATCTTGTTTTCTCTTTGCTCTCCGGCTTTTACGCGATACAAGAAGGAAACCCGAAACTTCCGTCGATTGAATGAAAGACTCGTTCGACATAGGTTTTCGGCCTCGTTCAAAGATTTTTATACCGTGCCGTTTCGCGAGAGGCCTTCTCTTTTTTTTTCCTCCGCCTTGGCGTTCTTTCTGTCTGGTAAAACGTGGAAATTCGATATACTTTCGAAGGGTAGCGAAAAAAAAAGAAAAGAAAGCACTCGACTGGCTCCGAACCCCCGCGCGGCTATCTTCTCTTACCGTGTCTGACGTTACTCGGTAAAAGCAATTAACGTTCGCGCTCTTCGCGCATCCTCTCCGTGGTTCACTGAGCTTCTTTCACTCTCGAACGGCACTCGGAAGAGCTCCGCGAGGGAAAGAGAAGAAAGGGAAAAAAAAAACTTTTCGGGCTCGTCGATCTAATGGCCGAACATTAATGCGGTGGCGGAAAGAGGGTGAACGAGAAAATAACAGTTCGCACCTTTCGTCATAAATCAGCGATATGAAAGAATCGTGTAAAATCTTCGATACTTGCGTGCGGCATGCTAACGGCTTTACGGTATACAGAACATACCCAAGGATATATATATATATATGAAAATTTATCATGGCTCGTACATGTACCGTTGTATAGAAAATTCATTTAATTTATATGGCAAAGGGAAAAGGAGGGAGAGCCCGAGAGCTGTGGAAAATACATTAGGAAACGCGGGGATGAAAATGTTAACGGGAAGGGGGATTCGTAAAGCTTCGCTCACCGTGAACGAACTTGGCAATCCCTCGGCTATAGCTTCCGCCCTTTACCTTTCTTAGCTGAAATTCAAGAACAGATCAAAGAGAACTTCTCTCCAATTTAACGACCTACGGATTATTACATCCTTCTTACTTGTGAAGACCACAAAGTCGACTTGGTATATATATGTGTATGTCTATATACATATATATAAATGGGATTAAGGACGCTGTCGAGGGCTACGATAACCGAGATGAAGGAGAAAAACGAATTAACCCGGAGGCAGCGAAGGAAGAACAACAGATTCTCATTTGAAACACCATTTTTTATATCAATCACCTTGGGCTGTGAGTAATGAACCTGTATCACACTGATTGCGTCGCCCTCTTAGCGATTCAATTTTTCATCCAAAGGCGTTCAAAGTAATTCTTAAACGGTCATTAAAAAGCCATTTATTAAAGCGCAATTATAGCGTCGTTAGAGAGAAAAACAATTCTACATTAAAGCATCGATAATCTCGAGTATATAGTCCTTGGAAATTGAACCCAATCGATCGATAAAATCATTTCTTTCACTACAAACGAATCGAATATTAATTAAAGTGAATTGAAGAATTTGAATGCAATATCAGATTTAGTAATCAATCATTGAGGACTTAATAGCTGTTTCCTTTCGATCGCGACATCATTAATTTATTCGGCGTGTTCATCAGTTCGTCTGCAATGTTATTGCGCTCATTGCATTGTCGCGGTTCGAACGACAAGAACCTTTGATAGCATAGCGGTGTGGGGAGAGTTGATCGACGATAAACGTGAAACTAATGTGATTAATTACCACGCTCCTTATCTATTCGCGCTCAATGTCCCCTCCGCCTGGCCTAAACCTGACCTCTCCCCAGCTCGTTGTCCGGTGGACACTTGAATTTACCACGTTCGTGTGGCGCATATAACATCCTAGCCGGAACTCCTTTATCAGCTCTTCCATTCGTTACCGTGCGCAAGCTTACCGCGTGTAACTCGCACACGTATATAACGCGTTATACGTATCGCACGCCAACGTTTCCGAAACCGTATTCTATCTCTTCGCACACCTTCGTCTCTCGTTTCTCTCTTCGCCTTCCTCCGCCCCCGTCCTCGCTCGCTTCTCTCGCGGGCCAGTTATGATATCGTACGTAGAAGTAACGCGGAGACTACGCGGCCAACCGTCAGAAATTCAACAAAATTTATCGTCCGAGCTTCCGCTTCCACGAGCTTTTCATTGTCGCCCGAGCCTTCGCCTGACCGCGAGACATTCACTCCGCTGATGTGATAACTCGGCGAAGAAGTGAAGAACTGCGGGGCGAAGTGATGTTAACGGTTGACAACCGAGAGATTGAGATGTTGCTCAATTCCAGCGGAGATAAAAAATAATCATCTGCTGTCGCGTAGTCCGAGGGAAAACTGGGGATGTTGATTCGGCCTTATATTCCAACACGGTATTATAACCATTGAACTCTGACCGGGGTTTAATAAACAATGAGAAATTTGATGAACCTGTAAATTATGTACTTATAAACGTCCGTTCTCGCGTACAAAAATATTTAAAAAAATTGAGAGTATTCCGATCCAATCAAATAGGTAGGTTGGCAAGAAGAGCGGAAAAAACCTTTTCGAATGGATTGTACTTCGCGTATAGGTTCCGAGTGATAGCAATAGATGTATCGAAGGTTGGTGAATAGTATCGGATCGATGGCCCTCTTGATTTTCAACGAGGCAGTAAAGCCCTTCCATTATCGGCTGTATATAGTTTGAAGCGAGAGAGCCCGTAGAACCGTTGATTTATTCGTCATTGGATAAACGAGAGGAGAGAGGAGATTGCGGGGCGGAAGTAGGAAAAGCGGTAACGAGTGCCCAGCGGGCTTCATGCCCTTCGGTACGCCAAACGCGATAGAAAAGCCGAGATGTGGAAACGAGGTTAGAGCAGAAAAAAGTCGCTGAAAAAAATGGAGAAAAAAGAAAAAACGCGGGAAGAGCTGGGAGTAGAAAAAGGGCGAGCCGTAGATCCAGAAGACAACGAGGCACATACATACATAAATATATATATATGAAAACACCAAGGCAAAATTCGTTGCACAGAACAAACTGCAAAATTCGTTCGAGAACGAACTGACGAGGAGGCGTCGGGTCGACAGTTTCCCACTGTCTCGTTGAATCTATATTGGATGTACAGATTCCGCGGGACCCTTCTCCCGTTCCGGTATCCGCTCGGAAGAGAAATGGAAATGGGCGAAAGAAGAAAAATAAAACGGAAAACGAAGAGGAATGAAGGCAAGGCGGAAAGCGCAGACGGTCGGAAGAACGAGAGATAAAAGAGAAGGGCGAGAGAGAGGGAGAGACAAAAAAAGTAGCGTTGACTCGCAACCGTTCCGAAGCGGAAGAGGCATCACCGGGCCGAAGGTAGCAACAACGACGACAACTGCGATAGTGGAAAGAAGCCTTCGAGTGTCACACTCGCACGGTTTTGTTTCGTCTGTGTGTTCCGTTCGAATTCTCTCGTCTGTCGATCGTACCCCGGTTGAACGAAAATTTCTCTTGTTTTCAACCGGCTGTTTTCACGGGAAATCAGAAAACCGTGAAGTTTGGTCCGTTATCGGTCGTTCAAGGCATTGGAACACATTATCGCGGACTTTCCAGAGACGGCTCTGCGAACATCACACCTTTTCGGCGCGTCTTCGATCGCCATTGCAACAAGTGCGTACGCAGAACGTAAATTTTGCATTGTGCAAGTTTAACGAATGAAAAATCAGATGGTAACCGGACGGTGGATTATTATTATAGTGTGACGCAGTAATATAAAAAAAATCATACAGATAACCGGATCACGTACGAATTTTTCCAGAATTTCGTTCAATGTAATATTTAGTAGCACTGTAATATTTACCAGAATATTGGAAACGTGTTTCTTTCCTGCCGTTTCGCGGTTCGGTGTGCACGGGCGTTCGCCGCTGACCCAGACGCGAGAGGAGAAGGCGAGAATCGCAAGCAAAAGGACGAATAGAGAGATGCAAGAACAAGATTACAGCGCAGTTCGCGAAACGATAAACCGAAAGTCCTCTCTGAGCTTCTTACCGGCAAACGACATGTCCGAAGAGACTGCCAACGAGGATATTTTGCAAGAAGCCATTTGATTCTTTCATAGAGCTTCCCGCATAGGGTTCTCTAGCAGTAACAACAGGGCCAATGTTTGGGCGAGAAATGGCTTCCATATACTGGCATGACAACATTGATAAATCAAGAGCCATTGCTGGCTGCCAGAAGTGGCAAGCGATTTCTGCCCATTAAAGGCTACCAGCGGTTCACCACATCTGGATCATTGCTGGCTGCTAACGGTGATCAGCTGTCAATGTTTAATAATGACGGGCGTTTAGTCATTTCTATCCGACGAATACTCCTATAGGGAAATCGTCAATCCACCACAAACGAACCATTGCCCGGTCCCAGTCAATGTTGATTACATACGTGCAATGATTACGCGCGACTTGATCACGTTTTGAATAACAGGAAAAGTTACACCATGGTAACTAATTGATAATAATGGCTGTTGGATTCATTAAATGGAAACACTGAAGGTACTATTTCGCTAATGGCGCAGTGCTGGTTGCCATTGTCGTTACTGGGATCCTGGCCGTCAAGACTCACCGGGTGTTGCTTCGATTGTGCGACCCCACACGGGTTCGACGACTAGTCGAAAGTCTCTTTCTTTCCATCGGCGACGTTCGATTGTTCGCTTGTCAAATGGGGAATTTAATCGAAGTCGAGAGACGCGCACGACTGTTTATAGACAGCCGGACGAGTTTTAGAGCGTTTAATTTAATGAAGCCGAAACACGCTTGTTAAACCTTGCTCGATCGTTGTTCAACATTTACAAGCGTACAATGTTGCTTTACAGAAAGGCTACGTAATTCCGGTTGATTGGGAAGTCGTGTAGCGAATTAACTGGTTAATGGAACAAGAGAATCGAGCGCGTTCGTGCGTCGAAGAGGGTAAAAATGCGCGCGGACGGGGCTCTAAATCGTAATCCAATATTCCAGTGATCGGCATCGACGAGCGGCTCGTTATTTTCATTTCTTGTTATTGATTGCACACGCGCTGATACGCGTGTTTATAATCAGATGGCAGTGGAATAAACGGAGTGGGCAGTTGTGAGCGTTTCTTCGGCTCTAGCCAGTCGAGCAATCGATTGGCTATACACATCGGGAACTTTTCCTCAGCTGTTTCAACACTGAAGAATCCGCTCGAATAACAAAGCCCAATGGGGCGGAACGAACGGCGAAGGGAAAGAAGAAAAAGCTTTACTCCCCCTTTGTAAGAACAGCGCTAGCTACATTTTTTGCTATTCGTGACCCCGGGCGATTTTTTTTTGGCTTTTTTTTTTATACTCGTCGTTTGACCTCCGACTTAAACGGACTCGGGGCTTTCATTTCGAGACAATACCGTCTCTCTTTGGAATAGTGCGGCACCGTACCGGTTCACCTTTTCTAGTGGTGGAACAATGGATGTGTCTAGTTGCTTGCGAAAAGCTCGGTAATGAGGGACCCGCGTGGTTCTTGACAATCTGCGATCCCAGAATCGCGAAAGTTCACGAGAAATTCGTGTGCACTAGAAAAGTAAATGATGTTCGGGATTTTGTTTAGACTTTATGGCGATGCCGCTGATGCGACGTTGATTGCCATGCTATCCCCGCAATGCCGGGTAGCGAGATGAAAAATAGAAAATCGAGTATGATAAAACGCGAAGCCAGATGCCGATAGCATCAAGTCAGCGATCGCGGAGTTGCAATAATAAGCTTCGTTCGCCATGTGAGGGTAACGATGCCATCGTTTTTCCCGAAGTGGTAGTTTCGATACAAAAAGGGTCGCGCGCGCGTGCCACTTCGTGGGAAAACGGGACCGAGCGCGACGGTGTCCCAGGAAGAATACGAACGGAAACGGACGATATTCCGGAGGCAAGAAAAAAAAATCTCATCTCGCGGACGTCGTAGTTCAAGCGCGAAAGTATATCATAACGTTACCGCCGTTACTGCCGGTAAGACACACAACGGCGGTGGAAGGCAACTGTTCAAAAATTTGAAAAACTATAACCGAAGGCACGGAAATTCGAGAGAGCCGCGCAACCCAATCTCAACGTTATGACCTCTTTTCTCACTGCCAATGTAGGCAGCAAGAATAAAAACGGTAGACAGTGGGCGCCGTTGGAACGTGTAAAAAAAAAATATATATGAAAAGACAGCGGTAAAAAAAAGATCCATTCATGTGGATCTGGGAGAAAAATATTCATGGGCCTCTATTTCGCAAATTGGATGACGCGCTACGTGAACTCCTAGTCGAAAAAAAAAATGCGCGGCTCAGCTCTCTGCCAAACCACCATCAGCCTTTTTCAAATCGAGACTACTTCTTTCTCGTTTTTTTTCGATTTATCTATTGAAAATCGTTTTTCGACAGTTAATCTGTGGCCACACGTGTAGGGCTCGGGACACGCCGGGAACCGCGCGTGCCACTCGTGACATAGTTGTTTCGTCGAGTCACTCAGCACAACTCTTCGTTCCAAAAAAAAAAATTGAATAAAAACCACTGCTGGTTTTGGACGAAAAAACGTTGGAAAAAATACTCTAACCTTTCGCGCGCATTTTAAACTATTTGTATCCGTAAAAAACCCTCTTTTTTTTTAACCATTGACTACGGTAAATGGATGTTTCTACGTTTGAAATTTCGTTTAAACGGTAATTCACTGCTAATATTTCGCGCGAGTTCGAATTTACAACGCATTAATTCTCCCTCTCGCCCGTACAGCGCTCGTACACGGCATGAAAATTATTTTCTCGGTAGTGAAAAAAAAAAAAGCACGCGATGAATTCACACCCACCGCCCCCGCCCCCAAGTCGCGGGTGTGGTGGGCTGTCGGCCGAATACACAGAGGGCAATACTCTCTTCGACCCGCACATTTTTGCTGCACTGTCCGGGGTGTCGCTGCACTCGTTGCAGAAACGACACTTTCTACTAGCGTGCCTACACCCCGCATACGGTAATTTATGTTCGACTGGACAAGCATTCGTTGCCTGGTGCGAACATCCAACACGACTAGCTGCGTGTATGCTTGACGCTCTTTATCTCGTTTTTTTTCCCTTTTTTTGCCAAACTACGGACATTTCCGGCAGCTATTTTTCACGATTCTTAATTACTTCACCATAAATCCGCAGTTTTAATGAATTTGATCGGAATTCAAAGGAAATAAATTGAAAAATCGGGTCGACACGTTGAAAGTTCATTCCAATGACCGATATTTGTCTTCACCGAAGACTATCGCATTACGCGCCACCATAAAATCGGATCACGAACGAAAGTTGCTTGTGCTCGAATAGCGTACAAACAAAACGTGCTTTACATGCAGACAGCGCGATCGTATATATGAAGCGTGCTGTACTATCGACCAAAAGAAAGAAAAAAAATCAGAAAAAAAATTCACGGAACCGAGAAGTTTTCTCGCAAATGGTCTTTGAATCGTCCGGGTTGCCGGTGCTATTCGCGCTCGGGTCCTGCACCTTTCGCGAATCGATCTTTCCGCGACTTATCGTGAATAATTCATTGACGTCATGCCTAACAAATCGCGGGCGAGAGACCCCTCGCGTTGCCCTAACACTCTTCGTGGAAACGCGAAAGAGGAAAGAAATTATATTTCACCCTGAATATAAGGTCGCCGGATATGAATGAAATGAAAGCGAAGTTTCGACGAGAAACACTGTGCAAGATAGAAAAAATGTGCATGCCTTTTTTGTATGGAATATCGAATTTTGTTTGCAGCGCGCGATTGAAACTAACGTCGCTGCTTGGTGACCCCAAGTCGGAATTCTTTTTATCTTTAATCTGTCTATGGGTCGTGTAACGGTACACCGAGCTTCGGCACCGTTCCTCCCTCTCTCCCTGAAAGCTCAAATAATTCTGGTATTCGAGTGGGTACCTAGAACTGGCATTCACCGCAAACGTTTATTGCTAGCCGCCCACATCCATTGGTACTCTTGCCTGGTTCATGCATATAAATGGATCCAATACCCGGGAGAACGATACCCCGTGGCGGTAGCGCCGATGCAATTCGATTTATGTACTGGACCGTGGTACGCGTGATTCGTCAGGAAAGCCCCGAGTTCCCGGTATTTCGAACACCGGGACTATCGAGGGGCTCGCGAGTCTCGGACAAATAGAAAAAAAAAAAAGCTGCGCGCTGTAATATCTACATTCGTTCGCATGTGTACAGGAAAAAAAATATTTTTGCGGTGATACGTTTTTTTGTTAACAAGTCCGGATATGAAACGGGTTAGACAAACAAACGAGCAACGAGCTTTTACATCGAGGATAAATAATAGTGAAACAAATGTGACATTTTTGCAATTTTCACGTATATTAAAGTGAGCTCAGTGTAAGTGATGACGATTAACATGTAAAATGTATCGTTATCCTTTCGTGTCGAACATAAAAAGAAAGGAAGGCTTTTCACTGCATTATCAAAACCTCGGCGAGTAAATAATAAATGTATATATATATTTTTTTCTTTTTTCTGAGCCGAGCCTCGGCGCGGTTATCTAATGTCCCGGGACGTTAAGTTCTTCTTTTTATCGCTTGCTCTTTCTTCGTTTTTTTTTTTCGCTATAGATATATGGATATGTATCTAATACACATATATGTGAAACAAGAGGAGAGAACGAAGCTGGGTTATAACGCCCGGCGGGTAAAATAAGAGAGATGAAATATGACCGTCGAGAGTTAGGTAAGCCGTCGACCGGCAGTTTTTCAGATAGCGCAGACTGCACGCGAGTGTGTGTGTAAGAGTTGAAGTCTGCCGCCCTCCTCGCCCCATACCAAGAGCACTAGCGGCAGCAGCAGTCTTCAAGAGCGTTTCCGTGACACTTTTCAGAATTATTTCTCCCACGACAATAACGCGAGTTGTAAACGCGCGTCGCTTGTTGTGCCCGCGATAAAGTCTCCCATGCTTACTATTTTTTCTCTCTCGTAAAACTTGAACGCCGCCTATAAATCTTTATCGCCGTCCTTCGTAAAAAAAAAAAGACAAATATCTGACGCCATATTAATACGGAGACCATTGCAACGTGGAGATTCGTAAAAATAAAGATTTTAGAATTAATTGAACATACGTGGAACAAAGGTTTTTTTCAAATATTCAAATATGAATATTTAGTGGTTTTTTCTTCAACTCACGCAATCTTTGGAATTATGTGAGTTGCTAACCCAGCGTTCACATGTCAGGAGAATTCATTTTCGTATCTGGAACAAATGTACACTTTTGAGGATCAACGGTAACGTCGACGTCTTTCAATTTGTTGGAATTGGACGGGTCGGGGAGGTACTGCAGTTTGCCCGGGACAGGTGCCCAACGTGCAATAATACGCCTACTTAGAGAGCTTTCACGAAACACCGGCAAGCGCATCTCACCACATTTGGCACAATAGGTGTACCTTACCGCTTCGCGAATTCTCCAGAATCTACCGTAGTTGGATTCTCACTATGGGCAATGCCAGTTGAAACGCTTCAAGTACCGGTGAAACTTGTGAGAAACTTCGCAAAGGACGAGAGAGGTACCCACCGTAGCTCGCGTTCGCTTGTCCAACCTCAACGGGTGTGGGGTCTGCGCGGTTTATATGCCAAGCGATATTGTGAGAAACGACGCAGCGGTGGTACCGGCATCGTCGACGTTACGTCGACGCCCAACGAGACAAGTGCACTATAAGCCGCACGCTTAATTCGACGACAAGTGTAAGACAAGGAGTAAACTCCGATTAATTTCCGGCACGAAACGTCGGTCTATCGCCCTGCCAACTTCCCCTTTAAAGATTCACCCGATTCTAAGCTCCTTTCCCGAAACTACCGCGCACTCCGCAATGCTTCGCTTTCGTACGTAGAGCGAGTAAGCAACTTAATCAACCTCGGTCAACTGTACTCAAAAGTTTGAACTTCGGACGACGGGTCGTCAGCCGAAACAAAAAAGAAGTCTGTTAACTCGAGAGAAAGAAAAACACTGTCGGTCCTTCAAGCTGTAATCACAGCCATTACGACTCTTGACTGTTGTCTCGTTCTGCAAGTCGTCTTTGTATTAATTCCACCCGAGACTTATTGCGAAACACAAACCTGGTATTTCTATGGAACAAGATATCCGCAGGCTACTGTTGTCTAGCCCTTTGTTTTTGATTTCCTTTTCCAATCGAAATTCCTAGCTCGTGCCGAAGCTTACTCGAAGATACTCTCCACTTGTTCTGAGAAGGCTGGATAGTTAGGTATCTCGAACTCCTCCACCGCGGAACACAATGTAGCTACGTGCGTAAACTAACAAAACGGTTTCCTACGTTAACACCATTGTGTCTCGACGGGAATTCTCGTTGTGAAACTATACATGATCAACTCGTTTGATCTGAAACGAAGAAATGGCGGAAAACCGGAAGTCTCGTCCGACTCTCCATGCACGTACGCAGCTTCCATGTAGACGATTGAGGGTATCAGGGACAGGCGCCATATTCGAATAGTTTCGAGAGGGACTAACCACATATAACGCAAACCGCGGCATGCGTTATCGAGCGTGTTAGGATTCGCAACAAAACCGAAAGCATCTGCAAAGGTAAAAGCCCGTCTTCCGTGTGACCGCGCGAACCTTTCGTCCAAGAACTTCACGTCGTTAGGTAACGCACAGCAACCACACCGCAATTACCGGTCGCTACCGGTTCCCCTGCTTTATCATGAATTCAAGAAGAAATCTCACTGCTAAAAAGAAGTTTTATCGAAAAATTTGAACGTTTTTCGTTCACTATTCATTAAATTAATTAACGAATTGATATTAACTTCCGAAAACTTGGGACTCTCTTTACAGAGGCCCTTTGTAGTGAAATTAATCGTATTAAAATGTTTTCTTGTTTATAAAATTACTTGGTAAAAGTTCGAAGTTTATGAACGAGAGAGAGTGAGAGAGGAATAGTTTGGCGCTCGGTTATCCTTGGGGCGATCGATTCTGTACAGCCCACCACTGCTGCTCTGCGGAATAGAACACCGTATACGGGATATACAACAGCAGTTGTGGTACGGGCTTGCCAGGGAACTGCGAACAGTAGCGAAGAAACGAAGATGAACCTTATACGCTTGTCTAGCGAAAAGTTCAACCATGATTGGCGACGTCGCCGTGAGCTACGAGACGAGAGAAGATACCATGCTACTGCACAGATTTTCGTCATCGTCTCTTGGATGTCGCTCTCGTTTTACTTTCCGCTGTAGGGATTTATAAAGTAACAGCGACGCGTTCGTGCGCTATATTTTCTTCGATCCATTTTTCATTCGCCTTTCCTTCAGCCGTGACGGGACACTTTAGGCAAAAAATAGAGTAGGTTTCAAATCGGCTCAAGACTCAAAAACGGCTTCGTCCTTCCAAATCATCAATCGAATTGATACACTCATCAGTCGGAGCTCTTCAGCCGAGTCTATTGGCATAGATAGTGACGAAACTCGTCCGAAGATTCGACTTTGAGCAAAGAACTATTGTGTGGAAAAAATATGGCCAGTCGGGGAAAAAGGGGTCTCGCCATTCTCATCCATCAATCCGTTTGGAGCTGGCCGAGACTCGATGGTTCGCTTGGTCTTTCGGTAGCTCCGTTTGCAAGAAACCCTCGAACCCTTCATGGAAAATAGACTCTCTTCGACGGTCCAAGTGTAAGAAAAAAGTAATAAGAAGACGGTTCCAAGAGATGGCTGTATTATCGATGCGAGAGAGCGTCATGCTGCATACACTCTCTTGGAGTTTTATTTGTCGAACTCGCGAATGACGACGGTGCCGTTGACAAAACAAGTCGCAAGAAATACGAAGTAAAGAATCTCTTCCTCGTCGCGGCCATCAGGCGGATGAGAGGAAGTCTTACCGGCTCTCCGGGTGGAGCGATAGAGAGAGAGAGAGAGCTGGAAGCTTCGTATTCATTAATCAACTTTACTTTTTAGATGAAGACAGTCTCTCGAGTTCCACGACGTTGCAATATGCAAAAGACAAAAGGTAAGCCTGAAAATCGAAATGAGGCGAGGAAGAACGATGAAACGCAAATGAAGCTAGGAAAAGCTCTCAATTCTCAAACTTTCAGACTTCTGCGACGCTTCCCATCGCTTCGATTACACTCGAAGTTATTCGAACCGATGAGAAAGAAAAATACTAAAATGGGTAGAGAAAAAAACTTTAATTCCCGACTTCTTTTTGTAGAAATCCGTTTTCTACGATAATTGAATCGGCGAAACAATTTAAAAAAATGAAACCTAACGCTTTCGGGTAGAAAAAAAAAAAATTCCAACGCGTTGAACTGATGACAATTGGGCGCACCGCTTACACCGTACGAGATAACCGATGATAGATACGATGTGTGGACCGTAATAACGAGAAAAGCCGCAGATCGATGTTCGTTCAACGTATCGTCAAAGTTCGACGGTATCCACATCCGTAATTCACGGGTCCCTGGCTATATAGAGATGGGAATGGAATAGGAAGCGTTGAGGGGGGGCAGGTTAACCGAACCGCACGATGCCGATGCATTGATGGTGGTGTGTATCTCATGGTTCGTCGTCTACGGCCTCGATATAACCCTCACGGCGAGGATAGTGCAAACAATTCCCAGCGTATAAAGGGGAAGAGCGGGGAGGCAGTGTGATGGAGAGGGAGGTTTCGGTGTCCTGGCCTGGACATCGGTGGTTCGGAGCTACCGCGCGTGGCCGACCCCTTGAGCATTGTATTCCCGTCACAATCGAATTATATACACAGGATATCTGTGTCTATAGGTCAGAACCGACCACGGCGATGTGTATTCTATCGCGCGAAGCTCCGAATAGTGAACAACCCACCCTCGCATGCGGATACACGTGTGATGCTCTCGGCGTGATTCCGTTGAACGTTGCTGGCTCGATCGACTGTCCGATTCAAACGTTGAATTAAGCGACGCTTCATATCTAATCGCATGCAATGATTTACGACCCCTCATTCGTCACGGTGCATTAACTTCGCAGCTGGGGAATGATCAACGAAAAGTAATTAAATTCAGCTGGATCTTGAGTGCGAACGAACATTACGCTCGTTTCGCGTGTCTGCCGTAGCTCTCAACATTATTGTTCGAACTGCTGGACGAACTTGGCGCGCGATAAAAGGAATCCACGCTGAAGATTGAACACACGTAGACGTATACACGGGAACATCGGCAATATGGGAGAAGAATTTCTCCCAGCGGACAATCGCGAGATTACGAAGTTTGTTTTCTACTTCGTCGCATGAGTCGGAGATGAAATCGAGAGTTTGCAAAACTTTTGCGGAACATCTTGCACATGCGAGAAAGAGAGAGGGAGGGAGAATTGGAGGGAGGACATTCGTGGAATGAGAAGAAGAACAAGAACTTTGAATTCTGATTCCATAGCCTCGGCTTATCTATCACGATGGTCTTGCACTGATGAGAAACGTTCTGTTCTCTTGTACTCCAACTCGCAGCGAAGCTCGCCGTACCTACAGGCATTGTAGCACGTGCACTAGGATAATTTTTTTATACCAATGTTTTACGGATTTGGGCATTTCCTTGGTGCGAGTTTTCTTCGTCTTGTAATCTCTCCCGAAGTTGAAATTTAATCGGAACATACAAAGTTTTCTAAATTTCATCTTCTACCGTCAGGACTTTGCGCATGATTATTTTCTCGGTTTATCTTCGTAGCGTGTAAATTACTACCCACGTGCATCCGTTTCGAGTATCGACGTTTATACACAGATTCGCGGTAGCTGTTGGACACTCCGGAGAAGGTCTCGTTGAAGCAATAGAGCCCAGGGCTTCATCGGTGATCCTACGTGTGGTACAAGACCGGGCTCTCAACACATTTGCCGGAAGCGGTGGAACGATACTCGTCTATTAGGTGGAAGACAATCTCACGGGATTAACGGGCCAGTTACGTGGCCAGTAGCTATCGCCTGCTACGGTTCTTCAGTCCACGGCTATCGCCCCCTTTTACTCTCTTGGCCGGTTGGTCTCTGAAGACACCTCGAGTACCGTGCGCCATAGTCTATAGAGACGAACCGAGAGCCGCAAGCCGCTTCCGTAACATCGTCGTCATCCCTTCGATGCTCTTACACACTACACTACACTTACACTACTTGTACCCCCCGCCCCTCCCCTTCCCATCATCTACCTTCCCATTCCCTTAACTCTCGCCAGACTACTCTCTGCTTTTGTACCAGAGAAGCGAAGATCGCGCCTCTCTATCCGTTTGAAGCACCCTCTCTCCGCCGCAAAAGCTTATACCGCCTGTACACGAGCAATCGCACCTACACCAACGTTCTCTCCGTTATACATTATCACACACACGAGCTAAACCGTAGCCGAGCTATTGTTAGTGCGTAATGTGCAACGGATTGGCCTTGGTCTCACGGACATGTTACATTCCGCGGTCGGGCTCCAATGGAAATTAGACGAGGCATTCGGAGGATCGAGGTGTGGAGGATACATAGATGTATACCTCGAGGATTCGAATCTCAGCGAATAGGACCCTCGAGCCCACCCTCTTCCACCGTCTACTTATGTGATTCCGTTCGCCAGGGCTGCGTAATCTCGAATTGAACATGGAACCGTGCGGGGACTGCGTCGTTTCTGCGGTTGTCGGATGTACACCGAATGCCGGATTTCGTAGATCGAATCATCAGGGCCGGGATTTCGAAGCCGCGAAACGAAAATAAATATCTTCGACTGCAATGCAGCTGCGAAGAACTTGCTAATCAGGCTCAGCGTTTTTGTATGTATATTTTATTGTGTGTTCTTACAAAGAGCATCGGTTGCTCGATCGATGCACGAAAGAATTTTGAAAAAGAGGAATGAGCGGCATCCATCAATCTCGGCGCGTCTCGCGGGGGAAACTCACGATTCAGAGGAAACATTTTACTCCATCCCCTTTACCTATGCCCCTCTGCTCACACGCTCCGCCGGACTCGACGGAAAGAAGTTAAGAAAGGCAAGAAAAAAAAGAAGAAAAAAAAAGGAAGCATCGCGAAGAGGCCAGAGTACAGAAGAAGCTGAAGAAGCTAGCGGAGGCGGCCGTTGCCCAAGAGAGAATCCCCGACAAGCGCAGCTCGTAGATGTTTCACGGTTAGAAACTCCACTTTCTCCCTCGCAACCAATGTCCGCCCATTTCGCGTACTGTATCTCCTCTACCCACGGGGCTGCTACCGAGGGTTCTTCGAGCAATCCGCGAAACACAGATACACATTCTTACGAGCCGAGTGTAAGAGAGAGTCAGCAGACTCAGAAACGGCGCCGCTCCCTCGCATCCTCTTGAGATATTGCAATCGACCAGAGAAACGTACGTGTACTATATACTACGTAAAGTAAGTACGTACGAGCGGGTCGAGGGTAGGGAGAGGAGTTTCACGGGAAATGAATCACCGCGTCGAAAATCACGCCAAACAAATCTCTCCATTCTGCGAACGGAACGACGAATGTGTCTGCCAAAAGTGCTGCCGCTTTTGAGGTCGGCCACTCGACAACCGAACGATCTAGTCGAGACACGAGAATCAAGAACTCTGGAAAGTATATTACCCTCCATTCTATATTTAATTGTCATCAACATTGATAATGTAACTGATAGTATAATTTATTCTTTTTATTCATAGACTATCGTTAATTGATCTATCGCATCGTATAAACACCTATCGTTGATCGATCGCCGCTGGTATAAAATGCGCTTCCAAAATCACTCAAACTGAAAAAGGATTTCTTTGAAACTGGGCATATTATTCCTTTTTGACCTTAAAAAATGACGCACTTAATCGATTTCTGAAATAAAACATTTCCGATTGGAAGAGGATTATAATAAATTAATTGTATGATCAAAAAAGAGTGAAATAACAAATAATTATACGCTCATTATAATCGGGGGTTTCGATTATAATCAGACTCGATGCCCAATAAATCTCTTATATATAATGAGCGAATAATAATTCGATATTTCATGCAACTAATGTATTAAACTTATATTTCCCTACGGGGTTTCTTGATTTTTCTAGAAAAAAAAATCTTTTTTTTTCCCATTTCATGGGTTTATTTTTTTTATTCTTTTTTTTCCACGCCCAAAACTCGTTACCGGAAGTAACCTTTTCCGATGTGAGGCGGCTAATCCAATCCGGCCAATTTTATAGCCCGCTGCTATTCAATCCCTTTTCATACTTCGCCGGGATTGATAGATGTTTGACGCTACTCTGCCAGGCATACGAGGATATATATGTGTATACATCTATACGGCATCGCGGTCGCCACGAACATTACATTTTGCCAGATGACGAGAGACTCGCACATCCACCCTGCGGACAAATGTCACCCCATCTACCCCCCTTGTCGCTCTTGGCGCTGTGGCTAGAGATGGAGGTGATGCACCGAAAAGCGCGGGGCACCGGCACGAATCCACCCGCGGACATGATATCGATTAAAACCCGTCCCCGACGGCTTTTCCTCGCTCTCACGTTGTACGTCCAACGGATAGCGACATTTTACCGCTCGCCTCTCGCACGTGTCCCACAGACCTGAAATATAATTTATTTTCGCAACGTTGAGAGTGCCTCGCGACGCGGAAGAATTCCTCACTTTGACGCAACAGACCGTACGTCCTATAACGTCCTCCCCCCCTCGTCCGGTTCCCTCGCGCGAAATGCGTAATTTACTATAGGCACGATTCAGCGATGCTGTATCGACGGAAATGTCACGAAATTTATGTAAAGTTTAAAAAAAAACACAGCAATTTCTGGTACGAAGATTTAATGCGATTCCGAGCTCATGTTTGCGCGGATAAGCGCAGAAACGCAAAGAGAGAGAATGGCGAACCGTCAACGGATGATAAAGGTGAATTACGTTAAATTCAACGGTGGAGAGCTGAAGCACGACGGCAAAGCGCGCATATATCCGTATCTTTGACCTTTCATCATCGGTCTCGGTCGGGAAATTTTCAGGAACCTTTTATCCGCACTCCGCGATTCCAACCAGCGGGATAAATTTCAACGTCTAAAAAGAACGAAAAAACAAAAAGAATTCCACCCCCAGTTGAGAGCTGCCGGCTCTGCTTTCGCACCTTTTTTTTTTTTTTTTTTTCATTCCCTTTACTTCATTTTTCATTTCATTTAAATGTATGAGAAAGGAGTATGTGGACTCCTCGCCGTATAATACTCGTCGGAGTTTATCATGGCTTCGGTGTTTCGCGAGATTTACCAGAGTCGTTAAAACGAAGATGCTTTTGTCCTTCCATTCTTTTTTGCGCTTTTCCAGTTTTTTTCCTGTTATGACTTTCGTTTTTTTTTTCTTTAACGAAACCTCTTTAGAGACTCTCGAGGTTCAGAGGCTTCGCCGTTGTCATCCCTCGTCCTCGGGCATCGCCGCGGCCGGACAAAGGATTCGTTAGTGACACAGAAAAGTAGCCGAGCTAGAAGTTTTCTCGCAGTGCTTTATCGAAGCTTTGTCGTTGTAGTTGTCGTTGCAGCGAAGAAACCGAGTCTTCCCGAGCACCCCGCTTCGTCGTAGCGCCGGATTAATACCCCCTTCGTGTTCTCGCATCCCCTATCGCGGTCTTATTTTTTTTCTTCTTTATTTTTTCGTGTTTGTTTTCCTTCGGTATTTTTCTTATTTCATCGCGGCGCGCGCGAGACACGATCCAGCAGACTCGACCAACCTGGCTACGTTTTTTCACGTTACACTACACAAGCTGGATAATAAATATTAAAAAAAAGCAGAGTCGGTCGCGGCTTTTCGTCGCGACAAATAATGGAGAGATCCCTGAAGAGGGGCTTTGAGTAACGTAAGCCCGTTGCCGACGTGGAAGAAAAGACAAGACAGTCATTATTCATCATAAAACTTTATTTCACTCCTCGGCCCCTTCTTGCAAGAAACTTACCGGGTTTATTTTCTTTTTTTTTATGTTCTGGCTCATCGAGAATTTATCGACGTAATATTGCGATAGTCAGGACAAAGGAGCGAGATTGCGTGTTATTAATTACCATTTGGAGGCAATTCGAGGGTCGGAAACCTAAATTGAAATCGCATGTCGGCAATCGCAGATAACATTCTGTCCGCTGAATTTTTTCCCTTTCTTCCTGTCCTCAAGAAGCTTTGTTTTGGCGAAACATTTTTTTTCGAGATTTTCATGGAAACGTGTTCAAAATTTTATAAAAAATGTCTAGATGTATGTCTTAACTCGAAAACGGCTTAAGATATAATAAAGCTGGAATGTATACCACATTTTGAGGGGTCAAGTCTTCTTCTTTGATCCAATATTTAGCAAGATTTATGCAGTCGTTCAGTTTCCACGCTAATTCGAACTTTTTGAAAAATGTTATCCGATGTGAACGACGTTAAAAACGAAATGAAAAATCGATGTACAAATGTGATTTGCAGTATTTTTCTACTCGAGTATCTCTGTACAAGTTTTAGACGTGGCTCAAACTTCAATATATTTGATTAAATTAACAATCGTCAGGAGAAAAATTCGATTCGATTGCGTTTAAAGTGTGCGATTGGACGGTTTGATGAAAAAAGCTTCACAGAGGCAACAAATAGAATCGAAAAAAAAAATAGATAAAAATTGAAAAAAAAAAAAAAAAACGTTACCCGAATCACGATGAGGGCGCCTCGGGACGATGTAGCCAATTCCATGGAAAATCAACTGGAGCAAGCCGGGAATCGGCTGCTCGAAAAACCGAACCGAGCCAGACTGCTTTTCGCAGAGCTCTTAGCGCTTCCCGCGATATCTCCACGATAGATGTACATCGTATCGTTTATTCGAACGATACGTCGAGTATTCTACACACACACAGACGCAGAGCGAACAGAATTGCGGAAACGAAACTGGAAAACGGGGAAGAGAGAAAGCAGTCGAAAATCGATGGTCGCAAACGGCCGCTAAAACGGCGACTGGCTGAATACAAGGAAGGCTCTCGCTTAATCTGAACTACGTTCTACAGAGTTCTTCGCGAATCCAACTAGTTAAGAAAGAACGAAGAGCGAAAAATGCGAGGAAATAAACAAAATCGTGAAACGGGAGACAAGGGTTCTTGAAAGCTCGTTTTTTCTCCTTCCGATTCGTTTTGCGTTCTCCCCACTCGAATATCATCCCCGAATTCTTCTAAACAAACCCTCGCGGCGAAGAGGGATAGTAGTCCCGCCTTTCATCGGGAGGTGCTCCCAACTCTCTGGATCCCCCGTGTCGATATAATATATTCAAAGCTTCGTGTATCGAACCTCCGGATTTTTCAACCCTCCGATTTCGCAGTTTCTCAACAACTCGTCGGCTGCCTCGTTTTCGATTGATGGAAACTCGAGCGGCGATTCCCGCGAGGATTCGCCAAAAAAATTAAGAAAAAGAAGAAGGTAGGTAGGGACGCCCCACGAACAAGTGTCTAATGGGCTCTATACGATTCCTCCAAATGTATCGTATTTATCTACCGAATCTTGACAAATTTCCACTATCTCCTATCTTTCGCTCGATACTTTATTTTATTGTACACCCTCGTTTTTTTCGTCGCAATCCGGATAGACGGCTGAATATATAAAGATTTGCGCTTTTTTCCCCCCTCTTTTCAACCCTTCTTCGATCAATCTTCTTTTTAGATCATATGTCGCGTGCATCTTTCTATAAAGTCCCACGAGGTTGAGACCCGACGGCGGAGAATGAGACGTAGCGTGTAGGACGGGTCTCGTCGTCGAGAAGATTTATTTGAGGCTGCTGGGTGGATCTCGACCTTCGACCTCCCTCCGCCTCGAAGCCTCTGCGAAACGTTCGGAGCGAACGCCTGAGGTCTCTCGAGCTCGAGCGAACGAACTATCCGGCTTCAATGTACTACCGCGATAGGTACATCGGCTAGGAGTTCAGTTACGTCGTTCGTCTCTTTTTATTTCTCTTGTTTTTTTTGTTGGTGCCCTTTTATTTTTATTTGCCATGGTCGGGGGTTACATATATTCCCTTTTCTCACGGCCGCACTCTCTGCTACGCGAGTCCGTGGAATACAAGAGAATGCAAGGAGTAAAAAAAACGATCGAAGCGAAGAACTTTTCGTGAGAGAATCGTTGCGGACAAGGGATCTTGTGACAAGGAAAAAAAAACCCCCCGACGATATCGAGATCGTCGTCACGCGCTTCGGAACGGAGTTTGAGAGCTCTTTTTTTGCTCCGTTCCTTTGATGGTTGTCCCGAATGACCGTATCCTTGGCAAAGATTTTCTTCTTCTTCTTCTCCTTCCTCTGTCTTCGCAGTTTCTCTCCGTAAAAGTCGACGGGCTCTTGGAGTAATCAAACTTCTATCATGCTCACCCGGGTCCTGTCCCACCCTCTTGCCCGCTTCGCGGCACGAACCCGATTTTCCCCTCGTATAATTCACAAGGGTGAACGTAATTAAAATACAACTTTCGTCAAGCCATCGCGTGTCCACGGACGGCAAAGAATGTTATTCAACGATGGTATATATACATATAGCCCGCACGGGCGAGATGCTCCGGAGATGAAAAGAGAGAACAACGCTTTTCGCCAAACTCCCCGGCGAAACTTTCGCCTCCGCTGTTCATCGTGCGCGGAATTTGTTATGCGGCTATCTCTGCCCGCCTGGCGCGTGGGAGAAAAAAAAATAGCTCGCGGGTTATACCCGCCCGTTGATACCGATCTAATAAGGATTCGATGAGAAAATGAAAACGTGTCGGTGTTACGGAGTACAAGAGGCTCGCTCGCTTCTCAACAAGAATTTTCCTTTGTCACGTAAATAACTTATCTCTTCGCTACCGGATAAAAATTCCCCGTTAACTCTCTGAGAGTCCATGAAACTCCTCAATCGTTGGTTTTTAAAAATTTGCGACCCGGTCGCGTAATACCATTGCAATAAATATTTTTTACGTGCCGTTGCAATTTCGCTGCCTACGCGTATTATTATTCGCGGATGTTATCGAATTAGTTGGTGTATTGTTTATTATGTATGCCCTTATCCGAAACCCAAGAATCAACCTTCAGGAAAAACCTTAATCGACTTCAATAACGATTTTTTTTTCTTTTTCCAGTAGACCCAATTAACTACCAGTTGTGCCATATAATAATTTGTTTTCAACGCACGAATGATTACGCTGCATTTTTTTACCCCAAGTCTATCAGTACACATCGTTAATATTCCAGCCGTTTGAATATTGCAAATTATCGAATGTTACACAAATTAGTGATCACAAGAGGCTATAATGACGCGCAATGGAATAAATCGACACTGTGACAAGTTCCTCAAAGGAATTGATCATCAATTACCGATATTACCGCTCATGTTGTCTAATACGGACTTTTGTTTACATTAGCCGATATTAACCAGAAACCACAGAGTTTCCATGTTACGCACGCAACGCCCCGCACGCTACGTAGTATCAATATTTGACCGATCGATATTAGGTATACCTCCGGGTTAATTTCACTTGATGTGCGACAACATACAATGTGCCATGGCCTACACGCCCCAGAGTATTATCAAATTTCGCTCTTCTCTAATCAGCCCTCGGAGATCTAAATTGAAGTTGCCTCTATATGCGGGGGTGTGTCCATCGGACTGTATGTATGCTCCGAACGCTTTCTCGCTTCTATTCGTTCTGACCTTTGTAATTTCGCGGTTTCGATTTACGTTAAAGTCCAATTACGATCGAATCGGTGCAGCCGTAACCGAGATCTCGGCATTGAGACTGTCGACTTGGTTTTATTTATTTTCCAATGATATCTCAAAAAAAAACCTGTGGAATAGTACTCGGCCCATATTGATTTAGCTTTTTTCTATTATTATAAATAAAATATTATACAATATTTTTTCAAGTATTAAACGTAACTTTTCTGGAAAAAAACGTTTTGGCATTCACAAATCTTAATCCGGCACGATTTCGAATCGGCGCACTATTTCTGAATTGTGTGAATCCGGATATCCCTGAATGCGACACCGCAGTAATGTCGTTCCGGTTTACGTATCTGTGGAACAGACCGAGAATTATTCAGGGCGTCGTACCGGATAAGGCCCGGCCAGACCGATCTTCGGCAATTCGAGGATCTCGCAAGCTCCCAATGTACCGGGTATACTTTAGCGGGATTCAGGGCTATATAATGCCGAAACGTGGTGGACTGCGAGTGAAGCGGCTATGATATTGTGAGCTGCAGGTACGTTAGCGCGGGAGTCTCGGTGGCAAGTACTCTCGGGGGTGCGAGAGGAGAGACCGGGTACCCGCGGTACGTGGAATCCTAAACTATCTTCCCCAGCGTGCCATTAGCATGTATCGTATTCCCGTTACCGCTTGCGCCACGGGTACGAATACTCTCACTCACTCGGTCACGAGTGCGTTCAGAACGTGCTGGATGAGAACGGGAACCGCATTTGCTCGGTGGGCTCCACCGATGCGGCATAGACCACCGGCATTCACGGTATTCGTGTTGGTACACATAATCGTGACCGAGTTGTCGTAGTTACACCGCTCTGCGCATGGATACATTGAATATACTATGTATGCATGCATGTTGAAGCAAGTGACCACGTTGTGTTTGCGCATATGTGGACAATACACAAATTTACACACACGTAAGCACGCGCGGCTGAAATACAATCAATTTTGATTAGGGTGTCCCGTGGCGAGGCCAACCATCTTGAGGTGGATGGATGAGCCTGGCGTTCATCTTGGATATCAGTCGAAAAACTGAGAAGCGAAATCTCGAAGCTCAACGATTCTGTGGAAACTTGGTCGACGTCGAATAATTTTTATCGGGCAAATACAATGTTAGATCGGGAAAGTTTAACGCTAGAAATTGATGTAAACTTTCTTCCAATGGTAACCAAGCAGCGTCGTCTCCTTTCCGCAGTTAACCGGAACCGTCTCATCGTTTGAGCTCCGTTCAGCCATCAAAACGTTGCCTAGAGACTGCCAAGGAAGCTGCAATGAGCGCGTTAACTTCACGGTGCCACAGCAGTTTGGATTAGTTTGCATATATTCCCATTAATACGTATGCGAAGCCATGGGAACGTTCCATGAATATGCTTGCGCGTCTTGGTTACTCTCTCGTCGGTATGTAACCACCCGCGTGTGTCATAACGCGACTAGCGCGTACGTGTAAACGTGTTCCGTGTACAACCTCACGGTGTAACGGCTACAATCCGTTTCTACTGCAATCCCTCTCGAATTCGCTTGGCTGCATCAACGCGGTAGTTTGGATTACGTCGATTTCGGCGCTACCGATGATTCTCTTGAAGTGGTACGGATGGATTTGCCGATTCTGCGATGGCTCCGCAACGTTTGACAGGGTCACAGGGATAAACTTGTGACTCTCGAAACGTTCTTTTGAATATATCGTATGTCTGTATTATTCGACAGGTAAATATTGACCTAACTGTGGGATAACTGAATGTCATTTGCACGAGATATTCCGCAGGGCACGATGTTTTGTTTTACGCTAGTTTCCGTGTATGCTTTCACTCTCTGTATCTCTGTCCGGATGTTCTACGCGGGCAAATCCTCCAGGCATGTACACGCCACTCAGTACCATTCGTAACGTTACTACGGTATGATTTCATACAATATGAAGATTCAAGGCATCCTGTCCTGTGAAGTTGTTGCTAGAAGTTGAATACTGCTTCACGGAAACGGGAACAAAGCATTACCCAGCTGTGTTCCTTTAAAAGTTTATCGAGGCACATGCGAACTCATGCTCGAAGTTGAACCGGATGAAATTTCGGTCGTTGAATGGTTTGTTTGTAAAATAAATTGAACAAGAAACATTAAAGATTGTAAGAGGAATCAATGTTTTTGATAGAAAAATATATATATAAAAAAAAATAGAACACATAAAAATGGAGAAAAAACGCGCTTTTTGAACTAAAATTTTCGACAGCTATTTTGAAAACTACCAAAAATCCTAATTCGCTAAATGGATAGTACATACGATTTTTCTGCGATCAATTTATCGTGCTCAACGTTTGAATACTCGATCCGAAGATTCCACGCCTGGAAATGAAGCAAATTAACTGCGCAATATATTGTTCCCTCCTCGGACGTACTACGATAGCCTTCAGCCTTTGGCCTTTGGGACCGGAGATCAGATTTTCTGCTCGAATAGACCTCCGGGATTGTGGAAGATTGAGCCAATCTCAGGTTGGGTCACGTCAGTCTCATAACTCGTAATCACCTGTCGCTATGTACGCGATATGAAAAGGTATATAGTTATTATATGCACGAGTATAGGTATGGACGAGGGTGGCGAGGGAATATACATGTTCGGCTCGTTCACTTTCTCCCCGCTCGCGGTAACGACGCAACCCCAGAATTTATGTTAACTCGTGCGGGATCAGTTGTTCCTTCACGAGGTTGCGTCTTCCCTCTTGTCTTTCTCAGCAACTTTCCTCCGTTTTTTTTTTTCGTCTCCTTTTTCCTTCATCGTTTTGCTCTTTATCTCCCATTGGTCGCAAAGCAAGCCAAGCTCTAGTTGAGCCACAAACACGGCCTCGCTTACGTAAAGTATCTCCCGTTTCTACCGACTCCGTGATATTGTCAAGGAAGGGTTTTCGCCTCGCCGCAAGGAATATCGCGAGGAGAATGGGGAAAATGCAGAAATATCCCAATGGGGCCGAAATGTCTGCAAGGTTTCCGTCGCCGGTGCCTCCCGTCGTTTTTTCGCGAAAACGTTTTTTGCAGAAATCCGAGTCTACAAAAATCCTTCCTCGGGAGAATACTGGTAAAAGTATATTGCGTCTCGTGTTCTTTTTTTCAAACGTCGACGAGAATTCTTTCAACCGATCGTTACGCGAAAGGGTTTCTCGTTCGTTCGCCAAAGCATATGAGATATTCCCGCAGGTGTGCCGTGGTCAGAGTAATCGCGCGAATTTCATCGTTAAAAATCGTGTTAACCGCTTCTCTGGGCATCATAAGTTTTTTTAATAACACCATCCGAAAGTTACAATGTAGCGGCGCATAGAAATTGTCCGTGATATAATTCATCCGAAATTTCGCACACTTGTTCAAGGCTATCTCGATCCTATACACGCGCATGTATATCGATCGTTTTTGCGAGGCTCTGCGGTACTACGAACTTGGGGGAGGTGCGGGCAAAACGGTTTTGCCGATGGCAGGCCAATTTCATGGAGGCGCTAGTCGTGAATCAAAGCCCGTTGGGAGAACTCGAACGCGTATATTATAAAGGCAGTTAGGTGGGGAGGAGGACCGTATACGGTTCGGTTGACTATGCGTATAGGATTCGGCCGGATAGGCTTTCTGTGCTATACCAATAGGATACCATATACACAGGTAGTACAGAGATGATAGGATATAGCGGTCACGGAGGGTAGGAAGGGGGGTCGAAGAGAGGGCGAGAGAGCGCAACGGGCACGGCCTACTAACCCGGCTGGTACATTCAACGAGGCGATTGTATACGACCCCGAAGGCTGGCAATCCGTTGAATAATTACCCAATTCAATACGTAATCACGCTACTTCCCGTTAGCCTCGAGCAGCCGGCTGGTCAGCGCGACGCGGTCTAGTCGCTTCTAGTTATATATAATCACATCTCGTTTCGATGCTCCCGGCGAGCTTCGCCCGAACAGCTTATTCTCCATAATCAACAAGACTCAATCAGTTCTTCGGGTCTTCGTTCCCTTCGAAGCTCTTCGCTCCTAATAAACACGTGTTTCATTTTCACGACGCCGATAAACTGAACTATCCGTGGTTCGAGTTGGCGACATCGGATGGGTGCAACGGGCACGAGTGGGGCTATCCATGGTATAGTTTAATCGTCAAGATACCTCGGGGTATTCACTGGTCAATCGGATTTCAGGGTGAGGACAGTTTAAGGCAGTCCTTTCGTTGTGTCTACCGCCGTCTAAGTTTGGGCGAGAAGTAAGAGAAAATCTGAAAAAAATCAGCCACACAGAAGGTCCTAAAAACATTCCTTTCCCATAATATTGATTTCAAAAAGTTATTAACAAATTAGTCGAAAAAATTGTTTAACGAGTTATTCGATTGCCCAACTTTTTGTCTCGAAAGTTGATACGTTAATTTATTGAATACATAAAAATAAAAAATGTTCTGCTTTTTAATACTTTTCTGTTCAAAACTCTCACCAAATCTGACTTTTGCCTGGGAATGTAGAAAACACCCACCGCAAGAAACTTTTTTTTCTCTCGCCATTGGATGGTGGAATTTATGGAGCAAACAGAGTTCTGTATACAATGCCGTATTGAGATTTGTGTAAAAAGGAAAAAAGAAAAGAAATGAATTCAGCGGTTCGCCGACGAGACGGCGAATCTATCTATATCCACGAACTTTTTCACCTGGCAACTCGTCGAGTTGCCAGGAAATTGGCGAGTTGCCGACCGATGGGGAAAACTCATTAATTTCTCGCTCTAGTACTCAGATTTCCGATTTCCCGGAGATCGTGGAGTATCGAAGGGTATGAGAGAACGCGGAAGGTGAGCGGGGCGGGGTGGGTGGAGGAACAGAAATCCGGTGGCCCAGCGCTAAACTGAGTGCCGCCGGGGGCTCAGCGAACGTAATTGGTGGATTTAGTCCGCGTAGCTTGATGACGATCGAGTTCAGAAGAGAAATTACGAGACTGGCGAATTGCAAGAGTGAAGCGGAGTTTGTTCTTCGTGGCTTCCCAGAAAAGCCAAGGAGCTTCTGGTGTGTTGCATCTACATGGTGACGTTGAACGTGATCAAATCTTCGATGATCGCCATATTTTCGATGTGCCATCTTTTCCATTAGAGAAAGCTCTGGCTAAGCATTCTTCGACGGAACGAAAAAAATCACCTGGACGTTTCGGAAGGATCATTAATCCTCTTTTGATGCTCATCTGTCTCGTCGTGATACGTTATTCCGGAATGGTAGAGGAACTAATTTTACACGGCAATCAAAGTTTTCCTTCGTGTTCGTTGCTTTTGTTTTGTGTATATATTTTTTTTTTACCGATAATATCCAACCGTAGGGAAAGTTCGTAAACCGGTGTCGACAATGTGTCGCCAGGCTATTTCGAAGCTCGTACCCGTAGTGCACAAGGATCGTTTACAACGTTGCGAGAAACGTTTCGCGAATAAACGCGTATAACGACCTGACAGGAGAAACGAGTAAAGCGGGAGGAGGAAGAAAGGTACCAAAGCGGGGAAGAGATGGAAGTTACAGAGTGGAGTGGTAACGGGCATAGCGGACCATTTCGAGTTAGCGACCGGACGTGCCCGAGACCGCTCTCCGTGTACTGTGCAAAGTGTTCTCCTCTCGCCGCTCCGACCGCCGCTCCAGAAGCGGCGCGTTCGAGACCGAGAGGTACGTAGAAGTAGCGACCGTAAGCTCTTTTATTCTTTCGTACAGTCGTCAACCCCGCGTCGGGGTAATTAACGTTACCGCACCAAAGGAGACATAGCACAGACAATGATCCATCCCCGTGAGGCACTCGGCCGGAAAGCTTAAACGGAAGAAGCACCGAATGAAAAGAAAAATTAACTATCCCCGTCTTGTTGCGCGCAGGCACTTGGGCTTGGTATCTGTATAACAATTGATTGTAGACAATTAATCGCGCGAAGAATTTAGTTGAAAAAATAGAAGCATTAAAAAAATGCATTCAATCTTAATTAGCCTGCAGGGAAGAAGAAAAAATGAAAAATAAGGTATTCATTTTCATTCTCCGGTGATCAATGGGTAGAATATTTCTACGATGACACGCGGGGTGAGTGCATCCTCGGAAAATAAGTCGCTTGCGCTTGCCTTCGGGAAATGACAGTTAACGATGCCGTCTTAAGCTGTACCAACGAAGATAAAGGTCGAATAGCCTTCGATGCAATGTTCGATCTCGGCGATCTTCTCGTGGCTCAGACGGAGTGTCACGGCACCCACGAGGGCCATTAAGTCTCGAACTCAAAACCCCCCACCCGCTCAGTGTCTAACACACCGGCGATAATGTACTAGCGATTCGTCGCTCATCGATGGGAAAAAAGAAATTCTGTCCGAAAATCACTGGCTTCAAGGTAGTAGTTGAGGTACAGTCCGGTCAAGCATAGGTTTTCAAGAGAATGTCAAATTCTTTTCAATTGAATAAAATTCTGAAAGAAGTCAGGCTTCTGGAAGGTTGCTTTGTTAATAACATTTCCGTATTATAGTTTTCCTTCAACAAGCCGCGGCTTTAAAACGATCTCGTTGGAATTTGTTGTCAATAAAGACATCTCCTTTCTGATACAATCAAATACTTGTTTAACATAATACCCGGCCACTCAATTTTTTGCTGTGATGAAAATTATTTGTTAATTTTCCTTAATACGTATGGATTTTTTCAAAATTTTATCTCGTTGGCCCGAAATGATGGATAAATCTCACATATCCTAGAACACTACCGCTCGGCCTACCTTAAACCTCGCGTCTAGCCGGACTGTACCGCAAGTACCACCTTAGAACCGTTTAACTACCTAACGATGGTCATTCGTATGATATACCGTCGTAAAGCATTATCCACCTCGGTGAAAAGTCCGAAGATACAATTTCATTCTTCATTTTTACCGTACGCTGGTCTCTTCATTTTGCCGGATAGGGCAACCAATCACACCATTGTCGACACCGGAGATCGGATGAGTGTGATATTACTCGGAAAGTATCGACGAAAGGAGAGAATGGAACTTTAATCTTGTTTTTCGTGATACTTCGCGATATAATTTCGGTGAATTATCGGTTTTTTTCCGGGATAAACGCTGTCGTATCGGGTATTGGGTATCGAAGATTGCAATGCTAACTTGAATATCGCAACGTTGCTGGTCGAAGGAAACTTGGTTGAACGATTTTGGCGTGGCGAGGCAATATTCTAACCGCGATACTAAGGTTGTTATACTGTACTATGAGAAACTCGTGAATCCCTACGGGGTGGCCATTCGAAGGACCGAACGACAGGCTATCATTTCGTCATCAACGCATATACGAGCCAGATATATAAGCGTACGTGCCGCGTGTTGCTACGACCGGGTTGATACAGCGGCTTACGATGGTATGCGTAGAAACGCGCGAGAGAGAAAGAGAGAGAGAGAAAGCCCAAAGATCTTGGCGTCGTCGCGACGATCCCCCTTCCAAAGTTATCGTTATAACACCGCGCCTGCTGCCGCTACTCTTATATGGATATTGTAACGACGCGACGGAAAAATCTACCCCTCCCCGAGGATTATGTATATGCACGCCCATGGCCGACCTATCCCTCGTTTATAACAAAGACAACGCGGATGAGGATATTCATTTGCGCGTAAAAGAATATAGAACAAATTTTTTTTATAAGCTAATCACAACTGACACCGCTGGCGCACTAATCTTGCCTCCATAATCTCCTGGGAAAGTCATCTACGAGGTGCCATCGAAGTGGGCGATAAAAACAACAGGAAAACAGTGTCTTTCTCCATAGTAATCAGCGTACAAGGCTATTTTGTGGGAATAAACGTAACGATGTCCCGAGGGGGTCTACTGACTTGCTTTTTAGCCCTCAATGGAAGAACGCATTTGCGAAAAACATTGGAAACTTGGAAAATTCGGTGTTTTTATATAACGCAATAGTCTCAGAAAGTTTTCAGATCGTTGATTGAACATATTCGCAAACATCGATTAAAGATTTTTGGAAAAATAGAATTTTCGAAAATGAATAATTTGTTAACATTTTTCTAATGTGTCTATTATAGAGCATTCATATTTTCCGCACCTTCCGTATGGTTGATTTTTCTCAGATTTATCATATCAAGAAGTCTTCGACATCCTCCTCGAATCCCATTTTTGACTCAGTATTCATAGACACGCCCTCCTAAACTCTTCGAGAGAGCGATGAAAAAAATAAAACTTCATCTCAAAAAATGAGATGGAGAATGTGTAATAATTCTTGAGGGGTCAAGGAGCATATGGACCATAAAAAGTTCAAGTTTAACTTACGCGAGTCTGTACTGTACGACGTGTAATGCTAGTATTATAGTTTGCGAGACCTCGATGCAGTCTCCTCGCCGGCTGATACTTTCGTGCTCTCGCTCTATCATTCGGGCTTACGTGGTAGAGCTTACTTCTTAGCTATCTGGCGCATCTCCCATTCTCTCTTCGTACTTTAAAGTCTCTACCTATCCCTGCGCTACCCGTTCTCGTTTCATCGTATCTTCTCTGGCCAGTACCACCGGAGTCCGCAAGCCCAGCACTTAACCCCTCCCAACTGAACGACATGCAATCGTGGGTGTACGTGCATATGCCGTGAAACGTTTCATACCGTGGCGACCGCCAGCAGACGATTCTCGTTGCCCCTCAGTCTACCTTCGTCGCTCGCGACGCTCTCACATACGAACAATTTCTCATAAATGTAAAGTCTGATCTAAAGTTCTCTCTATATCGCTTGTCTCCTGAGCGAATTCACCTCAAGTTCCTGTCTTCGGAAGACTCTAAGCTCGAACAGAGAGATTCCATCCAGAATTCAAATTTCCACTGGATATAGAAAAATTTTAAAACGAAGAAGTGAATGATAAGAATTTCGACGGCAACAAGAATGTTACGTCTGCTTTCGCATTTTGGTTCATTCTCATCGAGATACTCGGGATTGAAGAAATCCGTTAAGACGTTCAAATTTTATGGTATTTTGAGTTCTTCGAAAAAAGTTTGTTTTTGCTCTAACTTCCACGATTCTTCGAAAATCTGGCTGAAATCTGGCCCACTATTGAATTTTTACATATGTTATGGTAGACATAGACTACCAACTCTACTAATTTACATTAATATCGAAAAAAAAGCATAATAATTGTATAAATTTCATGGCATTGATGCCGGAATTTCTAACTGAGTACACAGATTTTCCTCTACGAGGAAGCCAAAAAAGGAAATTACACAGTAAACGAAAAGTGATCGTTATGATGAAGCAATGCCTAAATTTCAATTGTCGCGATATTTTCGTACATCGACGTTTCAAATATCTTCGTTTGTCCTCGGTGCACGAAAACCGACGTCATGCGGCAGTCGCGCGGTTGCATAAATTACATGTATGTTCGGTACGGCAAAGCAAAACTGAGTTAACAAACTGAGCATCTGGGTCTCGGTTCCTCAAAGTTTCTGTTATATCGAGTTTCGCACGTAGAGATAGAGGACTTCCTTCGCGAGTTCATGCCGTGTTCTTCAATGGAATATATCCGAGGAAACGGAGAAGGGAAGACAGGAGCCCGCGCGCCTCAGAGTCTAGGATGTCTCGTTTCGGAATCTAAATACGCTCGCCGGGTCCGCGGACGATGGAAAAATGAAAATGAGAAAATAAAGAAATCGTAAAATTTCGCGAGTTGCATATAGCGGGTACGGGTATGGTGTATGAATGTACTTCATTCGAGAGACTGGTAGAAATGAATAGCATTAAAGTTTCAACGAGATATTAATTAAGGTCACGAAGGGCGAGCCGGGCGTTGAATAAGTCGAGGGATATACTTCATACTATACATAGACACATACATAGAATGCTATATATGTACAAATTCACGTATATACTATATATGTATGTATGACGAAGAAAGTATGGACGGGAGGGTTTGTGGGCACGGCGTAGTAAATATATCTCAAAATGTATATAGATAAACATATATACATAATGTATACCCATAGGTACGAAGAAACGAGACAGTACAAAAGCGCGAGGCGACGAAACGGTGAGCTGGAGTGCTCGGTGTACGCGATGAAATGATTCCGAGCTCGTTCGGCCGCTGGCGGTCTTTTTGCTCGCCGTGTTGTTTATCCCCCTTCTCCTCTGTCGCTGCAGTATATACGAAACCACAGCCGCGGCTCTTCGCCTCGGTTACAGGAGAGACAACAAAATGAAAATTCATGAGCATACCCGTAAGAATAAGTATTTCATTTTATTCGCGTTACTAAGAAAGGAGAAGAAAGATAATAAGAGAAGGAGGCAAGAAATAAGATGAGAAGTTTGCGCGCGGAGCTCTCTTTGACCCTCGACGCTCCACTCACGTTCTATGGCAATAGCATGGCTCTGTATACCGCGGAGTTACGCTGTAGGAGAAAAAAAAGGTACAGCACCAAAAAGGTGGCGGAGTATGAAGAGATGAGGGAGAGAGAAAGAGAGAAATATGAGAGAAACGAAGAAATGAAAAGGAAGAGAACGAGAGTCGGGTCGTTTGCGTCTGCGAAATAGAGCTAGGTCGCGAGCTGCGCCGGGCAATAGTTCACCCTCCGAACCCCCATCCCCCTCCCACCCCCTCCTCCCAACCGCTCTTTTCACCCTACCCCCGTAGCAACTTTTTATTGCATGCAGTCACCTGAAATAAAATAATGAGAAGGTAAAAATTAACAAAAAAAAAAAAAAGGGCACCGGCAATGGAATAATGTGATCCGCACCGGGATCTCCTCTTCCTCTTTTTCTCTTCACCGTGCTGAGCATCTCTAACCCGCGACGCTCTGATGGAGTAGTCTGTGCGAAAGAAAAAAAAAACGCGATCATATTATTTTACTGCAACGCCAGATGCGAGGAGGCTCTGCTCCCCGACCCTTACAGACTTTATGATCCTCGACTGCTTCTCCGCGTTACCGTTCTTGCCTCGGCAACACCGGTGCCGGTGTGGCGAAACTCTCGCCGTCGCGCCATGTCGGAACAACGAAAAAAAGGGGTAAATAGTAAAACAAAACAAAAAAAAAACAAGAATACAACAAACGCTGCAGAAACGACAAAATAAAAAACAAAACATCCTTACAATCTCTTTGCGCGTTCTGAAATCTCGGCGTGCCATAAAAGTGCATACTCCGGCTATTGTGTTTGAAAACAAGAACGTAATACTTTTTTGTCTTCCGCACCGCCCCCGGTGAGGCGAAAAAATAATTAGTGGCGTTTTTTTTAATTGTTCAACGAAAACGAAACGAAATGTAACGAAAAAAAAAAATTCAAAAATACACCGCACTAATTGGTCAAACGTTGTTCGTTATTTTCCATAATTCGTGCGCCGATATTTCGTACGAAGTCCAGCGTATCGCGACACTGAGATTTTTTTTTTTTCATCGATGCAACGACGACGGTATTAAATTAATTCCACAACGTGGAGCCTTACTGACGGATGGAAACGAGAAGTAATTAGTGACCGCCGTCTGCCGTTTGAGCAACAATTTTTTTTTTCTTTCTTCTCCGTCCGTGGCCTTTTTTTTTATATACACAGATATGTGATTCTCCAAATATATGCGAAGCGTAACCGTTCCAAAGCTGCGCATGGCGTCATCTATTTCGGCGTCGCGCACGTACGCTCACACACTCGCGGGCCTTTTGCATCGTAAACGAGGAATTTTCAATTAGAATTTTCGCAGTTTTTCGAGAGAGAGTTTCGAAGCACCGCCGAGAGTTCTCCGTATCCGCTCTCGAGGCCCCCGCGACTGTGTTACACTGACGAGGGTCGAAAAAGGAAAAAATTCGTTTTAACGAAACCCATTTACATCGCCGTCGAAGCCCGGGAAAAAGCTCTCGGTCGTTTGTGGAACAGCGATATAGGGCAGGGCGCGCGCCTCGACGAGGGCGTATATAGCAAACCATCCCCGTCGAAATGTTCTGATAAATATATTACTTTGTGTACGTGCAATATGAGCACGAAAAACAAAAAATGTATATCGACGAAAGCGCGGAGAGGAATCGAAGAGGAATAAACAACGGTGGGTAAAAAAAAAGAATAATAATCAAAACAACCGAATTTTAATTAATACATACAGTCGGGGTTCGGCGAACGTCGACGTTTCGACAAATTCATTTAATTGCGGACGAATTTCAGGTGTTCGTTGTTATAACGTCGCTACGACGCCCACGAATAAAGTTTGTGACTAATGCGACGAATATATAGGTATACGAATGTGTATACGCATATTATCGTGACTACACACGGCAAAGCGAGTGTGCGCGGACGCGCACTCGGTCTCACGCGAACTTTGCACTATGACAAATCCCAACAGTGCTCGACGAGACATTATAACCACACGCGTTTAACCAAGTTGAGCGTTCGTACTTTTTGCGGATGAAGAAATTCATATAGTTGCAGTGTCATATTAAAGGGAGCGAGAGGAAAAGGAAAAAAATAAAGAAAGAGTGAAACAAACTCGTTAGCACTCCGTCAGGGTCGCAGCACCGCCGCTTAGTTATAACATTTTTACGTCGAGCTATTTATTGTCCTTCTACTAATTTTACGCGTAATTAATTCGAGAATAAAATGAATATGCGAAATGGCAGACATTCCGAAGGGAAGATTCGCGTTTTTTGCGGATTTTCACAATAATTTCCACAATACATAATATCCAATATATCCACATTTAGCATTTCATCTAAAACAAATGCACATTCGTACGAAAACAATTTCAAAAATTGGTACTGTCCGCTGCATCGGTGTCCTTCCATTTTCAAACAAGCGTCGAAAAAAAAGGGTGCAAACTTTCATTGAGTATAATAAGCCAATGTTTTATGCGATTTTTTTTTTTACTTTTTTATTTTTTAATGTCCTACGTTATCGTCCTTTTTTTTGTCGAAAAACCAGCAAACGTTGGCCGAATACCAACGGGCATTATTCGAGGCGTTTTCGTCGTCGAGTAATTAATGGAAAGAGAAGGAACGGGGCGGTGGAAAGAGGAGGAAAAAAGATGAATAAAGCATCCCGATCACGGAACGGACGCCGTTGGAAAAGAGAGCGAGCGGCTGGTAGAGGTCGGGATGGAGAAAAATGTTGGGAGGACTTTTGCCGAACTTTTTCGTAGATAACTAACGTGCCAGGCCAAACGGAGAACCAATTCGGAGCTTAATGCCTGCGAATGGGAGTGTCTGGGAGAGCCACCGCTATTCCCATCAGCAGCGCTAGCGTCAGAGCAGGGCCAGGAATTCCCTAGTGGCTACTAATCCCTCTGGAGATTAGCGTGCCGCCTTGCTGCTGTCGCTACTGTTATACTCCTACCGCTGCCACTACTACTACCACCACTGCTACCACTACCGGTGCTGTTAGTGTGTTTGTCCCGATCTAGGCAAGCTCGTCGACCGATCCGTTGTTACGTAACTGCAGCGTTCAAACAGTTAACGAACAGGTCGCCCGGCACAGCTACTACCGCAAATAACCCCGACGTGTTTTCAATATACATAGTTAATGCGCTCAACACTGCAGCCTGTCTAAAATTCTCTTTGGCACCGACAATACACGGAATATACTATAAGCTATGGACAAATTCACTTCGTACATAGCGTCTTGCAGTATCCGCTTCATACCCCGTTGAGCATCATAGTCATTAACGTTTCACGATAAAATGCCGATGTACCGATGATAGAAAACACATTGTTCCACGGTTTCACGAGGGTGTTATGTTTTCACATTTCGATGCCATGTATGTGACATTTTGTCTCTTCTTTTTCCTGGTTTCATGCCGGAGGCCAAGTAGCATTTTTGGAATTTTCTTAACTCGGCGGGGCCGGACACTATCGCTATTCTGTACTTCCTCACAGTCCCCATTCTTGGTCAGTTGTAGGTCTCTTGCAGTAGGCTGAACAACATAGGGAAAGTTCAGCTAAACGGAATCATTGCCGCGTTAATGAGTATAAATCATCGAGTGGTTAAGTCGGGCGAAGTTGAGAAAATAGAGGTTCCACTGTAATCTATAAATGAAACTTCAGAATTTCTGTTGAGTTGTCAGCAGCCTTTCAAAGTTATTAGAATTTTAAGGGTTGAGCGACTTAACATTGGCTTTGATCGAAATAATGCATTTTCAAATCCGACATATGCAATTTTCGAAAGATTGGATTCTGCGTTACAATGTCCCCGCCAACTGCCTGCCGCTACCTCCTTAATCATCCATTATATGACAATATTTTTTTTTGCAAAATAATGTAATTAACTAATTGTTGGTAGCTCTCGCCAAAGACTAATTTCCCTGGATAACTGGTATACACGAAAATGGATCGTCAAGGTGAAGCCAATATTTTTTTCATTCTTATCGAGAATACAAGGTCGATAAATTTGCTGTTCACCTCTGACGCATTAATAACTCGAGAGTGAACTACCCCTCTCCCATAAGGCACGATACAGAACGTGGTACGAGGGTGGCTTTGCTATATTCAGTCTTCCGCCTCATTCTCTCCCGCACCTACAGACGACTAACGGAGATACACACGCACACGTATACAGCCAGGGTATTCATCGCGGTGGCTTCACAAGGTTTGCCTCGTTGGACCACTACCACACGGTGGAAACAGCGATGGTGGTCGCGCGATGGATTAAGCACCCCGGTGGAATACTAATTTTCTTGACACACACCGACCGTAATTCTAAACGCGGTGGGCGCGCGTTCTCTCCTTCTTCCACATGCCCGTAAGTTCGCCCAGTCCGTACAGGATCGGATGCTACGAATTTCTTACTCTCTCCGTCGGTCCCGGCCTCAGCATGATATATTACCATTGCTTGGATAGCGTTTTCCCCGTTTCGCCAGTAGCTTCGTTCATGAAACTGCTGTGTATACACACTGTAACAGACACAGAGAGCTTTCGCGCCCTTAATTCATGAGCTTCGAACGCGATTCCGACAGTTGAAGACTACCAACCATATTCATCGTGCGAAATAGTCAAATTCTCGATTTTGACTTTGTTGCAATTGAAACATGAGCCGAAGAAAATAATTGCCAATTAGCTTGCAGCTGAAGCGGATTGCGACTTTGAATAGATATTCATATGTGGTCGCTGTCGAGTCCAATCGAGACTCTCGCGGAACGAGGCCCCGTAATTTCTCTCGATTAGTTTGGTCCTCTAACTTCGTTGCGATTGAAACTTGGGCCAAAGGGAAATAATCGTCAATTGGCTTGGAGTCGGAACGGATTACGTCTTCAAATGGATATTCATATGTGGTTTCGGTCGAGTCCAAACGAGACTCGTCCAACGCAGCCTCATAATTGCTTGATTAACTGTTGGGTTATTTGCTCTCGCGATGGTACCGTGTAACTGAAAATTTCGAGTTCGAATTCGGGCATCAATCGTTTCTCGCTGCAGAACGATATATTTCGTATGACACGTAATTATCCGCAGTTTGAGAATCGTGTGATTTCGGAAAGAGGAAATTTATGGTCTGACAACTCATTAACCAATGCACAGTCGTTATTCCGCGCTAATTGACCTCGGAAATTCGAATTGCGGCTCTTTCAAAATTTTACGGTTTTTACACAGTGCCGAACCAACTTCGTTACATCGGCGCGCTGCTCACGAATTGACTATCGCTACTGATCGTCTATAATTTTCATTCGATTAACCGAAGGTCTATTGCGTTTCGTAAAAATCATTGGCTCAAGACGCAGGCGCTGGGTCGCACAAAAATGGGGCTTTTATGGTCTCTTTGAGTCATAATTAATGGGAAGCCTGACTAGGCCAGTACGAGAGTCCAATAGCCTAGGAAAAGGCCAATATTCGTATCGGAAAAAAATTAATTGGCAAAATTTGCTTAGCCAGCGATAGATCGTTATCGGCCATCGGTCTGAAGAACCATTTTTTTTCTCTTTAATACGAAAGACACTTCAATAGGGTATCCACTACGGGTGCAGTTTAAGTGGGTCCCGTGGCTTTTACTCGGAGAATTTAGCGCCTCAAGACTCGTGGTCGCTCGCTTGTTCACCGTCGTCGGGGGAGGTCTACACTTTACTTAACTGTGCACTCTCTGCTACTGCCGGGATGCACTTTATCGGAAGCGAGGGGAACACGACCGTAAATAATTGACGGAGCCATTAGTTCGAGCTTCGGTGTGTTTGTGTGTGTCTCCGTGTATTACGTTGAAGACCGTCTTGTCGGACTGATCGATAACGCTTCTCAGTGTTAGTCAGATATCATCAACACTTATGTAAAAAGAATCAATCTTACTCGTTCAATAAATTCTAATTGGAGCTGGTCATTATATAATAGACCTTCCCCTCATTTTTCTCTTATTCAGCTAATCTTGAGATAAATACAGAACATTTTTTCCCCAGAGTAGAAGTTACACCGAAAAAAACTAAGCACTTTGATTCGAACTCTTCGGACAGGCAATGAAATCACCGTCCCGGTTTTTTCCGAAATGGTTCGTCCGATGACCGAAATCAAATCAGGTTTTTGTAGTCATCCGATTGGTGGATAAAAACCTAATTTGCTTTTCGACGACAGAGCGTTTCGGAGAAAATGGGAAAAGCGAATCGGTACCGCCAGAGCAACTCTCATTGCTGTGTCACATCGTCTTAAGAAAAAGACTCCCAATTAACGAATTGCAACTGGATGAGGCGAAGTTACACGTCATGAGCCTTACGACATCGAAAGAATCAATCTCACTCCTTCAATTAATTCTGATTGTGACCGGTCATCTTCCGCTAGATGATGTTCTTATAGTCATAACTTCCTTTCCGCACTATCTACAAGGTAGTTTTGAGAAGATTTCCAATTAGCGAATTGCAACTGGATGTGCCAAAGTTACATGTTACAAGAGTTATGCCGTCGAAACTTACGATCTATTTCGCCGAAAGATCCAAAAGACTTTGGCGAACACGACGACAACTATGACGCGAAGTGGCCGCGGGCGAAGGCACCAAACCCGGAAAGACGACAGCGTTCGTTTGTTCTTTACAAATACCGTAGTATACGGGAAGAAAGAAAATCCCCCCCAGTTGGATTCAATTGCAAGTTGGCCATTTCGTAAGTGGCTTCGTACGGCCGACTTGGTGGGGATTCGGGGCGCATACCATTCGTTCTAGAAGCACCCGCGGAAACCGGACGTCTCAAGAAAGAAAAAATTCCGTCCAAGCGAAGGAATTAAAAAGCACGAACCGGAAACTGCGAACAACGTTCCTCAAACGTATACACGGACATCTTCGAGGTAAAAGAAATCTACTACAGAGAGAGAGCGAATTGAGGCTGGACGGAGACTCTCGATGCTGCCGCGTCGATCCCAGGCGGCCAATTAATTAAAAGCTAATCGTTGGCGCAAGGGGAAAGAGTCATAGGTACGGGGGACGGCCCGCTCTCTCTCTTGTCGAAAATATTCAATTACGTTTCCCGGAGTTTCCTATCGCTCTTTCTCGACGAAAGTCCTGCTAGCGGCAAGTCACATTTTATCTACATATATCCAACTTTTGCCGCCCATCCGAGTAAGAGAAAGAAAGAGGGACGGCGATGAGTAAGGAGAGAGGGAGAGACATTGGGGCGTTGCGCGCTCGCCGAAGAACGAGTACCCGTCTACTCGGTGTCGGTGTACTTGAAGAACTAGGATGAGAAGGCCCTCTCTCGCCTTGTTCATCGGGCAAAAGTTAATATAACGAAGTAAAGCTCCACCGGTGCCCTCAGCCACCGGGAGAGCGCCGACCAAGGCTCGGATCTCTATAGTTTGGCCGCTCGCGCGAACGAAAAGGTTGGAGGCAGACGAAGAACCGTGAGAAGAGAAGAGAAGAGAATTGGCAAGGAAGTAAAGTAAAAGCCGAGAGCAAGTGTTGGGACGGCGAGAGTATAGAGAATGCACGGTAACGAGTAGAGTAAAGTGGAGAGAGAGAGAGACTAAGAGAAAAGGTTAAAAGGTAACCGGGCGAGACCGGGAGAGTTCTCACCGATAGTACCAACCTCCGCGGACTAACTGTTTTCCGTAATTAAGCTGGCACGCTAACGAAGGTTGTATGCGATCTCCCGCATCGCCGGCGCGCTATACATAGGTATCTTTTATACATGTATATATCCGCTGTATAGATACATAGATATATCTTAATGTACTACTAGTCGAAGACAAACTAACTGAATCGGAATTGCTCTTGCTCCCTCGTTTCTTTGGTGAATAATTTATTACATGCTGTACAAAACGCGTCAACGGCGAAGTCGTTCGATTGAGAAAATTCGAAGTTGAGTTTGCACGCTTCAGCGATAACGAGTTCATCAACAGGTGATCTTACAGATCAAGATCTTCGACGGTAAAAGCCCTCTTATCGTGTTACGTAATGAAAATTACGTTACCAACAACGAAAAATTGTATAATAATTTGTTTTTACTTAAATTAATTTCCCATGAGAGAATTGTGTGCCGAAAAATCGATCGGCAATTACAACTCAAACATGTGCTCCAAGTTGTTTTACAACTTTCATTAACGAAATAGGAATTCTTTTCATTTCCTTCGATCCATTTTTTTGTTTTTTCTTTCGCTCGTTCCTTACCGCGGTGTAATTTGCTCGTTGTGGCAGTGAGCGGTGATCCAATAGCGAGCAGTATTAGTTCCTCGTTCCTTTTTTTTTCTTTTGTTCCTTCTCGTTCGCGAAATGGCAAAAAGGTCGAGATGAGCTTGATCGCACAGCGGGTCGTAAGATAAAAATTGCAGAGAGAGGAATCGCGGAGAACGTGAAACGAGCGAGCGCGCCCGGGGTTGGAAGTCGGCGAAGGCATCCCGGGCCTCTGCACAGGATTCCCGTGCAATGAGAGCCACCGGCACTGAGGATACTCCATGTCCGGAAGCAAACCTCACACCCTCCGGAACGCACCCGTACACCGGTCTCTTCGTTTCGCCTCGAGATCCACCTCTCGCTCTGCCCAGATAGAAAGAGAGTGGCGTACCTCGGGCTTTTTATTTATTCATTTTTATTTACCCAACAGATACGATCCGTAGTGGTTTTACGAGAGAAACGGGCGAGAGATGGAGCCTTGGTTGCTGGCTTGGTTTTGCTCTATACACGAGACGGGGATGAAAGAGCAGAGAAACTCGGAACGCTCGAAGCGCTCGGTCCTGTGCCATCCGCTACTCTCGTGTCTTTTTTGCCTCACTCTCTTTCGTATCCTCGGCCATATGAGATTTTTATTGTTTGCTTCCTACGTCTGTTCGATGCTTCTGGCCGCTCTCTATGGCGTGTACAACGTTTTCTCTATCCGCGGCTTCTGTGGATACAGGCGCAACCGTGTGCGAAGTCGATTTTTCAAAGAAACGAGAATTATATGCATCGATGATTATTCGCTCGGCGATGCAATTGCATACGAACTTTCATAAGTAATTTTCTGATATTATTGCAATGAAACCTTGAAGTATCTTTATGAACTTTTTACGTTTTTTTTTCGATCTTTTGATCTTATGTACAACCTTATTTTTCGTCAATATTCAATATTTGCCGGGTTCATGGTAAAATTCGACAATTCAAGGCGAACTATACAAAAAGAAAGTGAATTTGAAAAGCATGGAATAACACATTTTATATGGTAATAATATTGTTAGTGATAATAATGATATATTATTAATTATAAATCATAATTATTACTAACAATATTACGACCTCGCAAAATGTGTTATTTCATACTTTTTGAAGTCACCTTACCTTTTCTATATTTTTTTTCCGATCGGGAGTTTTTTGTTTGCAATAGATTTATTCTGTATCGAGCGAAGAGAAATCAAATATAAAAGTTCACAGTTCGAGAATATGACGAGTAAATATATACGATTGTGATTGTGAGGGAAAGCTGATCTCGCGAGTTGAAGGAGAATCCGTGACCTATGAAAAATCCGCAGGTTTATCCGCGTACGAGGTGAAATCTAACAGACACACTGCGCTAGTTTGAAACAGTGTAGCTTTCTATTTGCACCTCCGAGGCGCCGGTTAGCCTCAACTGTTTGAGTTTCAATTTGTGCTTAATAAATGCGTTCGATTAATATTCATTGATATGCAAAACGTTTCACGAAAACGGCAGCTTTACGAAAGCGCTTGTGTATGACAATATACATATAAATGAAACGTGTATGCGTATAAGCAACAGTTTTGTATTGTATGCGCACGAGTCGGGATTAGTGACTGTGCTGGTGATGGTTTAAAATATACATAAATCCGCTGTATATAGAAAATATACATATACACATATGTGTTGATTAATAATGCATGCACTGTGGCGAGGCGATGGGACGAGAATTCAAAGCTAACTGAAATTAAAATGTGATAAAAGCCGAGACCAAAAAAATACACAAAAAAAAGCAACAAGCCATCATAACAGCTTATAGAACGAGTCACATTGAAGAGCATTTCAAATACAAATAGTCAAATTTTATCGAACAGGCTTAAAACGATTTTTCAATAAATAACAATAAAGTAAGCTACGTACATGTTATTCCTATGAAATAGAATAAAAATAGAAATACATGAAAAAACGCGCCACTGTCGCGAGAGAAATGACAATAATAAATAGATCGTAGGTAAGAACGAATGTCGCCGAATTGTACGAGAGGATCGATGAGAGTTTTTCGTCGGTGTTTGCAGGGTTGTAGATCGAAAAACCATCACAAGTCCGAAATAGGTTAGATGGAACGGATAAAGTGGGACGAAAGATTGAGAAGAATGCAATTACTTTCGAGTCAACATCTCTCCGAGTAGATGGAAAGATCTATCTGGCTTTTTCTCCGTGTAGACCATGCGCACATGTGTGTGTGTGTGTGCGTGTGTGTGCGTGTCTGTTCATTTGTCATCCTTTTAACGCGCCCGATGGATAAGGCCATGGTAATTTCACGTTGAGTATGTCCGTTGAATAATTCCGTGCTTACGAAGTACGTGAGCGGAAAGCGAGAGGCGATATCGCTGGATGTTCCTATACACTCGCGGTTACAGCCTCACGCGACCCTCTCATACTCCGCGACAGCGAAAGGACCTCGGACGAACCGTCCCTCTGCACGATTCCATGCGATATATAGTATATTCACGTAATTACACGAAACGTGCAATGCAACCGCGAACTTCACCGAAACGCAAACACAACCTTCAATAACACGAGTTCAAAGTGTTCGCGTTTGATTAACAAATTTAAGCAACTCTAGCTTTGGGCTTACTGTTGACATTCGTCGTCATTAGCTCAATGCACTTTTATCGTTTAGAATTTGAAGACGGGAAATAGGAGAAAAGAATTGATGTTCATTTCCATAGAAACATGTTTTCAAATTATTTTTCGATTACCTTTGAGTCGACTATAGTATATTGCAAATGTTTTTTGCATGGATGAATCGGGAAACATTTTTTTTAGGAATTGTTTATCAAAATTGTGAGATTGAAAAAATTATTAAAACGCAACGACAATTTTGACACACATCAGGGATGTGAATCGGAAATCGAATCGTTTTCCTTCGATTGATAGTAAAGTGGAAGAAACTCGTTTAATCGGTGAAATTTCGAGTTCGAGACTGTCAAGTGATGCGAGTAAACGTTAGAGGCGGCGAGCACGTGTGCGAGGCGAAATATCGAATTTGTAGACTCTCCACAACGTGTTTGCAAAAACTGAATGAAGCTCATGTGGATTTTGCTTCGACTAACCGACTGAACTCAATAAGATTGTGCTTGTAGAAGAAACGTTATCTTACACAGGATTGTCAGAGAAAACAGAGATGACCTAAAGAAACTCACCGTGCGAATCCGACGAACGCCCGACTCTTCGACACTGTTCTACCGTTGCCGGCACCCGCGAATCTTGCAAACTTCTCAACTTTCACGAACAATATCTGCTAGAATATCGACGACGAATCTTCAAGAAAACGTCCTCATGTCATAACTGTCGCACAAACTTCAACTGTCATATCGTCCTACCGAAGAACACTATTGTGAATTCGTTTCGCGGAGAAAAAAAAATGATTCTTAGAGCCTATAAGAACTTGAACTCATGTCCACTTCATGCGACTCTGTCAATTCATCCTTGTGGATGAATCACCGTTTGACACTCTTCAAAGATCACCGTGCATAGTCGCCAAAACATTGCAACGAACGAGCAAATATCGTTGGCGAAGTATGTAAGTCTCGTTGAAAAAAAAAATCCTGCTAATCGAATGATCGTTGTGTGCCTTCAACGTCTATCAATCACGACAAGAGCGACGAGCCGAAAAATGAGACGTGGTTAACACTCTGGTGAGGTGTCACGGATGAACTGACGATCGAGTTTGTTCCGAACCGCGAACGTTCCGCCGTGAGAGAGGAACGACGACTGGAGTAGCGTAGAAGAGCGTGCGCCGGTGGAAGCTGCGACCGCGGCAAGTTTCGCTCCGACGCAGAAAATACTAGCTGAGCAAGAGACGAGCAATAGCACCCACATTCTCCTCCCAGCAGCAGCAGCGGCTGCAGCATCAGGATCGTCCACCTCTGCTAGTCCGCTCGGCGACCCAACCCGATCCTGCTCTTGGCGCTAGCGTTGCTGGTGCTCGTTGTGCGGCGTTTCTCTCTCCGCCATTCTCGCCGCGGCCAATCCCCTGTCCCCCCCCCCCAACTACTATCGATCCGTACTACCCACCCACGAGGGCTGGAGTTGGAAGGCAAGCCAGGCGGGTGGCGATGGTGGTAGGTTCTCGCTGCGCTCTCTCTCTTGGGCGAGCGCGAGTAAAGCTGAGGACGGGAATGTTGGAAACGTCGTTCCACTTGCTCCAACAGCCAAGCCGATTTTGACTAGACGGAGAAAGAGCGACGATGCCGCGGAGTCCGGAGAAATAAAGACAGAGGAGGGTTCTCGAGGAACTTGAAATGGAATAGTTGGAAAGACGAAAGAGTATACCATCGCTATGAAGGAGAACAAGGGCGGCGAGAAGATGAAGAAGGCAAAAGAAAGAACGGGGTTCCGAGATGGATCAGCATTCGTGCTTGGTGCGAATGCCTGGCTTTAATCGAGGGGGGAAAGAATAACCGGAGCGAAATAAGACGAATCCAACGAGTTATTGGGACATCGAGCAAAGTGGCTGATTTGATACGGTTGTCAGTTGTAACTTAATCCGTCACCGCACACGCCGGTACACGCGGTAAGTCGAGAAAGGGTATTTAAGATCGTTGGCTTTCTTTTGTATTCCGGACAATTGCCAATTTCGCAACTAGGTTTCGCGAGAAAGAACTCTGGGTACTTGAAAGGAGATAATTGGAACACAAAAGAGCTGAACTTAAGGAAGAGTTGAGCCGGCAACGAGATGACGGAGCTCCGGGCGCTCCGTCTTTATATCTCGGCTCGACGAAAATAACAGGAGTAGCGATTACGCCAATTCGAAGACCGCATACATAATCCCACGCAACACGGATCATTACTCTTAAAAAATACATTTTTCCAAGTTCAGTGATCCGAGAAGTCAGATTCTCGTGTTACGTCGAGGCAATACCGCGTACGATTCGATCACGAGAACGGAAGGAATGGAGGAATTCGGCAATAATAGGGTATATCGAACGTGAAAGAGTGAAAAGCAAAGAAGGAATCATAGAGGGGTGCCATATTGAAGGGCAAAGTCAAAGATCGCGAGGGTGAGAAAATTCGGCGACGATGAGAGTAAGAAGAAACAGAGGAGGAGGACCGAGTACTACGACCCGGCGCGGAGGTCGGTGTGAATGCAAGGGATGATGTAAGAGGGGTGAATATAAGAAAAAAAAATTGAGGCACGTATGAAGAGGCTCGGGGAAGAAATAATATAAGAAAAGAGAGGCGTTGGAGGAAGATGAAAGTACAGTAGGAGGGCGTCAGCGGAGTGGAAAGAGAACGATCGAGAGTGTGTAACGAGGGTACGATAGGCGAACTGGGACCGATCGGTTCGCGAAGAAAAGAGACCTCGGGGTGAGCGGGGGACGCCTACTGAAACGACTTTTATCACGATTTTATCGACGCACAAGAGATGAAAGGAAAGCCACGGTAAAATAGGAATAAGAAAAAGAGCGAGACGGAGCTAGATATTGACACCGAGGGGGTTGGCATATGATCATGTACGGTTGAATCATGCATTACAGAATCTCTTTTTTTTTCTCTTCGTCATCGGTTCCTCCGACGTCTCGACAGTCCAATGTAGCACTCGAATAGAAGCTTCGAACACCGTGATAACATTGGTATTAGGTTCCAATGCGGGACTCTCGCTTTTTGCACAATGGCCTCAAGGGGGTAAAAGTAATATTGAGAAATTACGACCGAAAGGGGATCAGCGAGCCTCTGATGGTTTAAGTCCGTTGATTACAGTGGATTCGGGATAAAGGCAGAGTCGACAGATTTTTCCAAGGATAGAAAATTTCGTGTCGAAAAGGTAAAAGAAAAAGAAAATTTGATAATTGAAACGATAAAATTCGTGCAGTGAGTGCGAGTCGATTCTTTCTTCCCTTTGAAAAAAAAAAAATACATCCAATATCCATTGAAGAAATTATCCCGGAATTCATTTATTCCATTCGACCCTTTGCACCGGTGCCTTATTCTGTATTAAAAAATTTTCATGTAGTCGGGAGTCGAGTATAGGATTGGCTTTGATCAAAGTCGTCTAGAGATGACGAAGGCAGTTTGGATAGATTGAGACCTGAGTAGAAATTGAATTGTGATAAGGAAGAAGCTCGGGGAGTTACAAAGGTGAGGAAAGGAGACCAGAGATTGAGTATACAGAGCCAAAGAGCAGACACGGCTTATATACATCGCGGAGATTCTCGCGCTTTGCCGTCGCTGAAAGTTTCGTCGAAGATTCCGAAATCGATTGGGCCCGCGGTGCGCGCTCGGTAAACTACACATAGGGATCTATCTCGGCGAAATTGGCGACGCGGTGGAAAGCTCACGTATTTCGATGTCCCCACGTCTGCGAAACTCGAAGTCTTCGTAAGAGGAGAGAGAGAGATGGAGTTATTTTCGCTTGCTGCGCGTGGCAGCTGATATGGGCTCGCACCCTCTCGTACTTGTCGCGACATAGGCGTCGTTAACGTTTTTCGAATTAAATTTTCGCGAGTTTTAACAACCCCGGTTTGAGTTTCGCTGCACCGGATCGTGGATTTTACTTCTCTTTTACTTGTATTTGTCTTTTTTTCTTTTGGTATTAACGACAGAGAAGTGGCCTGGCTTTTCCAATTCGCTTTAGGTGACTCGGGCGGGGGATAAACTCTCATCGATAAAACCTAGAGAGTCACAGCTCGTGGAACTAGAGAAAATGGATGAGAGTAGAAAAAGGGGAGGCGAGATGAAGTGAGGCCTTTGCCTCGAACGCAGAGACGAGAGGGTAACGCTAACGTCAGCAGCCGTGGGAAGCCGACCAGTTGCTCCTGAGACCTTGCTCGACCAGCGTCACGAACTTTTCCTTCTCTCTGCTTTTCCGCATCCTTCTGTATCCTCGACGACGGAATAAAAGTCCGTAGACCGTGACGTGTGCGAGTGCTCTCCTGCTTACTATACTTTACTGCGGGAGAGGAAAGCTCACTCAATCGTCCGGCGTCCATCGTATGTACACTGCGCCGCGGCACTGGTATGGAGCTTTCGTTATCTTTCCCTTGAAAAAAAGCACGGCTCATCCAGTGGACGAATGTACACTCGCCGTTGGACGCTTTGCTTGCATTCCCGCGAGATAAGATTTTTATATCTTCTCGATTCGTAAAACCGACATGTTATTTCAACGAAACGCAGTGGCAATCCCACCACGAATCCTAATACAAACAGACTACTGGAAAAACGAATGTAAAACCTTAGATTTTTCCACTGGCAATGGATATCGAAGGTATCAAATCGGAATTATTGCTGGAACGAAAACGCCAACAATAATTTCGATTATACGACGTATTGAGTCATTTTTTTTTTTTTTCATAGATGAGAGAAATTTTTCCCCCGGTTCCCCCGTGTCGTTTGTAGGGGAGAAAAAGAGCTCGAGCTTTTCCTCTCGACTCTCATCGATCACGTATGCTTACAGCCCGAAGCTCGCTAATTCCGGGTCTTCTCGCCCCCAAATTTCGTATATAACTCCGGTGTTACGCGGTTGCCTCGCGAGCGTCCACTTCGAGACGGATAAAGCGAAGCAATGTCGGGGGTATTGTCGAAAGCACGAAGGGTCGAGGGGGAGAAAAAAAAAAGATATTTCTCATCCGTTCATTCTCGTCGAACAAACAGAATTTGAAGAAATCTACGGAAAGGAAAATGCGGAGGATTTCGTTTGCTCTAACGAACGGACAAGCGGTCGGCGATCGGTCAACCCTTGTTTGTGGAAAGTATGAGAAAAAAAAAGGAATAGCCACGACGAGCACGAGAAGTTATCGCGCACTCCTCATAAATCATCCGCGAAGAGAAGAGATGCGGCCAATGGCGAGGCCGACATAATAAACTCATTTCCCTTTCCCAGGGGCGCTTCTGTATGCGCGGGACTTAATACGAAAAAGCTCTACGTTATACACGCCAACCGTATACGGAGGAAACCTTCACGAATTTCATTTGACGGACCTGCGCTACCGTTTCCCGGTTACAGGGGATAAAAACATCTAATTTTACTTCGGTCCAAACATACATCGAGTTCCACATCGAGAGACTTTTCATTTAATCTTTTTTTTTCAACTTCATTATTACCAAATAACCGTCGCACGACTTCCTGCAACGTTTCCGTCGACGTTCGCGGATATTAAATTTTTCAGCTTGATCGATAAATCAGACATTTTTTCGTTTGTCGATATTTCATTCGACGAAATAGGAGTTACAGATTTTTACGTACAGTGATTGCGATGTACGGAATCGAAAAAAATTGATTAAACTACATTCATCGACGTGGACGAATCTCTCGGTCTTCATGGCACAAAGAATTTCACAGCTTTGATCATTTCATTGAATTCTATTGAATGTAAGCAATATCTCGCTCATTGCTATGATGTGAAGTTTCCTACGACTTCTGCCCATTTCATATTTACAAATTGCGTTCTATGTATTGAGACAGGAACTCTGGTTTATAAAAAAGTTCCTTTTCTCTTGACCACTTGCATAAGAATTCATTCGTGAACTAAATTCAAGTGATCCTATTTTGTTTAGAATTTGTAGTATTCTTCAAAATGTTTTTTCGAGTATTTCAATATTGTTTTGATTTATTTATTTATTCTTCTAATATAAATATAACTAGAAAATGTTGATGAAAAATTGTGAACAATTCTGTTAAGTCCCGACCCTTATTTGCTGAAACATTTTCTTCTTTCCACTTAAAATTTCTTCCATTGTACCGCACAAGAAAAAAAACGTTTCTCCAAAGGAAGAGACCCAGACGTAGAGTCACAAGACCGGATAACTAATATCATAGTCGCGAAAGACTTCTGTTATATATATATAGAAGATGCGTAGAAAGTTTCGTAGTAATTCAAAATGTTTGCGGTGAGTTATTGAACATACGCCAGAAAAATTGATAGGACGTTTAAACGGATGGGTCGAGAAAACGTCTTGTCGAAAATACTTTGGAGCAAATAAAAAATTATTCGGGTCATGAAATTGAGTCGCAAACAACAATATATAATGGAAAAAATATTTTTTTTCAATTCTTCTACGTTTAAAAGTGTTATTTAGTTCTTAAATTTTTATTTTAAATAGTGAAATTTATAATACTGCTATTTGGCTTATATTGATTTACATTTTTCGTAAAAAAAAAAGTTTTCTTTTCACGGCTTGCGGGGTGTCGCAAGATATTTCCATGCGAGAATAAAAAAAAGAATAATTATATGAATAATATTAAAACTTGGCGACTTCGTTGCTTGACTCTCGTTGTGTTAAAGTCCACAATGAAATATCTCTTAATTAATCCGCCTTGTTGAGAAAGAAAGTGCGCGAGTGGAACGAGGCGAACGAAGAAAGGCACCGGGGGGCAGCGGCCCGTTGGTGAGAATTAACAAAGCGTAAATGTGAGAAAAAGAGTCGGGAATGCGAACCGAAGTGAGAGGAACAGCGAACAAAAATGAAAGCAACAAAGCTGAAGAAAAATAAGAAAGGAGGCGAGACGAAGTTCGCGAAAGAAATCCCCATCGCGCATCTCATCTATCGACGTTGAACCGTTTCATTCGGCTTTTAATAATTTCTCCTTTCACGAAAATTATATCAATGAACCGACTAAAACGAGATGAAAAATGTTCATGCCCGAGCGACGAACAATATAAATCGGCTTGGAAAAAACCTTTTACCTTTTTTTTCAATCTTTCTCGCCGATGCGTGGAACAAAATTGCAAACTTTTCGGTCACAATGATGAAAAGATTATATTGCTCATTCTTTTCCAAAATTCGTTATCGATGCCGCGAATCGTCCATGAGACTGATGAATCTATTTAAAAAAAAAGTATTAATTTTCTTGGGTAATTAATGTCTCCGTTAATACGATAATGATTTTCAGTCTCGACGATCGTATCGTTTAATACTAAAATTAATATAGATTTTCGTTGTTCTTCCCTAAAAACCGGGCGGAATTTCCGAGGGTTTTTTTTCTATCGATTTCCGGAAGTGTCCGACAGTCACCCGTAAATTGACGTGCCCGAGCTGATCATCGAGTTGGAACCGATCACGTCGATTTATTCGTTCGCACGCTCACCGTTTCCCATCCCCGGCCCCGACTGCCACTTCCTCGTCAAACGAATGAATCGCCCGCACTGAACGTAGAGCCGAGGCTCGAGCCCGTCCATTTACAGTCGGCGATAGTCGATTATAATAAAATCGGTGAAACAAATAATCGTCTTCGCATTCACTAATCAAACTGAAACGATGTGCGACGGCGCGAGATGGATATCCGCATACAATGTTGCGTCGACGACGAGTCCGACGATCATTAATTTCTCGTGGCTCATCTGTTCCTCGAATAATATTCTCCGATTGTCAAAAGCGTTGAGCGTCATCTCGTAAGTGTCAGCATTGATATCTCACGGTGAAATAATCACGATATGATATTCCGCGAGTATAGAGACTGAAATACACATCGCGGAGTTTCGGCCGGGCTTTCGTGCCCCAGGGGGTGGCTCGCTGCTTCACGCAGTTCCGTCAAACTAATCCTACCCTCTCATGACCGCCTCCCGTGGCCACTTTTGCTCCCTTCCATGGGCTAAATCCTTCGCCACCAGAGTATCTTGGACACGATATGGGATATATTTCCCATCTATACCCCATGTCCCCGGTGTGTCACGATGTCAACATCTGAACTGGACAGGTACTTCAAGTTCGCAAGAGACGTTACAAGATAGTCAATTTTCCCGAAGGGTCTCGCGGGAGCTCGTGAACTTTTGCAACAAGAAATTGTCCCTTCGCGGAAAGCTCGAGCGTTGCAGCGACCCTTGTCGAAGGAAAATATTTATCATTCGGTATTGCACAATTGCGTTGCTGTGAATACGAAAAAGGATCAAAGAAATTTCGCAATATCGCGGTGAGTAACTTAATCGCGTTGAATTTTTTCGCGATAAAGCGAACTAACTGGGTCTCGGATTACACGTGGATCCATTAATGGCAAATGCCGGAAGTGTCACCGAGGCGAGAACGACGCGAGAGCGTTCGCCCACGTGACGTTTTCCCCTCTAATGAAAACGGACCAGTAGAGAGTGCGTATGTGTATAACGCTTCCCTACCCATAGGACATGCCAGGGACGATAGGCTGTCGTGTATGTCAGCAGGGAGCGCGAGAAAATGGTATATGCCCAGTGCGAGGCCAGTATATCCGGCTGACCAGTCGCCGCTCCCGCCACTCCTGCCACTTTTTAATTAATCGAGTATCATATTCGGCATCGTTTACAATTTACTTTAGCATCCCGCCCGTCAGCACTCTCACCTGCAGTCACGCTAAGCTCTTTGTTACCCCGCGAACTGTTCGTACACAATATAATGTAAAAAAAATGCTCTGTTAAAAGGATGGTATGAAAAAAAATACGTGTAATGGAAATTGGATCGCTCGGGATTCACATATAGATGTAATTGACGCGTTAAGGGTACGAATTTCCTGAAAACGTACCGGAGCAGAAATTGACGACGGGTTGTCTGTGTTACGTCTCGCGTAACCTACTGCATAACAACAGTCTACGAAAAGTAAAAACATAAACATTTTTTTTTGCAGCACAACCTCGAGGTTTGCGCGGCCCGACGCAAACTGATATCCTCCTCTAAAAACAAAGTCTGTTGCGCGGTTCATCGCGAACTATTCCTCTAAATCCTGCGGTTTGCATAGTCTGAACAATTAAATTCATTCATTTATATTATCGTTTATCCTGACATCAAATCTTTGAAAACAAGTCGATCAAATGAGCCTCTCCGACCGCTGATGTCTCAGCGGGGTGGGTCGATCTTCTCATGGGGAAATGAAACCTCGTGCTACATCTCTTCCGGTCTGTCTCACCCTCTTTCTTATCTCCGCTTTCGGACTTGAAGAGCAGAGCTTCCAAAAACCGATACGATTACCAGAGGTTCTAGTGCACTCCTCGGTGACGCCCAACTATTTGATACCGTCTATACGCCGGTGCGGTATTAAACTATAGTGTACAGCATCGCGGTTATGGTAGACCGCCAATGTGTATGAAACGCCCGCTCCGGAAGTTGGTTGCCACAACGACGGAGCGTAGAAGGGCGATAAAGTTTTTGGCAGGAAACGATTCAGATAGAAATTAAGAGGCTGAGTAGTTCTCTCCGACTCAACGGTAAAAACAACCCTAAAAGCCGAGATCAAGAGGGCTTATCTAACTCTCTTTCGAAGACGAAGTTGAAGAAACGGAGGAAGATCGGTGTCCACTTTCCTGTGTATCGCTCTCGAAAAACTCTTCGCCTAAGTACCAAAGTATCCGCCGACGGATATCCGGCCTTTTTTTTTTCTTTCTCGACAACGGACGTCTCTATGAGAGGATGAGAGCATAGCGGGCCAGGCTAAAAGCCGAAGCGCAGATTAGAGTTCCGGAAAGCGAAACGATGGAAAATTGTGAAGAGGATGAAGAAGAATGCTCGAACTGCGCGAAGCAAATAATACTCTCATATCTTACCATCTGCTAAAATGAGAGCAGAGTAAATTCGCTATGGCGAGAGTTTTAGCAACCAGTAGTAACGGTGCGCGCGTGGTCAGACTCTGCTGCGAGAAGATGATTTCTGTCAGATAGTTCGCGCAAAAGTTGTTTGATTTATCGTCAAACAAAAACGCAGAACTTCTGAAATTGAATCACATTCGAAGTATGGCCTCTCTCTTGATAGATCTATCTGGAATAGCCGAACGCAAAGATCTTCGCGAAAGAAAAAACGCTAAATAAGAAGATTGAACCCGGGGAGCAAGAAACATAAAGTTTTTTTCGATCGAAACTTTGCGCGCGAAATTCTCCAACTTATTTTCATCTTTTCGCGATATCGCACGACTCGAAGAATCGAATAAGCGTTTTTACTTCACCGTTTGGCGCTCGAAAGATACAGGTATTGGGTTTTATGAATTTCATCGCGCAAACTCTACGCCGCGTGTCGTTTCAGATTTAAGGGTACCGATGTTCTCGGAGTTTGTGATGCCGGGTGAGAAACAAGAGGCTTTCGCGTACGATAGAGAGGGTGAGAGGGAAAAAATAGATACGCGTATAACAGTCATAAGTAAATGGATGTCCCGCCAGTCCACGTTCGACAAACTCCTTCCAGCCCGTTTGCTTAAACGTGTCGAGATTCTCAACGTCTAGAATATCGAAAATCCCATTAGCGTGTCGATCGTTGCGCGTTGCTGATGGCAGCGGGGCTGACAGTGGGTGGCGCGACGGAGAGAGGAGGATCGGCGAAAGCGGGATAGGTAACTGCGAACGTCGGTGACGCGCGATTCAAATGTAACGAGGCGGAATTGACTCGGTCCCGTTGGTGCAAAAAACGCTGACATCGAGGAATAAAACCATGCAGAAGAAAGAAAAATCGACGAGGTTCGTCGATCATAGAACTCCCGATCGTGGAAAGCGTTAGAGTGATTATAAACACGAATTTCATCAAGGCCTCGACATGTTTCACCAGCATGCTTGAACTACCTTTGTCCATGGATGGAGAAAAGGGCTGACTGCTCATTAATATCTAAATTGCCTGCAGTTTGGCAGGCTTAATTATTACAACAAAAAAAAACATTCCACAAAAGTCGCAATAGGTCAATGTCACTGAAATATTCATATTGGTTATTATAAATATATTTATTAATTTAACCGCAGCGCAGAACCTCAATTTAATATTAAAAGTAATTAGCTGGCCAATTTTCAAGTTCTTATAGTTGTTCCAACCTTTCAACGTGATTAATAAGTAATACCGCAAGTAATACCGGTTTTCTCCTACAAAATGAAACTTTGATTGATTTTTTGAAATCAAACAAACGTTCGCAAACGATGTTGGCCCTTGCAAGATTGCTCAAAGCGATTTACTGTATTTTGCTTTGACTTTGTATAATTAATTTAATAAACTTACCTCGCTACTGCTTTGTCCCGAACGGTTTATTACCGGATATTCCGGGCGCTTTTTGCGTTATTAGTAAACGTGTCCCTGAATGACAATAAAGGTACAGAACCTCTTTCTCTCTCTCTGGACTTCGTTCTCTCTCCCTTTTTCGATTTTGTCATATCTTTCTTTTTCCCTCCCTCACTTGGCGATAAGCAACGAAGCGAGAGACGAAACGAACGTTTGCCGGAACGAGCCGCAAATACCATCGTATAATTACCAATCCGTCGTTCATTTATATCGATCGATAAATTTTCACCCTATCGACGAGGCGGGTACCGTTTGACTTGCTCTCTCTTTCTCCGTGTCCGTCTCTCTCCCGCTCTCTCGGCATCGACGGGCCGGGAAAGCCCACGCTACCATGAATCCCACCGCTGTTAGCTCGTTCCCGAGGAAATAAAGTGCTTGGCAATTTCCACGCTAGCCACGGATAACCCGTGGGGCACGTAGCATCGCTGAATTACACGTTACAACCAACCGAGCGGTGACAGCAGCGTATAACGCGGCCGAAGCCACATGGAATATCGCACTCTACTACATGCATCGTCCATCCTACTTTTCACCTATGCCTGTCGTCGCACACTGCCCTATACTCTAAACTTTATATGTATATCGTATATGTATATATATTTTTTATTTATATATACATACAGTATACATATATCCTATCTACCATATACACGTAACAGGCTATCCGAGCATCGTCCAATATTTATTGGATATATGCGTATTAAAAAAAAATCGATTGGTGACCAAGAGCTTTCCACTCGTGACTCTCGTCCGGGGTTGAAAAACCGCGAAGCCCACCCAGCACTCAAGGCGCACTCGGTTGCAACGTGTTTTTCGTGTTCTCCTCTATCAGCTCGGCGCTTGCAAACTCTCGACGTTCCCACTGAAAACCTCCACCTTCACGGAGCAGAGAAAAAAAATGATAATAAAAAAATACCCACCACCCCGGAATGAGAGTTCAACGCTGTTCCGAGTCCAATAGAATTTTCATTTATCCTTTTTTCTCCTTCTTCTCTCAACTAAACCTCATTCATACTCGCACAAGATATAGGCACGAGAAACGCAATACGTAATTCAATAGCGCGAAGCGCAGTTCCATTATAGCCCGTTTCGTTGGATTAAAGGCTATTCGTATAGTTCGAATAAAACGTGGAAGGGCGTATCGGCCGTTCTCGCCACCGGAAAATACGCTCCATCGTTTTCACTCATGTTCGGAAAAGCACCTATGGTTTTTTAATCACAAAAAAATTGCAATCGTAGGGTTATTCACAGATTTTTCAATAATTTGGCTTCCTCATTGAGGAAGCTTTGGTTTCATGAGAAAGATTTGTTTTTCCGAGACTTCAGTGGAAAGCCATTCGTAATTTTCCAAACATCGAAAACCACATTCATAAAAAACGTAAGAATGAAAATTTTTTAATCTCTATAAACCGAGAACTTCTTTAGTTATTATATCAAAATTTACAAAAAATGTTGCAGGATCAATCCGAAGACTTGTCTAATAAAAAACTATAATTGGGTCAAATTTTAGCCAGATATCTGAAAAAAGTGTAATAGTCAGCGCTCGTCCGGATATTTTTGAAAAATTAAAAATCGCACATAATCTGAACGACTGCATAGATGTTGATCGAATTCAACACCAATAGATTGATTTATACTCCATACTTTGTACTACATTTTAGGCCGAAAACGTTTTTTTTCGGCAAAGCAAGGCTTCTTGAGGAAACAAAATAAATCCAATTTGCATTTTTTTCTTATTACATTTGCGTATCGTGAAATATCGATGAAAAATTGTACGATTTTACTCGAGGAGTAATTACTCTTGTACAAATTTTCACGGTGAATGGTCTTTGATTAATCGCGTTTTGTCGAATCGAACATTGGCAATTTCTTCACTCACCGACGGTAATTCATTTTCTTTCGGCTTCGAGGTTTCTTTCATTTGCGCGAAGAAGAAGAATTAAATATACGGATGTATAGTACTCCATTTGCCTATAGCTATCGTCAATGTACATTTTTTCTTTCTTCAAGTAGTTCGAAAGTCGTCGACGACGAGAGCCACTATTCAACGTTTTTCTTTTTTCTTTTTCACACTCTAGCTTTTTCGATTCTCTATCCCTTCTTTACCCCCCGCGGTACCCTTCGCTCGGCGATACTTTAGCTGAAAAGAACGGATGATACTCCGAGTCCGTGTGGCGCTGAGGTGAAGATGTGTGCCGCTGGGATTAAATCTATTTTTAAACGGTGAAACGAGAGAGTGACCGAGCTCGAGAGGGCGAGCGGAAGAGCGAAGAAGCGAGCGCGTTGCGCGAGAGCCGGTCCCCGAGAGCGAGAGATGGAGACGCAACGCGAGGAGGGAGAGAGAGATAGGGACAAAGATTGAAAGAGGTGGAACGGGATGGGAAGATCGAGAGGGTGAAGTAAAGCGTTGAAGGAAGAATGGTAGAGCGGCCGAGGGAAGCGGCGAGGGCGGCGGAGAAACTCGTCGAGTGGAAGACTGTGAAATAACCTTCCCGTAAAATTAAGATAATGCCGAGAAATTGCCCGGTGGTGACTTGAGCCGAGTTTTCAAGTTTTCCGCTAACCTACCCCGGGCGGCGTAGCCACTAACGTTATATATAGTTACTTACTCACCGCCGCTGCTCATCTCGCGCCCAGCGCAACGGAAACCTGGGCGCCTCTGGAATTTGGTAATTTTACTCGACTCAAGTTCACAGGAAATTTGATTAAAATACACGGATAGAGGCGAGGAAATATAACTCCGAGACACAGGACGCAAAGTCTCTTGTTACATATTATCGGATAATTTTCCTCCGGCGCCTCAGATCCGAGCGTTTTTTTCGACAACCTCGCAACAATGGCTCATCCTTTCGAAATAGACTCGATTCAAGATTCATCAGAATTGAAACGAAGCAATTTCCACGATTATCATCGTTTCATCTATGAATCTACGAATTTTTCAAATATTCGCGAAAAATCGAGCGAACGGGAATTATAAAAAATAGCAATCGAAATAAATTGATGTATCTGGGAATACCGATCAGAGCGTCTGACCAAAGCACATATTGGACGCGATCAATCTCCGCTTCTATCAATATTAATTGCACGTATGCGGACAAATGCGACGAACAGGAAACACGCGAGAATTTCATCAATATTCTCGACGTCAAAGCTGCGCGATAATACCCGATGTATTATCGTGAACTTTATGTCCCATCCTCGCGGATTCAACATCCATTTCGTGAAATATGTTTTTCGATATTCCATTTCGTGCTTTATTAACGATACGAGAAGCGGTTTTACGAGTACACCCGTGACGAATGTACTTTTAAGGGCGAAAGCCCGAGAATGAAACGCTCGAAGAGACGGCGACGAGAAATCGATGGCTGAGAGGAGACCGAGAAGATAGAAAGGTGAGAAAGAGGGGCGAGAAGTTTGGTTCGAAATGGGATACCAAAGGGACAAGATAATTTCCGGCAGACGTTATAGCTCAGACTCGAGTATTCTCTATATCCTGGACGAGGGGGGGAAAGTCTCTCGCGGGCTTGCTCAGCACTGTGGGCAACAGTCTCGCCGCATCGCACGAGCACGGAGTTGCATACAATGCCAAACGGTCCGAGTACACACGCGAAGGAGAGGCGCATCGGCCGAAAGTTGCTCGAAGATTTTAGTAGCGCCGGTGGAGCTCTATTTCGATATGAGGCTGTCCTTGCCACAACGGCAAAACGCGTCGAAGAGAGTAACAGAGAGGCGCGCGGAGACTGGAGAAAAGTTTTTGTCTCGGCGGTGCTAACGCAGCAGAGATAGCTTGGGCCAAATTTCTCGTATCGCGAATTTGTAGTCTCACTTCGCTCCGGTAAGTAAAATAATAAACTAAGACGACACGGAACAATATTGCGAACAAAGAAAAAGCGGAAGAGAAAACTTTCGTCACTACCGAAAAACTTGCGGAAAAAATAAGAGGTGAACGAAAAAAATCATTTCTTCAACGAGAAGATAAAGAATGTCGATGATCGTTCAAGATACGGAAGAAAAGAGGTCGGAAAGAGGTGAACAAATTTGGCAGACCGGCAGTTCTGCCTGATGGGTTTTTTTCGAACTCGTAAACGCAATTTCGAATGACGATTCTGTGGGGTACAGTAAACAAAATTTCACTGTTTCCAGATGGGTTTTTTTCCTCTCGGCGGCTGCTTCGCTCGTGTTTTCGTGAACATTTCACGCAACCGCGGCGGCATGATTTTCCAACGCGATGGTACAAGATACCCGACTGCAAGCCAAGTTGCCGCATGAATTTAGGCTGAGTTCAGGACAAATTTAGATCAGTAGAGAGAACGTAGTAGAACGGGACGGTTCGGCGCGAGGTTGCTCGAGTCTTGTTTTTCCCCCCCACGTCGGTGTATTCACCTACTCGGGCAGCACGTGCGAGTTCACGAAAGACCAAGTTTCGCGTTCACGGATGAAACTACGACCGAGTTGCCGCGGAGTTACCTTGTGAAATTTTCCAAACGGAGTTATGCGCCTCGGATTTCGTGGGGAGCGGTTAAATTGTACAAGGTGCGAGAGTTTCCCGGCGAGTGAATATTTGCGAGTGTCCAACGTTGAATTACATTTCAGTCGACCAATTGCCGAGTCGAAACTACCGACTGGCGTGTTTATTCGACTATTTTCACAAAGTTCCTCTTTTGAACAGGGAAAAATTATTGACGCAACGTTAAAAATCTGGCCACGGTTGTATTTGAGATACTTGTATTAGAATTAATTTCATTACAAAAAAACACACAACGTTATTCGTAACCGTTTTCATTCGACGCTGCTAGAAAGCACGAACAGGAAGTTCAGGGAACTGAGACGCCTAAAAAACTAGAAAAGAATTTTTTTTTTTCTTTATCCATTAAACATAAACATAAAAAAAAACGTACATAAAATTCGCATTTCACACTCAAGAAATGCACATGTTAAACTATCAGCCGGAATTGTTGTGAAGCCCGATAGTTCATGTGATCCGGAACCCTATAGGGCTCCAAAAAAATACAGGGCTATGGTTTGACATAAACATTTATCGAGAGTGAAATGCAAATTTCATGTACAATAATGGATAGGAAAAAAAAAAATGATTTTATGTTTTTTTTAGATGCCTCTGTCCCCTTAATGATATATTGGACGACGAGAACCAGTACGGAAAACAACTCGGGGGGAGGGGGAGGGCGGGGGGGGACTATCCGCTCAGTGACAAGAGTTAGATTGCTATTGGTTGCCCGTCATGGGTAAACATTGTACACGATCAAAGGGGCATGTACTTGCCGGTTGGGTCCAGATAGGTATATTTGCTCGTCGATATTGGATGGAGTGGGCTCTGCCAATGTGCGCCGTGTTAGTTGACCCAGTAAAATCACCTCGAGAGTCATCGTACGCATCGAACGCTGACTCTTCACCCACGGGAAATAAATATATATCAGAATATGAAAGAGTCGTTCTTATATGAAACGATCGAAATTTCTATATCTCATATATTTTTTTATAAATCTACTATATAAAAGTAAAAAGAATTGTAAAACATTTTTGATACATAATATCGAAGATATATTATAATAAATTCTATATCTGCGTTAAACATTTTCATATCTCATATGAAAAGATATATTTAATTTACACGAAAATTCGAAGAATGCGTATTTGAATCATTTCGCTGTTATGCTGAATATCAGAGTTAACATCATAAATTATTAATCTCGTGCGGCAAAAAAAAATATTCGCGGAATTCCCAATCGTAGCTACAGTGCGGCGAGGTATTAATACGTTTTCGCGTAGTCAAAAATTCATACGTTCCACTTCAACCTGATCGAACCGAGCGCAAAATGAAAATCGCCGATCGTGCGGAATGATGTGAAAAAAACGGGTTAATAAAAATGCATTTGGCTTTTAACTCGCCGAGGAAAATATTTTTTTCGCGGAAACGTTTGTCGATGCACACTTGATTACGGCGGATTGCGTACGGCAAGCCGTTGTGTTCGGGAATTTTTCGGTTTTTTTTTTTTTTTTTTTCATTTACAACGCGATTCTGCAAAGAACGGTTTACAAAAACCCGTAATACAATATATTTCGCGTTTACGTCCGCGGGGAATACATTTTTCATGGACATTCGCGTCGACGAAACGAGAATTTTTGTCGGGCGATCAACGATAAAAATACGCATCGCGTTTACATTTAATTTTGCGGAACTCGACGCAGTTATCCGATGCGTACCGCTTTTTTATAAAAAAAACATTCACAAGCGTTGACCAAACCAGATGTTCCAGAAAATTCGAATCGGCGTCCGCGCTTAAAATTCTTTCCTGTGCAAGATGAAGTCGCTCTTTTTCCAAAAAAATGGTATTCGCAGCCTAGAAAAACTGTCGTAACGACGTCGGGAGCATGAAAACAGTCACGATTCTCGCTGAGCGCATCAATTCAACGAGTCGCGATTCTGGCATTATCGTTCGACGAAATGCGAACCTTTCCATCGCGCCTCGAAGCGCAACAACAAAACCATCGGAGAACCACGAAGATTTTATCGTCTCGCATAGACAAAAGGATAGAAAAGCAATTAAAATGTTCTTTGCTTAAGCAGCGCGCAGTTTTCGAATGAAATAATTGCGTGAACCGTTAGAGTGGACGAGAGTCCGGGAAAACGCGGTATTCCTCTCGCTATTACGTGGCCTTAATGAAGGTTGACATAGATTCTCAACGAGTGCGAGTTGTCAACGGGGCCAACCCGTCGACGTCGTCGCTCGTCCGCTGTGTGCCGTCAACGTTCGCTCAGCGCGGGCTTTACTTTCTACCCCGTTATACACTTTTACGTATATTATATATACATAGATACGAGTATATCTGTATCGGAAAGTCTCTCTTGCGCTGCCGCGTACGCCATCCGGATAAAACTCGTGTCGCGCCGGCGTCGCGTCTATCGGGCTTCGCACTACTCATCTTGACCCTCTTTTCACCAAGGGGATGAATCGTTAACGCACGAGAGCACTGCACCTGTCCGGTTCACTCTCGAAACTGTACTCGAACGTTGCTAAACTTTCGAATGGAATCGATGCGAAGCTCGCTTGTAAGACTCAACCTTTGCAATTTTATTTATTCGCTCATTACACGGAAGCTAACTAAATAAGCGAAGCGTACAGCAGTCTTTTTTTTTTCGTTTATCGCTTGCGAGTCTGAAGCCGGAAACTGTTCGCAAAAAAGTTCAGTAGTACCGAAATAGTAAAAAAAAAAAATTGCTATTGGCTATTATCATCAACCAAACCACGCTGATGCTAGAATTTCTTCGCGAATAAACCGAATCCTTTTCAGCAATATCCGCACCGTCACACCCACGTGCAGTTTCGAAACGTAAATTCGTATTAGGCGCTTTTCGCTACGCTAATTTCTAATGAATAGCCCGAAAGCTTTAATTTCAAAGGCTCAACCGTTGCGAGTGAAGAATTTCTGTCTCGGGGCGGGGAAGTGGATACAATTTTCTGTATGGAGGAGGTAGCGGACGTTACCAAGAATCCCCAGTGAAATCGTATATCCCTTGCGGCGCTCTCGCGGCATTGAATGGGATCGCCGCCCATTAGTGCAGGTTCGACGAAATTCGCCGGTGTTTCTATCGAAAACTTCCTTCGCCCGTTCGTTCGACCCCGCTACATACAATCTGTGTATCAAACGAGTAAAACGGCTTGTTTCATCGTTGAAACGTGAGAATTTGGTCAAATCGCTCTGCGATACATTGCGCGAATGAAGGAGGGTCGAATTGCGCCATTGGCTAAGTGATAGGGTGGTCGGCAATCGAGCTTTCGATGGTCCGATCTGTGTACATCATTCGCGCGTTGCGAATCGAAGCGTTCGTTTGCAAGAGGTAGAAGATGTTTCCTCATTCCCGTACCAATTAACGCTCCTGCAAATACCTCCTTTGTAGCGCCCCCGGGGAATCGAAGTCAGAAGTCCGGTAGGGTTGGCAAAGGATGTTAACCGACCCCGGGAAAAAGGACCGAGTAAAGAGGCAGCGGCGAGAGGGAAGAAGAATGAAGGAAAGATCAAGCAATAGATCCAACTGGTCTTTCTCTCTTTACTCTTCCTCGTCTTCGCCTTCGCTCGTTTTCTTCCGTCCTGGCTTTGCGACGTCAGCCTTCCAACGGATTCTTCACGATGTACAAGGTATTTGAACAGGCGGGTGAGAAGAGGGCAAATACAGGTTGACTTCTATTCTACTCTTTACTAGATAGGAGAATAGAAAACCACAGTAAGACAGACAAAAGGAGAGAGAGACAGAGAGAAAGAGTCAAGAGACACAGAAATTTTCTCGCTCCCGTTGCGGTGAGTCGTGCGGCACAAAGGCAACAAGTGAAGCGAGCTTCCTCTATTCGGGGCACGGACAAACCGCGGACTCTGCTCGCTCTCCTCGTCACTCCACCGCTTCGGGCAGAAAAGCTAGCCACTCACTCTCGTTGCCTCTGGGTCTGAAGCCCTGCGAGGTTTGTCAAGCGTATCCTGCCCTCATTGAGGAAGCGAATCAAAGGGAGGAAGAGTTCGAAGTAACGCTTGAGAGAATGAATGATCTGAATACACGATTTCGGTTGCAATTTACCAAACAGTCGCAAGCTAAATAAGTTCGAGGCTCGAACATGAAAAAAAAGGAGTAACATTGGGAAAAATATTCGTAGGCTGGTCCGATTGTTGCCAGGTCTGTCCGGGTAAATGTCGCATTCGCTCGAAAAAACGTCTGCATTATTGTATTGCTTTTCAGTCCAAACAATGCAGCTAACCTTGGACGATTGCGACTTTACACCTTAGAGCTTTGACAATAATGCAACGAATGCCTCTTTTTATTACGAACTGTTTCTTGCCTTCAAACAACGAATCGTCAGATTAACAATGCCGCTAAGTGGGGTAAAAAAATAATAATTCAATCCTCGAAGAAAAATGGTCTTTCACGCGTCGATCCGCACCAGTGCGAGAGAAGTGAAATTCGCATGACGTTTTGAATGCCGGAGATTTGTAGATCCACTCCGTATCTTTCACCCCCTTTGTCGCCTTTCGACACTCGAGCAACGTTTATCCGTGACGCACATTCGTGAAGTATCGTTTGTCTGGATACGTTGTTTTATTGCTCAGCGAGCGCGGTGTTACGTTTTGATGCGTGCGAAGGGGATATTCACCGTGTCTGCTGCAGTATACGGCTTTATGCCATCCTTTGGCAAATCCTTATTCAAACGCGCGTAGACGCAAAGCCCATATGTAGTTCATAACGTAACATAGACGTATGGTTACCGTACCTACAGTTCGTATATGTGTGTGTATTTCCAAAAATAATGTATATATAGTCCGACTGAGGTGTTACAAGGTAGTGCAGGTTTTATTGCATCGCACCATGCGGATATGAAGAGCATTTACGAGGTTCAACGGCGTGTGGCAAAACTAAAGCTTTCACGCGGGCGAGATTGGCGAAGCTGAAGGCTGAAACGGGGAAGAGAGCCAGAGAGGGACACTCCTCGTTTACTGTCACGAGTATTTCGTTTAAAAGGACCGTGGACAATGTGCCGGACAGCCTCTCAATACAGGAGGTAGCCTCCGGGCGCGTCCACGCGAAGTTTACACACCGTGAGAGTAACTTTAATCCTCGGTAAATTTATTACTCCTCGCCCGGCTGTCAAACTCGACTTTGGCCATCGCTAATTAATTTTCCAGCGTGCATTTCGTTCCGCTCTCCACGTATATCTGTCTCTTTCTTTCTCCTCAATTTTCTACCTGCGCGCAAACTCTCGGCTAATAAACTCGCGTGCACTCACGTTGGACTAGTTAGTTTTGTGTGTCATTCCCTTGAAAGACGAAAAAAAAAGATAACGGCACTTTGCGCACCGTGCAAATATAGAGTTACAATGGTTTTCGGTACTCACCCCTTGTATATACTTTGCGAAATAATCCGTTCGGACAATCCGACACACTTGACACTCGACCTCTAACGCGACGCCGAACTTACGAAAAATATACATGACACCTGTCCCGCCGACGAAGGGAAACGCGAATACGTATTTCGAGAGTGTACCTTTCCTTTCGGGAAATATTTTGTCTTTATGTTGTTAGATAAACCCGGATTGAGGCGAAGCTCCGAAGCAAATGTCACAGTAATTTACGAAACGATGATACGCATCGATGTTCGGCGCGAGTAAAAATTAATCGAGATTAAACAACGTTCACATTTTTTCATACGTCATTTCTCGAATTGTTTGGATTGAAATTACGAAAAAGCAATTGAATTTAACGGTAAGGAATAATTTGATTATAAAAAGAATTACCTCACTTTATCGGATGATGATTTTATAACAAATAAGAAAAGTAAAATAAGAAACAATTCGAATCGATGCAATTATAAAAACGTATTATGACACTGATGGATTTATTGCGACGTTCGTCTTATCAGTCAAATCGTCGCCATAGGTCATGTGACCCATATCAAAACGCAGCACTTTTCGTTGCGACGATAAATCGTCACTTCGCGTTTTGCCGTGCGAAACAATGCCCGTTGATCGTAGTTCATTTTTCAGAAAAAAAATTCTTTTCTCTGGTCAGGAATTCCTTTCAAATTCCTAGCAAAATTTCTCTCAATTCAATCGATGATGAGCTATTTCACCACAGACACGGGACACAGACACAGCAATGATACGTTTCGAATAGCTTTGGCGCATTTGTCAGTCCTCCGTTCCAGTTAACAATCCGTCAGGCCTTGGATGCGAGAACAAGTTTCTTCGTACGCGCACATTCGAATCGAACAAAACATTCACCGGCGTGCAAAAAATTGACTCGTCGCATGCTAAAAGGATCTATCAGCGAAGCCCGAGCGATTATGATAGACAAACATGCGCGAAGTGCACCGTAACACTTTGATGTCAGTGAAAGAATACGAATTTGCAGGGCGAATATGGTTCGTCGCGCTGCTGAGATACGGGCTCGCTTGCATCGGGGTGGGGTAGGCTCTGTGTCCATGCCACTTGACGATGATAATGGTATTCGTGCGGGCACGTGTATCAACACTCGTCCACAATCGGCGAGAGTGTATTTGCGTACGTGTGCCAACCAATGTATGGCTGCTTGACTGTATTTACGTAGGTGGTAAAGAGGGTTAGACGTTACAAAAGGTGGGAGTTGAATGCCGCGAGGCAGCGGTACTAGGAGGCTGGGGAGGGCTGGGGAAAGGGTTGGGGAGTTGGCCGAGCCGCGTAGCTAGAAAGAGGCTTTGGCCTCTACAGTTCGTTGTCGAGTAGCTGGAATTACCGAGGAATCGAGAGAAGGTTTTGCCGTTCAGCGTTCACCGTTACCGCCGTCATTTATACGATACCGCTGGTTTTACTTCTACAGCTGCCGGGAAAACGTCGGGGCTTCGCCTCTAATTGCCAGAGAATTTCCGAGGGTTGATCGTCGACCGAGACCAACAAGCGCGGCGGTTCCAACCCTCGTACTCTCGGCTTCGGTCTATGCGAATCTTCCGATTCGCTCTATTTCGTGTTATTCCTTCGATTTCTCTGTCTCGGTTTTAACATGCCCGATGGGTCGATGGGGGTGGAAAATGAGTGGAGAACGCGGAGAAGGGAGGGCTTCAATCGAGTGCGAAAACACGGTCGGTGACAGTCCACTCGACGGTTCAAAAGTATTATATCATAATACTGCCGCTGCTGGTACACGAACGGCGATGTCGAGTTATGGACAGGAAGTGACCAAAGAGAAATACAGATTTCAGTCTAATTGGCAAATCATTCGAGTAACTCGAGGATCCTTTGGCGTGGAAACGGAGTTCAAGAGGTAGTCATATCGCTTGGCTATCGAAAGATAGAAGTACAGATTACAGAAATGGTGCGCTCACCAACTTTTACAGCGTACCAAAAACTTTTAACACTTATTATGTAAATATTAGAAAATCCTTGTATTTCTCGTCTCAGAAGAGAGTTGAAGATTCCGTATTTTCCCCAAATTTCATACTCCGTTGGCGAGACTTCGAGTACAAGCCGATAAACGACTGCGTTCCATGGCTCTAGGTTGTTACGAAAATATGCAATATTTTCTTCAAAGAAAAATGCAAAAAATCACGTTATTTTCAGAGCGTAAAAACGCTCACCTCTATAAAGGGATGGAGTCTCCTGAAAAAACAAAAGGCCATTTTTTTTTCTCTATCCATTATTGTACATAAAAATTGCATTTCATACTCGAAAAATACTTGAGTTGAATTCAAATTTTCATTTGTCAATGGTTTCCAAAAAAATTCAGGGTGGTAGCTTAAGGTATGAATTTTTGAAGTGTGAAATGCAATTTTTATGTACAGTAATGGACAGGAAGAAAAAAATTTGTCTCGTCTGTCGGTATCGCCTAACAGCAATTAATGGGCTCAAAAGCAGTATTTGACATTGAACATAGTAATTTTTGCCCGATACCGTTCGCCAAATCGAATAAATTCGTAATTTTATCTCAAAAAAGATTTACAGACAGATTTTAGCAAAAAAAAATTCGCGTATTGTACTAACGTTGAATTGTGTGTGCGCGTGTGTTTTTTTGTTCGCAGATAAACTCTGATGAATTATGGGGTCACGAGGCTGGGCGGTCGTTTTACTTCTCCTGGTTCTACTGTCAAGTGGACGAGCTCTGCCGCGTCCTATAAAAATCGGTGAGACAAACTTCCCGGAATATTTTTATATTATATTCTTTCAAAACTCATGCGCCCCGTCATCCTCCCCTCGCCCGTTCGCGTATTATTTCTTGACATTTTGTTTTGTTCTCGTATCGTGCATGCATAGTATCAGGAAGGTTTATGAAACGAGCCATATTTCCAGTGAAACGTTGGGCGCACCGGTGAATTTTACTGGAAAAGTCTTCGTTCATTTGAGAGTCGTAAATGTAATTACGGTAACTCTCGTGTGTGATATACCTATATTTCTACGTCAGCTTTATATAAAACGTTCTCGAGCACTAAGCATTATTTGGGATTTTTCCGCACGCTCCAACGCAGTTATGATCGCTAAAGCGAAGAATGGTTTGCTGAATGTAAAATCAACGATGCTTTAGGATCGAAGATCGAAGAAGCTCACAAAATCGGGCATGATTGATTTTTTTTTTCAAGTTAAATTTATCTGCGTTCAACAATACAGTGAAAGTTTAAGGGAGATTTTCATTGTTTTGCAATGCTACTGGGAACATTCAATGTAGCTTCTCGGGATGGTATAATATACTATTCCGTCAGGTCACGACTATTCCTAGTTCTTCCCTTTCTTCCGCAAGACTTCATAGTATTATACTGGCTTCGCGTACCGTTCTCAGCTCGATCGTAAAATTCCGGAGATATCGTCACTCCCGCGAGAGGCTGCGGCGCGAGGTGGGGGCTCTTGCTCTTTCTTCTGGTTGCGATACAAAGAACACCGGGTTCGGGTAGCGAGGCACGGGAGGAGGTCGCTGGGAGGGTGGGGTTAGACGTGAACTGGATATTTTAAGGATCGAGGAGTTCTATTTCCGGTTGGCGAGAAAACGAACGACCGGGGATTGAAACAAACGCGCGACTCGGTACTGCTTCTTTGCCACCCGCCCCCCGCCCTCCTTTCATCACTATCATCCCCCTGATTACACAACTTGGCTTCGTTCGACGACGACACGCCCATTCAACTACTATCAACGATTCAATCCTGATTTTTTTTCTTTTTTGCAAAAACATTACGAAAAAAGACACGTCTCTGTAATTAAGGATTTTACGGAAGGGCTTAGTTCCAGAATCCAATTTTTAAAATCAATAGAAAGGCGAATCAAACTTATGATCAATCCGATGTAATTAATTGGTCGCGGTTCAATCTAATTTACTCCGTAATGAACTGGAAAAAAACCGATGACTGATTTTCGACGAATTTTTCGCATTGTTTTCCGGAACAAACTTCTCGCTATACATCATCAACGATTCCTCGTCCGCGTTGTTGGCATTTCGCTGTGGATACTCGCTGTGCATGCGACACGGAAATTCTTTCGAGCAGCCAAAGGTCAGAAGGACTATGCTCGGCGAGAGAGGCCGGTGGTCAAAATTTTGAGCTCGAAGACCCCGAAACTGTAACTGCAGAATAATTTTCCTCTGACCTAACCTCGGTATACGGATGTGCGCGATATTAAATTGTGCGTGCGAATCATATACAGCATGATTCATAATAAAGATCCAAACTTTGTCTTCAAATCTCATGAAAAAAAATTGTGCCAATCACTCTGGCATTTGCCACAGTGAAAACTAATATTGATTATTTTTTAATACAATAACAATAATAACTTCAAAAAAAATCTTCAGAATAAAAATAAATTCGATTTACAGCATAAATTTTAAAAAGATATTGGCATTAAAAAACTTTCAATCCCGTTTTCGTATAACTTGTTTTTAATTTCCATTAAAAAAATTGAAAAAACGACAATTTCGATATTTATTATGAATCATCCTGTATATAAGCCAAACGCTAGGACGAATACGTGATTTTCATTCTTGACCTACGAAAGTTAATGGTAAGCGGCGAGAGTTTATGTGAGTCCGTCGGTCGGTGGATTCGTTGGGGAAGAAATTCTCTTATTCTTTCGTTTTTTCCCTTCCCTTCGTTTAGCTCCAATCGGGAGCGTCTGCGAGGTTTGCCGAGGGGGTGCTGCTGGCTCGCCGTTTATTGATATAAAACGCCCGGTCTGCCGGGGCCATCCATCCTCTCTCACACGGAAGAGAATCCCGTAGGATCTTCATCGGTTACACAGCACAGAAGAGCCCAACCGCGCGCTCTCGTAGGAAGTTGAATCGGAACACCCTTCACGTGACGCGAACCGGTCGAAGAGAAAGTACCCGACGGACAATAGAACTTCGGTATCTTTCTATCCAGTCTCTGTGTCCTCTTCTTTTTTTACTTCTGCGTTTTTTTTATTTTCGTTTTTATTTCTTTTTGTTACAAAAATAGCTTGAGATCGTGAAAGCTCACACAGAACGAGATATGTTGCGATTCGGTAGAAAATACACAACACAGATCTCGTCTTGACTTTACGTCGTTTTCGTTCTGTTTCCGAGACAAAACCTGTCGGTTGAATCACTATTTATTTTCCTTCGCGAAAATCGAAGTCATACATACATATACACATATATGGGTATACGTAAGATCGACTCTTTGTTGGCGCATCTCTCGATTGAAACTAACCGGACATTGCGACCTCTCTTACAATTTTATGTGTCTCGATTTTTCGCGCGAAGATATAAATTTTCCCTTTGACTCCGGTGTCGCGCTTGTCCCACGAGATCCTTCCGTGTGACACTGTTTGATTCTGACTGGTTGCGCGGCTTTGCCGGATACGAATTTCCCATGGATCTGCCTGACGTTGAATGAAGCCCGACAAGCGAAACCGTCAGAGCTCCCACGGCCCTGTGGCTTTTGTTTCTATCGATCACTCTAATGCCGATAGATCTATTTTAACTTTCAAAGAAAAAAACCCTATTGGCCCACATAGAACAACTATTTGGTTTCTAAAACTAATACAATTTTTTTCATTTTCTTAATTAGCTAATTGCTGGACAGAATTATTGGAAAAAATGGAATTAAAAAAACATATTCGAAATTACGTGCTACGTTATTCTTTTCGTTCCACAACCATTGATTCATCGTCCGAACACGAATCAGCCTCAATAAATTCTCAATAAAATTTTGAATCATTTTTTTAATTGATGAAATTAATCAATTTTTTCTCTGAACATGACTAAGTATTTGGTGGACAATGCATTCATCGTCGAATAAAAAGAGCCTCAAAAATAGATTCGCGATAAAAATTTTCATCGGTATTGAAAAATAATGCCTCCGATGTGATTGTTCCATAGAATAGCCGGGACTTCCGGTGAAAATTTAATTATCATGAAATGAACGGACAGAGGAGATGAACAATTATCTAGCTAAAGGTGCTTCATAATGGCCATCGCGCCTGACCAGTGCGCGGCTCTTGTTACGATAATTCGAGACAATTATTGGCTCAATCACTGGCGTATTCAGAACGGGCACACATCGAGCTTGACGCGTACACGCGCGAGCTCGTTCGCGCTTCTCCGGACCGAGGTTCTCTCTTCGCAACTTCGCATCTGTGCCATTCTCGCTATTCTCCTATACTGTTCCTGCTGCTTCTGCCGCTGCCCGTGGTGTTCTACTGCTGATGTAGACACGCCATAGCGCTGGCTCGACTCTATACGTCGAACTTTGTTTCACGAACCCATTAAAATTCCACTCGGCGTTGGCTTAATGACGCCACGACGAAACTCCATCCTCGAGCCTCCTCGCGCTATTCGTACACCGACGGGATAATAGTTTTAAGTTTAATTAAACCACCGAGCTGGCGCATCGTTCCCAATTCGATAATCAGATACCAAGTGCCGAGGATGAGACGTGCAATAGATACGCCAAGTGCGAGAGATAGACCGGGTTACGAGTAAACGAGAGAACATCGTCAAAGATTACGATGCAGAAAAAGAGAATGTGAAAATTAAATTTTTTTTACATGGATTAATCGTTTTATCGTTGCTTGGATATTATTCCGATTTTATCGCAGAAAAAGAGGGAGCAATAAGAAAATAAAACAGGTATAACACGCTCTGCAAATTCCCGATTAACTCCGCAAGCGGTTAGTGGAGATTTTATCGTTACACGCAAAATGTACCAGAATTTTAGTCTGTTTTTTTTTTTATTTTTATTATTATTATTTGTTTTTTGTCTTCGTCCGCAATAACCGCTAAACGAGGGGAGCAAGTAAGAGAGACCTTCGCCCGGGATTTTTTTTGCTCTTCCGGTGGCAAGCGCTTTCGAGCGATAAAATGCTTGTTACACGCTCAAGGAGCCGAGTTAGGATTAACGAAGCTGAAAGCTCCGCCTCAGCCTCTTGGATAACCAAATTGCAATTATTTTCTTTTGCCGTGATATTTTCTGTTTGTTTTTTTTTCAACCGGATCGTCGTACGCGGCTTGTCGCTGATACACGGAAACTTTGGAGAAGACACTCGTGAACCCGCGAGAGTATTAAGAAGTTTTTGTCGGTATTTCCGGTAGGTAAACTCGATTAATGTATGGATTTCACGAGAGTACGAATTAGATTATCCCTGCGGATAGAACGCGTCTGGTATACGTGGGCATACACCCCGTGTAATTCTAGATCCGAGCTCTCGCATCTTCCCGGCTATTAAGAGTGTTATGCAAATTTCGATGGCGCGAAAGCCGGATGCTTCCGCTTCGGGGGGCGGGTTAACCGGCACGACTGCGAGACGGGTTTCGGGGGGCGGCAATGGCATATCTTCCTGTAACACGATCCTTATAACCATTCCGATAAAGATAGGACACGGCGGTCAATATATGTTTGCTGTCGTATTTCCAAAGCCCCAACGACAACGAAACTTCCAAGCTGCGAATTTATTGCTCGAGGCGTAATGAAAATTTGTCTGCGCTACTCTCGCTGTAGGACCGATGCACCCTTAGTGAGCACTGCAGCAATTTTTTATTCTTGACAAAGAAAGATTTAACTTATTCTATTATATTCTATTAGACAAGACTAGCCAAATAATACATGACCTTGCCGCGAAAGTTGGCAAGTGTAAAAAAAATTCTCTTTCACGAGAAACGATACTACAATTTATCCCGAAACTTTTGTCGTAAACGGACAGTTTCACTGTTCGAGAAAAAAAAATATAAACTTCGAGGATCTTGTTTTCTTTAAGCCGCACGCGCAAAATGAAAATCTATGCAAAAAGGTCGATTCGAGAATGTAAGAAGTAACTCGATAGCGTGCGAAATATATGTATGGTCATTGGGACGAACGTATCTACAGTGTACAATGCCCGAAGTGTGCGATCCTGCTGGAGGAAATCGGGGTCGTAAAGATTCAGGCGGAAAGTTTGATCATTGTCGAATTACTTGGCGTATCGTATCGGGGCCTCGAGTCGTGTCCGAACCGAGCATATAATACCTACGTACGTACGCGTGATATAGATATATTACCGGAAACCGAGAGACGGAGCGAAAGTGTAGAGAAGACGGGTCAGCGAGAAGAAGCATTGGCGTCGAGTTATCGGCGCCCGGTCCGACGACGCCGGGCGTCGCTCGACGGGAAAGCTACGTCGACGCAGACCGAATTTATTTTTCATCGAACACCGAAAGAAGAGAGCGGTTCGAGGATCTTCAAGCGAATGCTTTTCACAGCATGCGCGAGTACTCGCAATTCTCACTGCCTAGTTGTCCTCTCTTCTCGAATCCACGCCGTGTCGGCGCGATCGCCGGCTGCCGTTTCCCTCGAATATAGTCGCGCGGGAGGAGGTGGGACATCCGCGAAAGCGGACCAGAGCGTCCGGTAACATTGAAAGTTTCGTACCGTGAAATTGAAGTTTCACGGTTGGCGTGTGCGTATCCATGGGACGCTCACCCGATGAGAGAAATATAATCTCTCCCTCGTTTTTCTTCTATTTTATTTCAGTGTTCTTTTTTTTTTCTCGCAGATTCTCGCGTTTTTCACGTTGTACTCCTTTTTCCTTTCGTTCTTCAAACCCCGCTTCGGCTCGCAACCCCTGACTGCGACAATTTAATCGAATTGATTGCTTCCATGCGGAAGGTGCAAAGGGGAAGTGAAAGATCGGAAGACGAAATGTTTTCCCGACACATTTTATTGCTCGGTTCATCACGAAAGACTCCCGCGCCAGGTTCCGCGTCCGGTGACGAGGACAAACCTTGCCGGACACACTCGGGGGATCTCATAGCGGCGGCAGCCAAAAGAGAGAAGGGATATAGAGAATTCTCTCCCGAAGGGTATGGTCTCGATTTCCCGAGTGGCTCGTTATCGCCTGTACGAGGGGTCTCGCGAAAAAGAGTTACGCCACGTTGGCGCGTGTTTGTACTTTATAGATGAAACTAGGGGAACTGCGCGCGTTGCGCGAGATTAGGACTGTGAGCAAAACTGGCACCGTGTATTTTCATGTACTTTTCTTCCCTTGAAACGTATTATCGTTATCATCAGCCAATGACTTTAGGAATAAATCGTCACCAATGGGCTTCGATAAAAAAATTCGAATTTCGATAATTTCGAGATGTTTCGTGACACACCACAATGTAGGAGTGAAACTCAAAGGCACTTCGCACTTAGTCTCTATACCCCAGCACTTTCTCAAGAAACCATCGCTTGGTTACGCGAAAAAATGTAGAATTTTTTGTTTTCCGCATTCTGCTCTCGTTTCCACCGTATAATAACCCACAGCATAAGCAATAACGTTACAATGAACTTGCTTCATTCTTGGCAAGAGTCCATAACAGCCTTCCCATTTTCTTATCGCTTCGTGCGAGCGAGTCAAGTCGGAAAGTGGCTTGCCGTCAAGGGATGCGAAAACTTGTTTATGGGAAGGAATTTCAAAAAAAGCAACCCTCCGTCGGTTAATCGAGAAAATCGTGAATGCATGCGGGAACGATCTTCCGTCACGTGGAAACCGCCCAGCGACGATCCCGCAACCTCCGAAGCTTATTATTGTCTATAGTCCTGCGCTAAAAAGTTGCTTCGTGTAATGAGAACCCCCTCGGGTCATGTCCGAGGGTTACCACTAGCATTCTCTACCATAGTTTCTCCCCGCTGTCGCCTCGTATCCAGTCGAGAGTGAGCCCGGCGTTGTAAACTCGTAACCAGCTCGCCATCGAGTGCGCTGGAGAAGAGAGAAGTCTCTCGCGAACGAGACGGGAGACCGAGCGAGACCCTCTTCCATTTTTAACTCTCGTTTGTCGTTGTGTGCAAGCTCGTTTGCCACGCTAGGACGAGAGACGAGCGCGTTGGTCCACCGAGCTTTTCACTCTATACGTATATATAGGTATATGTTACGCTTGTAACAATAAATTGCTTTCGGTGACCTCGGTATAACGGGACGAGGAGCAACGCCGTCTAGACGTGACGATAATGCCGAAACTCCGCGAGCTCTCTCTCTCTAAGCGCGCCCCGGGTCGACTATGGGAGCTGAACAAATTGAGAAGAGTGATTTCCATCGCTCGCACTAGCGGCACCACCAAATTCCAGCTGAATCGCTTGACATTCCAGAGCATTTATTGCACGGACTATATACTTATATAGGTGTATACGTGTGTGTGGGTGTGGGTGGAAGGTATCCCGTGTGCTATATACGAGCCTTCGAATGAGCTGATAAAACTCAGTGCTAAAAGTAGACAAGAACCGAGTAGCTGTCCTTAACTCTTTCATGAGCGTTTGAGAACTTCCTACGATATTCAAAATCCTTTTTTTCACAATAAAATCGCCAATTCCGCAGATCTAAACGCAGGATCGTTTAAACGATGCTAAAATAAAGGAGTCCTTTTAACTTTCATGCATATCGAGGCAGCCGTTGTTTTTTACGATTTGTGAAAAAAAAGAAAATTACTGAAGCTGAAGCTCAAAACACTGTGAGCGACAAGTCGACAGGGTGGCTGCGAATAGAAAAGCCAGAGAAAAGTTCAAACTAAAATTGACGTTCGGGGTAAGAATAAAAAAATTCTTGAGCTAACTCCGAACTCTCGCGCGGCTACGAGGAGACGAAAAAAAGCTTTTAGCGTTTTTTTGTTAAAGTATATTCCGCTTCAACAGGTTCGCAAGAAAAAGTTGTTCCATATCTCGAAGCTCGCCGTGGCAAGGCTGTAGTTCATCGTTACGTCTAATCGAACAGTCTCGTTGCTCGCCGCGGGAACGAAACTTTTGCTGATATTACCGTTTCCGGGAACGAGATCGTCACGTAACGCTGAATATCGGCCGACGCATCATCAAGGCTCGTTAATCAACAGTTCGATGGTTCTAATTACGCGCGATGGCTCCTACGCTGTTCGATGGGTACGCGCGGCAGTTGCATTCAGAAACAATGGCGAAAGCGAGGGGGCAGGCGAAGGTGGGGACATTGCCGAACGGATGTGTATGCAGATACACGTATACACGGTCGCGCGTAGACGAATCGGTGATATGTAACGCGTCAACAATTTCAATACTTGCCGCGGATGATTCCTCCACCGGCGAATCGGTGATCCATACGAGCTTTGCACCGCGAAACAATGACAGTTCGTGTATGCAGGCGAATGCGCGATGGTTACGCCATAGCTGGGTTTACTGTCGGTAACGGTAACATTCGGTGACAGCAGGCGTGCGTTAAACGACTGTATCCACGTACGCGAGTAAATCGCGTCGCGGTTTTGTCGCTTGTAATATATACATATACACGTGTACGGTACAGCGGCAGCCGCCCCCGCCCCAGAAATTTTCATTCGTCGTTATTTGACGACAGATGTTTGATCCATTGCAATTGGCAAAATCGAGAGAAACGAGAGCAAAAAAAAGAGGGACAACCGCGAATGTTTTTACACTCGTATAAACTCAGATCGGAATTATACAGCGGAAAAAAGCACCGAGACACGAAAATGCTGCGAATCAAAAAATAATGTTCATTCGACAATCGTGGATTCGCCGTTTCTTTCATGCATTCGCATAAACTCCGGTTGAATTAATCCGCTAAATGCAGAAGGAACGTCGGCATTGAGACGTGAAGCGGCGACGAAATAATGGCACTTAAAAAACAAAAAGTAACAGCGATAAAAGAGCATTGAATGAGAAAAACGCGTGGTGGGTAGAAAGGCGACTCGTAAAAGTCGTGTGCTTAACGCTCACTTAAAATTAACCTACGTATATAACCCCGGAGAGCAAAGCCCCCGGTGACTCCAGCGGTCGGGGGGGATAGACTCTTGTCGACCTTCCGCACCGGGCCGGGGCATGTAATTTTCACAGTACTTACTTTTGTCTGACTGTGCGATGGCCGTGACCACTGCGCGACCACTCTGCGCCTCTCTCCGCGTACCCAACTTCATCTACTCTGCCGGAGAACTTCTATATCTCGTATTAAACCGGACGAATTTACAAACGCACGGGACCGACGTGAACATAGAGATTTTGTGCTGGTACCGAGAGAAAAGTCCTTGGTATTCTTATCAATAGTCCGGCTCGCCCGAATCCTCCTATCCGCTCTCCGGCGAGTTTAACTCGCAGTTTCGTGCGGATACTCCGTGCCGAACTTGCGGCTGTGTATAGCGAGCCGCTCGTTCTTGCCAATGACCCCATGCCGTTCTCCGGCTACCGGTGAAACGACCGTCTGACCATTGCCGGACGTAACTACTGCGAACCGTGCCAACCAACCCGGGGGCCGACTCACTTTCTACTTCGGCTCAACAGAACGCGGGCTCGCGCATAAGAGTCGGGACTATCGCGGAAATTAAACTTTGCACAATTATCGCAGTTAATTTCGTTTTTTTCCTTATTGTTCTCTCGTCGTTACTAACAATACCGCCCCGCCATTATCGTTTATTGCTACCGTTATCTTATTTCGTTGCGTGGATTAAAAAAAAACAAAAAACTTCAAGATAGAAAAAAATTTCGTAATAAAAATAAAATAAACATGTCTGGCAGACGAACAATTCGATCGATATTCAAATAGAATTTTTGTTCGCAGCCGGTATTAATTCTTTTTTTGGCTGTGAATTTTATTAAAATCGCAAATCGCCGTAGGTCGGGACTGCGAATACGCCCGAAGCGGGATAATCGATTATTCGAAAGTCGAGACGAGTACCAATATTGCGCTTTCTTCTTTTTCATATTCGAGCACTTCAACTTGGAGAATCTCGGTTTGTGTGCAATTCAATTGATATATATATATATATATATACGTATATGTAAACACACACGTGACGATAACTTTCAATGTTATCGGTGCGACAGTGCGCTAAAATGAAAGTTTCGTGGAACGATAGTGCGCCAGAGGCGAAGAAGCAACGGGCGGCGGGAAGTGGCCCGAAGATCGATGCTACGTCCTCGCTCGGAACACAGTCGTGCGAGGACCAACTTTTCCCGCGGGGGTCCCGCAGACAGAGTGGAATGGGATTGCGAGCGCGCGAACGGGGGACCCATTGCTGTCGCGTGAATAGAGGCGAGAATCATCGAACGCGAACTGCGCTCCGTCTCGATCGCTACATATGACACACATACACATGTATCCACGTCGATTCGCACTCGCGACACACTCAACAGGTACATACGGAACTCGAAAAGTCTTTCGAAGAAATTAACGGTCTTCAAAGTTCAATTATTGGATTTTTCTTGCGAGTTTAACTTTTAGAGTTGGAAATTAAAGATGATCTTAGACATCTATTTTTTCTATTAATTCATTTAATCCAATGATTCACTATAGTTAGCGAAGTGAAAGAAAAATTATTTATAGGTCCTCGATCTTCGGGAAATGCATACGGTAAAGTATTACCCTGCATTTTTCTTGGAGATCTACAGTGCATTTTATTCGAAACCGGCACGGTCAAACTTTTTTCATTTGGCATGTGTTCCAGACCAAAAGACTTCACCGATTTTAGTGTTTCACTGCTCATTTAGTTCGTAACAGTCTATCTTATCGGACGAGTGTGGGGATTTTTTTATGCGAGGACAATAAGTCGAAAAAGCACATTTTTTGCGCCATTTTACTTGATAGCTCCGCCGGGAAGGCTTACAAAAAAACTCCCCACACTCGTCCTGTAATAAACTGTCAAAAGAACAAAATGAGACGTCATAATACAAGATTAATGACTTCGTTCGGTCTGAAGCCTGTGTGGGTGAAGCAAGTGAAAAAAGTTTGACCATGCCGATTTCGGATATCATGCACTGTAGGGCTTAAAAAGAATTTTTATGTACGAGATGGAGAGATAGAAAGAAAATTGTTTTCTTTTTCTTCAAGTTCAGTTCCCTCAATTGACTATCTTTCAACACCGTTCCAAGCTTGCCTTTCTCCTATCAAAGAGAAGAGAATATGATGCGTCAATTTTTTATTTGAACAAAATTGATAAATGTTGCAAAAATAAAATAATTAACCTGTGAACCCGCAGGGATGTTCTTAACTTCAGTGTTTAAAGCGAAAAGGGGCGCATTGAATCCAGCGTGAACACACGTTATTCCGGTAGTCTAGAAACTTTAGAACACAGGAGAGAAACTCTGTACCATAACAGTAGAGGTAGTGCTATGAAAACACGTAAACTAGCAGTTGAATAATAGGGGATGCAAGAACGAGAGTGAGCGATTAACGATACCTTACAGGGGCGCACATCGCTTGTCTCTCTTTGCACTATAAATAATCAAACTGACAATGGTGCAATTTGTGACATCGGGAGATGAGAGTTTAATGATTCAGAGCGTTCTCTTGTCGTCGGTGATAGCGCTGCTGACCGAGCAGAACAGAAGGATGCGGTAGGACGGGGGGGTGTTAAATGCAAGTTGCATAAACCCTAATCGAAGGCCGCGCGTGCTCGTGCTCGAGAGCTCGCGTTCGAGCTGTGGACAACTCGGCGAAGTTGCTGCTGAAGGCAGCCCGGACGACCATTCGGGTACAACACACTGCAGCTTGAAATTTTCTCGCAAGGGGCGAGGTATAGAGGAGTACCCGAGGCCTCCCTCACGACTTCGCTGGGTTTTACGACGCTGGGACTTTTTCGTGAAATACGAGGCGAACGTACGGGGCAACGACGACGCCGTCGCCCTCGATGTTGGCTCGTTGGCTCGTTCGTGTTTCTCTACCTATCGGGAGGGGGCTGGGGGGGACCTAAAACTTCAAAAGCACCCTTTCTCAACGTGTTTCCCAGCTCGTCTGCTCAATGAGTTCCGCAAGGTGTATAAACGCTGTAAGGGCAGAGCGCGCTATAGGCAATACACCGTTTCCTCGAGCGCAGCCCGCAGACTCGTTCACTCGTTCACACCCCCCTCCCCCCTCGCGTCAACGTATCGCCAACTACTGCTCTACACTGCAAATCGCCCAGTTTACGTTTTACAGCCTCGTTGATGAAAAATAGAGTTGAACCGTTGGGGTATGAGCAAGCGCTAAGAACGGAAACGGAAGGGGATGAAGAAACGGGGAGACAAACTAAGGGGTATTGCCGGTCTGAAACGTCTTTAAAAAAAGTTTTGGGAATGCTGAGCTTTTGGTATAAGTTACGAGCAAGACAAAAAAAAGATTCAACCGTAAACAGATCTTCATTATTTCAACCGCCTCCAATTATTCGCTTTATTACACATATTGTAACATATTTATTGAATAGAAAAAGCAGAGTAAAAAATAATTTTGTCCAACGATATAATCTGTGAATTTTCTTCGCGAGTTATGTTTTCAAATATTCTGTATTCGTTTGTATAATGGGGTTAACTTTGGATATATTTATTATAACTGTAATTTTTTTTTAAATTGAGAATCGACGAGGCCCCCATCAGAAAGGCGAGAGTTATTCGATTAATTACAATGTAACGAGATTTATTGTCGTGCTATTAAAGGAAGATGTAAGGAATCTGATTGAATTAAATTCGGGAAGGGTTTGCTTACAAGCCGGAAAGTGTCTTTCAGCTTTGGAAACAACTAATAATAGTGATTTACTTAATCCTACCGGCACGCGAAATTTCGTAAGTTAAATTACCACGTCAACGACGAGGCGGCGATAGTCGTCGGTCCCTCGCAGTATACAAGCTTCGGGCGATGTACTAAACCGGGCGACAGTTTCTCTATGACAGAAGCCTGTGCTACTGATGGTTGCTATTGCCGACTAAAGCTCAACCGGTTTCACGTCTCTCGACAGACTTGGACCAAGTGCTATAATGAACGTTTCTGATGTAATCCTAATCAGCCACGGTTCACGAATTGCATTCTCTCTCCCTCTCTTGGCTTGTCTCTAGATCTGCCACCGCTACTCTTCTCTAACCCTTCGCCGGGGTAGGCAGCTCAATGCTTTCATCCGGTACAAATCGTTCGTATACAGTCGCTACCGCCGCTGAACTTAGTTTCCGCACGCTCGGCTTTCCCATTGCTGCACTCACGATGCATCGTATGCAACCCTCGCGCCCCCTCCCCAAAAAGCTCCGGCTGGAGATGGAACTGCAAGCGTTGCTTATGTTGCTCGGCTTCGCCAGATGTTCAAGCGTTTTACCTATTCAGCTACACACACGGTGTATTACCGTACGAATCTACTTTATTATAGACGATGTATGGGACTTTCCTTCCCGAACTCGACAAAACTTCATTCGTTTTTGTTTTTTCCCTCAAAAAACGCATCTCGAATTTGCCGATAAAGAATCAAAGATATTACTATTCATAAATAACTAGAGAAATATCGCAGTAAAATTTGGACCGGAAGATCGAATTAAAATACGTGTTGTCGATGACTCGTCGAGTATAAAAAATTGGGAAAAATTCGCGACTGTGTTTCAGTCGAAAAACAAAGTTAAGTGGGTAAGCATTGACGAAGAAGCTCCTATACGCGCTCTCGCGAACGTGTTAAAACTTTAACGATATCGTATAAACGCGCTATATTCCGAAATTGCAATGTACACACGGACTGATGGCCTGCATTGTAGCCCATTCGGGTACCACACAGCCATTCCTCATGGAAAGCCCGTATCTCTCCGAGCATTGAGCTGTGTAAAGTTGGAAGCGAAAACGAGAAGCCGCGAGAGAGATAGATGTTGTATTACGAATTGTAATGTTGCATGTGAATCCTTCTCGTCTCTCGCAAGACCCTCGCGGCTAACGTTTCGCGGCCGGCATTGTTAATTCAGCGAGAAAGTGGGTCGCCTTATGCCTCTCTCGTACTCGACGTACTAACCCTTTACCTTTCACAACCGAAAGCATCCAAACTACACACGGTTTATATATACGTACATATATAAATCGTATAGCATGTGCGTGTACAAACGGTACGTAAACGAAAGAGCTGTTAACCAGAATCCACCCTCCCGCAGGGGATTCCAACATTGTTTCAAGAGTGAATCGTTTTGAAATCACCGGGATTTTCGTTCTCGCCCAACAACGTCTCTCTTAAGGTAGTAGTAACGGTACAGTCCGGCCCAACGTGTAATTCATAGAGAATTTCGAACACTTCTCAATGGATTAGAATCTGAAAAAAATCAGGCTCGTGGAAGGTCTTAAATAGATACATTTGCATAATAATAATAGCAAAATGTTGTTGACAAATGCATTAAGGAATTCATTGTTTAACAAATTAGCCGGCTATCTATCTTTTTTTTTTATATGTTTCGTAAATTTCTCTAAACACGTATGTTTTTTTTTTATTTTGCGGCTCTTACCCTTCGTTCTGTCGACAAAAAATGCAATTTAAAAAAATTAGACAGAATTCTAAAAAAATCATACGTATTCAGATCAATTGTACGCATTTTTTCCATTAAAAAAATGTTACGTTCCATGTGCCTTTTTTTCAGATTTTTTTTTCATTGAGAATTGATCGAAATTTTGCTTCAATGTTACGTTTGAACGGACTGTACCGGTACTACTCCCTTAATGGTTCAGGCTTCCCTTTAATCTCGAGCACCTCTTTCTCTTTCCTGGATTGTACTGTCATATGTACATCGAGTACTGACTATTGTAACATGCAAAAAGTGTTTTACCTCAACACCCACTGTACGATACTCGCTGGAGAATTATCCGAAGCAGCGGTAATCATAAAAATTTCAGATATACCCTTTTGCAGAATTTGCGTTACAATATTTCACCATGAATTGAACGCTCGCTATTCGATTATTGATTTTTGATCGAGTTTCGAGAAGGCTTTTACCACCGAAACACCATCACTTTTACCACCGAAACAAGCTCGTAATATCGTACCATCGATTGAACGGTGTTCACTTTTCGAATGATGCAAAATAGATTTGCACATCGCGACCACAGTTGGTTTCACAAAGTTCCTGCATAATAAAGATACTCAACCAATTTTGGCTTCCTCGTATGGAAAGCTTTGTCAACGACGTTAAAAACAAAATTAGGAAGCCATGTAAATGCCATATAAATCTGTTTTTTATGTCTCAATTTAATTTCTAAATATGATCCTAAAATTATAATGTATTCATAACTTTTTAATAGCTTTATCGATTCTGGTCGAATTTGAAAAGAATGAAATTGAATAATATTGCCTGAATCAAATGTATGACAATACAATATCAAAAGCGGTTAAAAATACAGATCGTATAATCATTCGTTTCGCATTCATTTTATTCGCAGCGCCGTGAATAGAGAAAAGCGGTTTTTCGGTGTCTTCGTCGATTAAGTCGCAGTTTAAAACGCTTTATCATCCCTCGTCGAAAGCGGATGGATAAGCCGTGTCTCTTCTTTTTTATGAATTTTCTTGTCGACGTTACAGGGGCAATTTTTCACACGGACGAGACGGACCACTACGAGGCATTCAATAACGCACTGTCGGAGCTGAGAAAACCGGCCGCTCCGTCTTTCGAGCTTCAACCGATCATAAAGTGGGTTAACGTCAGTAACGACAGTTTCAAGACTGGCATTGCAGGTGAGTGAATTTGATATTGATTGATTGAATAAACTTTTCGGTTAAACTTTCCCTTTGGAGGATGCAGTCGCTCTTACGTGTGTGTTATAATCGAATTACTCCTCAAATGCGCCGTCCCGTCGGCACATTCGTAGAGTTTTGTACACCCATCAAAGTATATTTATCCGCGAGTCCGGATTTCCAAGGATTGAATGCGAGCGAGAGCAGGACGGAGAGATACTCGTTTCATCGTTAAGTTCACTCGAGTTAGCTCAAAGTGCATTTTTGCATTTGCCCCCGCAGCGGTCTCCGCCACTTTGAAGTTTCGCATGCCCCGGAATACGAGTGACGATAAGCGTGCCTGAACTGTTTCTTCTATACAACCGAAAACTGCCGAGATATGCAACGCGTTAAGAAAGCGAGGCGAAGAGGCGGAGCGCGGTGGGGGCGCGCGACGTCGTCCTGTTGTCGGGATTATACGTCGAGACGAGTACCTTAAGCCACGTCGACACGCGCTCGACTCACAAACGACACTACTTTCGCGATTTTCACCCGGCACTGCAAACCACACCGTTTCAGACACAGCGAGTAGGTAACCGAACGTGACTCTGGAGCACTTTAAAAGCAACGGGGAATCCATTTGGGTCTGTAGCACGGCGACGGGGCGTATGGCAATAGCCAACGAGAAGTTTGCTTACGACTATCCACCGCATTCACGGTTAGAGAGAAAAAGAGGGCAAAGAAAGCGTTAGAACTTTTTTTTTCCTTTTCTTTTTTTTGACACGCCAGCAGTTTTTTTAATCACGAAATTCTGCGCATTCTTTCGTTTGCGAAAATGCCGGTGAAATTTATTCATGGCGTTAAATTTAATGAAACTCAACATAGGCAATGGAAGATTAATTAAATAATAATTATTAATACTAACCCGCCGTCTGTAAACGACCGTCGAAACTCCAAATCCCTATTTTCCTCTCATGCAACGACGGCGGAGTTCCGCTACCACCCATTAAAAATCTAGGCAGTGGTCTTTGCGAACCTCTGGAGCATGCAGTGAACACTTTGAGAAGCGTACCTGAATTTCTTTGGATCTTTCGAAAGCTATGAAAATTTTGAAAACCCGACTGTTCCCTAAAAGATCCAGTGTACAGACCATGTCTCGAAAAATATAGGGTATCCACGGAGCGTTAATAATTGAGTAATTATTAATGTTGATAATTAAATAATAATAATAATAATAACATAAATGGGGAAAGGTTAGTTATTAAAATTAATAATTGAATAATAATAATTACATGAATAGTGGAAGGAGTTTCACTCGGGACGAGCAAGTCCGTAAGACGGTTAAGTGTTCGAACCTCGTCATAATTCAATCTTCGTTTGCGCCAGCACACAGGCAAAATATACCGATCGTTACATCGTGATTGATTGGATCGACCGTATTATATTACACTGTATGCGCATCATACCGAGAGCGTATTATACTACGCAGCCACGTAACGAACGAGATCAAGTTGCGAGCTTCGGAGTTGCCAGTTCGTTAGTCTTGCTTGTTGTTTCCACGAACACCGCGGGAAAAACGATACACCCACATACGTACCTTTATATGCACGTGTAGCCGGAGTGTCGGAGCCGATGGGCATCCCTCACGTGTATATGCAAATTGACGTGTGTACTGACCCCCGAAATGAGAGACGGAGAGGACGAGACAGGAGTTAAAAAAAAAAAGAGGGATTAAATTGGAATTGCCTATCCGGAAGGACACTTTTTCGTGCATCAATGCTGCCGCGGATGCGCCACCGCCAATGGGAAAACGCACGAGCGTCGCGGATCCCGCGCGCGCACGACGCATTTTTCACTGCCGAAACACGCGTATACACTCGATGTGTATACGTTTCTCGTTACTTTCGTTATCAACATTCATTACCGCGCACTAACTTCTTAATGAAAATCGTAACAGATTTGGGCAATTTTTTTTTTCCGATTTTTATTCATTTGCGGAATTCATATTTCATATTTACTTCGGAAAGTTTATGGTCCACGATCGGTTATTGTTGTTGCAGCGTGCGAGCTGGTCGCCGAAGGGGTGGCCGCTATCTTCGGTCCCGGAAGTGCTTACACGCGCGGAATCGTATCGAGCACAGCGGCGCGTTTCGACATACCTCACATAGCGTATACGTGGCGAAGCGTCGAAGAGTCGGCCAACATACCGCCGACCACGGTAAACATGTATCCGGACAGTGAAAAAATATCGCAAGTGAGTAACCGGCGACGCGAAAGTTTTTATTTTTTCTTCTTCTCCCCCGACGTTGGACCCGCAGAGAAATTCGATCGGATGAAAGACACGCGAAGAATACGTTGGGAGTAAAAAAATGAAAAATAAAAAACAAAAAGCGTTGGTTTCTATCGGCAATGGAACTGTGCCATTCATCGAATTCTTTTTATAGGACAGTGGAGATACAAGCTTTCTCGGGTATTTCCATCGGATAGAGTGCGTGTTCCTGCGGCAGCAGGAAGCTCGAATGCTGCCTACTCGATGGTGCTTTTCTTTTTTTTTTTTTGTTGCTTTTTTTTTGTTACATCAGCTTCTGCCGGATACACGCACTCTCTCGTCTCGCACCACTGTAGACTGACAATACGGTAATTCCATTTTACCTCTGTGTCCCCCCTCCCTTTCAGCCACTCACGACGAAAAACAAAAAAAAAAAAAAGGGAAAACGAAAATACACGCGCCCGCGCGTGAGTGTGCGGACCGAGGAATTTCGAGTACATCCATATTTTACGAGAGCGCTTTTTCGTGCTCTTTTCCCCTCACCCTTCGGCGCTCTTCGTTCATCTCGTTCTCCGGGCTCTCTCGCATTCGTCAGAAGCCGAGAATCTAGAGATGGAAAATATAACAATTTTCATGGCGCGGCAATAACGCTTTTGCCTATACCGCCGTTGTCGGTATTGTTCACGGAAGAATCTCGGGGTTTCACGACACTACGGGGCTGGGAGGGGGCGGGGCACACATTTCGGTGTCTCTTCTTTGTCTCTGCCCGTCCAACGCGGCTCAAACACAGCATTTATTCTTTCTCTTCTATTCGTCTTTGTTATTTCTTTTTTTTGCGCTTCAATTTTTGCCTATTTTTTTTTCGTCGCAAGCGCCCCCGGGCGCTCTAAAATATTTTCACAATAGCGAGGCGAAGGTCCTGTTATTTCACGGCAGCGAAGTGTGCAGTAATGAATTTCAAGAATTCGTTGTCAAATGAACTTGCCAGCGGAGTATCACTCGGATTTTCACGGACGGAAAACTACGCAAACGGAAATGCTTGTTTGCTCTTTTGTATTTGTCTGTCAATGAATACGATACTTTTTTCAAATGATTTTTTTCTCGAATGATTAAGTTGTAGATATAAATAATAATTGTATTTGCAATTCATAATTTTTTTTGTCAGGCTATCGCCGATGTCTGCGCGGCGATGAGTTGGAAGCAGTACACAGCGATCTACGAGACCAACGACGGCCTGTCGAGAATACAAAAAACCTTGCAAAATCATGGACCGAAGGATACACCGGTGACCGTTCGCCAGCTGAGGAGTCCGGATCGTAACGGCAAACCACCCGATCATCGACCGTTGCTGAAGGAAGTCGCTAATTCGTCGGACTACTCGATTCTTCTCGACGTCGAGCCGAAAAATCTTATGAATGTGTTGGCACAGGCCCAAGAAGTCAGACTTCTCGGCGATTACTATGGCTATCTCATCACCGGATTGGTAACTCAAAAAAAAAAACCAAATTTTTTCAAGAACTCGGTAAAAGGTACTTCAGAATTACTGAATATTTTTACGTCTTGCAGCACACACCGGAAATTGAGCTGTTGAACGTGCTTAATAGCTCCCGCACGAACATCACGATTTTTCAAATGATCACAGGTCAATCCTACGGGCTCAACTCGGTAATTTACATTTTACAACCCGTGATATATACGTATATATACGTCAGTCAACGATGCGCGCAACTCACTCCCAAGATTTTTCCGCTCTCCTTCCATTCCGACGATTCTTTATCCGCCGTGATCATCCCTTTTTTCCCCGAGGCTTATGCCGCAACGTTCAAACGACATCCCCTACGTTTCCGCGTTATTCTCACTTGACTCGGCCACCCACGACGCTCGGCCTGCGACGAAAATCCTCGTGAATTCCACCCGCATACCCACTTATCCGAGTAAAGTAAAACCCTCCTCCGCCTACGCGGACAGATAAATCTCGCTCGATTTAACAGTTCCGGAGCACGCAAAGAGTTCTATCCTCTGGACTCGAAATTTTTCATCGTTAAACGACGCAGTCTTCGGCCGTTTCTGTAGTTGTTGGCAGTGAATTCTCGAAAATTCAAACCAGTTACCGTGTCAAAGTAGAAATTTTATCATTATGAAAATGATAATTAATATTTTTTATCATTCCATTTTCGGATTAATTTTTACTAAGATCGAAGAGAGCGTTTATTAACGCGCAATTAAATTGAGCCATTCAAAAATGCTGCAAATTATATTCGCACATCGCTTTTCCATTTTGTTTGTAACACTGTTTGCAAAGCTTCACATTAAAAACAGAATGAGGAAGCGATATGCAAATATAATTCTCAACATTGTTTTTTTTTTCACTTTTTAGACATTATTCCGTCAATGCAGGCGAAAGCGGATTCGCAAAATAAAAAATAATTATATGTTTTTTAAAAATAATTATATTTTCAGGTGGAAAGCGGTTGTTTGTTCGACTCGGTGTTTCTGTTCAACGACGCGCTCGAGGCATTAAAGGTGAGAAACGAAAATAATGATTCTCCCGTTACTATCGAGCCGGAGCCGCTCTCTTGTGTCGACACGCAAAAGTATGCTGCGGGTCTCAACATTACCAGCATCATGCGTCACGTGAGTACATTGAAACATCGAAATTACCAATGCTATTTGTTTATTACTATTTTTGTCAATTTAATGTTCGAGAAGAAAAAAAGAAAAGTTTTTATCTTGAACTCTTCCCGCTCGACCAACGCAAAGGTATCGGCATTGCCGACTGTCGTGAATGAGTTTTCTTCTCCTCCGAGAGGCCTTGGGATAGTTCGCGTGAAACTTTGATGCGCTTCGAAGATGACGCTGGGTTCTTCCTTTTTCGCGCGTTTACGTTTTCTTTGAATTGTTGTTCAAAAGCAATTTGAATAAATTTTGAAAATTACTGGAGAAGAGAAACGAAAGAAACTGCTTCAAGAAATCATGATTTAATTTTATGGAATTTTTCAATAATTCAGATTGCTAGCGAAGGTAAATCCACGGGCCTTATGACGTTCGACGAGAACGGCCACAGAGGTTTCAATATTACGCTGAAAGAGGTTGGCAAAGATTCGCTGGAAACGTGGGGCTATTGGGAGGACGGAGTTTTGAAAATCACCAACACCGAGCAACAAGGCGCATTTGGAAAGTTGAAACATTTGCCCGATAAAGTGTTCATTGTAACGACAAAACTGGTGAGTCCTCGCGCCTGAGATGTAAATTCTCTTCACAAAAATCGTAGCCACGGCAGCTCAATGGGGACGAATTATCCTATCAAAAAAATTTTGCATTTCAAGGTAGTCGTTTCGTTATGTCTGTCGCCGTCCAAGTTTGAGAGAGCAATGCGAGAAAATTCCGAACACTTCTCGTTCGGCGCGATTTTCAATTTCAGCAATTTGTCAATAACATTTTGAAATTATCACTACGCAAAAAAATCTCTTCGGCACCTTCCATATCTCAGAACTCAGGTACTATCAGACACAACGAAAAGACTACCTCTATATTGAAACCTCGAAAATTAGATATTTTTCGGACCAATCGAGTCGAGAATAAATATTCTTTCGCGGCAATTTTTACTCAAATTATTATTGTCGCTTGCAGGGTCCTCCATACGTAATGGAAGTCAACGACAGCTCGCCCGGCAGTACCATAATCGACAACAAGAGATACAACGGTTATTGCATACAACTCATCAACAAGATAGCGACGGAGCTCGATATAAAGCACCAATTCGAGCTCGTTGCCGACGGGCAATACGGCTCGTTCAACAAAGAGACCAAACAGTGGAACGGCTTGATCAAACGACTACTGGATCATGTGCGAAATAACGCTATTGACATATTAAATATAATTTCGAAAAGTATTCGAGTGCAAAACGAACGAAAAGGGAAATTAAATGAGTAAAATTGATGTTTCCAGGAAGCCGATATGGCTATATGCGATTTGACGATAACGAAAGAGCGCGAAAGCGCCGTTGATTTCACGATGCCGTTCATGAATTTGGGTATAAGTATACTCTTTGCCGAACCAGAGAAAAAAGTTACCAAACTCTTCTCGTTCTTGTCGCCGTTTTCCGAGGATGTTTGGATGTACATGGCGACTGCTTTCGTCGCCGTTTCCATTATGCTTTTCGCTCTCGCTAGGTACGAATAGGTCGCAAAAATACGCTTTAAAAATAAATTACGCGATCTAATAGCGCGCAATTATTGCTACTGACATGAGTTGTAAAAGAAGAAAGAATCTCGTAGTGTATAGAACCTAATGCTGTTTCAGAATGGCACCTGGCGAGTGGGTGAGCTCTCATCCCTGCGCCTCGGAGCCCGAAGAGCTCGAGAATAGTTTCAATCTCATGAACTCCTTCTGGCTGACAATTGGATCTCTTATGCAGCAGGGCTCCGATATTCTTCCACGGTAAGGCTTTCGACTCCTCAGCAACTCGTTCCCCCGCGATAACTCACTCTTCGCAAGAAAAGTCCGCGTAACGAATCAATTCGAGTAATGCCGGAAGGTTTCTTATTTGTTTTCATTTATGAACAATTCCGAGCTTCCACCACCGGGGCCTTAGAAATGTTAGGTGGAATTCCGGCTCGCAACTTTCGCAACCCTTTTACTTTCCATCTCCGTTCGTTTCTCCCCCCCGGGAATTTGCTTTGGTGGGATTTTTAGTCGCGCGACCGACAACTCCACGAGTTTCGAACAATGCCAAAGGAGAGCGAGACAGAGCAGTCGCAAGAATACAGTCGCGGAGAGGGCCGTGGTGGAAAGACGGAAGGAGAGACGAAACCCTTTGCCGTGTGGCCGCAAAACGACTCCGGGAGGGGGACGTTTTTTTTACGACAATTAAGCTTAACGAGGTGCTGTTTACGCGTACGTATTCGTGGCTGCTTGGCACTTGTTAGCGGCAAGTGCGCGCGACCGCCTGACGGCGCTAACTCCTGCTCGCGCGGACCGCTCCGCCTCTGTGAGATTGAACGCGAAGCAAAGAGGAGAGCAAAGACGACCAAGAGAGAAACTTCGGTCGTAGCCGGCGTGCGTGTTTACTCAGCGCATACCCCGGCCGCGATGCCCCCTTCGCTGTTTACGTCTCGAGTACTCGTAAACTCGTAGGTTACTCCGGTGAGGACCGTCGGCAAACGAGCATCGTTTGCATACGCGAGACCCAAGGAGCGCGCCCCTTCGTCCCTTTTACTCAAGTTTATACCACACACGTACACATAGACGCGCACACACGATTCAAACGCATACTCGAGAGATTCTCCACCTTCAACCCTTGCCGTGATATATGCCGTGTTGCGCAAGAAGAGCTTTTGCTGCTCCGATAATCAACATTCGGACTTCTCCGGAATTACGACATTCCGTCGTTACAAATAACCCGATCGATTGCTAATAATTTTCATTGGAAAAAATACTTTTCACGAAAAACTTCCCGATCGAATAAAAATGACGAAGAAAATATGTGTCTAATGTTGGAGGCAGCTGAATTTTTGTTCATTTATTCCGAAAAATGTTCGGACCAATTCCTGCGAAAAAAAAGCTGGGGTACCAAATGATTCGATGAACAATTTTTTTAAACCAATGCCTTGAAGCGTTTTTATAGATTCTTCCTCCATTGGAGAGTTGGACCCTCCTCGAATAATTTTCATTCTATTCAACAGAGCACCATCGATTCGTATGGTGGCGGGAATGTGGTGGTTCTTCACTCTAATCATGGTCAGTTCATACACCGCTAATCTCGCTGCCTTCCTTGCATCGACGAAGCAGGAAACGACCATCGAGGACGTGGAACAACTTGCCGGTCAGACGAAGATCAAATACGGAGCTGTTGCGAAAGGATCTACTGCTGGATATTTTGAAGTATGTTCTCCGTACAAAATTCCATTTTTCTTTCCGAACTAAACAACTCAAATTATATTGTATATTATTTTGCGTTCGACATATTTGCCAAAATAGCATACTTCGGTTACCACCGAACAGCCTTCAGCATAGTTGCTTCTTTGGATTTTTTTTTTTATTACGAATTGTTGTCTTACGATTTTCATTTCGTACAAGTGTCCGTGATTGACAGGGCTCGAATTTGACCATTTACAAAAGAATGTGGACGGCCATGTCCGAAAATAAGCCATCGACATTGACAAAGTCGAATCAAGAGGGAGTCGACCGGGTTCTCAAGAGCAATCGGGAGTACGCTTTTCTGATGGAATCGACGGGCATAGAGTACGCGATAAAGAAAAACTGTGGATTGATGCAAGTCGGCGGTTTGCTCGACAACAAGGGATACGGCATTGCTACCCCGCCAAGTGAGCTCAAATTATTAAAATATTAATAAATGATTAAATAGAGCGATATAAAATGAAGAAAAAAAGAAACGAATATTAAATTTCGAAGAGGATCTCAAGCAAGACCGTGACGTTAAAAAGAGAAGAATTATGAATATAATAAGAGTCGAATAATCGACCACTGCGTCAAAAAAACAGTTGTCATTTTACTTCAATTTGTTATCTTTATATTAAAACTTACAGATTCACCCTATCGTACGCGGATCAGCGAAATAATTCTCAAACTACAGGAAAACGGATATCTTCGTAAGCTCAAAGAGGATTGGTGGAATCACGACAAGGTTGAGTGTCCGGTCGACGATAGCGCAGCCAGCGGCGACGGTGAACTTGGCATGGAAAATGTCGGTGGTGTATTTCTCGTTTTGCTGTTCGGCGTTATCGGTTCGGTAATCATGGCGATCTTCGAATTTATGTGGAACGTCAAGAAAGTCGCGGTCGACGAAAAGGTAACTTGTGATTCGTATAAATACCCTCATCCTTTCTTTTTTCGCCCCCCAAAAAATTATGGAAAATGCATTTTTCTCAAAAACCAATACCGGATAAGAAAAATTGATGAAAACGTATTTTTCTTTCATAGATAACGCCACGGGAGGCTTTCATGGCGGAACTAACGTTTCTCGTGAAATTTTGGATACAAACGAAACCGGTAAAAGTCGCTCAGAGCATACAGAGTTCGAGCAGCGGCGAGGGTGGGTTCGGAAGAGCCACTTCAGCGCCGAGATCGATAATGGAATCGTTCAACAGACTGAATATGCTCGACAAAGCCGACAGTCCGCCGAACAACAAAAGCAACAATCATTGAATTTCACAAATATATATGTACATAGTTCAGTCTAAAAGCGATTTCTTTCCACTGGAACAAACATTTTACAATTGCTAGAAGCATTTAACTTTGAATAAAAAAATATCAAGCCTAGAGAATCAAACAAACTTAAGCAGAAAAAAAAATTGGTCATTTCCCAGAGGACCGCCCAGTGGAGACTGCAGGACAATCCGAGAAGATGGTTATAAAGCAATAACTTTTTCGGAGCTATTCGTTCCTTTTATTTTTCCTCGAAACGGCGAAGGAAAAAAAAATCTTGCCGTATATCAGACGCCGGAGAAGACAATGCGTTGTATTTCACTTCTCAGCCGTTTATGCGCGATATATCTTTGGGTTATTTCTCTCGCGGGTAGTCGGAGATCTTGGGAGACGTTTAACGAAGATACGGAAATGCGATTCGACGAAGCGTTCGACAATGTTTCGGATAATAATATCGCATATCGGTCGGTTTATCGTAGCCGCGAAGGTCTCTCAAGAATTCTCTACATACTAATCTCGTATCGAATTCGAAAAAGAAAAAAAAAAATACAGAAAAATCTGTCCGTCATTTCGCTCACAGCTCCGGGACCACCCGTGACTGTCAATGATTTATTTCATCCATAACGAATATAGCCCGGAGTTCGCCCACTCACGGTCTCGCACCCACGAGTTCCCGTTCCGTGCGTGAGGAACAACGGGGGTGAGTTTCTTCAATCTCCGGGCACCGCCGCTCTTCGCTGTAGGTCCGAGACGAAAAATTCAACAATATTTGGACTCGTCTCATAATGGCGTTAACGAAGCTTTTACCCCCGTAAAGGTTTAGAGGGATTTGCGGAGAGCCCGTCTGTCATTCTCGTCTATGCGCCTCAAAACGTTTCACGAATCGGCACCGCTTTGAGAACGGCGCGCATCGAATAGAGACGCAGAGAGAGAGAGCGAGAGTATAGCACCCGCAAGGGTACGCCTCGCGGTACCCTTTGTGTCATTATTGTCCTAGCAGCCAAGCGAGCAGAGAGAAAGAAATATCGTGTGCGAGCGCGCTCGTTCACCGAGGAAAAAAAGGCGATTTCTAAGTAGCCTCCGAGATTGGAAATGTTATCGCCGCAATATTTTAACCGCCTGCGGAAAAACAATGACGCTTGTTTTGTGGGCTTAAAAATGAATAAACAAATAAAACAATTGCCTTATTTGTATTACCGAATGGAATCGTGCCGAAAGGAATGTTTCGTTTCAACCGATTATTTTGTTGAATTGGATTTTAGAACTGAATTTGGCTTACATTCGTTCATAATTTCTTGTATCAAAGCAACGCTTCTTAAGGAAGCCAAAAGTGATAAACCTACTTCCCTGCAAACGGGCCTGGGTAGCCTGTGATAAAGGAAAGAGAGGAAGCGATATACCAACTACGTTGGCACCGCGTCTTTGTTCCTTTTCGCTTTAGCGTTTCTTACGAATGCAGGACGAGCCGCGCGGGTGGCGTCGGCGAAGAGGATCGCCCGGCGCGCGATCTCGGCTCCTCGGAGTCGGCGCCAAGGTTGAATGATTCATAGAAAAACTTTCGAAAAAAAAAAAAAAAAAGAGGCACCGGCAATTATTCAGAACGAGGCGGAGAGTGAGGTGTCGTCCTGTTCAAACAGTGGACGCGTGGGAGGTCTTGTACTAAATTACTGCCGCTTCTGATGCTCCTACGACCGCACCGCCGCTAACAAGGGCACAACGAGTCAGTTCAACCCCCCGTCGATAGTCCTGAGCTGCCGGCGAACCCGGACTGACGCCTCTATCCGACTCGATAAGTACGTCTTTCGTTGTGTTCTTCCGCCGCTTAAACTCTATTTCACTCACCGCTTTTGCTGAATCTTCGTGGGCCGCATCGAACAACGAACGGACGAAATCCATGTTTGAGGCTTCGACTCCAAAAACTGCGCGCTCGTTCTCCAGAATCCAATGCGCCTGCTGAGCATAATTTACAATATTTTTATAATCTACGCTTTTCCATAAAATTTTTATTAAAAAATGTTTTTCTCGGTCTCTTTTTCGTTTTTTTGAAATACGTTTGGATTGTCTTAAAAAATCTATCGCGGTTTACGAAAACACCAATCACAATTCAATGAGTGAAGAGACCATTTTTTTCAGTCTTTCATTAAAAAAACATTAATATTTTTATAATTCGAGCTTCGAGTCTTGCAAAGAGGCGCGAGAAGGAGCGCGTTCGATCTGCCTTACAGCCATTAACTTTTTATCCTTGCACCTTGCCCCGGTTTATGTCAGCGGCAGCAGCGGCAACAGAAGCCCTCGCGCGTACATTATTATTACCAGATAGGTGGAAGGCGTCTTTCTACGTCGAACCAGCGCGCGTTCCTTCTTGATTTCTTGCACACACGCGGCAACTTCGACCGCTGCATCAGCACCGCGCGAACGATGAATCTCGTCGTCGTCGTGGTCGATCTCCCAACATTTAACAAAACTTGCCGCGATCTTATCGGCCCGCTTAGTGAGAAAGCAACAGGTGTGCGAAAATCACTAACGAGAATTTTGTCCAACTATTGATTATACGTTCACTTTTCAAAATTGGCTCTCTTTTGTTTTTTTCCAATTTCCTGATCGTTCTTGTAGATTTTTTTACGCGTATCGGTATCAAAAAAAAAAAGGGATTCCCGCGTAGGTATTGACCAGAAGCAGCCAATGATCGGGCCAGAGTTGGGAAGACGATTGTCGAATCCCCAATATTCGACCAATGTTCCAAGTATAAGATTGTCAATCGGCGGTTTGCCGGTCTCCGGCCAATAATTTTCAGACCATTGCCGCCCCAATCGCTGACTAGCCAATTTCAGTTCAATGGTCGGTCAAATATTGGCTAGCCAATGTTGGCGCTATCGGCAACGAGTTTCGCCCGGCCATTGGCCGCCTCCGATCACCCTGTTTGGGATTTCGACTTGTATAGCATACCAATAAATTATTTAGAAAAAAAAAACATTATTCATTAGGCAATGCAATTAATAATTAAGTATCGACTTCGCCGGCGATATAAGCGGGGAAATCAGTCTGAAATCGTAATCACTCCGTATATCAACGCCATTGACACTTTAATCGTCTCGTTACAAATGTCATTCGAGTTAATTAAAATTTTACGAACTTGCCGGATGCTCGTTGAGAATTCGGGAACATAGATTCACGGCGAAGGGTGGTCTCGCAAGACCCGTTGACGCGACATGGTAACTAGATAGTTTATATACAGTCTACGTCCCCGTAGAACGGAGACGGAGAGAGGATACTATTATAAACGGATTCGTAGAAAGATCGACCATCTATTCCTCCCTCCTCGCCTCGCTTCCTCGAGCCGCGGCCGCGTATATATACATATACATACACGCTTCTTACAACTTCGCGGATGCGAGAAGGAGAGAGGAGAGGAAGATTGACGCGGTAGAAATATTATGGGTATGCTAATGAATCCGAATCGGCTCGTAAATAAATTAAACGCTTCACTCCGCGCCGCGCGCGAGCGGCGTCTCTGGCCTCTTATCTTCACGAAGCGCCGCGCCGCGATCGTCTCCACGCCATCGCATGCGAACGCGTCTCTCTCTTCTCTCACGGGAGAGTGAAAGCATCTTCGGCATAAACGTGAATGATGAGGAGCCCCACGCGAGATGATGAAGATGATGATGAAGAGCACGAAGTAGCGAGATGTGCAAAGCGAAGTTCGAGCAAAGAAGAAAAAAGGAAGGAAAAACGGGAGACGACCGACAGACGCGAGAGAGATATATACAAAGATTATATACACACAGGTAGTTCGAAGACATTTAATTTTCATCTCGCTACGCGCACGTTCTTACGGCATAATTTTATTATAACGTTTCTTGTAACCGGCCAATTTTTTTAACGACCAATCAAATTCGTTCGACCCGATAAGCAAACAATTAATGCTCCGCCATTCCTTTAATCGCCCTCCCTCGACGATATTAACGTTACATTAACTGTCTCGCGTGCCTCGTAATGGGTTGAGCGATATGAAGTTCGACATTTTACCGAAACCGTTTTCGAACGTTTGTCGTTGAAAACTGACGTCGAGAAGTGAGGAAAAAAATTGTTTCTGTAGACTCCGGTGTTCTTCTCACCGTGCGACAACAATGCCATTGGATTCGTGTTCACCTCGGAAAAATCCATAAAAATCCGCGGTGCGAAGCTGAAAACCGCATTGTTTATAATATTTCTGATCTCAATGTATAAAAAGGATCATAAAACAGTTTCACATAGATAGAAACAATAATTTAATTATCACGTTAATATAATTTTCAATGCAATGCATTTCATGAAACCCCATCTCATTCGAATACTTTTTGTTAAGATCAAGGTGGTTATTGCTTTCATCGAATGATAATTGCGACGAAAGGGCTTCGCGAACGAGGTCATAAATGCGCGAGACCCGACAAATTTGCGTGTATGGAGACAATATTGAAGTTGAAAATTCGTGTTGCCGCGAGTCGCCGTCGCGGCGATGCGAGTTTAATGCTCCAAACTGCAATGTGGGCACAAAAATTTCTTTCGGCCTGTGTGCGTGACGACGACGCAGGGATGCGTGGAAGCGCGGTAGCCAGTCACCGGGGCACGGCAAGCTTATCGTTCCGACATCCACTAAACCCTGGCTATTTGTACAACAGTCCCGGCCTTTATAATTAGCCGATAAGGCGGTTCGTTAAAACATGAAAGGGACCGTTGGGGCATAGCAGCGCCGCGAGAGGAGCTCCCGGTGATCTCCCAAACGACTGTAAGACGCGACAACGCTCTTTTGGGACTCGACGCTTCGTGTGCGTGCGTGCGTGTGCGCGTATCGGGCGCGCCGCCGGGACTTAAATTTTCACGAGAGGCGGTAATATACTATGTTGCAGTGCGCCTGCAGGTACGACCAGTCGAAAACAGTGTCGTTTGGACTACTGTTACAATTTTAATGCTCCCTTTTATCTGCCCGATCCTCTCGCGCGGCAATCCGCAGCGGAGAAACCACGAGCGACAAGACTGTGACGATCCAAAGCCATCTTTCTCGTACGCGCCGGCTTCGTAGCTTATCGCGCTTTCGACTCTCACGGAATCGTCTTGGGTGTGCTCTATGATCGTATAAGGCGGCATAATAACCCCCTTTCGCTGCCCACAGTATTTCGCTCGTTTCGGCTTAATCAGCGTAAATCAAACATCGAATATAATGTAATAATAACAATAAAGATGATGCTACCATCGAGAGAAACTTCGCTGAATTATCATTATCCCAACTATCTTGGGAATTATACGAAAAATTTCTTTATAACAGCTATTAGGGGAATAGTAATTATATCGATGAAGGACGATAGCTCCTTTTGAATCGTGTTAATGTGTTTCTGTTCTCGCTTTTTTTTTCCTCCTCTTCTTATTCCAATCGGGGATACTCCGTAGATCTGCGCAACGACGATTGCGCGGATCGTCTTCGGCGATTTACAAGGAGCAAGATCGTATGGACATCGGGATGCGAACCTGTATACTCCTTGCTTCTTTTTTTCATCTCTTTACTTTTAACGATCTGTTTTGATGTGTGATGATTCTAAGCTCGAAAGGGGGCGTCTCACCGGCCTCCGTTCGGCCCCTTTCGTTAGGTTATCGTATCGTTTAGTTTTTTTTTCGTGGTTATAATATCCATACGGCGTCGGCGTCGCCGTCGCAGACGCCGACGCCACCGCGTATGCTTCTGCTGCCGATCGCCGAAGCACCCCGCTGCGGCGGGTCTGGATGGCCTAACAAGCGAACCGATACCATCGTGTCTTATTCTCTCGTCTTTCTCTCTGTGTGCTTTATTTCTCCCTCTCTCCGATTGTGTATATATACCGTATGTATAGATATACAGACGCGGGTTGTTTCGCTCTGCATACCGCGTCGCCGGTGCCGCTGACGCGACGGACTTCGCTGTCTCTTTTCTTCCTTTTCTTTTTCTGTTTCTTCGATTCGCCTTCATTCCATTTCTTTAACTCACCTCGAAATCCACCTACGCACTGACTCTCGAAGCACCCGTATCTTTTTTCAACTCTCTCTCGAAATATTAACTATCGCTAGACACTGCTAGATGTTGGTAGTCAGATTTATCAATTTCAAGGGCGCTTCGGCAACTTTAGGGGAAAGGGCGCTTGTAATAATCTTTTTTGTGGGGAAAAAAATTTTGCTTACGAATGTGAAATTATATTTTGGTCGTGTAAAAAAATCTTCCCGAACGTGAGAAATCATCGAGGAAGTTTCATATTTTTCAAAATAGTGTTTTTGTTATTTTTTCTATTTGGAAAAAATCAACATTTCTTCTACGATTTTTATACTTGAATCTTGGAATTTCTTCACATGACTATTTCTTCACGTATAACACTGTTCTTTAGTTACAAGAATGATTATATGACTTTATCCTGTAGAAATTACTGCAGCGCAGAAAAATAAATAGCTACAAAATCCTCCAGTTTGCGTGAATCTTGAGTATAAATCTTTCCCAGAGACTTTTTCGTCGCGTTGCTCGATCGACCGGAAAAACTTTTCCAGTTTCAACAACGAAGCTTGAATAGCTCTCGTTAACCCAAGTCTCGGTCGAGATTTTCGCCGTTCCGAGATTGTACGAGGCGCGATTAAGGCCGATAAGGGGGTCGCGGTATCGGAGATTATAGACCGAAGGGTTTCACCGATTTCTGCTCGCCTCAATTTTTCTTCGTCTCGGGGGATCTTTATACCTCTTGGATTTTGGTTTCATCGGTCGGCGGGACAGTCGGCACACCGGCAAAGGGAGTCACGAATCCTCTCCTGCTGGTAAACACGCCAAGAATTCCTCCTTCGAGGCGCGCACCACGCGTTAGTTCGTTCGCCATGGCTATATCGGCCGCGCTCTCTCGCTCTCTCGAGCCGCTTTCGACTATACACACGGGGGCCCCCGGTCAGCGGATACTCGTAGCCTATAACCAGCGGAGACCAAGCCCCGCGGCTTCTTCGGGATCACCAGAAGCAACATCGGCTAAGTAACATCCAACGGCCAACGAAGCAGGGAACAGAGGAGACACGCGGACTTCTCTCGGTATCGGTGAACCCCGGAGAGAAAGGGAGAGAAAGAGAGAGAAAGAGAGAGAGCACGAAGGCTCGTGATCTCGCTTATCCCAGAACTGATCGCTCCTGACTTTTGTCGGTACCTACATCTCTTTCTCTTCTCTCTTTGAGTAATGGAAGTCGACCGAAATCAATTTCAATTCCAACGGACTGGACTCTCCGAAAGTCCGGCGCGCGGTTCTTTCTCTTTGAGATTTCAAGATATCCCTTGTCCGCGAGCGATATACGCTTGTTATATTTTCATGTTTGACTTTTCGTTCTTGTTTCTGGTAGATTTAACTGAATACATAATAATTTCTTAAATTTCCGTAGTACTATTTATTTTCTTGCAAGTCGAATTTGATATGATTGAAAATTGAATGTCACAATTATTTGGAAATTAAAGTCGATAACGTAGAATAAAAAGCACAGCTCTGTTTGCAGGAAAGTACTTTTATCACTTGTGGCTTCATCGATGAGCTTTTTTTTGTGATTAGTGCGTGATGCTGAACGAATGTGGGCCAAATTCAATCTCAAACCTTTCTAAATAAGAACCTATGTGTGGTTCAAATTTCAGCTCTATAACTCAACAAAATGTAAGAAGTACAGCGCACAAAAAAACGCTTTCGAAATAATTTAAAATCGCACAAAATCTGAACCATTGTGAAGAATTTTCCCCGATACAATACCAACTATTGGTTTATAATAATCCTTTGTAACAAATTTTATCTCGATATTGCAAAAAATGTGGCAGACATTTTTTTCTAGATGGGTTTTTTTAGATGTTTTCGAACATTCCATATACGACGTAATGCTAATAAATTATTATTTTTTATCTCAAGAAAACAAAGCTTCTTGAGGAAGCAAAAATCTCCACGTCCGGTGTTGGCTTTTTTCCTTATTTAATTAGAAATGTTTTTTTTTTTCTTAATTCGTGGTAGCCAAAATTCCTTGGAATCTCTTTATATCGCTCGTGGCGCGCAAGATTGAATGCCAAAGATGTCGAGTCGAAGATATATAATGTATACGATATGTTCTCGCGGTGTACCGCGAAAGGATGCTTCTCCCGTCTCCGGGAGCGGGCTCTCATCGACGCGGCTACCGCATTCCGCCGAAACTTATAACGAGTCATTATCGCCTTAATTATGCCACAGACGCAAGTCCCGCGCGACCGGGAGCCGTGTAGCGAGAGAAAAAAATACATATACGCATATATACACGGAGTCGACGGTGAGCAAACGGACCATGCAACGGCAGGAGTCGGCAAGCCAATAGTCTCGAAGGAACAAGATGCTCGCTTCGAGATATCGAGATTCCTCCTATCGCACCAAAAGATCGCGAAGTTTGAACTTGACGCTATATCCGAGGAATCACGAAAGCAATATTGAATTCTTCTTTGCGCCTTGCTCCGAAAACAACAAGTCCCACTGGCGACAATTTTTTTCGAGTGTATCTCACGAATGAAGAACGGAAGTGCAGAAATCAAAGGAAGATCAAAGTTAAAGGCTCTTCTGTCCAGGATGTAAATTCAAAATTCGATTTTCCATTACCGACTTCAAAAAAAATCAATTATTCCTCTTCTACAGTCCAGAGCACCTTGTTAATCTCCGAAAAAACTTTCGCGGTTTTCTCGTGTCCCATAAATAAAAAAAGAAGACCCTCGTCGTTGGAATTTCGCGGTGTTTCTCCTCTTTATCTCAATTCCTAAATCTTCCCGATGTTCTGTCGGCACTAACCCGCGGCGTCGGGGTTGACCACTTAACGATCTCTTCGCCGTGTTCCGAGCCGGGATTCGCGAAAGCTCTCGAGGTGGCGCGGAGGGATATACCATATGCGTAACCCAAACGGCTCATGGAGACCGCGAGAGCGATGTCGAACGAGGCGGCATCACGAAGTCCGTCATCTCACCCCTTAAGAGCCAGAGCTGAGATTCGTACGGTTTCTAAAACGACCATCGAAATGCCTAAACCTCGACAAATTTCCGTCCTCGGCAAACCTACCGAAGGCTATTTTTTTTTTTCTTGGAATTGAAATTTGTCACGTACCGCGGGAGTTCGAGGGCGATAAAACGATCGAAGCGTTTCGAGAACGTGAGAATAAAGAAACGAAGGATACATCCATTCGCGCGAGGGCCTGTCCGTTGAGTGCCGCATATTTGTCCATCTTTTCTCCATCCGCTATGCTCAACGGCGCGGTTATTAAGGGACCAACCGTGAGCCGAGGGACGTCTCTTCCTGTCCGTTCTTTCGGTCCTCCCCGTGTCACCGTGAGTCGATCTCTCGCCGCGGTTCCTATCGATCTATCACGCGGCGCGTCACGAAGAAAGAAAGGAACGACGAGTGCGCGTTCTCTAGACCCCGGGGTGAAATCGCCGATAGAATCGCGCGTCACCAACCGCATCTCTCGGCGACGATCGCGCGCGGCCACGTTTGATCGATCACGCTACGAACGAACATTTTTATCCAGTTACGATGTAACACGGCGTCCGCACTGTAGTATTTATACCCAGTAGGTATAAATTCTTAGTTGTGAACGCTGCTCTTCCCTATCCGACAGTCCCTTTTTTTTTATTTAAACATTTTTAGTCATTCCCCGTCTTCGAGCTCTGGCAGCTTTTGTTCGCATAGCTGCATCACGGCCGATGACGGGTGCAGTGAGTGACCTTTTATGTTACCAACTAACATAATTAAAAAATAATCAATCACCTACAATTATATTTTAAAAAACGTCAAACCAATCTGAGCTAACTAGTGGTAATTGAACATGCATTTTTATCCATTAAAAATTGTATGAAAATAAACGGAAACAAAAAAATTGAAATGCGTAGTCGCAGAAATGATTACTCGAAAAAAAAAGGGAAAACAGGAGCAAGCGGTCCGATACGGAATGGTAGATATCGGCGTAGGTCAGAAGTTAAGGCGACGATTGAGCCCTTTATCTTCTTATTCCTTCGGCGTATGAACACGTACGTGCAGCACGCACAATCTATACCAAAGTACTATAGTTGACTCCACGGGTTCGGAGAGTGAGGAGGATAAGGAGAAGGGGTGGGGGGCGGCTGCTAATTATACGGGGTTTCTCGCGATGAGCCCCCATAACCATTATGATCGGTCGGCGTATACGATTACGGCGTTTTTGCTCGCGCTCTTCCTGGCACAGTCGTAGAACGGTAATTATCCTCGTATAAGAGGCCATCGGGTTTGCTATCTATCTCTTTCACTCTCTGCTCTCGCGCTCCCAAACATAGCGCGCAGCATCTTCCTCTCGTACATATACATACGTATAATATATACGCGAGTCGGGTTGCCCAACATCCGCGGGAGTAAGAGAGATCGCCCTTGCATCAACATCAGCGAGCATATAAGCATCAAGCAAAACGGATATATCCTCGAACGTAACGCGACGGGGGAGAAAACGTTTTGCGGCATCGGCGAGATTCAAGGCAAAATTCACAGCGCCGAGGGAGCAAAGAGAAGCTCATACTAATCGTGCAGCGGGAGAGATGCTCTTAACGGGCGACACAACGCCGCGTCGCCTCGTGTATTTTCATGCCGATTTCCCCGCACGTTCGACAACGATCTTACGCGAATGGCGATCTCTTGCGCGGCTTCCGATTACCGGGGAGGGGGCTAATGCGACGAACGGACCGCTCGCTGCGATGACCATCTCGGGACATCACAGACGGACTTCCGATCTTTTGAATATATTCTCTCGTGTTTTACGCTACCCCGCGCGCTACGATCCTCACCGATGTTTAATCCCGTCGGAGACGATGAATCTGCGAACTCGAGAGCCTTATATGGCCGTCTCACTGAGCTTCGATATGCAATATGAAAACTTGAGAGACGTTGGAAAAATCTGAGCAACTCGAAAGGCGTGGAAAAAATATGAACGATTCACACCTTATTTTCGATACTGCTAGTCTGTGAAACTGTCATTCAGTCTGTAGCACTGTCTTATCGCTGTACCAACCTCAAACATTTCTTCTGCAACCGCGACATTAGGTTAATTCGACCTTAGATTCTGTTTGAGGTTGATATTATAAAAACGTATCCGAGCAGCCTTTTTTGCCTGAAACCGAGGATATTTCGAGAAAATAAATCCGGTATTTAGCCAAAATCCAGTTTCTTGAATAATGCACTTAGTTCGGCACCCGGGACTGCAGGATTTGCTTGATTCACACAAATTTTCTTTGTGTGAATCAATACACTAAGTGTTCTTTATGCCTTTCTCTTCTCACCACTTCGGTACTGCCGATCGGCGCCTCGACTGGCGTTTCATCGGTACACGCAAACCGCAAAATCAACCGCCTCGACATAGCCCCGAAAGCAGGGATGAGGGGATATTGAAAGCGGAGACCGTGGAACATGAAACGATTCGTCGAAGCATCGGGCCGCAAGTGGAGCGCGCGAACACTAGACGCTCCTGCATTTGTCATCCTACCTATATATGTATCGTCTGGCTCACAGAATGAGTATATATAGTAGTACACACGCTGTGAACATCAGACTGTTCGGGGGATGCTGGGGAAAATAAATGCCAGTAAAGATCATTCGTGCTCCACGCGTGTATACACCTCAACTAAAAATCATAGGGTCTCTTTGACCTCTATAAAATTATCCGAGATACGCCCTTGTGCTTTTCAGTTAGGCGATATAATAACAATAATGCATACATATTTATACGTATACGCAGGTCGTACGCACGAAAGAAAACGAGTCGGCGCGGTAGGCGGCACGGTTCAAAGCGTTGGTGACATGTGACCGGCATTGTGAAGCCTCCGACATCAGTTCTACATCCTATCTTTCTCTCATTCACTCGGTGGTTTAACGTCCACGCTGCCTTGTGTGGTTCTTTCTTTCTTCTTCTTTCCCCGTATCACCGAACGAATTTTCGACAGAACTTCACGTTTCGCTTTGTGTCGGCTTCTATCACGGAACAAGACCCCGTGGCTATCCTTTTCGTGGTTTTTCCGTGCACATACACCTTTATCTATCCGCGCAAGGAGCCTCTCGGTCACGAATGTGATTCGTTGTAAAGATAAGCATCAAACACTTTTGGGCGAGTTTTATTATTTTTCTTTCGTACAATAATAGTACAGCCCGGACAGTGTGCGCGAGCGCCGCACTCGATGAACAAAAAAACGTTTCTCGCATTATCGTGAAACGATCTTGTTCGGATCACGATTGTGGGGAATTTTTTGTTCTTCTTTTTTTTTCGTCATTTTTAAAGGGAAAGGACTTGAAACGTGCACGTGTTCCAGAGGGGAGGGGGCACACACGTGTCCACGGCGGAGCTTCAAGAGAGAGCTGTGCTGTACTCGAGAACCAATCTTGAATGCATTATGCTTCGAGAGTCGCGTGGAGAGCATGAGGCCTCTCTCGAGCCGCTCACACAGGTACCACAACCCCTTTTCTGAGCGAACACTTTTTCGCCCTGTGCCGTTCGAGTGATGGAGAAGTTTGTTTACATCACAGGCCCACGATGGAATTGACCGGTTTACCCTAAATGTTTTGTCGGCAAATTTGGCCAGTGAATTTCGAAGCACACAGGACACACTTTTCGGCACTTTTCGATTTTTCGTTGCTCAAGTACTTTTAGGTAGTTCGAGCGATACCGTCTGAGGAAATGTGAGATTCAGAGAACATTCTAACCTTTTTTTAGGCTCTTTTGGGTTTAGGCTTTTTTCCGATCAAAATGATTTGCCCCAAAGCAATTGATGATTGATGATGAATTGGTGATTGATAATTGGTTTCAAAGTGCTTAGTACTAAGTCCAAGGTATTCGAGGTACTTAAAGTACGTCGAGTACTTACAGTAGTAGTAATTTGTATCCAATACTGTAAGTATTCTTCGGTGCTTAGCTCGGCTCTGCTATCAGCTCCGAGTTTCAGGTAGCTTTAAACAAAAATTAAGAGGACTTGATTGCTGTCCTGTTGTCTCTATCTATCTCTTCCTCTCTCTGTTCAAGGAGAAGATACGAACGCACGCTTGAGAAATAAAAAATCATAATCGTTAATTCCGACGATAATCGTATCCGAGAAACAGCGGAATAATCCCTCTCTTTTATATGGGTTTCAACGACTTGGCCTATCTCGTTGTCGGCTCGTTCGAACCTTTTTTTCTTTGCGTATATCAATGTATTAACATTGCTTTTTTTTTTATCGCGAAAGTCCCTCGCGATGCGGGCGATAACTCGTCGCGATTGTCGAGAGAATAAACGAAGGGAACGACTTTCGAGGAGAGCAGAGAGGGGACGGAGAGATTTTAAGAACATTAACGATAATTCATAACGAAAATCGGCGCGCGCAAGCGGGACTTTGTCGTATGAAAGCTAGCGATAGCTATAACTATAAAGTTGAGGCTTACCACGCATGCATACACCGGATGACAGTGCAGTCTGACGGTAAAGAGAAACCCGCGAGATCGTTAAAGGGCAACGAAAAAAAATGTAAAAAAACCTTTATCGATATTTATATTCAATGGAAACCTCCCTTCGAGTGTTCGACTACGCAGCGCATTCTCTCTTGACGATTATTCCCAAAAAATGTCTCGAATATTCGCGATTATTTGCGAGTTTGTTTATTTCACTTTCCGACAAATAAAACGAAGCGCAAGAATTGATAATTGGAGAAGATGATTCCACGCGAGAGCCAGAGAGAGAGGAATAAATGGAAGAAAAAAAGAATAATTTCGCAGCAACTTGTCATTAACTCTTGCTAGTTTATTTTCTCGAAATGGTCGTTAATGAAAGAAACGGTACGAGCATTAAATATGCTTTATTGCGCGACGACAGCGAGAGTTTCTGCGTACCGGCGCCCGAAAACCGGAGTCGAATCCAATCTCGCGCTTGTATCGTACATTCAGTTTTTTTGAAATTTATTTATTACATTCAATCCAATTTCTTAAATCGGCGAAGAATCGAATAGTAACAGAGTATCGAAATAAACATTTTTTCACCAGGGAAAAAAAAAGAATGCTGCATCGTGGTCTTTCTAGCTGCAGTGCCTATTTTTGTATATGCTAAAAATATTTACACATAACAGATGTCTTTTAATTGAAATATTGATGTTTCAAATTTCACGTGAGATAAATATAATTTTCCGACGTTTTGGAACATTCTCATCACGTTTTTATTGAACTACCGATTTTTTTTTCATCAAAACGAAGCTTTCCCTATGAGGAAGTAAAAAGATTGAACTCTTTGCACTCGGTTTTGTACGCAAGAATTTTTTTACCATGATCAGGTATATCGTTACAAACAATCGAACGCACGAAATATTGTCGATAACATTCATCGTTACACGATGAAAAAATAAAATGAAAAACGTTCCTTCACCTGAAATTGCTAAACCTCCCCTCTTAATGGACCGAAAAAAAAGCCGTTCAGAAAAAAAACTCCGGCGGTCCACTTTGTATACATCTCCGAGAATATCTCTCCACGGATAACTTTACAGCTACCGTATAACTGCTGCCGTTCGATGTCTCGCTTCTTCGGAGCGTGTAACCGTGAAAAACACGAGGTGGAAGGGAAGTCTTTGAGCCTTCGGACTCCTTTCGGTAACGCCGAAAAGGCACGGGTTCTTTCTCGACAGCGTTAAACTCGCCATTTTTGTAATAGTCTAAAGTTCATAGCTGTGTCCGATGCTAATTTCGCAGATTAGCTTAACCCTTTTTCGCGGTCGTCCCGGCCAACTTTTGCTTCTCGTCGTGCGCGTTTTGTTAGCGCCGCGAGAGCCCGATCGGGCGAAATCACGACGGTAGTGAACGAGGAACGGAGAGCAAAGCGAAGGGCCAGCTGGGTCAGTCGTTGTCGAAGAAGAAGAGGAAGAATAGGAAGACGAAGAAAGAGAAGAAGAAGGCCTTCGCCGTCACGGGGCGGCGAGATGAAAGGCACGCTGATGTTTACATAATAGTGGTCCACCGCGCGATTCTCCCTCTCTCCCCGAAGGCGCACGGCCGCCGCTTCTCGACCCTTCCACTAGCGGCAGCATCTCAGTGCCTCATCCCTTCTTATTCTTCTCTCGCCACTCAATATGGTAGTAGTATATGCAGGAAGAGTGCTAGGAATCGGGGATACCGCGAATCACCCTTTTTGCAAATTATTTAAGTCGATAGAAAAATTACGTCTTCTCAAAATTCAAATCAGATCCAGCGCTACGTAATGAAGCCGGACTCATTAACATAAGTAACATATATTCAATAGTTAAATCTGATTTAAAACCCGAGGTTCCGGATCAAACATTGACTCAAGTTTTAGGCAACTCGGCCAAAGTGAGTTTCACGTGAAATGCATCGAGAATTCCACAAACTTCTCGATGGGAAAAAAATGGAGCATAAAGAAGATTCAAATAAACATGATTTGGTAATTTTCCTGAGTGCGTATGAATTTTTCAGAATTTTCTGCCTCTTTTGAAATAAGTTAACGGAATATTTGGAAAAAAGTGATAATGAACATTATAGTTAATAATCTAATGAGTTTAAATAAGAAACGAATGTTTTTCAGTGACTCGCATTGTCCTCAGCTTCGTGTTCTTCGCTTTCTTTCGACAAGGCTCGCTCAGACTTTATACTACCGTAATAAATACATAGAGAGGTACTATATATGGTATATTATTATACTGCACTCTATTCTCACTCCTATCACTGTCATACTTTTGCGTCAGTTGCGCCCTTTCGCACTCTGTGCATCACGAGAAAGAATCGATACAGTCCACACATAAAGACGTGTACATCTACACACAGTCACTCCGTGTATACAGCATGATTCATAATTGTTCTTTTCCATTGATCCTAACAAAAAAAAATTGAAAACTGAGACAATCCTTTCCAGTGTAATAATTAAAAAACTGTATTTCAATTGATCATTGACTTGAATTTCATTCAAAATAATCAGTTTTTGTTTTCAAGTCTTCAGAATAAAAATGAGATCGATTAACAATTGAAATTATAAAACAATATTGTAATTATTATTATTGAAAAAATGTTATCCTAGAGATCATTGTATAATTTTTGAAAATGCGAATTGAAAAAATAAAACACAAACGGCTTCGATATTTATTATGAATCATGCTGTATACGGATAAGCTTTATACCTCGTACTCTCCCACCTTCGGAAAGATCAAAAGAGCCGACAGAGCACCGATGAGCACCTGCCTCAGTCGCGCGCACGCCACCGATCCTCGTTTCTTCTCGCTCTCACTGAAGCATGAAGATTCTCATTACCCTCACGCCCCTATGTCCTTTCGCCATTCTCATCCTCTCCACTCGCCTCACCATCGTAGCGACTTCTTCGTCTTCCTTCGACGTCATTCGCGATGTGCAAAAGAGAGGCAGCCTCGGATCCCCGGCTCGAAAAGGGGTTGCGAGCGTCACGGGGAAACGAGGCGCGCGATAGATTCGTAAGTCGCGAGAGAAGTGGGAAACACGAAAACAAGCATCTCACGGAGAAGCTTCGCAAACGACGTTAAAAACAAAATGAGGAAGCGACATGCGAATACAATTTGCAAAATTTCGCGAAGCGCAAAGCAATGTGCAAATTTAGCTTCCATCATTTTTTCTGCAATCCAGCAATATCGCGAAATCGTTCATTCGAGCGATCAGCGCGACAAACGCGCGCGATGTTCAATAACGCGATTTTTAAGCGCATTTCCTTTTCTTATCATTTTCGGCGCTCGATGTACCGATTGTTTACGGTCGTTAATACATTCCTGCTCGCGTTAGCCGCAAATGACCGAGCGTGATCGCCCGGAAACACCCCGACGATGAGCGCACCATCCCGAAATATGTTCGAAACCGCCGATAGGCAGGTGAAGTACCATTAACAGTTGTCTACAAGATGCATTATATCCCGAACCATCCAACGGATACGTATAAGGCGCGAAATATTTGCACGAGATTAAGTTATTTTTCAATTTTTTTTTAACCATCATCGATTTCACCCGAATCCTCGCGTTATTGCGAACTCGCGACATTATCCACGAAATTATTAGTCACGGTGTAATAAAAAATAAAAAACGTCTACAATGTTTTCTAATTGGAGCCGATAAGATCGGCGCTTCGAACGGCGTTTCCGATTATTCGGCGGTCAGTTCTCCGTTAATGTAACGAATGTGAAGAAATAAAAAAATAAACGACAAATAGAAACTTTGTCGGTTATCTCGGCCAATCGCTCCGAAGTGATATTTTTTTTTATCATACTTTCTTCATTCATCGAATGCCGACATTTCCGGTCCGTCAGACCGTTCTCGTGTTTCTGTTACACAGACGACCATAACCGAAAGATACATCGCGTAGACGTATCGATGTCCCCCGTACAAGTCGCGCGACGCAGCGAAACGAGATGGATGAACAGATTAGTAGCGGAGATAAAAAACGAAGAAGAAGAGAAAAAAAACGATATTCTTCGAAAGTCTCGCGTCTCCGTCTCTCCGTGTCTTAGAATCATTATCCGAGACTTCTCTCAACGCGGCAGCCTATCGCTCAAACCTTCGTGGTCTCCTTCGAGCCTTAATTATTTATCGTGCATTCTACTAAACACCGCAATCGATCCGGCACTCCGCTGGCCGGAAAGCAAACACGAGACATAAAGAAATAAAAGAAAAAAAAATCATCGACGCGACTTCAACCTCATCGCGCCGCTCTACGTCTTCCTCGCTCTCTTCATGAATAGATGCAACAGGAACGACAGTTCATTAATCTTCTAGACCGAATATGGTCCTTCCCGCGAGAAATTTACGTCGTGAGTTGCCGTATCATCGTTATACTTACTAATTTTTATTTATTTATTTGCCTCCGCGCATGATCCTTCCTATGCTCGTCTTTGTTTCGTCCTCTCCGGTTCCTCGATTTTTCGGCGCTCTTTTTGCGTTACTTTTTTCTTTTCACTTCGTTTTTTTTTACAATAGGAACCGAACATTAGTGGGATTGCCGCGGGCTCCTCTTTATCCGCGGCGATCTGCCGCACGCCAGTCGCACCAGGAACGACGTGGCGCGGAAGAAAGAAGGACGAAAGTAGCCGTTGATTGCATTACGCGGCGCGATAGCGTTGATTTCATTATACGCGGACGTCGACGGGGATGCCGAGGGAACGTGAAATAGACGAGGAAGGAAGGAACAGGATAAAGGATAGAGAGAATAAGAAAAGCGAGGAGGAGCAGGAGGAGAAAGAGGGAGAAGACGTTGATATTTTCGAGACCGACGGCCCGCGTACGGCATCACCAGGTGTAGCAGTAGGCTAAGAAAGTGGGGAGGCCAGAGGGCAGTCGGCGCCTTTCATCCCTTCCACGATCTCTCTGTAGCCTCCACCTCCGTATCTCTCTTTTGTTTTTTTTTCTTCTTTCTTTTTCTTCGCTCTTTCTTCCTTAAGCTCTCCCGCCAACTATCCTCTCGCTCGTACCTACGCATTCGCGGACTCTTGGCATATCGTTTTGGTGCCCTTCTCTCTGTTGCGCGCGTTTCCGCGCGGATCTTGCGGCTCTCTTCTTATTCTTATCGTCTCAGCTCTCGCGAGCTTGTTTATAAAGCCTCTCGCGAAGCGCTGCACATCACGGCCTGTCTCGGATAAGGCTTTGTCGAAATTGCAACTTTGTGATTCCCGCCGGTACGTCTTTTTCGGCACCGGTAGAAAATTTCTCCAATCGGCATCTTTTGATTTTTCGCAACCGATCGAATACCGAAACGGACTTTGCGACGAAATCGCAACTTTGCAGTTCGAGCTGATCATTTTGTTTATGCCGAAGTAAGCGCGATGTCGGTGAATCGGCGTTTGAGAGGAGAACGCGATTACTTTATTGATCGACGGAGAGTTAATCGAGTTAACTGTTAGTTGAATCAACGATATATTTCTTTCGCCAGTCGTGAGTGTCGATTTATTTGGATTCGATCGATTCTGCGATTTTTTCAGTACCGGTTGCGTTGCCAATTTTTTTGCCGATTTTTTGCGCCAATTCTCATTGCCTCACGAAGTACATTTTTCATTGTACGAAGCTAACGTCCACGTTCTTCGACAAGTGTGCGTCTATGCTACAGAGAAATATAATATATATTGCTCGCTGTAAACGCGTGTGTTGAGGCGGGAGAGAGCTCGCGGTGCGTTATACATTCTGAAAGAAATCGAGACTCTCGATTCGCCTCGTAAACTCGATGTTGAATTAACGCTCGTGGCCGTACGTCCTGGATTTTATAGTTCTCGACTCACCGAACCGATTTTCATATACACGAATGAGAGAGGAGCAGGGTAAACGAGAGGGCCAAACGTTTGCCGCACCGGCGTCGCGAGTGCTCAAGCGTGTTTTGGCCGGAACCTCTATATCCAATATCGAAATTATCATCGAAGCGGCGAGCGGCAAAAAAAATCAATTGTCAAAAGTGTCGAAGGCATCGCTTTCAATACCGATCGATAAATTCCAAATAAGAAGTTACGTTGACGATTCGCATTTTTTGTGTAAATACCGAATCGTCCGATCGATCGTTTGCAAATCCGCATAAGTGTTTCCGCGAAATCGGCGCAAAGTAATCGACAAGCAATGGAAAGTAAGAATCGACGAATTCCCTGTAAGAAAAAAAAACAAAGACACCGGCTCCAAAGACCGATGCAAAGCTCGGCTGCGTCGCGTATAATTAGTACAAATACGTCAACGCGAACTCGCGCGTAAAGATACGTTAAGGTAATTCGCGAGCGTAAAGTGGTATTGTGTACTCGGCGAGTATTGAAAACTCATACGACATTAGAGTCGTACACATGTGAGAGTGGCAAAAGGACCCGACGCCGACTCCGGCGCTGCTTGAAACCCCGACGAGTGCGGTAAACCCCTTTAGCGGCGAGCGCGACGGCCGCGGCGGCGGCGGCGTCGGCAGTGGGTTTTCTTCGTTCTTTCGTTGTGAAGTTAAGGAAAGAGAAGGATGATGTTGGCAAAGGTGCCGATACAAAAAAAGGCGGCTCTCGCGCGCGCGCCCGCGCGAGGCAAAGCTTTATTTTCTCGAATCGATGGGTGCCCCGCGGACAAGTTCCTTAGAAGCGACGAGCACGCCAAGGCGCACACCGTATATACGCCACTATTATAAGCGTGCACGATGGAGTTAACGTGTACGGTGTACACGCACGTTTTGAGCCGTAAGAAAACCGTCTCGTACCTACGGTTGTGTTGTACGTATCGTAGTACCGGACGCGCGGATCTCGAGCCGCTAATGATCATCGCGGTGTACCGTAACGCGAAGAGCGCCGGCACGAGCTACTCTTCTTCCGAAGGATACACTCGGCTTTATAAGCGCAAATATACTATACGTATACCCTTTATATGTATATCGGCGATGCGACATGCGTAATGATGTTTTGAACCACTAACTGATTGACCACGTGCAGAAATAAGAAATTAATTGTAAATTTCGTGTGTTTAAGGCTATTCTGGGCCGAAATGCGCTTGTGGTCCACTTGGGAGGAATTTTTGTTACTTTGCTTGCTGAATAGTTAAGTTTTGATTGAAATAGTAAATTGAGAAGAACTTTGGAAGGTCAATAGCGAATAGCAGAATGTTATGCTGTACAACTATCGGCACCCAATTGTTATAAGGGTGAATCCTCCATTTATTGGACACTTGAGGAACGTACCGACGTAGATTTAGCCGATTGAACAGAAGCGGCCAATGCTTTCCGGCCGATATTTAGCCAAGCATCGACGTCCCAATCGCTGATTTGCCAACTTCAGTTTAATGGTCGGTCAAATTGTGACTATTTTTCCGATCACCCTACTTGAGATGTCGCTTTAATTAAGCGATCAAAAGTGATCATCCCAGTCGTTATATTGCAATAGCAGCTATAGTCAGGCCTGCGCAAAAAATTATTTTACCCTAAAAAAATGTTGCAGTTCTTAGTTTTCATGTCAAACATTTACGATAAATAAAACCCTCGAGTAAATAAATATTCGATTCAACGAACGATTTACACCCGATCTATCGCAATGCACATCGTGGATATCAATTCTCGAAAAAATTTGTCCCCTTCGACTAACGAACCGCGGGTAGGGGCGACGATGTTGCGTCGTTGCGTCCGGCACCTGCGAGTTAACGGATCTAAATGAAGATTAATGATATCAGGTGCCAACGGAGATTCGACCGCTACCGGCAGCGCTTCGAAGCCTCAACGTCGGTCACAGTTGCTCCAAAGCAACGGGGGAAACTCCGGTCTCTATTTCTCTACGGTTCTTCGAGGAAAGAATCCGAGGCATCGGGCGATTTCTGCTTCGTTGTCATTATACGCGTATCAGTGCTTTTCTGCGGCATATCCCTCGTTCCTTGTGCCATTGAGTCGAACGACGATGAAGCATTTGGGCAGTGGAATAGTCGCGGATACACGCTTGAACGTTGAAGGGGCCCCTATATAGTCCCAGGGTCGTGGCGAATCGGACTACGAGCTACTCTACACGAATCCCGAAGATTCTCTCATTGTCCCCCATTTCCACTTTCGTTATGGAGGAGGCACCGACAACACACGCTCGTCCCGCGGGTATACCCAAAAACGAATGCGAACAAGTGGGGACGCTACCGCAAGATCGACTTGCGACAAGTCCACCTGCGAGAACTGCTACTGCGCTTCTCCGTGGCTCTCCCTACCCCCGCCCGATTCGTCCCCCCCTTGGAAATCTCTTCTCTTATACACTCTCTTTTGTCGGCGCCGAATCTTTCGACCGCCCATTCTATCCCTCCCTTTTTAAATCTTTCGGTGCTTTGATCTCTTCGGCGTGATGTCCACGGATTTCGTCGAGGGAAAAGAGAGACCCCGACGGCAAACTCCCCGCGCCCGCCGCAGATATCTTCGGATGTCATTGTAATATAACACAACATCCTTTATCTCAATAACCTCCGATCGTTCGTTGTGACGATCGAACGCTTAGTTGAGAAAAAAAAATTATGAATTTAGATTTCCACATCGTTTTGTCATTTTGTTTTTAACATCGATTAAAAAGCTTCTGAGTGAGGAAATTCATAGAGAAAAACAAGTTTTGCTTTGTGACAAAGCAAAAACGAAAGAGTGCAAATTTGTCAATAATTTTTTATAATTACTGGAAGTGAGAAAAACGTATTAATATCGAATACAGGAGCACATGTACCGTGTTACAAGCCTCGCAACCCGTCGTTACCGATCTTTTTTGTTTCTTTAATCTCCATGTTCCTCGGCTTCATTTCTATTTTTACTTCGCGTCCCCAGGATCTCTTCCTCCTCTTTCGCCGCTGGTGCAAAAATCCCTCCCCAAAATGTTGGCTCACTTGGCTTTGCTCCCGGCCACCTTATTCCGCCTGTGGCAGGAGCAGCTCCTCTCAGAAAGGAGACCCCAGGCTAACGTTTAACAGCCGTATAATCACCATCTCGCTGCTGCTGCTGGAGTTCTTCTACCTCTACGACCTGCCGCCACAATTTGACTTCTCCTGTTTCTCGAGCCACCCCCACTATCCTATACGCCACTTGGCTTCATAAATCGCGTATTATACCTTCGGTAGCACCGGGCGATTTTTTTTGTTTTTATAATCCGTCGTCCTGCTAATTCAATCCTAATCGATGGTATCTAATGGCGAAAAATCACAAGAAACGGAACATGCGCGATTCTGTTCGAAGTTATAAAACCGATCACGTCGTAATGTAAGGCACAAAATCATTATATGCAAAAACTTGATGATAAACGCAGAAACGATTTTTCGAATGCGAGTTTTGCATTTTTTCAAAAGTAGGTGAGCAGTCACAAATATTGGATATGTTTGTCAGGAAACCACTTATTACGCTTAGGAAGCGTTTGGTCGATTGGCGATAAGGCTTTGACTTAAGGTTAAGTGAACTATCATTGTTGGTAACGAGAACTGTAATGAACTTTTGCAATGGTGCTAATTTTTTAAAGAAGAAAGCGAATTCGACTCTCACGTTTGGCCGGACTGTACGGCAAGAACTGCATTAAGGTGTAGTGTCATATGTATGAGTCCGAAAAAGAATTTTTTTTGCTTATCTCATTTTCGTCGAAACCTGAGATTTCGGACATAAAAGGTACATGTACTTCGTAATTGCTAAACTATAGAACAGTCCGCTTTTCTCCGAAATCTAAACAACCTTTGAGAAAATACGGTTTAAGTCTTTGTTACCGACCGAGTGATACCGCACCCGAACGAACGAAAAAAAAGTTTGAACAGACTGAAGCGGAGTACACCATCTAACCCTCGAGGAAAGGAAAGTTAGAAGTTCAGTGGGGGTGTCCTCTCCCTACTACGTCTTGTACCTTCCTCAGCATCGTGTCGCCACTGCCCGAGTCACCCGAGCGATCACTGCCGGTTACTTGATGCCGGTTGACCAGGTACGTTTGTCAGTCAGTGCCGAACGTCTCTGACGACGACATCACTTCGTGTCAAAACGAGACATCGTACGACGATTTTGAATTGCATTGACAAAAAATCCACATACATAAAAACATCTTCATACGATTATTGGCGAAAAGAAGAAATATTTCATAAAAATCTATCGCTAGATATTGTAGCCATATCACCGGAGTGATAAACCGGAAATAGAGCCCAAAAGTCGAGAAAAGAACGAGCGGTCTTTCGGTTCACAGTCCGCAAGGTGTGGAATCGTATAAAAACAAAGAAAAAAAAAAAACAGGAAAGGGAAGAAAAGAAGAAGCAGGCCGAATGCGGGGAGAGCGCGCGTGAACGAGTGAGAAAGGGCAAGGAAGAAAAAGAAGAAAGCGAGTGCGTACCGGGAGAGCCAGAGGAAAGAGAGCTGAAGAGAGAAACGACCGAGGCCAGGCCAGAGGAGAAGAGTTGCCCGGGCAATACGAAAACCGGCAGTGTGGTGCGCGCTGTCGTGCAGGACGCACGAGTGCCCAACGAACACGTTGTATTTTGTTGTCTTTCCTCCATGCGTTTTTATCCTCCACGTGACTGATCGCTTACATGTGTCTTCCCGACGAATCGATGATTAAAAAAAACGCGAAAATTTCTAAATTAAATCACTAATATACTTAATCGTTCAACGGTCTATAATGAGTGAATCGACGAGTACGGCGGTAAAAACCGCTTCCAGATAAACAAAGTTTACTGAAAAAAACAAAAATCCCTCAAGAGAATCTTCGTTTGTTATTAAAGGAAAGAGCTGAATAATAATCATAAAACGATCAACAAGAACGATGAAAAGAAACTGTGCGCGATCTGTCGATCGAGTGATTTGATTTGTTATTTCGGTGAACGAATTGTTTTGAAAGATAAACAAAAACGGAGTGGAAGAAAGTCGAGGACTTATCAGAGGATCGACCGGAGGTTCCGGTTTCGCAGATATGGGGACACTCTCGCAGGTACTTTATTTCATTTATTTTCATCCATCACTAGTACTTTTTGATCGTCAATGTTTTTTTTAATATCATGTCTCTATCTATATATTTATCTTTTCGAACGAAAGGGATGATCTTCAAACGGACGAAGGGTCTATTTAGCCCGTTGCAATCGGCGTTTCATTAAAAATAACGATTATTTTTCGTTTACTACGCGATGTTGCTCTTTGAAGCCGATTTTCAGGCTTCGTAAACATCGAAAGCGAATCACTCGCGCGCCGTTACCCTCGCACTTTGATACACGCCGTGATGTGCTGTGTAAATGAAAGCACGGAGAACGTTTTCGTCGCAGCGAGAGCTTTTGCTTTATCAAAAAGCTACTGCAGCGGCACATTGCGTTTAGTTATGTCCAACGCGTATTTATATATATATATATATCGCCTTTGGTCTCTTTCATATGTTCGGAATTCTCACACGTCATACAGGCCGAAACGAGCGAGCCTTTGAACTCGGTGTGGCTCTGTGTCGACGAAACGGCAACGACTGAACGCCCCGGGGATGCATAACGTTTGAACCCTCCCACTGCCTTCGCGCTGCTACCGACTCACCTTTGAACCCTTTTAATCCCTTTGCGAGCGATGCGCACACGCACGCGTCAAAACCAATTTCGTTGAACGCGCGTGCCACTGTTTTCGTTTTTTTCTTTCTTTCTTTTTTTTCACTCAGTTTTCGCTTTAACCATTCAAACTACAGGGTGTAATCTCGTAAACAAGATACAGTACGAAATTCCTCAAGAGCTTTTGTGGCGAATATCATTATATGTAAAACACATTCCTTAAATCGAATTTTTAAATCAACGTTGCCGAGAATTTTAAAAATGCGATAAATAATAATAATCATATCAATGAAACAAATACAATTTGTTTTTTCAATTGAATGAATATTTTCTAATGTTCTAATCGAAAAGAATGGTGCGGCTATGAATTTTGAAGAGAAACTGTGAAACGGCCGTGAAAACATTTCCGTAGAGTTACGCACAGAATTGCGTATCGAATTATGAGAAGGAAAAGTCGCGAGGGACGATCGTCTAGGATCGGATCTAGGACGTTGGAGGCAAAAGAGGTTTGCTACGATCGTATTGTGCCTGCGGGGTTGTGCGAGGCGCGGTTGCTGCTGTTGCCTCTCGCTTCGGGGGGCGGTGAGCAATTAGCGACACAGCGGCGAAGATCAGAGGCCAAGGGCGGGGTGGGAGGCAGCCTAATTACACACGGTACCGGCCGACTTCAAAAGAGCCGCGCCGCGAGCTCACAGTTCCTCTCCGTACTCTACTCTCTACCGGTCTCTCTCTCTCTCTCTTTCTCTCGTCTGTGCTTTCTCGCTCGCTTGGCTCTATCGCGTCGTTCGTAAGGCGCGCGCCGGAGAGACTTCCTTTCCATCCCTCTCCGAGAAACGCGAGCGCCGGACCTCCACTTACCGGCCGAACTTTGCCTCGCGTTCTTCCCTCCCGTTCCCGAGCGACGAGAAAACAACAAGATTTTCCTTCCGCCTTCGCGAAAGGCTCTACAACATCAAAGTCCGTTAGTTACGCCCATTAGATAGAAAAATCATCCCTTAATTTCAAACAAGCCTATCGAAGATACTCTCACTAGCCGGAACTTCATAGCACTCTGGGCGGGGTACTTAAAATTGTTTTTCAAATTTATTGATGGTCCTAATTGAATGTTTTTATACTGTTTCATATACTCCATTCCTATTTTAATTTAATAATTCTTTCGCTCCTCAATAAATTATAGGGAAACGAGAAAGGATTGTACTCGGATCCAAAAACTACCGAAATCTATAGGTCAAAAAGAAAACAAGTCCACCATCTATAAAACTCTACTTATAGGAACGTTGTATGGCGCGATATTAAAAAAAGTCACGGTGTTCGAAACTACTGCAATCTTTGACTCGTACAAACAATCGGAACACATGTTACGTCGCCGGAATATACAGTAGTTCCCCGGTGTACATTGTGAACACGTGGACGGGGCACGCGTCACGAGGATCCGCGGCGAACAGACGAAAACCAGTTTTTCAATGACGTCTCGTTCCTTGTCGAGTGCGACGAGGGTTTGCCCTCTCTTGGAAACGCCGTATGCTACTTTATACCCATCTCGCATGTCGCCGTACCGTCAACGAATGTACCCGCGGTGCTCGAGAGCATTTTTCGCTCGACCGAAGTCTGAACCGATTGTCTTCGGGGCCGATTTTTCGTGGCTCCGGAGAGAGAGGGAGATGGAAATGAGAATAAAGCGGCTCTCGATCGGCAGTCGAAACACAGAATCGGTATAGAGCAACAACTCTCGATGGTGCGCCTCGCGGTTATCCAGAGAAAAAGGTCTTTTGCCGATCTGCGGGGCAATTCCGTGGCTCTCTCGCTTCCTCTCTCGCCTCGCCTATTGGCGGCAAGATCAAAAGCCGACGCTTTGCTCACTGGCTCGCGCGCGCGTAAGAGAACCTCGGACCAACGCACAGTCAACCTTGTATACCGAACTCGACCGCGTTTTGTGTACCGCGGTACGGCAGCGAGATCTCGCCCATCGGGAACGATACGTGCTCGGTACACGAATGATACAGAAATATCGAATATGCGCGATCGACGTCGAGAAAATAATTGTTTTTTTCTCCTCTGGAAGTATCAAGCAACGAAGCCTCGAGCGATTCGGAGAAAATGTTCTTCTATTAGTATTGGCCAAAATAAGAGTACTTGTTGATAAGGCAAGCTTTGCCCAAAGTCAAAATATTACATTTTTTGATCCAATTATGACATATTATGCAATTTTAAGATTCAATCTATTACAATATTATAATAGTAGAGTTATTAAATTCACGAAACAAACTTGAAACTTCAAATTTACTATTATTTATCATTTGCTTTATTCATTTTATTTGTTTACTAGTAACAGAATATCGAGCAAGAACGAGGATTCGAGTTTGAGTTTAGATTGCTCCAATATTTTTCTAAATTTTACACTATTTCACAAATTATGTATTACTCTTATTAGTATTTGAGAAGACTATGATACGTCCTTAAATACCGAAAAAAAATAATTATATGATACACCGATGATGCCGGTCTAGTGAGAGAGCCCCGATTTTTTATCGGGAGCATCGATGTTCGGAAGTCCTTATCGCTTATAATTTTTCTGGGCCGAAGGGACGAGAGGATCTCGACTATATCGGAGCCGCTGTATATCGGCGGGAAGCGCGCGTACCTCCGGTCGAACTCGACGAGGCGCAATTACGAATCTCATTATCGGCTTGTCTGACTCTGACCGCGAGTGAGAAAGGGCGCAAGATACGAGAGAATAACGAAACAACGACGACGACGACAACGACGATGCGCGAAAGTGGGGGGCGCCTCCGAGCGCACACACGCGGTCCGCGCAGCATCCACACAGGCGTTGCAGCGGTGGGCCATCGAGCAAAAGAGCGATGCTGAACCGCGAAGAGCGGCAACAGAAGCAGCAAGGCGCAACGTCGATCAAGAGCCTCCTTCTCGCGTTTTATCTCTCTTTATCTCCTCCGCGTCTCTCTCGCTCGCGAGACGCGAGCGCGCGCTGAAGTTTCAAACTCGGCGTTCACTTCTTTATCCCCATTCTTTTTCTCCTCTTCGAACGCTTTGAAGTACCCCGGCACCACGGCCGCGTGTGCTTCCGCAAAGCGAGCCAAAGTACTAAAGTCCGCGTGCCGGCTGAGCACGCGTGAAGAATCCTCGAGACGGATTCTCGAAATAAGAACCCGTGAAATAATTGCTTACGCGTCGTCCGTCGGACTCACCGGCTACCGCGACCCGATGCCGCGTTCGGATTAACTTCGAAACGAATTTTGTTTTAACGCTACTTTAGTTTTCATTGTATTTCCGAGGAGACTGATTCGAAACTATTCGCGTATTAATTGTGGATACTACAGAACAATTGCGCGGAAGAAAATCATTTTTCCGATAATATTCGTTTACGCGAATGAACGCCAAATGAAATCTTGATTACGAATCTATACATTATAGGTATTATAATTGCCTCTAGATTCGATGAACTTGATTATAAAAAAAAATGTTATAACAATTTTCCGACACAGTCTATAATCTTTTTTGATCGTCGAAAAAAATGTGATTGATACTTTTTTAATGATTTTCCCGAATTTCACAATGAAGATACTTTGAATTTAGTATGCCTGTTTGTCCATAAAAATATCTCAATTTTTTCAAGAGTTTGTAGTTTCTCGAAGACTGAAATAATGAGCTATGAGTAATTAATGATAAAAATCATCGCTAGTTGATAGTTTTAATCCCGTTCCTTCAAACTGCAAACTAAGATACTTGCAACATGTTTTCAGTGATTAGTTTGACGGTAAAGACAAACGATTCCCAAATTCTTCTGAACAAAATGATTTCTTTACCCTCGCCCTGGAAGTTTCTCGCCTTCGAAAATTCACAAAAAAAAATAAAAGCCCTTCAGCGTCTTGATACTTTTACAACTTTTGCGTAGCCTCAAGTCGAGGTAGTAGCACTCGCGTCACAAGAGGTTCGAGGGGGTGCGAGCTGATGTTGTAAAAAAAAAAAGGGTCAAAAGAGGGAAGGAGAGGTAAGAAAAATAAAACGAAACCAAAAAAAAAAGAGAGATGTACACGGAACGAATTCGCACTGGGACGTAACAAAATGTCCCGGTGTAGTAAAAGGGGGCTCGGGTGTGAGAGAGCGAGAAAAGGGAGAGGTGGACGGAGTGGAGTTAGCGCGAACGGGGTTTACCGGCGGCACATCAAAGGCGCACCTCGGGCGTGAACGAGCGAGCGGGCACGCGGCTCAAGTAGAGAGCGGAAGACACCGCCACCAATCCTACTACCACAAGGGCCTCTCTTGCTCTCTCTCTCGCTCCTCCTTCTCTCTCTCTCTCTCTCGCTCTCTTTCGACCAGCGGGATTCAATATATTTACTCCGATGGACCACCACTACAACGGACTTGTGTATTGCCCAGAGCCAGCACCAGGAATCAGCCACCACAACAGTCACGCTCACCGGATACCCGATACGCATCGTGACCAACCGACCGAGGCTCCTATCAATCTTCTACGTTGTATATACCGGCTAGTTGCAGTATAGTTTGTATCCAACGATCCTATGTTTCACCATTGTACACCCATTACTGCATTATACTGTATGGTAACCGCGCATACAACGATCGTAGATTCAAACGCGTTTCTCCCTTATCACGAATATCGCGAAGATTCCGAGACGCCCCGGCCTTATCCGAGTGTGTTGAACTCTCATCGTTGATTTCCCTGACGAGACACTACCAACGGATATTCGAAGTTAATTGACCATGGGGTGAAGAAGCTCGTCTTATCGGATTTTCACCCTTGATAGATGAGCCGAGAAGTTATTTTTTTTTGCACAACGTTCGCAATGGTAAATTCTCCGATTTTCGGGATGTAAAAAAAAGTACTGCATAGAACGTATAGAAATGATTATAAAATCGAAATTATTAGAATAGGTGACGACCCAGAGCTTCACATTTGATTTACCTACGAAGTAGATGCCTCGAGTATCAGATGGAAATGAAAAAAATCGTTATTGTTACGACGCGCCTCGAAAAATAGTATTACCGAAGATCAATTGCCACCCCGATAAATATCGCCAAATCCCAACACCGATAAAGCTTGTCAGCGAAAAAATCGTGAACCTCGATAACCGATGGTTCTTTTTATTATCCTCCCAATAAAATGTTTATTCTCATTGCAATTAGTTCGAAAAGTATGTTTAAAGAAACGGCCGAGCGGCCCAAAATTAACGAGATGGATGAGTCGTATACACACGAGATACTTTATAGAGTCTAAGACAGTGGAGACGTCCAATAAATCCGGTCGCGGCTCGGCTCTTCGCGTTCTGGAAGATATCCTTTCGGGTTTTCCTTCGCGTTGAGGAAGACTGCGCCGCGCTCGCTCGCTCTTCGTTTCACCTCTTCGCCTCGCTCTATCTTTCTCTCTCGTTCTCTCCGACGAAGCGAGAGCCCCGAAGCTCGTCGTTGAGCACGCCGCCGACGCCGCCGCGTCGAGGCAGTCATATTTCAGCCCTTGTTAGGCGGTCGGGCCCCCGTCGCGTTCTGGAAGGGGAGAAAATCTCTTTGACTCGCCGACACCGGAGTGGCGCGCGATCCACGCCGCGTTCCGTATATCCTCTATCTTGCCCACCTGCTCTCCCTCTCGCTATACCGTTTCATCGTTCCTTCTCTCTTTTCACTATCCTATATCCCCCTCTACCATCTCTCACTCGCTAACCTTCTTCTTATTTCTTATTCCTCTTATTATTATTCTTCGTCGATCGCCCTGCCTCCGCACACACGCGCAGCCGTACACGCGGCCAAACACATACGTAGATCGGGAAGAAGGATGGGAACTCCCGCTGATTACAGGGCCTCAAATTTAACGCGAGGAGACTCGAAATAAACGGTAATCAAGAGTTACCGCGCGCCACCGACAATCGACATCTCTTGCGGCACTCGTACGTTCTATACTTTGCGTTTTTCTATATACAATGCCTTTGCTCCTGATCCATCTTTCTCTTTCATTCCCATCCGTGCCTCTCGACAATCTGTATAACATCCGCCCCCGGGCGATAGATTAACGATCGACGAATACGTCGCATTCAACCATTTCTGAAGTAAAACAGTGGAATGGTGTGGCGAACTTTGTCAAATTAGGATCTTGGGAATCGAGTTCAATGAGCCAATTGGATTGTAGGAAACATTTCATTAATCGACGAATACAAAGTTTGATAAACTCAGCCTGACAGTTCAGTCTCGAGTTTGACAAAATGAAAGGCAAAGGGTTAAGGGTGCGCAATGCGCGCTCAGCCTTAGGAATGCTGCGGCGCTACAATTACTCAAAATAGCGCGCGGAGAGCACGCAGTGAACTCTTCCCGTAAAAAGTTTGAGGGCGAGATCATCTTTCTTTTTTTTTTTTTTTAACATCGAGAGTAACTTCCGGCTTAGATAGCGCGCATTAATCAATCTCGGTAGACGAGGAAAAGCAACGAGAGTCAAACGATACCGACGTATTAATTTTCATCTCGAATCTCTTTTATTTTCCTAATCTTAATTTCCATTCTAATGCCCACTGTCTCGTCTCTATTACGACGCATGGTCAAAGTTCTCGGGATCGTTGAACGACTCAATCAGTAGATCGCGAAGAAGCGAGAGGAACCCCGCGCGTTCTCGGTGTCGTTTCGTTCGGAGAGTTTACTTCTCTCATAGAGAAGGTACACACGTCGCCCAAGACACAGTCGGAGAGAGAAACAGAGGGGGAGAGAGAGAGATGCACCCTTTGACAAAGGGACCGATCGTCCCGTTTCTACCGCGGTTGTCGTCGTCGCTCGCGCGCGACCGTCCAAAAGAAAGGAGGAAGAGGAACGTGACGGTGCTCGAAGAAGGCTTCAAACGTGCCGACCGGCTCGCGCGACCTCCCGTTCTCTTTTCTAATTCTTCTCCTCTTTTCACCCGTATACACCGATCATATCCAACCCCCCCGTCACTTGCGTCATCTTTCACGAAGGTTCGGAAAAAAAAATTACAACGAAAAAACCCAACGAATTTTCTTGCATTATCGCACCATGGATTTTACTCCGTAACGATTTTCTTCCATATTGTAAAATTTTACTGCTCTCCCGAAAACGCTTCGACGGGTCGTGCGTGAAACGCGAATTTTTCCGTCCTAAATCACTTCGAATCCTCGCAAAAGAAATTCTACGGCGAGTTATAATTTCCGTCGAAGGCTCAACTATTTTTATCGCGCATTTGCCGACGAAACGCTATAATCAATGACAATCCCATTGGGTCGGGGTTCCTCGGTTTGGTAATACCAAATTTTCTTCGGAATATCCGCGACGAATTTGAACTTTCGTCGGGGCAATAAATCAACGAATTCTACACGAAACAGAGAGCCTTCGAGACAACTGTGAAGATCTCGAGACTCTACGGAGAGATATAACCGCGCGCCCGGTTTCGCCGATGACCCGGTGAAACTAATTCGACAAAAGTCGAAGACAATTTTACCGATATTACCGATCCTTTTCCGTTCTCAACGTTGCGCAACGAGCTCTTTATTACATCGTAAATCATCGCACTCGGACCGACGGGCGAGTTTTACCGAAGAGCATAATAACCCTAGACCTCCCCTCAAAATACCTAGGTTTTGGGTCTTCACAATTCCATCCCTGCTCTTTCGTTTTCCCTTCTTCCTCCGAGGGGAAGCTTTGTTTTCGTGATAAAAACATATGATTCGTGATTTTTATGGCGGAAAACTCGGAATCACGGCCAGATTTTGTTAGCAATTAAGCAACTGCAATTTTTTACATATCGGGCTTTTATTCAAGGTAAAAGTTGACTGCGATTAAGGCCGAACTATACCAGACCTACCACCTTAAATAAAATTTCTGATCTGTGTAAAAAAAAATTGCTTGCGTTCTACCTCTAGCAATGAGCAAAAAACAATACTGGCTAAGATTTTCTGTACAAAGAGCTTCAATCATAAACGAGGTTGCAAACCAGAACTTTGCACATTGCTTGTTCATAATTTTCCACCGTTCGCCAAAGCTTCCTCTGTGAGAATGTAAAAATCAATCAATTGACTTACTCATAGACGGAGCTTCGGGTAAAAATGAAAATGATGAGAAAGTACGAGACAATGTGCAAGATTCGAACCCGCAATCTTGTTTTGTTCATCGAGCTCGCGTAAAAGATCATTGCGCTCGTACGGTCCTCGCATAGTTTCGTACCGGGCGCGTTGACCGACGAGCGCGTCGAAAACAATTCGGACGGACGGAATAACACAGTCGAAAATAGCCAGAGTGGATCGACCGCTATGCTTTACTCGACATACCTTTTGCGTTCGGAATTAAGAGACAGCGGATTCAGTGAGTCACGATTACGTTCCTCAAGGAATTATTGGAGATCAATAGATTGCGGCAAAGTTTTATCGTACCTATGTAACGCAATTTATTTTTCCTCGAAATTCCTCACTCGTCGAATTATGAGAAAAAAAAAGATCGATTCCGGTTAAGTTTTATCGTACATGTATGGCTTGTTGAATTTTTCCCGGAAATTCTTGGTTCGCCGAATTATTAGAGATTAATCGATGACGGTAATGGTTTATCGGACCTATATCTTATTTCGTTTTTCCTCGAAATTCTTGCTGGGTTTTTTTTGGGAGGGAGAGAAGATTCTTCGGCAGCTTAAAGTTGCGCGGAAACAAAGAAGGGAGAAAAACGAGAGAAAAAAGTGGCGATCCAACTGAGAGAAGAGTTTTTCTTCTGATTGTTTTGCGAAGCCACTCTAATCCGGTGTTGCGGTGCCTGCCGGTCATTATGCTCCGATCGTATCACATCGGAGGCTCCGTTTCTCGTCAAGCTGCTGTTGCTGCTGATGCTGTTGCTGCTGCTGCTGCTGCTGCTACTGCTGCATCAGAGCGCACAGGCAACGGAGAAGAGCTCATGCCGCAAAGCGGCGCCTTTCATCTCTCGACGGGTCCGAGCTTCTGTTTCTACGGTGTTTCCGCTCGCGGCTACCGTTCTGGAACTTGACCCTAATCGCCTTAGACGGTACGACGAGTGAGACTCTCGGCAAAGATCCCGAACGTAAGGTGGCGAGCCATCGTGATAGGCCTCTTTCCCTCTTTCACGAGACACGAGAAAGATATCTCTAAGGAAGCCTATTAAATTATAGCATCGTGTTTTTTTTGTCCCTTAATTGTATCGAATCGACCATCGAATTCGTCGCACTCTTTTTATTGTAAGCTTTCGGACTTACTGCTCTATTTTCAGAATTCTCTTCTGAGACATTATATAGCTGGTTCGAGATGCCGTCGAGAATCGAAAAACGGTATTTTCGAAATTTCCAACTTGGGTGTTAATTCTTTTTCTAACTTTTTATCAATTAATCCCGGAAATTATAATGATAAATTAATTTCTATTTTTCGATAATTTGTTTTGCAGATATGTCTTGCGTTTGTTCTGCTGACGGTGGTCACAGCCGAGGATGAACCATCGAACGCGGTGTCGGCATCGACGGTTGCGCCGCCAATACAGAGCAACACAATACAAAAGTTGATTAAGATACTCGAGAAATACGGTCTCGAGGAGCAGCGAGGCTTGAAAAGGGTATATCTGAGCAATCGATCGATCACTTGCAACGACGGCTCGCAGGCGGGTTTCTACTTGAGAAAGTCCCACGGATCGAAGAGATGGATAATATTTCTCGAAGGTGGATGGTACTGTTACGATCAGAAAAGCTGCAGAAACAGGTGGCTGAGGCTGAGACACTTGATGACATCGACCCAGTGGCCGGAGACTCGTGACGGTACGATTGAAATTTTCGATTCATCAGCTCGATTTGAGAATTAAAGAAAACATTAGAAAAACCTTTTCATTGACTCATCCACCGTCCATTCTTTTGGCAAGCAATCAATTATTAAAAGATCGTTAATCCATCAGAATTATTTTTTCTTTTTTCAATTAATAACAATCGAATTATAATTTGTTCTTATAGTCGGAGGACTACTTTCGGGAAATCCCGAAGAGAATCCTTTCTGGTGGAACGCAAATCACGTGTAAGTTATGATTCTCAAATTTCAATAGTCTTTTTACTAGAATCTTTGTGTTTGTTTTGAAGAATGTTTTTTCAACTAACAATGTTTCAAATCTTTAGCTTCGTGCCTTATTGCACGAGCGACAGTTGGAGCGGCACCGAATCGTCGCCGGACGAGATGTTTTCGTTTATGGGCGCCGAAATTGTTTCGCAAGTTGTTCGAGACCTGGTGCCATTGGGTCTCAACACTGCGAGCTCACTCCTTCTCGCCGGTAGCAGCGCCGGTGGCACTGGAGTCATGCTCAATTTGGATAACGTACAAAATCTCGTCAATCACGAATTAGGTGAGCCTTCACTTGTCTTAATCTTTGTCATTATTCTTATTATTATTATATATTTGTTAATAATATAAAAAGATCCCGCCGCCGTCGTGTACAAAAATATAGCTTCGGGAGCCTGCACTGGAGGGCTCGCAGGGTTTTGGGGGTCTGTGGTACCTCATTGTACAAAATATTCTAAGTCCCTCTTTCACAGAGCTTGCGCGCTCGCCTTCGGTCTGTCCAGTGTAGCTAAGCATTTCAGGGCCAAAAGCTCGATTGACCTACACAGCGGCGGCTACAAGATATCTTTATAATATAGAAAGATAATAATAATAATAATAATGATCGTTGTTGTTATTATGATTATTACGCGCGAAACAATTCTCGAACTCAAAAACTCCGCTGATTCTCCTACTAGATATTAAAATCGTCATTAAACAATATTTTCATGTGTTCAGGATTGAAACATATCGCAATTCGTGGTGTAAGCGATTCGGGATGGTTCTTGGACAGAGCGCCTTACGAGCCGAACGGTCTATCGCCGATGGACGCGGTTCGCAAGGGAATGGATCTCTGGAAGGCCCGGATGCCTCATGCATGCGCGGCTCGACATCCGCACGAGCCGTGGCGATGCTACTTTGGCTATCGTCTTTATCCAACGCTATCCGGTAATTAATAATTGTAAATTAATTTCCATTCAAGCGGGAAGGAATTTGCAATGTCGATCGTTGTTCAATGAAAAAAATGCTTTCTCCCACAGTGCCTCTCTTCGTGTTTCAATGGCTATTCGACGAGGCGCAAATGACGGCGGACAACGTCGGCGCGCCGGTTACCAAACAACAGTGGGACTACATTCACAAGATGGGCGACAGTCTTCGTCAAACCTTCGAGAACGTAACCGCGGTATTCGCGCCGAGTTGCATAAGTCACAGTGTTCTCACGAAAAGAGATTGGCAATTGGTGAAAATCGACGAGGTCTCGTTGCCTCAGTCGCTCCACTGCTGGGAACAAGCCGCGATCGGTAATCATCGAGTCAACGAGTGAGTACAGTCGAAATTGCGGCATTTTAAATAATTGCATATTAGAAGAAAAAAGAAAAAATTCCTATGAGATTGATAATGTAATTTATGATTTTTCTTTTTCTTCTCAGCACGAATACGCAAGTCGAGACGAACCAGGCGTGTGCCAAATCGATTCGCAAGCTTCTGCGATCGGGACCGTTGAAGAGCAACGGCACGACCGTGACCGGTGGAAAGAATAGCACGAAAAATGGCACTGGAACGACAGCGGTGAATCAGAACTCGGCGAGCCCCGACGAGAAACCCGACGACAAGAAACCGACGAAGGGCTCGGCCGAGCGAAAGGGCAACAAGAAGAGGCGAAGGAGAAAGCACAAGGGAAAGCGACGAGAGAGAAACAAGGAAGGAAGAGCCAAGAAGGAGAAAAACGCGAGAAGAAAAGGAGGTGAGGAAACGGCGATCTATCCGACCGATCGATTCAACAGATCGACGTAGCCTTTTTTTCTTCAATCTCTATTGGAAACTACCTTGACGTAAAATTAATTTTTTAATTAAATTTTGATGGAATTAATTGATTCATTTCAGGCCGTAAGCAAGGGGGAAAGCACAACGGTAACAATCATACGGCAATGGTGAACGGTACGCGTCCCCAGAGATCGGTTATACCGTCGAACAAGAGAAAATGCTCGCAGGGATGCCAGTACCGTTTGATCGAGCGATGTACCTGGCCGCAGTGCAATCACAGTTGTCCAAAGCTTCACAATCCATTCACCGGCGAGGAGATGGACTTCATCGAGTTGCTGAAGAGCTTCGGCCTCGACATGAAGAGCGTGGCGAACGCTCTCGGCATCGACATACAGACGTTGAACAACATGGATCACGACGAATTGTTGAATCTCTTGACACAGCAGGCCAACTGACAATCCCAACGATACGTTCGAATTGTCAAAGTCGGCGATCGCGCGGAATAAAAAAAAAACGAAAATTGTCACTCGACCCAGCCGCTGGCTGACATGAGCGAAAATCGCGGCTCTGCAAAAGTTCGATCTCTCTTCGCGTCGGTCGTTTAACTATCGTCAAACATTCCAATTATTTCACCGCAGTGTTCCGTCGCGTGGTTTCGCGCGCAAAGACGCCAAATATCAAGCTCGAGGAAACAGAGAGACAAACGGCGAGAAACCCTCGAAGCTAGTGGGAATTCGTTGATCCGCGAGTTCCATCGCAACGGAGCGTTATTCAACCAAAAGTATTGTACATAAAGAAGAAGAAAAGAGGAAGAGAAGAAGAAACGAATCAACCCGGATAAGCTAAAGAAGTTTATATTGTTCACAAAACCGCGACACTGTCGCGTCGAAGATTTTTTTTTTTTGTATTTATTTTAGTTTTTAGAGAGAAGAGGGAAAGAACGCGTTTTACCGATCGCTACTCGGAGTCTCGGGCGTTATAAACTATCGTAGGTGTTAGATGATAGTCTTACGGAGCCAAGGTTCGTCGTTGGACAGGTTTTTATTTGTTAGAACGAAAAAGAAAAAAAGATAAAAAAAAAACAAGTAGGATGTTCATATGCCCGACGCGAGAAGAAGCGTGGAATGCGATTGAATGACTCAAACACGTACCAAAGGTACCAAGATGACGACGGGGCAACGATTGCGCGTATTTCATCGCCTTTCAGGATCTCTCGACGAAAAATCAAAGCGACGAAAGCGAAAAAAATGTTCGTTAATTTGGTTCGTCAATGAAACGACACGTTTCAAATTATTCTCTCGTCTCGTTTCGAGGATGAAAGCGTTTTGAGAGGTACGAGGAAATGTCGCGCCGGAATCGAGGTCCCGAACGGCGAACTATAGCCGGGAGGAAAATATTATTATTTTAACGATAACTGGCCGGACCTGACCCCTCCTGTTTATATAGACTGATTAAATTATCTACCTCAGCAAATCAAATTGCATTCACGTCCTTCGTGTACACGCGGACTTTTCTACCACTGAAATGTTACTCGCCAACGTTTAATCGGCATTTACACGAATTACAAAAGAAGAAGAAAAAAGAGAAAAAAACGAACAAAAAAACGTATATAAAAACAACTAATGATACGATTAATACGATTAAAGTTAACCGTAGAAGATAAAATATTGTCTAACGTTAATTCGTAGTATCTTAAAAAAAAACAAAAAAGAGAAAAAAGAAAAAGACAAAACTCGTGTAAAATAGCGAATCGTGTAAAATGTAAAATTATTTATTTCATAGAAGATACCTCTATTATCCGGCTAAGCGAGCAGCCTTGGAGTTTTAAGACTGTCGAACGAGCGCGCGCGGCAGATTATCCTCCCGATTTAACGATAAGAAACTAATTTATTGTCATTGCGGAAGAAAAAAAAAGAGAAAAAAAAAAGAATGTTAAAAATATGAATAAGCGAGAAGACTGTGTACTGAATACACACGTTCGATTGTAGTATCGATCTACAAATATATATATATATTTATGTTAAACAGCTATATTTTTAACGTAAAATTTGTAAATGAGCCTTCATCTGTAAATATTGTATTGTATATCTCACAGTAAATCGTAAAAAAAAAAACAATCAATCAATTTACAGCGTTGTAGCCCAAACCTGTGCGTTCTCTTAGCCTGAATTCGATTCGTGGGGGGGAGTTTCTAGTTCGAGGGGCTTCACACGTGACATAGACTCTATTATTATTATTATTATTATTTTTCATCGCGTCGACATAGCGGGTGATATAATTGAATGAAAACCGAGAGGTGGGTCCTCGTGGAATTGTATCCTGAGATGACAGGAAACGTTATTTAATGGTGCTCGGAGTCAGGCTTCACAGTAAAGCGGAGGGGCTGCGCGTAGGAGAGTCAGCAGATATTGCGGAGGCATAGACGGAGAGAGACACGCGAACTCTCGATGGCCCCACCGGGCAATTGACGCGTCCGAGGAAGTGATGGGAAGGATAGCGCGATGCAGGCGATTCGAACCGCGGCTATACGTGCGTGGGTCTCGATTAAACCAGTCCGGTTACCGGTCGTTCGGCCGGTCAGTTGCGTCGAGCTGAGTTTAGTTAGGGTGCCCCGGTTTGTGTGTGGGTTTCTTTTTTTTTTTTTTAAGTGCAAAGTTATAATCGAACAACGAGCATAACTAAAGACGCGCGGATCAAATCCAACGACGAGTAAACGAATAAAATTGTATTTAGGCTTATCTTACGCATTGCTCGGACTCGGGACAATCCCCGTTGGACCGAGCAGTCATCATGCTCAAAGGGATTGTTGTCGTGTTTCTTCTGAGTGCGTCGTGCGATATCGGTAAGTCTCTCATTTTCTGTCCCCTCGAATTCGCGGAATTTTAGGGTCGTATTGAGTTTTCGATAATACCGTCGGGCGACTTACGATCGGGACTGACATTGACATTAATCAATAACAGAGTTGTTCTATCGGTAACAATAATGTTATATTTTCATTCCATTACCAAAATTGAACGTACGCAATGGTAGAAATGTAATGGCTTCATTTTGTCGATCACGACTTTAATCGTTTTATTTTTTTTATTAAAGAATGCATTGTAGTACGTGAAAAAAAAGTATTAAAGCTCAATTCCTCTTTCCTCTCCAATCGTTTCGCTTTTAATTGAAAGAAACAAATTGAAACGATTCTATGGAGTCGACCGTCGAAACAGTAATGCGATAATGCCGTCGAACGAGGTTCGGTTGCCTTGAGAGGGAACCAAAATGATCGATCGAATTGATCGACTTTAATGGTTACAGCGGTGGCAACTCAATGCGGTAAAGTGTGGTTGACGGTGTCCTCGTTATGGAGACCGATAGCGGCGAGCGACAAGGTTGTTGACGCCGAGCTGGAAATTAATTGGGATTTGGATTGTCCGCCGAACGTCGAGCATCCGGACACCATCAAAGTCTTCACCGCCGATCCGGCTCACAGTACGGAATTTTTCGAGCAATTTAAAAAAAAGCGGTTTACGAACTTTTACCAATCGATCGATACTCGATTTTTCGGACTAATTTCCGTTAGACAAAACGCTGGAACCGGAATTAATCCTGGTACTGACCGATTATCCCGAGGGTTATTATCGCAGCAACATAACGGTGGGAAGACCACCTTTGCCAGGTGGATGGGACGCGACCGGAGGCGCTACCTTGCCCGGGCCTCATTGCTTGAAGCATCACGCTGCTCTGTACAAGAACAACGTCATTCTCACGAGTTCTTGTCTACAGATATGGCCAACGTGGATGTACGACTTGAGGCAAGTCTAATCTATGATTTGTTTAAATGAACTTTTTTGTTTTATAAAAAACGCGTTTATAAATGAGTTAATTCTTTTTAATCGCATGAATACCGAAACGTGATTTTAACAATAAACCAGGAGGCAACTGGGCAGACTTCCGATCGGAACGCTGATGATTCCGGGTACTCATAACTCCGGATGTTACAAACACGGCGATCTAACGCGCAGGGATGCTTTCCAACGCTATCTTCTGACACAAGATCGCGATGTTTGGACGCAGCTCGTTCACGGTATCAGATATCTCGACATAAGAGTCGGTTACTATCCCCCTATACCGAACAACGCGACCCACAACGTCGAGGTCGAGCACACCGATAGATTCTGGGTGAATCACGACATGATTCGCATCACCCCACTTTCGGCCATAATCAAGGATGTAAGAAACTTCCTGGACGTGGCGAGGGGAGAAGTCGTCATTATGGATTTTCACAGGTCAAATTTAATGCATATATATTATTACTAGGGTTTCGCAGGGCTCGCGAGCCACGCACGCTCGCGACCATTCAAAAAACCGATTGCGATGTCTCCAAATACACATAAAGATCCCCCTCAAGCCTTCTCCTCCCGCACGAAAAAAGATTATTCTAGGCGTAGAAGGGACACAGAATACTATCGACCAAAGGGAGACGGGAGAATTAGTCCCTCTCAGAGGAATTTAGAATATTTCGAGCTAAGGCTTTAACAACATTAGAAACTTTAATCTCACCGTGACATTATCCACCCCGGTATTTTAGCTCCACCGTGACTTTAGCCACTCCGGGACTGTTGAAGCCTCTCCGTGACCTTAGCATATAGTCTACGTTACCTTCTCGAACACGGCGGCGAGATCTTTTTATAATATAAACGAGATTATTTCTGATACATTTTTCAACTGATCACTGTCTAACTTTTTTCTGCTTTTCAGTAACATTTTATCAAACTATTTACATTTGATGACGACAAAAATTACGGACGTTGAACGGTTATTTCTTTTTAATAAAATTTTCTATCTTGTTAATAGATTTCCCGTAGGATTCGAGGGAAGACCGAGTCTGCATCGTCGTCTGGTCTCAATGCTACATCGAGAATTCGGAAGATTAATTCTCGAGCCCGATCGCGGCGTCGAGTGTCTCGGACCGACGTTGAACGATATTTGGAACAGCGGAAAGCGATTGATTATATGTTACGGTGACAAGCACACGGTCAACGGTGAGACTTCTCGTTACGATTAAACTCAAAACCGAATCATCGATAATCGAATTTTCACGGGATTGAATTGTTCGAACAGAATATCCGTGGATATGGCCACCGATGAAGCAAGCCTGGGGCAATCAGCAAACGCCTCAGGGACTCTTCGACTATCTCGGCGAGACTCTGATGGGTTCGAAAAAGCCTCGAAACTGTCAAAATCCGTTGTGGGCCGTTATGGCGGAATTGACGCCACGGCCGTTCGACATAATCTTCGAACCGTCCGGTGGGCTTCGACAAATGGCCGAATCGATAAATCGAAATTTGTCGTCGCTGTTTCAGAACGATTGGTGGAAACAGACTAACGTCGTGGCGACGGATTTTTTCATGGGCAACAATCTCATCGACGTTTCGATACAGTCGAACATCAAGAAGAGCAACATCGCTCAATGGAGTCTATGAATATGCGGAGAAAAATCCGCTGAAAACCTCGTCTATTGTGTAAAAAAAATGAAAAATAAACGCTAACAAGAGATTAAATTAATTCTAAGTCGGGAGTGCATTACAGTCGCGAGATAGTTATTTATTTTAGCTGAAAGCGTAATACAAAAGAAAAAATTGATCACTCCAGGTGAATGTGTTCATCAAAAAAATACTGAATGTCAATCGAGTGGCTTTTTTATTTCATTGAACCCACTCTACATTACCGCGTCATGTACGGAAATTAATCCGTGCAAATTGCGGATACACGCGAAGTAAAATCGTGAAAAATATAAAACCGGTTATGCAACCATCGCCGTCCGGTCGACCGTGAATTTTGCTCTGTAATACTTTACTCGTCATGTGTAATAATGCAACGACGTAAACGACGTCGCCGAAGTTTTTCTTTACTGTAAAAAAATCGATATGTCGATCGTCTCTGCTGATTATCGCGCATGAATGTACGATGGAAAACTATACTCAAGGTATCTTTATCGCTGATGAAATGACAACGATCGACGAGAGAAGAGAAAAAAAAAATTAATAGTCTCGTTCACGCTCGCTCGAGTCGTCGCGCATTTGTTATAAATTTTTATTATCTTCGTGCTATCTATTTATATATTTTTTTGCGTAAGGATGATTTGAAGATTTCAGCGTGAAACTTACTTTTTATAAATATTGATAATGATGATAATAATGGTAAGTTGCATTTCATGAGGAGAATGACAATAATTCACACTGCCTACCGTAACAACACACTCGGTATCTTAACCGCTTGGATTACGCAAGCCAAAGTGATTTAGAGTGGGGAGACCGTCCGCGGAGACAAGACGAGAGGAGCAGAAGAAGAAAACGACGCAGCTATCAGTTTCGTTGGGACTTTCGTTCGGACAACATCATTAAATAATTGTAATCATCGCAATGTCGCTCGCCGGTGTGGATATTCTCAATGATCCGACATATCGAATTTTCGCTTGGTGGACCGCCGTAATGGTACTGAAGATTATATTGATGGTACCGTTGATCGGAAGATACAGATTCGGCAAAAAGGTAAAAAATGGTGCCATTTTGTAGATGGCCTATTGCTTTTTTTCGTTTATTACAATCTACCCAGGGTTTTTCGTAGGGGAGAACGTTTGTCACTTTTCCTTTCCTCACGAAGCTTTTGTTTTGATAAAAAGGTCCAAAATCCTGAACAAATGTACGCCAAATTCAATCCCAAACCTCGTCTGATAGTTGTTCATTAGTCAACAAGATTTTGTTCATGAAATTCAAACCGCCATTAAATTTGACCTACTCAACGGATTTGCGCCAGTTTCAATCGTAAGACTTGTTCAATAACAACCTATGTTGGAACGAAATTTCAATTCAATATCTGAAAAATGCAATAGCACATTTTCGAAAAATTAAAATCATATATAATTTTAACAATTGCATAGATTCTAATCAAATTCAATACCGGTCATTCATTTATGATAGCCCAAATTTGTACTAAAAATTTGCGGAAGAATTAAAAATGTAGTGAAAACTAAAAGACCGCACAGATTTGAATAAAAATTGGTCCAAAAAAGGAGACTTGTCTCTTCAAGATATGGTAAGAATTTCAGCTTGATATCTCGAGACGTTTCCAAGTTATGAGGTCAAACGATGCGCCCATGCATTCAGATATTTTTTCTAAACGTGATTTTTCGACGTTGTAGAACATTTTCTGAGCACGTTTACACGAAAACAAAGCTTCTTGCGGAAGGAAAAATCATCGAACATCGAATGTGCTCGATAAAATGTAAACTAACGAAAAACCTCGACAGATTTTCATCTCACCCGAGGATACGAGTTTAATACCCGGTGCGAAGGTCGTATACAACGATCCCGACATCGAGCGTATCAGAAGAGCTCACTTGAACGACCTTGAGAGTATTCTACCGTGGATAATGTCGACGATGCTCTGGCTCACAACATCGCCGGAACCCGAATTCGCGGCTACTCTCATAAAGACCTTTGGCATTTGTCGATTGCTTCACACGTTCGTTTATGCGATCTGTCCGATTCCCCAACCGGCGAGATTCCTAGCTTACGTCGGGGGTTATCTGGTAACTTTGTATCAAACACTATCGACGATTTGCTACTACGCTTGACGGCGTTGATTCGCCGTATAAATACATCACTTCACGTATAGTCAACAAAACTCAAAAAACGAAACGAATACTTTTACTGTGCGAATTTATCGCAATCAAATTCTGCGATTTATGTAGATTTTTTTATAACTCTAATTGTATAATAGCGTCAAGGTCATGAGCAGAAAAACATCTATTCGAGGTAAACAAATGTCCACGAACGTTCGATACTCGAAATCTCGAGATATTCCTGTTGACCATTGCACCGCCTTGTCTCGTATGAATTATTCAAGCTACGCTACTTTGATCGATGCCCATGTGACTTGGAAAAACCGCGGTGCGGAGTTTACGCACAATAAGAATAAAGTATTGGAAAACTATTGCGTACTTGTACTAGACTATTTAAAACGAATACAAGCGATTTTATCATATTTGTAAAATTCTCGAAGTTTTTCTTCCACTTTTTTCTTGTTTAAGAAACGATTTGAACTTTATTCGAGATTCTTATCGAAGACTCTTTGTCTTCGATTTGTTTCAACGTATCTCGACGAAATGGAGAATTTATTTTGCTCGGGCCTGCGAAGGTTCCCCTTCCCTTTATTCTGCCCAGCGAAACCGCATACCTGCTTCAGACAGTCGTTGAACATCGCCGAGTGTGCAAACGCTATTCCGCTGTACGAAGCTTAAAATATCGTATTTCGAGATAATGTTCCTTCACAATGGTACGGAAACTAGTAAAGAATTTACGGCTCTGTATTCGTGGTGGGCGAGTCTGTTGCTGCTCCAGTTAATGAGCTTCACTTGGTTCACCGGCAGAATTCGAGTTCGCACTGAGGTGAGTTTTTTACTCGATTTAACGATCGAAATTTAACAGGGCTCTATATTAGTTGCGTGAATGTAAGGGCATAGGAGGGGAACTCAGGGTTCCCCTTCTATACCTCTGGCATTGAGACAGTTTATCATAACCAATGCACGAAAATCACGCTTTTCGTATTTGGAAAGTTAGCGCAGAAAAGCCTTTTCTCGCATCGGTGCAAGAAAAAAAAAGATTGCGTTCGTACGCATGCGCGGAATTTTTCTCGCACGCGATGCAAAAGTGTCGTCTTGCGCCCACTTCACAGCCACGAAGAGCACGGCTTTCGCATGCGTGTGTAACAAAAGTAACTATTTCTCTGTTTACAGACAATTCACAGTGAAGAGGATAGAATGTGGTTGAAAAATCGAAACGTGAAGCTGCACCCGAGTGGCGGGGGTCATCCAGAACTGGATTACATCCGATCGGGTCACTTGCACGATCTTTCGATAATATTATTGTATCTCATAATCTCTATGATTTGGCTCAACACATCGCCCTCGGCCGTGTCAGCGAACGTTCTTTTGCGAGCGTTTCCGATCGCGAAAATAATCGATACCGCGATGTATTCAAAATTTGTCGATACCCCGAAAATTTATCGGGGTATTTGTCTCGCTGTTGCGTACAGCATTATCGTATATATGATAGTTTCGTGTATACTATGTTTGAGCGTATAAAATAAAAGGAAATGCTTGTATAAGATTTGTTTACCTGCATGTGTCGGCGGTGCGAAGCGACGCTGAAAAAGGTTCATCTCCTCGCATCCTCTTTTACGCTTCGATGGGATAAGGAACGGTTCACGCGGGTTAATGAAGACTCGAGGATCTTGCGTGAGGTTCTGGGCCACGATTCATGCACATTTTAATGATACTTTCGACATTTGAAACGGTTTAAGTCATTGTTTTTAACAACGATTCACCGTCGATTGCGCTCGCACTGCTTCTGCACGCTGCAACACGCCTACTGCCAACCGCCAACCGGATGCGAGCGAGATGCGCCGCCGACTACTGCGCATCGCGGCCGAGTCGTGTGTGCTCTCGTGAAGAAACACAACCGTATCGAAACACCTGTGCATCGGGTTGCACAAAGCTTTCTCGCGTACTCGTGTCTGCCGGCATACGCGATCGAGCGACTGTTATAAAAAGTGAATCGCACGCGTAATTCATCGCGCGAATAAATTATCATCGAATTATCCCGCGTACGATAAACTTTCAGTGAGAATTTTCGGCTACGATGAATTATCACTTCGATGACAGTGCGACGCCAGTCAGGTAGAAACGAGAACATTTCCCCGAGTTTCTTTCGCCGAATAAAATGAAGGATGATTGCGATGCGACCCTCGACGATACGTTTCAGGAGCCGAGAAAGAAATTCTGGCAGGTTAGTCGAATTCTCGTATTATCGAGTCACGAAGGAACAAACGAACAAAGAAAAAACATCGGCGATCGTTTGTTACGTTTGTTTGTTGTTTTCGTTTCTGACAGAGATCGTCGAGAAAGCGAACGAAGAGCGATGCCATCAGCGTCAGTTCTATGGACGTTTCGCTCGATTCGACGGTGACGAAGAAGAGCAAGAGACGAAGGATAACGGAACTGGCGAGCAGTCTGTTGTTCGCCAACTCCAGCACGAGCAAACTCGTCAATGGACTGCAAAGATCCTTCGGAGGCACGACGAATACGTCGATTTCTATGATAGACGAGGAGGACTGCGTCGACACGGGAACATTGAGAAAAAGGTTTCAAAGCTTTCTCAAACTTTTGTCGTTTTTTGGAATTTTTTTTTTCACATTCTTTTTTTTGCAGAACAAGACAGAGCGTCGAGCGTGCAGGAAATTTTACGATCCGTAGCTGGATAACGGACGTAGCCGTACCCTGCGGAAACGATTCGCCTCGTTCCAGCCTGAGTCGCAATCAAATAAAGAGACAGGAAGCCATCTACGAGCTCTACTGCGGGGAAAATGTCCTGCTCAACGATCTCAGGGCCCTGAGAAATTTTTACTATCAGCCTCTGTTACCGACGGGAATTTTCACTCCTAAAGAGATGAACATTCTTTTTGGAGATCTCGATCATCTGATCGATGTGCACACTAAACTAAGAGACGAGCTGGTCGAGTTGAGAGACTCCTCCGGCTACACGGAATTCATAGGGCCGACGCTTCTCAATTGGGTAAATTCGTTAGCAAATCCACAATCTCGTTTTTAAGGGAGTTCGAGCGATCCGAGTTCGATTCAGGGAGGTAGTTTGTTAAACAAGTTTTTTTCGTTGATTCGTCAATAACTTTTTGTAATTATCGTTGCGGAAAATGAATCGTTTCAACACGTTTCATATATATGATTTTTTTCCGATATTTATCCCATTGGGAATGCTCGAAATTCTCTCTGAATCTTATATTTTCTCGGAATGTGCTGCTGGGACTGCCTTAACTGCATAGGCATTTTGATAAACGTGAAATGCTAACAAACGTCTTTGATCCTCAGTTACCGAGTTTGTCGGAGCCGTACCTGGATCGTTGCAGGTCGCAGGTATGGGCGAGAAACCTGTTGGACGAGAAACGCGGTCGCAGCAAGCGTTTTCAAGATTTTCTGAAGAAGCGAATGGAATCGCCGCGATCCGTCGATCTTTGGACTTATCTCGACGTCGCGAGATCTCGAGTAGTCAAGTATCCTCTTCTCGTCAACGAGATAACGCGGAGAACTCCGTCCGTGCATCAGGATCGACGCACGCTTCAACGAGTTAGCGACATGCTCTCGGAGTTGTTGAGGCAAATCGATCAAGCGATGGGAGACGCGGAATGCCAACTGGCGAGATCGAAGATACACATCAAAGGCGATTACGATCCCGGTGGTTGCATCGAAGCTGCTACGGAACTCATAACCGAAGGGCGATTAAAGGATTCCCGTGGTTTGGTAATTATCCGCTTCCGATCGCAAATTTTTCATCGGTCAGAAAATTGCGGCGTTGTTTCTTTTATACTGATAAATTTTGTTTTCACTGATTGCAGAAATTGCACTGCTTTCTCTTCGACACGTGTTTCGTACTAACGCGCCGTACGATCAAGTCTCGCGTGAGAATGTACAATCTCGTTTGTCCGGTGATACCGCGCGAGGAGATAGAGATCGATGCCAACTGCGAGATCAGCGGTTCGGGTTTCAAGATAGCCGACCGTACGCTCATAACGAACGGCCAACACGAGAAGAGACACTGGATCGACGCTTTCGAGAAAGCCGAAAGAATCGCGTGTGCCGCATTGTCCAATAGTAAAACAATGGAAACGGTGATAGAGACTGAAAACAATCGCGTAATATAAGCTAAAATAACTGTTAAAGAAAAAACAACGAAAAAAAAAAAACGCTTTCTCGATATTTTTTACCTGTGCGTATACGAGTTAGCGTCGCCTAAGTTAATTTACATATATATATATTTTTTACACACTGACTCAATACCATATTTTTTATGCGTGGAGAAAAAAAAATAACAAAGGTGGCAATTACAGAAGAAAAAAAACAAATTCAAAGGAATCACGTTGCTTTATTTGGTTTCATCGAGTTACCGTCGGGATAACGTTTTCTAAATGCTTTTATGAGCTGCGGGTCGATCAGATGAACACCGTCGACTTGATTGCCGAGTGTAATCCAATTGGGTTGAACATTGTGAGGCCTACCGAACAATTCGATTTTTCTCGTGCTCGGGCTCATGCGTTCGATTATGCCGTAAATCTCGTCGGGCTTGTGGCTCGTCGCTCGTACCTCGGCGACGATGACGTCGCTGTCGAGTCCCCGATTGACCCGAGGATTTCCCTTCATACCAACGAGACAATGCTCCTTTCCGTGATTCAACCAGTGGCCCGTTCTGCCGGTGCGGATTATCCTCTGCAGCTGATTGGTCTTCACCCAAATGATCTCGTCGACCCTGTCGTATCCCCACAATTGCAGACACTCGCGGCCCAGTTCCATCGCTCTTCCGGTCACCCAGAGAAACAAAAGACCCTCGTCCTGGAGCGCCGGTATTCCGAGTTGTCTCATCTCGTCGTCGGACATAGTTCCGTACGGCAGTTCCATGTGTATGTCCCACGGCGGATCGGCCATTATCACCGCGAATTTGCCCAACACCGTCATGTCCAAGTAGCGAAGATCGCACTGTATCCATTGAGGCGGATAGAGCGTTAATTCACCGCCCGAAGAGCCCGACCCCGCGACAGCCGGAATTCCACCCTCGACTATCGACGGCTTAGCGATCGCCGCGCTTCCGGCTCCGCTCTCGGTCTCGTTCGACTGTTCCTTCGATTGATCCTTCGGCGCCGTCGAACCGTCGACCTCGTAGTGAACGTACTTGCACGTGTCCATGTGAAAACACGTATTCAAGAAGCTACAATCCCCGAGCGACTCGTCCGTGTGACTCTGTATTATCTTTTTGAAATGCAATTTTTTACATTTACCGGAAAATCCGGTTGAACCGGCATTGAGCTTGCTGCAATCGACGCGCGTCCCGTGAGGACAAAATTCCATCACCTGAGCGCCGCCCTGAGATCTGAAACGCTCCGCCAATGATTTTTCTTTAGACGTCTGCTTCGACAGAAGGTCGAGAATCTGTTCGCCGACTTTTTTGCTCTCTTTCTCGCGTATCGTCGGCATCGATATCAGCGACATTATGTCCTCCGTGTGCTTTCTGTCGTGCTTAGCTTGTTTTTCGTGCGGCGCTTCGTCGTCTTCTGCCTCTTCGGTCGCTTCATCCTCTTCGTTCTTGTCGTTCGTCGCTTCCATCGTGATGCCTATCAACGATTTGTCCGCTCTGAGCTGATTCGACTGCTTGCCGACCACCGAGAGGACTGTGTAACCCAGAGTGCCATCCTCGGTAACTTCTTTCATTCTAGATTCAAAAAATTCATAATTAAGAAATTATTTCGGTTTTCATATAAATTTGAAAAATATGTAATTTTTTATTCGTTTTACTTGAGAACGTCCTGCGACGCCAATCTCTCCAGTATTATCTTGACGTCTCCATGGGATACGTCGGCACTCAAATTCTTTCGCAGTTGCACGCCAAGGTCGGCGGATGTTATCGGATTGTCGGGAAGATTTTGGTGAAGTATGCACAATATGTCTCTTTCATATTCGTGATGAGACGACGCAGCATTAACATCTGTAAAAAAAAGGTTTTTTTTTTCCGTTTATTATCGTTGCTTTCGATTTTTATCGTCGATAGTTTGAAGAAAATTGGAAAAAATTGATACCTGCTCCAGTATTCTCAGTGACACTCGACGCCGCGCTCGACGCCGTCGTCGGCGAGGTCAATGTAAACAATTCATGCCGCTCTCTCTTACGCTTCTGCAACTTCTCCCGCAAGCTGTTTCTCTTGATTTTGATCGCCTGGATCTCCTCGAATGCGTCCGACATTCTCGTGCACGTTGGGTCGATCTGCAACGCGATTTTCGGCTCTCTCTTGTCACAGCGGTCAATCCTGGCCGATCCTTTCGATGATAAGATAGTCTTTTGTTTCTTGGGTCGTACACGAGTGGGAATTGTACTGTAGAACAATTTTCACCGGTTCTCATCAATCGAACCGAACGATTTTCTTAGACTAAATAATTTTTCAGTTTATCGGCGTAGCATTCACGCGAAATTGTAAAATTATCGATAAAAAAGTATACAAAAATATAAAACAAAAGCCGACAACTCGTCGAACAAGAGGAGACGACAATGTTTACGTCCGTTCCGCGCAGCGGACGGAGAGCTACTGAATCGCGAAGCTACTTTATCGGTAAGCGTAGGCTCCTCGGTACACAACGATACTCGCGCCTACGCTCGAACTAAGTGTCAAAATATCACGTACTAAAAGGATTCACCGAACGCGACGGGAATAATAATAAATACATTGAAATACATCGCGACAAATATGTAGCGGTAAAGGCAGAGAATTGTTTACAGACTATTTATCAGTGAAATACACGAGATTATCGCGTCGCGCTCGTTATTTCCCGTTGTTCGTGTCGACGTATTGAACGCACGATTCGTTCGATCGACTGTCACAATATTGCGCGTTAACATTCTCTCGTAGCACAAAAAAGGTACGCATACGCACTCGTTAACCTGTTAGATTTGTTGTGGATTCGGGAATACAAATGATTTGGCGTAAACGATTGACATTGAAATTTGTGCGAATGTTTTTCATTGTTCTTTCAGATCGCAAAAAAAATCGCGATGTCGACGGTCTACCCGACGCTGCCGCGTCTCAGCGTTCGCGACAGTTTCGACGAGGATGATCTCAGCGACGTGGACGACGAGGTTTTTATAAGGGATGGAAAAAACGGCGGCCTTAAGCTCGACGAAGAGGGCGGAGTCAAGAGGCCTCTCATGGCGCCCCGAAGGAAAATCAAAATGTCCAGAATCGACAATAGCCAAAAGTTACCCTGCAAAGCTTTTCTAGCTCCGTTCTGCTACGGCCTCCTGGCGCTTCTCGTACTACTCGGCCTGATCGTCGTTTGCATATACACAGTTAATCTGTTTCCCGTGCCGTTGAACGTTTTGAGAAAATGGCTCGACGACGACATCGATATTGCCGCTCCCAACATATCGAAAGTCATACCCTGCACTTCACTGGCGTCTTCCGTCGTGTGGACGAGAACTCTTCCAAAGTTCACGTCCGAATCGCCATTTCGCAGCAATGACGTAAACGGCGATAAAATCGAAGACATCATCGTTGGTTTCAGCACAGGTGCTCTTTTGCATCCATTTTTTTGTAATCTCGTTGTCGCTCAAGCACTTTTTTTTTCTATTATATTATTATTTAATTGTCATCGATGTATTATTTTTGTATTATTTCTCGTGTTTCTTTGCTTCACAGATTCTCAAATTTGACGCATTGTTTTTCATCTAGGTGTAACGAGAGTGCTTGATTTTGCACGCGTGTCGATTTCCCGTACATTTTGAGCCGAGGTGATTCACGTTATTTTTCTTTTTATTTTTCTACACGTTCGTCGCAACGCTGTTCTGTGGCCGTTCGTCTGTATTTTTTCTTTTTATTGCTGAAAAAAAAATGAAAACAATACAGTAAGGTTTTTTTTCACAGGTCTCGACGCTATAGACGCGCCGGAATATCTTTGCGATTTGTACTTCGACGGGCGAAAGCCGTGCCTCGGTGGAATAATCGCGCTCGACGGTAAATCCGGCCAGACGATTTGGACCTACTGGACGGCACACGCGATATTCAACGTCGATTGCGGTTTGGACGTGACGAACGACGGTGTCAGGGATTGTCTGATAACCGGAAGAGGCGGAATATTGCACGCGGTCGATGGAAAACTCGGAACTAGAGTGTGGAAACTCGAGACGCGCGACGATATAATTTCGACGCCCGACGAGAGCATACTCGATGTTTACGACGCGACGTACATGAGCGACATCGACGGCGACGACGTCGGTGACGTTATTGCTTCGCACACCGTGCAATCCGGCGAATTGCGAACGAGCGAGATTCTCGTTGTATCCGGAAAAACTGGAAATATCTTAAGACGAGTCGATTATCCGAAGAGGGAAGAGATCTTCATCGCGCCGCGGACTCTCGTGCATCCCGACGGAGAAATAATGCTCGTACTCGTCTCGAGTACACCGGAAAAGACCGGTGGGCTCTGCGTTGTTTCGTACAGCGAACTGATGCACGGAAAATTGGTAATTTTGTCTTTGAACGCCTGTAAATTAAATTTTCTTCCCGACCACGTTAATCGAAATTCATACGATTTTGGTGTTGTTTTTTTCCATTTCAGAAACTACACGAACTTTATTGGGGCAAAGGAAAAGGAATTCTTCTACCGCCGATTCTCACCGATGTTACGTCGGACGGCACCGAGGACATAATAGTCGCTACCGTTAACGCTACGATAATAGCGTTCGATGGTTTGACGCTTAAACAAATTTGGAACTACACGGTTCCCGGTTCGGAGATAATAAGCATACCGATTCCGGGTTACTACAACGACGACGACGTTCCGGATTTCATGGTTAAACATCAGATCGGTCCGGGCTATCCTCTTTACTATTACACACTTTCGACGATACTCGACGGTCTGAGCGGCAAACCACTGTTGGAGAATCCTCTGACGGACAGTATGAGCGGTCAAATGTCCGGTCTATCGGTCAGCGTCGATGATTACGGAAACGATTGGTTCTTGCATTGGTCGTCGAATTGCCTAAACCACGAGGGTTCCCACGAGAGATATCGCTTTCTTCAGGGTCAAAGTTTGCTCTCGCAGTCGCGGGCGGATCTCTGCAAATTACGTTTCAACACGACGCTGGTAACGAGACTTTGGGCGCTCAGTCAGCACGTTGGACCACCGGGACAATCCTTGTACTGCTCGGAAGATTGGAAAAGCGTCGAGTACAATAATTCGATCGACCCGCGACAAGAGGCCGAGAATTATATGAGAAGTCATCCGAACTCCGACGGTCTGAATCGCATGCTCGATTCGGGCCTCGCTTTAGTGTCGGAACGATCGCCGAGAATCGAAAAACCGCATCGCAAGATCTCGAGCTTCCGTCACAAAACACAAGAGGCGAAAGATCTGGACGAGACCGAGAGATTTTATGGGAAACACGTGCCTGGGGCCAGCATTATCGACGCGGAAAACGACGAGACGGCGAGATCCGGATACGACAATCGTCCCGTATCGGTTGAAAGTTACGATCCTTACAAAGAATCGAAGAATTTCCATTTGAACACCGAGAGCAAATCCGAGGATGGAAGCTGGATCGATCCCGGTGAATGGCGAGACGACGATATCCGCGGAGATAAACAGTACGACGGCCTCGACGAGGACGACGAGGATCCAGGATATTCCGGAGAGAATTCACAACTTTGGGATATTCGACAACAGCGCAGCGAGCGACACGAATCCGTCGATGGCGATAGGACGCCAGTCAATAGATCGCAAATCGCGCGAAACGAGTACGATCCCAGTATGGATTACACAAACGGTGGAAGCGGAAGTCCGAGTTATCCTTCGGATTCGTCGTTTCGATCCGACAATCCGAGGGTGGACGACGCGATGAACGAACGGGCGAAGATCAACATGGAGAGTGAAAAGACTCGAAGAAAGAGGCCTGGAGCTACGAGCCCCGAGCGGATTTATCGACGGAGCAGTCCTTACGGAAAACTCGAGGAGAACGAGGACTACGCGAATATCGAGACCGTATTCAAACGCGAATCAATGAGGGTACACGACGATTTGATCATCGGTCCAAGCGAGAAAGAACCGCGGCTCAAGCGTTCGACAAATCCAAAAAGGAAACGTACTGATGCCAGTTATGACGATGTTTCCAACGCGAGGAGAGGCATACAGCGTCAACCGCCGACGGGGATATTGTTGCCGTCGATCACGCGCTCGGACATTCGAACCTCGATAGATCTCGTATTTTCTACCTACTGGCTACCACCGTCGGAAGTTTCTCTCGTGCTCCTTCAACAAGATTTGGATTGCATACGCAAGAAACACGCGAAGAATCTCGAATCTTACGACAACGATGAAATAGTCGTCGAATGCTTGGCCGAGAGGGGCGTCGATTACAAACTCTATCAGGAAGGCATGTCCCGGGAAAATTTCAAGATACCGCTGGGTCAAATGACCGTGTACAGAATGAAGTTGGAATGCGTCTGTCCCGAGGATATGTTGCCCGGACAATCGTGTAAAAATATAACGCAACAACAGAGCTGGCCGGCGCACTTGGGAAGCTCTGCCAATGGATTCTTCAGACCGTTGAAACGACCGAGCCCTTGAATCTCCGTGCGCCACAGTTACTTTATACCGTACAACTTTTTCGTCCCCCCACTTCGTTAAGGCGTAACGATCTGAGAAAAAATCATTCTAAAAATGGATTTTGTCATTCGCACATAACGATCGACGAATCTTCGTATTAAGGCAGTCCTTTCGTTACGTTTGACGCCATCTGAGTAAGTGTAAGACACGAATGGGAGAGATTACGAACACTCCTTGATGGGGCGAAAATTTGAAAAAATTCAAGATTTTTTTTTCATAATTCCAATTCCAAAATTTTACCCGGATTTTTTTTTCGGTCAAGATTTGTATTCGATCAAGAAGTATTCGTAATACTCTCTTATTTCTCTTTCAAACTTAGGTGGCGCAGATATAATGACAAAAAAACTATCATTTTCACGATGTGACCCGGTGTTATCGGTATCGATTGATCGAAAATTGCCCGTTCGATACGACTGAATGAATCAATGTTTTTTGAATGTCTAAAGAGTTCGCGCGCTACGTATAAAGAATCAAACGCGTCGGCAATAGCCGTTAAAATAAAGCAAATCATTTTACATGTTCGTTGTTCGATTACGTATATTCCGATACGGATATAAACTTTATATAAAGATGTGATAGAGATTGTGTGAAGTAAAAATTCCGTATGGGCTACAGCCCAAAGGATTGAGTGTTTTAATGAGCGCAAGTATAAGAGAATACAGGAATTAAAAGAAGAAGAAAAAAAACTATATTGGGCGTTGTCTTGAATCGCTATTCTGTATACAAGTTCCTGTGAAGAGTCGTGATGAATAAATTATAAATTGAATTACCGCAACAATCTCGATTCTGTAAACTTCGCCGAAGCTCGTAGCAATGATCTTGAACTATAGCAACGCGTGTTTGGTCGATTTGCTTCTCTGCACGACTTCTTCTCTTTCCACGCGATAACAAAAGCCGACTAGCTCTCAGTTTGAAATTCAATGTTTCGCTGCAGCGAGAAACTCTACGCGAAGTCGAGATGAAATCGCGCAGCCTCGAGGATGCCGAGAAACGCAGAAAAATCGGCACCGATACCGATCGTCACGAAAGTCTTTGATAACAGTGCAATCAATTTTCCGTCGAGCAGACAGCGCGATTACGGACAACGAGCCAGGCAAGACTATTCAAAAACATAGGAAATATTTGTAAAAAATCGTTCGCTGACGTCTGGAAATAATTTACAGTTATAGGTGCTGCGGATTTTTAACGTGCAATGGAGCCGGAGGGGACGTCGACTATGCGAGAGCGACGAGAAAGGATCAAGAAGATGGGGAAACCGCCGGCACGACTAAGGGAACTCAGACGGATTATCGCGAGAGCGAGACTCAAACTCTACCCTGGGAAGCACCGTACAAGCTGCGGCAGGGAATAGGTACGAATAATTTAAAGGTAAATGAAGCAAATTATATTCGCAAATCGCTTCCTAATTTTATTTTTAACGTCGTTTGAAAAGCTCCGTGAGAAGGTTTTTCCACCATTAAACGGCGTTAACAACAAAACGGGGAAGCGATGTGCGAATATAATTTGCAACATTTTTCTACGGCTCCATTTAATTCGAAATATGGCCCAAAAAAGTCAATACCCATCCCCGGATAGTAATAATCCGTTTGCCTAGAAAATCTTAGCCTGATATCTCAAAGATTGTGAGTACTTTTTCACTGAAACGAGCTTCCTCTCGAGGAAGATAAAATAACAATCTATTGCCGTAACGATTTTACATATTTTTTGTGAATTATCATTAACGAAGCTTTGAACGAATTAGATAAGAATCCGGAGATTCTCAGTCTCGCCAAAGCAACATGGGGAAAGGGATTGCCAGCCGATATGCACCAAGTCGAGATCATCAATAGGATGAGGATGAAAAGAGCGTGGATGGATGCATTGCCGCCGATGGATACCCCGTCGAATATAAAAATTCGCACCGCTATCACAGCGGCGATCGAAGCCAACGAGTGGGCTTTTCGCGAGGCTGTGAGTTCCTGCCGATTTCACTCGACGTGTTAACTGTTTTGTTTATCGCAAAATAATGATCTCCCTTTATCGTTGCCTTCAGGAACTGCAATTCATAATGGACACGCGAATGGAGCTCATGGAATCTATCGCTGCCGATAAAAGAAAGGCAAAGGAGCGACTCGCCGGCGAGCGAATGGCGAGATTCACGGAGCGTTTGGGCCACCGAAGGGACAAGGAAATTCACGATATAAGAGGAAAGTTTCAGCGGGAATTGCGGAAACTTCGCCGCAAGCATCGAGCAGCGAGTGCGGCCTCTTACAAAAAGCGTCGACCCGACATTATCGCGCGTTACGCCGATCGAACTTCGCAGATATACGCACCGGAGATGCGTTTCGGCGATCGATCGATAGGTCGTCACGAGGTTTTGAACAAGTCTTTGCTCGGAGAATCTTGTATAGACGGTAAAAAACCTTTACTTTATTAAGAAAAGAAAACAAGAAGATAGTTAATAACGCTGTTCGTTCGTTGCAGAAGCGTTGCAGCCGGACGACGCGAGAAAGTGGTTGCCGACTGATCAGCAATTGCAAGAAGCAAGACCGAGTCCAGGCCCGGAAGATCTCTGCGTTCGGCAAACGAGATGGAGCGACGAAAAGCTGCGGAAGCTTCACTCCGATCTCAAAGCCATAAGATTGAATATAAGCAACGGCAAAGAAGGCAAAGGAAAGCCGACTCTGTTGAAGCGAAAATTCAAAGTACCGCCTCTACCGGTAACTCCCATGACGACCGGTATGAATCAGACGGACAAGCACCTGGACAATTCGTCGTTGTTGATTCAGAAAATAACGAGAGGCCGAGCCATTCAATCCATGGTTCGTCAACCAGCAAATACTTCTAGTTGAAGAATCGTTGAAGTTATTTCATATCGGGCGAAACATTTTTCAGATGTTCGAGGGTCGAGATCGTTGCAGAGAATTGATCGAGGAACTTCGATCGACCCACGCGCTCGAAGACTCGACAAGACAATCGCCCCGAGACGAGAAAACTACGATGTTCGCAATCTATCGGGAACAGAATGAGAAATACTTGAAAGAAAATCGCCTATGCGAGATTTTGGACTCTCTGGAAGGCGTTACCGTAGCGGGGATGTTGGATATGCTCAGTAAAGTTAGTGATCGGACTTTTTTTGATAAAATGTATCGTCTCGAACTTCCGAGAAACTAAATTTACGTTACTCATATGAATTTTTAGGAAGACACGAGATTACGAGAAGAACGGAGAGCCCACGCTCTAGTCCTGCTTGCCGAAAGAGAGCGAAATAGGAGAGAAGCTGAGGAATCCGGAAGACGCCAGCTCGAGCGCAATCGACGTCGGGAATTGGACGAAATGTTCCGGCAGCTTGTTAAAGTTAATCAAGACTCGGTCGAGGCTTATCTCGAGGATATAGTCAGAGAGGGAATCGATTGGGTCTCCGATGAACAAGCTAGACAATACATCGTCGAGCTCGCCGACAAGATCGATGAATCGATCGCTAAACCTGCGGAAAATTCGTGAGCTCCATCTTATTTATAATATCAGTATCGTGCCCACGCGTTTTGCAAGATTTTGAGCCTTCAATTTTGGATATTTCAGCGACGCGACATGCCACGACGAAGAAATGATCGGCGATATGGTGCAAAACTTTCTTCTACCCGAAGTCGACAAGCGGATCGTTAGAAAAAAAATGCGACAGAGTCAGCAGCGTTATCTTCGCGACGCGCACAACGCGATATACAATGAAATGGAAAATATATCACCGACGGAACAGAACGAATCCGAAAGTGTATTGGCGAAAAAAGAAGAAGAAGAGAACAAAATCGATAATCAATCGTTGGAGAATCGAAACCAAACGGAACATATATCGGAGGAGGAAAAAAACGAAGCGGAAAGTATATCAGTGGAGAAAAAAGTATCGGCCGAGTTGTCGCGAGTGCAGGACGACGAAAAGAAATCATCAGAAGCGCCTGACGAATATCATTCGCAAGACGAGGACCATGAGAACGAACTTTTGAAGGAAGACGAATTGCTATCCGGTCTGTCGATTGATTGACGATTTTTCGAATATCCATCAGTTTCCTTTATTGTCCGTAAATACTAACGTAATAAATATCGCCGTCGCGGCTATTTTCATCGTTTACTCCGTTGGCGACTCTTACTATTCTAATTATGTCCCATGTTTGTTTGTTTTTTCGCTTTATTCAAATTAGAATTACGAGTATCGTTCAATGTCAAATTAAGAGCTACAGTTACATGTCGATATGATACTCTTTTATTCTAGCTTAACTAATCGTTCGCACATACGAGATTGAAATAAAATTAGATGATAAAGTAAAATAGCGTCTTATTTAATGAATTCCAAAACACGTCGCGACACATTGTTTGTACACGAATTCGGCTGTTTGCGAAAAGAAAAAACGGAATTGACTAATTGTGTCGATGAGTGAGAAAAATAGTAATGTAATGTTCACCGATTTCGGGTAATTTGTTGTCATTGGCAGTAACGAAGATTCGTGAAGAACGATACGTTAATTTGCACCGGACGCGTGCGTTTAGGCAACATTCGTTGACGAATCGGTGGGCTCAGACTCGTATGAAACAAGGCTTTATATATATATGCGTTTACACTCAAAAATTTCACAATAAAATAATACAGCGTTAGTCGAGAATAGTGAGATTGTGTATTGTGCCGAATACGACCGCGCTCCGATTTCTATGAACGAATGAGATAACGCGCAGATCGCGCGATAAATAATAACGCATTTTTCTTTCCTTTCAAAGACAAAGAAATCAGAGCGCGTACGACAAATATTAGTGCGACGCCGGTGCGCAATCTTCCGACGAGTTTGTGCACAAAAGATCGGACATGAATTTTTTGAATTTTATGTCTTTAGCGTCGCTCGACGATTTTCTCTCGACGATGAGCTTTCGTTTTTTCGCTTGCAATTCCTTCGACTGCGCCGCCTCGCTCTCCCGCGGATTCATCACGTCTATGTGCTTCCTCTTGCAATTCTCTAACGCATCGGCCTTTTGCGTTTCCTCGCGAGCGCGACTCAATTCCGCGGTCAAATCGCCCATCTTCTGATCCCAATCCTCGAGGTGTCTCTTCATCTCGGCGAGTTGCGTGTCCTGATCCTGCAACTTTTTCGCCTGCTGCTGCAGCTTTATGCTCTGAGCGCGAATGTGAAAACCTTGACGTTTCATGCGAAGGCGAAGTTTGCTCATGCGACTCTTGACGGACAAGAAAGAAATTTTGTTCTTCTTTGTCCTGCCGTAAATCTTTTTGAACGCCTTGTTCCATCTCTCCGCTGTGACGCTGTGAGACACGATGAAAGTGCCGGAGCTCGAACTAGACGCGTGATGCGGTATCATCAAACTTCCGCCCGACAAATCGTACGAACTTCCACTGTTCAGGGCCATCGTGCGCATACTGTGCTTCAACGCCGGCAGAATCTTCTCGTCGAAGTGTTCCATCGCCATGCTACTTATGTCTCTCAGCTCTTGGAGCAGCTCGTGAGTTCTCGGCGGAGTTTTGGAGTCGCGGATCAAACGGAGCACTCGAAATATCTCGTCTATCACCTATCAACAAATTGTAGTTAATAAATATTTTTTATCAAAAAAAAAAAAATACATTATCAAAAATTATTTGACAAAAAAGTTAATAATTTTTTTTCCATTTTCGCTGCTTACCTTTCCCGGTATAAAGCAACAGAGTTGCAAATTTATGTATTTGATAAAAGTCATGGAGAGCATGGAAATTCTTGTTTCGATGGCTGTGAGAGCGTCGCAGTGACGTGCCAGAGGATGATACCTTCTCTCGGACTCTCGTCGAGGAAGCTGCGTCTTGACGGAGCGCAGGCATTGAGCATGATATTTTTCTATGAGGCTGAAGCCTCGATTCAGCAATTTTTGGCACGTTTTATCGAAGTGCTTGCACACCTGCGAAACGCGATAGGTCATTAATGATTATTATTCTTTCATCATCGCCGCAACGACGTAAATTCGTGGATACTCACGAGTCTGTTTTTCGCTATTTCGTCGTACGAGAGATTGAAGAGAATCGCCTCGAGTACGACATCGGGTAAGTCGATAATCAGCATCATTTTCACGCTTTCTTATTTCTAATATTCCCGTCTTGTTGTCAAACCCGCTCGATCTTCGTGACAATCCATACGACGATTACTTCGTCGAGAATTCTATTTACAGCGGGATTCTACTGGAAGATTCGAGAATAAAACTTCCGTCAATTTTCTTGTCTCTCGTTGTCAAAAATCAACGCGTCTCTCGATCGAGTATTTCAGCACTTCTCGTATCGCTCTCGCGCTCATAGTACGATCTTTGTACACTAGTTTAACATTGCGACGAATTTATCTCTATTTATTTTTTTTCACAATACTCCTACCAAGCGCGAACAACTGTGTTCTTTGTCACGGTGCGTCTCGTCGATGTTATGTCGTTCCGTGGTAGTCGCGTAAGTAGTCACGCGAACTCCGCGCACACAGAGACGCGGCGACAAATACGAGACGCGAGAGATCTGCCAGAGCCGCGACAGCAGCTGCGTTCGCACTATTCGTCAGCTCGCGAGATAAATTCTTCTCACAATCGTCATAGGGTTAGGAGAAAAAAAATATCCTGTCCATCGCGAAAGTTTGATAACTTTGCGTTTGTGTGCGTACCGTCGAGGTGCACGTTGCAGCTGCCCCCTGCACTCGGTACATAACCTAAAGTACGATTCGCTCTCGTTGCAGCTGCTGCTGTCGAGCGTTCGAACGCTCGAAGTGCGAAGCTCGCAGATTCAAGACCGGAATGCTCTCGTCGCGGTATCAACATGCGGTAATTAATATGCATATACGTCGTTCATGAGAATTCTAACGACAGTAATCGTCGGAGTGATTGGACATCGGAACAATTAGGTCGACGCGATTCTCCACAGAATAATGCACTATTCTATCGTTTTTGGAGTCGTCGTTAGATTCGTCATTGTCTTACCGTGAGTGTGCATTATTATTCATTTTTCGTCACCGCGTATTTGCTTGTTTTTCTACGTAAGCGCGAATAGTTCCCTGGACGATTATTCATTTCTGGCGATTACTATAAAAAGACCTCGACAATATCGCGGACGCCGGTTGCCTCGTACGGCAAGGATCGAGATGGAATTCACCGATTATTCGTATATGATTGCCGTTACACGCTCATCGCTTTCCGGGCGCGCGAACGGCGATAATCATAACGCGCCAATGTTACGCGCTTGTGAGGAGCGAGGACGAGTAGGCGAGATCGAATTTTCATGATTCTTTTTATTCATAACGCAGCAATACAAGTGAACGCACAGAGATCATAGGCGATATGATTAATGATAGCGCGCGAAGTATCCGACGTAAATACGCGTATAAACATTCGAGAGACATGCACGAAACGGAAGGCCGTTGATTATTCACTTAAGGCAACTGTGGGAATCACCACACTACCAGCTAATGGACTTTGTTTTTTTATGACGTCGCGGACAACCGAAAGGTTCTTTTTAGCGTTTGGCACTGCGCGATATCGGTCGTTCTATGACACTAGGTGTTCTAATGAAAAATTATAAAGCGAATAACCCAGTTTCCGTCTATTTGTTAAACAATGAACTCGGAGACACGAACGCCGATTGGCGAGCAGAATTATTCATCAGTCTCCAATTAACGTTTTTTGAACGATTGTCTACGGAAACCGGGCCGTTTACCTTAACTGAAAAAATTGAGATTATTTAAATATTTACAAGTGCTACAACTAACTATATAAATGAATTAACGCGAAATGATTCGGATTCAATCAAGGATGGATCTACGTGAAAATAATTTAAGCTACATCGAGTATAATCCATGACGTAGCTCATACGATGAGAAAAGATAAGAACTATTCTTTTTTTTTCTCGGTGTCTACCACCACCCATGTAAACCCCCCGAACGTCGCATACGATTTTAATCCGCTGGATCGGCTTCGAGATAATTTCGAATTCGTCGCGTAGCTCGCGGTGAAAATCGTACGGAGATTCCCATAAAATTTTGAACTTATCGATAACGAAGAAGAATCTTGGTCGATTTTATAACATAGTCCGTGTGCGCGGTTTTATCCGCTAATGATGGCGCAGCATCCTCGCGGATAGATTGCGATTCTCGATCGGCAATTGCCATCTATTGTTCCACGTCTCGTTGTCGTTTTGCTCTCTGTACGACATGTGCGCGCACATCGGCAACCGCGAGGCCCGCTCGCAACGTCGCGATACCGACCAGTAGACGAAGTTCTCCGGGCACTTGTAGAGATAGCCTTGGAGGGCGTCCCTCGAGTCTTGTTTGCACTTGTAGAATACGTTGCTGCAACCTTGCCGATAGGGGAAGTGCCCGACTCCCGGACAAAGGGTAACGCCTTGCTCGACTTTCATCTACAAAATTAAGCAATAATGTCGAGTTATCGAATCATAATGATAATTCAAAAATGTATTCGAAACTGCACATTTTTTTGTTTACGATTTCGAAAAAAAAATCGGTTTTGGAATCTTTTTTGCTCTCTCAAGAAGCCATGTTTGGTCACGAAACAAAGTTTTTCGAGGGAGCCGAATATGACAAATGCACTTTCCCATAAACAGAACTTCGTATACCACGACGAAAGAAAGAGAGGAAGCAGTATGCCAAAGTAACGTGCACCATTTTTTTCTTTTTGTATTATTAGTCGCATTCTTACCAGTGACATTGAATTCGCTTCGACCCTCCTGTAGAATCTGGCGCCCGCTTTGGTTCCCATGCACGGTTGGCTGCTATCGCTTTCCGGCAAGCATTGTGTCTTCTCCTCGTCGAATATCGTATTTTCCGGACACGCGAAAGACAGTATCTTCACCTCCATCGTAGACTCGGATATGCATTGATAGAACAGATTGCAGTATTTCGGATGTCGTTTGAATCCGGTAGGACAGACAAGTACAATCTGTTCGCCGGTGAGATTTCCTAGAGGACAAGGCGTCGCTCCCGATGGTAGATTCTCCGATCCGGCGCTCGTCGTTGTCTGTTCCGTCGTTTCCATCGACGGTGACGAGTCGCTTGTCTCTTCAGTTTCGTTAGTTGTCGTCGATTCGGTCGAAGCTTCCGTGGAAACTTCCGTCGAACTCTCTGTGCTCTCTTGCCCCGTTTCCGTTGTGCTTTGATCTTGAGTCTCGGTCGTCGACTCCGTCAAGGCGTCCGTGGATACTTCGGTGGAAGATTCGGTGCTTCCTTGCTCGGCTTCCGTTGTGCTTTGCTCTTGAGACTCGGTTGTCGTTGCCTCTTGAGTCTCCGAGGTGCTTTCCATCTCCGTGGTCGACGATTGCTCCTCCGGGACTGTGCTGCTCTGGGTCTCTTCCGTTGTCTCGGTGGAAGATTCGGCAGGACTTTCGGTAGTTACTTCGGCGGTCGTTGCCTCGGCGGTCGATCCTTCCGTTACGCTGGGTTCTCCGGAAGTGGTTTCTTCGCCGCTGCCACTGGTGCTCGTCGCTTCGGGCGCCGAAGTGGAAGCAGGCGAAGACGACTCGTTCGATTCCGTTGAACTTCCGGGGCTCGTTCCGCCTCCTTGACAGTCTCGTGCCGGATAAACGGACTCCGGGTAGTTGCACACACTGATGCTGGGATCGAAGATAGTGCCGGGCGGACAATCGAAGTGATAAACGTTGAAGCCGTTTCCGTTGTCGACGCAACGATAGAATTTGTCGCAGCGCGTTGGATGAGCGTTGAAACCAGCCTCGTTGCAAACTATACCGTTGTTGTTGCTGCTCGGTTTCGGCGTGTCGCATGGACGGGTGCTGCTCTCGTTGCTGGAGGAGGTTTCGCTCGTCGACTCGTTACTCGACGACGAGGACGATTCGGAACTTTCGCTCGAGGATTCGGGTTTCGTCATTTCCGCGGGTCTCGCCGACGAAGACGAGTCACCGTTCACGGTAGAGCTTTCCGTACTTTCCGACGGTGCGTTCGAAGTGCTCTCGTCGGGAGTTTCGGAAGAAGAGGAATTTGATTCGGATGTAGACGACGTTCCGGTTGTACTCTCTGGTCCACTTCCCTCGTTTCCATTGACCATCTCGTTGTTGCCCTTGCAGGAAGACACTTGGTTTATGTGGTTGCAAGTCAGAAGGCTCTGATCCCAAGCGGTTCCGGGTGCGCAATCGAAATCGTACTTTTGGTAACCAGTCGGGCCTCCACCGACGCAACGATAGAATTTTCGACAGTCGTTCTTGTTCGGGAAGAAGCCTTCTTCCTTGCAATCGGAGGCACCTCCGCTTGGCCGTTGATTGCCGCTTTGTGCAGGTTTGTTTGATTCACCGGATTCAGGCTTATTGCTTCCTGGTTGATTGCCTTCTTGGCCTGGCTTGCTCGTACCGCTGGATTCAGACTCCGGGGTTGGTGCCGGTGTAGGTTTTGAGCTACTTTCGGTTGTTTGACTTTCGCTTTCGTCAGGCTTGTTTGATTCGCCTGATTCAGGCTTGCTTCCTTCTGTCGATGGGGTGCTTTCCGAGCTACTTTCAGTTGGCTGACTGCCTTCTTGTCCCGGTTTGTTCGATTCTCCAGATTCAGGCCCGCTTCCTTCTGTCGATGGAGTGCTTTCCGAGCTACTTTCAGTTGGCTGACTGCCTTCTTGTCCCGGTTTGTTCGATTCTCCAGATTCAGGCCCGCTTCCTTCTGTCGATGGAGTGCTTTCCGAGCTACCCTCAGTTGTCTGACCGCCTTCCTGTCCCGGTTTGTTCGATTCTCCAGATTCAGGCCCGCTTCCTTCGGTCGATGGTGTACTTTCCGAGCTACTCTCAGTTGTCTGACCGCCACCTTGTCCGGGCTCGTTCGATTCTCCGGAAGGTTCGTTTCCACCCATTTCCGGGGTTGCAGGGCTCGCGGTACTTCCTTCTGTCATCTCCGCGCTCGGCGGAGGAGACGAGCTCGGTTCCGTTGTCGCTGGCCCGCCGCTCGGGGAACTCGATTCTTCGGGACCAGTTTCTCCTTGCTCGCCCGTCGAACCGCTCGATGGTTTATCACCATCCGGCGATTCTCCCTGCGATGGACTCGAGGCCGAATCCTCACCGCATCCGGGAACAGCGTACGCGTGATTGCAACTCTGAATTTTGTCGTCCCAAGCAGTGCCTTCGCCGCATTCGAATTCGTACTTCGTGAATTTTCCACCGTCCCCGACGCAACGATAGAATTTCTTGCAGTTCTTCGAATCACCGAAGAAACCCTCGCTCTTGCACTCGCCGCTGTTCGAATCTCCACCGGCTGGCGATGGTTGTTCGGGAGTCGATACCATTTCCGACGTCGCAGGCGATGTCGTCGACATCGAAGATTCATCAGTTCCGACCGTCGATTCTACCGAAGAACTCGTTGTCAGTTGATTCTCCGCCTCTGGTGGTTGATTTTCGCTCGTCGAATCTACCGAAGAACTCGTGCTCGATGTTGACACGTTCTCGCTCTCGGGCTGTTGACTCTCGGTCGTCGAGCCACCGGAAGCACTCGTGCTCGAAGTAACTCCGTTCTCACCTTCGGGCTGACTCGGGCTCGTCGAACCTATCGGAGAACTCTCGGATGTATTTGCTTCGTTATCACCTCCCGGCTGCGGGTTCTCGCTTTCGTTACCGCTCGTCTCGTCGGTACCGCCGCTACACTTTGGCACAGCGTGTTTGTGATTGCAGCTCGATATCTTATCGTCCCAGACGGTACCCTCGCCGCACTCGAATTCGTACTTGGTGAACGATGAACCGGAGCCGACGCAACGATAGAACTTTCGACAGTTTTCAGCGTCACCGAAGAAACCCTCGGATGTACACGTTGCTCCGGGCGACAGTGGCTCGGACGGAGGTTTCGATGATTCTTGCTGCTCAGATCCGCCCTCGGGACTCACGGGCGGCTTGCCCGGTGTACCTTGTTCCGGGGGCGAGGGAAGCTCGTTAGTCTCGCCGGAATCCTCACCCTCGGGTTCTTCGGGATTGGGAGGCAATTCTTCGGAAGGCGGTGCAGCAGTACCGGCTCCAGGATAACTTCCGGGCTGTTGAGGATTAGAAGGTTTCTGACTCGGAGCTTCCGCGCCAGGAGCACCGCCACAACAAGCTTCAGGTTGTTGCTGCGGGGGACTCTGATCCGGGGCATTGGCTCCGGGATAGACACCGGGTTGTTGCGGGTACGAAGGATTCTGAGCAGGACCACCCGCTTCCGGATAGCCTCCTTGTTCTCCAGCTGAAGGCGGAGTCTCCGTTTGACACGGTGGCTGTACCATTCCCGCGGGCGGATGACTCGGCGCACTGGATGACGGATTGTTCGGCTCGTATCCCCCGTTGTTATTTCCATTCTCTTCGGAAGAACCGGACGATCCTGAATCCGATCCCGAAGAGACACTGCAATCGGCCCGATTCGCCGCCCATGCGTGATTGCAAGCCTCGATATTCGGATCCCAGACAGTTCCATCGCCGCAGTTGAACTCGTATCTCATGTAAGATCCGCCTTGATCGACGCATCGGTAAAACTTGCTGCAATCTTGAGGATCACCCATGAAACCCTCGCTTTGACACTGAGCTCCGCCGCTCGCCGAATCTCCTGGGGTTTGGTTGCTGCTTTCGGTACTCGAGCTCCAGCCTGCCGTGCTGGCGCTTCCCTGCGGACTCGACCAGCTCGTACTTTGTTGCATCGCTCCCGAAGTTGTTCCTCGAGACGTCTGGCCGTACGTAGGCCTGTTCGTTGGTCCGTACGAAGGTCCACTCGTCGTTCCGTAAGACGGTTTGTTCGGTGGTACGTACGTCGGTCCATTCGCTGGTACGTAAGTCGGTCCATTCGCCGGTACGTAAGTCGGTCCATTCGCCGGTACGTAAGTCGGCCCGCTCGGAGGACCCGATTCCGGTCTTTCCTTCGGCGGTTCTTCCCTTTCCGGATTATTATTCGAGTCAACGTCGTTCGCCTTGTCGTTCTCGTCGCTACCGCCGCATTCCGATCTGCCACTCTCGTTCGGATGGGTACAAATGTCCCCGCGATCCTTCGAGAACACCGTGCCCGGGCCGCACTCGAATTTAAACTTCGTCAACGGCGAACCGTTTCCGAAATCGACGCATCTGTAATATATCGTGCAGTCGCTCGGATCCGGATGATAACCCTCCTCTTGACATTCAAACTCTTGATTCGCCTGCCTTCCATGATGATTTTGGTATTCATTGTTGTAGTACCCTGAAAAAAAATATAAATAAGGTTCGATAGACATTTTTGAAGCTTTTCAGTCAAACTATGATCATAGGGAAGAACGATGCGAAATGGTCTACACGAGTTTTCTGCTCTGGCGATAAATCAAAGTGTCGCAGAATTTCACAACATAAAGTAGAGAATAATTTTTTTAATAACTTTTATAATGTCGATGATTGTTATAAATGTTTAAAATACTTTTGAATATATAAATCATTATAAATTAAAAACTCATCATAAAACATAGTTATATTTATTCATTTATTGATAGATTCATATATTTATAAATAATAATAAATATATTAAGGTGATCGTATTGCGTCGTTCTTTTTCTTTGTCTAATCTAAAAGTTCAAACAACCAAACATTGGATAATTTCGGCTTCGACCGCATCGTCTTCCAGATAGACCATCCCGCCCCGCCCTATCTCTAATACACCCCGATTATCCGCGTAGTTGGGTTCGTGCCACCGTCGATTGCAATGCGCAACGAGCCGAATAGGCAAGCGGAGCCCCGCGATCATCTCGTTTCAATGCAGGCAGGCCGGGTGCTACACGTCGACGGGAACCTGTTTGACGACAACAACGTTCCGTTCTTTTACCGAACGAAAAGCGATTCCTGCAAGACATCGGAGCGGCACGCAGCTCGCATACGCTCCGATCACGAAGAGAGAAACATTATGCGCGGTGAGAGAGGAGCCTCGAACGATCTCCTTCACTCTCCCGACTGTGCGGCTCTCGCACAGCAGCCCGAGTATCTCTCGTGACGCCCCGCGCGGATCGTCGCAAAAATAGGATCCTTTTCTCGCCGTCTTGCCGAGCGGTTCGTGTGTATCGATGGGGATCGACGGTGGTCGCGGACTTTTGCGCGCTTCGTAAGCCTCGCACGTACATACGTACAGCCCTTCGCGCATTCCGTAATTGGCCTTCCCGCGATTCCGCGGTAAAATCGTACCCTTCACCCTTTCGTCCCTCCCCACTCGTTTTGTACTCTTTTCTTCCCCTCGAATCGCCTCATATCCTCGCCTCGGATCTTTCTAATTAAGTCGCCATCCCCCTTGCCCTCGAGAGTAGGCAAACAAATTCCTTGTTTTTTTTTTTAATTCTATTTTATATCAAGCCGGTACTCACCACTCTCGACGATCGTTGCCAACGACAGGGCTACGAGGAGACTCCACGATCGACATTGATTGAGCCACATGCTTGATCAACGTATCTTGAGCTGTTGATGAGAAAATAAGACATAATACGTGATTAGAGATCATATAATATATATTTTTTACGTACATAAGAAATTAATCATTATTATAAATTATTAACTAAACTTAATAATATATATCATATATTAATAATAACTTTATTAAGTTTATTGTTAATAATAAATTTATAAATAATTTGCGATAAATTGATATATTGTTATCACAGGCTATGAGCAAGCGCAAATGTTATGCGAATGAAAAAACAAAGAACTGCCGCGTCGATTATCCGAAGATCTATGGCAGAAGTGCACGGCATTGAATTTACCTAAACACGGTATTTCGCTTTTTTTTCCCGCGAATGACAGTTAAGTATTGTTATGCGTGTCCCCGTTGGCGACGGTCCAATCTGAAATTCCTCGATACTGGCATCGGTCTATTCAATCTTCGCTTAACTGTCTAACTGTCGATAGTCCGGACTCCCGAACGATTGAGCGAGCGAGAGCTTAACGCGCGACTTGAAGATTCTGGACGTTGCTCGTTCCACCGTATTTTACTTTAGTGGCCTGTTACCCGGCTCGTTTGTCGCGGCATAAAAGCCCGTAACGAAATATCTTTATTTATCCTTTCTCCTTTCGTAACGAATTCAAAGGCGGCCTTTCCGCGGCCAAGTTCATCGTTCCGCGCGGCGCTTCGACCCCCGTCTCTTTCACGGCGAATGACATAACGCCCGAGAGGCGTTCGCAGGTTCAGCGACTCGAGTCGAAGGCGAGCGAGCAAAGCGACCGAGCAGGTTCACTGCCAATGCCACACGCTGAGAGGCCGAGTGCGGATATCTCTTTTTCTCCTCCTGTACGCTCGTATACAATTGCGGAGATACGATTTAACGAAACCGATGAATTCCCGAATATCCGAGCCCGGCTCAGTCTTGAACTTGACACGGAAGGATTAATAAGTCTTTTGCGTCATTGAAGGCCCGTTGAATGTCGGTGAAACGGCGGAACGACCCACGTGGGAATCACCGGATCGTCGGATCTTCAATTCAACCGATAAATCGAGAGATCGGATTAAAATAATATTAATAGTTGAAATGTCGCGAATACCATTTTTATGAATTTCCGTAATGTCCTTTTTGCAATTATCGAAGGAGAGACATTTTTTATGAGCTTCTCACGTTGCGTGGACAAAATATGGGGTGTCGAAAACATGTGATTCAATCATAGAAAAGAAAAACAGTTTGCACATAGAAATTTCTAGTTGATACATTTTTATTATCAAAATTAGCTGCTACTACGGAATCTATCGGAGCGATAAATGATCGAGATCGGAAAGAAAAAATCATTTTCATAGCTACTGAATCCTTCGAATGAAATTTCAATGACCTTAACCGTAATTATTGTGGTAAATCTTTTAGACATGTTTACTTTTTTTTTTTAATTAATAGTTTTTTGGAATTATTAACCTGCAAAATTAATTTTTTCAGTACCTTCGACAAGCATGATTTTTTTCATTCTCTCTCAATTTTCGCGAACTACTGCGAAATGAACACTGCGCAAGGACTACCTTAATAGTCCTCAACTATCGGCCTCGACTCGCCATCCGCGGGTTCTATCGGAGTGCCAAATAATTTTCGTCCCGAATTCGGTAAGCCAGTGGAGCAGGCCACGGGGAATCGCGGTATTCCCGATGCCCGGTGCGCGAATTGTATTCGTCCGTCAGCCTCGAGTCCTCATTCACACGACGTAACACACACGCTCGGTCGTTCGCGCGGTTGACATTCTCACTCGAATACAAATACCGTCGTTAAGGATGCAGCTCATGAAATTCGGTTCCGAGATATTTTTTTCTCTCGACTCGTATCAGCGTTCGCGTTTTGCGGAACTGTCCTAAAAACCAAAGTATTGTTTTCCTTATCGAGACACAATTTACCCACTTTTTTTTCTTCCATGCCCGAGGATTTTTATCCGCCTCAGCTTTTCGTTTGATTCTTATCGACTTAACGACCGTAAACCTTTCGTGGAATTACAAAAAGAAAAAACTGTCTATCCTTCGGTTGGTACAGCGATTGGTCAATTGTTGACACACTTGTGTCGGAAAGAGAAAAAAAAAGAAGAAAAAGAAACGCGGCAACGGGTAATCACAGAAGGAATTATCAAAGACCCTTGATAGCATGTATTTAGCGTTAATTGCTCGCATCGTCGCGTCCGCACACTTCGTGAAATCTCCCCGTTCGACTATTGTTCATATTCATTATAGTCATTGTGACAAATTCCTTTCGAGCCTTTCGTAGAATATTTCCCCACTCTTCGCGCGAGCGGGGGGTGAGGAAAAAATGTATATAAAAAATGACGCAAATGGTTTTGCCGATCGATGCGAAAACAATTGTAATGAAGAATTTTCTCGCGAAGTTGAATTGTATTGTGGAATTCGACGAATGTGCCGTGCGCGAATGAGGAGGAGGTATTTTCCTCGAGTATCGCGGTGTCTCGGGAATTTTCTCTCTCGACGACGAGAGCGTCGGAGATTGGCATCGGTTGTTGTCTCCTCCGCGCCACGGAGAGATAAATATATAAGGACCACTTTTGCCGCCCAGTTTGCTCGCTCTACCCTCCCCGTGCACGCGGATAGGCACGATGTATAAACTATGTAATGGCGCGGTTGTGATACGAGGAGGGCTCGTACGAAACAAGAAATAGTCACGCGGACTTGGCGAGATGAAAGAGGCATGTACCTACACAGCGAGGCTGGTACGGGATGCGGCTATTATAGAGTATACATCTCGGTGGTTCAACGAGAGTGCACTGACTAGCTCGGGAGAGACTACGTAGCCTTGCGAGTCTCACTTGGCAAGGTCGTTCGTTCCAGAGGTGCAACTTTGTGGGGCCGACTACCTCTCGAGTCTTGTGATCCGCAACGAGACGAGCGAATTTTCATTTATGCGCGCGCGAGCCCACGATCTCTGTATCATCTTACTATACGCGTAAACGTTATATCTATATATGACGAGAAAGGTGGGGCAAGATGGACCGCTCAAAGGAAATTGCTTCCATGGGCTTTATCGTTCCTCTAAACACTTTTCCTCTTGTTTGGAACACAAAAAAGCTTTTTCACAGCCCGTTGGAGTATTAAGAAACAAAATTTGGAAAATGGGGCGAAATGGACCGTGAGTAAATTACATGACAATAATGAAGATGGACCATTCGAATTTAGTGTTGCATCCGCATTCAATATCTTCTTTCATCTTGAAATAATTGTTATATAAATGCTATTTCCGTGAGTGAAAGATTTTTGTAAACAACAATTATCGAATTATAGCTTTATTTATCGGTATTCGGATTGAATATCGGTCCATTTGGCCCCAGATAACGAATGTTCGGTAGAGTTTCATTGAAACTCTTAAAAATTATATATTTCCCAAAAATTTCACGAGTTTTCGTGTTCGTTCATTTTGCCCAGTTGGTCCGTTTTGCCTCGTCTTTCCCCGCACACATAAATTCATGTATTCTCGGGGTGCGTCACTCGCAGCATCTTTCCGAGAGATCTTCTGCGTTTCCTTCCGATGATACACACCGGGCTCATTCGCGCAATTAAACACGTATATGTATACCCGCGGTAAATTGCCGCACATATGCGGTTAAACCTCTTCTCTAGTATCTTTCTCGTCTTTCTATCCGCTTTTTTTTTGTACATCTCTGGTTCTCGTCTGAGAGATGCACACACGCGATAAGTGTTCTTATATTTTCATTCTATTTTCTTCTCTCGCGCATCTCTCCGTGCGCCCCCATCGAATAAAGCCGGTGAACCACCATCGTCGCCGCCTTCGGCGGAAATAATTTTCTTCGCCTACTCATTTCTCATAGCCGCTCGCGCGTCCGTAGCTTCGCTTGTCTATCTCGAATATGATAGCGGGACAACGCTACGTACACCGTGGTGTACCGAGGAGAAGAAAAAAAAGAAAAACGATTCGTGGCCAGAGGCTTATGAGGAACGCAACCACGGAGGGAGGTTCAAGGTTCGTTCGGTAAGCGATTATACCACGACCTCCCCCGCGAGTAACAACGCCGCGGCTCTCTTCGGGTTCTCCACTTTTTGCCGTGTATCTCCCAATGGCTAGCGCCCAACGCGGTCGGCTCTCCAATCACGTCTCTCCCATTATCTATACAGATTCAGAATGCGGCAAGGAGTTGCAATGAAAAATGAAACTGTTCCGTTCGCGTTTTACGCGGCTCGAGTGTACAGGTGCTCCGAGCAGGTGTCGATCGCAACGACGAATAATTATCGTTACCACGGAGAAAAATATCCGAGAGATCTGTATGGAGTTCTTACACGTATCGTGAATAATACGGAACAATCGGGGCTACTGATGCATCGACCGCGATCGCGTTCATCGCGAAAGGGAACGGACAGTTATTACGAATCTTTACCGGGACTTGACGAGGGCGAATAAAAAATTGATTTTTTTTTTCGATGGCGAAAGTTAAAAAAACATTACAACAGCCACAAAAACAATATTTAATTTGGTAATTTACATTTTGAAAAATCGCTTTTTCGTTGAAAAAAAAAAAAGAATTCATTTTTTTAATTTTACTTCTAATTTTTTTCATTCTTTAAATCACTTTGTTCCACGCAAAAACGATTCGAATTTTTTGTAAGACGCTTTCTCGCGGCTCTGCAAACAAATCATTTCGGCTCGATTGCCCTCGTTATGATCTCTCGGCGATAACGCGGTCGATCTTAAGTATTCATTCTTTGTAATCTTAAATATTACGCGCGTTCCTTACGTTTCAATTAGCAGCGGGGCGTCAATCGTGCACTTGTGCAAAGCTCGAATTCGATAATCATTCCGGAAATTAAGCGGCATTCATTATCCCGCGCGAAGCTTTTCATACCGATGATCGAATTCGGCGTAATTGGTATTCGACACGGTGGATCTTTCGACGCGCCAAATTGAATTTGCGTCATAAAACCCCGGGCCGGGAGCTCGCTCGCGTATGCAAGGTGAAACAAAACTCGTTGGATTGCACCGGCTGTAACGATTTGCCAAGGCCGACGATACAATTACGAACGAGTCGCGAAACGGTCACGTAATTGACGAATGCAATTTTTTTCTTTCAATCGCCTCGACAAATTTCGAGACTCGTCGAAACTATCGAACCCGCAGAACGAGAAGAAAAAATGATGAATTTTTCGAAAACTTACCCTTTCGTCGAGTTTAGTTGTTTTTTTTTTTATTACCGCGACGATAGTCACGCTCTCCTCTCACACTTCACTTGGTCAAGACAACCGCATCGTCGTTGATAAATTCGAAAAATAACTATAGTGATATAATTCGCCGTTAATCCGTCCCCGTGAATTTCGTCTCTCGATGATTCGTGAATAATCGAGCGAGAGATTTTTGACTCGAACGCTCGGATCGGTTTCGCGCGCCTGTCTCGTCGAGTATCTTCCTCTCCCGGGTTTTATGAGAAATAAACTCTATTCGGTCACGGCTCCGCTCTCGGAGCGTATTTGATGAAAAATCGGGGTCTTCGATCGTGGAACGTCTCGAGAGGGAGTAAGTCCTCCGGACGCGGGTGGCTCCTACTTATAAAGACTTGGCCAAGGAGTTCGCTCTCCAATTGATGCGTGATAGTGTGGTTGGCCGAGGAGACGTAAGTCCCCACACGTTTATTATTGTGTGTTGTATGTTACCCGTCTACGTACCGGTCGCTATACCCACGTACACGTTCACGCATACACGCGACACGTACGCACGCACAAGTGCGCCGTGTTCTCTCCCCGTGTGAAAGAGAGAATCCGCACACGCTCAATGGTGGATGAGGTGGATCCGCGGGATCCGTGGAAGAGGTGCTCGGCTTGGAAGGGGGATATACAAGAACTATGTCCCGATCATTACATCCTCGATCCTCATCGTATTCATCGCACTGTGGGGCCCCCTTCGCCGATGTGCGTTACGCAGTACTCGACTTGCACGGATACACGGACAGAGGAAAATTACACAACCCCACCGCGCGAACAACCCCCTCGGGTAAAAATTCTAATCCACCGGCATTCGATCAACGTCACACTTCCTCAAGGTAGTCCTTGCGCACAGCGTTCATTTCGCGTAAGTCATCGAAAATTGAGAGAGAATCGCGAATACTTGTCGATAGTCAAAAAGTCTGAAGGAAATTGGTGAATATCAAAGGTACTCAAAAAATTACTTTTGCATAGTAATAATTCGAATATGTTATTAACAAATTAAGAAATAAAAACAGTTCGACAAATTCTCCAGCAAAACTTTTTTTTAATGAAAATGATTCGCGCATTTCTCAGAAAATGTAGGATTACTTTTAGATTTTTTAATTCACATAGAATTTTATGATTTTTCACATATTTTTCCTGTATAAAAAATGAAAATTCAAAGTGAATCTCACTCAATTTTCGCAAACTTATGCGAAATGAAGACTGTGCGCAGGGACTATCTTAAACTCAGCACGAAACGATCACTCGTGCTTCTTCGCATAGCGAGAGGTGTTCGCCGGCGACGGGTGGTATCTCGACAAACGTCATTGCATTATCGCGCGATATGTCCGACATGAAGTTATTAAATTCAAAACCTCGGAGGTCCCTGATGCTTTGAGCAAGTGATTGATTTTTCAAAATGATTTATTTAATTCGATTTAAGAAACGGATCACTTCGGATGCAGTTTGTCGGTTCTGAGATTGAACGATATATGTTCAACAATAAATAATGAGATCTGCTATTATTATTCATTACTTAATCTTGCAACGGAGGAAAAAATATTTACACCTAATTGTTGGTTTGTTCATATGGATTGAACGAATCTTCAACGAAGGATCTATTAATTGTTTAAAGAACCGGGTCACCCCAAAATAATGAAATTTATAAGTCAGTAATTAGAATAACAATAACAACTATAATATACAATAATTAACAATCTATGATTGAACATTATTATCATCAATTAGATGTATATGATGAATATTAGATTAAACAAAAATATAGTTCGTAACTTTTCAAAAAAACTCCAATAAATAATGCTGAATAATTATCGTTACGATTTCCATGTCGGATTTTCATTTCGACAATTATTAGAAAAAGTCGACTCCGACTTTGAAAAATTTGAATTATCGAAAAAATATTTGTCCAGATCGTCCTTTGCGATTTTTAGAAACTCAATCACAAAACGGCAGATCGAATAACGGGACCCGCCTAACTCGTGAAGTTATCGACCGATTATCTTGCGAACGATCTCAATTTTTTTATTCCTTTTTTCTCCAATAAAAGAAGTCCGAAATATTTTCCGTCGCTTTCGATTGTCGAGGAAGGTTTTACGAAAGGCTAATAAATGAATAAAAAATCTAGCGTGAGGTGGACGGGGGGGCCTTTTGATTCCTAGAATCTGCTCGGTGGCTCGCTGGACCCGTTTGTCGCGATCGCGAAGGCTCGTCGATCGGGAGAGAGCGCGCTTAGCCGGCGCTCTCGCGCGGGCTCGCGGAGAGCGAGCGTGGAGGAAGACAAAAATCATACACCCGGCCAGCGACCTGGCGCCGTCCCCTTGTCAGTGTGCAAGCTCCCGTGTGCCTATTCCGTGCGTGTGCAATCTTTTCTTCCTCTCGCAACGGAACGCACGACGACCGACACACGTACATCCCCTTAAAGAGACACCGAGAGGGAATCGTTGTCGCTGAATTTACGATCCCGAACAAACGTCGAAGACGCGGGCTTCCGTACTTCTCCGTACGCGTCGAAGAGCATTGAATGCTGTGCGCTACGTACATTCTTTTTGTTTAACATACAATTTTTGCATTCCTCGCTTATACGCCCGGGGTGGCCATAATCGTCGTCCGTCGTTGTCAGTTCAAACACATCCGCAGGGGCGGCTTTTCAACTGCCTCGCGGAGGGAACACGATTTTTTTACCTATTTGAGACAAGCCACCTTTATGGGACGAGACGGCTTGAGAAACGGTCCATTGTCCTCTCTCACCGGGGTATAATATACTCGACGGTGGCTCTCGGGAGCGCGTTTTGTATCTAGCGAAAGAGCGATTCGCCTCTCTGTACCGCGACGCGCGGTCCCGCGACGCCAGAAGCTTCGCGGTACAAACGCTTTACACGGCGGTTGTGAGGACACGAAGGTGATACTACCATACTACGATACCTCGACTACACGGTAATGTAAGCTGGATATTGCGATGCAGCCAAAAAAAAAAGGAAAAAAGAAACGAGAAAATAAAAAGGACGAGCTCGCGGCGCGAGAGACATTCCCCGTGGGATCTCCTCGTTATCCAGGAACTCGTGAGATGCGACACCGGACAACGTTGACTCCCGCGCGCGCGAAGCGTCGATTAAAAATTACGTAAAAATTTCGTACACGGCAACGATTGGATAGAAAAGCCGCGAATGCTCGTTGATTATACTCGACGTTAACGCCACTGAAAAAAACCCTACGGCGCGAGGCCTGTGTTGCCTTAAGGACTTTCCATCGTTTTCTCTCTTCCGACCTACACGCTCGCGCCTCGCTCCGACTGCCTACCACCTCTCTCTGTTTCTTCTATTTATATATATAGATATGTGTATATGCTATATATGAAGGCACCCTATAGGTGGTCATTTCTCGCCGTAGCCTGTTTTATCCTACACTATTCGAGACCCATGCAGAGTTCGTTCAACTCTCGATGTCCCGAGATCCGACTACTTGTTCCAATTTCCGTTTCTTCTCATCAATAGGACTTTTTTCTCTTTTTTTTTTTATTTCTCGATCAGTCGAGACGCGCTTGAAGCTCGAGGAATCAACGAACTTCATGATCGACCATCGCTGATAAAAGGAAGGAGCGACCTTCGCCGATCGACGAGATTTTAATTTCGCATTCTCGTGCCTTGCGCAAACAAGCGCCTCTCGTTTTATCGTCTCGTTAGGGCTTTATCAACGATGAAATCTTTCCGATAGGTTTACATTCGACAAATGGTATGAGACAAGAAAGGCTGCAATCATTCTCACGAGAAGCAGTCGCGTGGGCATTAAGCTTTTAACAGTTACTCGATAATGAAAATTGCAAGGGCTACTCTTGAATTTACTAAATTCATTGACAAGGCCTTCGAGGCAATAGAAAAGTCGTCAGTTTTGAATTTTTCTAATACTCGCGTTTCAAAATTTTACATACTTTGTTATTTTCCAAAAAATTTCATTTCGAACTCTACAAACTTCAGATCAAATTTCTTGATATTATTTTACACTCATTTTTTAGATTTCGTAATCCCGTGAACCGTAAAACCGTCAATGAAACAATCTATCGATTAGCGTTTATATATTTTTTTAAATCTTCGCAAGGTGTTAAGCTTAGCTGAATCATTACAACTCGTTTTTCGGTCCGCAAGTACCGCGGGAGCCAGCGCCAGGCAGTTCAATCGAATCGGACACCGAAGGCCCTTTTTCGCGCCGGCCTCGCGAGTAAATTGGCCCATCGACAAGTTTGTTAACCGCGAATTTGCGCTCATCTTTATTACACCCGAAATCGCTTTCGCAACAAATGAAGAGCAACACGAGGCCCGAGAGGATAAATCCTCGTCGTCTTAACCGAGCTCTTCTCGCGGGTTCGCAATGAGCGAAACGGCCCTCCGCCAAAGTTCGGTACCCCATGCGATAGGGCGCTATAAATAACTCGTGTGATTCTGATTCTACCGATGACGCGGTGGTGGCGAATGCTCCACATGCGATGCGATCCTTTATACTTCTCGCGTTTAGCGGAGAGAGAGAGAGAGGACTCTCTCTCGAGCTCGGCTGAGACGATTCTTCGTCCGAGCCAATAAAACCGGTGTTCCGAGGCTCGGTAATTCAGGAGGCCATCCCTGATCCCGCCTGCTATGCGCACACGTGCTACTCGCGGGGCCAAAGAACGTCGCGTCGTTTTAGCGAGAAATCAAAGAGACCAAGAAAAAAATAACAAAACAGATTCACGTGAAAAAAAAATAAAAAAAATGTATGTATGAGCACGAAAGAAAAGCTCGCGAAAGAGTTGTGCGAGGCTGATACGCCCGAGGGGGAGGAGAAACGAGATCGTTACCAAGTGCCGCATGTGCGTCGCGTGCATCGCACATCGGTCGAGGTATGCGAGGCGCCCGATCAACGATTCTCCGGCTCCGGTAAGAGGCGCGATGATGCGCAACGAACCCTCAAAACAATTAATCACTCTGACAAGAGAATGAAGAAAAGAAAAAAAAGAGTCGCTATCGTGCTACGAAAAATTTGCCATACATTCTCGATTATGATTATGGAAGAGAAAAAAAAAAAGAAAAAGATTTACGCGTTTTTATTTTGGCGTAATATTCGGTGGTTCGCGCTTTTGCGTGGTTGGGAATTACGAGACACACGAGAATCGCGTGCGCGTACCGAGAGAATTTCCGAGGCTGCGTCTCATCACTCCTTTCTCCTCTCTGCTTTCTCTCTCTCTCTCCCTGTGGTCTGTCGAAAAATGATAAATCTATATTCGCTCGATTAACTTTTTATCTCGTGCGTGAGTGTGTCACATTCTCAAATCGGATAATAAGCCCTCAAATACTGGAGTATATGCGATTTTTTCTTCTTGTTTGGATAGCAATTTGCGAAAAAAAGGAGGACGAATCTAATGGCACGAGACTAATGACTATTGGCACAGCTTCGATCGACGGCGAAAATAGCGGAGCCGTCTGCTATTTATTTTTGCGACGATAACAAGAAAGCGTTTGTAGAAAAAGCTCACGATTATCAAGGCAGCCCTAGCGTACAGTCTGACTTTGATCACGTTCGCGTGAGGTTCAAAGAGAATTTAGGAACACTTCGCAATGGGAAAGTAGACAAAATTCTGAAAAAATTCATACGTATTCCGAAAAATTAACGAATCATTTTCCTTAAAAATAAAAGTTAAGAGGCCGGGTAAATTGTTAAGCAATTAATTTTTTGGTCAATTTGTCAATAACATTTTCATATTATTATTATGCGAAATCCATCTTTGCAGCACCGTCTAGATGCCCGATTTTTATGAGATTTTTAACCCATTGCGAAGTGTTCGTAAATTCTCTTTGCACGCTGGACCGTAAATAAAAATGTAGTTTCGATAAAGTTACGCCGGTCGAGAGGCACAATTTTTTATCGAGACAACGAGAGTAGCGTGAGGAGATAATTAAAAAAAATTAAGGATGAAGAGAAAAAAAAGGAAAGAGAAGCGAATGATTTCGGCGTTGGAGTGGCGATTGGACGGCGCAGAAGAGAGGCGAGGTTTGTGCGTAATCGCGGGAGGATGATCGCTTGGCTACGCTCCCTCGGGTACGCCGCACGCTAATAAATGCCTTCCCGTCTCGAATCCTCTCCCGAGTGCCACTTGCAATTAGCATAGCTTTTAATTAGAGATACAAGGCCGCGCGAGGGCACATCGAGCGCGCGGCTTTCTTGCTTCCTTGGCTCTGCTTTGCGAGAGCGAGAGAAGGAAAAGGAGAGTAGCAGGAGGGCCGGACTCGCGGGAAGCATCGAAGTCGTTGCTAATAGTATATCGAAGTGGTGCGTACCTATATATACCTGTCCGTTCGATTCGAGTCCTGCCGGACTCGAGCAAACGCCTTTCGTGCGATATGCAAATCTCGCTCGACGACGGATGCCCGCAAGAGACAATAAGTATGAATAAAAAGAAGATAAAACGGAGAAACAAACGCTAAAGGTGTACAGTGTCCTGCTTGCGGCAGGAATATAACGGTTCCTCCTCGATTAGCATCGTCGGGCTGAGACCTCGAAGAAGCAACGAAACAAGCGCACTTTCTCATCAATTATACAATCGTCATAATAGTTGCATCCAACCGGCGAACGTCACCTTTCTAGGCTGTTGCGTTCTTCGAGGAAGTAAAAATTAAGTCCATTCTGAGATATTTTTAAATTATATATAATAATAATAATAATAATAATGTATACATTTTTGAATGAAGTAATAAAAAAGACGTTTCCGATTCATTTAATCGGTTTCCGATGCATCTAATAAATAGGCAAATAAGTCTATTAACGTTAATTCAATGAATCGATAGAGCGCTGACTCATTGTAATGTCGTCCCTATATTAGGTGATACGTGGAGAAGATACAGATGATCGATACTTAACGGTTCACCGACCGATCAAATTCTTGGCAAGGGAATTGGGTTTGCGTATACGTCATTGGGGCAGCATGCGAGCTTCCAGGACGATCGGGAATTTTAAAGAGTCGCGAGAGACGGGCCGCGTCCCTCTCTCGCTTTGCCTCTCGCGGCTGTCGTTGATCGCGCGAACGTTTATCAATAACTCGCGCCTCGCGCGCGAGCCCGCACGTCCGTCACTCGTTTCTCCTTGTTACAACGCCCGACACCCAAAGATTTAATCGCGAATATAGCATATCGAACCGTTATGTTATGTTAAAACGGTCCGCGAATCGCGCGGACGGAGCATCAGCATTTTTCGGAATGTACATCCATCCGGCGGTTCTTAACGGACGTGCGGCCAATTTGGACCTCGATAGCGAGATTAGCATAATTCGATGCGGGGACCGCCCGCGCACTCGCGTGCGACGACAATCGTTGTTCTGCCGTCACAAGCTTATCTTCGGAGAAAAATAAAAAATATATCGGCGAGCCCGACGCCTCGATAAATCATTTGGAGAAAAAGAAAAAAAAAATGCCTGCGTTTATCGCTCAAATGTGAGAAATTATTACTCTAATCTCTATTGTGCATTACGGCGCGCCGTCCAAGTTGCAATTGGCACAAGGCTCGTCGTAATACTCAACATACCTTATCTTTTTTTTTCTCTTTCCTTTTTTTTTTTCCCTATTGAAGACACAGCGATACAGGCCTTAGACGGTGGTAAGTTTCAGCATCGTCGATCACGTTTCTCTCGTCCTTCGTTCGCGGCGGCGAAGGACGCGAAAATCGTATTTCGTTGGCTAACTCGCGCAGGATGCAAATTCCGAGTGTTCCTCGTCCACGAATTGTAACAGCTTCCACGATAATTATAGGCGTTTTAATAATCGCGAGGATGCATTCGCTCTCGGGGACGATCCCGCGATGTACGACCCAAAAGATCGTCGACCGCAAAATTATTAATCGATCGTTACGACGATAAAGATCTTTCGCTACCGGCGTCGCCCGGTTCGTTAACTTCGTCGTTGATGCAAGGACGAAAATTTCGTGGACTTTTATTTTTTCAATTTTTTCTTTTTTAATAAGTCACGCAAGCTATTCGTTAATATGAAGAAATATGTCCAGACAAAACAGTTAGTCTTGGCACACATTTCGGATACTTCGCTCCGGGTCGATTTGATTTATCTCGCTCGAGCGTTATGAGAGAAATAGGCACGATGACTAATGAAATGAACATATGTAATGCCCGTGGCAATATTTTGATCCGACGAAACGTTATGTGGAACAAAATTCGTCGATCCTCGCGTGTTTGTCGATAGGAAAGAGATGTTTTAATATTCTAAACGCACGTATGCCCGTACGACCGCGGCCAAGGGCTCGACCGAGGCGACGGGAGGCGCAAACGCAAACGAGATTCGACAAAATCGACGACGACGAGGCGCCGGAATCTCCGCTAACCGATATAACGCGTTATGAGAGGCCCCGGTGCGCGATCGGGTCACGCGGTTTGGGGAGTGTTTTATGCCGATCGATCGATTGGGGAACTGCTCGCTCTAACGTACCTCGCGAATTCATTGACACACATGCACGATTTTTCGGACCGAGGAGTCGAACACTGGATCGGGGCCAAATAAACCTATACGGTACTTTTACGCGGCGTCTCATCGTCCTTACCTCGATTTACTGAACGCTGACGATGTAAGCCGAATCATCGGTATTCACAGATTTGCATCGACGAGCCTCATTGCTATTTTTGAGAATAATATTGTTTTCAGTTTCGATCTGCGAGACGGAGAGAAATAAAACGGAAATCAGGATTATTAAGGTAGTCCCAGAGATACAGTCGGAGGAAACGCGAGATTCAGAGAGAATTTCGAGCGTTTACCAACAAGATAAAAATCTTTGAAAAAATCAAGCATGTAAACGCTGTTGGAAAGATTGATTTTCGATAATAGTAATTCAAAAAATTTATTAACCATAGTTATGAAAAGAAAACTTTTGCAACAAATTGCCCGACAATGTAACTGTATTTTCTAATGAAAATACACTGTAAATTTGTCTGAATACATATGAATCTTATGATTTTTTTCAATCGAATTTGGAGTAGTGAAATAAAAATTGTTTGCTTGGAATGTAACGATGCATCCTCCTAAGTGCCACTGATATACCTTGCGCTCTAAAATAAGAATTTCAAAACTTTTGGTCCGTAAAAAAAACTTTTACGACTTTTCACTCGTTATTCAAATATTATCGCTATATTTTCCTCACCATGGCAGGAATCACGAGAGGCGGTAGCGTCTCGGCGCAAAGTACATAAAAAAAAAAGTTTACTACGAAGTCTCGATTACGCGGATGACGTCTCTAAAACACCACCCCAAGATTATGAAATAAAAATTATTGCCAATGCTGAAATGGGCGATTTGGCTCCGGAAAAGAATGTTCAACTTCTCAACCATGCGGTTCAGAAGGCTTTTAATACAGTTCGCGATGCCGCAATCACGCCGGATAAAGTTACGTATACGATCGAAGCATTCTCGGAGTATTTCCACCCTGTTTCCCGTTGAATTTATGGAATAATGAAGCCCAACCGCGAGAGAGAAGGGTTGAGGAATAAAAATCTATTCTGGTCCCGCGCAGCGAGGTACTTCCTCTCCTCGACTGCGGTGGATCGGCCGCGGAAACGTCGTCGTCGGCTCGTCGGGGACTTGCGAACCGGCCAGCGGAGAGTCTCATCTCTCGCGTCGAGACTTCGCCGATCGGCTCGATGAATATAAACGACCCCGTACCGACCATCAGTTTCCACGACGAAATGGGCTTGAAACTATTTATCTGGCTTGCGAAAACCGGTTGAAAATCGTTTGAATAAACGCTTGGCAAGGAGCAAGGTCAAGGTGGTGCGTATCCGGAGCTTAGCTCGCATCCTCGAATACGCAAAGATATCGCGAATAGCGCGTTATTTAAATACCGGCGCTTAAAGCTTCATTCATCGAGATCCGAGCATCGCGCAATCCCGTCGACTTGCATCGCGTGCGCCGCTCCGAACAACCGCAATTATCTCGAAATAATTCTGCGGAGGCGCGAGCACGACCCTCGCGAACTATCGACGAATGAGTTTCGCCGCGTATTATACAAAAATCGAGGTTTCTCGCACACGAGTATCCGGAAATCGGCGGCAAGGCCGTAACGTAGAAGATTTAACGATCGAACGACAGTTATGACGAGGGGGCGCAGCTTGTAGACTTTATTTTCTGAATTCTGCAGACACGCTATTTCTATTTTTTTTTTTCTTTCGAACGAACGCAGGTGTTTTATCGTTAAACGGGATTTTAAGATGGGAACGATCGAGGATACGTTCTCTACATGCAAGAAAACAAATGGAACGAATTTTGGATATTGCCAAGGCGTCGATGAACTTTTTATTACAATTGGAGAACTGTGCTTCCGCTATGCGGATATCGAGGCAATAGTTTAGACCCCACGGTCCTTGACCCAGAGACTCCAATTGAATTTCTGATCTCGCGTCCTTGTTCGAGAATCGCATTCATGCTGAACTTGATCCTCGATACACGAAAACGCGCGCCCACTTATTCGATCGATCAACGTATTTCACACCATCAAAAGTGGTTTTTCACAGTTGATATGTTTTGTTCTTTTTTAAAGAGAATTTTTTGAGACTTCTCAATAAGATCAAAATCTGAAGAAAATGATCAATCCGGAATGTTCTAAGACAAATTATTTTGTAGAAAAATAGTATCGAAGTTATAGATACACATTCATTCGCTGACAGGAGTCGTCCATTCACTGGTATGTCAGGAATTTTTATATTTTCCTATTTATATCTCTTTTTTCATTTCATCAAACCTCTTGCAATTTTTTTTCGCGACTAAAACACTGCAAACTATGAATTACAGCGAGTCTGAAAAGTTGTCTCTTTTTTTTCAGACGCTTGTAAATACGAGAAGATCCTTAATCGTTCATTCACCGGTCGGTCTACCCTGTACCAGATTTTTTCTTCAAGCTCCCAATAGTAATTACAAAGAAACAAAAAATGAAGAAAAAAAAATTGCAAAAAATACGCGTACGAAATACCAAAGACACGTTACAAAGTACGAGCTAAAACTGTAAATAATTATTTTTTTCTCACTCGCGTATTGCAGGACTTCGAGACGATGACGAATCGTCGGCTTCGTACATGTCGAGGAAGTGTGAATGACGAGGGCGTTATCCCGTTATCGGGAATAGACCTATTACCCATGTTTTGAGCCGAGGATTGATCATCGGATAAAAAAAAAAGAAGAGAAAAAAAAAAAAAACGAATCCCCGTCTATCGAAACAATTATTCCATCCGGCTCCGGGCCGGCTCGTAGCGTGATCGCTGCTTAACAGACAATGGAAGATGTTTAACCGCGAAAATTGCTCAAGGACGCGAGTATAAAAAAGACCTTCGCTCACGTCAAGGTGTGTATCGCACGTTCGCGCAACACGGACCGTGTAAATCCTAATAATTCTCTATCGTGAGCTTCACTCACGATACCGAACACGCTCGCGTCCTCGAACCATCGTCTCCCGCTTCCCAAGATCGCTAAATCATCTTCCAAATCCGTTGCTTCACAATCTCACACTTTGCGAGACGTTGATCGTCGCGAGAAAAGTCCGCAAGCCCTCCGTTAAACACGGCTCAAATCGAGCACGAGTGCCAAATATTTCTTCTCTACCCCATCGATACGACAAACATAAGATTTCACCGCTTCGTTCTGCTCCGTTTTATCGCTTATGCGATCTCGCGCCACCGAAAATTTATCTCTCTTCTCCACCGTAAGGGACGCGAGCGCGGATCGCGAAGATTCAACGCTCCGATGGCCAAGCACGGCAAGGAAAGGAAGAAGGAAATCCCGGCGAGCAAAAGTATCCTCTCGCGTTTGCAAATTTTAGCAAATCATTGCGCGACCTTGAAATCTCGAGGATCAGCGTTCCGGGCGCAGGTTCCATTTTTTTATAATTTTTCTTCTAGATAATAGGAAACGCGGAGTTGTTCGCAGCGAACGAATAATAAGATTAATGACGTCGTTGTAACCGGTGGAGAGGATGACATCCGTTGACGCGGTAGAGGTCGAAGATCCTGAGCGATCAACGAACTCGCTCGCTGTACATTTATACCAATCGCAGGTACTCTCTGCCTCAATTTACTGGACTCCTCTCTCTCTCTTTCTCTCTCTGTGCGCTCATCTTCTATACACGAGTGACTTTTTAATCACATGTGCGAACACGACGAGAAATAATAGTTACAGCTCTCATAGAGTTCCGGCGGCATATCGACTTCGAATCCAACCGAGAAGGAAGGACCCGAGACCGAGTGCGTGCCGTAATAGCAGCGAATCTTGATTACGTTTTTCCTTGGAGCGTAACGCATGTAACGAGACTCGAATTATCCGCTGAAATAATGATCGCTCCACGTCTCGTCTCGCGAGCCGAAGAAACTCCGGAGACGCGCATACAAACGCGCGGGGATTTACGGAGCTTGGCGCGTTTCGATAAGGACTTCGAATGATGATTCATCGAGAGAGTATTCGAGGGACGCCGGTTACGGGATATGTGACTTCTTAGACATAATCTTCCGTCGCTATTCGACAAACATCATTATTCTCGGAGTTCTGTTTTTTTGTAACAGTTTCGTTACTCGCGCGCATTGTCCACGATCGCGAGTGGATACTCGGGGCTTGTCGACGTCATCGCTTCGATACGCAGTTCCGCGTGTAATTATAACGCATTCGGAATCTTGGTGAACTATCGAATCGGCGCTGGTACATTTCGTTGCACAACTATCGAGATCCCTGATGCAGAGTATAAATTTTTTTTTTATTTCGATAAAAAAAATCTTGTATAGAAAATTATGTAGAAAAATTACCGAATATAAATATTATAAAGGGCTAAATATTAAGTAAATATTGTTGAAGGAATTATAGAATTCATTTATCATTGTAAAAATTATTATTAGATATTAATAATTATTGTATAGTTTTAACTATATATATTATAATTGTTCACCACTTTTTAAAAATGTTGCGTTCTCTACGTTGAAGCGCGTCGATCAAATAGAACTCGAGCAGCTCAGATCAATATAAACTCCCACCGTCCGACGATAAAGCCGGTTTCTTGCGCTGATACGATTGAAGGCGCGCTCCTCCAGTAAATCAGCGACAGTCGGTTCGAAAAGACTCAAATACATATCCTACGATCCAAACTATGCGATGGAATCCTATAAAGTCGTTATCGATTGTGCCACCGATTTACCGCGACCTTTTTTTTTTAGTAATTTCATTTGTTTGCGAAAGAAAGAATTCATCGGCAAAGTCATGCCAACGAAAGATCGTCACGTAATGCAAGATCGAACAAATATTAACGTACTGCAATTAAAAGATTCTGTTCCTCAAGGACGGAATTCTGCGGTAATGCCTTTAAGATACCGAGTCAATGCGTTTATTCCGTTTGCCGAAGCGGTATTAATTCCTTGTCGCAATTTCGCGATATAGGCGGTTAATAAAATATTTGTAACATTTAAAAATCTTGTTTTGCTACTAAGCAGTCACCCATCCAAGCACTGACCGCGAGAAATCCTGCTCGACTTGGTTAATCGCCTGAGTTATGCACTGTGAAAAAAGTTCATTCACTAACTAACAATATTTAGTTAGTCCGTTACCAAAAAAATTTGTTTTAACAAATATTTTTTACTGTTCATAGGTTTGTCACCGTAAATTTATTTACTGTTCATACATTTTTTAATCTAAACATTTAATATTATTATATAAATATTAAAAAATGTATTGACAATAAATAAATCCAAGGTAATGAATCCATTAATTATTAACTGGTATCGTTACACCGACTCTCTCAGAGGTTTGACATTTTGATAAAAAAAAAAATCGTTCAGATTCGATCGATCAATCAAACGATCTGGCGCCCAATCGATCATCGATCGATAATTGCTTTGTTAATGATTTTAATATTGAAAAATAATCTGTCGATGAACGCCAGGGATCGAGTGGGTCGGCAACGGGCCGCCGATATCTTAGCCTGTTTGCGACTGTCCCGGCGATTTTTTATGCGACGAGACGATCGATGATTCCGGAGGATCTTGGAGACGGATCAACGATTGGAGAGACTGGAGATTGCATCTGGCGCTTTCTGTATTTATCGTATTGGTCGCCGTTTCCGCAGTATTTGCCAAGTAAAAGATATTCCTCTTCCTCTTTACTATCAAGATGCCTTTTTTTATAACCATGAAAAAATCGCGATTAAACTGGTTATCGTGATTACTGATTATTACGACGATCGTATCATTTTATTTTCTCGAAGAGGAAGATTTGCTTTCATGAACTCCTTTCTCATAATTTGAGATTCTAGTCAAGCGTATTAAACCTGTATAACTCGAAAAATCCAATTCCTCCAAGATTATTACGCGAAATCAATCTCTCGAAAACCTTCCATATGGTTGATTATTTTTAGATTTTAATCGCATTGGGAAACGCTCGAAATTTTCATTGAATCTCACATTTCCTCCGACTGCTCACCTTGAGTTTCCTGATATAAAAATAACATGGAAATTAGATTTGCACATCACTTCCCAATTTTGTTTTTAACGCCTTGTTAGGCGTTTTCCCATCGAGAAGTGTTCGAGATTTAGCCGCATCTCGCGTGAAACTCACTTCTGGCCGGGTGGAACGCAAGGACTATCTTAAATAGAATACTTTGATTTGTAGGCTGTAATTAAAACGATTGTTCCTATTTAGGTGGAGACTATCGGTGACGCGTACATGGTCGTTTCCGGTCTTCCGATAAAGAACGGCGACCGGCACGCCGGTGAAATCGCGTCCATGGCTCTGCACTTGCTGAGACGAATTCGAAGGTTCGATTCGGGTCAGAATTCGTGTAACAATCACATTATTCCGCGCAACGTGGCGATTAACGTAGTTCGAGCGGTACAGTCCAAGAAAATGCGAGATTTTGCGAGAATCTCGAGCGTTTCCGCGTGCAATGAAAATCTGAAAAGAATCAAGCATTTGCAACGTGTTTGAAAGATTTATATTGTGTCATCATAATTCCAAGAAGTTATTAACAAATCGATGAAAAAAAAGTTGTTCAACAAATTACCCGGCAAACTAACTTTTTTTTTTTTTTGAAAATAATTTGCAATTGCTTATAAATTCTCTCTAAATCTCACATTCCCTCGGACTGTAACGCTCGGGTTACCTTAAACGACTCAATAAAAAACAGAAAAATTTGTATTAAAAAAAAATCAAAAACAGGTCAATTCGTCGGAAGCGTCGTCGGACTGAAGATGCCGAGTTATTGCCTTTCGGCGACACCGTGAATACAGCATCGAGATTTGAGTCCATGGGATCGCCACGGAAGATTCACATGTCTGCCGACACGTGGAAATTGTTGCAGAAAATCGGCGGATACGAGGCCGAGGAACGCGGAATTATTTACATCAAGGTTCTCCGGCTTTTTTTTCCCTTCTGTTTCCCAACTCTCGCGACTGGAGATATTTCGAATTTACACTTTCAATAGAGCCCCGCGCGAGCTGGAAGAAAATAATAAAAATGCGAAATCGTTGCGAAGCAATTACTCAAACTGCATTTGTTAATTAGTTTATGGAATTATTATTCCGCGGAATCAATCGTTCGAACACCTTTCGTAAGCTTAATTTATTCATTTATCTTCATTTCATTAGATACCGTTCGATATTCTCAAATTTCCACGGTCTATACTGCTTGGATTACCTTAATTGGCATTGCGTTGCGACGAAAAAGAATTTTCTTTAACTGTCTAAAAAAATGTGTCGTACTGGTCGATAGGCGAGGATCAGTCGCGTCCGCAAAATCGTGTCTACGATTCCGCGCCGCACGTGCATTACTCGCGCGTCGACTCGCCGTACTCGTTAGTCATGCCGGAAAAATCATCGGAATCATCGGACGAGGATAATTTTCGCAAGTTCATCGGTGACAAGAGTCCGCCTGATTCCAATATGACTCCGTACACGAAAAATCCGATCAAGAATAATTTCTACGCAAATCTAAATGATTTTAAGCGCCGAAAAATCGATACGATTTTTGTACATCATCGGATAAAGGAGGTGCGAGGTCGTCACAGTTGTATTGTCTTGACCAAAAAAAAGGGACTATGAAAAAAGTGCGCATGGTCCACGAGGCTCGAGATGGTTGCGCAATTGCCAACTCACTTCCGCAGCCTCGATCGGACGACGGATGCCATGGTCGAGGCTTTCTCAATTGGCTTTGTACAGTAGACAGCGAATGGTACCTCGACTTTGCGCCTTCGGGCCTGAAGACATTGAATTTCTCGAACTAAGCGCAAGTAACGCGGAAACAGACTTGACCAAACTAGATTTAACGTTAAATCTGTAATATCTATAAAAAAAAAAAAATGAAAAATTCGCCAATACCAAAGACGAACCGTCGTATAGCTTAATTTCTTTACAGAACGCTGCTCGTCTGGTGCAACATCGCAACAAGCAATTCCGGTAATTTTACAGCGATATAAAATAATAAATTAACGAAGGAACAAAAAATACCTCGGGAGCGATGAATGAGATTGTTACCGCACGCAAGCGCGAGGACGTATCAATATTCGAAGCAACATCGTTCTCCGGAGACTGCGAGAGAGACTCGATAATACGATTAACGCCCCGGCCATTGCCACGGGCAATCTATTTATTCTTCATCTCTCCTCGCGCAGGTTTCAACCGCGCGATCGCTACTGTAAAATCGTTCGGTTCCGTTTTCACGTCGTTGCATAAGAATCGTCATCGTGTGTGTGTTTTTTTTAATTTTTCTACACTTCCATCCGGGATTCCGCGAGCGTTTTAATCACGTCACGTAATTGAGTTGTACAGAAATACCGGTCTGAATGTTTCCCTCGGGTACGAGAGTTATTCTGTTATGAGTTGTTGAACATTAATAGCAAATATGGAGTAGACTTAATTATTTTTTAAAGAAGCTCCGATGCTTATTAGGATAAAAAAAACTGCCGATTGAATTCACATATTGCTTCCTCTTTTTTTACTCATAGTTTACCGAGTTCTGTTTATAGGAAAGTAGGTTCATATTTATTGGCTCGAAATTTTAAAAATTGTGAATGCTGGAGCGAGAATAAAGATTTTTGAAAAAATTTAATTTTTTGCGAAAACTGGCCAAAGTTCGCCCCAATTTGATACAAATCTTCGGTCTTCAATACCGCAACTTTCTATCATTTTTAGCTCGTTATTCCAAAAATTGTGGGAGGTAAAGCGCGCACAGATTTTTTTTTTAATTCAAAGTTCGTGTAAAAACAAGAGAAGTTGATAGATTTATCAAAAATTGGATCAAGCGCATAAAAATTACCTCTCAACATTTGTGATAAATTCCAGCTTGCCGTCTCAAATCCTTCTAAACTTATGAACGTTCATAATATGCACCCAATTACACCCGAAAATTTTCGAAACGTAGTTTTTCGACTATGGAAAAATTCTCAACACGCCTGAAAATTGCGAAAAAAAACTTTCACGCAAACGAAATTTCTCGAGCCCGAAGAATTTGCATAATTGGACATTGAATAAGAAATATTCGGATTTTCAAGAGAGCTCAATGCTGAGCGGCGAGTAAAGAGCGTCAAGTGTCTCTCGCGGTCCCAGGTTGTTGAATTACTCGCGGCTTGTTGAAAAAAAAAAAAAAAACAAATATAAAAAAATAATCATAGAACGCATGCGCCCACGAGACCGACGATAAAACATCATCGTTGACCTCGACGTTGTCGGGAGTTCTCGTGAGGTTCGCACCGTTTCAAAGAGCGGAGCCCCTTCCGCCCGAACAGATTTGACTGGTAAAACGCGCAGTCCTGCCCGCGATAGACGACGGAGCGTCGAGGCTCTCGCCAGTTCGCGCGAGTTTCCTCTAATTCGTTTTTTTTTTTCTCACGACGACTCGGTCTTCCTCATCCTCGTTGCCGTGTACGATATCGAGGTAAATATCGCGGGCGATTATTTATTTGTTTTTTCCTCCTCATCGAACGCGAACGAAAAATTCCATTCCGATCTTGCGAAACTAATTGTTCGAATTCTTTCGGACGTGCCCGTCGGTAAAGAGAATCGAAGGAAGAGATCGGACTTCGACGACGCAATATACTATGTCTCGCTCAACGAACGCTCGAGGCTCGATCCTATGTTGGCGAACGTTACGGCGTAGCTGATTTATTATATCGTCGCAGGTACGTAAAAGAATGTTTTCGCTCGAAAACGTCAAGAATGGCGTGCAATGAAAAAAAATTACATGGTAAAAGGACGTATAGTTATTTTTGCTATAACAAAATATTTTCCAGATGGTACGTCTATATTTTACAGTTGCGGTGCTTCCGTTAAATAATAATGATAATTATAATTATAGTTCAACTAGTTAAATCTTTTGTAATAGCAACTCTATACTTAGACGTGTCCCAGGGAATTATTCGCTACAGTGGAAAAAACCATATTTTTCTCGCAGTGTGATTTTTCCGCGCGGCGAGTCGCGAGACGTTTGAAGATATTTCGGATAAACATCGACAGGCTAATCGACGGCGTTTTACGAGCGAAGAGATAGGCGCGAAAAAAAGAACTGCAGACAACGGATTTCGAGTATCTGCGATTCGCGTGCATTATTTACTGTGTCGCGTGTTTATTTATTCAAGTCTTATTTTTTTATCTGCGCGTATTTGCGATCTGCCGCGGTTCAAGTTCAATAACGCCGTTCGACGATCGCGCTTTTGTTATCCGGAAGTCGCGGGTACCGCGAGCTGCGACTACGCTGTCTGGTGCCGCGCTGCGCGCGGCTGTGTAGTCGGGCCGTTCGCTCGATCGAAGATTTGCGAGTGTGTCGATTCAGCGAAAAAAAAATCGAAACAAAAAATAACCGGTTTCGAAAGAATAGACTCGAACTGATTGCCTGACGTCGATTTATCGTAGGGACAATGAAAGAAAAATCGATTCGCTGGACATTCAATTCGCGAATCGCTAACGCCGATTTTTCGCGCGAAATCGAAATTTCATTCAAATCGAATTTTTTCTTATATTAACATTTTTGTTTGCGATGCGCATTTATTTTGATTCGATTTTGTCAACAATGGGGAGCCGCGAAGAGTTGAAATTTCTTTTTAAATGCCTCTCAAGATTAAGCCGCGACGCGTATCGACGCGGTGCGTTACGACAAACAATTGTGACGGTGAGGAAAGAATCGCATTTATTTATCATCATTCCCGGCGCGATACAACATTGCTCAGTGCACGATGCTTGCAGCACGCAAATGACTTAGCGACGGTGAATCATTAATTGCCGATCGCATCTTCGAGAGTGAATCGAGGACCCGAATAATCCGGTGGGAAAAACGATGACTGGAATAAATTTCGGTGGAATAGTGAAGAGAAGAATACCGGTAACGCGATGGCTGAGATCGTACAATGCGGCGGATGCCCTCGGGGATCTTGTCGCGGGTTTGACCGTCGGATTGACTTTGATACCGCAGGTGAGCAACATTTTTTTTTCTCACCATACATTATAAAAATCAGGCTCATGAACTTGGCAAAATTGTTACAAAAACCGATAGTTCCGAGATCAATTTTTTTTAATGCCCATTATCCTGAATATTTTATTCTTAATTATTCGTTAATTTTTTTGTGCTTCGTATCGACGTATCGAAAATGCATAAAAAAAAAAAACCTTTCGACATTCGCAGTCAAAAAGTTAATCGCGAAGGGTCGAAGATTATAACGAAATCTGATAATTGTGAGATCGAATCGAATTCACTTATATCTTTAATAAAAGAAGGCATTAATAAATGGAAAATTGTTTATATATAATTGGGACGTACTATTGTGATACAAGAGCGCGAAAGCAAACTTTTTCTGGCCCCTCATTGCAAAGACTTCTCGATAAAATATATCCATAAAATTAATTAACGATTGTATTTGTCAATTTGTACGATAAATTGAGGAATTTGTTTCAGGCGATAGCGTACGCGAGTCTGGCCGGTCTGAGTCCGCAGTACGGTCTCTACAGTTCGTTCGCCGGAAGCTTAGTCTACATAATATTCGGCACATGCCGCGAAGTCAATATCGGACCGACGGCCTTGATATCCCTGTTGACATTCACATACGCGAGGTAAGTACAGAGCGCGCGGCGATTAATATTGAAAAGAAAATGTTACACATTAGCCCGGTAACGTTCGTCGCCGAGAAAAAGCCGCCGAGCGTACAGCCGAGCGCACAAATGTATTTTGGGTCAATTGGCGATCGACAATTACGTACTCCGACGTGTCTCATTCAATGAACTTTGAATGGCCTTTGACCTCTCTCGCTCTCGCTAGTTACGACGGGCAATTTGACGCTGTTACAAACGAGACGGAAGAAAGAATTCATCGGTCGAGCGAATTAATCGTTGTCGTTGCTAAGCGCGCGGTTCTTTTTCAGAGGTGTACCCGAATACACGGCACTCCTGTGCTTCCTATCGGGATGCGTGACCATAACATTGGGCGTTCTGAGACTCGGATTTCTCGTTGAATTCGTCTCCACTCCCGTGGTTTCCGGCTTCACCTCGGCGGCGAGCGTGATAATCGCTTGCAGCCAGATCAAAGGATTGCTCGGCATCAAAGCGAGCGGCGATCGGTTTCTCGACATTTGGAAAGAACTCTACGAGCATATCAACGAATCGCGAATCCCCGACTTGATACTGTCTTGCTGCTGCATCATCGTACTCCTCGTTTTAAAGGTAATTCGAATTCATCTACGTTAGAAAGGCAAATCTATGGTTCCTTTTTTTTTATCTAAATGCGGGTTTTTTTTTCAGAATCTTAAAGAAGTCAAAACTAAGAATAACGGGCTCAGAAGAACTCTCTGGTTCTTCGGTATCGGAAGAAACGCCGTGGTCGTTATAATTTGTGCTTGTGTCTCGTATTATTTCGAGATAATGCACGACGGCGCGCCGTTTTTACTAACGGGACACGTGGAGAAAGGCTTTCCACCTGTCGAGCCGCCGGTCTTTTCGTTCCGAGATGGAAACACCACGGCTACATTCACCGAGATGTTCTTCGATCTCGGCACCGGAACTATAATCGTTCCTCTCATTTCTCTGATCGGGAATGTCGCCATTGCGAAAGCTTTTTGTGAGTGTCGATGGGGAGATACTTTAAGGTAGTCCGAGCGGTACAGTTCGAGGAAATGTGAGATTCCGAGAGAATTTCAAAGTTTCCCAATGAGATAAAAATCTGAGAAAAATCAAGCATACGAAAGGTGTTCGAAAGATTGATTTTGCGTAATAATAATTTCAAAAAGTTATTGATAAATCGATGAAAAAAAAAACTTGTTCAACAAATTACCCGGCAATCTAACTTTTTTTTTTAGAGACGATAACTAATCATTTCCATCAGAAAAAAGTTAGGTTGGCGGGTAATTTGCTGAACTAGTTTTTTTTTCATCAATTTATTAATTATTTTTAGAACTATTATTACGCAAAATCCATCTTTCCAAGCTTTCCATCTTTCGGAAGCCTTCCATATGCTTGATTTTTTGTAATCTTCAATCCCCTTTAAATTGGTTAATTGGCAATTCCTTGCGATAATCGTAAATTGATGTTAAAGCTCGTGGTAAGACGCTGGACGCCACACAGGAAATGCTGACGCTTGGTCTTTGCAACGTAGTAGGATCTTTCTTTCATTCGATGCCGGTTACCGGCTCCTTTTCCAGAAGTGCGGTAAACAACGCTTCCGGTGTGAGAACACCCATGGGAGGGCTTTATACTGGTAAATCTATCACCCAAGTTTACAAATAACTGCGAATTTGATCAATAATTCATCTATAAATAAAAGATACCAGCTTATACCATCTCTACAGCGGTTGAATCACATACGAATAATCCTGAATATTTTTTTAAATTAATCGCAAATCTGTTCGCTGCATCACCTTATAAATTACTCCATTTTGTATGTACTGAATATTTAATTCTATTCAAATTTTATACGGTTTAGGTCTCATGGTGATATTAGCTTTAACGCTGTTGACTCCGTATTTTTACTATATACCTCGAGCCACTTTGAGCTCGGTTATCATATGCGCGGTCATCTTTATGGTCGAGATTAGTATTCTTCAGCCTATTTGGAAATCTAGCAGTGAGTTTTACTTTTTTTCAAATTAATTTTCATCGAATTAAGGTAGTCCGAGCGGTACAGACTGATTTTGTTAATAACATATCTCAGACTTCTGCTCGGGCTACCTTAAAGAGATAAATGAAAGTATAAAAAAAATTCATTGCAGGACGAGATCTTCTACCGACAATGGTAACTTTTTTCGCTTGCCTCTTCGCCGGCGTCGAGTTGGGTATCTTAATCGGTGTAGCCGTGGACATTGCGATACTGATATATTTCAATGCTCGGCCAAAAATTTATATCGAGTACAGAAACGTGAGAATAGAGTTTGTCTCAATTTCCTGGTAACATGCATCGCTTTTTTTTTTACTTACCCGCCGTTCTTCCACTTCGCAGACCGCCGCGGCTTGTTACATGCTGGTGAGGCCCAGTGCGGGTCTTCATTTTCCCGCGATCAGCTATCTGAAAGCGTACATGACGGAGATTTTGAACGACAAGCGCCGAAAGAATCACAAGAGCATCGCGGATTCGCCAAAGGTCGTTTTGGACTGCAAGCACATCGACAGAATCGATTTTACCGCTCTGCAAGTATGTTTGGTTTTTTCTTCGAGGGACGATTTGAAAAAAAAAAAGAAACGGCTGAATCGTATACGCGAAACGGGAAGCGAATCGACGAAAATTTTCAATCGCCGTCGAATATTGTTTCGCAGGGACTCAGCCAAGTGATCGACGATTTGGTCACCGGCAACGGCCATCTGATACTACTGAATCCGGTCGAGGAGGTGTTGCAAAACTTACGGAGCTTCGTGAAAGAGCCGATTCTCACCGCGCACTCGGAATTCGAGCTCGTCACGATACTCAAGCAACTCGATCGCGCCGATTCGACTATCGGCGTTTACTCTACGGACGTGATCGAGATGACGAACTCCAACGGCAGATCGAAGCCAGCTGAAAATTCAAGCACCGATCTTTGAGTGAACATTTTTTATCACCCTGAAAAAAGAAAGAAGAAGAAAAGTTGAGAAATTCAAAGTTCTTCGCCACCACGAAATACATGACGCGATTTACGGTAGTAACTTGAAGTTTTATTTATCAAAAAATAATACATTGGGTTTTTATATTTATTCATCCTTCGTCTATCGTTCACTCCGTAAACTTAAGCGAGTCTCACTTTTGCTCGGTTTTTTTTTTATCCGCGATACCCCCCGAGGTTCGAAATACTGAAGTGTATCGAATGCACGAAAAATTTACACGCGTCCTCGTGCAGTTTCATGGACCTTTTTCCTTTTCCTGGACCTAAGATCATCGTTTTGGCATCACGGACTTATTCCCCCCCGCCGCGTTAACAAAAAATCTGCCGAGTTACTAAGGCACGTCTCTTTTTTCTCTCCATCTACGTACTGAACCGGACAACAAGTTTGTACAACGGTCCAAGTCTAAGAATGCTATCGGCATTTTATTCCTCTCATCTTTGACTATCGTTTTTTTCTTTTTTAATCATTAGTTTAACGATAAAGTAGGCAAGGCCGCGATTACAGATATATTGGTTTCCCCATCAAATGTTGAGCGTTTAACACTTTGGCACATTGTATTCTCATCCGCAACTGCTTAAGCAATATTCTTGAAGCGATCGAGGCATAACTCTCTTTTATCACCGGCAAGAGCCATTAACGATATATTTTTTATGTAATATAAAGTAAAAAAGAAAAACAATCACGCGAAAGTCTTTGTATACAACAATTTATATATCAACAATTAATGTAATCTTTCTTCATCTCTATCTGAAAATTTACACCGTTTTGATAGTCGATATATAAATATCATTTTTTTTCATTCAAATAGCAACAGTTATCGGGCTATCAAAGTTGTGCGCACTATCGAGAAGTAAACAAAAAAAAGAAACATTACGAAAATCAAGATACATGCTTCATGTACACGAAGAACTATCAAAAATAGAATTTTTGTTTTCACTTGCAAATAATGCGCACAACTTCCGTAGACTGATGAAAGTCATTGTCAAAAAAAAAGTTGGTATATAAGTCGACTATCGAAGATGTGTGAATGATCATAAAGTTTTTAAAAAGTTGCATTAAACGTTGATATATTTGATAACCAGTCTACGGAAGTTGTGAGCATTATTGCAAGTGAAAACAAAAATTCTATTTTTGATAGTCTTCATTTACATGAAGTATATATTTTGATTTTCATAAAGTTTCTTTTTTTGTTTACTTCTCGACGATGCGCACAACTCTCATAGCTTGATAAATTTTGCACACGATGAGCTTTCGTATGATCTTTTTTTGGTTGATACACACCAACTTCTGTGCAATCCTCTTCATTTTTTTAAACAATATAATTGCCGTCAGACTATCGAAGCTGTTCGGCACCAACGAATCGTAAATATAAATCTTAGGTTTTTTTATATATAATTAGAAAATAAAAAATCAAACAAGGTAAAATAAAAGGAAAAACGAAAAAAAAATGTGTGTGTTACCGTCGATGCAGTCTTTAGTCTAGTTAGTCTTTAGCGGGTTAAAGAAAGATCGCGACCGAGAGAGCTTTTTCACTTCTTGTCCTTCAGGCTTCTTGCTCTGCCGCGTCCAACCTTCGGCTTGTTGTCGTTTTGCACACCCTGCCGAATCGTTGGCACAACGTACGCGCATTCCGGCTGCATAATACTGTTGATCTCGTAACTTTGACAATTCTGCGACGCGATCGGACGATGCTGAACGTCGTTGATTCGGCGCGGATCGACATTTCCCTGGCTCATACTGTTGCCGCACATGGCGAAAAGATCGAGGTAGTTCTGCGGCGGCTTGTGCGAATGCAAACAACCGGCGCAGTTACTCGTCGCTGCTTGATTCTGGCTTCCATATGAAGCGGTGCAGGGGATTGAACAGAAGTGGTTTGGCGCGGTGCCACAATGTGGAAGCGGCGCCCGATACGGCAGCTGTCTTTGTGCAACCATTGGAATGTTTTCGAAGCCAGTCGTTTGACAACGAGCATAATCGTCATTTAGTTGCGGCATATTCATAGCGCCCGGGGCGTTCCGGTAAGGATAAGGTTTTTCGCTTACCAGATAATTCGGTCGACCCAATATGGCGGTCGGCGTGACTTCGCTGACGCTCGCGTGAACGTGTTGCTGCGACGATTGTTCCGTATTGTAGTAAACGTTCGAGCCCGATTGGTTCCACGTGGAATTATCTTGACGTAGCGCGTCTTGAGGCGGTCCCGCGTACTGGTGCTGATACGACATCGACGGAGGATCGTAGTTGGGTACTCGTGAATAGCAGGACATCGGTTCCGGTTGATTCAACGCGGCCCAACCTGTCTCGGAGATCGGCGAAAATTGTTTCGCGTTCGGATTCAACAATTCGTTTTGAACGCGTTGCTGTTGTTGTTGCTGCTGTACGATCGGAAGATCGTAATTTACGCTACGAGAGTCTTGAGACGAATTCTGAGCAATAGCAATTGTTTTGGGAATCTCCGGAATCACCGCTGAAACATTGCGCACTCCGTCGAGTTCTTCCTTCTGTATCAAAAGCTCGTAGAGCATTGGATCCGTTATCTTGAGTCTCGCGTAGAGATCGGCCTTGGGAATCGGAATAAAATTGCCGGTTTCCGATATATTGACGCTCGGAGGGCTCGGAGATTCTACGGAACTTCGCGCGTTCATCGCGAACTGTGAAACGGTCAACGACGCTTCGTCGTAAGGCGCATTGCCGCACGTGTGTCGCACGTTCTGCACGCCTTCGAAACCCGGTGGTGGCACGGTAAAAATCGCCGGATTGATTTGCATATCGTTCGGTTGACAAGGATTGTAACCAGGCACGGGCGCATCGGCGAATGAATTTGCGGACGAACGCGACGGGATCGGATCGATCGGCAAAGAGGCTTGTTCGTGGGGCGTGTTGAGTCTCGAATTGAAATCCGAGAGACGCAAATGCGATTTAGCGTTCTCGGAAATTTCTTCGGTGTCCTGACGAATCTCTGGCTCATTATTCAGCGGAGCTGCGTCGAGTATTTTGGCTTCGGAACGTTCGACTGGCTTCGCAGATTCTTGGATCGTTTTAACGGGGTTCGAGGGCCGTTCGATTTCCTTAGCCATCAAGGTCGGTATTTCGGGTTCTCGATTGTCTCGCTTGCTCACGGTATCGGAACGATCGCCGTCGTCACGATGCACTTCGTTCGATTTTTGAGAATCTCCTTTGGCGTTGTTACCCGTACCAGTGTTACGAGAGCTTGGATCGCGTTGAAATTTGTAAGGATTCTTCGACGGATCGTAGCGTTCGGCTTGATGGGGAATGTGATTTGGCGGGGCGTGTATCGCGGATCTTCTTTGCGAACGATCGTTGCGCGCATTGTCGTCGGCAGAGTTGGGATATCTCGGACGATGAGAATCTTGAGAAGGAAGGTTGTGACGATTTCTGTCGTTCCATGTTTTTGAACGCGCGTGATCGTCGTTGAGCGAGTTGTCCTCGGGGATTTGAGGATTTTTCGGTAGTTGCGAATCTTGGTGAGTAGGAAATGGCGGTCGATCTCTCCTATCGTTCGATCCTTTGACGACCGCGCGACTGTCGTGCGTCGGCGGGGGAGCGCTTCTCGGAGGATACGAATTTTGCGGGCCAGAACCGTAATATTGTTTTTGTTGCGATCCACTCGGAGCTCTATGCTGCACCTGGACGTTCCTTCGCGGCTGTTCCCCCATCTTGCGACCTCCCTTTCCCATGTACCCATGTCTCTCCGAATAACTGTCCCTCCCTGCGTAGCAATCGATGAATTTCGGTACGATCGCCGGTGTTATCGGCACAACGAGCGGCGGAACCACGATTTTTTCGGATTCACTCGCAGGCTCGTTCTTCGGCGCTCTGGACTCGTCGCTCGAGGCAAACTTGTCCTCGATTTTTTTCGTTTCGATGCTCGAAGTCTGAGACTCGCTCGCACCGGCGTTGTTGTTGGCGTCGAAGCTTTTCATCGATTCTTCGCTCTCGGCGGGTGGAAGATTCTGATGCACGCCTTCCCTGAGAACATGGAAATTTGCGTGATTAAGTTATTAATTAAAATTTATGCGGAATATAAAGAAATTTGAGACGGACTCAGATGAAAGTAACCAAATCTACGGACATCTCCGAGATTTTGCGAGAATAAAGAATTCAAAGGCATGTCCAGGATGCAATGACTAAAAAAATGAATCAATACAAAACAGGAGAAAAAAAATTCCATTTCAGATAATTTTTTTCTCTTTTATAAAACATTTGAATAATTTTCGTTGTGAGAATCTTACTCGGATCTTATCATTGTTGTTCATTTATCTTACCAAATATTCTCCTCCTCAGAGTCCGATCTTTCGTCGGTCATCTCTTTGTCCTCTTCGGGCGAATCGATAGCGCATTTTTCCAGCATAGCAGTCTCCAGACTGGCCTCTAAAGCTATTTTCATCTGTTCGTCCTCGCTGAGTTCCATATTCCTCATACCTTCGTCGCTGTTCGGGAAGAGCAATTTGGCATTGTTCGTGTCGCTGCTCCAAGCATTTTTTTCGAACGATCCTTGAGTCACCGTCAACGGCGTGTATTTTTCCTCTCTACGGCCGTTCGGTCTTCTCACTGAATTTTTGGTCTTATCCGCTGCGTCTGCTGTCTTCGAAACTTCAGCATCAGTCCCTTTTCTATTTCTGTTCTTGCTGCCTCGTCTTCCCCTTTTTTTTTCAACCGTCGCGTTGTTCATCTTGGCATCCGCTTTCTCGCAACGATCACTGCGAATAGAAAAAAGGACAAAAAAATTAACCATGTTTGTCTTGAGCTACGTTCTAATCGTCCGCATGCTGCATAAACCTCCATGGGCAAAGTTTCGAGTTCAATGGGAAAAACAGGGAGTGGAAGGAACAAAACGTTTGTCGGGTTATGTAAAATACAAATCGAACGTACGAATCCTTCGGGGCGGTCGGCTGTTTGAGCCACGGCATATTATGTATCTTTGCAATAACCGCCGACCGAGCGTTTCCGATGTTCGTCGCGACGTTATTTTTGCTCAATACCATCATTCGCCTGTTCCACAAGTTAAAACAGTTTTGTTAAAAAGAAATTCGTGAATTCGTGAAAGAATATAATTTGAACGAACGCGGACTCGACGAGGCCCTAACGAATAGAAAAACGATATTTCGATGAGCAACTTCGCGAATCAATCGTTGCAACGACGCAGTAACCAAACCGGCTTATCGGAAGGGCTCGAAACAAAGGAAACGAAGGGACCGACCGGTGAGCCGGTCTTCCGAATATATTTCCCGTGTACTTTACCCCCGTTAACTTCAATGACTTTGTCGACCGTGATCTCTCATCGTTTCTCCCCCGTTTACGAAAAACGACGCAATAACTAACATTACATACCAGGTGCAACTGATCGAAAAATCCGTGTAAAATCGCCTCGCACCAAGTCCAGCTCAAGACGCCATAACACTGGTTATTGTTTGAAGGCTAAGGGGAAGCAACGCGATAGGCCTTTGTCGATTCGGGCATGCGCACTGGTGGCACCAACACCGATTCGACGAATTCAACACAATCGTAAAATCGACGTGATTACATTTGTTGAATGGTCGGCCGAAGTGGAGGAGGGGAAAGGAGGTTGCGTAGAAACGACGGCAGAGCCACCATCGGCATCAATGGCAGGAATGTGAATTAACAGGGGGGATCAGTGGCCACCGGAGAAATTCGACATAGCAGTCAGCCGTGGTTGGCCCGACTGACCGGCCGTATTGTTGCCAGGCGCTTACTCGTTTTTTTTACCGTATTAAAAAACAGAAAACAAAAAGAACATATACATACACAGAAACTTGCTACGATTGTGCTCGCAAAGTATCGAGATTAGATAAATCTTTTCGATTGTAAATCGATAGCACAGAGATCTTGTCAGTTAATTATTATCGACTCGGATTTCCGCCCCAGTAAGCCCTCGGCCTTTTTTACTATATCTATATACTTTTTAACACCGCTATGATAATAATTTTCTACACTGCAATTACGTTGTGTTTCTTTTCTTTATTTGCACAATTGACGCATGAAACTATCGCTCTTTAGTTTTTCCAATCGATAAAAGTACAACACTAAAGTCGAGCTTGAGATTGCCGCAGTGAACAACAAGTCTATATAGTTCGGTATCTAAACTGTAGTACGATCGATTATCGTGTAACGTGCAATGCTTTTGTATCAATTTGGCAAAAAAACGTTTCTCACAGATCGAATGACAGCGTAACGATACAGTCGGCGATGGAGAAAGTAGAATACACAGACCTACTTGTTCCGGCTTGAAAATCGGCACATCTTCGCAACGGCGTTAATCTCGAAACGCCTCAAAGATTCGAATCGCGAAACATTTTTTCGTCTCATTCCCACGTGTTTCCGAGAGCTTCGCACAAGCCCGGAAGTTTTTGCAACTATGAGGATTGTTTAATAACAACAATTTTGAAAACTCGCGATTTCTCTCCACCGGAAATGCGCGGCCCTGATTCGTTGAAAGTTACGAATAAAAAAAAAGAAACTCGTCCTTAACAAAGATCTTCAACTCCGCGAGCTAATACGCATCTACATGGCAAACGGTGTCCTAGAATCGTGAATTTCACCGAACGTTACGCAACGTAGCGAGTAGTTATTACGGACAATCGAAGGCTATTACGACGATGAAGAAAAGGGAAGAAAAGAAACAAAACAAAAAACATTGTTCGCGTCCCGCGTACGCTAAATCGAACGCCGGAGTTCGGCCGAGTGTGACGAAAAGTGACGAGCTTCGAATCGCAATATAGAGATTCACGAAATTCTAGTATTATCGAATGGAATTAATTAATTTTTTCGTTTATTTATATTTTTGTGTTTCAGGCGATAATGCGACAAAGTCCACGAAGATTGGCCAGCGAATTATCGTGAGAGGGTCCTTCGTATTCCACCGAGCCGTTGGAGGTAAAGAAACAAAAAAGACCCAAGAATTTCAATCACCCAGCATTTTTGCGAGGCGCCCCGGCGCCGTCGTTCCTCGGAGAGGCCGGCACCGGCCGCGATGAAGATAACAATTTGAAAAAAAGAACCCTCGCGAAGGTCAAAGAAACTTTTCCTCGTTGTAATCGACGCGGCTGGCCCGCACTTCCGATTGGGATATATAAATGAAGGAGTTCGACGCGAATCGATTTCAGTCAGTCTCATGGAACGAACGACGATCCACAAGCGCAATAGATTCAAGCTCCGGCACGTTCAGTTCGGGTTACAACCGGCCGGATAATCGACGCGTCGATCAATTTTTTTTAGCTCGGCCATTTCGTTTTTCTCCTCGGGGACAGTTATTTGTTCGCAAACAAACACAGCTGGGGCTAATACGCTCATGTAAATATCCGTTCGTTTAATTTATCGATATAATAAATTTAATGAAATATAAAATCGCTTCGTACGGAATTTCGACGATCAAAAAAAGAAGGCTTTTCGCGAAAAAGCAGAAAGATCGGTTTTGAACGACCCTCCGCGATAATTAAATCCGAACCGTTGCTCGAGTCGTTTTGCGGGAAGAAAAAAAAATCAACAGCAAAGTTGAAAGCAGCGAAAAACGAGAAAAAACAGGTTGTCCAGTCGAGCGAGGCAATGTCGTGACGGAATAAAAGAAAAAGTATCGGCGATCTCGTCGGCTGTGCGGCAAGGACCGCCGTGTAACAAGCGCTAGTTTTCGCACGAGCGACTGCCGAAGAGGTCGTGCATCGTCCGTCCGATAAAAATTCCGGGGAGATATTTTTTTTATCGACACGCGGTTTCGCCGAAAGTTCGCCGCCCGCCCACCGCCCGGCGTAACGATTAAAATTAATCATTCTCGGCTAGCGAACGAACTTTTTACAAATATTATTTTCTTTTAAACACGTTGTTTGCGCGCGTCTGATGCAGATAGCGCCGAGAGGTGACAATGGGGACCGAGAAAGAAGGCCGGGAAACGAACAAGCGAAGATACTTCGGGATGCACGGCAATCGATGCAAGATGTTGTTGCAAAAACGCTTGCCAATATTGTCGTGGTTGCCGAATTACAACTCGGAAAAATTCATCAGCGATGCAATTGCCGGAATTACGGTTGGACTGACCGTTATGCCGCAGGGATTGGCTTACGCTATCTTGGCTGGTCTTGAACCTCAGGTAAAGATACGATTGAAAAATTGACATGAAATATTTATTTTTATCGATCCGACAAAATCCTCAAATATGAAATATATATAATAAATAAAAATAGAAAAATGTCAAATAATAATCCGATCTATGACCGAAAAAGTTTGTATTTTTTCAAGTTTCGTTCAATAAAACGTTTATTTTAGAATTCTCTTTCAGTTGGAATGGAGTGCGCGGACATCTATGAAGGAATAACGATCTTTTTACTTTTCTTTTTTTTTTTCCAGTACGGTCTTTATTCGGCCTTCATCGGGGCGATTATTTACGTGATATTCGGTTCGTGCAAGGACATTACCATAGGTCCAACGGCTCTAATGGCTATCATGACTCACAAATACGTCCAGGGAAAAAGCGCTGATTTTGCTGTCCTACTCGCATTCCTGTCCGGGTGTTTGCAGCTCATTATGGCTTGTCTGCATCTCGGTGAGAAACAATTTTCTTGTTGAATTTTTTTCGTTAAAAAAATCAAGACCTTGCTTCCACATCGAATGGTGCCGAATTGTTTTGCCACGTTTTGTTATTCGCACAATCTGTTCTCGCGTTTCCACAGACGTTCTCATCGATTTCATATCGATACCGGTCACGGTGGGTTTCACATCGGCGACGTCGGTTATAATTGTCGTTTCGCAATTGAAAGGACTTCTGGGACTGAAAATCTCTGCCGCCGGTTTTCTCGATACGCTGACGAAAGTAGTGAAAAATATCGGCGACACGTCGCCATGGGACGCTGGAATGAGCTTAACGTGTATCGTCGTCCTTCTGTTATTTCGGGTAAGCAATTTGATCGATATCGGTGAAAAGAAGATTATCGATTGGAAATAAAGCATTATAAAGATCAATTATCAAAGATCCATCGTTCGATCGAATCGTTGATCGAAAAATGATCGACCAGATAAGTTTTGTTTCGAAGAATGTTTGGATAATCACGAATTTTCGATGTGTTTATTATAAGACCAAATAATGTGTATTTTTTTTACATATACAGAAAATGAAAGACGTAAAGCTGTGCCCCGATGACACGAAATTGTCGGGGAAGAAACAGGTATTATCGAAGATAATATGGTTGATATCGACGGCGAGGAACGCCATAGTCGTTGTCGTGTGCTCGACGATCGCCTACAAGATGGACAAGTCCGGTGGTTCGCCGTTCGTGCTCACGGGACCGGTGCGTTCGGGTTTGCCGACATTCGGACTGCCGCCGTTCGCCACGGAAATGAATAATCGTACGGTGAACTTCGTGGAGATGTGCTCGGAGCTCGGACCGGCGATAGTTCTCGTACCGATAATCGGTGTTCTCGGCAATGTTGCCATAGCGAAAGCGTTCGCGAACGGTGAAACCGTCGACGCGACGCAGGAACTATTGTGTCTCGGTATCTGCAACGTTTTCGGCTCGTGCGCGAGCGCAATGCCGGTCACCGGATCGTTCAGCAGGTCCGCCGTTAATCATGCCAGCGGCGTGAAAACTCCAATGGGCGGACTCTACACCGGCGTTCTCATTCTGCTCGCTCTCAGTCTTCTTACTCCATATTTTTATTTCATTCCCAAAGGTATGGACTCGTAAAAAAATAAATAGTGCAGTGCAGTAAGGAGAACAGCGAATTAACGCATAAACATTAATCGTTGGCTAACCGCAGTCTCTTATTGCCTGTAAATACTAGAATTTCGTATTTGCCCTCGTTGCTGAGTAATCGGTTATCTTTTTCATTCTTTCCAGCGTCCCTGGCCGCAGTAATTATTTGCGCGGTAATTTACATGATCGAGTACGAGGTTGTCAAACTGATGTGGAAATCGAGCAAAAAGGATCTCATACCGATGTTCGCAACGTTCTTTCTGTGTCTGATAATCGGCGTGGAGTACGGAATTCTCGTCGGTGTCGGGGTGAATCTCATTTTTTTGCTTTATCCCTCGGCCCGCCCGACGATGCACGTCGAGAAATGTGTTGTGAGTATGAATGTGAATATGAATATACAAAAAATTCGCAACGAAATTCATTTCTAATCTCGCTGATAATGTCATCCATGCCGAGGCAGGGTAATTAAATGTTTTTTCACTTTTTTCTCAACAGACTGATTCGGGTACGGACTATCTACTCGTGACTCCCGGCAACAGCCTGTACTTTCCTGCCGTTGACTTTATCAAACAGTTTGTCGGCCATGCGGGAGTGCGAGAGGGCTCTAGTCAATTGCCGGTTGTCGTTGATTGTCGATATGTCCTTGGGGCGGATTTCACCGCGGCCAAAGTAAAACATCCTTTTCTCGCTCGAATATCATTTAGAAAACAATGTACCTAATTATTGCGAATTTCTTTCGTCAGGGAATAGCCGCGCTGATCAACGAATTTAACAATAGAAAGCAAGCTTTGTACTTTTACAATCCTCGTTCGGACGTTGTCGCCGTGCTGCGAGGCGCTTGCGGCGAAGAATTTCAGCACGTCTCTACGCAGGACGAATTATCGTACTTGCTACAGCCAAGATTAGGTAAATAAAATTAACAAAACGAATTCGATCTCTCCGAGCATGAAACGTGAGTTAAATTTTAATTGTTTCTCGTTTCTTTACGCAGGAAAACGATCGCAGCAACAACTCATACCCTTGAAAACTAACGGTTCGTTCGAGCCGCTGTCGATAAGCACGCCCGAGCTTTATCATCGCGTGGGTTACGCAAATTGCCACGAGCTTCACGAAGTGACGACGAGTCTCCTTCCGGCCACGGCCAGCTGAGACCCGACACGGACGCAAGATTGTCGTCGACTCGACTTTGAAAAAAATATAAACCTTCTTCCTCATTCTCTACTCGCCGCCCTCGTTGCCTCATCATTCACTGTATAATTCAACGACGTTGCAAAAAAAGAAATTATTTTTCTAATCAAATAGAAGTAAGCGTTAGATCGCGAACGAAAAGAAAAAAACTAAACCGAAACAGTATTCTTCAACGATCCACGAGTGGATATGAACGAGTTTTTGACGCATTTTTGCGAAGAGAAATGGATGAAAAAAAAGATGTTTCGGCGCATTCTTGTCCGTGGGCTAAATATAGAATGGAAAGTGAATTTTTGACCTTTCGTCAACGAGAAGAAGATATTTTTTAATTTGGAATTCGACGAGTGAGGACGAAAAAAAAAGCAGAATCGAGAAAGGATTTTGACGATTCGATGACATTTCGAATGACGAGAGAGGAGAGCGGCGCGCACGGCCTCAATCGGCCCGTTCGTTTTATTGATTCCGCGCGGCTCGCATTCGGGGTGGCTCGGCGATTCTCGGCGACGATACGACCGCGCCTACACGTGGGAGAGACCGTGCCCGTCGATGAAGCTCTACGCCAGGACTCGGACGATCAACAAGTACACACACTCGGCGAGGACGGCCGGACGGAAAAAACCGCGTGGAGAAAATTGCGTTGTGCCGCATGCGAACGGCGCCGGATTGTCGAAGATTTTTATTTTTTTTTTAATTCGTTTTTTCACCCTCGCCATTCGGGGGTCTCGTTTATTTGCGCGAGAGGCTCGCATGGACCGTGAATCATGGAAGCTGCAATTGGAATCGTCCAATTACCAAGGAGGGTATTTCGGCAACGGCACGGACGGTCGTCTTTCTGCCGGGAAAAAGAAGACAAAATCCCTCAAGCCATTCCGACGCTCAAATCTGGCCACAGTGATCCTTATCCTCGTTAGTGACTCGTGCATCGTTTAATAAACAAAAGACAAGATAACATTATTGACGAAAAAAGAATTGTGAAGTGAGAGAAGATGCGAGAAGGGAACGAGATAAAAATTTGGCGAGGCGTGTTGCACTCGTGCGTTTCCGGCTTGAAACCCTTCAACGACTCCGAAAAAGCCAGAGATAGTCGTAAAATGTTCTCTACGCCGCGATAGACTGATAATTTATTTCACGAATCCGCGACTGCTCTTCCAGGCTCTCCAAACGTACAAAATTATTTCGCTGAACCGCGGAGAAAACGAGAAACAATTTCGGCGCCGCTGTAACAAGGAAAAATGCGAGTCCAATGCGCACGGGTTTTTCTACGGTTGATCGTGCCGATTTAAAAATAGTTCAGAGCCAGGCCAGCTTTCTTAGCGAAAAAGCATACACTGTGGGAGGCAATGACAAAGAAGAAATATGGGGGAGCGAACTCGAGCACACGGCGGATTCTGACCGAGTACAATTGCCGCGCGATGCACGATAGTGGAAAAAAAATATATATGCGAGAGGAAAATCGTGAAATACTTGTCGTATTTCACTAAAAATCCTCTCGACGATGACGGACGAAAAATTCTACAGGGTCGTGAAAGGGGAAGATAAACGAGCAGCGATGAAACACGGTTACGAGCGGATATGATGTCTATCTTGCCAAAAATTCTCATAGGACTGAGCCTCCTGCTCGGATTAGTTCTCGTCGTTGTGACGAACAGCAAAATGTTGAGCTACGACGCGAAGAGAAACGGTTTGCTTCTCGAGATTATCGGAAACGTTAGTCACGGTCTCGACAAATTGGACACGGGAATCGAGACGATAATAAGCGAAACGAAAGTGGCGAAGGGCCGACTGAGCCAATTAGTGGCACTGCATCGTGAAAATCTCGTTGCATGCGCGACCCTGTTGCGAAACAAACGTGCGGAACGCTCGACGCCCGTGCCCACGAAGGAATACATCGAATCTTTGATCGACGGTGACAATCAAGCGAAAGAAAGAGGATTACCAACGTGACAAGCATTGTCTGTGATAAGTTATAGATAGGAAGAAAAAAAAAATGCTCTCTCCGCGCAAATCGAAAGTTTAAAGAGGAACAACTTCGGGCCTAAGTTAGACCGGACTAATCGAGGCGCGAATCTCGAAACGGCGTAAATCACAAATTTTACCTAATATCACTGTATGTACTAACGTCGATTTTAGAATCTCGAATAATGTGACGAATGCCTAAAGAGATCAGTTAGTTATCTATCGACGAAAATCTTACTTTTTTGTACATTTGTCAAACTCGGACCACAGATAAACATTTAACAGATACGATCTTGAAAAGAAAAGAAAACAATTGATGTTAGATGTAAATCGTGTAATGTCGACAATCACAAAGGTATATTTATTTTTAGAAATACCTATCTCTGGTAGATTAAATCGGACGCACTTATTGACCATGAAAAATAAAATAAAAATTCAGCCTTGAACGCGTGTCGCGTAGCTTTTAGATAAATGTATACAACAGTAATCAATTTCTCGTTGTCGAGGCTCCCAGAACATTTTTTTTTTTTCAAATTGAAAATAATAAAAAAACCATTCGACTGGATCTAGAATCTAAATCGGAATCTCTGTACCGTCTACGTGTTTATAATTAAGAGAAATAATAAGAAGCCTTTGGAAAAAAATTTGTTATTCGATCGACTCTGTATTTTGATTTTTTTTATCAACTCACGGCAATCCGTACGTTATGAATCGTATCGAAGCGACGAAGTCCGCGAAATGAGCATCCAAAACAGTCCAGCAAACGGAGTTTCGCCACTCTGCCAATTAACGCTCGTGTCTAATTAAAGTAAACAGAAAAAAAAAGAAATCACGGAACACGAGTAAACACAGCGCAATCGAAGATATTCGAAAATATTTTTTATAGTCAATGTTTGTTATCGCGAGCGCGTCGTATTGTAAGCGCGACGAGACGAGAATAAAATGTAATAATAATCGGCGATTGAAACGCGCAAGGCGAATCGTCGCTGATGAGACTGCAATCGAGCGACGAGAAACCACGAGAGCTTACGCGGTTAAGTATAATAAATAATTATCAGGGTTTGGCGAGGGGGGGAAAGAAACAAAAAGTGGGGAGACTTCATACCCGCTCACTTTATTCTTGATAACGGGTTTGGGGATATCTCGTCGTCGGCTGGCAGGCCTCGAGCCAATCGAGGGAAGATACGACCAGTCGAACGTGATTCAGTAGCGGTTCTGCCACGGTCACGGCCACAGCTCTGTGGGTATCAGTGTCCGTAACTTTGCGAATTACATATCGTAGGCGTTATTACACAAGACGATTGCGAGCTTCGTAATGGCCTCGAAAGAAGGTAATTTTCACTCGTATTCGATAATCAAACTTGTTACACTGTATATAACAGTGAATAACAGAGAAACTTGTTTTTTTTTAACAGAATGCATATGCGGACCGGGATATAGAAGTCCTATGGCAGCGATGCTCGAAGGACCGAAGGAAAAACTTATGTACGTCGTTTGCCCGCACACCGATCCCCTTAAGCCCGATGTTCTTTCGACGGTGGATGTCGACCCTTCGAGTCCTACGTACTGTCAGGTAATTTCTTTTCCCTTATCTTCAACGGGCCCATTTACGGGGAGACAATGGCATTTTTAATAGTAATCGGTAAGCAGTATTAAATTCGAAAATGCTGGTGATTTTTTAATTTATTTAGCCATACAAGACAAACTATAAAATGGATTTATTGAATTTATCGTGAATGAATTTCGACCCATTAATCAACGATTAAATGTTACTTTCCACCTCGACACTACGTATTACTTCTACAATGTATTTTTACATACCCGATAATGAATCAGCAATTATAATTATCTGCGTAGATAATACACAAGTTGCGAATGCACCATGTGGGGGACGAGTTGCACCATTCCGGATGGAACATCTGTAGCAGCTGTTACGACGAGCCCATCAAGCGGGACACGATGGTATTGCCTTGTCTCATGTCCGACAGGATTTATTTTGTTGATATGAGCGACGAGCGAGCTCCCGTTATTAAGAAGGTGAGAATCAAAGCGCGCGGCATGCTAATAGTCTTTAGGAGGGTGTAACCGTTCGAGTATCAGCCAAAAGTGAGATTCATAGAGAATTTCTAATACTTCCTGATGTAATTGAAGACTGAAAAAATTCATACATATTTAGAAACAATAATGCCACGATAGAGTGACTGGCCAAAAACAATTGAAAATACTCGCAGGTATTGGAACCCGAGGAAATACGCAAGCACGGACTATCAACCCCGCACACGTCTCACTGCTCGCCGACTGGCGAAATAATGATTTCCACAATGGGAAAGCCAAACGGCGACGCATTGGGCGATTTTATCTGCATCGATAGCAAGACTCTCGAGGTCAAAGGACCTTGGACCAAAGGCGATAAGAGAGCGATGTTTGGCTACGATTTTTGGTACCAGCCCCATCACAACGTTCTCGTCTCCACCGAATGGGGAATCCCGCGAGTCTTTAAAACCGGCTACGCTCCGAGCCACAGTAAAGATCCCGGTCAGTTGATGCGATTGCAGAAAAACAACAATAATTCAATCTTCATAATTTTTTCGACATCTGATTATCGATTGAATTTTTTTTCCATCTCAGCCGTCTATGGAAGGAGCTTGAATTTCTTCTCGTGGAATGAGAAAGAACTGATACAATCGATTAATCTCGGTGACGAGGGAGTCGCGCCACTCGAGGTAAGATTCCTTCACGAGCCAACGGCGAGCGAAGGTTTCGTGGGCTGTGCCGTCCCCGCCACCGTGCACAGGTTTTTCAAGAACGAGGAAGAACAATGGATCGCCGAGAAAGTGATCGACGTACCGATTAAGCGAGTCGAAGGCTGGATCGCTCCGGAAATGTCTGGTTGGTTCGCGGACAATTCACAAAAAAAGAATGCCGTCCGCACCCGATTTTATCGCTTATCCTTCGATTCGCAGGAATGATAACGGACATTCTCTTAAGTTTGGACGACAAGTACCTTTACTTCTCCAACTTTCTTCACGGTGACGTGAGACAGTACGACATAACCGATCGCAGAAAGCCAAAATTAGTCGGCCAAGTGTTCCTCGGCGGTTCGATCTTATCGGACTCGAAGGTTCGCGTTGTAAAGGACGAGGAAATGAGCGTTCAGCCCGATCCGGTTTACGTCAAGGGACGAAGATTGTACGGATCGCCGCAAATGCTTCAACTCAGTCTCGACGGTCGTCGACTCTACGTAACGAATTCGATTTTCAAACCATGGGACAAGCAGTTCTATCCCGAGCACGTTGAGTGAGTCCGATTACGTTTTGCAAACCGTAAAATTAGCTCTATGGCGATTGTGGAAAGGCTAAATAACGGCTTATTTGCGGGCGAATTCATCAGGCACGGATCGACAATGGTGAAACTCGACGTCGACATTGAGAACGGCGGAATGAAACTCGATGAGAATTTCTTGGTCGACTTCGGCGCCGATAAAGACGACATTCTCCTGGCTCATGAAATGAGGTTCGAAATAATGATAAATCCATTCTTTCGGTGACAAATATTTTAGCTGCAATATTGGATGATAAATAATGTTAATATTATCAATATTAATATTTTTATACCTTTCAATACTTTTATAATAATCATAATATAAATAATATTAATAATATTATAATGATTTTTTTTAGATATCCCGGCGGTGATTGCACCTCCGACATATGGCTGCCAGAAAAGGCCTAAATGGAACTGGCAACGGATTCGAACAAGAGGAAAGAGACTGCGGCTACTTTGAACACCAATACGAACGAACCATTTTGTAATAATCTACTTTTACTGTGAAATATTATTCCCAACGTACAACTCATCGGAACATTAAAAGCCTTTGAATTCAATTAAAGTAAAACGAATCTATCATGGAGATTATCGAAATTTTGCGTATACAAATGATGCGTGGATCGGGATATAAAAATTTACTCGGACAGATTAGAAACGATATTTTAGTTTTTTTGACCATTCCTGAATGTGAAAAGCTGCAGCCGTGCCGTGACTGACGAGTCCAACATATCGGATGTACGGTCGAGCGTATTCTATTATCTCGACAATAACCGGAAGTCGGAGAAAGTATGTAATTGCCGTTTGTCCGCGACTGCAGTGCGCTATAGGCAAATTTATAATGCCGAAAAGAAGTATGCGCTACTTGGCGGTGGTTGATTTTTTTCGTTTTTTTGCGGTTTTCTTTATATCACGGTATGCAAGAAATGCAGAGGCTGAATAGAGGCAGCGAGTCGAGGTGAAGGATCGATGCTCTTCCATCACCTGTCGACGCGGCACGATCGCCGCTCGAGTCTCCCCGCGGAGCCGAGTCACGCGACGCGACACCTGGCACACGCGCGTTCATTCGAGCACTCGATAGAAAGAAAAAAAAAAAATCTCGACACGCAACATTTTACGAAGTAATGAGATTCGTTCTACGCGCCGCATTATTCAGCGATGTTTTTCTATCAGTCGGGCGAACGAGGTTGAGCGTCACTGAGTGTAGCCCGTCGTCACTCTGCATTCAATTTATTCTGCTGGTTGAATAGCCGCTGTTATCGCTATTGACGACAATTGCCTCGGTGCGCAATGCGCTGCAATAAACCTTGTCGCATGAAAGGTCGTGCATATGCATGCGAAACGGTGAACATGCTTATTGATAAAAAAATCTCAAATGTTGGATGGAACTCGTCATAAATCTCGACGGGTTTTAACAATTTTTCTCAGTCAGCGCATCGATACGAATAACGATTTATGTTTGATATTTATCAGTTTTTCGACTGGATTTTTATGCTGCTCTACGACGTATAAGCACGCAGTATCGTGACACAAAATATCGAAAAAAAGTTTTTTTTTCATAATATGATTCGGCTCGCCAGCGTTGTCACCCATCTCGATTCGGCTGTGCCGGCCATTCTTCGCGTCCCTCGGACCATTATTCATCAGCCCTACTTATACGCAATCCAGCACCTACGCTGCTAAGTATACTTATCATAAAATTGATATATCCTTCGTCGTCGGTACTTCGCGCAATGCTGACCCTTTATGTAAGACGCAACGAACTCGCGCGAAATGGAAACGCGAGGCAATAAATCTCGATCTACGATTGTCCGCCGACCGGTCGAATTGAATAATCTATACGAGGGTACATAAACTAAAACGTTTGCGTGTTTCGAAAATAAAATACGAACCCATGCGATTGTCGACGATCTCGGAATCCCCGCTTGCGCACGTTCGGGTCTTCAATCTTCGTCGAAATTTATCTCAATTAAAAGCACCACAGTCAAAGGCTCGAATTAACCTAATTAATTGGTTCTCTTGTAACTTCTTTCTCGTGTTTACTTCGAGTTATACAGATGACATAAATGTCGGGAGTCTCTTTGATTGGCTGGCACGGTTCGTCTCGTCAAACACAGGCAAACGAGCTATCTCCCCCTTACGGGAGGTTCCGTAACGTCGACAGAGGCGACGAGAACGAGCCGATCGAGCGGGAGGGGATTATCGCGTCGCGAACCCGACCGAGTACCTCCGAACGCTTCGAAGAAGCTCAGTAGCCTCGCTGCCTCGGTGCGGTACGCGTCTCGCGATCCGTAGTCCGTTAATTTTATCCAGTAGGCAACGCGCCGGCCTATCGTTCAGTCAACGTGCATTATTGTCCGTCAGAATTAATAAAACAACAACGTAAGAATAACCGAGCGTACAAACGATTGATGACAACATTTTCTTTTAACGGCAAAAGAGGCATCGCGATCAAAAAGTGTCGTCAGTTTTATCGGGAGAAAAAACACAATTCTCTCGCGGTTTCGCGTTTGACGTGAGAAAAAAAAGTTCGCTAACCTACCCGCAGCCTAAACAATCGCGCGTCAAACGCAACTTCGATATAACGTCAAACGTAACGAAGCAGTGAGAGTGTTCCGGAGTTGATAATTCGTGCGTGAGAGTGCCTCGTGCGTCGATCGATCGACTCTGCAATTTTTTGGATCATACATTTGGATATTTCCACGCACAGCGGTAAGTTGTCGCGACATTCGGCGAAATTCGACGAAAGAAGTACATTTTTTCAAATTCCTTTTTTTTTTTTCATTTGTATTTCATAAATATTAGAACGCGCAGCGAACTGTGTGTTTGGACTGCGGTGAGTGCGTACGGATTACCGCCGCGTCCCATTATGTAACGAGAGAAAAGAGATTTCTCCGGAAAGACGAGGAGCGCTGAATTTTTCGGACGAATGCATTGCGGATTCGTCGCGAGGCCCGACCACCCCGTTCCGGCGCATTGTTGTCTAGGCTCCGTTGTTTACGTACGCAATTTTTGTCACCTCCCCGGAAGCACAGATTTACCTATTCAAAACATTAAATCTCCCCGTTCTGGAAATGTTGAAAGAAAGCCTTTATTTCATATTTTTAATTCATCGGCTTCTTTTGGACGAATCCCGAAAAAAAATATATATATAGATTTTTTTAGAAATAACTTAAAAAAATAAGTCGCGAATTTTGTTTATAGATACTTTTTTTTCATAAAATTGATATTTCACCGTGCTGTTAGCTCGTGCGAAAGATTGCCCGAAGAAACATTTCCGTCGCGGCTCATTTACGCAGATGTGCAATGAAAACAATTAATTCGTGAGAACGGACCGACTCCCGCGCTGCTTCGTTCCCACATATCGTGACGAAAGTTTTCCTGTTTTTTCTCTCATAATTTTCCCAGAAACGGTCACGAAATCTATGAAGCGTTAACGAGATTATCAGAAAACTCGGTTTATTACCACAGACCTTGGTATCTCAGTTATCGTCGCGTACATCGCCGACGAATGACGCGGCGGTCCTAATCGTTCCGCGTAATCGCTAATAAAACTAAACATCTGCGATTGCTCGAGGCTCCGAGGTTGAAAAACATATTCTCGATGGTCGTCCGCGACGATGCCGAATGTTGTCGTAGAATATAGCGATGATCGCAGCGAGTGGAATGAAAAGGCGGGGGAGGTGGGGAGAGTCGAATAATAATAAGAAGAAGAGAAGGCGAAGAAGAGATGATAAGGGAGTCTGCCTGGCAACGAGATCATTGCGCTCGTCGACGAACAGCTGATCGCGAGATGCGAGCATTCGGTTGGCTCCCCCAACGTCGCGACCAATCCTCGCGCGTGCACCGATTTTACTCAGCCTCTCTCTTCGTCAATCTTTCACGTTCTCGTTAATCGTCGAACCTACTCGCGTGACAAACGGCGCAGCTCTGTGCATTCGTGCTTTTTTCTTTTTCCGTCTCGAAAATATTCCTCGCGGCGCTCGCGTGTATGTATATGTACGTATACGTAGTTATACTGCGGGCAATGCCGACATTATATTACCCGCGTGTTCACTCGGCACCCTCCTCGCTCGAAATAGATTTTCATTTGTTTGGATGATTTAAAGGTCTTTCGAGCCGCTAGGTTTTCGCTCCCTCGCGCGCGCCTCGAGCCGCGTTCCCGACCACCGATATCCACAAACCCCGAGCGCATGCGTCTCTTAACCAGTCGATAGGGACGCACCGAATCTGCTTCCCAACACGACTTGGCCGAATAAGAGAAGGACTCTGTGACATCGCACGCGCGAGCGCTTGGCATGAGAGCAAGGCATGAAGCTTCGTGAAAAAAAAAAAAAGAAAGAAACATTTTTTTCTCGAGCTCGTCGCCACTCGAGAGAGTTCTCTCCTCGCCGCCCCGAGATCCAATTAGAATCGACCGAATTACCAGTTGGGACTCCGGAGTCTTTCCATTGTTTACGCTACGAGACGAGAGCCTATAAGAGGTCGTGGAAAACTCGTCTCAACGACAACGTATATTTCCCTCGATTCTTACTCGCGCGGCTCAGCCTCTCGCGCAATACTATGTTACACATTTAATAGCGTCTTGTGGGTCACGCATGCAAGCCGGAGAAAACTGTGAGACAAGTTTCTCGGAGGCATCGAGCAACGGGATACATATGTGCTGTTGCTTCTCCGGCTGCTGGTACTCGTCGACGCTACATATGGTCAAGGCAGCTGCCGCGAAAGAACTTCTTCACAGCAATTATATCCTTTAATTGTAGTACACGGAGACGAGCTTTTTCTGCACTCAATGACTCTTATTGTTAATCCTATTATGATTCAACTTTTATCTGAAATATTTTTCTTATCGGATATCTTCAATTTAAGGCTTCACGGCCGCGAAAATGTTATCGGCATTCGTCAAAACGAAGAAAAAAAATGTTGAAGCCAACTTTTTTTCGTCTGTAAAATTTTCTCTAAAATAAGTTTGCTCGATAAGTGCGTTGATGTTTGATATCCGCGATATCGTGAAGTCACGAAGAATAGAGACGATGTTTCTCTGTGTCAACAGGTCGATACTCTTTGATCAACGATGCGTACCTATCAGTACCGTTCTAATAACCCAGCGACGAGTCTCCGTGCCTTAGTTATCGATTCGTTACGCCTTCGAGAACCCATATATCTGCTGCTGTTAAATCCATCTACGATATATTAAAAAAATGAATCCCCCACCGATGTGTGAATGCGACTCATCGATTATCGAAGAAAAATATGTCTTTATCGCAATCGATAGAGCCGTTTTGTTCGACGAAGACGTCCAATAAATAACCTTTTTTACTTGCCTTTTTTATAGATAAAGTGTTTGTACACTTTGTCTATGCTTTGAAATATAAAGATCGAGTGTCGTAATTCGAAAAAAAAAAAAAAGCGATTTCCCAAGGGTGTCACAACAATTGGGAACATTGTCCTCGAAACGAACTTGGAACGAAAAATTCGTTTTGTCCCTGGCGCTCGATATAGAGATAGAGCGGAAAATTCATTGCCGTTCGAGCAACTATTTTCGTTGCAACGTCATTCGGGGAGGGGTTTCTGTTGAAATTTTCGCGTGCCAATTTCAAGCTCGATGGACACACGAATACCAGTGCTCGTACAACGCGAAACAAGGACACGTTGGCGCAGCGCACATAGTACAATGTACTATTATCGTGTGTATGTATATATGTACACGTTATGTACACGGGCAGTCATCAGCCCATGTGTCCATTCGTCGTTGGGAGGCATTCGACACGCTCGTGTTCCCGCCACTGGTGGTCTAAGGCCCTATACACGGATAATACTATAATTAGTTTGATCGTGTAACGGTTTCGCGAGATGCTTCGAAGAATGGTAATAACTATCGACGGATATGCGCGAGCGTGGCTGCTATTAGATACGTAAGAATTAATCGCCAGCAATATACATTCGTCGGTCGATGAAAAAAAAAATATTGAAGTCTGTAGAAAAATAATTAAAAACAAGATAAAATAAAATAACATTTCGACCCCAGAAAAAAATGATTAAAAATAAGATAAAATGAAATAACACTTCGGGGCCGGAAAAAAAATCATTAAAAATAAGATAAAATGAAATAACTCCTCGGCCCCTTGAAATAAATGCTGGATCATCGGCACGTTCTGGTAGGAAGAGTCGAGAGTTAACGGACCTACTTTTGTTCCGGCTTGCGCACATGATCTCTTGCGGGTTCCTCCTCTCTCGCACTTCATCGCCGGCTATCCCGTGTAACCACGCTTCGCTCGCCCGTTCTCCTCTGCTCGACTCGCGCGTAGCTCCTTGTACTTTTACAAGTGACGCCGAGAGTCCGCGGGCTTAACGTGTGAAACGCATCTTTCACGTTCGCACATCGCTCGCCGATATACGACGCGAGTTTAATGAGTATCCTCCGCGAAACCCTCCTCGCACGCAGGACGTATTAAATTAAACGAAAATTCTTTTTTAGGTTGAACGAAGACGATGGGTTTTGAGAAACGGAAAGAGAAATCTGGCGCTGTAGGTCGAACGTAAAACGTGTCAGGTGTATAACCATCGACTCGACCGCTTGTATTTGCTCAATACTTGAAATAAAATCTTTCTTTGATATTCGATGGTAATTTTGCGGAGATAAGTTTGAGTCACGAAAAAAGAAAAAAGAGAAATTTTTAGGAGAATATTTTCGAGACACAACTCAGACGCGATAAGAATGAAGAAAGAATTGTTTTTTTTTTGTAACTCATGATTATTATTTAAAAAATTTGAATCGCGCGGATTTTGATTTTGAAAAAAGTACACGAAATTATGTCGCTCCAAACGTTTTATTCTGTTCGATTTTATTAAACAAGTTTTGAAAAAATATTTAAAAACCACTATTTTCTCAGTAGTTTCCAAAAAAATACATATTACATTGTTCGATTGAAAACAAATTCGAATAAAGATTTTCGCCGCCGATCGCGGAACTGCAGCCAATCAAACGCCCACGCCCTCGATGCGCGATACGTAAATCCGAGCCAGAAGTAAAACAGATAAAATTCTCTTTCGAACGAATAAAAATAGGAAGTAGGAAGTAAGTCGTTTCGAAGTTTCAAAAATAGAATTTGGTAGCTGGAGGAAGAAAGAAAAAAAGAATTACGGCGATAGAGGGATCGAATAGAGGTGCGGACGTGCTTCTCGCAACGTTGGTAGAGCGGTGATCCGAGAGAGAAATGAAAAGCTATCCGAGGCATTAGTAGTAGTGGTGATAGTTTATAGTGCCGGTGTGTTTTAGTACCAGCGCCGGTACTGCAAGGTATATAACCCATGCCTATAGACCAGCTAGAGTTATAGACGTATATATAAGCGATATCGGGAGAGCCCCCCACCCCCACCCCCCGAGGGCCTTCGGTGAGAGTGACGAGGAGAACGGATGACCCATTGCGTCCAGCAACAGCCGTGCAGCCTCTTGCTCATACAGGCTACACAGCTCAACCCACTGTAATGTACCACAGAAGAGAACGAGATAACCGCTTATTGCAACGACAGACGCGAAGTCGTTTTCCCTACGTCTTCGAGACGCGGCTCGTTCACCAATACATTTTGTTAATGCATAAGAACGTTGAATATATCGATGTCGATGCTGTGGCGCATCGAGTCGCCTCTCTCGCTGTACCCCTGCCCAGGCCGGTCGCGCTTCTGCGGAATCTCGTCCCACATATTCGAACGAGCGCAGTGAGGAACGAGAGAGGAACACCTGCCTGACTAGCGAGGCCACGCGTGCAGAAAACAGAGATTCGAGACCCTCTTTGGGCACCTGTTCGGCCCGATACCACTTTTACCCCATGGACCAAGTGTTAAAGCTATCGTGGACCACTATCGCAAAAAATTGCTTCGGAGAATAGTCAACGTTCCCGTGATTCTAATAAAATAACAATATTATTAATAATTACAATAATAAAACACTAATATTCTTAATATTGCTAATATAAAAATAAGATATTATATTATTATTATTATTATTATTATTATTTTATTGTATTATTATTATCACTCCTTTTTTATCTTTATTAACACAGCAAAGTTTTATTTTGACGGCGAGTTATCGTCCCACTGATTTTTCGAGGGTCGAAACTCGCGATAAGTTGGCCCGTAGTTCAGCGAAGGTAGAAACAGGTAGAGAGGAGCCGAGCTTTGGTATAACACATAAAAGAAAAAGAACTGAGGACCCTCCTCGAACTCACGTCTGTACGGGGAGGGATACCGGAGTTCTTTCTTTTCTCTCTCTCGAGGCTATCGATCCTCCGCTTAATCTCCTGCCCGAGGGATTTTTCAAGAAACCCGTCGCGAACCGTCCAAGCACCCGAACTCGACAACCTCGACGGCCAAACACGAAAAACCTTCCCCGTGTCCCGCACACGCATGTTCACTTTCTTCTACTGAAAATCTCGTTTTTGTTTTGTGCCTGCTTGCAGATCATGCAGTCGCTTTAACGAGGTCCAAACTAGTGAAAAATCAAAGCAAAGAGAAAAAAATTCAAGACAGCGAAATCTGGTAGAACAATTGAAATAGAGAAGAATTAAAGGAAAGAAGTCCGAAACGGAAGGAGCATCGAGAAGATTTCTAGATGCGAGGCAATAACACAAGAGCGAGATAGGCGTGAGGCCGCCTCTCGTGAATATTATCAACAAAAAGGAGAAGCAAAATACGACGAAGCGGGCGAAGGAAGGAATGGGCGCCGGGATGGGCAGGAGCGGCACGAGCGGCGGTGGTTTGCTCGAGTCACTGCCAACTGGTACACCGCTACACGTTGCTATGTTGGGCCTCGACAGCGCTGGAAAAACAACGGCTCTCTACCGTTTAAAGTTCGATCAGTATCTCAACACTGTGCCAACCATCGGATTCAATTGCGAGAGAATTCGCGGCGGTATCGGAAAGGCTAAGGGTCAGTAGTATCATCATCATCGTCCTCGACGATAATAGACCTATAATGCTTTCCAACCTTTGTTTTTCCTTCCCCTCACGCTAAACTATTCATCGCCCCGTATCCTCGCGTTTGATAAATAATGTTTCTTCTGTGGGGGCCAAATCAGGCGTGAGCTTCCTCGTGTGGGACGTCGGCGGACAGGAAAAGCTTCGTCCCCTTTGGAAGTCGTACACGAGATGCACCGACGGCATTATATTCGTCGTCGATTCGTGCGACGCCGAGAGACTCGAGGAAGCGAAGATGGAACTCACGAGGACGGCGAGATCGCCCGACAACGCCGGTGTGCCGATACTGATTCTTGCCAACAAACAGGATCTACCTGGTAAAAAAAAATTCCTTATTAGTTACAAGAAATTAGTCCTCATACTCGTTACGAATAGTTAACATTAGTTTTTCTCTATATTATAAAAATATCTCACCGCCGCCGCTGTGTCGGACAATCGAGCTTTGTGCCCTGGAATGCTTTTTGTACTCTCTCTCGTCATTATTAACTATTTTTATTAAACCACAAAAATAATAATTCCCATGAAGTGAAATTATTGAAGACATTTTTTTTTAAATGGATCTTCATTTTTTTTCCCCACAGGCGCAAAAGAGGTAGGGGAATTGGAGAAGCATCTCGGAGTCTTGGAGTTGGCGGGTTCGCCGGGTAGTTCGTGCATAAGAGTGCAGCCAGCGTGCGCAATAACCGGCGAGGGTCTCCACGAGGGCCTGGACACGTTGTATCAGTTGATACTGAAGCGCCGTAAGCTCGCCAAGTTGAATCGAAAGCGGGCCAGGTAGGCCCGGGCCTCGGAGGACTGCACATGCGTCTTCTGATATTGTCCACGCAACACGACGGGCTCGTTGTCACCGTCGAGAGTCTCGGGCTCCAATGCCGCGCACAGCGACGTCGCAACAATCACCGAGACCAACAACTACGACAATGAAATTTTTACGACGGACAAACAAGACTCAAGACTGATAAACGACCAAGAGAATCGCGTCGCCGTAAAATCCGTCTCCTTCGCGACGAATTAGTCACGAATCCGTGGATCGAGAGGGAGGGACGGGGATTTTCTTTCTTCATTTGTTTTTCAGCGACTCGCGCGAAGCGTTGCCTGTCCCCTCAACACTGTGCTAGTTAAAAGAAACGAACGAAATATTCCGTCGTAAATGATATTTGTCGGAGAGCGCGCACGAGTGAAACGCGCTTTCACGAGATTTTTTCTTTTTTTTTTTTTTTATCGTTTTGTTCGTTTTACCCGTCGAGGAAAAACAGTGTGTGCGCCGGAAATCCCCCTTTTCCCTTATATGAATGAGGTTTCAGAGAGATCGCGCGGGTATTCTCGTAACAATGATGTTATTCATCGGAATCGCCGACGCGAGCCCGACGACGACGGCAGACAGAGGAGATAAAGGCTAAGAAAGATTTCGAGAGCAATCTTCGAGAAGTCTCGACTTCGAGAGTTTCACATTGAAGAGTCAACGAGCGATCGAAGCTCGTCGACCCTCGAAAGCTTCTTCGCGGCGCTTTGGAGCGGTGTCTTTTTTTTTTACAGCCGATGAAAATCGCTCGTGGCGAATTAGCGACGAACGACTCGTCGATTAGTTGAGATGCCAATGCTCTTGCCGTTTCTTGGATTGACGGAACGAGAAAAAAAAATTGTACGCGATTGACACGAGAAAAGAGAATGATTCGCTGTGCATCGAGAAAACTGATAATTTGTCCAAGGGCTTGTCCGCCAAAGACAACGAGTTCGAATGTTCTTATCGCGCAACTATTTAGGAGAATGAAGGATCAAAACACAAAAACGATTGTCCGTGTATGTACGTAACTGTCTGTGTGCGTGTCTCCGTAGGTCGAGATTCTCTATTACCAACTCACCCAGCAATTGCGTACTCGTGCCTATCAATTTTTTGCACCTTTATACCTTGCCGTGTAACGTTAAAGGAACGAAACAAAACTTACTATACTCAGGGCCTCCGACTGCTCTAATACCATTGAGGAAAAGAACAAAAAAAAAATAGAGAGAGTGTGTTTGTAATGTGATGTGAATTGCGTACGTGCGTGTCCGAATGAGACTCTTGATATTAGAAAAAAAAGGCGAAAAAAACTAAAGTGCGAAACGACCAAGTTGAGAAACTTGACTTCCGACAATGTCCTTGTGTGCTCACGACGCGAGCTTCCCGAACAAAAAATAATATGTGATCTCCGCGCTACCGGAGATTTCGCGTTATTCCTCATTATTAAAACAATAAGCAAATGTGTTTTGACGACTGTAACGAGTGATTGATGCTAGTCGACCGAACAATTTGGTAGATTAAAAAAAATAACGAAAGATAAAAAAAAATACTAAATAGTATATATTGTAAAGTAAATTGATGAGGCGTCAACGAAACCGCCTGACGATTGTAAATACGATGTCTGAGGAAAAAAAACTACTCCTAGCGTGCTCATTAGGCTCGGGAGAGAAAAGAGCGTTTAGGACCCATAGATTTAATCGTGGCTCGTCTCCGAGGCTAATAATGCAAGTGAGAAAATTTCTCAATGTTCTCGTCGCCGTTACGTGTCTCGTCGTTTCGTTTGCTCTTGTTGAATTGAGAATCTTTTGGTCGCTCAAAAAAAAGAAAAAAATTGCTGTTATTGGGACGACAAAAAGAGGAATTATCGGAGGAATTTTCTCACTTTCAACTTGAAGGTCTCGACGAAGCTCTAAAGTTTAAGCGAATTGAAAAAAAAAAACTATTGGACATAATTGTTGTTTTTATATCAAACTGTCGTTCGAGAAAAAAAAAAAAGAATTTTATCGTACACTGTACAATTGCCCTTGTTGTGTTTTTTCTATTAACGTCTCGATATTTTATCTCGCGCGCTTCGATCGATAGATTTATTCCGCCCTCCCCTATTTATCTAAACGCGTACGGATAGGTGTAGTCATTATAAACGATAGTTACATGTATTATTGATTATTAAAATGCAAAAGAAAAACCGATGAATTGTAATATAAGTGTGAATGAAGGAAAAAAAAGCGGTGCTCGGTACGACGCTCCGGTGGAATGAACGACTGACGAACAAAAAAAAACCTATTTATTATATAGTAGTAATGTCGAATCTAATCTCGCTGTCAATGTCATCCACCTCCACCGACAGACCTTTTATGGCTTCCCGCGTGTGTTCATCGATTCGAATCAATATATTTTTGTTTTTATCGTTTCGAATAGTTTAGGACCGTTTTTATTTCGATTGATCATCGTTGAACCTACGATTTTTCAATAAATTCGATTCCGTTACGTTTAAAGAAAAATGTGTCCTGTTTGTTATTCAAATTGTATTTCCACATCGATAAGCGTCGATGGCCTTTGCCCATCGATTTTTTTTTCTGCGGCCGATTGAAACAAAAAGGCTCGCTTTTTTTTCGCTCTCTTTCGGCTTAACGCCGGAGCGAACACGATTGTCCGCCGTTCGGGAACAATGCGCTCACGTTCGACTGAGGATCTACAGTTGGATGACAATAAATATGTTTCCGGCGACCGATGACGAGGGAAGCTCTCGCGGCTCGTTTCGGTCCTTCATTACTGCTCCTTTTCTTCTTGCAGTCGGGGAGGGGAGGCGTACGAGAAAGAAGAAAAAAAGAAAACACGTCGGCATGTCGATGGGCGTCAAATAGTAGAGCGGAAGAGGATCAAGCGAGTGGGCGAGCTCCGCTGTGGGCGAACACCGACCTTAGATCGCTCCTTCTATAGCGATCTCGTCGCGAGTTCTACTCTCCCTCTGGGTTTCTCGTTACTGACCGGACTGTCTGCATCACTGTTCGCTTGAGCGGACAGCCTAATGCGCGCTCTCCTCTCACACATGTACCCGACAACGAGGGGGAATTGCTGAATAAATCCTTTTGTCGCTGAAAACAAAACAAAAACGCAACCGGCGTTCGAGTTTCGTAAAGTCGAGGTTGTTTGCATTGAAATTAAACGTGTTTCGTTTATTTATCTCGTTAACGACTGTTTTTATATATCAGACTTTAATTAAATTATAGAAAAAAAAACGTACTAGCTTGCACTATTATAGAAATCATTCTATACAAAAAAGAGCGGTAATCGTATCAGGTATTTTTTCTATATTTCAAGATCGGAATGCAGAAAAAAAAGATTATTGCAATAATTATTTACAGTCGATGACCGATGATGAAAATTTCTTTGAATCGAATTTGTCATTGTGTGGGACAAATGAAAGATAAAAAAATAAAATACTAATTTACTGGGCCTTAATGAGATCGAAGTTCGATAGCCGACTGACCGACTCGTCGAGTATATACGGTTGCATGTCTCCGAGACCGGATAACCTGCTTAGCTCGGCTTCGCGGAGCAACTCGTCCGCACGTGCCATTCATACTCCTTCGTTCGGCCGGTTAGATTCATTCAAGTGGAGAATCCGGTCTCTCGGAGATTATGGTGCCGTATAAGAGCTCGAATGTCGTGAGATGCTCTCGCGCGTTCGAGCAACGGTCCGGCCTCGAGCGACCGCAGTGGTCCATCGAGTGAGACCGGCGTCGTCTACTTGCACACACGTCCGGAAGATTTTTCTCATTTGTATTTTATTTCATTTTTTTCGTCTTCAATTGCCAACGGTTCAGTTACGACGCCACTACCGTGAGCAACGATGCGGGATAACGAAAAAACACAAAATGAATAAATATAAATAAATTTAAAAAAAGGATACAGCCGACAAACAAAAAAACTCCCTCGGGGCTTCGCTTTGAGAAGAGCAACGAGAGCGGGGAGAATGAATAGCAGCCGAGAGACAGCGGGGATGAGGCAGACTCCAGACTCTCCAAGGGCAAAAAAGACGATGCACTCGACCCCTCGAGCGGAGAATTCGAGGCAAGCGGGGGCGGTTTTGCTTCTTGAAGGGCTCTAAGCGCACGCCGGTGAGGACCGTCTGCTATCGAGCCTCTAGTTGCCATGGGGATAGTTACAGCCAGCCACAAACTCGAACTAACTTCCCGGATGCGCGTGATAATGTTCGACTGCAAAACTATGCATCGTCCTAGTCTCTCGTCCCATAAAACATCATTCAAAATTCATTAAAAAAATAAAAACGTGCCGTCAGTTGGAAATAATATTTTTTCATTCACCATGAAGCTTCTTTTCGATTACTTTGACCATTAATTAGAGATTCGAATATCTGTGAGATCAAAAACTGGGCTACGAAGTTGCGGCGATTCATTATTCAAGATCGGCGTTCGTGCGATCGAGGCAAAATCCTTCTCCTTCCTTATCCTCTTCGGCGTTGTCGATCGTTCCTTCGTTGACCTCCTCGCCATCCTCACCGATAATTGCTCGCTTGTTCTTGAAGCTGAGATCAAAATCGTCGGGAAACTGCGACTCGAATTTCTCGGGATCGTCGAGTTTGCAGTAATTCGTGAAGAAATTGAGAAATATCATCTGTTCCTCGTAGAGATGCGGTGTCTTCGTAGCAATCGTTTTCGTCTTTGTAGCGATTGGAGTTGGCGTACGAGCTACGGGCTGGCGCTTCGTCGATTTCGGAGCTTCCATTATGCGCTCGAGGGCGGCCAATAGACGATGCATCAGTTGGAACTGTAATAAAAATATTCATATTATGAAAAAAAAGAATAGTGCTAACGTAGTTAGCATTTTTCTTCCTGTTTCTCTCATCACAGTCAAATTCAATTTCAAACCTCATCTTCATTAATAAACAACATATTGTTAAAAAATTCTAAGTACCATTAAATTGGAACTGCCCAACGGATTTGCGCTAAATTAAATCCTAAGTCTTGTTTAATGAAAACCTATGTTTGGACCAATTTGCAGCTCGATATGTTATGCGATTTTTCGGGGTTTGGAATTCAAATTGCACACGTTTTCATGCAAGTCTCGAAAATAAAGCTTCTGCAGAAAGGAAAAAAAGAAAAGAATGTCGGTTAAGAATCTACAAATCGAGAACGTACCTTTCTAGCCGCATCCTCGGCGTCTCTCATGGCTTTCATCTCCTGCCTGAAGCCTTCCTTCTCGCATACTCGAACGATCTCGTGAGGAAGATTGTCGAGTTGCATATTGAGCTCCTCGTATGTTCTCTCGATTGCGCGCATCATCGAGTACGTATCGAGGTTCGCGTCGTTCGGCGCGACGCAACTCTCGTACGTATCCTCAATGAAGACTCGCAGATGGAGCACCGGTTCGGAACAAACGAGCTCGCGAAATACACCGTGGAGGAGGTAATTCGCATAATTTTCCAGGCTCACCGCTCTTTTCTCGGCCAAATTGATGCTTTTCTATTTTATTTTTTTTACAGGAACAAGTTGATTAATCATCGTTCCAGAATTTTTTTTGGATTTCTGAGCATTGAACGAACCTCGAGATCGTCCAGTGCTTCCTCGATCTCGCCGATCTCTCGTTTAATCAGAGTCTCGGCTTCGGTTATACTCGTAGCCATATCGGCCATCGGTCCAGCCAGCGATTCTAGATGAATCAGAGCATTGAGATTCTGCAGTTCCATCGATCTGAAGATATCGACCAGTTCCCGAGGATCCTTGAAGTACAACTCTGGCGGCTGAGCTCTCGCTATATCAGCTTCGAACATTTCTGCCAAAAGAATGAACGATCATTGATGTGATATTACTTCTTGGATCATAAGCTCAAGTTTGTACTGCACGAATATAATTGTCAGCTTCTTCGTTGAAAATGAATAATTATCAATTAACTGCAAACTCGCCTATCAAAGATTCGAGAGAAGCGTGCCCGTCGTCGTTTTTGTATCTTCCCAAGAGATCGTCGAGATTCTCGGAAGCGATACTCGCGCCCGACGACGTTCGATGAATGAAGTCGTGCTCGAGACGCCAAGACTTCGGCGATATTTGGTACAGAAACTTTTGGCACATCTTCACCATTCGCCACGTGTCCTCGCACGAATAAACTTCGAGACGGGCTTGTCCTAACTCCTTCGACAATTGATTCCGTCTCGTCGTTATCTCGTAAGTCTTCTTAACTTCGTCCTCCGCGTTCTCGAGTATCTTCATGCTCTCCTCGTGGTCTCTTGACAAAAATTCCTCGAAGCCGTTCACGTAGCTTCGATACTTTCGCTGAAATTCTAACCAATCGTCATCATCCACATCGAGACGATTCCGACGAAACCGACATTGAAGCCGTCTCCGTACGAATTGATACCTTTATTTCGTTGAGTCTACGCTCCTCCTCGTCGAATTGCTGATCTATGCGGATGCAAACGTCGCGTCCCTGGCCTATCAGCAAACGAGTTCTCAGTACCTCCCGTACGTCCTCGACGTATCTTTGCCGCGAGAAACGCTCGCCGATACCCAAATGACCTTTTACCTCGGTAAAGTAATTCGGATCTACGTCTGTCATCGCCGTCACTTTGTCGAGATCTTTGTGCACCGCCGCTTCGTCGACTTCAGCCTCGACATCGACCTGAAACGATGGAAAATCATTCAATTAAAACGAAGAAACGATACTAGAGTAAACGAGTATCGGTTTTGGCCACTTTTGATCCACTTATGGCGAGCAAGTCGGAAATGACAAAATTTTTAATGAATTCAAATTAAGGTTTATTCACTGGTATATCAGTTTTTTTTCTATTTTTTTATTTCTTCAACTCCCCTGCAATTTTTTTTCGCAACTAGGACATTCAATTACACCAAGTGTAAAAGGTTTTGTTTTTTTTTGTTTTATTTCAAGAAGTTTGAGACTACAACGAGATCCTTAATCGTGCGTTTACTGGTCGGTCTACCTTACTCTATAAAAAGATCATTTTAAGACATTTCGTTTCACACTTACGCGCAATCTTCGAAGAATATCTCTGGAACGATTGTCGAGACGAATCTGTGCCGCTTTTATTCCGGTTTTTCGACCTCGCGACGACCTGCGAGACCAACTCTTTCGCCACTGATGATACGCGAACATGTGACTCGCCGGTGGTAGAATAAAGGGCGATTGTTCCTCATTTACGTTTCGCGGCTTGCCTAGATTTTCGTGACCGCTGGTCACGTAGTATTTGGTCCTACAAAATTAAATACAATAAATTATGCATAACAAATTCAATACCATACAAATATTCAATTTTGATGTTCTTGAAATCTTGATAATTAATAATAATAATAATAATAATAATAACAATTAATTATTAATAATTATCGTGCTAAGTATGAATATTATGAATAACAAAATCGTTTTATACGGTCACGTACCTTGGCAAGTTTCGTCGATGAAAAATAATGTCCTTCACCGACGGATATTTTACCTGCGTCTTCGGCCGAACCGGAAGCTTGAATTTACTATCGATTTGTCGCAGTCTAGAAAAACTTGGTGCTTCGGAAGATTCGCTCATCTTTCTCGCTAAAAACGAACGATCTCTCGTTGAAAAGATTGAGATACAATCACAAACACGGCGCGACGTCCGTTGCGGAGTGACGAGGACTTCTGTTGGGCATTTAATTTCACCTAGCAACCTTCCTAATTGTTTGTCATGCGTATTGTCGATGCGATGTACGTGAAGAAATCCTTTTCTTATCTACGGAACTACTTGCGTATTTCTACACGAATGTTTCTCGATCAATCAACCCGCTTGTCAACTACGACAGTAATTTCCATTATGCGTTTCATTTGTTTTCGCCGCAATGTTCGTTCTTCGCAGCGACCTAAAAAAATTCTACGACATAAATTTCCACATCGCTTCCTTATTTTCTTTTTAACACACTCACACACACAGCTAGACATTTTTTCTGATCACGATTCTCCGACGTTTTGGAACTTTGCAAATATGTTTTTACTGCAATCTCTTTTTTTTCGTCAATACGAAGCCTTGTTTATGAGGAGGCAGAAGGATTTATATATTTAGGATATATTATTTATAACACAAAAAAAGAAATTTATCACGAAGATCATTATAACTCGTATCGCGAGTGTTATGCAAGGGAGAATAAGTTTTGCGCGATGATCGAAGGGAACGAGATCGGCCGCGCGCGGTTTCCATTCCAGATACACGGGGCGTTCTAGATTCGGGCTTAACAGAGGTCTGTTCTCCGAAACGTGAGAAAGAAAGGAAGCGCGCCGGAGGAAGCGCGTTAGTACGGTTGAGAAGCTAGAGGCTCGCGAAGCCACTTTCATTGTAGTTCATACCGCCTGCCTCGAAGGTGCAAAGAGAAACGTCTCAAATCATTCGACAAGCACGTTGCTTTTTTAACACCGAACTCTCGTCGTGACTCGCAATTATTTTGCATCGATACAGAACTCAATTCATCGAACGAGTTAACAATATACACGATCAACAGTGTATCTTCGTCGTCGTAAAAAGTGCTCTCGCAAAAAAAAAACTACAACGTGAGTATATTTTTGATCTATAACTGAGGGTATTCTTTTCAGCCATATGTTATCGAAGTAAACAAATTAATTGACCGAAATCTAAACGTGTTTCCCTGCATTAATAATTCAAGCACGTTCATCGGTTCTTTTTTTATTCGGAAATTAATATATATATTTTTTAATGATAAAAAAAACAATAGCAAAAGAATAATATTTAGAATCAATCGGCAACTTTTGCCTCTCATTTTTCAAAGAATCCCCCGATAGAGTATTATCGTTGTAAAATCGAGAAATAAAAGTTGTATCACTCGTCGCTGAGCCGTCGTCGCCCTCGTCTCTCGCCTACGTTTCCAAACCAAAACATCATTATTGCGTGAGAATCGCCGAGATTCGAATCAAGCTTATTTCGTCGAACGCGCCGCGAAGCTGAATATTTTCGTAAAAGGGGTGCGAGAATTTACGATAGCCGCGTGAGATACGAAAGACAATGGAACAATAGAGCCGAATGGTCCACACCAATAACGCTTGGCCGAAGAATAATACCGCGCTGAAACGTTCGGCCCATTGAAATTCTCCGATCCCATAAGTTTTTCATAGACTTCGCCACCGCGGAATTTCGCAACCCTTGCATCCGTCCGGTTATAAACTCGTTTCGATTCGTTCGCGAGAGTGAAAAAGAAGGAAAAAAGTAGAGGCGAAAAATCGCGATATCTTTACGCTCGACCGTCGTTACAGAGGCAGAAAGTCGTTGGCTCGCGGATAGATCGAATTAGAGATGAGCGGGCCAAGCGACGGGTAAGAGGAGTCGCGTATAATGCTTTCCTAGATTTCACCGGGCGATGTGCCGATCCTCGCCCGCGACGAACCGAAGTAAAGAAGACACGAGGGCATTCATGCTCTGTTTCAGCGAGTGCGAATACGTCGGAGTTTCTACAGGAAACGCGCGGCGACGAGTTGCCGTGCGGCACGCCGCGCGCTCGCGTCTCTCGCCCACGTGTGTTTTCGTTATACCTCACCGCGAGACGGTTTTTTTTCTTCTTTTTCATCGGCGGCTCTCCACTTTTCCGTTCGGCGATCTCCGCCGCGAATGTCACTCTCCGTCCGGGCTTGGCTTCCGTGAAAAAACCGCGATGCAGACACCGCCGCGCATCATGGATCTCTTCTCTCCTCGGATCTTCGTGCGAAACTTAATTGTCGAATCCTTAATACGTTTCGTTGTATCCGCTTGCGGAAAGTCCGAGTCCCTCGTCGTTTCGCCCGTGCGCCCACGGCCACTTTTGCGAGCTTATCGCGTCGTTGCATCAACGACAATGACGAGTGCATTATATCCTCTCCTTGTAATAGAAAGAAAAAAGAAATAAGAACGAGCATGTAGTTGGCGGATGAAACTTTCCATTCAATCATCTCTTAATCGAGGAAACACTTTGGCGAAGTTACACGAAGATTGCCTGTCTCGGTGCTTATGAAAAATGTGTAGATCACGTCCGTATATAAAAAATAAATAACAACATATCCTCGTATTCCAAGACTTTTTAACGAATTTCTTATAAGTTGCTGGATTTATATGCTGGACTTGGGTCGCGATAGATTGAAATTTGAAGACACTTTTTTTATATGTGAAAATTAACGCAGAAACTTTATACGCCGAATATCTCTCGCTTTATCTTCTACGATCACTCTCCATAATATGAGTATTTTTGATAACAGAATATGACGAGTCGAAGATTAATATTCGCGTCTTTATTGACGATATTGTCATCATCCTCGATGATAGCGGCGCTATCGCCGTCCATTGGACCGGTGGATCGATGCGGCGGAAGATTGGAAAGGGCACTGGATGCGCTCCAAAGAGACTCGTCCCGAAAGAACCGACTCGAGGAGGAAGAAGCAGGAATCGTTTACCAGCAAAAGCTCTCCTCGGCGCCACTCGAGATGACCGTGTCTCGAATAGCCGTCAAGGTACGAAAATATTGTATGGGCTAAGGGAGAAAATTGATCGATCGACCGACCGACGGATTTGACAGAGCTCGAAATTTCAGCTGCCTCAAGATTCTCGGAACCACGGAGGGTCGTGGGCCCGCGTGGAACAATGTTCCTTCGAACCGAACAGCAACGCACTCCAAACTCGCGTTATGTTCAACGATCTCTCGGTTTCCGGCGTCGTGTCACTCCAACCGAGAGACTATCGTACCCCCGTGGCGGCGGAGTCTTGCCGCATGAGTTTACGGCTCAGAAGAGCCGGCATCGAATTTTATACGAGCCCGATAGCTCGGGCTCGCGGACAGATGAGAATACGAACGGAATCCAGCTTTTTGGAGCCGAGATTCGCGTCGATCTATGCGTACGGCTGTCGACCCGCTCGGGTCGACAAGCAGATAAAACGATTCGACAAGTGGGCCCTGGCGCATACTCCTCAACAATTACAGGTTCGAATATTTCTATTAAGTTAGTAGGTATTTCGAATATTTTTCAAATCTCTCCTATTCCTCTCTCGGCGCCAGGCATATCGAAAGGACTGCCTTAATTGATATGCAGTGTAATCAAAATCCTAACTTTGTATTTTAATCACTCGACTTAAAATCGCGACCACAATATTCCTAAATGTTACCAGCCCGATACTATCAAACATGTTCAATTACTTTGCAAAAGGTTCCAACTATCGCTGCATCGGATGACGACACGTACGAAGCCCCGGAACCCCGGGGAGTCATCGGACTGGCGAAAGAGGAGGACATAACGATAGCGAACGAGAGCACGAGAGCCCGAGCTCTCTACGAGTCGGACGATCGTTTGGGTATCTGGCGCAAGAACGTCTGGATCACGAAGATTCCTCGTAGAAGAAAGAGGAGAAGGTCCGTCGATGACGAGCCCGTCGAAAAAACAATCGCCGACACGAATTCCGAAAGCTTGGCGATTCTGAGTCCGGCCGAGTTTATTCGAGCACTGGCCAAGAAGTCCAACGACAAAGTCACCGCGGAGAATACGACGGAAAATTCGAGTACCACCGAGAAAGTCGACATTTTAGAAAAATCTGGAAACAATACGAACAGTTCGGATTCGAAGATTAGTCTCAAGAGAGAAACAACGCTCTCGCAGCTTCTGTACTTTCCCGTAGCGGGACGAGAACCCCGCGATCACTTGGGGAGCGCGAGCTTCGATCAAACATTGTCGGACGAAGACACGGCGAGGAGAGACAACACTTGGCAGTCGCAGGAAAACGTTTCGAGCGAAATGGAGGATGTCTTTCTCAGGGGCGCGAGCCAAGCACTAACCAGATACATCGAACGCGAACTTCATCCGGCGATAAAGGAAACTCTAATGACATCGATGGGATACACGATAAGCTACGGATAAACGAAAAAAAAAATGTTCTCCATCCTCTAGAAATGACTGATCGACGAACTGACGAAATACAAAGACTAATCGCCGCGTTTTAACTCTACTATTTATTAACTACTACACATCTTGCGTTAATGTCTCGTATGAAAGTGAAAAATGTCCCTCTTGTAAAGATTATACAAATTTAGAAATACGAAAATTCTACAAAAAGTAACCTGATGTGTTTTTTTGGTTTTATCATCACCTCGAGTTATGTTCAGGTTCGTTTTCAGTCTCTTATGGCCTTAAGCACCAGAAGTACCTGCTCGTAAGCGGTAAAGTGCAGCGCCGTCGTTACCGTGGCTTTTATCTGACTAGGCACCAGTCCTTTGAACAATCCCCTCGCGCCCTCCTCTCTCGCGGTCGTAACGAGACAATCTACCAATCCGCGACAAGCGAAAAATTTTCCGAATCCCTTCCGACCGTGCTCGAAGCCCTGAATCTGCAATCTCTTTCTCGCGAGATCGAACGGATATATCATAGTTTTCGCGAGAAGTCCCGCGCCGCTACCGGCGAACAACGAACAGCTCAAGTTCGTGCGAGAGTCCAGTGAGAAGCTCTTGTAAACGTCAGTGAGCACGTTGTAGAACATGAATTGCAGACCGGTGTGGGGAGCTATCTGCAGCAACGTCGGTGAGAGTCCGCGAAAGAAGGATCTCGCTGATTCCGTCTTGAGAATCGTTCTGGATCGGAAAAAATAGAGAAAAATAGCTCGAGTCATAAAATCCGCGTTTTTCGAGGTCGTTTAAAAAAATTCTCGAAAAATCTAAATTCGCACATGTAGGGGTGAAGAAGGCCTCTGTAAATCTTATTGTTAGAGGACTGCGCCACGAGTCTAGTCCTGACCGTGTCAAAGGGAAACGACATGATCGTCGCGACGCTGCCCGCCGCTGCGCCGCATACGAAGTTCGTGGTTTTCCTCCATTCCGAGAGATTCGGAACTGCATCGGTGAATTTCTTGAATTCGTTGTAGGAGTAAAACTGCAAAGTGGCATGGAAAAATTCAATTTTCGAGCGACTTTTATAGGTGTCGAAAGAATTGATTCTGCGTAATTTACCCACCTGGCCGGTACCGTAAACGATGGAGAGAATTTGCGCCGGTACGTGTCCCTTCCATAGCGCGAGTATTTTTTCTTCTCCGACTATGACTCGAACCGCTTGCAGAACAGATCTGTATTTGCTCGCATGTTCACCGCGGCTTATCGGCTCTACCTGGAGCTGAAAACAATTTTATTCGAGTAATCTGCCGGTTTGTGGGAAATCCCCATTTTCAGCAATTTTTTTGTTTTTTTTCAAAGCAAAATAAAAACATCGATACCTGAAACCTTATTTTGATAACATCCAGAGGTTGACAAAGCAATCTTGTTATAAATCCGCTGGCGGCTCCCGCTATGGCATGGTCAGCATTCCGCTTGTCGGAATTCGACGGTGAGCCCATTTCATTCTATAAACATTTGTTTTGCGTTTTCTTCAATTTTTGCACAACGCAATAATGACGTCGTAACAACAATGAGACCGGCAATTCACTCCGCAGTGCATAACCTCACAAGGCGAGGTGAAACACATTCAGAGTGGCTCTCTGTCGCTCCGCCGTAAGCGCCGATAGCGCTGTCTCTCTCGCACTCGGCAGGGTTTCACCTCGCCTTAGCGGCGCACGGCGGCGAGTCAACGCAGCATCCCGGCAAGCGTTTCACAACGCAATTATGAAACAACGGTTCAAACCATTTTTACATTCGTTTCGATGGATTTTTTTTAGAACTAGCACATTTTGTCGAAAGTAAATTAATAATAATCTTTAACAATAGCAGTCGTCAACTTGATAATTTTTCCGCGGAACAAGTTTTCAACGTACCGTTATTATACGGCTGGATATTTAATAAAAATCTAAGTCCGCCTCACAAACGCTGCAGCGCAATATGTATCGTATTACTAACTGCAAAATGAGTAACGAAGGGACTTTCATAGTTGTGCTGACGTTTCTTTCGCTCGTCGACGCATTTCCCAGAACTGATTATAAATTCGACGTGCCGAACGTAGTAAAGCCAACAGTACCAGACGCAGGCAAGCTTATCTATTGTTTTTTTTTATCACGTTCGCCGCTTCCCGTTTGTTTGCACAACAAATACATTCTTTTCTCGTCTATCGCAGTGAAAACGGCGCCCGAATACGTGGAATTATTGCGACAATCGTTTCAAGATCCCGAAGTCAAGCCGGGCTTGTTTCAGGGTGATATGGCTCTGTCAAACGAGGTATACTGAATGAATGAAAATAAAATAGATAAACATTGAGACGACGTGTTTATTATCCTTGAGATCCTCAGCATTTCAGTCACTGGCGAGTTGCCCTACGGTGGGACGTTTTTCCCGACAAACTTTGGGAAAACAGAACCATTCCTTACGTTATAAGCCCGCTGTACAGTGAGTTGCAAAGATTCAATTCATTGGTTAATGTTTTTTAATGAACTTTTTTATTAAAAAAGTTAAAAGGAAAAAATTGGAATTCAATAAATTGATATTTTTTTATATATTTGTTTATATTTTGCTTTTTTATTTAATTACATTGAAAATTTATAATTAATTTTTTAGTATTATTATTTTACTGACGGATTATTCTTTCAACAAATACTATTTGACTTTTTTCATCAGGTTCCAATTATTAATGTTTGTTCCATTTGTTTCTGTATTACGCCTTTTTTTAACGTTCAATCGAGTTTTTTATAATGAGGACTTATTCGTAGATACGGTTGACTACATAACGATCTACAAGGCGATATCTTACATAAATTACATGACCTGCGTTAATTTCGTTCCGTGGGACGAGGAGTCTAAAGATTTTTTGTTAATATGGCCCATCAAGTATCCATCGGGGTAAATAAAGTCCAAAATGTATAAAAACGATACGATGCTTCAAAAAACCGGATTATAGCTTTACTTTTCGTGCAAAGCTGCTGGTCGTTCGTTGGAAAGTACGGAGGAATTCAGCTTCTTGCTCTCCAACCACCGGATGAGAACGGACCGAACTGCTTGGGCGACGAGGGAAGAGCGGTTCACGAATTGATGCACTCACTTGGAATATTTCACGAGCAAAGTCGCGCCGATCGCGATATGTTCGTCAAAGTACACGAGGAAAATGTTATACCAGGTAAACAAATGTCCGAATTCAATTTCGTCTTTGATTTACTATTTTTTTTTGTTGCAGATTTTCTGACAAACTTCGACAAGCAGTCATTCGAGAATACGACGTACAGCTACGAGTACGATTACGAGAGTATAATGCACTACGGCAGTCACTACTTCAGTCGGAGCCCGGACAAGCCGACGTTGACTTCGACAATGCCAGGCGTGAAGTTCGGACAACGAAAGGGAATGTCGAAAACCGATTGTCTCAAGATCAACGATCTCTATGGTTGTTTGGATAAACCATCGCAGTCCCGAAGATGGTACAATATATGCAACACATTGGGCCTATGAAATGGCAAATTAAGATAGTAGGTCAGGTGCAGTCCAGCCAAACGTGGGATTTAAGTCCTTCGTTATGTCTGCCATCGTCTAAGTTTCAGAGACGAATAAGAGACAGTTACAAACACTTTTCAATCGGATACAAATCTGGAAAAGATGAAGCATTTGAAAGATGCCGGAAATATTGTTTTTGCATAATAATGATTCTAACATTTTATTAATAAATTACTGAAATCAAAAAACTGTGCAACAAATAGCCGAGCAAACAATTTTTTCAAACGATTGGTTACTTTTTCGGAATACGTATCCATTTTTACAGAATTTCGTCACAAAGAATCAATGAAAAAAAATTAGACAATATTTATACATTCACAAAAATGAACATATCATTTGCAATTAAAAAAAAGTTAAGTTGCCGGGTAATTTGTTGAATAATTAATTTTATCATAAATTTGTTGATAACATTTGGACATTATGATTATGGAAATTATTTTTCAAATAATTTTTTCCAGATGTTTATTCCATTGCAAAGTGTTTGCAATGCTCTTTAAATCTCCCGATTGGCCGGACTGTTATCGGAATTTAAGATGATTCATTTTATCGCATCTATCGGCGGGCAGTGATTAGTTGGAAAAGGCCAGATAACTTCTTCAACTTCGGTCGAAGATAATCCGCGATGATAATCTTCCACGATTCTTTCCAAGCTGTCCCCCCAAGGGCTTTGCAAAATCGATTCGAGAATGTTCACTTCCGGTAGACGAAGATCCCTCTTGCTCTCTATAGCATCCAATTTTTCCATGAAACAAGCCTGTTAAAGAATCCACGATTAAAACAATGTAGGTGAATGATAATAAAAAGGAATCGCGATTTTTTTTTCGTTAATTTTTCCCCGCTTACCCGACTGATCGTTCTCGACGCGCGAAGTTCGTCGCAAAAATTGTACAGATTTTCGATAAACCGGCAATAAATTTTTTTCACCTCGTCGAAATCTTCGAGAATCATTCCATCAATTTTCACCGTCTCGCGATCGTCCGCGACTCTTCTCGCGTGCCATTTGTGAAAGAATCTCTCGTCGATCCTCGATTGCACGGGAAAACACTTCGAAGCACCGAGAATCTTCGGCTCGGCGTTGACGAAGTGCGAGCATATGCGGAATACCTCGTCCTCCGAAGATTCGATGAGATTAACGACGTGTCGCGGATAAACGAGAACGAGTCCCGTCGCGCCGTTGGCAAAATTTTCTCTCGCGCATCGAGCGAAAAATTTGAGTACGCGATCCGTGGACAACGTTGTCGTAGCACAGAAAATAAATCTGCAGAGTTCAACCGATTGTTTTTGCGAACGAAGAAAATCCAGAACGGAGTAACCGCGGAATTCCTCCATCGCGAAGTTTGATCGATACTTTCGCGCGAATCCACGAATTCGCATCGCCCAAATCGCGAACTCCGCCGCGCGACCGCGACGAGAACCGACGTGACCTAAAGGTAATTTGTTTTTTTTCGAGTGGAATGAAAGACAAAAGCGTTATTGTTTTTGTTGGTATTTGTTCTGTATTGTTGTGTCGTAGAGTACGTACATTCGATAACGAGAACTGATGTATCTCGTTGAGTGCTGAACACACGATAAAACCACGGTCACAGAGCGACAGAAGAAAAAAAGAAAGAGCTACAATTTGTTTTACAGAAATTCTTTAAATGTCATATGGGCTTGGCATTGACCCGTCAGATCGATTGTACCTTTGCTTTGGTCAGACGCTTGGATCCACCTTTCTTTCTTTTCTCTAAATTTTCTCTTTTTTTTCTTTTCCCTTTTTGCTTTTGTCTTTAAATATAATTCGCCTCGTTTATGCGTTATAGATAAAAACAAAGAAAAAAAAAACGTCTACTATTTATGATCTAAAGCGATACTGACCATTCCAGAATCATGGAATGAATACTGAAGTTTATAATGGTTCACGCGCGCCTCACACGCGATGCTCTTTTTGACAATGAACGATGCTTATCGATTGCGAGATACGAAGTGGGGCCAGCAAAATGCCTCGGTTATTCTGTCAAAAAAAAATATATATATATATAAATTATAGTATGAGTCCGATTTCCTTATCGCGACAATAAATAATGGAGAATACAATGATTTTTTCTCATGTATATTCCCGTTAAAGACAGACATATCTTCGGCTGCAACGTTGAAAACGTGATTCTGGTTCAAAGAAAGAAAAAGTTACATCAGAGCGAGAAAACCCGATTCACGAAAAAGAAAAATTCTAGGGATCGTCATGAATCACCGTGCTGCTAAAATGCCGTTTTTTTACTGGGTTTTTTTTCCACAAACCCGGTCTCGTATTTCGGATAAATAGGCATCGTTCATACGTAGAGAATCAAAGGAACTTGTGGCATGTCACCATTATTATTCTTTTTTTTGCATAAGAATGATCTAAATCCGGCTTAGAGTCGACCACACGGTCTAGACGTAACAAAAGCTATGAATTATAAATAAGAATTGTTTTAATAGCTGGCCGAGCAATTGACTGACGAATATCTTATCATTATGGTTTTTTTCTTTTCTGATTCCCGATCTACATTGGACAAACATTGGCAATTCTAATCACATAGTATTATTATTATTTTCTTTTCTTTTATGATCGTTAGTGAGTTCCAAGTTTTTCCCGATGTGTTCATATTGCGCTCAGTTATTTTCGGCCAAAGACTGTGTCGTCGAATCAACTGTAGTTGCTGAAACCGTTGCTTCGGCCACCGTCGAATCTTTTGTGCACACCGGAGAAGTTGTTCTCCCTTCCGCGTCCACCTCCGTATCCCCAACGGCCTGTAGTTACGTGAGAAAACGAATGTTAATAATTGATTAATTGGAAAAAAAAAAGAGTGAAAGGAAAAGCAAAAAAGATTCTAATAGTGTTAAAAAATCATTCATCAGTAATTGAAAATTATTAATAAAAAAGAGTTGGTAAAAAAACGATTAAAAAAATTCAACATTTGAAGAGTTATGGAAGGGAAGCTTACTTCGTCCACCGTAGCCTCCGCCACCGCCTCCTCCTCTCGCTGCGAGTTCCGACAGTTTGGGGTTGATAACTTGATTAGCCTCTTGCAGAACGTTGATGAGGTCCTTGGCCTGTCGGCCATTTTGTGGCGTGAAAAAGGCGTAGCTCGTGCCGGTACATTGCGAACGACCGGTCCTTCCGATCCTGTGGATGTAATCCTCCGACGACGACGGATAATCGAAGTTGATCACGTACTTCACGTCATCGACGTCTGAGAAGATAAATTCATTATAGCGATAACGATAACGCTGCTGACTATCGTTTCTTTTTCTTTCACATGCCTTGGCACGAATTTGGGATGCTGAGTGAGACGCGAACGAATGGTGGTATTGCGCTTAAACGTTTTTCCTTATTTCTTTTTTTTTTTTCATCTCATTGAAGTTCAAGACCAGCAGTAAACAGACAGACTGCTTTGCTCCTCGTTAGCGTTATTTTGTTTTTCAACGAAAAGCCATACGAGAGAAAAATTTCATCACCAGCGTCAAAGTAAAATTGAAATTTTGAAGAAAATTTTAACGCCTGTTGAACGATAAACAGCCTGCTCCACTTCGGAGACTGCTGGAACTCGTTTTTAAATTTTTTTCCTCGTTTTGAAGAACACGTTTAGGGGCCGCGACGCGTCGGAGGTTCGATACTCCCTGTTTGTTTGTTAGTAGCGCTGTATATTTTCTTTTTAATCAAGTTTTTAATATGTTTTCGTAAAATGTTTGGATTCGTTTTAATGAAGAGTGGAATTAATAAATTTTAAGGCAGCTCTCGACCCAAATCATACACTGCGAGATTGGTCAAACGTCTCGTAAGACAAAACTGACCAATATATAATTTCGTTTCAAATAACTGTCGTTTCACCGACGATTTTTTTGATGATGAAAAAAATTGATATTGTTTTCTTTTCATAATTAGAAACTATAAAGCTCGTGTGTGTATGAATGTGTGGTAGCTGCTTCATGATAATACAAACCCTGTTACCGCTGAACATTGCATTCGTTGCGAGCGGCATATAAATATCGCTTCCCGTGATGTGATATTTGTTTCTTGAATGCAAGTTCAGTTCGCAATGTCACTCCTGTCCTATACATCCCCATCGAGTAGCGATAGTAGCAAAATCAATACGATTGTTGTCCGCACCGGGTGAACATTGGCTATGGTGAGTGTGTTTTGTTCGGCTGAGGTTTTTGTTCAAAAACCAGCGCGCCATATTTTTTTTTTTTTCATCCCACAGCCAACGAGCGTGACAGTACCCGCGCACCACCCTACTACTTACGTGGTACACAGGCTGTACACAGAGGCACATTTTTTTAAGTACATGTTTTAACTCGCACGATAAACGCGCATGTACATCGTCTATATATCACTTGCATATATAGCTCAATTATCTAGAGCACAGACAGTGAGTGAGCCATGTTTCATTTTATCGTTCGATCGTTTGCTCATTGCGCACTCAACACAATCTGTGCACCATGTGCCTCTGAAACAAAGGACAACCAGACTGATTAACATAAATTATCAGATGCCCGCACTTAACTTCTAAGTACTGTTTTACTTTACTCCGTAATGTTTTTTCGCTTTTTTTTTTCGATCGTTCTTTCTCAATACTTCGTCACAAGCTCTTTCACCTCGTCGTCTTAGCTCTAAGAACTAACACACTAGAAATAGACTGCATTAGCGATTGATCCATCCTCTACGTTTACTCCGCAACTCCCTCCCGACCCCGGCTCAACCTTTCCAATCACTTACGGATATACTTTTATTTTTTTATCCCTGAAAGAAGACAATTCCTTCGAGAGAAGCTTACGCTCCCTCGTTATTTCTTGTACTCCCAGAAAATAAAAATAAAAAAATGTTGTCTAGGTGGAATGTTGTCTGCCAATAATTTCAGCTAACTAATGCCTTCTATTGCGTGTATCAAGCTTATGCAAAGTTTGAGAATTTTTTTTTTTCCTTCTTCTGGTCGTGACGCTCGAGCGTCTTGCGAGAAACGATTCGTTCGTCAACGCGACAAATTCGGAGAGGAATTGTTGTGTTTTTCCGGCACTGTAATATCTCGATTTTCTTTATGTTTCAGCCGTCCATTTCTCTTCGCTATGTTCACTTTTTACGCGAATGTCTGCCGACGGTTCGAGAAAAATGAAGCATGTTTCGTTGATCGCCGAACAAGACGAGATTTTGATGTTTTTTTTGTCCACAATTCCTTACGATTCGCAAACCATTACTCCAAGTTTTTAACAGTGAGGCATCATTTCATATAACCAGTCTGTGCTACATCGCCACCCTCCCTAATTTACGAAATATACACACGCCCTAATAATCTCGTGAAAAAATTGTTCTCCTTTCCTGAACATAAACGACACGTCGTTCCACCACTATACGCACTCTCTTATGCATCATGAAAATATATACCAATATATATTTTTTCTCTTTACTCGCGAATAATGGAATAGAATGCGTGATTTAACGCAATTTTTGTAAAACTCACCCAGCCCACGGGCAGCCACGTCCGTTGCCACGAGAATTGAGCCTTTCTTGTTTCTGAATTCTGAAAAAACGAAAAAAATTCTACATTTTAGAATTGTCACCATTGACGGATTTAAGTGTTCCCTTTTAAATTTACAAATAAAAATATACAAACAATTTCTACAAAAACAAACAATATATTATTAAATAAATAAAAATAATTAAAACACATAAAATGATGTTATTTATATAAAACATACAAACACAAAAAATAAAATCGATTTATCGTCGGGTCTGTACTAGCTCGATTCTCGCTTACCTCTAAGAACATAGTCGCGCTCCTGCTGAGATTTGTCACCGTGCATGCACACCGCTGGCCATCCGTACCGACGAATGTTCCTCGTGATGTTCTCTACTTTTTTCTTCGTTTCAACGAATATTATCGTCTTTCCACCGTCCTCGTTGACGTTACCAATTTCTTGAAGAAGAGTTCCCAATCTGCGTAGAAAAAAATCAAATGTTCGATTTTAATACCTCGCTCTGTAGAAAATGTAATAATCGAAAAAAATATATTATAATAAAAAGGATCAGTTCTTCTTAGAGGTTAATATGGTGTGATAATCACAGCGTTTCATAAAAATGTTTCATCACGATAAATCCGTATAGATAAATTTAAAAAATATCAATGAGCGAAAATAGCTTACTTCGCTTCTTTCTCGTGTTCCTGACACACATCGATAATTTGTAGAATATTGTGGTTAGCCGAGAGCGTCAATGATCCAATGTTGAGTTGCGTGTAGTCGGTGAGATACTCTTCCGCCAAATTTCTGACTTCCTTCGGCCACGTGGCCGACCACATGAGAACTTGTCTGTCGGGTCTTATCTGTTCGATGATTTTCCGTATTTGCGGCTCGAAGCCCATGTCCAACATGCGATCGGCTTCGTCCAGCACGAGATACGTGCAGCGTCGCAGATTTGTGGTGCCGCGCTCGAGGAAATCGATGAGACGACCGGGCGTCGCGATGACGATTTCAACGCCGCGCTCCAAGTCGCGCGCTTGACTGCCCTTCGGCGCGCCGCCGAACACGCAGGTGTTTCTCACGTACGACAGCGAGCCGAAGTCGTTCGCGACCGTTTGAATTTGTTGCGCGAGCTCGCGAGTGGGCGCGAGCACGAGGGCGATCGGTCCGTCGCCGCGATTGAGCGGCTGTTGGCTGTTTATGTGAACGATCGCGGGCAAGATGTAACCCAAAGTTTTTCCCGAACCGGTCTGCGCTATGCCGACCATGTTTCTTCCCGACATCGCGATCGGCCAGCCTTGCGCTTGAATCGCCGTCGGCTCAGAGAAACCCTGCTTTCTTATTCCCTGCATAACGTAATCGGGAAAATTGCCCTCCTCGAAGTACTGAATCGGATTCGGCAGTTTATCGCCTTTGAGGGTTATCTGTTTCTCCTCCCTGAACGTCTCGACCTCGCGCGGATGGCGAGCAGAGACGTTGGGGTGCGGAACATAGAAATCCTTCTTGAAGGGCTTCAAGTTCTCGTAGTCCCAGTTTGGCTTTCTGAGACTGCCGCCTGCGCCACCGCCACGCGCGTTGCTTCTGCCTCCCATGCCGCCGCCACCGCCTGCACCGTTACTTCCGCGACTGGGAAAACGTCCTCCGCTGCCACCTCCCGACGAACCGCCGTATCCGTTTCTTTGACCGCCGCCGCCTCCTCCTCTGCTACCTCCACCTGCACCGCTGCTACGATATCCACCGGACGAACCTCCGTAAGTCCTTCGTTGGCGAAAAAAAAAAGAAACATTCAAATTGCACCAATTCGGACTTCGGACCTTTTTGTTTACATTGACTTTTAAAAAAATTCAATTCTGATACTAATTTTTTTTTATTGTTGATTTGTCGAAAAAATTTATTACGTTAAAATTGTGTTGTTCTTTTGTTTTCGACCTTTAACATGTATTTCTCCATCAGAACAAATCATGGCATTTATAAAAAATTGAAATTGTAGTGAACATTGAGAGACGGATCCAGACATATATGTGTGGACACCGAAGGCATAGTTCACGCAGCATTAATCTTCCTCGCACAAGCATTCATGCTCTGTCGAAGTACGAGACAGAGTCATGCCAAAATGAGAGGATTAAAAAAAAAATTAAAAAGATTAACTCGCTGATCGACGCGAATTATTAGCGTAATCCGAACGAGCGAATCGAGCGATTAATCGCGATGACAACATTTTCAACGGGTATTAAACGAATGTCCGGATGTTTCCCGATCGCGTATCGAGAATTTTCCAACGGCGTGGTTCAATAAAATAGCGCTTGCGTGCGAAACGTTCGTAATGGCGGCTGCTCAGGGCCAAGGCCGCATCAACGCGCCTCTCGGAACGCGAAAAGCCAAGCGTCGAAATATCGTCACGATTATCCGCGACGTTAACGCGCTCGTTTGTCATCGCGATTAAACACTGTTGTATCGTCGAACGAATGTTTCTACACGACATTGGCACGTTTGCTGCGACGACGATTGCGTATTATATCGTTATATTACTTACATGATTGATGTAGAATTGGATGCTTTTCTGTCCCTTGAAGTGATGTTACAAGCTTTGCTCGATTGAGTTGTTTAGCGGCTTAGATCTCTGCAAACGAAATTCGACAATTGGAGACGAACGGTCGGGACTCGTTGCTCGAGTATCGCGAAATATATGTACTCTTTTTTTTTTTCCAATATGGACGAGTATTGTAACTGTCGCGAATAGGAAATAAAAAACTGTTGGCAATTATAATAGAGGCACAACTTACCCGTGCCGCTTCTAGGGACGGAAAGAACGATGCGAGTAGATGCCGGATGTGACTCACCAAACGTCACGAGCACGGTGGGGGGATTGTTGCGCACTAACTCAAGTTAGCGCACTGCACAGCGCCCTGTCTCGTAATGATTTTTCCCTACGGCCAATAGACGGACCGACGCCCGACCTTTGCTACGCTATAGACCAATCGCTCTCGAAGGTTCGCGAGGTTTCGATACTGTTCTCGAATATTATTCAACAAATTGTACAGGCGAAATATAAAACAAACTTTGCACCCTAATTGCGCGGAAAATTATGGGGCAATTTTTGGTATACGTTATTGTTTATTTCGATATCAAACAAAGTCGTTTTTAGCCAATGTAATATTGTTCTATTCCGACGCGACATATATCGTGCGTTTCCAGTCCGATTGGCGATGCGATTGGCTGTCGGTCGGGCGCATGCGCGAGTTAGACCCGCGACTTTCAATTCGAAGCGTTAGAAAATATGTGACGCATTCCTCGACTGCACTGCCTTAAGTAACGTAGAGTTGCAAATCAAATCCCGTTCTTTCTTTTTTGAAAAAGAATCAATATCAGGGTTTTTACGAAAGGTGTCTACTTTATTGATTAATTTGTCGAGTCGAATGTTTCAAAGTTTTTGAATTTTCATAATTTCAGAAAAATCGAAAAATCCAGAATGTGCGCCTTCGAATCCTCAATGGGCACAGTATGCATCAAAATTCTCGTTATTTTTATTGTAATTTTTAACTCGTCATTCGAACGCTCGTTAGTTTCTTATACTTTGATATAGGAAGAGGAACAAAAAGGATCATAGGAAATGTTGCAATGAGATCAAAAAAACATATACAATTGCCATAGGTTTATCATTTTATTTTCTATCATAATACTGTATAACATACAAGAAATGCACTTTAGTGAAACCTACAGAAGAGAATTTGAATGTAGAGCAGTATTCCTTATTGTTTGTCGTCCAACTGTCTCACTTCCGGGGGTCTTAGTATTTATTTAATCGTGTTTTGTCTCCTTCTAGTTTACTTCGAAAAAAAAAAAAAAATGTATAATAGTGTTAATTAACGAGACTACGTAGGGCAATAAGTGTTTCTTTAATCGACGGTTTTAAAGGGGCATGAACCTCTTTTTTTCCCTTCTTTTTTTATGGAGTTCTCAGCGAGGGCTGCGGCTGTTATATTCATATTACCACGTACACATTGCTAAATATCACGTTGTTCTCTCTCTCTCTCTCTCTCTCTCCCTCAAATTATGTCATGGTCAAAAAATAAATAGGCTCCTTCACAATAATTATCTCTCTTTCTCCTCATTTTTTTTCCATGTAAAAACTAGGGTGTCACTGGAATAAACACTCGACTAACGACCAGGGAACAGTTTCTCGGTATTTTTTCATCTTTTTTTTTCTCGCATATCGTAAACTAGTATCAAATATAAAAACTTATTCAAGCTTCAAGTTTCACACGTTTACAATACCTCTGTTTACTTTTATTCTTTTGTTTTTCTCTTTTATACTTATAATATCACTTCTCAACAGTATTTGATTGTATTGAGCAAATAATTGGCTGCTCGAAAATTGGTTTTTTTTCATCTTGAAGGCCTCTTCGTAAAAACGATCCTTCATATTCAATTTTTTTGTCATATCGTTTCTTTTTTTTTCTTCATTTGTTTCCCCGAGGATACAAACGTGTGTGTGAAACGTCAGCATATTTGTCGATACTAATGGACAAATATCGAGGATAACGTTCGTTCGACAAAAAGAGCCTTTCTTTTCCTTTATCATTGATAAACGACGTTTTCCAAAACGCGCCAGTACACAAAGTGATATTATAACAATTTTGACTAGATTCTAGTATCATCGTTCCCAATAGTCGCGTTAGACGGTGTGTTTTGTGTGTTCATTTTTCTTTTTTGTGTGAAAATATGTATGTTTTTGCGGCCTCGAAAAAATTTCATGAGTCATTCAAGCAACGATTTCAGCGTGTCGGTGATATACGCGCAAAAAATCACGTTACTTCCTTCTTTTTTTGAGCGCAATCGAATGCTCTTCGATCGGCTCGTTTATCGTTACCGAATTGGTACTAGCTTGAATATCTTGAAGATAAGATAGAATATGTACTATTATTCCTAAAGGAACAATCCATGGCTAACGTTACGGTGTTTTTTTTTCATCGGAAAAAAAAACATATCGTATCGTTGTTATTTTTCAGAGATACAGAGAGAGTACTTGCTGAACAGACCTCGAAAAAAAAAAAAAAAAAAAAACAAACAAAGAGCACATTAATTTGTTTTTTTTTTCTTACAGTTCACATTAAAAAAAAGGAATCGCGAGACACGGTGTTTACACATAAGTAGATAATTAATACTAAACACAGTAAAGAATATTTTTTTTGTCGCACGATACAGGTACTACTATTCGAATGTATCTTCTTTCATTACTTTTTTTTACTTCCAAATAATTTAATGAACAGGGCCAATGTTTCGGGCACGCTGTTGTGTCTATAGTGTGTCACACACGCACGAGAAAGGTAGGAGTTTGAATTCTAAGAGTAAGCGTTAGCACACATCAGCACATTCGCTGCGATATTCGTACAAAGCCGGACGTTGTTGAAAAATCAATCAACAACAAATATTGTTATTTTCTCTTTGTTTTTAAAATTATTATCATTATCATTTGTTTCCGCAACGTTTTCAACAACACTAGAGTTTATCGCGAGAAAAAAAAAAAAAAAAGAGGAAAACAAGAAAAAAAAGATTGAGATCGCGTTTTTCGGAGTTGCTAAGTCTCTAACGATTGTCTGCCGTTCTGTTAACCTTCGCAAGAGGAATCCCCGAATCGTAAACGAGTTTGGCTGTGCCGATGCTGCCGTTGTGATCGAAGTATACGTGATTCCAACGTAAATGAAATTTTTTACTGTGCAGCAAAGAAAAGTTGTGAACGAATCGATTTCACATCGATGACGCGTCGGCAGACTTTTGTTACTTTGTTTCTTTTTTTGTGTTTTTTTTTTCTCTTTTCATTTTCAAAGTGGAAAAAGTTGTACAAGACAAGAAAGTGTTCCCGTTATCGAACTAACGTAATAGTTACTCATTCAGCCATTTCAAAATCACGAGATACGGCATTTCATCGAATCATAGTATAAAATATAGAGTGTTGTAATCAATAACATACAATTAGATAATTATTTATTTAGTGTACATTACGTGAAACGTGGTGTACCCCGTTCGGGTGGGCTGCTAAACTCGTTATTTTTATAAATTGGCGAAAGATATTCAGTCTTGTATTTAAAGGAGATAATTACTTTTCATTTTAACATTACAAGTTATGCGTTATTTACGTTTAGAATAATAAAAAATTTTATGTACGCGATATCACAGCGCTCAGCATAATTACTTTGAAGGTACTCTTGAGTTTCGTTAGCAATTTTACTTTTTTTTTCTTTTGTATTTTTTTATTTTCTTCAAACGTCACGTTGGACATATGAATTATAACTTCCACCGGCTTACTGAGGGGGGGAGTGAATCATCGCGACATTCACGTGCTACACACCAATTATTTACGTTTCATTTTGTTTTGGCGAATTACATAAATAGAAGACCAATACGTTACACGAAGTTAGCGTCGGATGTGACCAAAAAATTGCATTTTTCTCGTTCAAAGATGCTATTTTACAGCCGGCAAAGCTTCGTTTTGGGGGCGGGGAGTGGAAACAAACTATTTTTCAGTGAGCACGCCTATCTTTCTCATTAGTTCGCAACACGCTAATCGCACTGTCGCACTTTTGTGTGTGTGTGTGTGTTTGTGTTTCTCGTGTATAAGTATGCATGATAGGGACTGCGTGTTGGAATACAATATGCGTTTCAGATGCGACGACCACTGACAATGTGTGTGTGTTTTTTTCTTCGATTTTTTCAATCAGGGTCCACTTTGTTTTTACTTATTTGAAAAATAATTTTCAGCTACACGCTATTGTTTATTTTTTTTTGACCCTAACGATCGGTGTTACAATAAGGATATCGATCAGCTGAGGTTTCTCCTCGTCGTTTTGCCCCGTTTATCTTTATTTTTTAATCGTTTTTTTCATTTTAATATTCAAACGTCTTTCGAACGGTTGGACCTATCGTTGGGAGACTCACGAAAGAATTGCCTTAATTTTTATCAACGTTTTTCTTTTCTTTTTTTTTTTTTCTTCCTTGCCCAGTCGTCAGCAGGATTTGCATCGAGATAACATGATATGATTATACCACATATATAAAATTGATGAGATACATTCCCTATTTTTAACCATGTTGCACAATAGAACAGTGGGTTTTTTTCTTTTTCTTCTATGCGCTACATCTTACATATCACAGAACTACGCGTATACCCGCTATCTATACGACGAACGAAAACCGCGTCAATATTCATGCTGTTTTATTCTTTGCAAATCCATCTCAAACGTTCGCGAAACGTTCATTTACCGTCGATAAACTCAAAGATGTTTGTCGCGCGTGTCTTTCGAATAGGTAAGTGCAAACGCAAGCTGCGGCATTTATTTACGATTTGTTTTTCTTATTTCGCTCCAAAATCGAAACGACGGCGGGGTTAACATTTGGTATATTCGATAGCGGGCTTACACAAATGTGCGGGAGCCTCCAGACTTTTCGACGCTCGGTACTTATTAGTCACTTGCTCGTTCAATCTTTGCCAGCTATGCTCCTTATTCCGCGATTTCACGTATTTCGATACTCGGTACGTTTCGATTCGACTTAACGCGAGAAATACATAAATCATCAGCCGTGCGACGATCAAAGAGGGCAAAAGTTCCGAACAGGGGACGTACTTTGATCAACGTTGGATCTTCAAACCCGTGAGACAAAAAAAATCTTTCGGTGAAAAGAAAAAAAATGGGCCTTACAAAACAAAGAGAAAACAAACTAGAAAAAAAAAATAAGAATACGAAGGGACCGCGCGTTCTTTTGTTACTTTTTTCTTCTCGAGGGTTCGCGTTCGGAGCACATTTTTTTACATCCATATACATAAACACTACGGCGTATACTGCTACGTAACGAAATAAACACGAATAAGACTGAGGAAACAGCGTCGAAACGATCGTTCACCGTTGAATCGGATGCAATCGACGTATATTTTACTTTTCTTCATCCATTATACTCGTTCACTAACCGCGATGAATACAAATTGCGTGAAAAAAAAAAGAAAAAAATGAATAAACAAAATCGCGAAGATGCAACAGCGAAACCGAAAATCGGCGTTCATTGCGGACTGAGTAGAAAAAAAAATTCTCGAGAATAAACGATTTTTCGGAGATAAATATCGTATTGTTCTTGTTTCGGGAGGCAGCGCGATACGCTCGAGTAAAACTGGAGGCTCGCCTGGAGTGATGCTCGAAACTGTGTAGATATCTTTTTGTTTTTTCAAATAATGCTCAGCAAGTAGGTAATTGAAAAGTCGTTCTTCACATTTACGAAGAATGCTCGCTTTGCTCGTCATTATTTCATTATTGTATCTCTTGTTTTTCCGCTTTAAAAAAATATCTACGCGAGCTTGGAACGTAACGCGCGCGCACGACTGCTAGCCTCGTATGTACCATGTAGTAATAGTGTGTTATAGTAGTATGTAGCAGTAGTAATAGGTAGTAGTCGTAGTAAATAGTAGTATCATATGCAGCTTATAAACATTTATGTATATTATAACAACCTAGACTCGTACCGTTTCACTAAACGTAAAAGTGGTCAAAATGGTTCCATTTTTTCTTCTTATTTATTCTCTTTTTTTTCTTAATTCATTTTTACGTTTTTTCATTTTTTACCCGCCGCGTTGAACTAAAAAACAGATACGATTTGGATATTCGTTTCGCAGCCAGCCTGCACGTGCCTGCACGGACGGCGTGCAAAGCGAGGCCACTCGGTGGCCAGTTGCATAAATATCAAACAACATTGTTTCATATTATCATTCGTTGGTCTATCAACAAATTACTTTCCATACAAAAATAAGATACCGAGCTTCGCTCTGTGATGCACAGCCATGTGACTACGCGCCCGATTTTTTTTTTTATTATTTTTCTTCCACGTTAGTCTCTCCTCTCTCTCGCTCTCTCTCTCTCTTTTCTCGAACCCCCATATAGATTATTTTTCATTTTTGTTTTCTTTTCCAGGCGACTCGTTGTCAGCATTCGCTGCTCTACTCTAAGCTGCATCGGGCAACTTGAAGCTACGATAATACGAATGTCGTACGAATTACGAGACACATCGAACACTTGTCGTCCCGTGTGTCAAGTCCCAAACCGTTATTTGTATTTTTCTTCCTTTTATCTTAATTTTTTCGACATTGGGCGCACGGCTTAATTTTTATGCAAAAGGCCGGTTTTTTCTCTTGTTTTACTTATTCGTCTCTCTTACTTTTTTCCGTTTTTTTCTCTTTTTCATTCATGGAGCGTCGCCTGCATTATACGCGAGAACATATAAATAAATCATAAATTATTAAACTAACCCATCCCACCCTCCCCTACCCCCCCTTCTATATGTTTCGTGCATTTCAGAAAAGCATACAGGTAGTTTACATAGTTATCGCGAGGAGATTACTATTCAAATACCATAGGGATTATGACCATCGTTAACTACATTCGTGGCCATGACCAATATTTTTTTTTTTTTTTTCGTAATATTATTATATCAATATACCCTCACTAACAAGCTATCGTTACATCAAGACTCAACTGGAATGTGCCCATCTTAATTCAATGGCCGCATCGTATTTCGTTAATCCTCTAACTCCCTTCGAATCGTCGGGGCGGAAAAAATCCATTTAACTTTCTAGATGCAATTGTCGAAGCGCTTTTTTTTTATACCCTCGTCAATCCGAAGTGATCATTTTTTTATCTTATTGAAACGTCTCGCGAGAAAGCAGGTTTAGGCCTCTCTTTCTCAAAAGACTCGAATTTAATTTATCGTCGCGTACCGTGATTGGAAATTTTCTTTTTTTTCACTATTTTTTTCCCGTTTCGTTATACGTTTTTTTGAAATCATCTCATTGATATACCGATGATCGCGAGAAAAAGGCTTTTCGACGACGAGACACCGACTCGCAACATTCCAGAGAAGTACAATTAATAAAGAAATTGAAACAAACGATCAAGATATTACATTAAGAACATATTGAAAAATACCGCCGCGTTCCATGCCAATTTCGCGAAACTTCGAGTCAGTTTCGTCGTATTATTTTTTTTTTATGTAGAGCATGGAGCGGGTATAGGGAATTCGTGTTCATCCATTTTTTTTTACTGATTTTTTTTTTGTGATTTTTTTGCATTTTTTTTTTTCGTTTTCTTAGTATCCACGTTACTTAACACACGTACCTACGGATTTACCTCGTGTGAAGCGTCACTGCTGTACCGGTGTTGGCGGATACGAATAGTAAGGCGGAACCGCTTGGAACTGTCCGTAGCCCATTGACTGATAGGCACAGGCGTTGGCCGCCGGCGGCGGTCGATTTGTTTGGAAGAATTTGTTATTCACGAGGCTCTGAATGCTCGAGTCCGTGTGTCCGCCCGACGGCATCATGAACGGCGGTGGGATCGAGAACATTCCCTGGCCGTTCGGGCTGCCCCCGTAGCCACCGTTGTTCTGACGATTGTTGATGCGATTACCCTGATAGCCCGTGCGTCCTTGGTATCTCGGTGCGCCGCTTGGATTCTGCTGATATCCGTTCGGACAATTGTTGCCACCGGCTTGATAGCCGTTCGCGTAGCCGTTGGCCTGACGCTGCTGTTGATGCTGTTGCTGCTGCTGCTGATGATGCTGTATCTGCTGATGTTGCTGCGACTGTTGATGATAGCCGTTCTGATAGTTGTTCTGACGATTGTTCATGTAGCCGTTCGGTTGGCGCATCATCGAGCGCTCGTGCATCGGATTGTGCTGATTGTTTTGCCAGCCACCGCCGGTCGGCGAGGAATTGTTTCTCGGGCTGCCGTTCGAATTGTTGTCCTTGGTAGTTCTCGCGTTGCTCCAGCGTTGTCGTCCCTTGCCGAATTGACTACGCTGAGAATTGGCCAATTCCGCGAGTTGAGGATTTATCACTTGTCCGGCCTCCTCCAGTACGGCGATCAATTCCTTCGCTTGCCTAGCATTGTTCGGAGTGAAATAGGCGTAAGCCGTGCCGGCGCTCTGACAACGTCCGGTTCTTCCTATCCTGTGTATGTAATCCTCGCTGCTGTTCGGATAGTCGAAGTTAACGACATACTTAACGTCCTCGACGTCGAGTCCACGTGCCGCCACATCCGTCGCGACGAGAATCGCCGTTTTGCCGTTACGAAACTCGGATAGCACGTAATCGCGCTCGGGTTGGGATTTGTCACCGTGAATGGCTATCGCCGACCAACCCTCGCGCTTTATCACCTTCGTTATGTCGTCGACCTTCTTCTTCGTCTCGACGAATATGATCGTTTTGTTTCCGCGCTCGCAACCGATTTCGCGAAGCAAATTCGACAATTTCGTTTCCTTCTCGTGCTCCTGGCATATCTCGATTATCTGGCGGATATTGTGATTGGCGGCGAGCGTCAAAGAACCGATGTTGATCTGTATGTAATCGGTGAGAAAATCTTCCGCGAGTGCCTGTACCTCCTTTGGCCACGTAGCCGACCACATGAGTACCTGCCGGTCGGGTCTTATCTGCTCGATTATCTTGCGTATCTGAGGCTCGAAACCCATGTCGAGCATACGATCGGCCTCGTCGAGCACGAGATACGTGCAACGACGCAGATTCGTTGTACCCTTCTCCAAGAAATCGATCAAACGTCCGGGTGTCGCAATGCATATCTCGACGCCGTGCTCCAAGTCGCGCGCCTGCGGTCCTTTCGGCGAACCACCGAATATACAGGTGTTACGGATACGCGAAGACGAACCGAAGTCACGAGCTACGCTCTGTATCTGTTGAGCCAATTCTCTCGTCGGCGCTAGTACCAATACTATCGGTCCATCGCCGCGGCTCAATCTCGGCTGATTGTTTATGTGCACCGTCGCCGGTAGAATGTACTGGAATTTTTCGTGCATCGTATAAATTTTTATTTTTTTACTTTCACAAAACTATGGCAGTACTAAATTTTAGGGTAGTCCGCGCGGTACATTTCGAGGAAAAGCGAGATTCAGAGGGAATTCAAAGAGAATCTCGAGCGTTTGCCGATGGGATAAAAATTCCAAATAAATCAAGCACAAAGGTGTTCGAAAGATTCATTTTTCGCAATAATAACTCCAAAAAGTTATTAACAAATTGATGGAAATAAAACTCGTTCAACGAATTACCCGACAACCCGACTTTTTTTTCAGATGAACATTCTTTATAAATTTCTTTTAATACGTATGAATTTTTTCAAGACTGATATTTTTTTTAATTTTGAAAAATGTAAAAAATCACAAATTTCGAATATGCGACTGTTATGAGACCGCTTCTTATTTTCAAGAAATTTCCGACTGATTGATCAGGTAGATTTGCAAAATACAACTCAGACAACATTTAAATAAATTCAATTTTCAACAAATTTCAGTCTTGAAAAAATTCTGAAAAAATTCATACGTATTAAGAAAAATTTATAAATAATTTTCACCAGGAAAGAAAGTTGAGTTGCCAGGTAATTTGTTGGAAAAGTTTTTTTTCCATAAATTTGTTAATAATCTTTTGCAATTATTATCACGCAAAATTAATCTATCCAACAAGTTCCATATGCTCGATTTTTTCCAGATTTTTGTCCCATTGGAAAACTGTCGTAATTCACTCTGAATCTTACATTACCTCGGACTGTACCGCTCGGGCAACCTTAATTGCGAGGAAAATCAGGGAAAAGTGCTTTCTCTTTCTAAGTCGATTGAATTTTTTATGCGCGAGTTCCTATTCTATTTTCATCCCAGCGAAACTTTGTCGAGAATCAATATTTCAAAGTTCATTTTGAGTGAAATCAAAAGGCTGATTCGTTATTATTTTCGTAAAATCAAAAAATCCAAGATCTTCGCGAAGTAATCAGCCGTTCTAGAGGTTCATTTTTTTTAACATTTTCATTTAATATTCTACTTTTACCAAGGAATCAAGTTAATTAAATGGAAGATAAGTAAAAAAAAATTTCTTTTTTTAATGCCGTGCAACGACAAATCGTAAAATATGCATGAAAAAAAACATTGTTTATAAAATTAAAAAAATTAAAAAGCATTTTACTCACAGCCAGAGTTTTTCCGGATCCGGTCTGCGCTATTCCGACCATGTCGCGTCCGCTCAGAGCGATAGGCCATCCCTGCGCCTGTATGGCCGTCGGTTCTTGAAAGCCCTGTTTGCGAATCTCTTGCATGACGTAGTCGGGAAAGTTGCTCTCTTCGAACGCCTGGATGGGAAACGGCGTGTTGTTTCCCTTGACGGTGATCTCCTTGCCGGTGTGATACTTGTTCACTTCGTCGGGCGTGCGTCCCCTCACGTTGGCGTGGGGAACGTAAAGATTTTTCGTTATGACGGGCAGCGACGTCATGTCCCAATTTGGTTTTTTCAACTGATCGCCGGGGCACTTTTTCTGATTTTGCTTCTTCATTCCATAGTCGTTGTGATTCTGTTGTTGACTGTTCCAGTAAGTGCCGCTTCCGTTTCTGTTGCCATATTCCCTGTTTCCCCTGGGTCTATAACTGACACAGATACCATCTCAAATCTTGCGAGCGAGCGCGGCAGCGCCAAGCTTTGGCACGCGACTCAGCGCTAGAAGAGCTTTTATCTATTTTTAAGTACTGCCCAGTTACCGCCGCGCCGTCTCGCGTCTTAGAGTTAAATGTAGGAGAATAAAAAAAAAAAAAAAAAGTAATTAAAAAAAACCTAGACCATCTGATGACATTCGTTTGATTGGACGAACTCTGTGAAATTTTCATATCTCCAATCTCTCACCGAGACTTTCATGCATCGGGAATGGTTCGTTCGAAATTCCGTTTTTTTTTTCAACCGTTCGCGAATCGTGACAAATCGTATTCTAAGACACAGGGCTCTCGATGTTGCAGCGAGTTGAAATAAAAAGATCGATCTACAAAATGGCCGGTAGCCGTCCGCGAAGTACGAGTACGGGCCCTACTCAGGCATTATCGACCCTCGTTGTCACGGGCACACATCTATGCGCGTCTCTCTCTCCGCCCCGACCGTTTGCGAAAGATCGCGGTGAGAACGATATATTCGTCGTAACGTGTCTCTCTCTTATTTCATTTTATTTTGCGGGATGAAAAAAAATACGACAATCCTTCATATTTGTCTATAATAATACGGGAACAATACTCACGAAGTTTGATTGGAGTATCCGTTGCTATACATCTTAGCTGTACAGCGTTGTTCGGCCTTCGGTTAAACACGCAACTGACCTATTCGTTCTGTCTCTCTCAGCTTAGAAACGGTGTTAGCCGTGCCAATCAAACCTAAGGAAGAACGAAACGCGAGATTTTTCTTTTTTTCCTCTCTCTCTCTCCCTCTCCTCTCTTTGTAGTTACGAATAATTTCGACAATTTGTAATCCTCATTTGTTTCGTGCGTGTCTCTGTTTCTTTTTGTTCAGCGTTTTTCGGAGAATGTTGAGAATAACGTCGCGCGGCTTGTGATCGTTGTTAAACGACGAAATATCAACGAGCGAAGGCTGTTATAATCTCGTTAAACTTACCCAGAGGACCCGGCGAACAGAGCTACAATGGCTGACAGGCACTGGGAAGACGGAAACGGGCAACTGGGCAACGTTACCGTTCCGAACCCCATCACGTGAGCCTTCCAGAATGTTCACGTGACTTCGCTCGGCCAATAGCGGACGAGTCGACTCCGTGACGTAGTCGCGCCTCGACCAATCACGGAGCTACGTCTAAAATCGATCTTCTAGCTTTCGCTTTCTCTTTTATTTCGTTTTACTATATATTTGCCGTTTTTTTTTCCTTTCTTTCCTACTCGCTCTCCCGGCTCTCGAGCTTCTAGCCGTGCCGCGCGCTGCCTCTCGCCCGTAGCGAAATCGAGCGGCGCTCTCTCGCCCGTTCTCGTATATTCTCGAACCGCACAACGTATATGCCCTCCTCGAATTATTACTATTCAATAAAATCCGTACCGCGATCGATACTCGCCCTCGCGCATCGCCGGTGTGGTTAGCAACAATCAAGATTGCGCTCTATAAATTGCCGCTCAAGCGGCAAATGTGCCATTGACTGTAACAAGGAACAAAAAAAAATTAGAAAATTCTCGAAATTTGAAAAAAAAAAATTGTAACCGATGCGAACGATATCGCCAGCGATAAAACATACATTTGATAAATAGAAGGGGTTTCTATATTCTATAGGCACTTATTTCATTGCATCCCGAGAGAACTGGTCTCTTTGTCGCGGCGAATCGATAAATTGTAAAACCAAAGCTAAATGGTACATTCGCCGGCGCAGAGACGAGCGAGAACGCTCGCGCTGTGTTCGCACCTCCGGCAAAATCGATGAAGCTGGCGATATTTAAACGGGAGAAATGGTTCGAGGGACAACTTGGGATTCGCACGCCCCGCGTGAGCGTTCGAAATCGTCGAGTATGCATTAAACCACTGTCGTTACTCATTTGTTAGCCATTCCAGCGTCGTGAGAATGTTTAACAAATTTTATTTGTTACAATTGCATTAAATACTGTACATTAATGAATTCATTTATAGTTAATGTAGATACAGAGGAATGGAATAGCCAGTGAACACTAGACACTTATACTCCTTTATCGTGAGCTAGAAGAAAACGCAACGAACGTAGACGAGGGCGGGGGCGGGGGGAGCGACGACGGGTGACATCGATGTCGAGAGTTGCGGAGATAAAACGTGCCTCGCGCGGAAACATGAAATATACGATGTGACGCGATAATGCGTCGAGACATTTGTCAGACGACCTTTCTATGCTGCTTCTCGCTTTGTTTTTTTCTTCCGTTCTTCTTTTTCTTTGCGTGTCCCGAATAAAATCTTTCAGTCCAATCGATCCATGTCCGACACACCACTTTTTTTGTCTATCGTATCGCTGTTCGATGAGTTAATCGTGTCGCAACACTGCCGTCGATTGTTCATGGAAGATCATCTCTCGCTGCTCCAATAACTCTTGCCGATTACCTCTGTGAACACAAAGTTTCATATTTATTGCATATTCGGGTCAATGAATAAAACGATCAATCAAAATAGTACGTTTGACAGTGAATAAGAAATTTAGAAATTAATTAAGCGATTCTTTACTTTTACCAATTCTAATAATGATAAATTCACTGATAATAATAAATCTGTGATCGAGGAGAATTTCACGTAATCTACCAGTCACTGTACGCCGTAATACAGTTACATAATTTAACGATTGCGGGGCAAATACGTGCGATTCGTATGGAAAGCGCATAAGAAAAAAAAGCTTATTTGATTTCCTCGCGCGATGCGTGAATCTGGAACGATCCGCGAAGACGAATCGGATCTATCGTACCCGAGTGGTGATAAAAAGCATTTTTACAACGCGTCGTGAACGGAATTGTAGACGCAGGCTGTGGACTTGCCTGTGCGATTGTTAACGGGACTTCGACTGCGAGAATAACTGCGGCTGTAGCTTCTTTTGCTGATGCGTCCATTGCGTTCCCGGCTGGTGCTGCGACTTCGACTCCGGCTCCGGGATCTCGAGTAGCTGCGATCCCTTCGTCCGCCGCCGTTGCCGCCGCCTCCTCCGCGTCCGCCGCGCCATTTGTTTCTTCCTCCTCCTGTTCGCAAAACAATTTTCGGAATTAGCGTACTGCGACGAATGTAATTAAACGGGCGATTGGTCGCAACTACGTGCGAGTTCGAAGCCGACTCACCGCCTCGATGTCTTCCGAATCCGCCGTTTCTGCTGTCGGCGAGCTCGAGCAACTTCGGATTGATAACCTGATTGGCTTCCTTCAATACTTGTATCAGGTCATTCGCCTTGTTCGCGTTGTTCGGCGTGAAGAACGTGTACGCGGTTCCGGTCTTCTGTCGGCGACCGGTGCGGCCGATACGATGCACGTAGTCTTCCGAGCACGACGGGTAATCAAAGTTGATAACAAACTTGACATCCTCGACGTCTGAAATTTTCGACAAAACAGATTAACGATAACACTACGAATTGCGAACGGACGAGTTGCGGATAAGACATATTTCTCTGAATTTTCTCAAATCTCTTTTTCTTTCAAACATTATTCACAAAAGAGAGCAGTGCTTCGATAATATGTATTGTATTGTATTCGACACCGCAACGCTTCTATTTCGTTATCGTGATGATACTTTCAAAGCTTCGTTACACTAACTACTTGGCTAGTACCTTTTGAAAGTAAACTGTTTATACTTCAACGACCAGGAGCTCGAGATGTGTTAGATACAATTTTGTAGCCGATTTCAATTTGCATTTTTCTTTTGCTGATAACAAAATTTGGACGAACATCAGTAAGAATCGAAGCTTTTTATTTTACGATAACAGTGTGCTCTACTCGAAATGGTTAGTGTGATGAGGAGAGTATGATAAAAAAGTAAATCAAGTGGGAATGAAGATAATTAAGTTGATGTTGGAAGGATCTAAATGGGAGTACAGAGAGGATGAATCAAATATACAATAGGACAATGGGAGGACAGTGATATTGGTCGATTAGTGGGATAGGGTTGAACTAATCAGTAGTATAATGTAGTTAATTAATGTGTATAATATAAATTAAGGCATTGGGCGTTTGTCGCTAGCAACGTACGGGCAGGGCCTGGCTGTTTGCGCTCGCTCCAGCTACAGCCTCCGCCGCTCCGTTGCTAAGAGGGGCCCTTTTTCGAGGCTCTGGCATCCGCTAGCATGCCACCACCTCTTTGGAAGGCTGACCGGGGGTGACTCTTTTAGCTCGATATTGGCCAGTGGAAGGGACACTATTCTGGCAACAACGAGTATTGCGGCCCAACCCTGATGGCCGTACAGCGTAGCGTAGAAGACCGAGAGATATCCGGTACGAAGAGCAGATTAACCCGTAGAGCCCGATTTAGGCCCGAATCTTGGCCCATCACGCAATTGACGATTAGAGGCACGCGCAGCAGCCACCGCAGACAATGCAAACCAGTGCACCACCGAACAAAGAGGCGGCGGGGTCACCACCACAATGTGTGCTTTGCATTACCCGACGTGGGCCTGCGCGCAATGTGCCTCTGCAATCCAAACAAACATCCAGCCGCGTTAGCTACATTGTTTTCACCAAAAACCTTCTTCAATTCTCCTCTCTTAACACCTAATTCATTTTTTTACGTTTTTTTTTCTTACTTTCTAGTACCATTATTATTTTTACACACTCGTTCGTAATCTTCCAGCGCTAGAGGAAAACGACAAAATATGTTTTCATCAATTTCTATTAATCTCGCAATGCTACTCTGCGCAATTAATTGTCTCGTTTTCTTTATACACGAACGAGTTGTTCAACTGTACAGTGTGAATAAGCGCGAGATAAATGTGGGCTGTTCAAATTATTAAGCAACAACTTCAAACACGCAGCGCGCTTTTGGAGAATCGAAAAAAAAGTCGTAGTTTTCAATTTATTGACTCAATTTACTCAGTCGAATAGCGAGAATCTCGATTTCGCAAATCTAGATACTTCTCAATCGGATATATGAATCAAAACGATAAAGCTACGTGATTGCAAATGATTTTGGATAAAGAATTTCTTTGCGTATCGCGTTATTACTGTTATTCGAGTAAAATGCTTGGCATTACTCACCGAGTCCGCGTGCAGCTACGTCTGTCGCCACTAGAATGGGGGCTTTGCCCGATCTGAAATCTACGAAAATTGTTGCAAAATTAGATATATTCTGTGGGAGTATTCAACTATAGCCTGGATGGTTTTTCAACGATGATTTACCTTGTAATACCCAATCTCTCTCCTGTTGAGTTTTGTCACCGTGAATGCAAACGGCGGGCCATCCGTCCCGCTTCATTTTTCTCGCTATCTCGTCGACTCGCTTTTTCGTCTCGATAAAGACGATCGTCCTATTCTCCTGTTCCGCCATTATCTCTTTCAAAAGAGTGCTCAGTCTGAAATACACGAAAATATACAAATAAGTATGACCTTTAAACGGGAGGAAAAATCAAAATTCACGCGAAAAACGATCGCGATCTTACTTGTTCTCTTTTTCGTAATCTTGGCATACGTCGATGATCTGCAGAATATTGTGATTAGCCGCGAGTTGCAACGAGCCCACGTTTATCTGGGCGTAATCCTTGAGAAAATCTTCCGCGAGATTTTTCACCTCTTTCGGCCACGTGGCCGACCACATGAGAGTCTGCCGATCGGGTCTTATCTGTTCGATGATTTTTCGTATTTGCGGCTCGAAGCCCATGTCCAACATTCTGTCGGCCTCGTCGAGCACGAGATACGTGCAACGCTTGAGATTCGTTCTCGCCGATTCGAGAAAATCGAGAAGTCGCCCGGGCGTGGCGATCACGATCTCGACGCCACCGTCGAGATCGCGCGCCTGTGCCCCTTTCGGCGCTCCACCGTAGAGGCACGTGTTGCGAATGCCCGATGTGTGACCAAAGTCGTCGGCGACTTGCTGTATCTGCTGGGCGAGCTCTCTCGTCGGCGCTAGGACTAGAGCTATTGGTCCGTCCTTGCGGCACAACTTTGGCTGACTGTTTATGTGAACTATAGCCGGTAGAATGTAGGATAACGTTTTTCCGGAACCCGTCGAGGCTATTCCGACCATGTCGCGGCCGCTCAGCGCTATCGGCCAACCTTGAGCCTGAATCGGCGTCGGTTCTTTGAAACCCTGTCGTCTGAAAATTTAGACATTTTTATTTATTTATTTATTTATTTATTATTATAATATACGGGCAATGCCCTTTTACAAGTTTATATATATGTATTTCCTGAGTAACATTGGTGTGAGCAGTTATGATGAACCAGAAATAAGTGAACCCTAAAGATTTATGTGTATACGATATTGTAACTGTACATTTCCTTTACAACCGTGATCTCAGAATTAGAGATGAACGAAAAACATTTTTGGATAAGCCGAAAATTTGGTATATGTCGGAGAATTCATTTGCTAATCGGATTAAACGGGGAACAGTGCTATAATATCCGTAATTGGTGCGATAGATTCTTGGTTGAAATAAAGCACTGTTTCTAGTTTGCCTGACCGGAGCTCTATGCACAAATTCACTTAAGAGATCGGGGCAAATCATTATTCCGTTAAGTATATTATATAGCAGCATCAAATCGGCGAATCTGCGGCGCTCGAGAAGCGTGTGCAGCCCTAGATATTGAAGTATAAAGTCATAATTGTGGTCCCGACAATCCATTGGGAAGTTTAAACGATACGCCGCAAACCTTAAGAATTTGTGCTGAACACGCTCAATGTTATCGCTGATGTATTGCACATGAGGACTCCAAATCGGAGACGCATATTCTAAACCGGGCCTAACTAACGCTGTATATAAAACTTTGAGAGCCGCCGGGTCATTGAAAGAGGCCGCCGTGCGTTTAACATAGCCCAGGGTCTTTGTTGCAGAGCTTATTATATTCTGATAGTGTTCGGTAAAGGTAAGGCAACTGTCCACAATTATTCCAAGATCGCGGATGGATGTACAAGCAGATAGGATCGTGTCATTTATTGTGTAATCGAACTCCATAGACGCACGACGCCTCGAGAAATGAATAGTACGACATTTGGATTCATTCAAACTCATATCGTTCCGTGTACACCATTCCGAGACATTATCCAGATCTTGTTGTAAAAGTCTCGCTTCCTCTGGGCCATCCACTATCATAAACAACTTCATGTCATCGGCAAATAGAAGAGCGCGGCAATTTTGAATTTTGTGAAGTATGTCATTGATGTAAATATTGAACAATAGCGGACCAAGGTGGGAGCCCTGAGGAACACCCGATACAGCCTGGATCTCGTAAGAGAAAGAGTCCCGAATTCGAACAAATTGAGATCTGCCACTGAGATAGCTCCTCAACCACTCGTGCAGTGACCCCGTTATGCCGATTTTTCCAAGTTTGTGCAGCAGAATCCTATGATTTACTCTATCAAAGGCTTTTGAAAAATCTGTATAAATAGCATCCACTTGTTTTCCATTCCCGAACGCCTCGAAAATATACGTGGTATACAAGGCCAAATTCGTCACTGTCGACTTTCCATTCATGAAGCCATGCTGCTCGGGACGTATGACGTTAGAAAGAACACCCGATATTTTCTTAGTAACAAGCTTTTCAAAAATTTTAGGAATGACGTTCAATATCGAAATTGGCCTGTAGTTCGAGACAAGGGATTTATCGCCTGATTTAAATATTGGTGATACTCGACTAACCTTCCAGCATTCAGGAACCACCCCCGATTTTAGTGACTCGGAATATAGAAGGTGCAATGGCAGTGACAATGTAAATGCGCAATTTTTAATGAAGATCGGTGGTATTTCATCCGGGCCCGACCCACCGTTCGAGTCGAGTGATCGAAGCTCCTCAAAGACCTCTCGCAATGTTATCATAATCTCGGATAGATTGGCCATATTCTCGGTGATTATCGAAGGCGAAAAATCGTTGCCTGAGTCAACAACGTATACTGATTTGAAATGATCGGCAAACAAGTTAGAAATTCCATGGTCTTCAACAGCTGTTTCGTGTTTGAACGTCATTGACCTCGGCAACGACCTATCGACCCTGCCCGCGTTTGCAAAACTCCAGAAAGCCTTGATATTTGTCCTTATAGACGTTTGCGCCCGGTTAATATAATCGCGATGACATTGAGCATTCAAAGTTTTTGCCCGACTACGGTATAACGAAAAAATACGATAATCTTCCTGTGAGTTAGTCGACTTGTAACGAGCATGAGCTCGTTTCTTTTCAGTAACGCACCGCTTTAGCGCTTTCGAAAGCCACGGAGGATATTGCGACGAGTATAACTTTTTCCACGGAACGTATATTTCTATCGCATCAGTTAGAATTGAATTAAACAGATCGGTAGCATCGACAATATTAGCGCAAGAAATTATTGTTTTCCAATCAAAACACGCCAAGTGGTCATTTAAAACTGCGTAATTTGCACTCCGAAAATCAAAGAAACCACTCACTAATTGTTCACCATGATCGTTAGCTTTCATGTGATCGCAAATTCGTAGAGCCGGATGGTACGGGTCGCACCGCAGAAGCGAATCCTCGAGGCGGTCCACTTCAGTCAATTCATTGTCGGTGAAACATAGATCGAGGGTTACCCCGTAAGCGTTTCGAATGCAGTTGCGTTGATACAAATCCATGCCTCCAAAATCCGCCGATAGTGTAGACGCTGACTCGATTTCATTGAGTGTTGCCCCGGCGGAAAACGTAATGGGCAGTGACTCGTGTGGTATCCAGTTCGTACGTGGCAAGTTATAGTCCCCAAGTATATAAATTTTAGCTTGCGGATGATCCAGAGTTACTAGTTCGACGCAGTCACAGTGCGCTTGGTATAATGAGGCGTTTGAGTTCGGTGGCAAGTAGACCGCACCGATTATGCATTTTATGCCTTTTCCCGATACACAGACAAAAATGTGCTCAATGTTGTTAAAGGGGTGTACGCACAGGCAGCTGTGGTAGGCCCACGAAATAGCAACCAGCACACCACCCCCGCGGGTTGCCTCGCTTGTTTCCGTACTACGATCACACCGGTATACCGCGAAATTTTGAAGTCCGAGCTCAGCTGAGAATATCGATGAATCTAGCCACGTTTCCGTGAAAACAATGACATCAAAGGTCTGCGTCATAATAGCAACAGCCTCGCGAAGATCCGATAACTTCGTTCTGAGTCCACGAACGTTCTGATAATAGATTAAAGGGCCGCTCAGTTTTTTGGTTCCGCCCTCGGGTCTATTGTTATCACTTGCGGTACTCCTTGTCGATACTTTATAGTGAGATTTTGTTCACCTGCCTGTTTGCGACGTTCAAGGTCTGCCCTTGCATTCTTCAACTGATCTTTCTGCATTTCAGTACGATCTGCCCCCACAGGGATTATTCTGTCCCCAAGCTTTAGATTCGCGCGATTACGCATAACCAGATTTACGTCCGCCCAGGATCCCAAAGTAACTAGAAGAGCGCGGGGGCGTGCTCCCTCTGCTTCCGGCGGTCGCGCTCCAAGACGCGTCGCATGTATACAATCCACTCGTATGTTCAGAGGTTGCAGCAGATTTATTACCGTAGCGCGATCGTTTCCTGTTTCCGGAACATCAAATAATCGGATATTCAGCGCTCTGCGGCATCTCTGTTCCACTTCACGCATCATACGCGCTTCCGACTCGCTGTTTCCCGCCGAGTTTTCGACCGTCAGCTTCAGAGTAGCTACTGACTCACCGAGCGAATCTACTTGTCCTTGAAGATTGTTCACCTTTGTTTCGGTCTCGTTGGATTTCAACGCGATCTCAGCGCAACGTTTCGTAGTCGATTCAAGTTTCTTGCTTAAATCAGTGACAGCATTATCCAGCGATTGACGCATTGCCCGTTGTTCTTGGCTGATGTTATCCATGCTCAACCCAAGTTGATTAACCGATGTCCTCAAATCCTTTTGATTCTCTGTGAATTTCACAAAGTGCGCGGATATAATTTCGTCGAGATCCTCCTTAGATAAGATGACTTGTTGTGGCCGTGCCGGTGATGTATTACGTGATCCGCAGCACTTTGAGTATCCACCGTTTGCCGCAATCGCACATTTTTTAGCACATCCATTGTGATAGGTGGCTTTGCATATAGGGCACAACGTTGGCTTGTCGATCATAGGACTCTTGTTCGGGCAACATCTGCAATATATCGGCTCCGCGACGTCGAGTAATTTCGGGGTAGCGCCTTGCGCCATGCTTCCCGCCTTACACACTTGTACGCGTGTGCTCACGGTTACCGAGAGCCACAGATAATTCGGGCGGGCAGTCGATAAGCAGTATGCCGTGAGATGATAAGTCTCGAATGACAAATTTCTCGTGTGATAAGTAAGGTACGAAGCTAGCTGACAGTAGATAAAGCCGTTTATTCTGGCAATTTGTGATGTAGATGGCAGCCGTGAGACAAGATCCCAGATCAATATCGTAAGCAAGCTGATGGCGAGATCGTGTATAGTTTATGGATGATTTCACCGTCGACTAAATTAGCGCATGCGCAGAAACTGAGAAGCACAACTAGGTTAGCCGCAAGTCCACACTAAAAGCAAAAGAATAATCGATTCACTTGCCGTTAATCACTGAGCCTATTTAGTCCGTCCCTGCTAACACCACTGGAGAGATATTTAAACAACTCACTGTCTACCAAAAAATCGTATATAGTACACTATAGCAAGAAAAGCGTAGAGCAACTGACACACACAATGTTTACAGAGGAAACCGGAAGCGAGGAGCATTAATAGTACATTTTGTACTATTAATTACGCCATTCGTATTAACGTGGAGTCTGCGTTAACTAAACGATTTTCATTAAAGTTTCTTTCCGAAAAAATGAACGCGAACAAAATTTCCTCTCAATCCCGCGATTTTTTCGAATAAAATATTGTTAACAAAAAAATATTTTGTTACAATTGTTTTGTTTATGATAATAGACAACATTTTATTATCAATTAGTTTGATAAAACAAATTAAAAGAAAAATTCGACAGTACAGTTTTGACTATCTTCAATCAAAATCGAGAAGTAATTAATTGAAACTTACTTTATTTCTTTGATAACGTAATCAGGAAAACCGGCTTCGTCGAAAGTGAGAACGGGATTGGGTATATTTGAGCCTCTTAGAGTGATCTCCTTTTCGCTTCTGTACTGTTCGATTATTCTTGGATCTCTGTTGTGAACGACGTCGCTCGGAACATAAAAATCTTTCTTGAACGGTTCCAGTCGGCTGAGATCCCATCTGGGCTTTCTCAAGTTGGCTCCCGGCTGATTTCGTCCTCCCCCGCCTCTGCCGCCGCCGCCTCCCATTCCTCTGTCTCGGAGAGCTCCGCTGTTGCCGCCCCATCCTCGTCTGTCCCGAGGCGAACGACTACGAGAGCGACTTCTCGTCCTGCGTCTCCTGTCCTTGTCTCGACTGCGGCTAATAAACAAATCGACAAATTTTACATTCGCAAAACTCTATTCTGACCGAGAATCATCTACTTCTCGCGTATAGGTTGGAAAATCATTTTTTCTTTCCACCCAATAAAAAAAAATGTTATAGTTGTATTCTCATTGTTTTTATTGAAAGGGAAACAGAATCGTCTCGTGGTTAATGCAAAAGCGCGCATCAATTTACAGCATTTCGCGGGGTGGACATGGCGACAAACGCGCGCGCGTTCGTCCGACAACGCACAGTGCTCGGCCCCCCTCCGTTATGCATATCATCATTGTTTTCTCACACGAATTATGTAATTTATCGTATCTCCGCCAAAGGCAAGACAAAAAGAAAATTAACGAAAGAACGGAGGCGCGCAACGCAATCTCGAGTAACGCGAGTGAATACGCGCAAATATATTCATCCTCGCGGTGACTCTCGCGAGCAGCGAGAATCGAGCGATTCGATTCGCGAAAATTTACCACCGTTAGGCACTTTTCACTCGCTTACCTTCGGTATCTGCCCATTCTGTGGCTTTTTTTTCCGATCGATTTTTTTTCTCACGACGCTGAGTCAAATATACGCGGAGTACTTTGTTTGTCGGAACGAGGACATGAAAGATCTCGTCCGTGAGTAAAACGTTCGACGTATCGGCTAATACGAACGGCGGCCCACTGAATTTGGACGTTCCTACGGAAATGTGTGTTAATCTACGTATACGCGTGTCCGTGTGTGCGTGACGTCGTCGTCGTCCGTAGCACATCAGCCGGCATCTTCGCACACTCAGCAGGGTGGAGAATAGTGATGGACGCGCCCGCTTGGTGGCGCTCGCAACCTCGTTTCCGGTTTCGCGGAAAATATCGTATTCCAAATTCGTCGAATGAAATTCTCGTTGACACGATTGCGTGTTCGCGTTTTGAGCGGATGAAAAAAGTTTTACATCGGTGTCTTCATGAATGGCTATTAATACATAATGTAATAATCGTAAGCTTCGTTTTATTTTCAATAGTAGAGTAGCCACGTTTTATGTACATTACACATATGAAATTAAAGAATATAAGGAGCGGGGCTTATGAGGTATGAGGAGTGCCACTTTCAGCCGGGAACACAATGGCAAAGGTTTCTTTTTTTTGCACACGATCCAAGTCCGTCGTAATTGGTGCGCTCTCGCGCTCGCGCGCGCTGTGTGTGTGTACGGATTTAGTAATTTCAGAATTCAGTCGCACTATTCGAGATGATACTAAGAGTGTGTTTAGCTTCTCGGTGTTAAGCTGCTGTTTCCGGGTGCTACCGACATTTCGCCACCTTGCGTACTGTCGCGCTGGGGACACTGCCGACAAAATAATATCGTATTAATTGACAAATGTTAGATTCCGGGAAATCGCGAATTCAAATCGAGAACTACGAAAATTTCAATCAAGAGACACGGCAGCGTCTCGACGACTTGTCTCGTATCGTAATGTACTTTTTCTTTACGAGTCGAGACGCTACCGTGTCAAGGCTAATATGCCGAAAATGCGCCAGATTTCTAACTAAAAATCGATGGCGCTTAAAACCGACGAGTCGAATCTAATTTTTGACAAGAGTTCTCCTGAATATTACCTTAACACGAATCTGATGTTTCAGTATAGCCGCCCGTAGTATGAGCATTCTCGTGCGTCTCTGATACTCCTTGCCGATGCTGATGCATTTCTCGAAAGTCGTGCTGCGCTGATCGACGTCTTTGGCGTACAATATCTTGTTGTGCGAATCAATGCGCGCTTGAATTTGTCCCTCGAGTATCAATTGCATTAGCTCGTCCTCCAGCGCCGCGACAGTGCGATTGAACGCGACGGCCATGCGTCTCATGTCCGCGCTGAGATACGGACTGAAGTATTGTATCAGCGCGCGATTTCGTATCTGCGTGTACAACAGATTCACGTGCGGTGCGATGTACATGTCGAGTAGAATGTTGTCCTTTATCTCGTCGAGTAGTTTCAAGCAAGACGCGTACTTCGATTCGTAGAACTTGAATATAATGTCGCGCAGCTGCGGCTCGAGCTCGAGGAACAGCTTGAACGAACTACTGAAGATCACCTGTTTCTGTAACTCGTGTCTGTCGAAAGTCGCGAGCGCGCATAGACCGCCGTAAAGCGCGACGTTGCCCGGCGACAATAATTCCGGATAGTCGCAGTAGTCCAACGAAGCGTCGAGAAAACGCTTGGCGGCTATTTTGTATTTTCTCATCGCCAACGCGGCGAGGCCCGATGCGATTTTGAGCTTCGTCAGGACGAATTGATTGTAATCCTTGCCCAACAGATTCGGCGCGTTTTCGGCTTTCGCGACGAACGTCTGCACGTGCGTCCAATTCTGTAGATACACCGATACTTTGATGACGTTCAGGCACATCGTTACGATGTGCTTGCCACTGGTGCAATAGTCACGACCGCGTGAATAACACTTGAGCGCATTCGCCAGATCGCCGCAATCCAAGTAATGATCACCGAGATCGTCGTGGCCCCTTCTGATGCTCTCCTTTATTGAATTGCTACGATAATTCTTCAAATCGGTATCCAATTTCTCCAACTTGAGCGCGGCCTTTTTCGAACGCGACTCTACCCAGACTTGATCGATCGTCGGAATATCCTGAGACGTCGATTGAGCGGCTATGTCCGGCAGGCCTGGGCTACTTATTGCCTGTTGAAGCTGTTTGTGTAGTATTTGGTAGAGCGACACGTTGTACGTCGTCATTACGTATGTTATCGCCATCTTAAGAGCTTCGACTTTGAGGCTGGTGCAGTGATCGGCTATGTACAGAAGCCTGTAAAGCTTCGCCAGGCCCGTGTAACTGTTGGCGTACACCTCCAAATCCTAGAAGTCAGACATCACATTATTGATTTAATCGCATAGACATTTTGTAATGAGCAATCCGTTTTTAATCCTTTTCTAATCCTTCGATTTGTGTAAGAATATGAATTTGTAAAGGACAGGTTTTCAAGGTTTTTGCGATCCTAGCTAAGTCAAATAAATTTCTATTTTTTAAATTTATTCCTTCATTTGTTTATTTATTTATTGGTTTATTTAGCTGAAAACAAAAACAATTACATATGTAACGCCAAACACTACGTGCTTTATAGCTGATCAGTATTATTTTTAACTATTGTGAAAGGAGTCATCTATCGGCAAACACAATCTGAAAAATATGAATGGAAAATAATTTTGTTTCAATGGCAATGTGTTGTATCTTTCCTCGGATCATGCGGCTCCAACTACCTTGATTCCTCCTGCAAACTATTTTTGTATCGAAATTAAAATAGGCAAAGGGACGTCTCATCTTGTTTGTTACGGAGGGACGGCAATGAGAGAAAAAACAGCCTATGCATAAAAGTTCAGCGACTCTACAAGGTATCGAAGGTTCGGCGACTCTCAAACTGACAGCTATCGAAGCAACACTCTCCCGGAATAAAAAATGTCAACAATTCTTTTATTCCTATAAACAGATAGTCAGCATTTAGGAAATCGAGAAAAAGTTCTCACCAGCGTTGGGTTCTCCACGTTATAAGGCTCTTCCTCGGTGTTGTCATTGTCTTCGGGCGGCGCGTCGACTTGCATGGGCTCCACCGCATTGTGTTGTACGAACGAAATCATGTTTTCTCGCGAACTTGCTCTCGCTCGCGGTCACTCGACGAAGATTCTTTCTTCACCTGTGCTTTTATTTTTTTTCTCAATTCTTCCGGATACGATTCCCGCAACGACGACGAACGAATCGAGGCACCTGTCAAGACTAACCCTACTTTTTCATATTCATTATCGATGAATTTTCTTCGTTTTTTCTTTTGTATTTCGATATTTTTTTTCTTTTTTTCTGTATTTAAACGAACCACCAAAAAGTTACCTGGTATTTCATGATTTTACGGGTTACGGCATTACCCCTACCTCGTCCAAAGTGGCTTCCTATTCAGCGCTCTGTAACGTTATCATCAAAGCTCGGTTACCCGTGTTATTGTGATCACTATTTGCCAAATGACGAATGTCGTTCGTGAAAATTCCGTAATGAAATGGATTCCAATTGCAATTAACGACGGGGAAACGGCGACGTTCACGCACGCGATAACTCGCCGTCCACGGTGACAAAACGTTCGGCGAAAAGTTACCAGGAAATCCGGCTCTCGCGCTCAGCACGAACGATAGAAAGAGAGAAAAGTCGCTCGGCGCTCAATTGAGAACGTAGCTCTGAATTTTCTGGGGTCCGAACGTGCGCGAACTCAGTCGGTACCGGTTGTCGCCGAACCTTAATGTATTTAACACGACTTATTTTTTATCGAACTAACGATTAGGGGTTTATAACAATTTGCGGAATATACCGCCTTGAGTTCGTGTCAAAATGCCGACCTACGAGATGCCGTTGTTACTTCGCGTCATGACGAGGGTGAGTTTGTAAATATTTTGTGAATACTTTCGTTGGTTAGATCCGGTAATGTTTTTGAGGATATCCTCAACTGGTATCGAGTCTATTTTATTCTTTTCTATTTCGCCGCAGCCCGAAATCGTCACAACATTGAAGAGGGTCTCGAAAGTTATTTTCGACAGGGGAGGTTTCATCAGGAAAATTGATAATCTTGGCTTGCAGCCAATACCGTACAAGACGAAAGCCCACGACGCAATTCATCGGGAAGCGAAGTACACGACGATTCTGAATTACGGAACTCGTTCTTCAGTTGGAGTCGAAAAAAGTATGCTCAATGCGAGTTTGTAATTTTCAGCTATTTCATTCTTCACTTCGATGCGCCACCGCGTTCTCTTGTAGACATGGGCGAAGAATATACGCGAGACGTCGATATAGTCAGAAGCAGAATATACAATAAGGACGAGGAGGTCAGTCCGCCGTGTACTTTGCACGAGGAAATCTTACCGCCCGCCTACAGGTTCGTCGAAGCAGATTCTTGTGGTCTATTCTGTAAACGTAACTTTGGCAAAAGAAATTTTGGTTTTGTACATTTTAATTCATACTTCCAGACCCAGCGTCAAGAAGCTCGTCGAATTGGCCAATAAACAGGACATCAAGAAGAAGAACAAATTCAAATACAACTCCGGCCTGGATTACTATCCTTTCCAGAGATAAAAAGCTGTTGCATCTTGTAGCTTATATGTGTACAAATTGATAATGAATAATAAAGAAATAATGTCGAAGCAAAAATATAACCGAGGCTGTTTTTTTTTATTAAATGCAATAATATTCGTGATACATTCGCGAAAGTCCTTCGTAATTTTTCCATTTTTCTTGTTTTCTTTGTAACCACCGAAAAAATGTTTTGTACAAAATACTGTAAACATTCTATATAGTATCATTCGTCATCTTACAATTAATGTAATCATAAACAAAGATGTGCAACATCGTCTGTTCTTTTTGTTTAAATAATTTTTCAGGCTTTTCCGTGAATAATTTTCGTATAGCGATTTGTGAGCTACAGACAAATAGAACAATATCTTCCATATTTTTTTTTCTGTCTATGATTTACTCCCGATAGCACGATAATGCGTCGCTCCAAAGTAACGAAGTTTTGATTAATTGTTTCTTTTTTCTCTCATTTTGAAATGGAACAAAATATTCAATCGTTCAACAAATTCTCGTTGATCTCGCGAATTTTTCGTCTCACTTTATCGTATTCGGAATACGCGAACACGAAAATTTCACGAGATATTGGATCGTTCGATATTAATAATAAGTTTGTATAATGCAATTGAGACTTGTCGATTCACGCAAAAATTCCGCTGTTACAATTGTTAAATATTATTTCGCGAACGATACCCCGCACAGTCCGCTTGTTATTCGAATCTCAAACAAATATTATAAATGGACCCATTTATATTGACTCTCATCGTATGTCATTGACGTCCGTTTCAAAGCTCCCTCGCTGGAAGCTTTTTCGTAATCATTAACGCTGTATAGAATTTCTGTTTTTTCTTTCCAATCTTCCAATATATCTGAATTTCTCACGGTAACGAATTCTCGCTGTAGTCTTAACTTGCCGTACAATACGTTCGCGTAATTACGGCAATTATAGATAGATATTTAAAGGGGAAGAAAAGTGGGCTAAGGAATATTTTTCGTCGAGGCTGATCGGAGATGACGGAGGAAGATAATGGGATTTTTTTGTTGTTTATCCTCTTCTTTTTTTACATGTGTCGTGTGTTACCGAAGTTGATGCCGCTCTGGTTAGCACCCTTGTTGCTGCCGTACTGTAAGCTTATGACTCCCTGTCCGGCGCGCAGTTGCTCGTTCGTGAAGTTGCGAACGTTCTTGTCAGCCTCCTTCGGCCCGATGCTCGGCTTGCCGTAGTTGCTCGCCTTACGGCCGAGCGACTGCAGGCATATCACGACGGAATTCAAATTCTGTCTCTCCCATAGATCGACCGTTTGGAATGTTTCTTGAGGCGGCACGCCGAGAGCGCGGGCGGCCTCGAGGAATGCGTTTATGTTCTCCATGCACTTGAAGGTCAACGGTTTCAAGTTTATCTTCTTCACGGAACCTTCCTTTATGTCGTTCACCAATCTGCAAATAAGTTCAAGGCCATTAATTATTATTATTGAGACATCTCGCATTCAACATTTTCTACATGAAAAATTCTTATGAACATTTTAAATACGGAAATAGATTATGAATAATCATTTAGAAAAACGCGAAACGAACCTGCAGAGAAGGGTACCGTCCTTAAGAATATCGTAGAAATTGTCCATGTCGCCGCTCGTATTGATATTCTCTCCCGTGATCGTCTTTATCCACTCCAAACATTCTTGAGCGAGTTCCTCGCTGTACTTGCTGTTTATCTGCGAATAAGTTTGAAAAAAATAAGGAACGTCTCGATTTTATTCGTCGTGAATTTATGGGCTTTGAATAAAATCGCGTCGAGCTGGGCTCTCTCGTATTTGCGAGAATGATATCATCGTCGGATTATCGTACGCGTGTGGATGGAACTTATCACGCTGGCACGCAGCCGGCGTGTATTCGTCGGAATGTTATCGGTTATAGTTGTTGTAGAAGCACTTCAGGTAAGTGCTTATCAACATTTGTTTGTTTTTTTTTCTTTCGTTAATCGAATACGTTCGACTACAACACAGCTCCGAAGTGGCTAATCTGCGGGAACAACGTGCGTGTCGCGAAATTCATCCGTTCAGAGAAATACACGGAAGCGTCACGACGAGAGAGCGAAAGAGTCGCGACGATCCCGCAAAAACTCATATCGGTTTACCGCCGTTAGGGCTCAAGCTAGGGTTACACAAACGCGCGATGTACGAGTTTATTAATTATCCCGCAGACTCTCCAAAGTAACGCATCCTGCATGGTGTTGCAGCTGAGATCGCGTTGCCCAAGTCATCGACCCTCGACTCTCTCTCGTTCGAGAACTAACGGGGGCTTCATAGCTGACGGTTGGGACCACTCTCTCTGATATATCTCCCGTAGGGGTCGGGACACATAACCGAACCCAATGCATTACAATAGGCTCGCGCGCCCGAGAGATGAGGTACGTCGTTAAAAAAAAAAAAAATTACCTAATTACATGCGCGAAAGTTGGATAATATTTCGTAACATATAATTCTTCACACGCGTAACTCGCAGTAAATGAGAAAAAAAAAAAAGATGGCTCGTTCGAAAAATCGTTAATAAAAGTAAAACAATGTTGAGACAGCATAGAAATGTGCGAGTGCAGCGATGGATGCTTCGGAAGCATATCGTATTCGAACGGCGAGCGAAGGTTCCCATGCTCTCTGCGGTCTTTGCTTCGGTGGGATTTCCATCGTCGTTCACTTTCACCCGCGCACCGCCGCGAGACGTGGAAGAGCGCGGAATGCAGGAAGCGCATATCCTTCGTTTCGTATATACATATACATCTCACGCTCCGCCCCAATACAAATCCGAATACGGGGAATGCAACTGAAGTGTTTCCTTTTTTTCTCCCACTGGAGAGTCTTCTGCGTCCTTCGATCTGTGATCTACTCCACTTCCACGACCGAAAGAACTATAACGAATTGTCCTGAATGAAAGATCGCGCTCGAGTTAAACGTGAGAAATAGAACGTTATTTTTGCAGTCAACGAAGACGTTAAATTGTACGCCGTTGCGCGTCGCGTTTCGAAAAGGAAATACATATATAACGAGGAAGAAAAAAAAAACGGTTGAGAGTTACCAGCCGGGCGAGCGACCCCTCGCGCATACCTACGGTGCAACGTAAACTTTTTTCCTTTCTTGGGACCCCTCGCGCTCATATGTATCCGAGGGCGAGGCCGTTCTCCTCCGCGGGTCAGGACACTGCGTTCTTTTTTTACCTTTCCGCGCTCGAAACCGTCTTCTTCGGACGTATCGAATAAAAAATCGATTATCGAGCACCATGCGCTTTCTTCGTTGCCGCTGGGCGGCGAAGAAAAACACGCGATACAACCTAACCTGCCTGCCCACCGTGCGCGTGAAAGGATTCATCGTTTCGGGACAAAGACGTGCATTTTGTTCCACTGTTGCGCCTTTCGGCTATTCTTTTTTCGGCCTAACGGCACAGAATGAAATAATTAAGTTGTTAGGATTCTTTTTTACTAACAATTGCGAAACGTAGTATTTTTTCATCGGTAAAACTGTTTCCCGCGTGTTTCGCGCTCAAGGTCAATCGTTGACCATCATGCCGAGCGGTTTCATTTATATTATTTGTGTCAATTGAACTCGGCGCTTGGATAATAATTCAATCGCTAGCAGTGTTCCATCTTAGAGAGAAAACACAGTGTGTACGTGCCTCGACAACGAGATACATTTCGATATGGCTCGGTCGATCGAACGGCGCGAAACTGTAAGTTCGCGATGTTTTTCTTCCCTCGATCTTGTAATTCGTTCAATTATCGAGAGCGCTTCGATACGCGGGACGAGAGTGTGACGCCGGATTAGGTGTCGTTCGATCGTTTAGTGCGAGAGAATTTTTCGACTTATCGAGAAAGTAGGACGTCCTCGAAGGCGATCGGAACCGTCATCGATGACTCCCGAGAGTGCACCGCACTTCGGCAGAGTGTCAAGGTACGCGAGAAAAAAAGCATATATATATTTTTTTCCTTATTAGATTCCCATTGAGTTTTTTTTTATCCTTAAATGTCGAATTAATTGAGAAATCGAGAGACGAGAGATGAGGATCAATGGGTGGGGAGGACTCGGTTAAGACGATATACAAAATCGTTGACCCACTTTGCGTAAGGTCGACGCTTGCCGGAGTTGCGCAATGACTGTGTGCGCGTGTGTTTGTATGTTTTTCCACCAATTCCCGTACGTACGACATGCCCCGCGTTGCGTCCTCAGTGTGTAATGTCTTACAAGTATGTAGTACTCGCGAGCGGGATTGAGCTTGGAACCGCGTGAATCTCTCGCAAACCCGATTATATATATTTTTCGTCTCGCTCCTTCTCTCTCGCGCGAGCGCGGACGCGAACGAAGGTTGTGCTCACCACAGCCGGAGAGTTTCTCGTTTGTCCTTATACGGCGTTGAGCCGGCCGGAGAGGCCGGGAGAAGTCCTGCGAAGAGATAACCGCAGGCGAACCTCCTTGGTGCGCGCGCTCACGAGAGAATTTGTCTTTTGCTCTTGTTGGCGCGAAGGAGGCGATCGAGCAAACAAGAAACTCTCTAACCGGCCCGAGCGTTACTATCTCGACGCCGGGCTCGCACATCCTTCAATGATTCCTGTCGCATTATAATATCCTGCCGCGATATGTATTACGTGTAGTATAATAATAGATATTGCTGTGTATTAAGTTAAGGAAACTGAGTCACCTAAAAAAATTAAAAATCATTTTTTTTCTCCTATCCAGTTCTGCACATAAAAATTGCATTTTACGCTCAAAAAATCCATGTGTTAAACTACAACTCTGAATTTTTGAGTGCATTTTATCCGAATCCGGCACGATCAAACTTTTTTCACTTTTCATAGGTTTCAGACCGAACGAATCTACCGATTTTGGTGTTTGGCGGCTCATTTTCTTTGTAACAGTCAAATTCGTGTTAAAACCATCGCGAAAAAAAAAATTAACTATCGTTTAATTCGTATACCGATTATCTGCCCCGCGGAACTGAAACCGGAAGCTGGGGAAATACGATTGAATTTTAACAATTTGTAGCTTTTCCCATTGCGTTCCATTGAACAAAAGAAAAATACAACTTTTTTTCAACCAACAATTCTAGTGCTGCAGAGAGCGACTCCATGGAAAAACAATCACGACCGCCGCAGTGAAAATTGAAAGATAGTTCAATTCCTCGTTATAGCGAGCGATCCGAGTGACACACATTAGGCCGGTTATCAAAGACCGGCAACTCGACAGTAGTACGAACAAAACGAGGTCGAGGTTACAACATTTCAATGTAATCCAGGCGCTCGTCAATTTACGAGGCGAACAAGCCACACCGCGATCTTGCACTTGTCTCTCGGCGAAGAAACAAACACTAATTGACTAATTGGCTACACACGCCCCCCCCCCCCCCCCCCTCCCGCCCCCTGCCCGAGCTGCTTTTTTTTTCTCTCCGGACTAGTCCGTACATAATAGAATTTTTTTCTTTCGGGTCGACTACGTATCTAGCCTGGACATTAGGGGGCTCCTCGATGGCTCTACCCGAATATATATGACATAAGGAAGGAGTTATGCGAGTGAGTCATAAACTCACATGACTGTGTTCGATGGTAAGCCACATAAGCTCCAGGGTCGCTTCAAGATTCCCCTCCCATATTCGGCAGAATTCTCGTTTCTCCCTTACTCATTCACCGGCTGTATATATATAGAACTTTAATTTTTTTTTTTTCGTTACTAATTTTTTTTCGCATCGATGCACCATCTGCGGTTTATTACACTGACGTCGCGCGTGCTCTGGAATTCCGGGCCGTATTTTTCATTCGTCAAACAATGCATACACTATATGACCCAGCCAGCGCAACATGTGTTCTCCTCTCGCACCGCCGAGAGTTCTAATTAATGCGATATACGCGCGACGAGACTGCCAGAAAAAATATTTCGTGTAACGCAATAATCGTGAGCTTCGCGCTCCCGTTCGCCTCTGTGGGTCATTTGAATCATAATTGGCCCAGAGAGATACGCAATTTCGCGATTAGACAAGAGCGAGGAGGAAGAACTGTAACGATTTCCGGTTTGTTGCCGTCGATGTTTTGTGCCGTTGAGAGTAAAAACCGCATGAAGGATCGAGATTCACTCTACTGGAGTGAGATCTATTTTTAGAACGTGAACAAACGCTGCCTTCTTCGATTCTTCCTCTGTCCTCTCGTCCCCCGTAAATTTTCTATCCTTATTCGCTTCAACGACGACTCGGACACGGGATAAAGAGCTACGTGAGCTCGTTCGTTTGGAAGTATTACTCAGCGAAAAAAAACTGTGGAGAAATGAAATTATATTTGTATTGAAAGGAATAAAAAATAGCCAACTCGAGCGTTTTAACGTCGCGCAGGAAACGCGCGTCTGTAGAATTCCAGTAGATGTGATAAGAACGCGTGCGGTTCCGTATCTGCCGCATAGTGGCGATGTCGACTCTTTTGACGCTGCGAAAACGCTCGTCTAGCCCGCAAACCACTCATCTCTTCCTACATTCGAGTTACGGCCAATTCTCGGCATCCCGCGAAAAGTCCCCCCTCGCTCCTTCGCGTATGTGAGCATATACGCAGAATAAATATGAATCAGTGTGCTATCGTGTGTGTTTGTATAAGTACTTCGAATTTCGTTGCAAATAGCGCGGATCAAAGGAAGAAAAATAATCATTTGGCCTATCGGGCATTCACGGAATACTGTGCGGCATCGCATCGAAAAAGATATTTTAGCATTCGAAATGCAACGGCAATTTTATAACTCAGCGATGCTTTTGAACGACTCCGGAATTAAATTCGAGGCCGGAAAAAAATTCTTCGGACGATGTTCGAATTATATCGAAGCCCGAAAATTTTATTACAATTTTTATCTTATTTTGTTGTTTAAAGCGTAAAAAAGTGTCTTATAGTCGATATTCTTTGCAGCGAGCTTCGCATTATATTTGAGGATTAAAAAAACATTATTTACTCTCACCTAAGTGCGAGCTTTGTTGAAGGTACAAAATTCTATTGCGATTATTCGTAATTTCTTATTCTTTCCATCCGCGCGCGATTGCTTTTGCTGAAGCGAAAGATAATTGGTCGAGTCATTAAATATTACTATGCAGCGCGAGCTTTCTCCTTCGACGGTGAGGTATGAGTAGTTTTAGCATACCCTCGTGTACATTGTCTCCGTTACATTATGCAGACGTGGCCTCTCAACGTCGTATCGCGCATCGGAACTCCCAACGGTATCGCGTTCTTCCATACCTCTTCATTACGTAGTAATAGTAATGTGTTTATATATATGTATATATAGTATATACACGCGCATAACGCAGATAGAAAGGGGCGAGGGACAGCGTGTAAGTGACGTCTCCGTTAACTTCCGATTCTCCATCGAACGTAGCAAATAGGAACGGACAATATAGATTGAAAGTGTAGTAGTTAATCCGACTGAATCAATACTACAAGACTTTGAAACTATTCTAACTGCAGAGCATACTCCTCTAAAAACGTAGCTGCGAGATAATATCGAAGCACCATCGAAGTATCGACAGTATTCGTAAATCGGACCGGAACGAAAAAAATCCGTGTTTGTAGTTTTCGGCGTTTCCTACAGCTTTATTTTTATTTAACTTTAGACAACGATTGCCATTGGATTCGTTCGTAGCGCGAAAAAATACATTAAAACACGCGGCACTTGCTTGCTTACCCAAACTCGAGCGCAGCTTTTGTCCTAATTGCCATAGTATTGTGAAAACATTAATGGATTTCTACGGTAAAAGAAACAACAAATACTGAGAACGGAATCGTGTTTACAAATTACGATTGTGCAATAATTTTCGTAATATAATTCAAGGCAAAGGTAAAAGATTATGTCTAATAGACTGTATTTAAAGAGAAACAATCGTTATTGAGCGATGTTTTTTTGTGGATCGCCTTGACCTTGAAAATCTGTGTCGTATCTCTATTATTATAGACCATCTTAGACCAAGCGGAAATAAAAAAGAGACACCGATCAACAAGGAGAAAGAAAGGAAGAAGGAACTGTTTACTTTTGATCGCCCCTGTAGAACGAGTCCCAGAATATCAGTGGTTCTTGTTCCCGAGGAGTCTCGCTTAGAGAGTCCCCCCGTTCGTTATTTCGGCGAACGAGCGGCGCTCCCCCGTGCACGGGGCCCCGGTAACGCACGAGAGTTTCGTCTTTCAAGATATTCAACGCGGCGTCCTCGCGAGGGTGCTTCGACGGAGAGAGAAAAAAAATAGTTGTCGCACTTTGTAGGTATACGCCGGGACGAACCGGCCGGCTAGCAGCTGTTGCCTTCTAACGTGACCGGAATTTTTGGGCAATCGCTAATACACTTACTTCCGCCACGTACATCGTTCGATTGTACTATCGTACACGCGCTCAGTTTCTCTACCGTCGTCGTTACTCGGATCGATAATGAGAGCCTTGAAATATTTACATTCCGTCTCTGTAAACAGCAGACTCGCTCTTTTTTTTCCATCAACGTATTAAATTGCGTCGATGACATCATGGAAGAGTCGCGGCTGGACGCTACGAGTCACGAATTGATAATTGTTATAGGCTCGCTCGAGCCTCAAATTTCGGGCTAACGAGAATGCGCGTTTGTTCAGCTTATCGATAAGGCTTATCCTATCTCCGGCGCTGTCAATGAGGGGACGAAAAAGAAAAATGATAAAAAAAATGTTTACAAGGCCAGTGATTTGAAATTATTTCTTATTGAACGAACGATACGTTCAATCGGTCGATGCTCTTGTTCGCGAATGATTTTTCGAGCGCAAACGGGGTGCCAATGTACAACACACTTACGGGCGGGTTGCGCGTGTACGGGGTAGGGGTGAGCTTTCGCCGGGCTCACTAGGTCATACTGGAGCCAGAGGGTGGACTAGGTCAGGGATGAAATTCAGCGTTTCGAGAGGGAAGCTGTTGCCAACGAAGCTTGAACGAGAATCTTAAAGCGCGAGAGCTCGAAACTTCGCGTTACGACAGTTAACGCGCGTCAACTTGAATTTCTCGAGTACCTTGAATTTTGTCGCCAACGAGCGGCTCGAGCAGTTCAGCGGAGCGATAAGAGCGAGAGTTTAGACGTAGTTGAATATCTCCTTGCACTTTGATACACAACTTTTGCATTTTTTTTCAAATTTCAACAAACATAAAAAAAAATTTCGAATAGGTCAAAAAATGTTAACTTGGACGAAGAAATTGTTTTTTTTTTCGATTATGCTCACCTTGCGCTGGGCCTCGGCGGCGAATCCAGATTTCGTAGCTCTGTTGCAAGCCATTGTCGTGTATTATGTATTACAGATTTTAATGTTTAATCTTGCGCGATTTTTAGCGTCCTATGCCTCGCGAATGATTTAAAATCCTCACGAATTATTATTCCTTCCTTCGACCGTCTTCGTTATTCGTTTCAAACGAACGAGGGTTATTTCTTTAAAGTATTTATAATTAAGATAAACTGTATCTTATCACGGAGATACTTGTTCACTGTTCGAAAGACGGTGTTCGACTGACCGTCATCGACGGGCCCGCGCGATCGGTTACCTCTCGCGCCTTTCGACCCCCGTGCGACGACGAAGCGATTTTAGTTCGTCGAATCGCGCGAGCGCGAGACAGACGGTGCCACTGTCGGTGCTTCGTTCCAACGCTCTCGTTCACTTACCTTCGGGGCCAGCAGTCGTGTCGCACGAAGGTACACGCTCAAAGTTCAAGCGACCGCGTTCAACCGCGAAGAAACGGCTTTCGCTTGGATCAATCGAAATTAAAGTTAAATTAACCAAAAGATAGGATTTTCGCGAGCGGACGAACATTTTTTAACGTGTATAATTTTTTTTCTCTTTAATTTCAATATTCATTCGTACAAATGGGAATCGCGGCTCGAGTGCAAAAATTATATCGACAATACGTTTTTTCTCATGTATATGACTGCGTCTATATTTTTTACACTCGGCACAGTTTTGTAAAAGATAAAAAGTAATTCACTTGTTGCCCCATCCCCAAAGACCCTTGACGAAGCCCGTGAGGCCCGCTTGACCGGCGGCTTTTCCCTCCTTGCCGAGTTTCTCCGTGAGATCCGGAAACTCGACCATGTTGAAGGCGAGATCGAAGAACAAGGGTTTGCATGGAATGCTCTGCATCGGTGGCGGTAGATTGTAGACGTTCGGTTGTTTCGTGAGAAGCGACGGATCCTCGCGATATTCGTGGAGCCGCTCGACGAGCGGTTTCTTGCTCTTCGTGTGTTTAACCGTGCCCGATTCTTCCTCCTGGCCCTCCTCGAGAACGCTGTGCGCGTGAGCCGCGTACTGCGCGCCCTCGATCGAAGTCTCCAATTTTCCGAGATCCTCTCTCAACTGTTCGGGCAGCAGAGATGCATTCTTCAGCGCATCCTTCGCGTGACGAAGGGACCTCTGATACAGTGCCATAGCCTCGCGCCAGCGATGCAAATTGGCGAGGGACTGAGCCATGTAGAAGCAACGGAATGCCCGATAGCCCATTGTTTTCGCGTCTTGCTCTTTGAGATAAGCTTCGTCGTCTTGGAGCTGGGACATTTCGACCAAATTGTGAAGGGCCGCCTCGTAGAGGCGGACAATATCTTGGGGCTTGGCTCTCTCCGATTTCTCGGCTATCTTGACGAGCTCCAAATTACGCTCGAGCGTTCGCGACAATCGGATGTACTGCAGATAAGCGATAAGATGCTGAATCGACGCGGATTTTTCCAAATCACGATTCTTCAATTCGCTCTTGAACGAGTCTCGCACTGCGGCTATGACGTCTTTGCAATCGATCAGATGGGCCTCGAGAAGATCGATTTTCGCCTGTGCCGTGGCCGCTTTTCCGAGCGTCTGATTCAGCTGAGAATCCGCGATCAACAAACCGGCCGCTCGCGCCGGCACTACACCGCACGATTTTCCTCTCCACGTTACCTCCTCGGCGTTGGTCTGTTTGACGCGCGTTTGAGCTATCAGCGAATCCAAACTCGCCAACAATTCGCCGCTGAGCTGACCGCGCATCTGCATGAGATCGTCGATCGCCGATGTGTCGCCGACGTTGTAAGCGCAGTATCTCAAACTCGGCGCCAACTCTTCGACTCGAGCCTTGTAGATGACCTGCTCGGATTCCGGCAGCGCTTGAGCCAACTCGCCGTAGACGACTTGAGCCTTCTTCAAATTCGCCATCGCATCCTTCCACAGTTGGAGCTCGAACTGCAGAGATCCGTGCATCCAGGCCACGTAGGCTTGAGCCTCGAGCTTCGTTCTCGCGTCGCAATTAACGTTCTGCAAAAAAACGAATATCCTTATAATATTATTGTCTATGGAAATTACTAATTAATCGGGCAATGACTAGATGATTTTACACTATTTGGCAATTGATAATACAGGTTTTTTTCTCCGGGTCGATATTAAAAAAATAATAGATAATACGGCAGGAAAAATGACCAATTCGGGAATATTATTATGAATGACAATTAACAATTGTTGGACTCTATATTTTTTGGTACCATTCGAAAATTGATAATAAACATTTGTCAGTGTAAGATATTTAAGAAAATTGAGTTTTTCATAGAAAAATTGATAATTGCGATCTGTAGATCACTGTATTTGGGTTTTTTTTAATACTATTATTACAATGTCTAATTTTTGTGTTTTGCTCGCTGAATAAAAGCAGTTCAATTGATTGAATTAATTCTTGACAAGTAACCTACCTCGATTAATTCTTGCAATTGCAATGCATAAGTAGCAGCCTTTCGGAGTCTCGAGATAAGATGAAACTTCTTTCGGGGCTCGGTGTTGGATTCGATACGCAGTTGCATGGCGTAGCTCCAAGCTCTCTCCGCCATGGTCAATGGAATCTGCAAAAACTTGTCGTCGACCACCATGACGGTGGTGACGTCCCTCTTCTTGAAATGACGACGATCGCCCTGAGGAACTTTGAGAACTTTGCGCAGTCTGCGCAATCGTCTAGAACAGTATCCTCTGTAACGCTGATAGTCGCCGTGTCTCAGGCCATGCTGTTGTTGAGCTTCCTTGATAATTTTCAATACTTCGACATTTCGTTAAGAAAGAAAAAGACACAACGACAATAAGCGAACAATTAATCGCCGGAGTCGGAGCTTCGAGAGTGACATATGGAATTTTTCGATCATCTGGAATCGCCGTGTCAGTGTTTATCGTTCCGAAAAAAAGGATACTTTCCAGCGAATACGGTTTCCGTTCCTTCGGAATCGCGGGATCCTCGTTCTCGACATCCTCGATCTCGAGCTCGGGATTCTTTTCGTGCACCACCATGTCGCCGCGCGATTGATAAAAAAAAGCTTTCTAGGCTCGTCGGGGAAGAAAATTAAATCACACGCGATTCAGTGACGAGTGAATGTCCACGACTCGGTGGCTCACCCGAGAACGACGAGCGAGACGACCGAAAGGATTCGGCAATGCGCGTGCGCCGAACACACGGACAGACACACGATGTGTTTTTCGTCGCCATGTTCCGGCCAAAATGGTGACACCCGTGGTAGAGATCTATCGTTAATTACGCCGAAAATACGATTTATTTACACGATAATCTTGCCCGATATTACCTCGTCGGATTTTTGGAGAATCATTGAAGCAAAACTGGCGATCGCGTTGCACCGATTTTTCGTTCTAATTCACGAAAAGAAGGAAAAACAGGTTTGAGGTTAGTCACCGAATATTTTGAAATCACTTCGAAAAAAAAAGGAAACATTACATAAAAAATTATTATTGTTATGATTTTCATAATCGTTACTGATAATATTTTCATTTATTTATTTGTTCATTTATTCAACGGAGTAATCCTTTACAAATAGTAACAATAATTAGTTATTGATCGATACGAAATTACCTGCTCCGATTGAGACGATACATAGAAAATTATTTAAACTTAGTATGAAATAATAGGAAGAAAAAAAATGTTGTCAGAGTAATTTTATATGATTCAATTTGTAGATTCTGCAGCCACTCGATCTGAGCTATCGTTTGTCCTTCAATACTAGCTGAGTCGCCTGCGATTTAAAGGTACTAAACGTGGGCTTTACAAAGTTTAGTTCTGGAAACTCATTTCCCACTCTGAAAATCCATGCTATCGCTGAACTATTCGTTGCTTTTAATCTTCAATCAATTTAATGTATTAAAACCTTAAAAAGTCAATCAAAATCATATGATTATTTGGAAAATAGTCATCATTCATCATTGTTGTATTATTAATATTTATTATAATGTCTGGTGTTTTAACATTTTGCGTAAAGGACTAATCCGTTGAATAAATAATTATCAGTATTTATTATTTAAAGAAAATCATTATCAATATCAATGAAATAAATACGTTTAATTGCATGAATTATTAATGTTCTAGATAGAAGGATGCGATGATCGACTTGTTGGTTCTTCAAGCCCAATGAGCAGACAGCATAGGCTGTCAAGTTCATTCAACGATGGTACTCACACAGACTCGTAGTAGATTATACTGTATATTAAGAAGATCAGCTTGCGCGTTAATTCGATGCGAAAACAACGACCGCCGCGTGCTGCGGTGTATCGTGCCGGTTCTCGAAAATCGGCGATTCGTTCAGACGACCAGAGGAATGCTGGAGGAAAAGAAGGAATCCAAGGAACTCGCTTTGTTCGCCTTCGATCACGTGAACCAGAAGGACAAGGAAACCTTTATCGACGTTATACACATGTACGAAGCGCAAGAGCCTCTGAGAAAGGGACACGTCGATTTCATAAGGGCGGCTATGGCGTACATGGACGAGTTCGGCGTCAGCGAGGATCTCGAAACCTACAAGAGGCTCATAAACATCTTGCCGAAGGGAAAATACATTTCGAGCTCACCGATGGTAGCCGATTTTATGCACTATCCTAAGCAGCAACAGATCATAATCGATCTTCTCGAAAAAATGGAGACCAACGGCGTTATCGGCGACTACGAGATGCAAGAAATGCTTCTAAACATATTCGGACAGTTCGGCATACCTTTGCGGAAATTTTGGCGAATGATGTACTGGATGCCGAAATTTCGCAACCTGAATCCGTGGCCGACGCCGCGTCCCGTGCCGACCGACTCGCTGATTCTCGCGAAACTGGCGATCGAGAAAATCGCCAGTGTCGACGCGCAGAGCGAGGTAACGGTTTTCGAGACCGATACCGTGCCGGAATCGATAGACAAAACGTGGATCGTCTCGGCCTCGAGTCCCGACCAGAGGAAGCTTCTTGAGAAGCATCCGCAAAACGTTGCTTGCTACGTCGAGGGACCTTACAAAATATGGGTCGCTCACATGCCCGTGGATTATTTCATTCTCCGATCCGATCCTCGGCCCCCGCCCAAAGATCCCGGCATCGACGAGGACGGTGAGACAAATCAACTATCATGTTTCTTCTTCAAAAATGCGTCAATTTAGTCATTCAATAATAATAATAAATTATTTACATATTTCTGCTGTTCTTATGAATTTATAATATACGGGAAAATATCTCAGAGCTCTGAACAATATTTAAATATTCTACACTACTTAAAATTGAATTAAACTATAGTATCAAATTCCTTTTTTTTTTATTAATTCACACCAAAGTACTATTTTGTCCGTTATCTTTTCAAAGCACTCGATAGACGAGCATGTAAAGTTCAGTGTTGCAAATTCATTCCCTAATTCACTAATTTGCCGACGAAACTCGCCGTGGTAACAATGTAATTTTTTATTTACAATTTCAGCAAATACATTTTCGTGCAATATTAATATTACACCGTTCAATCGCGTTAATATATAAAATATCGTAAAAACAGCCGTGATCTTCGAAATCCGATAATTATCCACGAATGTACATTTTCTTTCAGACGTAACGAAGATCAACATAATGTTCTTCGACAAGCCGAAATATGCCGTGGACATGATACGTTCGGTACACGAGCAAGAAGACGCGACGATACTCTCCGTTTGCGCGACCGGAACCTCGAGCAAAGATTCGCTCTTGTCGTGGATCCGGTGTCTGCAGAGAACTAATCCCGCGCTCGAAAAAATACCGGTACTCTTCAAACTGACAAAACACGTCGACAGCGTGGCGGAGATCGAGGCCGGAGCCTCCGACGAGGGCATTGGTACGGAAAAATCCGCACCAAAGATCGGCGAGAATTGACGAGTCGCCTAATGCTTATGAAATTGTGTAATTTTTGTATATAAAGCCTGTTATCGTAGTAAACGAAGAATATTCGTTTAAAAAAAAAGTGTTTTTTTTTTTTTACACATAATTAACATATGCAAATTTTTTTGCATATATTACATTTTTTTAAAAATATTTTCGTACATTTTTGTATTAAATTTTTTCACATTCGCGCCATTTCGTCGGCTCCTTTCTACTTTTATGTTTATACTCGCACACACGAGCGAGTGTGTATTATGTAAGTGGAGAGCGTCGCGTACTCCGCATCCGATCAACTTTCGAGTCTCGGCGAATATCTCGACGACCGATGAATGGACGCACCTACGGTTCAAAGCGACAGTACTAAAAGTGCGTCTGGCCGCGGCGGTTCGCGACTCTTATCCTCCTCCGTGCGGATTACTTTTAACAGAGGCCTTTATCGTTCCGATCTCGGCTTTCGCCAAAGTTATTGTAAATACATTGATTTTTTATTCATTTTCGACTTTTCAACGCAACGGAAAATAGCTTTGCCGCCGTTGCCTCATACCGATCTTTGTTATGTCACTGTCCAGAAGTGAGTATAGCGGCGATGCGATTGCACGACTTTATTTACGAATTAAAACGCCTCGATGACGATCAATGGCTCATGTGAATTTGAAACGCTAGATAAACAAGTTTCGTCGCGATGGATGAACTATCGGAAATTCAGCACGATCTCACAACCCGAGTTGCCAGAATGTAACTATATTCCTTCGACTTACGACGTACGTTTTGTATTTTCAATTATTAGTTTTAAGACATCTTTTGTTTTCTTTTCGTTTCTTTTGCCTATCGGACAGACCGTAAACTCCGGGTAATCGAAGAAAACTACAATCTAGATAATTCGCAAACGGCTGGCATTGTAATCGACAATCGGCACGAGCTCGCTATCGGCACGAGCGCGCTATCAGCGCGAGCCGCTCGAATATACAATTTGTAATCGTTTGCAACGCAAAAAGCAAGCCTAGCTATAGACGATCGAATTTCAGACGCGAATAACAATTGCTTAACAACAGACGATGCAGAATAATTCACTGTTTTGCGCGAACGAAATCTGTTTATTTCTCGTTGCTTTCTTTCGCTCAGGGAGCCGATTACGAGTGCGTGAGAGCGTCGCGCTTGAAGAGCTCGGAACCGAGTCACCGACCTTATTACAAGACGCCGATATTAATTCACCAAGGTCGCGACCAGTGGCTATGGGATCATTCGGGGCGAAGATATCTCGACATGTTCGGGGGTATAGTCACCGTATCCGTCGGTCATTGCCATCCGTAAGTACCGCCCGATCGAGCGAAAGTCGCGTTTTTTTCAAATATATTCGTATAAAGCGTGCATTAGCCTCGCCCGTGAACTCGATTGACTACAATATGAAATTACATTCGTCGCCGATGCAAATGCGCCATTCATTTGTTTTCGTAAAAAATTCGCTCAAAAACAATTCGCAATTCGAACGCGCTCGACGCATTATTCGAGTACTTTGTTTTCGTGGGCGACGCAGAAGTATATTTTTTGTTTTTTTCTTATTCACGCAGGAAAGTCGTCGAGGCCGCGTCGAGGCAGCTGAGCACCCTCGGACACACAACGTCGATCTACATGCACTCGCGATTTCACGAGTACGCCGAAAAATTGCGAAGAACACTGCCCGACGATCTGAGCGTCGTTTACATGGTTAACAGCGGCTCGGAAGCTAGTGATCTTGCTTTTCTCATAGCGAGACTCTACACCAAGACGCAGGAGGTCGTGTCGCTGCAGAATTGCTATCACGGCGCTGGATTGGGATCCGCCGCGTCCACGGCCATGGCCAACTCCAAATTTCCTACTCCTCAACCGTCGGGCTTTATTCACGTTAGTTTAACTCCGCTAGTTTGTTTATTCCTTGGAAATTTCAAGTTTTCGATTGAAACATTTTTTTTACGAAGAGGAAGTTAATTTTTTTTTTATGTTTTGAATTAGTTATTATTTGTTAAGTGAAATTCATTTTAGTAACGGTGAACGCCCTTGCGCATAAATAAATAAAAGAAAAACAAATGAATAAAAAAAATTAGGGTGAATAATAAATCACATAAATAATAATAATAGGTTAATGAATTATTATAAATTGAAACTTCAAATTTTCTTTTTGTCTTTACACAGGCAATGAATCCGGACGTGTACAGAGGTGCCTGGGGCGGTTCGCACTGTCGCGACTCTCCGGTGCCGTGCAGAGGAAGAAGTTGTCTCTGCACCGACGGCGATTGCGTCGCCTCGGACAAATATTTCGAAGAATTTAAAAACACTTTCATGTACAGCCTGCCCGGTACCGGCGCGATCGCCGCATTCATCGCCGAGAGTATCCAAGTGAGTTTCGCCGAAAGTTTGCGCGGTCGTGCGTGAGCTACGCCGAGTTACGATTGAACAGGTGCGAAAAATATGTAATCTCTGATGCTATCGTCTATCGTGCAAATCCGACAGGGAGTCGGCGGTGTCGTCCAGTATCCGAAGACGTTTTTGAAAAACGTTTACGAACTCGTGCGAGAAAAGGGAGGACTTTGCATAGCCGACGAGGTTCAAACGGGGCTCGGAAGAACGGGCGAGTACTTCTGGGGCTTCGAAGGTCACGGCGTGCAGCCGGACATCGTGACGATGGCCAAAGGTATCGGAAATGGATTTCCGATGGGGGCCGTCGTAACGACGCCGAAGATCGCGGCCGTTCTCGATAAAGCAGATCACTTCAATACGTTCGGCGGAAACCCGGTCGCTTGCGCCATCGGCTCTGCCGTGCTCGATGTGAGTCGGAGAAATGAAGAAGAAAAGAAAAACTTTAATTTTTTTTTCTTGACACTATTTTTCTTCCAAAGCGGCGATAACCCGTCGACACAGCCGTTTACGCAGAAAATATTGAGCGTTTTGAACTAACGATTTTCCTGTGTCTGCTACGAAATCGAAATGCTGATCTCATCGTAAAACGGTTATCGCTAAACTTGGACTCCGCTGACTCGACACGAGTCGAGATCATCGGCTTTGTCGACGATGAATATTATATCAATTCAATACAACGATCGCATCAATTAATGCGATATTCAATTCAACGATGAGCTACGAAGTCATTTATTGTTTAGATAATATTCATGATGCGAGATGCATTAAGATTGTCGTGGTAATACCAACGATTGATTGCGACGATAGTCGATCCGAGAGATATATCACGTTAACCTACATGCTGTTATCGTTTGATCTTTGATCGCTGCACGCTCTAATTCCGCTTGGATAGCTGAAACTGCGTCGGTAATGTTTGCAGTTATTACGAATCGACGGGAGTTCGATCACTGCGCGCCGAGATTTTTTTTTTTTTTTGTACCGACCACATCGGCGCTTGCGGGTGGCGAAGCAAATATTTCTTTTGTTGCAAGAAATACCTCGTTAATGGTTCTAATAGTTGGATAATTTAAGTTTTTTTTTACTGTAACGATTTAATTGATCAGCACAGTAAATAATAGGGGAGTTCAAATAGTTGCATTATTTCTTTATTTAATTATTTATTTCGTATATTTTTTTCATATGGGAGAAGTCCATTGCAACAATAGGATAACAATAATGTTTTTGAACGGGTTTGATCAACCGATTAAACGTTTCGCCACCCGCAAGCGCCGATTTAGTTGATTCAACCGAATTTTTTTTTTAGTGTGCAATTCGAGATCGGGTAGAGTCAACGAGACAAACTTGAATTATGTCGAATACCCTTAAAATGTTCTTTTCGTCGAAGTACAAGCAATGTTTTCGGTTCGTAAATGATACGTAAATCATTTCGAACAAAAACAGGCATTGCATTCTTAATGCAATAAATTAACATAACGAGCTCCGAGAAAGTGAGGCCGGATGGACGGCGCGAGTAACTTTATGTCGGAGCGCATTATTCATGGCGCTGTGATCGTTGTGAATCATAGTCAGGTCATTCTTCGAGCGATAAAGAACTTCGCTAATAATCGACAATCTTTTTTTAGATAATAGAGGAGGAAAATCTTCAAGAAAACTGTAGGACCGTCGGAACTTATTTGCTTCATCGTCTCAGCACGCTGATGCTCGACCACTCGAACATCGTTGGCGACGTTCGCGGAAAAGGCCTCATGATCGGTGTCGAACTTGTGAGCAATCCGGAAACGAGAGCACCTTTGCCCGATGAAGATATGCGTGAAATTTTCGAGGAAACAAAGAATATGGGACTTCTCATCGGCAAAGGCGGCCTTTACCATAACGTAAGATTTACCGTTGAAATTCAAAATAAGGAATACTTTTACCACAGTAGAAAACTATCGAAAATCATAATTCATGTAATATAATTGATAGAATATCATTAGGACTATTTAATCCTTCTATATTATAAAAATATCTCGCCACTGGCGCTGTGTAGGGCAATCGATCTTTGGCCTCTGAAATGCTGGGCTACACTGGAGAGCTCCGAAATATTCTAAGTCGCTAATCAATATTCACTGTACCAATAATAAGAAATTTTAATATTAGTTTCTGCAGCCTTTGAGAGGGTTGAGAAAAATGTATTTTCAGCAGAGGCTTGTGGGGTTTATGGAGAAAATTCACATTTCCAATAACTGTTAGTTGCGAGGGTGGTTGGACGTTTTTATAATAGACTGAACGGTAGCGCGCGACGTGCGCGATACCTGTGAAAAAGGGGGCTTAGAATATTTTATGCCAAGAACAACTTGGAATAATAACTTTTCGTATTTTTCTGCAAGCTCTGACATTATTTCAGGTGCTGCGAATAAAGCCGCCGATGTGCGTAACCAAGGAAGACGCTGACTTCACTGTCGACGTTATCAAGACTTCCCTCGAGAGATACCGGGACAGACATTTGAAAGACAAGGAATCAGTGTTTTTCGGGGCAGTTTGACAAGATATCCAGGGTTCCTACAATCGAACAAGCAAGTCTGAATATCATTCCTTTTTTTTCGTTTTCATACCTTTGTACACTTTATTGCAGATTTACAAATATTTAATTCCTTTGTTTTTCTGTTCTTTTCTCATTTTTTACGATAACAACCTTAGGTGAGCTATACAATTCACAGTGAGGCACTCAAAAAGAGGTCCGACGAGTGTCAGTCACAAAATAATTCTCGACATTTGCGTGTAATCACATCCAGCGAAGAATAACAAACGTATGATCGACTAATAAAATTTAACGTAACAACGTCTACGTTTCGCTTCATATTGCTCACGAAGTTATTCATTGTGGAGAACGGTACTGTTTTTTTTTCTAATCTCTTTTTTTTTACACATTTTGCAAAATAAACGAGTGGTTACTGGTCAACTGAGGAGTTGCTAATGTTCTTGCTTTGTTTTTTGTAAAAATGATTATTTCCCTTCGGAGTTACGGAAGACCTGGTTCACTGAGTACTGACATTCGGTAACAAATACAATAATATTAATAATACGATAATAATAATAGATCATCTCTCCGTTATCCGTGACATGTTAAATTGCTCATTAAATATATACATTTTGACAACTCTAATATAAACACAACTGTTTCGTCGAAGACTGCAGAATAATCGAGTATTCAATTTTTCGCAAAAAAAACGAATTGTAACAAAAATCATCGTTTGTAGAACGGCAACAATAATCGTTTCTCTCTCCCTCTCTGTAACTCCGAATCAGTAGTATGTTGATCAATTAAAAAAATAATCGTGTATGATTGTCGACGTAAAAAAGAATAATACGGTCTGAGAAGGAAGCTTGAAAGATTCGTAAGACGATAGAAAAAGAAATAATCAACAAGTTTCATCAAATGCATAAACAACAGAATGTATAGATTAGTTTAGAGGGCGTAGTTTGGCACACGGATTTGTCTGGTTTACATTAGATTTTCCTGTTTCTCGAGAAGTATATGCATGGAGTGCCATTTTCTTTTTTTTTCAAATTCAACAAACGATCAATGAGAATCCAAATAACTGACTAATCGATTACTCATTCTCATAAGTCGTTCAGGTTTTTCTTTCTTTTCGAACAAGTCTTGTATAGAGTGTAAAATGAGAGTGTAGAAAATAATTTCACATCGAATTACTATTCGAATAAATATACGAAGAATTGATTAGTTTAACGAGTTAGTTGGCCATCCGCGTTACTTTTACATTAAGAATATTATCGGTTATCCTATCCCTGAATTCTCACGACTATATTTCCCTTCGATCGCACACCTTGGTCCACCCAGATAGCCAAAGTTGCGTAACGCACGCTCGCTCGTTGACAAACTTTTGCGAAATCATTGCGTTGCCGGTGCGTCGGCATTTTTTTTGTAATTTTCGACAACTGCGCGTTTTAGCGTACAATGCGATAAGAACATTTTCACGTTTTCAATTTTCTTTGTCCCGAATTTTTTTTCAAAAACGATTCGTGAAGTTTTGGCTATGACAAAACTGTATTTGTAGCATAAACGATGACAAAACGTTTCCCATTCGGAAACGCTCGAAATTTTCTCCGAATATCACATTGCCTCGAACTGTACGAACTATCTTAATCAACACACAGTTGATCAGTAGTTTGGGTTCATGTAAGATAGTATAAGTACCCAAAGATCCTTTTATACCGTTTTTAGGCATATATCGAGTCGTTATTTGATATTCTATCGTTTCATCATACCCTAACGCAATAATTTCGATAGAGTTTGTCAAAAAATATTTTTCGAGGAAGTATCGCAAATTCTGTCTTCAACAAAAATGCTTTCTGGGCAGTCTTGTAATTTCGTTGAATAGTTCATACGCGAAGAAAAAAAAAAACGTTTGGCATTATCATCCGCGATAGGCGCGACACGATTACGCAATAAGATTCGTCAAAGATACCTTGGAGTCGGGTAGCGTCGAGTCGTGGAGGAAGTGGGGAGTGTCGGTCATCGATGCAAGGTCGGCTTCCAGCAGTGCGAGATGTAACTCTCTTCGCGCTTTTTGCACGACGTACACCATCAATGACACGCCCACCAGAATCTGAAATAGATATGTCGATCGATTTAATTCACCGATGAATAATACATCATTTTCTTTCCGCTCGTGTCGGCGGAACTATGAGAGCGTTACACTGTCGGAAGTCATCGAGGCAAAATGAGGGAAACCGATTCGGCGTCGGACCATCTCCCGAACGTTTTTAAGCCACAACTGGCGATAACGACAAAAATCAACGATCGAGGCAAAAGAAAAAAGTTATGCAATGTCATAAACGAAGTGATGTAACTTTTCAAGGCCACATGCATGGATTTCGGAGTCCAATATAATGTGCGATAAACCCGCTCTGGTAGAATTTTACTTTTATATCGCATTCGCAATATGAAAAGCGAGTAATTATACCAAAAATCGACTTTAAGATGATAATGATTTAGATTGAAAATACTTTTGGTGTCTAAATCTCCGGGGCCAATTTTCCGGAGCCCAATTTTCATAGACTTCCTCGAGCCCATCAAAAGTAACGGAAAAAGACTACGAATTTTAATTTATTCTCCGTTCAACCTTGGTTTATCCTCGAAAAATGTCCGGAGCCGATGCGATTTTCGTATCCTCGATTCTGCTAGGAATAATAAGAATAATTTCGTTGTATCACCTGGAAACAGAACACGATGTAGCCCGTTGTCGCGGTCGATTTGTCCTCGAGTACGTCCTGCATGGAACGCAAACTGCTGCCCAAATAAACGTTGATCACTTGAGCCGGAAGTAGTCCAATCGCGCTCGCGATATGATAACGCAAACCGCCGATATTGCTGACCTGAAAAAAAAAAAAAAATTATGTAACAATACGATTGACGAGTCGACGCGGGAGAATCGCGCGTGAAATTTACCGCGAATATCGTGTTCTGTAGACCGAAAGGAATGGGCGTCAGTCTGGCGAACAGAACGACTCTGAAAGCCTGAGGACCAGCTATGACCCTCAGAATGGCTTTGGCCGTTTCGCTTCTCAGCAGAGCTCCGATGGGAAGTCTCGAAGACAGAGCGCTGAGAGTAGCGTGCGCTATGGCTATTCCCAGATTGGCAGCGAGTACTACCATGGTGATGCCTCGGAGTATACCGAAGAGATAGCCGCTCGCTATGATGAGGAACAGATAGCCGATGACTATGGGAAAGGAGACGACGGTGAAGAGCGCCACTACGATCACAGTGACGATCCACGTGTTCTGATTCTCTATCCAGTAGAGCAAAATTTTAATGTAGTCTCGACAAATGAATACAATCGCTCCGAGAAGCGCCAGCGTAGCTATCGTCACCATCACGTAACAAATGGAGTTGGAACTTATGCAGTTGCATCTCATCGACGATACGTTCTTCGAGGGCCGAGCGCCCGACTCTATGCTCTCTATGTCGATTAGATCCATAATCCTTTCAGTCTCGGCAATAGGGACGCTCTACGTGGCTAACATAAAACCTCCGTCGTCGAGTCGTAGATAAAAACCAAAACTCGAGCCAACTTCGTGCGGACAACGATTCGTCGACGGGTCGTTCAGTCGAACGCGATAGTCGTTGATCGTGCGGCCTCGGAAAAATATATTATCATTGTTATTTGCGCAACAAAAAAACACGGGAACATAACCTCGACGGGATCGTCCTTTATTATTTTCGCGACTCTTCTCAGCGTCGGATGAAACCAAAATAAATGTATGTGTATATATCTTTTTTAAAATTTATTTATCGAACCGCGTACGAGAAACTCTTGACAACGGAGCAATGCGTAAGATCACAGAATTGAGGGTAAAAAAAAACTGACAATCGAGAGACGGAGACAGAGGAGAAATCAGTCGCGTCGTTACTCTGACATTTAGCAGTGCGATAAATGTTCGTCAATGAAACACGAGGGCCTCCTGGAAGGTAAGCGAGGCGAATTAAAAATTTTCCTCATTTCGCGAGTCACACTTTTTTTTTTCCTTGTCACTTGTACTTTCCAACATTACGTCTGTTCTGAGCGAGCGACAATCGATTGTCAGATACGCGGTTAAACGTCACACAACGGGAGAGACAGACTATAATAGATTCAACGTGCGTGTTATTTGTGTATACTCGCGCGGAAGTCGCGGCCGCGACTGCGATGCTTCCCGGCTGCTTCGCCCCCTCCCCCCGCTCCCCCCTCTCCAACCCGCCATTACCCCACAATGCATTGAAGTTTATGTTTAGCCAGTGTGCTGGTAGCTTAGTGCGCGTTGCGCCGTGGCGCCGAGCGTGTGTGTTGAACAGCGGAGGGGAATTCCGCACGTAAGAACGATGCTATAACCGTCAATCATTTATGACATCAAGGTAACGAAAAACCTCTCTCATCCTTTCGTCGTAATGCTGCGTTATTTTGTGCACTCTGTTAACGAACCGACTTCGCCGACGAACACAGAGCCCGTTGTTCTCGGCTCGAGGTTACGCGAATACGAAGCGAAATATGTTTACTGGCTTTGGCGGCGCAACAATATTTCGAACGATACGATCTCGAAAACAGGTGGAAAGCAGGTAGACTATTTTCAGGGCACTTTTTTTGTTGTTATTTGTCAAACATAAGGTAATTGGTATGTAGGATAAATTCTTTTCCTACTTTTTTTTCTTTACGAAGTAAAGTAAGCCGATGCGGCATGAATGGATGCGAACTATTTTTCGGGAAACAAAGAAAGAGTCGCCATATCGCGAAATGGGAACTTTTCGTCCCGCTAATCCTGTTTTGGCGTGCCGAGTCGATATTTTTGAGGTTGCAAAAACGACTGAAAAATTCGCAACAAATTTTCGCATTTCTGTTTTATTATTATTTTTCATTAGTAAAAATAAGTCTTTGCTCTACAAACGCTGCAACGGAAGCAGCAACGATCGACGATACCAAACATATAAATACACGTATACATATACGTTTCTTTCAAATTGTACGTTCGATCGTTTTTATTATCACATGCATAGTTGTTCGTGTTGAGCGCACCATTCCGGTGCGAGCGCGTCGGCATGAATGCCTCTGGTCTCGAGTCTGACCCGGTGAGCCTGAAGTCTCGGCTCGGCGTCCGAAGTAGTAACGCTCGTAGAATCGCTCCACAGTCTTTCGCCCACCGCAGCGGCGCGCGGCCAAACTCGCGAATCCAATCCTCCCGCGTTCACGTATTCGCCCCACATGCAAGCCTCTCCACCCAGTACTCCTTTCTGCAATTTTAGAAAATTGTCAGTAAGACCGATGAATTAACAATTGATAGAAAGAACAATCGGGAAAAGAAGGAAACCCACGTGTCTCGGTATGCGGTTGTTGTAAGCGTCTCGCCAAGAGTGATACTGAGTTTTCCCCCAAAATCCGTGATCGAGGTACCACGTGTTTTTCGTGGACATTATCAAACGATAACCGAGCCTCAGCAATTCGACGGGCATCTCCGAATTAGCTTCCACCCAAGTTTGTATGACGAACGTATTCTTGTCGAGATAACGTTCGATAACGTCGGGGCTCGTCAGAGCGGAACTCCACAAGATCGTACTGTCGTTTCGCCCGCCCTTGACGTCATTCAATAACCTTCCCTGCGCGGTGTGAAACTCGCCCCATAGTTGAAGGAAATCCTCGTTCCGTCGACCCATTCCCCGCGATTCCATCACCGACGTGATTTCGGGCGTCGCGTTCCAGCAATTAATGTAAACTTCGTCACCGCCGAGATGCAGAATATTCGTCGCGCCCATGGAGCCGAGAACGTCGGTGTAGATGTCGCGGAGAACGTCGAAGACGTTTGAATTCACGGGATTTATTTGTCCGCAGGGTGGCTGAATGCAGTAATCGCGCCAAGGTTGACGATTCACGCAAACGGCGATGTTACCCAGACCCTCGTACGGCCCCCACTCCCATCCTGCTCCAACGTGCGACGGTGAGTCTAATTCGAGAATTACGCGCACTCCGCGATATTTTGCGTACATCGTAATGTGCCCGAGATCCTCCGGTGTGTAGATCATATTAGGCGCGTACGCGCCGAATCTACAAACAACAAATGGATTAAATTACGACAACAAAACAACCAATAATAATATCATAATAATCATAATGAAATAATAATAATCATATCATAATAATGATTAATAATTAATTAATTATCGTTATTATTGATTAATATTCATAGATTTATAATAATAATATTTTATTATTATTATTTATTATTATTATAACACATAATATATATTAGTCGAGTACAAAGGCCGAGAACCCAGAATTAAGCGAGCAAAAGTCGGAATTTGGGGAAGACGGGAGGAATGAAAGTATATAAGATATATAGAAGATAGTTGGAAAAAGTTGATTGAATCAACTTGATTCTTACGAATTCGGCTATTTCATCTTTCACGTACGAGATGTTTCTTACATTTATTGATATTCATTTCATTATTATTTTTTTACACAACTGAATTATTTGACGAGAAGTCTGAACGTGAAAGATTTGACTCGAGTGATATCTATTTCGTTGATGTAAAAAATAGATCGTGCGAAAGCGCTTTCTTACAGCGACATTGAAGGTCTGCTCTTGATCAGCAGAGGAAAGCTCTGGCTGTCGGTCGCATGCCAATGTAGAACGTTCATTTTCGTCGATGCTAGTCCATCGATGGTTCTCAGTATAGCGGAAACGGGCAGATAATTCCTCGCCGTATCGATAAGTAGACCGCGATGAGGAAAGATCGGGGCGTCCTGAATGCTGGCTTGGTCCAAAATTACGAGCCCTCGTCCACCGCCCGGAGTAACTATTTGCGCGGTCAATTGTGACAGCGTCTCGAGACCGTGGCGCGCCCCGTATATCGTTTTCGCTACGATCGTCGCGCTCACTTTGCTCTCTATATCCGTAGAATCATCGTCCGCACATAATTAATTACTTCCTCTTTTTCCATTAAAAATCATCTTTTTAGTTAACAACGATAATAGATTTTTTTTAGCTCATTAGTTTCTTTTTCCTTTGTGGTAAACATTTAAAAGTCCAAATTCTCGTGTGATTCAAACGAACCTTTGGTAACGACGTACAAAGCGTACGTCTCATCGGTATTCCAGTCGAGCTCGATATTGTCAGTCTCTACTCTGATTTCCACGACAGTCGTGGAATTGTTTCCCTCGCACTGTGGTCCACAGCTCGATTGTAAATTGCTGACAAACGTGGTGGTTGCCACGGAGAGGAATGACCTCGTGGTGATTGGCACATTTTTCGTATCGAAGTGTATCTCGAGCGGATGAGTCCTGACATACTGAGATAATCGTCGAGAGATTATTATACAATTAGTACAGATCGATCTAACTCCGGTGACCGGTGTAATCGCGCGTCTTATCGCGAAATGTGTTTACCCGTCCCGTTCGCTCGTAATCGTTAAATAATCGCTTCGGTCACTCACGTTCTTGCCGTAACTCGTTGAACCCGTGGGAATCGGCCATAGACCCGCGGTATCGCCGCAAACAAGACGACAAGCAGCCAAGCTCGTGTGCTCTTGTTTGGCACGAAGATAATCCGGTTCGATCGTCGTTATTGGCTTACTCGTACGTCGACATTGGTCGCTCTTCACGCACTCGAATGTTCTGTAAAATCTATGATGGAACTATTGTTAACAAAGAAAAACTCACACTTCAAAAAAGAAAGTTAATAATAATAAATTAGTAATAATTATTAATGACAACGATACAACAATAATTGGTGTTAATAATAACATTATTAACTATATAATTATTTCTCAATATCATCGAAGTGCAAATCTCAATTTTGCAGATCCAATTTTTTTTAGAAATATTTCGAGAGATTTTTCATTGGTTTGTAAATTCAAATTCAAAGATAGGCGAATTTTGTGGCTTCCTTGTTGATCGATCGAATGTTTGAGGCAGCTCTGTGCATCACTGCAGGCGGTTAAATTAGTCACGTCCACAACAACCGAGCGTAATCCCCTTGCACGCTCCAGCGTAATGCACACGTTATTTTTGCCTCCGTTCAATTGTTCTCTCAACGACTATCGTTACGTTCGTATCAGTGACTCGTGTAGTTTCACGTAATTTCCATTACAATTCCGACTAGCACAGTAACGGAGAGTAAAGAATTAACAAAGGAGATGAAAAAAACTCACTGATTCTCTGAATTCGTGGCTCGGAGTTCCTCGGCGACGAGCAGAACGAAGAGCAGTCTTAGTCTCATGATGATTGCACTGCAATTGAATTAATCACCGACGACGGTAAAAAAAAATCTTTGTTCTCTTCCCTTTCTGTATGTTATGGAACAGCGCGACAAAGTTCCGAGGGCCTTCGATGAAATCGCATCGGTCGCGGTTATAAATAGCTAGCGTAATTAAGAAAAAAAATCTTCCGATCCAATTATCAATGTTTATTTTTTTTCATCTATGTCTTATCTTCGTACAAGATAATGGACATCCTTAGCTGGAGTCTATTTTAATCCTCGTCTCCTTCGCATTGCGATTGCAAACGCGACGTTCTCACGGACAGTGATACATCTGACCCCCGGGGATGAACGCATAAACGCATTTATACCGAAACCAATGTGATCTACGTATATATGTCTGTCTCTGGATGCTCGTGAAGCTTCACCGAGCTCCGGTGATAAGTAACTTCCCGGACGCTCGGACAAACGCCGGCTGTGCTCGCCGTTCGTCCGATACAAAAACATCGTGTCTCATCGAATTTCATTGTCACAGCGTAAATTCATCAATGCAGCTCGTCGATGCACATTGAATAATTTTGCAAAAAATATGCACATTTTTCTCTAAACATTGATGCAGTTTGTAGTTAATAACGAAAAACAACCATTGACGATGACTCACCCGCGATGAGAATGTTAATGAAACGGACCGAAAGGAATAGCGAAGCGATTGATGAGTATTTTTATTGTAAAACGAACGGGAGAGTATTTGAGAGTCGCGGTGCACGTGAAGATTTTTCGTTCGACCGCGCCGGCGAGCCCAGATAGCCCGCTGCGTTCGTGTCGCAGCTGGCCACTCCGTCTGTGCCTTTCACCTCTTCCTTCGTGACTTCGTTCGGTACAGCCGAACGAGAGACGACTTGCGAGGTCGTCGACGGTCCCGCGAGAACTAAACTTGGAGAAGACAGCCAACGGAATCGTTGAGGCCCGCAATGGAAGGGACGCTTGGAAACACTCGGGCTCTCTGTGGTAGTGGCGATAGTCGGTCGTGCCCGTTAGTATAGTTGCGGGCAGTAGCGCAGAGCCAGTGATGGAAGGCAAAGGTGCCGCACAATTACTAGTTTACCGCTGGCGCTATCGCGCACTATACAATCGGCCGATCGACGTACAAACTAAAGTAGGCATAGAGGCCAAAGCTGTCGTAAGCTTAACGATCGATAATGCTATCGCGATTTTTTATTAAACACTTCGGTGTCTTTGGCTCGGATGGGCGTCGGAGACGATTCGATTTTCCTCTGTAACGGGGACTTGCACTGTTTTCGTCGCTGTTTTTCTTTCTCGTGACCTTCATCACGCGGCGCAGCTATTGCTCTTGTGACCGAGTGAAATATTCTCGAGAATCGAATGATCGATTTGATTGATCGATCGATCGTTAATCCGAGCTTTTTCACGGTAAAATAAATACATCGATTGTGTGGAAAAACAATCTTAAAACCGTTTTCGAAAAACTTGAGATACATCGTACTGAGTTTAGTGATCGCGATTTTTATGGCATCAACAAACTGTGTTTTCTCAATTCTTTTGCATTTCGATTGAATCTGAATTGGGCACACAATTTTTCGATTTTAATGCTTGATTCGAGCTTTCTTTCAGATTCGGATAACGAGTATTATTTTTTCGTTGCATTATCTTATCGTTTTGTCAATTCTAGTTTTTTTACCCGTTATTAAAAAGTCTTTGATCGTTCTTTGTGGTGAGAAAGCTCTTTAATCTTTATTGCCAGCTTGAGTTGACTTTTTCAAATTGTCTAGCGGAGAGTTTTTGATAAAAAAGAAAAAGTAATGAAAAATGGAGATTCAAAAATACGTACAGAGAAGGGACGAGGCTAGTTTATCGATTTCGGCTCCCCAGCCGAAACGGGCACTCGCTACAAGTTTCGAGATCCGCGATAAATAAACAGAGAAAAGCAGGGGAACTTCTATTTTCGGAACACCATAAAAAGCGGCTGCAGTGCGAGACACGCGAAGCCTTCGCGCGGTCGGTAACAAAGTCATCGTCTCTAGTTTATCCGAAACGGTTAATGTTACGGAAAAATAAAAATTCGCATTCACTTCTGTCCGGTGATAAAAAAAATTTCGGCGGAATTTGGAACGACGATTACATTAATGACCAGTTTAGATAATTTTCTCATTACGCGGGATCTCTCGCGCTTAGGACAAAAAATAAGCAGAGTTTTTCGTATTTATCGTCGCAAAGACTTTATATATATATATATATATCTCTACACTATTATTTATAATAATACTAATTAAATATAATTTTATCATATAGTTAATATGCGGTAAGTTCAATGCGATAAATGCGCGTGAGTCGTATTTACAGGCTTCCGCGTATTCTACGAAATCATTATAGCTTTCAATTTTCGTTTTTTTTTTCTTTTCCTCGTTTCGGCTTTCTCGTCTCATTCACTCACTCGCCCGAGTCACTCTCTATAGTCGCACTCTTCAACAATATTAACTCGTAGATTAATTATACAAGTCTATAGCGTATATATTTTTCGTCGGCGAAGAAACGAATTTTTCGCGCGTCCTCCGCTCGTCGTCTCAGTTGTTGTTTCTGTTGGTGTTCAGAGTAACGTCGAGCGGCTCGTCGTGGATCGATCCCCGAGCGTCCGACGTTACCGGACTCAGAGAATTGTGCTGTCGCGGATCGCCGCTCGGTAGGTGATGATAGAGTGACGTTATTTGAGGGTGTCGCGATTGATGAGGACCCTTCACTGTCAGATCCATCTCGGCCTCCTGCGGCCTCTCGCGCACAACGAGATCCTGCTCGACGCTCGATGCGGGACTCGCCGAGTTTCGCGGTCCTGGCGAACCGCAACCGCACTTCACGCGCTCCGGCGACTTGTCGCAACCGACCGAGTACCTGTTCCCATTCGGCACGAAATTCAAATCATTTCAGAAAATTTAACCGTAGAAAAAAATGCAACAGACTTCGAGCGAGTTTCGCACGTAGAAGATTCGAGATATTTCTCCACGTTAACCGAAACACTTTTTAAATAAATGGAAAAACGGTGTTACACTTTTTTCTTCGCGTGGAACATATTCTCTTTTTATCACTGTAAGACGGATCAATTCCGCAAAGAATCGCAAGACTTTAACTTTCTTTCTTTTCGCAAAAAAAATATATTTGGTCCATGGACTATGATAAATTGAGATGCAAATATCAAGAAAAAAGTGAGAAAACAGTTTTTTTTATTCTGTGACGTTAGGACGAATTATTTAGTTCATAAGTTTCGCTTTTCTTTCGTGATCGCAATACTTTCACCGGATTCGATTTAACGCGGAAACATCGTGTTTTAGTTGTCGTTTTTTACTATGTTATCTCCAAAAAACCGATTTAAGTTGCATCGGGTACGTTTTATTGTGTTTTTTTCTATGAAACACTGAATCGTCGCTTATTCGATTCCCAGTTAAATATTTAATAATTCTCAGACGCGAAAAAAAAGGGCAATTTCTTCGATTTCAATAATTTTAGGATCCGCGGGTGCATAAATTTCAAATTTACATACGAAACTGTCGTATGATTTTTTTTTAATGAATAAAATAATGCTGATGCGGACTCACCCGTGCGGTGTCAGGATTCTGTAATCACGACAGACCGACAAAGGTCCCGTGCCATTATCTTGCTGCTGATGCTTGTCGCTCGACGATCCGTGAGCCGACGAGGGCGGTGGCGAAGCGTCGGGACGCTCGTTCGAGCCTGCCGCAGGTGGTCTCAGAAGAAGCGGCGCGGCGCTACCGAGACCGAGGCAACGCATTCGCCACGCGTCCTGAAGCAACTGCAGGCGCGCTTGTTTTCGCCACTTTGCTCTGCGATTTTGAAACCAGACCTGGCACGAAAATAAATTCCCTTTATTAGTAAAAAAAGAAAAGAAAAATGCGCACCGATTTTAAATATCGATGACAAAAAGGAATGAAAAAAAAGAAAATTGTACCTGAACGCGAGCCTCCGAGAGTGAAATTCTCAGAGCCACTTCCTCGCGAAGAAAAACGTCCGGGTAGTGTGTCTTTTGAAACAGAGATTCGAGCTCTTGGAGCTGCTGGGGAGTGAAGGTCGTTCGATTGCGTCTCTGTAGAAGACAAGAAAAAGAAAAGTGTAAGAAAACAATTTAAAAAAGTTACTTTCGTAAAAATATAAATCATATAAGAAAATATTGAATATACAATTTTTTTAATATTGTTAGTGATTTAATATTATTAGAAAAATAATATTTGAAAATATTAAATATATACAAATATGTTTGTATATATTTAAAATAAGATTTTGTTTTCTACTTATTCTTGTTTCACATTTTTTTGGTTCAATTTTGAATCTATTAAACAAGTCTATATTCGATCGGATGGAAATGAAAAGAATTGAAAGAATAACGTACACTGACCTGGCGCCGCCGTCCGAACATGTATTCGGTGAGCAGATCAGCCTGCGGTCCGAGCGGTGATAAATAAGGTCCGGCCATGCCTTCCTCGCGAAGATATCCGAAGCAATTCGGGCGCGAAAATTTTTCCCAAATTTCGTAATACGACGAGCTCGCAACACTCGCGTAGGACGCCAGTGAATTTTTTTCAAATTCGATACGGCAAACAAATCGTCGATGAACTTGAACGCCAGAGCTTTTTTTTCGAGCTTCTTATCACGCGAGTGAACGAGAGAAGAGAGTCTGCGGAGTAAAATTTTCAGCGACGTTTGTACCGAGAGGATGGCGAACGACTGATACGAGATTCGCGGAGCTCACGGAACAACCCCCGTGAATCGGGGGTTGCCGCGACTTCGCCAACGTTTCATTGGCCAATGCGGCTCGATGGGGGCGGTGCTGCATCCCCCGTTCCCGAGGGTTCCACCCCTTCTATAACTCTCTCTCTCTCTCCGTTCCCGCGACAAATATAGGTATCGCCGGACACGCGAGACAAATTTGTGATAACAAAACAGTGTATTCGATTGCTTCACATTGTTAGTCGATCACTTTTTACGCTTAGCCGTTTTTCCTATTCTTGAAGTCAACTAAAAAAAACAAAAAACCATTTTTCTTTCTCTACCGATAACTGTATATAAAAATTGTATTTCACACTCAAAATTGCATTTCTCAAACTATCAAATTGAATTCTTTTGGAGCTCTATAGTGAATTACGTCCGAAACCGGCACGGTCAAATCTTTTTCACTTATCCCTAGTTTCGGACCGAACGATAGGGTGAATCTTCGCTTATGAGATTTCATTTTGTTCGTTAGACAGTTTATTACGGGACGAGTGCGGGGAGTTTTTTGTAAACTTCCCCGGCGGAGCTATCGGATAAACTGTTATACAAAATCTACTTTTTTAATTTTTTGTCTCGTTACCGGTTACACAATGGCTCGCTATAAATCCATTTGACGTCGCATGAAAAATCTGCACACTCGTCTCATAACATAGACTGTTACGGAGAAAATGAGCCGTCGAACACCTAAATCGGTGCAGTCGTTCGGTGTGAAACCTGTGGCACGTGAAAAAAAGTTACACCATGCCAGTTTCCGATAAAATGCACTGTAGGGCTCTAAACAAATGCAGGATAGTAGCTTAACATATGCATTTTTTGAGTGTCAAATGCAAGTCTTACGTACAGTTATGCATAGGGAAAAAAACGTGTACTCTCTGTCTTTATCAAACATTGAGCTTGAAGAAAGATGAATGACGAATCCGTGCTAAAAAAATATTTTCTTAGAATATATTTGTAGCCGCATTTGCAAAAATCAGTTTTTTGGAAATTTTTTTTTAGCAGTGTTTCTGCTTTCCGATTGCATTATTCCAGGTCGGAGTCACCTATCGCGTTCTAATATGAAAAAACTTGATGAATAGAACATTTTGCAGAGTCTGAGAACCATTTATCCGGTCACTCCAGTTCAATTCAAAGCGTGAAAGAAAAAACCAATGTAGTTTTCCAATATCTCTTTCATCGAATCCGAAGAGCTCGTAGACATTTTTTATCCCACCGTATTAATCGAGATTTTTTTTGCGCTGAACACGAAATCAGCGTCGATTTTATTCTACAGTCAACGGAACATTGATCGACTAAAAAAGGCATTTTTTTTTTATTTCGCGAAATATAATATCTTCGAATAAAACACTCGAGACCTTTCGATATTTCGATATTTCGATATATTTATTAACATAAACTTTTTCATAGATATAAAAAAATAAGTTGAAATACCATAATCATCCGATATCAAAATGATAACAGCAGTTATTAAAATAAATTGGATATTCCACAATCAAGCAAAACTACAAAAATCTCAAAAACGTATATTAAAAAAAAAAGCACGACGAAACGAAAAAAAAAAACTTCTTTCCTTTAATCATCGACGGTAGCAATAAAATCACAAAATCCGTAACAATTTTCGTTTGTTTTGTTTTTGTGTTTCTCTCTCTATCTCTATTTTTTTTTAATTTCTTCTCATTCGTTGTATCCCAAGAACGACATTGTCTTCGTCAGCGTTCAGTCGGGATCCAAGTGAAAAAGGAAGTATACGCAATCTTTTTAATTATGAGAACGCGCGCGCGCGCGCCCGAGCGCGCCCCCGCGAGGAGTGAGAAAGAGAGAGGACGGAATGTTCTCGCTCGCGCGCTCGCGCGGGGTCCTTTGTGTTTCATGTTTGTTTTGTTGTCAGAGCTCTATTATATTCGGCTTTTTTTTATATTATAACTCGACGCGGGTGCTCTCGCGCGCTCGCCTCGGCTCGCAAAAGCGCGGGGGGCTGATGGGTCAGGGGCGGAGAGGGACAATACTGTACTACTGGCAGTGCTACCGGCCGGGGGGAGGAGGGGGGGTGGCGAGCGGTGAGAGGGTGCCAGGGTGAGATTGCTTTAGTAATGAATTACATGGCTTGGGGCTATGTGCAGCCTCTGTCTGCTGGATGCTCTCCTCTTTCCTGTTTCTCCTCTCATACCCGCCCTCCCCCTTTCCACCCCTCTCGACCACCGTTACCAGACACTCTACCGCATTTTCCTACGTTATTCCCGTAGTTACTGGTCCGACTTTCTTCTTCTTCTTCTTCTCTGCCTTCTCTCATTTCTGAAATAGGCAGAAGGCAGAGTGTACCGAGGAGCTGCGTAACCGCGCGCACGTTTAAATGAAAAAATTGATGAATATACACGAGTGAACTCTGCTGCCGAAAATTTATATTCGGGTATTCGGCAAGAGTTGCAAAGTTTTGTAAATAATTATTGCAAATTGCACACTGAGAAGAGAGCTTATTTGTATTCACCAGGAGACGTTAATTGTTAACGAATGATAAAGTTGTGCATGGCGAAATACATATTTCGTTGGAGGTAACAAATGGTTTACTTGAACCATTGGATTGACGCAAGTCGATTTATTAACAGTTCATGAATGTATGTTCGAGCAAAATGTTTCTTTACTAAGGCTCAATGAACATTCAGATGACTCAACATAGCTTTGGTACTCATGAAAAAATTAATTTTACTAGTTACTATTGCATTCATGGGCTTGTTAATTAAAAAGCGTGAAATAAAGATTTCCTATATATAAAAATCCATAATCCAGTTTGGCCAGTTGACTCTCGGCCGAACATTCGGCATTCGACAGTCGTTGCCGATAACAAAAAATGGAAACTTGTTTTTCGTTTTCTAGTTTTCTTCAATACGATTAAAATTGCTTCCGAATATGAATTTTTGATAAAATAATTTCGAGAAAAAAAAGCTTTTAACTCGTTCGATCGACCACTGAAGGGTTGATCTTGTTTCTATTCGTCTCGCGAAAGCGATCAGTGTCGCTCCATGAAAATGCATAACTGTATAATTGAATGAAGCTCATTCATTCATTGGAGACAATGTTGCCGCCCAGCAGCACCGCCCTTCTCGCTTCGCCATTCATCCGTCCTCGTCTCCCTTATTCGATCATTTACCATCTCGGCGTTCCAGCCCCTCTCGTATAGCCCGGAGCTACCGCATTGTACACACAACACGGAACCAAATGGCGCAGTAAGAGGGTTGTATTTTATAAACTCGTTTAATCTACTCTCGCCACGCCCAGACATCCCATACATTGCCACTCTTGATTCCTCATTGAATAGACACTTCGCAAAATAAGAAAAAAAATAAAAAAGAACAAACAACAAAAATCCATTAGCAATTATTAGCGTCATTACCGTCCTTGTTATCCGCAACGTCAATCTTTTCATCGGCAGTTCCTTTTTTTTCATTCATACCGTCGTACAATAAGACTTTCCACATTCTCGTCGATTTTATTTCTCGTACACATTGTCGTCTCCCGAGGGGTTTAAAAAAATCATCATATTATTTCGCGTTTGATAAATCGATTAATTATAATTACGCAACGATATCGCTGTTCCATTCTTTCTCGAGTACGGTCGTGGATTAGAAGACTTAGGATCTTTTCGGCCGAGGGGCTAAGAGGTTTTCAAATCTTTCGGGCTAATGAGAAACTTGGCATATTTTGGGACCAAAAGGGACTTAGGAACTTGATCGGAGCAATTCGCTGCAAGACACATGCATTACTGATGCGAGGGCACGAGGCGCTCGAGCCATAGCGAGCCGCTAGTTAATTATAATTACCGATCACGAAACGATGAATCAACGTTATCCCGTCTCCGTTGTTCCTTGACGCCGATTACCGAGTCGAACGAGGCCTTGTTAGCCGTTCGGCTTACCCTGAAAATCATCAGCGCACTCGGGGCGGCGTGTGTTCGCGCGTTGTTCGAACCACTCGCCCCAATCATCGATACTGTCGTGAAGCGATGTGCGTGTATCAAACGAGCCTACACTCAAACCTACCTCGGCTGGTATACATAACCATCAGCGTGCAATGCAATGGCATGCACAGCATTTGTGATTGAGCTTAGCCTAAACAATGGATAGCGTCTCTGTATCCTCGACGATTCACTGTCTCTCTGGATCGCATCGATGTCTATAGTATTATGCAAGATAGATAGATAGATAGATAGATAGATAAAGAACACGCTCACACATGCGTATCACATCGGCTTCGCTTCCGCTCCAATTCATTCATTCTTCCGGACTCCCGCTAATTGACTTTTTCTCTTCACTCCGCAAGTCCATCCCTTTATCTGTCTCTCGATCGTTCTCTACCTGTGCATACGCATATCGACCGCTTGAAAAAACAACAAAAAAAAACATAAGTTCATATCTCGAATCGTTCTCCCATTTTAAGGTAATACTCGCGCTACCGTCCGTCCAAATGTGAGATTCGGAGAGAATTCCGAACATCTCTCGATGGGATAAAAATCCGAAAACATTAAGCACACGGAAGGTGCTGAAAAATATCGATTTTGCACAATAATACCATCAAACAAAAAACATTAATGTTTCATTTGTTATTAATAAATTTATGAAAAAATTTCAATTGTTCAATATATCACCCGGCAAGGTCATTTTTTTTTAAATGAGAATAATACCTTGTTATTTTTTATGAATTCAAATGAATCTTTTCAGGTTTATTTCTCAGATCCAAAAATGTGTGAATAGTCACGAATTTTGAATCTTTGTCTTAAAACCATCAATTACACTTGAAGAGTCTCCGGCCGACTCACCAAGTAGGCGAAATAAATTTTAAAAAATCGTGATTTTGAAAAAATCTAACAAAAATGCATACCTATTTAGAAAAATCGACAAATGATTTTCATGTAAGAAAAACCTTTACTTGTCCGCTGTTTTTTTTCGAATAATCTTTTTTTCATCAATTCGTTATAACATTTCGGTATTATTATCGAAATTCAATCTTTTCAGCACCTCATGCCTCATTTTCTTTCTTCAAATCTTCCATCGAAAAGTGGTTGAAATTCTGTTCGAATCTTACGTGTGATCGGATTGTATCGTCCTACCTCAAATCGCGTCCCGATACGCAGTTCTGTTGCTCGAGCCGATTTTATTCGCTGATACAGCGGCGTCGAAAGCTTCAACCTCATTCTATCTCGGCCAACGCCTGTCGACGCGTAATTCGTTACTTTTCATTGTAATTGGACGTCGAGGGAAGCGGGAAGTGGGGGGGGATTCCCCGTCGGTCTGGTCTCTCGTGCAAGGGTGCAAAATTCGCTCCAGCAGCACCGGTGCCGCGCTCACTCTGGAATGAGAAAACATTAATCTAGGCATGTTTTGCAATCTTCCGCGCCTCCCGCTCTATAACTACCACTACGTATTTATCCTCTCTATACGTATATTCGTGTATATAAAATGTATATACGTGTGGAGATTGTTATATATTCGGAATGGAACGCTGTTATTGCTGAGTTTATAGCGTGCATCGGGCACAATGTGCAGCGAGAAAGCGCCACGTGTATTATTACATCCCGCGCCCGTACATATATTCACTTGTATGCGTGTCTCCTTCCCGGTGATATTTCAATTGTGTTTTTGCGTCTGTGTGACTGTGGCCCCGCGCCGTACTCGCAGACGTACGAATATAATACACAAACTGTACAATGTACTTGTTGGTATTAAAGTGTGTACACCGAGCGTTGTGTGCTCGGCCGCGGCGTCTACCGTTGGATGGCGGAAGAGCGAACGCCCCGGTGAAACGCCTCCGAGATTAATATTTCGACGATAACGATTTAATTTTCCATCTCCCTCATTCAACGGTGTCTGGGACAGTTTCTCGTTTTAATTCGAGCTCCTCGTACTCTCGACGGGGGGCAGAGGGGGCTGAGGGGGGCGAAAGGCTACCCAGTTTGCCCGGAGACACCCCGGCTCCGGGAAACTTGATTATTTCAACGGACAACGGAAATTCCTCGAGATTGTTCGTTGATAACGATTCGCCTCGAGATCGAGTACTCGGATGAAAATTACTTGCACGCTTATCTTTGCGAATGGTACATTTTTTTTCGCCACGATGGACTCGGGCATCGCGGAGAGGGGAAGGAATATAAAAATTGAAGTAAAAATAATGGATTTTTCATGTAAATATATATATATATATATATTTTTTTTTTTATTCGAAGCTCCGAACGGGAGCGAGTACCGTAAAGTCACTAAGCCGCGTAATCAATGAATGGAACGCCAGGGCAGACAATTCATCTCTGTGTTACAAAAGATTCGAGCGACATTATTATTTCCTCTTTCTTTTTTTTTTTTTCTTCTTCTTCTTATACATATATTTTCTTTTTCTTCTTCTTTCTTCGTCCTTTCCCCAGTTTCATTACCGGTAATAATGCAAATGAAAAAGAAATCTCCGAGTCGCTTCTTCGACGTTGAGCCTGGCCGGCACAGCGTTGAATCGAGAGTATAAGAAACGCAGATAGATATACGTGGAAGGAATAAGGAAGAGCAGCGACGGAACATAGTTCAAGGGGGATGGCGGGGGGGGGGGGGTCGTAGCGAATTTTGTGGAGCGAGGAGAAGAATTCGTCTCTCGGGCACAAGGCATAACCGGCGGGGGGGTAGGTACCTTCTACTTAAAATATACGAGAGAGAAATAGAGAATGGAGACTTGAGCGGGTATAAAAAAAAAAGAGCAAAAAAAAGGGAAGTCGAGAAATATTGTTTCTTTCATTGCTTCCGGGTCCGCTCTTATCTCCATTATTCGACAAAGTCCTGAAAAATGTTCATATTCTATTTAACAACTTATTTTTGAAAAGTTCGTGAGAAATGAGTATTTTTCGAAAACAATTCGAGAGAGTTTCGATTTTTTACCGGGCCGAGGCAAACGCGAGCTCCGTGCTCGAATCCGTGGGAGAAAAGGAAGAAGAAAGAAAGAAGGAAAAAACAAAAAAAAAACAACGCCTGAATTACTCGGCAACAATGCAATGGGTTTGCCTGAAACGACGACTCTGCACGTCGGTGAATCCTGGTAGGTTGCATCGCGTTTTGCGACCCGACGATGCAGCAGCGAAGAAGAGCGCGTGAGCGCTGCTAACGCTGATGGGCGCGCGAGCTCGCAGGGTGCGCGCGAAGGTGCGAAGCGGAAGTGCACGCGCCAACACCTCTTATTCCTAACCCGTAGAAACATCGGAGGTTTCGGTCTCGCTCCCTCTCTCTCGCTCTTCCTCTTCGGGGCTTCTGTATCGCCGAGGCTCTCTGTCTCTTGCCTCCTTTCTTCCTCATTATCATTATTACATGCTGTTGATGCATATAGAAGAGAAATGCGCTTCGGGCGATCTCGGAACCGTGTCGCCCGGCGCTTCGTCGCCGTTCTTCTATTGTTGGCTCCTCTGTCTCTCGCTAGAGCCGTGATATACATAGAGAATAGGCCCGAGAAGGCGAGGGTGCGTAAAGTGGCAAACGGGCATCGCTGAGACACTGAACGTTAACTCCGAAACGAGAAAAACTACCGCTGTAACTGTACGCATTACAAGAAATAGTCGCGTTCTTCGTTTAAGAGTCGCGCCGCGAGTATCATGGCGATAGAACGTTTTTTTAATCTTTTAACAGCGCGCGGGGCGACGAAGACAGTTCTTCTGAATGACAAATTTTCTTTCGGTAGTTTCGGTTTGAGTGACTTTTTTTTTTTGTATTCCCAATTACGAGCCAACTACAGTAGGTGTGTTCTTATTTGTTCATTTAGGAATCGATTCAATAAACAATAAAAATAATTTTTATCAATTGGCAATGAAATGGGATCGTTATTACTATTGTCGTTATTGAGCCGTCAAGTACTTGAAGTTTGGTAGAAAAAAAGTCAAATCAATATGAGCCAAGCGCTCGTTTTACACATGAATTTGTTAATTTTTTTTATTTAAAAACTATGAGGTTTCAATACTGAGCATATACTTTCGACAAAAATAAACAAGATGCAACGCACTATTACTTTCATCACTTATTTCAAGATAAATCTACTAGATTTATCAATTTACGCGGGCGAACGATAGTCGAAGACGTTTCGGTTTGTTTCCTCAAGTTAGCCGCAACGTTGAATCGCGGTTTGATAAACGGATCAAATTATTGCTCGGGTCATGAGCATAATAATTATTACTATTCCACAAAGAAAATTATTAATTGCATCCCATATTTCAAGATGAAAGTAATTAAATTGCCGATTTATGTGAGGAAACAATAAATGCATGGGAATACTCAACGATGTTTTTTTTTATGTCTCCTCGTGTTAGTCGCACGGTTCTCGCGATAGGTTGATATGCACGTATAAGTTCGTTACACGAATGACAAGCGTGTGTGTGCGTTACTTGTATATCGAGGCCGCGGTGAGAAGTGAGTGGCGAAGAGAACGAGGAGCCGAAGGGGGTAGGAAACGTACGTGCCTCTACTTTGAGCGGTGGCATAGAGCACGCTGGTGCGCCGTCTCTCTCTCCCTCTCATCGGCTCTTCTGCTCTCTGGTATAAATGTGACTAAATGAATCCGCTAACGGGGTTGGTATTCCCGCAGTAATGGAAGGGGTAATTAAAACCACCCTTCTGCGGAAGCGGAGCGAAGTAGATAACGCTCAGGGCCGCACTCGACTCTGTCCCGTATGAACCAACCGCGCCCCAAACAGCATCATCGTCGGTGTCCCAGTATTTACATCCCTCTCGCATTCCCGAATTGTAGACCAGGACGGCTTTTTACTCCCAAACTTTCGTCCAAACTCCGTCGAACTCTCTCGGAAATCTCTTAGACTCTCGAACTCCGCAACGAGTTCGCGAAACAAATGGAACTCGATAATTATTAATCAACTCTTCTCCGACTTCTGTGTTAACGTAATCCAAAGCCTCGAGTAGAACGATGTCCCCTCATCGAATTGAGCACAAAAATCACTGGTATTCCGGAAAAAATACCCCCGGATTTTTCCGAGACGTATTTCTATACTTCCGAAAAAACAGCCCAAAAAAATACCCCTAGAATGTCTTTCCTTACCTTATTTACCTTGCCGTCTTTGCGTTCCGCATTAGATGAGTTATTGCTAGTGAATTAAAAAATGTGCACACCAGCACAGATAATATCGAGATTAGTTGCTGCAAGTTTCACGCCCTTGGCCGAACCCCGGGAGAAAACCTCTAGCAAAAACCTTCGTCGACTTTGAAGACAATTTTTTACTTCTTCGGGGATATTTCTTCCCCGGGTATTTTTTTCAGAGGGTATTCATTGGGGCGGTGGGGGAGTGTTTTTTTTTCGAAGGTATTCATTGCAAAGAGTATTTTTTTAAGGGTATTTTTCTCGGGTTTTTTTTACCGGAGGTATTTTTTCCGCTTACCAAATCACTGTTCTCTTCGGTGGACCTTCGAAGAACTAATTGCTTCCTAATTATGATGATTACTGTTAAATATTATTGTATTTGTAATTATCGCTTCTTACTCATTATCATTAAATTCTTTAATGTGTTGGGACATGTCTAAAAAAAAAAGCTAAACTACCGCGCGGTAAAAAGATTGCATACGCGAGTCGGACGAGTGTCTGAGTGAAATTTCGTGCGGCCCTGAACGCGGGACTCCGGTGCTCGGGTGGATTCTCGTTGCGGCCGTCGGGGGGATTCGTTTTGCGGTAACGGTGCGCGCTTTATAAATGGTACTAATTACAAAGGTCTCACAACGACGACGTTGACGGTATACATCTAATTTGGCTATTTACTCTCGTGTATCGTGTGTGTCTCCTCTCGGTCTCGTGCTTATGCAATACCGTCTGTCGAGTCCACTGGGTCGTGAACGGATTTCCTGCACAACGAGAAGTCAGTTTTCCGGTAACGACGAAGAAACTCGAGTATTGTAATTCTTTTATTACCTCCCTGCTTTTTGTTTTTCCTCTTTTTTTTTCTGCTCCCTTCAATGGGCAATTGTTTCGCGTCTGAATTCATGAAATCCATTGAATCCTCATAAAACAGATGGATGGTTAATTGAAATGATTAATTAGCAAATAACCAGTGGGTCGAAATATACAGCGTTCATTCATCGGCGATCGATTTATCGGGAGATAGCGAAATCAGCCGAATCGGTCGTCACGCGCGCCCGTAGAATGAGCCGGTCAAAGAGTAAATAATTTTCGATAAACAAGCGAATACGCGAAATCGAGACGATGGACTTTTTGGATGAGTTAGCCGGGAGGTCAAGCGCGGCAAAAGCGTGGAACACCCTAAATGAATTCGGCGTTTCGCGAAGAATGAGCGAAAAAGGAGAAACTGGAGGGAGTAAGAGTTCGGGGAGGGTTTTTGAGAAAGGGAGAGGAGGGAAGGAGTCGCGACAGAGGAAGAAGACGCCGGAGAAGAAGAAGAAGAAGAGGGACGGATAGGTTCTGAGGATGGCAAGGATGAGATTGGTTTCTCCTCCTTCGTTGAAAGGCCAAAAGGGAGCCAATAGCGGTTTTCCTCAGCAGTTTCCGTTAGCAGTTAGCGGCGTTGAGGGAAACGCGAACGAGCGAACGGCATAGAAAATGTGCGGTCGGCGTGGATGCCTCAGTTTCTCGTATACCGCGAAGCGAGACCGCGCGCGAGCGAGAAAGGGAGAGAGAGAGAGAGGTAAAGAGACCCTCCCTCTCCCTTGGCCTTCTCCGCCGTCGACGAGAGAACATCAACGGGACGAGCGTCGGCGGCAACAGCGGCAGCCCCACACAGCATCTTGGCCGGCAGCTTCGCGAGAGAGGAAAGTTCTCTCGTGTAATTACGGGTGAAATATCGTTAATTAGCTGGGCGAATTTGCCGGGATAAACAGTGAGCGGCCCGGACGGGGTAAAGGAGAGGGGGAAAAGGGGGGGCGTTTCAATATCCGACCGAATTTCTCAAATCTACTAGCACCGACGAGATCCGCTACAGTCAACGCGAAATATAGCATTGAGGTTGAGGTTTTCCTCTGTAGAAAATGTATAGTTTACTCAATGTAACCAAACACACCCCTACCTAGTCCCGACAGCGGCGGCTCCGGCGCTCTCGTCTCGTACTTTGCCGCGAGATTATTCATTACGGGCAATCTACTTACAATAGTCGTATCAGTGGCTGACGATTCTATGAACTTTTTCCTTTTTTTCGTCGACGAAAGAGTCTTCGAACTCATTACTCAGATGCGGTATTGAGAAATACAAAAAAATACATAGATCGAATTACCGGCAGCGGTGGATTCGCGGTCCGTGCGCGGCTTCGGCGATCAGCAGAGTCAAGCAAGATTGCTTGCGGCAGTACTTGGATAGGTGACCGCTCGGATGGGTGAATCGTTGAGCGGCAAACCAGTTTCTCTGAGAATCGGAAAAACATAGCCAGCAGCACTGACTTGAGTTTTTCAGTTTAGCCCTGTCCTCGACAAAATGCGGCAAGGTGTAGTTGAGTCGGCTGTGAAGGCACCATAAAAGTTAGGCAATTTATCTGAGAGACTATGACTATGTCAAAAATATGAAAACGATTCTTATCTTTAAAACTGAATAACAATAATGAATGATCAGTATTTAAACGATAGATTATCAACCTCCTGTCTGTATCATAAAAAGTTCTCGCCACCGAAAAAAATCATTTCCGTATTCCTTCGTTCGCTCCAACCGTTGTAACTGCATTATTCGCGAAAAAAGCGTTTTCCTCGCCATACCGATTTTCTTCTCAGGCCCTCATGGGTCTCATCATCGTCGCTAATAGTTTATTCCCTTCTCTAATTCCCCCCCGTTATTCTGACCGCCGTTCGACGTGTATATCCTATTCGCTCTATCCACAACGTTAGCTCTCCATACGATCCCTTGGCGAGGCTTCGAAGGGTTATATATATATACTATATACATATCTATGTATATGTATATATAACCTGTGCGCGCGAGAATGAGCCCGTGAACCGACGAGAGGGGTCGGAGGAGATTCTAATTAATCAGCTAGCCACCGCGGCTGAGCGCGACCCGTCTCTTCACACACTCCCTCTTCTCGCTCTCTATACTGTGCAATCCAAACCCTCTCTCTCTCCCACCTTTCCTCAACCCCTTTACCTACAGGTACATCGCCTCTCTTCCTCGCTCCCTCTCTCGCTTCCTATACACATCCATCTCTATCCACTCTCCATTTATCCGTGTACTTGTAACTACAGGTAGCGTTGCTCTCCCTATACTCGATAATCTCTGTAGCCCATAGTCCTCCCCCGCGTCTCGTACATACACGCCTTTCTGTATCTGTTGCCGCTCCGTTACCAATCGCGGCACACGTACACGTCACGGGAGGGCACACTCGATGCCCTCACTAACGGTCCACGTTCGATTTACGCGTCCGATCCATCTCGCTCTCCTGTCCCCTTTCGCCCCGCGCGTTTCTCCATCTCCCCGTACTTGCCGTGCTTGTTCGCCATCTCGCCAAAACGCCAAGCGCAACGGTTCGTAATTAGCCAGGTCGAATAATCCCCTCACCCCCGGACGATACGAGTTTGACTAGACGTATCTGGACGATATATAGATTTTCCTGGCAACTAAACATTCCTGCTTATCCTATTTGTGTTAAAAATTCACCGACCTCAATGATTCACGATTTTATGCGGCGAGAAAAGAAAAATCTTTTGATTTCGGACAGTAATGTCTTGTTGATTGTAACAATTATTCGGTAAATTGAGATTATTCATTTGCTTCCGGGAATTATCAATGGTCAAATCTTTCAAGATTGCTGAGGAATTGTTCGAGTCTGCCGTACTGGTAAATTTTGAGCAAAAAAGCTGGAAGTTGGGTTGAGTTAGAATTTGGTCCGAATCAGTAAAGTGAGTCATAAGTTACGAATATTTCTATTTACGATATTTTTGCCAAAATCGCTTGTCCTCGCTGTCGCTTATCTATTATTTAATGAAATCGTTCTAAATTGTTCGGACACGCGAAATTTCTATCACGATACTTATTTGATCCTCTTTCTTAGATATTTTTTATCCAAGTTTTTTTGGGCCATAAATAGAATTGAGCCTTGAAAAATTATGCGAATTGGATTTTCATATCGCTTTCTCATTCTGTTTTTAACCCCGATTACAATACATCCTCCCCGAGGAAAATTGTTCAACGAATTCCTCGGCAATTAAATTTTTGTTTTTAATGAAAAGTTAACGAAACATTCAAAATAAAAAAAAAAAATTAGGTTCTCGGACGATTTTTTGAACAATTGATTCTTTCATAGGTTTGTTAAAAAGAATTTGATATTATTGTCTTGCAAAATCAATCTTTGCAACACCTTTCGTATTTCTTCCAGATATTTATCCCATTGATCAGTGTTCGAAATTTTCTTTGAATCACATATTTGGCCGAACTCTACCGAACCTACTACCTTAACATGTGAACTTTCTACATACGACGATAAAAGCAAAATGAATTCGGCGATATCGGTCGATTCGAAAGATTCATTGTTTTCTCAGCGCGGTGGATAATGAAAATGGAATCGCGAACTTTTGACTCTCGGCACGGAAGGGGTTTTATTGGGATTGAGTACGGACATTAGGCTCGTCGGTATAATGGACGTAGAGATTATCTCACGTTTGACTCGATCTAATCGTCGACTATACGCTATTACAATGGGCACGCAGTGAAAAGATCTCCCGAGCGAGGGAGAGTCACCCTTCGTATCTGGACCGTAGAATAAACGCGCGCGCCGCGTACACATGCGAGCCGGGAGAAAAAAATCGCATGTGAGCGGGCGCGCGCGCGCGCGCGCGACAAACCCCCTATGAGATTAGGTTTCATTGAAGGTGAATTCGTCGATCGGGGATGTGTCTCGTACCGATTTTGCATTGTTGGTTTACGAGCATTGAAAGGAAAACAAAAAAAAAATCGTATAGTCACCGAACGAGCTTACAAGTGCGAGAATCGTTCGTGTGTGCACACACCGGACTCGGGACGTCTATATACATATGTGTATATGTACGTACCGGCCACTGATTGTTCCCCAGGGGGTCTGAGAAAAAAAAAGCCCCCGAAGCGTGCCCCGAATGCATTACAGGTACATTCTTCCCAACACGAACGCCCCGACGCGTGCTTCAAACAATTAATAATTGATTATGATCGAACATCACAATCCCACAAAGGCGTATTAACGAGATTGAGGAATACAGGAAAAAAAAAAACAAACGTCGAGAGAGCCGTTCAATTGATTTTGAAGCGTCTGGGACGGATGTACCGAGACTTTAATTGAGAATTCGATGGGAACGAGAGAAAATGATTTCGAACGAGCGCAAAGGAGAAGAGGGAAATTCGCGCAAATGGTTTCTTTGAAATTGTCGCCGGAGAGTCGAAACGAAGACGGAGAAATAATAAAAGAATATTCGATCCGACGAGACTCCGCTGATTCTTTTTCTCTTTCTCCTTTTTTTGGTCTTCCTTTTTTTTCAAGCTTCGTGACATCACTCAATAGAGAACGGTCGTTTCTCCTTTCTACGTCTCGTTTCGCTCGTATATATATATACAGGCAGCCATTGGAGCGTTGTCGAGCGGGTACCGTTATTTCCATCTCAATTAATATTTTAATCAAGCCCTCTTGTATACCGCGTTGTTCCATTTATGCTCGGATGAACATTATAAACCATGATGCCCTCGCATCAGAGCCGCCGGCATTCGTTCGCGAACCAATACACAATGCCCTATGCCGGTCGTACTATACTTCCTTCTTTCCGTATATGCTGTATCTCTTTCTCTCTTTGTCTACGATTCTATCTATGTTTTTCTTTCGTTTTTTGTTTCTCTCTTTTTTCGACGTTTCGCTAGTTTTTCCGCCAAACAGTCTCGTTTCTCGATCTATTTGTCCAATTTGATTCGGCCAATTTTTCCGAGAGTCGCGCGTATTCTTTGAGAAACATTACTAGGAAAATTCGAAGTCTCTTGCGCATTAAACAAGCGTGCGAGAATTTGTTTTTTTTTCGAACTCCAATAACGGAATTGATATCGTGAAAGTGGGAAAGAAAGCTACCTGTAGCATGTAGGAAGGGAATTTTTCGCAACAATCTCATATTAGCCCGGGAAAGCGTGTACGACTAATGGCTCAGTGTGCGAGCGGAGATGCTGGTGGCCAAACGCACGGGGCATCATCTCGTGCGGCCGATAACAATGGGTGCATTGTACAGAGATAGGCAAGCGTTGTCCGGTCCGATAGGCGAAACTGGAAGGATAGCCGTAGAAGGAGTCAGCGGTAGCCGAGAGGAGACACGGAGAGATAGAAGAGTTTGCGGGAGTCTCATTCGAATGATTCGGTCCAGAAGAGAAGGAAGAGGCCACGCTTAGCTGAGACGCGACTAAAACGGGCGAGAGGGAAGAATTGCCCGGCAAGGGTGGGCCGGAGAAGGCGGGAGAGAAGGTTGGAAAATAGGGAAAAGGTGCAGGAAAATTCGAAAGCGAAAGACGGAGAATTGGGAAAGGGAACAGCATTCATTCGCGTGCTCGTCTCTAATGGCTGTGGCATAGGCGTGCGGTGGGGCATCCGCGCTCTCTCGCCAGCGAAACGGCCGAGCATCCACCGCTAGGGCAGAGGGAGAGACTAGCGGATACCCACCGACTCCAACCACCGTCACGACTACCGACGTCTATAGAGAAGGGATTCACCGGGCGAAAAACTACCCCCCCGTCCCTCCCCCCGAACCCCGCGCGAAGGCCCGAGGAAATGGTGGATGAGTGGAAATGATATGCCGGACAATGGGCATTGTTTACCGAGTATGATTCGCTAGAGGGCCGCCCCGGCGATATGCCGCCCGCGAGAAGCGCCAGAGAGCTTTACAGACGAAACGAACGTCTGCTAGGATTTTTCTTCTTTTTTTTTTCTTTTTTCGACCGAGAGACACCAAGAAATCTCGGCGCTTCTGTCTACAACTCGATTCTCTGGCTCTTTTGGGGAAATTCGAAAAGACTAAAATAATACGAGGACGGTTTGAATTCGTCTATGGGATTCGTTACGCAGCCGTGGCGAGAAGAAACATCGCCTCAGTAGCCTTAATATGCATGCTTTTTTCAGATTTTTATGCCATCAAGAAGTGTTTGCAATTCTCTCTCAATTTTCGCAAACGTAAGCGAAATGAACGCTATGCGCAAGGATTACCTTAAGCGATTGCAGAAACGTTGCCGATCGCGAAATATGTTTTTTTTTCAAAGAAATGTTCCAGCAAACTATTGATCCCAAAACGATTCTCTTCGGTTTTCTCGAGCGACTCGAATAATAATAGCATCGAGCTCCATTTTCGCGTCCCCCATCACGAGCGAACTTCGAATGAAAAAAGAAATCGAGAAATTCTTAATAACGATTAAACGTCCCGATGAAGTACGAGGCTATAACAAAGCCCGCCGACTGAGTTTCGCATATTGCACACACGGCTGATACGTGTATAAGACGAAACAGTGGAAATAGCAGCATATAGGAGAATGGCGGTTAATCATCACATTTTGACAGTACGTGCGAGACATTCGGTGATATACATAAATGAGCCTCCTCTGTCGTTGGGGATATATAATAAGCCTTGGGCTACCGATAGCAGTATTATGTATTATAGTCCCACGCCGTTTTCGCCATCGCAGCCGAAACTGTACAATTCGAGAGGGACGAAACGGTGCCGGTGAAAGGCCCGGAGAGCGAGCGAGAGAGAGCGAGAATTTTGACTGGTGCACGATACTCGCTAGATCCATTCGTATATGAAGTATATGATGTGTATTGTAGAAACGAAATACCTATCCTCTCATCGTGCGCGAACCGTTATCGCGCGCCTACACCTACTTATCGGCAATGATGTATTAGTGAAACTTGACTATAGCGCATAATAGACTACATAATAGGTGTAGCAAACACATAGCCAGGCATTCCTCGGCTCGAAACCGCCCATTGGCATCAAACCAACCCAGTATACCCATCCTCCAATCACCCTCGTTTCCCTTATTGCGTGACTGTATATATCCTTCCTCCTTCCTTTCACTTATAGCGCACATACGGGGTGTACCGAAACTTAGTCGTCCCAAAATTTCCCAGTTGCGTCGATAACCGGAAAAACATTGTTGAATAAAATTCATCATTTTTTGCTTCCCCAAGAGCTTTGTTTTCGCGCTTTTTCTTTTTTTTAACTCCCATGTCAACGTGTTCAGAATGTTCTGGATATCCAAAAATCACATTCAGAAAAAACGTGCCAAAAAGGACGTTAACGTGATAGAGGTCGCAAATTTTGAACGATTCAGTTTAAATTTGATACCCAAGTCGAGTTAACCCCAAGATCATTCAGCATTGAATTCGGCCAAACGCGATAGAGAGATCTGAAACTTATGAGCATTCTAATTTTTCGAATTTCGCGAAAATGTGCTTGGGCGCGCTGCCGTTCCCACAAATTTTAAGCAATTAAGCTCAAACTCCGCAAACAAGTTCACTGATCTCCAGGGGTGATTTGTTTCGAATTTGGCCCAAGTCAATGACGCGGTTGGACCCGCGGAGTGGCGGTTGGGCCCGCGGCTGGTTGGAGTTATAGATATTTTTATTTTTGACATTTTCACCAAAATCATATTTACTCGCTCTCTGCAATTTTGCCAATGAATAGGGCTAAAACTATGCGGGAACGCGTAGTCACTATCAAGATATTTTTTTTATCTTTATGGGATCAAATATTTCCGAGCCATTTTATAGATACAAAAAATCATGAAAATTACTTAAAATCTTTGAGATATCGGGTGAAAAATGTAATTTGTTGAACAATTAAGTTTCTCTCTTATTCCTGCCTCGAAGATAGACGGCGCCAGACACAACGAAAGGACAGCCTTGAAAATGAATCCTAAAAGTAATTTCGACAAACGAACAATCAACCTAACATCGCCCAATCATTCCAACATTTTTGAATTATCAACAACTCCTAAAAATCTTCGAATATCCAAGAAACCCGCTCGAATCCTCCGTTCGTCGTCCCACCCGTTATTTAGCCTAGAGAGAATCGCACACACCGTGCCGACGCGAATAGTTCTCTGATATGACAATGAATTGATATGTTCCTTTCGGAGGTCCAAGCCGGTATCCCCCTCGCCGGGTCTCCCCTCGTTTTATATCTATCTATCCGTCCGTCTATCCCGTTCGGTACCTCGCTCGTTCCGTACTTTGTCGCGTTCTCCATCTTCTCCGATGCACCGGCTGGTCCATTCCCCGCGCGTGTCGTATAGCGCGCGCGGGCGGCAGCTTCGGGAGAAGCGCGCGCGAGAGAGCAAGAGGGAGGACGCGAGGCGCGCGCGCGACCGTTTACGTCGACGTTGAACGGGAAGAGGATAGGAGAGTTCGGTATATCCCACGACAATGGAGAAAGCGAGCGGCGCACATCTGTAGGTACTCGCGGAAACAATGAACTGAGAGCTGCTGTATGCGATTGTGGAGCAGCAGCGCATAGCATTGTATAATATACTCTGTTGTTTCCATCGCCCACCTCCCGGCCTCGCGCGCTTCGGCACCGCCCTCGCAAGCTCGCGCTCGACCCAACCCGCCGCCCCCCCAACGATCCTCATACCTTCGTCCTCTCTCTCTCTCGTGCTTCTTCTTCATCTCTGATGCTGTATCGCTACTGATGCGCCTAACCCTCTCTCTCCTCCTTTCGCGATGTCGTACCCTCCTACGCCGCCCGATCCGCCAGCGCGCGCGACACCGGGGGTCTCTTGACGGTGAGGCGGCGAGAGGAAATCTCTTCCCCCTCGGCTCTTCGATGCAGAAATATGTTGTGATATAAAAGAGAAAAGTGAGTCTGCTCCATATCTCTTTCGGCTCTTTATACCGACAGTCGACTAACGCAAAGTTTCCTTCTTTTGTTGAAAATTAGCTCGTAAAAGAGCGGCGGGGGCGAGGCGGGGAAAGAGATATCGGCGAATTATTGATAAGCGCTTCGATGCGAGGCCAGGCCTTGATATCGCGCGGCATCGGATCGCGGGTGCAGAAATAATTAATACTCAAGGGCGGTACTCAATTTTTCATAATCGACTTTTTCTTCCACCGACCGATCAGTTTGCTGTAAATAATTCCTCTTCGATTTGAGAACTATCCGACTTCTTTTACCTAAATTGCACCCGTTATTAATTGCGGTGCATATTTTTATCTGCTCAACGGTAAACGCGAAAACATGAAAAGATTCACGTCATAGGCGAAAAAAAGGAATGATAAAGTATAGGAGAATTGACTCGTTGCATATCGTACGGGGCACCCCCGCGGTTTCACCCCCCCTCCTCGCCCCTTTTCCTCGACGAAATATAGCGAACGCGTGAGGATCCCCCGTCGACGATGACTGCGAGAGTAGAAGAGATGCTTTGATGCTTTAGCTTCGAAGAACGGCAAAACTGCACACAGAGAAGAGCCGACAAAGCCCACGGAATAATAAGCTAATCGTACCTGCGGTCCGCGAATATACCGTCGCCCGCCCACGGCCGCGAACAGTGAGAGGACACACACAAAGAGGGAGAGAGAGAGAGAGAGAGAGCGAGAAAGAAAAAAAAATGAGGTAGGACGAGGGCGGTAAAGAATGACGACTACCGACGACGAACGAGGAAGTAAAACAGAGAGGAAAGCACCAACGAGATGCGCACTCCCCTGTTTCCCCGGACGGTGCCTCTCTCTTTTTGTTTTTCTTTTTTTTTTTTACCCCCCTCGGGATAGAGCAACGAGAGAAACAACAACGTGAACAAAAACAGACGGAAAACTAACCGCGAGTATATACTCCTCTCTCATCCATCTCTCCGGCTATACCGGAGTCTGGGAAGCTTTAGAGCTTTGCGAGAAGAAACTCGGCCGTATAGAATCGATTCAAATTTTTTTTGTATCCGCAACTCTCGCCCCTGCGCCCATGGCTTGGGTACTTGCGATTTTTTGAATAAGGAAATTTCGCGTTCGCGTTCCGTACGCGGAGAATAATTTCCTTTTGTCGGCGGTATCCTCGCCATGAAAAATGATGGCGGGATGTTATCGAAGTATTATCGAAATATATCGATGTCTATTCCAGCCAAACTATTCGTTCTGTGATCGGTCGAAGTTTCATGTTTGACAAAAGAAGTGGTTAATAGTTAAGGGCGGGTGAAAAATCGCCTTAGGTGATTTCTCGCGTTCCGCTCAATTACAACAATTTTCAAAGGATTCTCGTGGTTAGCGCAAAAAGCTACATGGAAATACGAATCGACAGCGTTGAATGCGCGGTCGGTTTCGGCGATCGGCGATCGCGAAAGTCAAGCAAACCTTGAACAATTAATTTGTTAATAACATTTTGAAATCATTGTTATACAAATTTTTTTCAAAAGAACTTCCTTGGACTCAATATAGAGTAAAAATGTTCTGGAGTTTGGACAACACAGAATCATCTGTGCCTACTTTTCTTCTATTTATCGAAAAAACTAAAAAACCGGTGATCTTCCAAAATAAGAATAATGAAACAAAAATAATGTCGAACACAATATGAAGCAAAGGAAAGATAATACAATCTCCCGGCATTGCGTGAATGTCATCGCGCATCTCGGGCCGAGAATACCCGCCCGAGTCGGGTGACATGATATTCCTTCCGCACATAAAGGATATCTCATCTCGTAATGTGTGTTTCGCATTGCTTACGTCAGAAGTATGCGCGCGGGAGAGGTTGCGAGAGCGTAGAATTCGATGAGAGTATGTACGGAGTTGAATTCTCCGAGTAACAGAGTACAGTGTAATCATATGATGACCCTATTCGTGCGGGACGTCGGATGGGGCCGCGGTAGGGCGTCGAGAATATCGAGTGAGGAGCGCGAAACGAGAAAGAAGCGGTATATGTATGTGTAGGAGGCGCAAGCGAATGAATCCATCCAGCTGGGCCCGAGAGGATGGTCGGTGTTTTACTTTTTCTTCTTTTTCTCGTATAAAAACATATTTATCCCAGTGTATATGGGAAGCCCCTCGCGTCGCGGGGTACAATGTCGGAGGCGAGCGGTGAGACCGGGAGTGAAGAGAAAACGGACGTACGGACCACGCGCCCTGTCGAGCGAGAGAGAGAGCAAGAAGGGACGGAAAAACACGATGTAGGGATGCCGCTCGAATTCTTCCATCTCGCTCCGCGTTCGGCATGACCATCTGTAAAATTCTCGGCGAGAAAGAGAGAGAAAGAGAAAGAGCGAGCGAGAGACATCGGCGTAGTCGCGAACTGCACAAAGTGAACTCATAATGTAATCTCTTAATGGGGGCAGCAGGCGTGGATAGACACGAGTGTGTTGGTAATGGTAAACAGCAGCCATGCCAACACAGAAGCTTCACTGATACTCCTACGGACGCAAATCTTTTTATGTTATGCACAACGCTCGCCCTATGTAGGAGGGTCCTCATGTGGATATACAATCTATACATATGTATGTAGAAACAATTATATAGATGCAACATGTCCTATACGACACTCGAACGAAACAAGACTCCGACAAATGATATCTATCTTCAGAGAGCAAAAAAACCCCTTTCTTTCTCGGCTCTCGTCAAGTTTCGAGAGAGCTTCGAGAGGCGCCGGGGACTCGATGATGTTAGAAGATTGATGCGAACTCACCCTCGCGAATCTGATAAGGTATCGTTGACCGGGTGCTCCGAACCGATCTCGAGTGGCTTCCGGCAACCTGCAGCGCTAAAACCAATCTGCCTTGCGAAACAATAGGTTGCAGGAGATTAGATCCGTTGGTTTAGGGTCATCCTTGTTCATTTTGCATAAGTTTGCGAAAATTGAATTGAAAGAGATTTGCGAACCCTCTCGATGGTATACAAATATTTAAAAAATCTTGCTTATTGAAGGTACTGAAAAGATTGATTTTGCATAATAGTAATTCTAAAATGTTATTAACAAAATGATTAGAAAACATTGTTCAACGAATTACGCGGCTACCCAAGTTCTTTTTTATGAAAATGATTCGTTCGTTTTCCTAAATACGTCTGAATTTCTTTCGATTTTCCAATTCATTTCGAAATATGTGTTTTTTACATGTTTCGTCTATACGAAAAAACTATAAGTGAATTTAGAAGTATGAAGGGATTCATTCGTATTCAGAAACAGGAACGAGTTCTTTTCATTAAAAAAAAGTTGGGTTGCCGGGAGATTTGTTGAACAATGTCTTTTTTCTTCAATTTGTTAATACCACTTTACAATTTTTATAACGCACAATCAGTCTGTCTAACACCTTTCATATGCGTGATTTTTTTCAGACTTTAGTCCTCTTGGGAAACGCTTGAAAGTCTCTCTGAATCTCACAATTCCTTGGATTGTACCGCTCGGACTACCTTGAACTGTACATATAATTCGGATAGATTTTACGAAACCATTTAAAAAGATATTATCGGAGTCACATCAGCAGCCAATTAAGAAATAGATTTTTTTTCGCTCGAACAATATAATCGATACCTATTTCAACTCTATACGAGAAACAAGTCGAGTAGCAAACCGACCCTCGATACATAACCAGACGTTGCGACGTACCCGTTGAACTGTATCTTTGTTACGCTTGCTCGCCAGTTATTCTTAAGTTAAAAAATTAGGGTAACAAAAATCATCGAAGGCTAAACAGATTTTCGTTATAAAGCATTCGGAGAATAGAATATTTATTGCGTGATGTTCGACGTGATAATATTACAAGTGTTTCTTAATTATTTCGTCGATGAACCAACGATCGGTAAACTGCAGATGATTCGCATCGACGGTGAGAAAGTAAATTTTACCGTTCTCGTTCATATCCCTCAAGCCCAAACGATCGTCGCGATAGATTGCAGATTCCTGCAACGTTTCAACCTCGACAGCCTGGCCGGGCTTGTAGAATCCGAACCACTCGGTCTCGATGGGCTGCACCATCGTGTCCTGCTCGAATTTTACCAACACGAGACGATTCAGTTTCGCCAAATTGCTCTTGTACGTCTCATTAACGACGAGCTCGTTATTTATGTCGGCGAGGAAGATGCTGTTCTTCTTGTAGAGTTCCTCCTTCAATGGATCGTGCCAGTATTCCGCCTGTACCAATCTGTTCTGAACGAATCTGCAACGAAAAAAAATTATCGTCTTGAATTTCATGATCTCAATCAATTCAATACATTTTTTTCCATTCATTCAATCGGTTTCGTTCTTATCTAATTTGTTTACCAATGCGACATTTTTTTGTGAAATTTTATTTTGCCTCATTCAATCAATTTTTTTCATTACTGTCGACTTGATTTTCGTCTGATTTGTATAACAATTTGAAATCTTGGCACTGAATTATTTAAGCTTTTTGTTTACTTGGTATAAGCAGCGTGATTCAAGAGCCTTCTCATGTAGTCGCACAATTTGTGCTCGGTGACTGCACAGTTCGGTAGACCGTACACTCCCTGATGTTGACCTCCGAGCGATATCAAGTTCATCATTGGAGGATCCGGGCAGCGTTGTGCCACTGCACGCCTAATAATAATAACAGTAACGGATGAGCGTCTCGGCCACTTTTTTTCTCTGTATCAACATTGCGATTATTTCACGAAGAATTCTCACAAGAATTGTCCACCCTGCGAAAATCCAATGGCATGATATCCCCCTTTCAATTTCTCATCGTTGGAAAGTTCCTCGCAAACTTCGGCCACTTGGTGATTAACATTCTTCAAGTAACTGTTCTCCACGTCCTGCATGAAAATTGACGAATTTCATATCGCCGGGTACGGAATAGAAACAGAAACATGCCGCGGAACGAGAGTTCCCAAAATACCTCGATCTCGTTGCTACCGATGCGTATCGATTTAACGTAAACACCGGGTATTTGGTCCTCGAGAATAATTTTGATCTGTCCGAGACTGAAGGAAAAGCAACAGCTATCCCCTGAAACGATGACAAAATATTGAGAAAATCTAAAACAACCTGCAATTGTTGAACAAAAATAATAAAAAAAATTCGATTGGAAAAAGACGAGTAGAACGAGAAGTCGATTGCCGAGTAACTTTCGCTGAAATGACGTTACACCACGAGTATATTACGAGATTCGCGCACGTACGCGACTCGTCGTCGTGGTTTGTTTTGAAACGCGAGAGAGAATCGATATAACACTCACCCATTCCGTGCCACAGAACGACCGGCGTAGGAGAATAAGATTCATTAGCCGAGCAGCTTACTTGACAAGCGCAATTTATTGATAAAAATAAAAATATAATTTTCATCTTGCAAATATACATATTCGTGCTTCGTCGCTTTTTTCTTCGTCAATTAATTATTTATTCGTTAAAGAAATATAAACTCTGGGTCCGAAGATCTCACGCGAAATAATCTCTCACTCTCATACTGTGGTACAAATCTGTCCCGATGATAAACTGGTTGCGACGGACCGATGTGTTCTGTTACGACGCTACGCCTCTATAAACGGTCGCGCCGCGGACGGATTCAATCGGAAACAAGCCTACTCTTACTTTCATACATATACGTGTATATCGTCGAATGCAAAAATCGTTTCTCTGCTCTCGCGATAAATTGCCAACAGTCGAATTATTCATTTACAAATTTTTCCGTGAACTTCGCATTTTCTTTTTTTTTACAATTTTTTCTACATTTAAGGCTAATAATGGCACTTTCGTCAATGAGTCACTAATTTTTACCACGCTCGGGGTCAGATATGACTAAATATGTACATTATCGTATATCACAATGAAATGAAAGAAAAACGAAATCATAAAAGCCTTCTGTGAATCTCGGCTCGTTTTTGCGATTTTACGAAAGCAACTGGTAGTATGAATCTTTTGATAGTTTCATTCTCGAACGACTAGTGTGCATATCATTTGGAGATTGCTACGTCGACTTATCAACTAAGCGAAACAGAAGATAGAAATAATAACGAAATAAAGAAGAAAGAAAAGTGGAGCAAACTCTTGAACGGACTCGAGAAAACAAATGATGTTCCATCATAAAGACGATTGAACACAAAGAATGCTCTCAGTCTTGACATTATTTTGTTTATCGTTTTTTTGATTGTTTTCGTCCTCAGTATCGAACAGCGTCGCGCGATAGAGTCTCGTTTATTGTAAACGTGTAGATAAATAAATAGTCTCAGCCGATTATCACATCGTTCGAGACGGCTTTTCGTGAATCGTTTTCGAATCGTTTGTCGCTAACTCTAATTGTGCTCGCCTCGATTGCTCGACGCGCTAAACGATTCTTCGCAAATCTCCCGAGTGTCGTCGGCGCAACGAGCGCGTGTGGGCCCGACACGCGAGCTCGAAGAATTCCTTGTTCAGGCCGTTGAGCCTCTTTTCCAGCCGCAGATGATTCAGAAATCTGTCCTTCTTCGAGCGCGAAAAGTGACCTCGTCCCACGGTCATTCTGAACGCAGCTTCCTCCGCTGCTGACATTGCGAATTCCTCCGGGAGATTATCGCCCTCCATGGAGTGGTCCACCTCGATGTCTTGTTTCTCCTTCGCTTCGAATCCATCGGCCGTCGATTTTTCTGCGTTTCTCTCGTCGCTCGGCATTGCGGCCGGTCGGGACGCGTACATGAATTCTGAAAACATTCAGAATAAAGAAAATCAATAAAATGGTCATTAGACAGCATGAATTAAATGTTTAATCATATTTAAAAAATATATATGATATACTATATGAAAAAAAGTATATTCATTTTTTCAAAAACTAAAAAATGTTCTGCGCGAATGTTTTTTTTCTGCGTTCGCTCGATCCGAATGTTTGTTTTCCGACAAAAATTGTTATTGTTAAGGTAGGTCGGTAAAGACCGGCGAACCGTGAAATTCAAAGAGAATTTCGAACACTTCTCAATGGTATAGAAATCTGGCGATAAATCAGGCATATGGAAGGTGCTGCGAGGATTGAAGTGTTCGAAATTCTTCTTGAATCTCACGTTTGGCCGGATTGGACCGAAACTACTACCTGAGAGTCTCAATAGCAAGGCGATAACTGTCTTTTCAATCGCCGCGAAAGGGTTGTTCCGTGATAAATATAAACTCACCAGTTTCGCTATCGGACGAGCTGCAGGAAGAGGAAGTGGAGTCCCAGCTCGGGGCCGGTTGTCTCTTCAACGTGCTAGGTGTCGAGTGAGTTACCAGACCCGAGGGCGTCGTGTTTCCTGTCTTATTTCTGTTTCGTATTATGAGCGATACATCGAAGCTCGTCGGTCGCTTCCGGTATCTGTGCTGCGCGGCTCGTCTGTGTCGATTCTCCTGATGCAGCGAATTGTTGTTTTCTGCCGGGAGGCAAATTGCCGAGGCCACTTGATGTTCGTTGGCTTTTGTGGAGGGCGCCGCCGTACCGAGCGCGCACTCGGGGGGCACGGATATTCTCGTGGGAGCAACGGCCACCTCGTCGCTAGATCGTTTCGCGCCGCTGCTGGTACTGTTGCTCGCCTCGATATACCTGTGACATTGAAAAAAAATCGTACATTATTCGCCGCTCTTCAAAGTCCTCTAGAGCGAATGTCGTCAGTATTTTTTCTATTTTAGAAACTTTAAAACTAATTAATGTTAATTACTGCTTAATTAAGAGCGAATAAAGCGATTCCGAATAGCGCGACCTTTAGCGTACACGTGCACTCGTTCCAAGGCCTTCGATTTATTTAACCAGATTGCAAATATCTCAACTATATTTATCACTTGCATTGTCACTCTCACGGTGATAAATGCAGGTGATAAATAATTCAAAATTTGATTGAAATAATTATGTATGGTTTTCTCTCTTTTATCAAAAATTGTGCAACGAAATCGAAAAAAATATTACTTGATTCAATAAAGATTTATTAGGAGTGAAGACGTTTTCTTCGTTCGTAATGTTCATTGTACTGTATAAATATTTGGCTGTAGATTGAAAAAAGCATCAACCAAAAGACGGTTACTAGCGAGAACCAATTTTGTTGTGGGCGTCACAGACGCCCGCTCTCTCGAATAACTGGGATTGATAAGCGCGTCTATCGTCTGGGGCCCAGTGTCAAGTGGCACATCTTTGACTCTCTACGTTTCTCCTTCCTGTGACTCACGCTCGTAAAGAAAAAGCAAACCCAATCTCCGCTGACTGTGCCGTACCGACAATCGTTGGGGCGAAGAACGAGGCTCCGTTTGCTTCGTAACTCTCAGACTGTGAAGAACGAAGAAGCGTTTTTGTCGCGCCCGAAAACGAAAACAAAAACGTATTTCGCAGCGTTTAATGGCGCGCGAACGACCTTGCTCGAAGGTAAACATTCGCGACGTACCGGAGAGGGAAGGTCTGCCTCGGAAGCGTATCTCGGAATAGCGCTAATCTGTCCAGCGCCACTTTTGCACTCTCAGGGATTCAGGCGAAGAACCCTAAAATAACTACGAGCTCGCGAGACCGCGTTCGACTCGTCATTCAAAGCCCTCGCCTACGTTCTGAATAAAATATAGCTGTATCCACCGGTACAACGACGAGGGATCGGACTTAATCGCCCGAACCGGGGAATATTTCATACGAATTCGTATTTGATACGAATTCAACCAGACATGAGATACGATACATGCCTGCCCGTATCTCTATGGGTTAATTTATTTTTTCGAGACTCGTTGATTATTCATCATTGATTGCGACGAGGAAATCTTAATACTTCGCGACGAAAAAGACTTATTTTGCATAAGATGACGCAACGATGATCGTGATATTGTGTTATCTTTCGCGGTTGCGGAAAATGTTCTTGTACGTGACTTTTTGCCATAATATTCTCAATCGTGGGAAAGAATTGAGACTCAATTCGATTCTCGAAACTCATTTTAGTTTTTATAATGCGAAAAAATTACCATACGTCTTGACTTCTAAGCAGCATTTATTATTACGTTACTTAGAATATTATATAACCAAATGATTTTTTTTTCCGTATCATTTATATTTGTTTATCGATTTTTCAAATGTGAAGACTGGCGTTCTTGAAACTGAGTTATTTTAAGATCAATTCATACGTTTTTCTTCAAGTTCACGGTCAATATCGTGGAGTGCAATAAGATTGCGTTCGAGCGTTTGTGCTCGTTGCGCATGGCGTTCGACGTGTACTTCAGCAATTCACCATTAACGTTGTTTACTTCGCTTCTCGTGTAGAACGTAAAGTGAGGTATCGCGCGTAACAGCGACGCTTTTTCGAGCGTTCAAAAGCTTCGGCAATAGCGGCGTGTTGGCCAACGAGCCCGCGAAACCGTGTAACAGCGAGATTGTCACACGTTTCACGTATGCAACTCGTGCAGCACGTAATTCAACGATGTCTCAATACTGTTGTCACAATGACGACATACGCGGCCTTCTGAACTCTTATGAATTTACCGAGCGTATTTGCACAGCGAAAGGCGTTCCAGATTGAAGACAAAAAAAAGGCTTCAATCTCTGCGGTAAAATGACGTGTATATCGTTTTTCTCATAGAATTTTTCGTGGACAACCTAACCAGATTATTCATAGATACCCAATTTTTTGTAACCGATCAAAAAAATTGTGCCAATTAGATTGGCAAATTGCTTCCGCTCTTTCTTTTATCACGGTCTACCAAGCTCTGCTTGTAAAAAAGTACGTTTACCATTTTTGGCTTCCTAAAAAAGCTTTGTTTTGTGGAACGTTACTTTGTTATTTTTCACGTAAATATCTATAAATCTGTTTTCACTTTTTTAATGAATATGTAAAAATTATTTAATGTATTTATTACTACTGATAGTCGTATGTTTGTAAAGAAATTTCTTCAAGAAATTCAAAACGTCGTGAAAACCGAACGACTGGATGGATTTGGCCTAAATTGAATGCCGAGCATTGCTCAATAGCAGTCGAACTTTATACCAAACTTTAGCCCGATATCATAAAGAAAGCGGCGTAGTTGAAGCGCCACGACCGATTAAATTTTTTTATCACGAAATCAAAGCTTTTTGAGGAAGCAAAAAGCGTTTCTATTCCTTCATGGGTATCTAATGAGCATTGTGTGAGCTAGTTGCATTCTGGAATTCGAAGCTAGCAGCGTAGATGCGGATTATGCACGCTTTCGAGAGTTATTCTCGGCGCTGATGCCAGATGGAGAATTAATACGGATCCCCCGGTCGGTCTTGGCGTAACCAGCGGAAAAGAAACGATATTCTTCGTTCCTGCGTGTAAGAAGTGTGTTTTGTAGAAGTCGATGATGCGATCGTTGACGTAAACGACGAATCCCTTTCTCGGCAGACAACGATCGAGCTCGCGAGGTGCAGGAGAGGGGGGAGGTGAAGCAAAGGGGGGGACAGAAGAAAAAAAAGGAGCGAGTCGCGCTCGAGAAAGAGCGGAAGGCCGGCTGGCCGAGAGAGTCTCGTTGCTCCCGCTCGCTAGCGATTCTCTCGTTGTATACGTGTAGCGTTACCCTACCATGCGTGAACCCGGGGAATAGTCGAGAGGGAGAAGAAACACACCGGGCTCCGAACTACTCGCGTTACGTCGACCGAGCGTTTCGAGAGTTGCTCGGTGCACGCGCACCGAGAACTGGCAAGGCATCTGCTTGCACGGGTGCGCGAGCACCGAGACCCAACGAAGGAACTGTTGCTCTCTTCTCGCGGGCACACCGACACCGAGAAGCGATAGGCTCGCCCCGAAACTCGCGCTCGAGTGTTCTTTTTTTGTTTTCTAATTAACGAGATTGCCACCTCGAATGATTCATTCGTTATTTACGCTCAAATCGTATCAACGGGAATTGCTTGAATAAATTAGAACGTTTGCTATTAATACAGCTCGCGCCGGAGATTAATTATTTAAATGCACAATCTGCTCGAGCCTCCGCTCGAGCCTCCGCTCGAGGCTCGTTATCGCTGGGCTTTCGAGCTAATTGATGCAACGGAATTCATTCCACGATAATTTTTATTACGCGAAACGACAGGATCGATGTCGATGCATGTTTAAGAGCTTCGAGAGCTGAAAGAATATATAGATTCCTTGATACATTCGACTCGCGCCAATCGATAATTAGCCTTTTCGCGAGGCGCGTCAGAATGCGGAAAGGGGATTTGAGATGTGTTTTTTTTTTCTCGGTAGGTTGAACTTGAGATCGTTCGCGAGAGACGGGAATATTTGTGAGAGGGGTGCTTGAACCGCGCGAGCGAGCTAAAAATAAATACGTCGGGCCACATATGTTACACAATCTAATGCGAAGAAGAAACATCGAGGCAAGCTCCGGGGGCATCGCGACGTGCACCCGGGAGTTGCGATCCTGGGGGTCCGACCCCGGGGACATCCTCTTCTCTTCATGGTCGGGGGGAAAAAAAACCGTCGAGCGAATTCTCGCGTGCTCGCCTGATGTGCTTCTACCATCGCCCCTGGAGTCGATACTTACACCCCTGAAACCCCTGTAGACAGTGTGTCGCGTGACCCTCGAAATATTCCAGGGGCCGGCTGCGACGTACTCGTCGATAAATGGCACGCACTTCTTCGTGTCGTCTCTCATTGTAATAAATTTCTTTTTATTTGCACCATTATCGAGTTAATGAGCCGAGTTAACGTGAAATAAGGATAATTCGTCGCAAAAGAACCGATCAAATAAAACGAATCGTATGTTCGTGGACGCATTAAATGTTAACATAACCGTGGATCGAATACAATCGAATAGAAATAAGCTACATTCGCACTCGCTTACATTGACCATATTATTTATCTTCATGGACTTTTTTTATCTATACGTAAACGAAACGAAAAATTGTATAATTCATATTCTAACGGTGCAAAAAAAAAATTTAACGTCTCATAGGCAATTTTTTTTTCAAGAAAACAGACTCGGTTCAGGTCCATTTTATTTCTATTCGGTTACATATGAATGGTGATTATTTTGTTTCCATCGACTCGGTCGACCCGGAACCGAATAGCAACGGGAATGAATTCGAGTATAAAAAAACAAGCGTGTAGCCACAAGTGTAGCGTCCGGATTGAACGAATCTGAATTGGAGGACAGGCTGCGATGTGACTCGAGGAGAGGAATACGGATTTCCCGGACGTTGGTGCTCGCCCGTTTCGTAGCTCTCGTATCTGTAATAACTCGTTCACGGTTCGTGCATCATAGTCGACCAAGCAGCATGACGAACTCTGCGTGCATCGTACTCTCAGCGTTTTTATCGCATCATAGATATATATATATATATATATAGCTAGCATCACATTCATGAACGTGACCTTTGATTGAATCTACTGAGCTTTGATGGCAACTCCGGTGATGTCGCGTAGACTCGCACGACGTTTCGCCCGATACGACTTGCTTCAACGATATCGGACCTCCGATGATTTAATGTGATTTTTCAAACTCCGCTCATTAACGCACTCATATTTCTATACGGAGTTACATCGCAATCATTCCCATTCTCACGAAAATTTCAATGGCACGCGAGGGACTCTCGGTCGAGAATGCCAGTTTTATTACTTTTTTCGTTGCGCACAAAGATTAACTTTATCGGTGTCACGGCCAGCCGGTAAAACGCTTTATTAAAGCCGTGCGAATATCGAGCGAAATTCTTCTTCAACCGCTCGTGAAGAAGTTAACAGCACGAAAGCCTGTTTGCATTGTCGGAACGAGCGGTGTTTCGAGAACAACAAAAGCTTCGTACGAGTGCGGGGAACAATGTAGAGTTTACACGAGCGAGTAATATCGAAGATACTCGGCTTGAAAAAGTGAAGGGAAGGGTGCATGACGAGTCAACTTGATATACACTCTGACTCAGAGCGCGGCGCGTATAGTCGAAAAAAATAAATAATAAATCGTAGAGACACGCACGCGGACGGAGCATCGCGTACGCGGTTGCGATAAGCTCAGTCGATGATTCGTATTCGTGAGAACAATAAAAAGAAAAAAAAGAACCCGAAACTTTCTTCGCGCTCGCGATTGACGCGTTCGCACGAGTCTAACTCGTCGACCGCATTGCTCGGAATAGCATTTCCCTTGCATAACCAAAGTCGAGAGAGATAAAAACGAAGCAAGGCTGTGAGCTATGTTTATTCAATCGCGACTACGCGCGCTCATTGGTAATGCGAGACGTTTGACAAACCTGTATCGTGGATCGAGAAATCTCTGACAGTTCCAAGCGAAACGTATCGCCAGCGATGCAAAGGTTGACGATACGATACCCATTATCGTCTCGTCGATCTCGCCACTTTCCAGATTACTCTTTGCCCGTCCCCGACTCTTCGCCGTTTTTCATTTCAAAAAACTCCACGAAGACGCGAGAAGAAACGCGGTTTTTTTTCTCACCGCTGGCACATATGTGAATCGTACTTATTGCGGCAACGATCTCGGCGTTCACGAAGATTCGAGCCGAGACCCTCTGAAACGTAAACGGGCAACTTTTGCCAACTTTCACCTTTCTCCGAACGTTATTCGAGCCTCGTCACTTTTGTTTTTACTTTATTTTCGGTGCAATTTTTTTCTCTCGTCGGCTCACACGCTCGTTTGTATCCAAGTTCGTTGCGGTTGGTGAAAAACACGAGACGCGCATTTGTACAAAACTGTTTACTCGGCGAATATCTCTGATTCGAAGAGACACGTGGATCGCGAGCACCGTTGCACTATTTTTCCTCGGTGAATCTTGTTTACGTTCCGATCTCTCGATTCGCTAATTGTGCCGTGGATTTTATTAATAACACTACCGGTCGAACTTCGTCGCGGCTCGATGTCAATAATGAAAATAAAGATTCCAGTCACTTTCACGCTTGTTTCACTCCGTCGTCGAATATAGTTTTTTTTCCCGTTCGGTCACTGTGTCACAAACTCGTGCCAGGCGTGCATGTGTACGCCGTACGCTCGCTTACAAGGGAGTGGCTTTTTCGACTGACGCTCTCTCGCATTTATACGAGTACGGCGACGACGAGCCTTCCCGGCCTCCCACTCTAGCGCGAGCGGAATACCGCCGCGACCACGTGTCCGCACGCATGGCATCGCCGTATACCTATATATACACATATATATTTTGTACCATACGTTGTTCGTTCGTCTCTCACTATATTGTCATACAACTACGCAAAAAAACTTGTTTACGAAACCCTTCGACCTTTTTTTTTTCTAGGCAATTCTTACTCTGCGCAAGTGCGAAAATATTTTGTAATCTCGTTTTTTTTGCGTCAGAAAAAATAGATCTTTGTCTCGGAAAGGAAATAGTTATCTTGATTTGAACTGAATTATCATCGGAAGTGACTCAAATACGCTTATCGAGAGCATTGCCCGCGCGGTTATGACGTGAAAGTCTTCTCAAGAAGCCTCATCAATAATTCAACTAATTGCAGTAATAAAGTAATCGTTTTTCATACGAATAAAAGAAGTTATCCGCGTAGGTCTATGAAAATTCAATTGGAAAATTCGCTTTTCCTCGGAAACGTTAAAAAAACAAGCGCGATATGATTTATAAATGTAAATGAACTGCATCCTCTATTTATTAGACGTTTTTTTTTACGTTTTTTCCTTATTATTTTTCTGGAGAATACGAAGAAGATCGACCGATAAAATATTTTTGATTTTTATATGGTAATGATATTCCACAGAAGGAAATCAATATGGTTTGTCGGTGGAGAAAGAGCTGTTTACAGCCAAATCTCTGAAGCCCGTCGTCGTCTTAAGCCAGATCATAATCGAGTGTGACTCAATATTGTTATCGGAAACGTTGCTCGAGTAACGTCACGAGCGTCTTCTCGAGAAACCGCTCCAATAATATAAACGCGCGATGTACATAGGAAAGCAGTATCGTATTGAAGATAAAAAAAACAACTCGTTCGAATTCCTCGTCGTTGACGAACGTGCGAGTTTGGTTGTTCGTATTTTCCTTTCACTCGAGCTAAAATTAGCGAGCGCTTTTCATCTCGCCCGTTCCAAACGAAGAAACACCGAGACGTTAATTGCATTACACGCGAGTAACGAACGAAGTATCTCTAACGAGATGGAAGATTTCTCGTGCGAGTTTTCAAAACGGTCCGTGAGATATCGGTGCACGTGTACTCACGTGAAGCGATCGCGCGCGACCCTGGCCTTCGACGAAACCATGCGACGCGCGATGGACGTAAACACAAGACGAAGAGGGTCTTCTTGTCTTCGCCTATGACTCTTCAGCTGCCGATTCAAACAGGTCTCTCTTTATTATTCATCTCGACTTCCGCCTCGCCGAGATGACGGACTCGTTACATCGGCGCAAATGGCAAACCTCTTTTTTTTCACGCGTTTTGCATGCAAATATCATTTCGCGCTTTATCGCTCACGCGTCGTCAGTGTAAATGTATTATTTTTTATCGACAAAGCTCGTTCGAATTCCGCGATAATGCGCTTCAGCAAAATGTATGAATGACTAATGAGACCTAAGAATGACTAAAATGACAAAGATATTTTTGTTGCTAAACTTTTGCTAAGCCAGCTAGTGGAACCTCGGTGTATGTCAACGCTTCACGATTTCGCTCGAGAATTAGAAACACTTTTTAATGGTTTAAAAATCGGGAAAAAATTGTGCGTATTCAGAAAAATAAACGACTCATTTTCATAAAAAAGTGTTGAGTTGCCGAGAGAGTTGAACAATTTTTTTTTTCGTCAGATTTTTAATAACATTTTCGAATGATTATTGTGCAAAATTAATCTATTCAGTACCTTTGATATCCACGATTTTCTTCAGAAATGTATACCATCAAGAAGCGTTCGCAATTCTCTCTCGATTTTCGCAAACTTGCGCGGGATGAACACCGCGCGCGAGGCCTACCTTAAATTATCGTTCATAAATTTCACCTCTATCCGGTGAATCTGATTCGTTGCCAAGTACACATGCACTCGACGGGCTCTACCTTTTCGACCTCTGGGGATATTTTACACGCTCCGGCGTCCCCGCGCGCAACAGCGTCGAATTGCGAAAGTCGATTCGCACGCATCGAACGCAGAAATTCATCGTCGTTGGCCCGCTCGTTTCTCGGCTACGACCCAATTCCGTGCGCAAAAAATAAACAAACAAATAAATATGCAATAAAAAAAACCGACAAACTCAATGACTTTCGGCTCACCGATGCGCAGTTTCACAATTGCGCGGGATTTTTGATTTACAGAGGAATAAAAAAAAAGATCAGTCTCGTAGGCGTTGAGCGATAGAAACCAAACAACGCTGCCTAACGGCCGTACGCTTATTGACATGATAAATCTGACTATTTCGCTCGTCGACAGGATCGAAAGATTTTCAGATATAGTCGTCTCTGCAGAAATTCAATGACAACTTGATTAACCTTTCGCTGAAGCTAATACCCACGAGGAAACGAATTCTGCTACCACGCAAATAATCTCGATCCAAAGACTGGATGCATCGAACAAAAAAAACAAGAATTCTTGAACGAAATATAACACCGTTTGTTTCTCGAGTGTTACGTTTATTTAAAGAATTTTTTGTCATCGAAAGTCGCAATCTTGTTAACCCCATCTAGTTCAATCGATAACGCACAGTTCGCTCTACGTCGCGGCCTAAAAGAACGCATTCGCAATTTCGGCGCGCGTCCAAACATGCGCGATTCATTGCCGAAAATAGTCTCGGAGCGCCGATCGAGCCTGGGGCTAGCGAGTGAAAAGCGCGGGAGTGTTGAACAAAACACATAACTCGACACTGCCAAACGGCGCGCAGCGAGACAGTTCGGGACGGAGAAGAAAAATTGAGAAAAAAAAAGAGGTAAAAGGAATATGCGCGCGCGGTGCCAAAAAACGAATAATAGAACGATTTGTGAAAATCTTATAAATAGCATCGTGTGCGGCACGTGGCCGCGCCAAGGGAGTCCTGGCGCCACGATTCAAGTGAGCTAGAAAAGCCCACACGATTATTCCACAATTGTCGCGGCACGTGTTCCGTTACGAGGCGCAATAAGCAAATCTTGGCAATACACAAAGTACGAGTCACGATGATATCGGACTCGAGACGATAGATCAGCCTCGGATTCGCAATCGTGACACTGGTAATTGCCGCGACGAAGCTCGTATCAACTAAGCAAATGGATTGAATAAAATCTGTAATTTTAATCACTCAAGATAAAGCTTAAGCCCTTCTGACTCTCAGCATTCGATATGCGTTTGCTTTCTTATACCGTTGCGATCGATAATCGGCGAAACGAGCCAACGACGCCATCTCCGGAGAAACGAACCGAAGCACGATCGACGAATCGCTGACTCATCGGCGCGCGATCGCGCGATCTATATACGAGCCGAAGATAAGTGCTCCGTCTCCCCGACCGAGCGACAATAAGCCGCGATCGTTACCATATTCTCGAGTGATTACAAGTTTTTATTTTTTTTTCGAAAAAAACGTTGCTAATGAAACAAGAAAAAAAAGATTCGTATACAATGTATGTGAGATGATGATTAAATCGTCGGGCACTTCGACGAGATAATAATGTCCTTAGAGGCTAAACGAGTAAAAGAAAAGACTTGTCGTTGATTAGTCGTTTTCAAGGGACAACGATGATGAAGTACAAATTTCCCGTTGCGAAAAGCTCGCGACATTAGTCGATTAGCGTCAACGAACTTATTTTATAGCGAGCTTTATTCTACAACGGGCGATGGAGTACGATCGGAAATACGCGCGCGCGAATGCGTGGTAATTGTTGCATTAACGCATGCCTTCGATATTCACAGCCTTTTTCGCGCGTATTCCACTCCCTGGCGATCTAGCCAATTGGATCATCGAGCAAAGTGTCCCCACGACAAAGTCCATTCGAAATAATGATAACAATACATAAAAATAATTACAAAAAAAAGATTAATAAAAATTCAGGCTCGAGAGCTTTCTCCGAACTGAACAAAAAAAGCTTAACGATTTCAGCCTACGTCTCGTTATTCGTATAAACTATTTTTTGGTGAATTAGTTTCGTAGATTTTCCTTTTCTTTTCCTTCTTTTTCGTTCTGTTTTGTGTTTCTTTTTTAAAATCATTTGACTTTCCTATTTCGCGATTAGAGGGCCATCGAGGATGCGGACGCTAGCAGTACAGGCCGTTTCCTTGATTCTCGATAACGCACTTTCTCAAATACTGTGACGCCTTCTCGTTGAGATTTAGACTCGGCAGATCGCGCTCGAATTGCTCGATCGTTCCAGCCCCGGCAATGTAACCGTTGAGTTTGCTCGCCAGCGGCGATGTTCGGAGAATTTCGCCGCTCGTCAAGTTCAACGTTTCGACGAGCCACGGATGACCTTGGAGACGATACTTCTGATGATAACTGTTGACAAGAAGAGAATCACGATTATCTCAGCGACATTCAAACGAACAAACGTGTAAAATATTCGTTTCATTAAGTATAACGTCGATCGTATCTAGCGATGAATATATTTCGTCAAGGCTCGAGTTATCGAGGTGTGACGACGGCGAGCGAGTGTCAATGCCGGATAGTGAGATAAGCTCTTGAGCGTATCGCTTCTCACGATCCTACGCGAGTAAGATTATTATCGCGATCACGACCCCCGTGGAAGGTTTTACCGAGCACTCTCGGCGCGACGCGCGTAACTAATATTGATTAAAAAAAAAATCAATCGACGCGATAAGAATCTATTCAAAGCTGACTACGCAAAATGAAAAATCTTTGATACGCGAATCGGACGGCAAGCTCAGCGCGCGTGGGTATTCGCGCAGATTCCGCTGAAACTCGGTTAACGGAACGCACGACGAATGACCTTGTTTGCCAACGAGCCGCGAGTATCACCGTCCCCCAGAAATAACTAACTTGCGAATCGATTTTTTTATTTCTTCGTTTGCTCGACAAATTCATAAAGCGCTTGGAAAGAAGCATTAGAAAAAAAAAAGTCAATCTACTCACTCTTCGGCGGGATAGAATTTTTCAAACTTCTTAATCTCGGTAATCAGCAATTCGTCTCGTTCACGTTGCTCGTGGGCCTTCGACTTCTCGGCCAGGGTTCTCTGCTCCTCGTCGTGATACAGAACCAGCGATGTGTACTGTAAATACAATTAACATTTTTTTCTTCCTCTCTTCGAATTATCGAACGTTACTTCCAATTTAATTGGAGTCTAATTACTCTTTTTTTTTTGTCACGTTAAAGACCGCGGTATCGCGGTATTAGAACGGAGTCGGTAACATTTTTTTGCAGAAATCATCCAGCAAAACTCGTTTCAGCATAATTTGCAACGAAGACGAGTAATCGGTTCGTCGAACTCGTTCGATGAATTTACGATAAATAATCGATTAATTTACCTGACGCTTGATCTTCGTGGTTAGCCCGTACTCGTGGTTGTTCCAGAACAGGCTCAACAGCTGTGTGAAAGATATCATTCCAGGGTCATACTCGATGTCGACGACCTCGACGTGATCTCCACTGTTGGCGGCAGGCAAACGCGTAGTTATTAAACATTAGTGTTATGAAATATTTCACTACGGCTTCTGAATCACAACGAGCGCGTGTCTTCGCTCATTCTCATTATTATTATTGTTATTATCCCCACTGTTATAAAATGCTGCTTACATGCTTCTGTAAGTCGGCGAAGGCTTCGCGCCTCCGGCGTAACCGACGGTGGTTCTTATTACGCCCGGAGTAGCTCCGAAAAGGGAATCGCCCGCCCAGAAGCAGCCCATTCCGAAAGTCGCGCGCTTCGACTTCTGCTCTTCGATTTGTCCTGGCATTTTCTATTGGGTTGGATCGGGGAAAAACAAAAAACAAAGACATTAGAATGAAATTGACCATTGACCTTGAATCTATAGCTATGAAAGATAACGGTATGTCGCTTCCGGAGCGCGCACGTGTTAAGGACTGTGAACGAAATCGCGGACGTTATTAGATTATTGAAATCGATCGAACCGGACGCCACGTGCCTCGAACATTTCAGAACTCGTCTCAGCGTTAATCGACGATTAGATACAATTTATTTTATGTCCCGTGAAAAATTGTTTTGGAGCAAATGAAAATACGAAGAACGAATCTTCAACATTATTTCGAAGAATATTATTTTTATCAATATATATTAAACAATATTAATAATTTATGCATATTATATTATTTATGCAAAATAGCGAATTGTTAAAAAAGTAAAAAAAAATAATTTTGAATGTACGACTTACGGAATACTGTTTCTTTTTCCAGATAAATTTGAGATTCGTAAGGAATTGGCAAAGTGTGTTGAACGACGCTGATTTCGATGCTCGATGTGACGAACGATGGCTGGACGGTGTGTTGGGACACAGAAAAGTCGGTGACCGGCCGCGAGTGAAGCTCGATGGACTGATGGATTCCGAGTGACGGTCGCGTGGTAAGGAGCACCACTTTTTATGTATTTCGTCCGGCGATCCGCCCCACTACCACGCCCGGCATAAACGCCACTACGATATCCCCCCCGCGAACCCCGGCCCGTCTTCCCTCACGATTGGTTCCCTCAACCGCGCTTCATTAAAATACTTTGCCAAAGTCCATACTCGCAGACTCGGTGTCTGTACGTGTCGTATTTTCCTCGGGTTTTTGCACACTTGTTCGCGTACCGGGCAAAGCGTACCCCCCCTGCCCCCTCCATCGAGCGTGCAGAGTCTTCGAATTATCGGCACGAAGTCGCAGACTCCAAATTATCGGGAACAGGTTTCCGGTGCACGAGTTCCCGGAATTATTAACGAGTCCCTCGTGCTCCGCAAATTTCTGTACACTCCTCGGAGATCTCTATCGTTTTGTATTTAAAAAAAAAACATTGATCAATTTTAAGGAATTGGAACATGATTTTTGTTGAGAGTAATTTAGGTCAAAGATTGTCAGTAATTCGACTAGTGCTAAAAAATATTCTTCTTTGTTACTCGTGCATGGAAAACGGCGTATTTCAGAACAGTTTCGCGGGCCGAAAGTGGCTTCTTTCAGGATGGGATTGAGCAGGTAGTTCTGTTTCACTGTTATTCCCTTAGGACGAAAAATGGCCTCACCTTTCACTGTCCGTCCGCCAAAACTGCTGTAAAACGCGCCGGTTTCCCTGCACTCGTTACAAAAAGTACAGCGTTCAACTCGGGCCGAATTCGCGAGTGCAAACGCTAACTTCCGGCCCTTTTTGTAAAATATTCTATTTTTCATCACATCACAGAAAATTCCGATTATAGTCCCTAAAACAATGTAAGGTCTTGCCCCATATTTTTTTTCGATCGGAAAGTTTACGAATCGTCGACGAATTTTTCTTACGCCAGTTCGTAATCGCCACAATCTTCCAAGCGGGGGGCTATCATCGTTTAATCTCCTCTAGACCAGACAGTCGCCGTTTAATCTCGATGAAACTTCAAACTCACTGCTCTTTCATTCTCGCGTATAATCCAGAGATTATTCGTTTAAAGCTCCGCGTTAGAGATAGCGGGAAAAATGTTCCTTCTCATTCATACTCACGTTACGAAATGATAATTACCGTTTGTCCCGTGCGCGAGTCCAGTGTTGACAAAGTTACGAAGCGCCTCCCCGGAACGAGCCGGCAATTCTTGACGAAGTTTCGAGCAGGTGCGCTCATCCTCGCTAATTGAACCGATCACGCGAGCCGTCCGCTGTAACCGAGACTTTGGATTTTTCGTTACAATTCAGTTGCCACGCGTGCAACGCCACGACGGTTTAGTAAACTCGTCGGTGTTCTTGCGTCAGAAAGAGAGCAATTGAATCTCGTTCGGATCGGAGCAACTTTCATCATACAAGACAATTGGATGTCATGACTGATGTAATCCCGGTCTCGTCGGAACTGAGCGGAGATGAGCGAGCACTAACCGCCGCGAGCAACAGTCATTGGCACTGCGCTATCTCGCGCACAAGAGTTATCACTCGAATTGTCGGCGACTCAATTTTTGTCTTCGTACGCAATTTTTTTTTTCTATTAAATAATGTCTAATACGTCGAATCAGTGTCGAAACTTCTTCGATTGCCGCGAGTCAAGACCGTCGATTGTAGTCGATTGTTCCGTTGAGATACAAAGGCCGATTTCTCGTTCTTACAAACGCGTATTTATACATTCTTTTTCATCTCGTTATCGTTCGGCGGAATTCGAACATGTGTTCACACAGCGTTGTGGGTTTTCGGATGTTTGCTCTTGAACTTGTTTCAATAATTATCGTTTGACGTCTCGATCGTGAACTGCGCCAAAAAAAAAGTCCGCCGCCCGATACGATTTGCCACGCAGGTACGATTCGACTGTGTGTACTTTATCAGCGGCGCCGTTTTGCGCGCGTTATTTTTTCCTTTCTGTTCAATTATTATTATACAGCCGAGACTGCGCCGTGTGTAAAAAGCGGCGACGAGGAAAACGTCGGTACGACGACGATCAATGAGACTAGGGCCAAGAGTCTTCGCTATACATAGAACAAACTTGTGTGTATTACACGCTCGCGCAAATAAATGGTGGGAGACGACGACGTCGACGACGACGCGACGCGAACGGATAGCTACTAGGTCAATGGCAAGCGTTAGCGAAGTGGCGTGTGTGCCGTAAACGCACGTGAACAGCATATAGTTACTATCGGCGAAGCCCTCTATGCACATAAGGCCGCTGGTGGTTTCGATGCAACCGAGAAACGAGCGGCAAAAGGATCGAGAGGAACAAACGCGGTGAATTTCAAAACGAGCGGAATTCATTCATATTTGATATGTAATATATTATCGCTTATGCATACATATATACATATATATTACTTAAATATTTTTTTTCTGTCTTCTAATATTACAATTCAAGTTCGTGAGAAACGCGCCTTTCCACCGTTTTTTTTTTTCGTCGACAAATATCTATGGAAGAGCAAGTACAAGTTCGTAGTGAATTCTTCTTCTTTTTTCTTTGTAAAGGTATATCGCGAACGGAAGTTAATGGAACAACCTTTGTTTGTACGATTATAATTATACATTAATATTTTTTTCTCGTGTATAAACGATTTCCGCAAAACTTAAGTTTCGAAAGGCGCCAATAAGAGTCTTTTTTGGATCTTGGAGATTGGCTCTCGTTTCGCTAATCGTTTGATCAAGTGTCTCGAGCAATGACAAAAAAAGCCGGATGCAACAACTGGAGCCCCGACGGTTTACACACGTGATGCAACGAATACATTTAGCCTTATTGTTCCTTCGAACGATCCTTTTTGTGATAACATTTAAACATTATTGTATTGTCAGAAGAATTATTTGTAGAAATCGCGCATGAATAGAAATCGTTGACAAATATTATTTATTCTTTGCTTTCCTCGTGCTCGCGTTATTCAAGGTCAGACTTAAGTAGAATTCGCCGAGATACAATTGTTCTCTCTAAGTTCAATTCGAATCGATTCGTAACTATAAATCTATCTCGTCTACTAAATACTAGATGCTTCTTTTCTTTTTTTGCATTTTATTTTTCTCTCATAGCGTTAGATTAGTTATATCGGAATGTGCGAAAATGACGTATGACGAGGGTCGCGCGCGCGCGCGCAATCAAAATTCGATAAAGTTCGTTATCTCGCGCTCTGGGATTTTTTCAGCCAAACACATGTAAACGCTCGCGTTTCGCGCCGAGGTTGTAAACTATCACAATTTCCATTAACGATTCGAAGAATATATTATTATCATATTCTAAATTTCAGTCTGCGGAACACAACCGATATAACGATATATATCCTTCTCTCCTCGTACTTTCAATGTCGAGCGAGATTCAACCCGGCTCCCGCTTGTCGTTCGATGCACAAGCTTCCTCTCTCGCGTTAAATTCTCTTCAACAAGCCCAAAATTCGTTCAAAACGTTAATTACCTAACTATGTACAATTCATAAATATCAACGTACCGACTGCTAACCGTAAACAAGTTATCCCAGAGATTGCCGCGTACAGAAAGATCGAAGACTTTTCTCTTTAATTTCATAACGTTTGTTTTTTCTTCCTTTTTCGTCGAACGCATAACTAACAATATTGCGCAGTTTCTCGTTCATCTATAAATATAATACATAAAGTACACACGCGCGGTAATTATACTTAATTACATATCTAACTGCGAATATAAATGCAAAATATATTTGTTTTGTCTTTGTTCCGATCTGCAATAAGTTAAATCGTTATAGAGTAAGAATTATTACGTAAATGTCGGGAATGCAAAAAGGAAAGAATTTGACACAATATTTTTGACAAGGATATATATACGCGGAATATACGAAGACGGAATGATCTTTCGATGAAATAGTGCTGCTATAGACGGATTAAACTATATTATATCTCTATTGCTGTGCGACAGCGTCGTTTTTTCGTTTCTAACTTTCTTTAGTATATCCCTAAGTTTACATAGTGCTTTTCGTATGGAATTACTTCGAAGAGGGGGTTAATTACGAGATGAGAAAAGTTGGATTAGCGAGGGCTAGACAGTAATGGTATATTGACGAGAATCGATAATTTCTATGCCTACTATATATCTTTGCCGTTCCTCGTGACAATGGACATTTTTCATATTTTTTTTATTCATTGAAAAACAATTGAGTCACTTGTGATGCTTGATTTTGGTTTTTTTGGTTTCTCATTTTGTTTTTTGTTTCTTTTTTTTTGTTTGTGATGTAGAGAGTTTGTGCGCAAGAATCGTTTTTGGGAAGGTCACCCGTAGTACAGGAAGTTGCGTTATTTTTCTCATGTTTTCTTTCATTCTTTCGTCGTATTCTCTTTCACTCGGGGTAATGTAGTTCTTATCGATTCATCGATAAATCATCAGACTCTATTTCGATATTTATAACATTCTACGAATACCGAATACTCCATAAAAACTATAAAAAAATATTTTCTCACGCATCTATCACATCAGTTGACGACCCGAAGTATGTGTTTTTTTAAGTTTTACTTTTTTTGTTACAAAGTTCTATGATTTCAAGATCTCGTCGTCTCGCGCGGACGATTTATTTTTTTCCGTTAACTCAATCATTTATGCGACATGTATAATCGTTGTCACCTACGTCTCTCTTTTTTTTAACATCGAAATGAGCAAATCGTTGCGGCGACTCGCGCGCGGAGCTCTAATAAAGCCGGCATCGCAGAGCGACGATGCACCGCGTGACGAAGGAATCGTTAAAGCTTCATCGATACAGTTCGACGAATCGTTACGCGAAGCGTCGCTCGAACTCGAAAACTCTCGTGAGAGTTGAAACTATCAGAGTTATCTTGTTACAATGCAAATGCGAATGAACGCGCCGCCGAGTGTCGCTTCGTGGCATCTACGCAAAAATCGCGATTGGACGATATGAAGACGAAATGTTTGCTTTAACGTTAGAGGTTATCGCTCGATCGACGCGAGAAGAGAGTTTTAAAAAACTCGATTCCTCCTCAAGACTATTATTTTCGCGTCGCAACGAATTTTTGTTTTATCCCTGTTTCGTTTGTATGTGTAGGCTCGCGATTAATTCTCGAACATTGCGGAATTTGGTCCACATTTGTCGCGATCGAAAAGAAAAAAAAAAGAAAAAGAATACAGTTATAGGCCGTCGGTGTTTCGATGTATCTTCACCGATCATAACTTCCACAAACCAGAAGCATCGAACGAGAGAAAAACAAAAAATTCAATACGAAACTTTTTTTTTTGTCTTTCATCGAAAATATATATATTCGTCCTAACTAACGTTTACGGTAAATAAATAAAAAAATTATGTACAAATATGTAATAGCCCGTTGTTCGACGTTTGCGTCGAACGACGTTTGACGGACGCGACTCGCAGGAAAAAATACTGCTTCGTGCCTCCCGAACTTAATGACAAAAGTAACCCTCGCGAGTTACTCGTTTAGTTATTTTATCCATTGACTGTGATGCTTATGCTTTGTGTTTTTGTCTCTTTTCTTTTTGTTTAACGCTCAAACTCCGTAAGTACAAGCGACATTGTTAAGTACCGTACATTATAGTATTTTGTTTTTTTTTCCCTTATGTATCTCCCTCTCTCACAACCGCTTTGAGAACGTTAGTTAATACTTTGAATCGTGTCCCGTCGCCCGACACGAAGGCTCGTACATATATTTCTTTTTTTTTTTTCAACATATATCACTAACAAGTACGTCGCTTGAGATATCCGAGTCAAAGGAGCTCGACCCGAAGTTAACGAACGAATGTTAAAGGTCCGCTCAATCTTCATATTCGTTTCATTATACTATTGTTACGTTTAGTCTTCGAGAAGGTCGAACTCGCTATAGAAACATAGTTGAGCGCACCAGTTCGAAAAGATTGCTTTGTATGGAAAATTCCTCGACGATCCGTCGCGACGAGACGACCCGCTCGAGGGGCCTCTTCACTGCAGCTGCGCCATTGTCCGAGTCGGAGAGTTGATGGCCGAGGAAGTGACGTACAAGAGAGAAGAAAGACGGAAGTCTTCGATGAGATTGATTCGGACTCACATTATCGCGCAGCAGCTCTTTTCCGTGTGACTGTCGCCGAGGATGTCGCTCGTGTTGCCCGTGAAACGATGAAAGTCGTCGGCGCTCATGTCGGCGTTGGATATCGACGAGACGGGCATCGGCACGCCGTTTCCATTCGCATCCACCATGTTCGGCGTCGTGTGCCGATTCTGGGACCGCTGCTTCTTCAGATCGGACAACGATTTGACGAAAACTACAGACACGTGTATGTTGATCTTGCCGTTAGCATCGCTCTCTGCTGTGTAAACGGGCTGCTGGCTGCCGATAGGCGGGTCAGGCCCTGTCACTGCCGAGGCAAATACGTAAATCTAATGCTACTTTTTTCTCCTTATAATCCGATTAATTTACTTGTTTTTTTTTTTGTTTCTATACATATACTTCTTTTTGAGTATGTGTGTTTTTGAGGTGTTTTGATATTGTTATTGCTACAACTTCCGGTGTTCTGTGTTCCCCGAAACCCTCTACTGGCCCATTCGAAAGCATGCTTATCGACCTCTACAATATCCCAATAAACTGGCCAACTTTTTATTCAGATATTCTTTGTTCCTTGCAACATGCTCAATCTCCAAGCTTATCTTTCTGTCGCTTATTGTTTTTCTATATCGAACAGCAAATTTTTGTTTTATCTTTACTCTAACGAGCTTTCTTCGCGTAATAACATAGCGAAGATTCTCAAATGTAAGATGAAAGTACGAATGCTATTACAATAGGATACAGGAATAATTTGACTTTGATAAATTGACGCTACCGATAGAATCGAAATAGAATGAAGTGTGCGACTGGCGAACAAGTGCGAACGATCAATAAATGAGCATGCACTATGGAGACAGTCTTGACGACAAACTGCGGAGCAAGCGATGCACGAATGAAAAAAAAAATTCTAAATCTTCCTTGTTTCGTTACATTTCCCTTGTCTCGAGAGACGTATCATTTTTTTTTTCGTTACTTAAAGGAATAAGAAAGTTACGTAAAAAACTAACCTCATGAATATTATATCGGGGGGTGGGGCGAGTCACGCATCGATGGAAAAGAAAGAATAGAGCAGGTAAATGAGGCTGGCCTAACGATAATCCATTCAAAGATATATTTGAGTAAAAAATACACCCGCTCGATACAAAATAGTTCTTTTTTCTTTCTTATGTACATGTAACTCGTTTGCAAAGGATTCAGAGTTGTCATTATTTTTCTTCCGTACAGTAAAAAAAATATTTGTCAGGATATGAAATTCGAATCGAATTTTTTTGCATGGTCAAAGATCGAATTTCGCGAGGGTCGAATATTGAATATGTACACGACACGCGAGGAAAACTCTATTCATCTTACCAAAATATTCTACCGAACCAGAACCAATGAAATAATATGTATTCGCGGTAAGTACCTGAGTCTTTGTCAACGTCCTCGTGAAGGAAGGAGTCGTTGTCTTTTCCCTCGGGACCGCGTCGCACGGCGGGCGTTAGAGCGCTCGAATCACCGTCGTCGTTGGTCGGATCTTGCGTGCTCGTGCTGTTGCCGATCGGCGCGATATTGTTCGTTACGGCAGGTGCGACGTAAGTCTGTGAAGATCAACGAATGTTCGAGGCTTAGTGCGAAATAGCAACGCGTTAGTTCGATCGTTTTATGGGCGAGTAAAGACAACGCACCTGTTGTGCTTGTATCCTCAACCTCGCCTCCTCTTGAGCATCCTTCTTGGTCGTGAGTACTTTGTCCCTTATCGAGGTTCTCCTGACGCTTTGGGTGCGCGTGTTTATACTCTGGGATCGTCGAACTCGTCTGCCCTGAGCCTCGCGAAGCTTCTTGCTCTCTTGCTCCGTCTTGAGCTCGACGATTCGCTCGCGGATTTCCGGATCTTCGCAAATGTCTGCGAGAAAGAATAAATTAATCATCACGTGTCAGTGTTGTGCGCCCCACGAGATCGATCGAAATGATCACGAGACTTCGTAGATATTTCCTTGTTAAAAGCATCGGGAATGTCAAATATCACCTGCGGGCGTCTCGTCGTGTTTGTTCTTCGCATTCAGATCCGCACCGTTTTGCACCAGTAATTCGAGAACTTCTAACTGTAACGAGTGCCACTATAAGTATTTTGACGAGGAAAAAAAACTGTCTTCCACACGATTTGGCGAAAGATTATAATTATTTTCCGGAGACAAAACTTACGTGGCCCCAACAAGCTGCCGCGTGTACCGGCTGCCACTTGTCGTTGTCCTCGACGTCGGTCGCGACGTGTTGATCCAGAAGATACTCCACCACCCTCAAATAACCGTTAGCCGCTGCTATGTGAAGCTGCGGATAAAATTCCAATACATTTTACTTTCTTTTCCTTCGATTGAATTTTCCTCTTTTTCCGGTATTTAACAATACTCACGGGTGTAGCACCTTGATGATCTTTGTACTCGAGATCGCCGCCTCTCGATACGATTTTCTGCAGATCCAGGAGCATCTGAACTTCCGTCGAGGCTCGCGTTTCGTCGATCAATTCTTGCGTTACGCCGCGACTGGCCATTTCGCCCTCGATGCAATCCAGTGTCTTCTCGTCCTCGCAGATGTCGTAGGGCATGTTACCGTCGGCGTTGACGGCGAGCAGATTCGCTCCTCGCGCTATGAGATAACGCACGAGATGCAAATGACCGCAGGTCGCTGCGGCGTGAAGGGGCGTCCACTTTTCGCTGTCCTCCGCGTTAACGTTAGCACCGAACTCGACGAGCAGCTTCATCATGTCCTCGTTGTCGTCTATGCAACACTGGTGAAGCGCGGTCAAGCCATCCTCGTTTGTCGAATCGGGATTTACGCCTTTCTTCAAAAGTCTTCTCACTGCGCGAAGCGTTAAAAAGCATTTTGAAAAAAAATTGCAATATTTTCTTGAATATTGAAAAGTAAATAAAATCCTGACTACGCATATCCATGTATTTTTCAAGGCCAAACGCTAATTATTATCTAAAGTTAAGGGAAACACGGGAAACCACCAGTTTGGCTTCAAGTCATCGATATATTTCGATAATAGTGCGATATCTCGCCTCTTTAGAGGAGGACGATTTCGGAGTGAAGAATCGTCGATTTGTTTCTTCTCTTCTCACCTTCGTCAATGTCGTTTCTAGCCGCAGCCTCCAATAGCATAACGCTATCGTTGAAGTATATGTGCCGTTTGTTGCTCGAACTTCTTGTCTGATGGCGCAGCCACTCTTTTTCCCTCTGTCGCCAGACCTTGAGCTGTTGGAGACGCCGATGACGCGCTAGGTGCAGCCTCTCCTGCGTCGTCAGCCTCTCGACGTGCACCATTTCGGTGACTAAATCCGCGTGCTCCATCGCTATGTGTTTGTAGTTCTTGCAGCTATATTTACCTGCTTGAATAAAAAGTTCGCATTAATCTTCAAAACAAATACCGCAGGGTGATAGACAATATTGTAGACACACGCGGTTGGAATATCATTAGCAAAAGTTATATAAAAACTATGGCAAGACATTCGAAACACTGACGAAAGAACGTTACCTCTCCGCCGGCAAGACCATGTTCTCATCTTGATACACTCAACTATTTCCGAAAGGCAAAAAAACATCCTTACCGAGAAATTTAAAAAAAAATAATAATAAAACTGAAAAAAAAAAAAAAAAGCCCCGAAATATCCGCAATATCGCGACTCGTTCGGTCGGCAAGCGAGCGTGCAGTAATCGGCGCTGCTACATAACATACTCGACGTTTACATTGAGCGAAGATGTCGGACAATATTTGAACAAATGCTGTCTCGTATTGATTGATTCATCGATTTCCCCGCCCACATAACTAGTTTGTAACCGGCTCGCATGATTCTTCGCGATGAAGAAAAATTGAAAGAACGCGTTATCGCATTGAAGGAGCGGTGACAATAAGAAAGAGAAAATCGTAAAGTACTTCTGAATCGTTAATGCGAGTAGAGTACGTAAAAATATTCAATAAAATGTACGATAATCGTATCGATGTGTCGGGGATGCCGGGCGATACAGACGGAACTTGCTGAACAACTGATAACAAATTTTTATTGAACCTCAATATTGTTATTGTATAAATAGATATATATATATATATATATATACGTGCGATCCATGAGCGGCAGAATCGTATAAATATTGCACAAAATTCAGCTACCTCGCAAACGATCAGATTAAGGATTGAATTTGCAACACTGAAGTTTACAGGCTCGTCTATCGAGTGCTCCAGAAAAATGCCAAACAAAAGACTTAAGTACGAATGAATGGAATAAAAAAGAAATTTAATATGCTAGAAGTCCGATCTATTTTAAGTACTGTGAAATGTGTAATTATTATTTAAAGCTCTGAAATATATTTCGATTTATTACAAATTGATTGTGAAAAGAAAAATCCGTGAATAAATTATTTTTCTTATATACATATAAATATATACCTTTGTGCGTGCCTCCCTTGCCAGCGAGTCTGGTCATTCGTCTAGGATCAAGGTGCAATCTGCTCTTCATTTTTTACTTTTGTCTTTTCTTTGTTTTGTAAAAAAATGCAAAGCGAGAGCAAATTTTGAGGCGAAATGATACGCAAGATACCGGAGATTCCGTACCGAGGACTGAATTTACTTCTGAACTAAGAGTTTCCGTTGAGCACGAAGCATCTAATCTCTGTAGAATGTGTACCTCGACAAGCCTGGGTACCGTTCGCCAAACGCACACATTTGTACTCCCTAAGCCTCGTCTTGTTGGCATATTTTATGACTCAGAGAAAGATAATTCACGAATAACAAGCGAGTGCCCTTGTAAGTTAACGTCTCCGCGTCGAGCCAGGAGTTTGACATAAAATAATCTTTTTTTCTTCAATGATTAAACATTTTTTTTCCTTAAATAAAAAAAAAAAATTTCTCCAATAATGTCATTATCTCTTCACATCGCCAAGACAAACTTTTGTCAACCAAGTTGCGGCTGAATTAAGAAATTATTTTAACCGAACGAAGAAACTCGTCGCTCCAGGCGCCGGTGGTTGCGCAAAAGCCATTAAATATCTGTGTAAAGTATGAACCTCTCCGGTTACGTAATCTCCTGTATCTAAGACGAACTATTATCAGAGCTTATCGCGCCTTCGAGGATACATTTGCGGATGATAAATATTGCATTTTATAATACAATATAATCTTGAAACTTCCGTCGGATGACTCGCTCTAAACTTTTCTCGCCGTTGCGTTGCACGAACGGTTTTTCAATATAAAATATGATTTACGACATGGACTGACAAATGTACGAATATTTATTGTGCCAAACAAAAAGGTTTGCAATAAAATATTTTCCCATAAATGTGCCGTTGAGTACGAAAATACGATCGAAGAAATTCTCACTATCCTGTGTCTTGCCCCTTTTGTATTTCGCGTTGAATAAATAACCATCGAAAAAGCCGTGATTGCTATTGAGTGTTATCGACGAAACAACAAAATCGTTATCCTGACAATAAAACGATTGGACGGGAAGGGATTGGTCGGGAGAAAGCAGAAAGTCGTCGAGGACCATCTGGTACGACGAGGACTGTCGTAGTGAACATTATATTCTCGTCTGTGTGTGTGTACTCACGTCAAATTCGTATGACCCAAGATCGCCGAGACGCATCACCCCGTCGGATTATTTACAAACGCACCAAAAGCGGCGTAGCAACCGAAGCGCGCAAGCTTTTCGTCGCCCTTGCGCGTTGCGAAAATTCGCCCGAGGAACGAGAAGATTCGTGTCCGTCGTGTAAATAAGGACTATCGCAAAACACGCTGCATCGGTCGATCGTTCTCGGACCGTGTTCGGACGATTCGTTCGCTGTAGAGAATTTTTCTTTTTTTTTTTTTTCCTTCCTTGCTCCTTCCCGTTTCTCTTCTTCACCGTTCTCCGGCAAGGCTTTTACGAATGCGCGTCATTGCCTCTTGTTTCTTCTCGCTAATCCGCGACACTCGTTAACAGAACATTCGTCGTGTTACGGATACGCGAACGAGTCGCCCCGATCCGTCGAAGTAACATATCGGGGAAGGCTTCGAAATGCCAACGCACACGGGACAAGGTTTACCTGTCGGCGGCCATTTTTCAACTACCTGTAGGCAACACACGGGGGCACCGCGGCACAACACACGGCCCCGATATCACTTGCGCGCGCGCCACCCTTCACCGCACATTTTTCACCACTGAGGCAACAAAAAAAAATACCTCGCCGTCGTTCCTATCGTCGATTTACCACATATAATATAAAATTTGTTTCTTTTTCCTTTTTACGCCTCGATAGCCACGATATCGGGCTTAAACGACGAGATATAATTACCGATAAACTTCCGAGTCAACGTCGAATCCTTTTATGCGTTTACCGTTCATAACGCATCTAATAATCCCACTACGCCGCACGTGAGTATCCGGAATCGTTCGAATTCTTTCGCGAGAGCCGGTGATAATGATGCGAGTCGATCCGCTCATTGATAGCATTTTACTCGACCCAATATATCATCCTCTGTACACACCGTTTGTATATATATATTCAATGATTTACGATAATGAAGAGCATGTATCGTACGTATATTGATCGACTCTAGACGAGTGCAGCTATCGTATCGCATAGCCGACCGATAGCTCAGCAACGAAAATCATCTTCCGTTTTGTTTTCCATTTTTTCCTCTACTTTACAAATGCAACACTCGACGAGACGCATCGGCTAATGCCAGCAGATAATAACATGCCATGCGAGTGTAACAGAGTTTTTCTGCGCGTAGCCGATGGTTGTTTTTCCGTGAGCTACAATTATCCGAGATCTCGTAATAACAACGAGTCGAATCTGCGAGTGTAACGATAGAACGGCGAGCGACCTGTGTGCGATAGACCAGACAGGGCTTTTCGCGTTCGCGTTTCCGCGGTAGCTACGAGTGGATTCTATTTCTTCTATTTATCTCTCATAACGCGCTCTCGGCAATCAGATAACAAAAGTACCGCTGCCTCTCGACGAGCGGCAAGAGCGAGCCTCGTCGCGATTGGCGATTTTCAGGGGAAATGTTTCGCTGCGCGGCGATACTAGCGGCGAGAGCCGAATTCGCGTCGAAGCATCTCCGCGTGTCTCGTTCGCTGCTCGGCGACGTCGAGTCGGCTGTGATATTCCGTTGACGCGACGACAATCGCCGTGGCATGAATCTGTTTGGAATGTTCATTGTGTCGCGTGCGAACACGCGAGCGTTGATACGACACGAAGAGTGAACAATTCGCCAGCAAGAAACACGATGAATAAGGCTTCGGAAAGCGGCGATGGGTCCGGCGTGCGGCTGTCGGTACTCGCCGGAATCTTCGCCACCGTCGGCAGCTTGTTCGGAAAACTGGCGGGGGGCGTGCACTTTTCGTCGACGGTGAGTGGCGCGGAAACTCAACGAATTCAAATCGTATCGCTTCGCTTCTCCGACATCTCAAAGCAATTCGATGATTTTCTTTTCGTTGTCGCTTTGAAAAGGGATCAACGATACTGAAACTCTTTCTCCTCGTCCTCATGATCGTTTTCAATACCGTGGGCTGCACGCTATTCGTCAAGGGTCTGCAGGGCAGCGATTCTTCGTTACCAGCTACGGTGCTCAGCGCTGCTACGAATTATTTCTTCTCCGTAAGTGACACCAGATTCGGTCTTTATTGTAAAAACCCCCGAAAGAATTCATCAAACAAACCATTTTTTTTTACTGTACAATATTTTTCCTGTGCTAGGACTTCGTGATATCGATATTTTTGCCGCGTGCTAGATTGGCAATAATTCTACCGGTGGAACACGTAATGCGGCTCGATATTCAGGAAATTGAACGTATTAATCATTTAACTTTTTTTTTTTCTGAAACTACACGTACCGCCTGTACTAATCTATGTGGTGAAGTTGCGTGATGACAAAAAAATCGCCGATCCTTATCTCGAACGTGTTGCGAGCAGTATCCACTCAACATCGTCGATTAATAGGAAAAAGAAAAGGGAAAAAAAACGTTTCCAGGAACCTGTTCGCATGAGCGTTCCCTCACGCACGCGGTCAATGTTGCACCTAACAAAGCCGAGAGAAAGGTGTTTCGCGTAACTATGGACTCGCCGGTTTTCCGAAAGCCCGTCGTCGAACGATAACAGCGATATGCAACGGCAACGTGGGTCGCGCTAGTGCACCGCGTTCATTATATATTTGACACACTCTAATACTTGTTAGCCGATCAATGACAGTGGCTATCAATGTTTGTCGCTGCCGGTAGTTTGATGAGAAAAAAATTAAAAATAAAATTTATTATTATTATTATTTAATTAATTATTAAATTAATAATAATAATAATAGTGATAATAATAATAATTTTTCTTTGTTTCAGGCACTTGTGGGTTTTCTCATTTTCGGTGAATCCACGTCGATGATGTGGTGGTGTGGCACGTCCCTCGTGCTTCTCGGTCTCATTCTGATATGTTGCACACCGGCTCGTAAAGCAACGAAAACGTCCTGAGCCAAAGGGCTCATAACGCGAGACTGAACCAAGATAAACTTTTGTATTCGAAATGAAATAAAATCGTAATTCCAAAACGCCTATTGAATATAAATAAAAGCGCTTTTCCGCTGAGCCGTAATTGGGGGCCTTTGCATTCGTTTGTTCTCGACCTCGCCGTGAAGTGGTCGCAGCTCCGGACGATAAACTGCATTGGCATTGGCAAGAGTTTTCTTCCCCCATCGAGCGACAAACGAAAATGCAAACAGAAAGGCTCACTTCGCCGAAAGCCGGTAGGAAAAATGCATATTTTTTCGTTTTCCTTTGAAGCTAAAAAAAGAATGCTACGATAGCCGTTGGGTACTTGAATTAAGAAGTGTCCTACTTTTCTCGACTATATAGTGAATTGAAGTAACGCGGAGGCAACTAGGCACATTGCAGCGAGCATTCGGCCCCAATGCACAGTTTTTTCGCTGGCTAACGCAAAAAGTGCAAAAAGAAGTCAACCGGGCAAGGGTAATAGAGCCTTGGCGTTGCGGGCTTGAAGCGCCACGTGGATAATCGTCGTGCGCGCGGTTTCACACTCATGACAAATTCATTGAGTAAAAACGATGAAAATATTGATGTTTTTTTTGCCCTGTTTTCTCTTCGGCCCGATCGATCATCGATAAGTCATAGTGTGGAAAAACAGCGTGTATTTGTATCGGATAAGCTTCTCGGTATCCCGCCCCGCCTCTGTCACGTGTTCCGACTATGAGAGCCCGACTTCGAGCTCGCAACATCAACCGGACGGCGGGGATTCACGCGATTTTTCTGGGACGGGACAGCGTGCCGCTGTCGGGAAGGCGGAGGGCCGCTCGGAGGCGGGGGTTACCGTTGGAAAGAGCACGCCGATGCACGAGAAATCGCCACGAGGAGGGAAAGCAGGAAAGCCGTGTAAAGCGCACCGAGGATGAAGCGAAGAGAGACGAAAAGGGGTGTTTTATCGAGCGGCGCCTGCGCCCCCGTGACCCCCGCGAAACCTACGTTCATCCTGGACCTCTTACGTCCTTCTCTTTCTCTCTGCGAGCCGCCGTTTCTCTCCGAGCCTTTGTCGCTCGCGCGCGCTCTCTCCCGCCTGTCCCTACCCTCGTCCAACAGTCCGTCCGAGTGCACGATCCTACGCGCTCTCCGCTCCAAACCCATCCCCGGCACGTTTCAGTCAGCTCCGCGCCGATGATAACGGGCGACAGTGTTCTCGCACGGGGCGGTCCTACGACACGCGCTTAAATCCCGCGGGCCCCCGTGTGTCATCCTGCGAAAATCTGCATCAATCGTCACGGTTCGTTAACGCGCCCTACGCGCCTTTCAACATCGAGGAAAATCTTCGATTAAAAAAAAAAGTTATCTCGATTCGTCAGAATTTTTTTGCTCACTTTTCTTTTGCAATTCGTTATTTTTTACGCTCAAAAATTGAATCAAATTTCACCATCCGCTGTTGCGTGTGATATTATTTCTTCTCGGTTCAGGCGATTTTTTTCGAATTTATTTTGTGCTTTTTTTTTTGTGCGTTCGAGGCGAAGGGGAGAAGACCGTGTTGAGGTAGGCAATGGTTCGGATACGATTAGGGACGATGATGATGCTTTCGCCCTCGCGGCCCATTCTTCGCTCTCCAGGCCCCGAGACGTCGGTTCCTCCTTCTATTATTAATAAAGACGCGACGAGATGCAATACCCTCGACGCTCCACTCGTTGTATGCTCGAACGATGATAAGGAGATTGCGAGGGCTTCGAGCACGGGGGAGCTCGCATGAAATCAGAACACTTGAAGCATTAAAGGGAAGAGTTTAATTAGCCTCGGGGCCGTGGCGCCCGTCGGTGTTACGTGCGTTTCGCCGCGATGTTGAAATCAGATATTTACCACCTGAGAGACCTGGGGATAAGCCGCGCTCACCGTTGCTCGTGGCCGACCTCCCTCCGTCCCTCTCACGCCACACCCTCGCGACTTTCCGACGAAAAGTTCCATCGAAAAGTTAACGCAATTTCGCGATACATCTGCGGTTGTTAATTCGTTCCTTGTGTACACTCGTCGGCAGCTTCCACGGGCATCGGGGCCTCGGGATAAACGCTCAGTAGTTGGCTCGATCAATCACAATGTACCTCGGTATCCGAGCGATTATAATGTACAAAGTTATAATTGAATTCAGTTTTCTGCCTCTGAAAAAAAAAAAAATTTTACCGAGTTAGAATTTGTAATAATTTATGAGGTGATTAAAATTTGCGAGAAAATCAATTAATTCGAATACTGGATTTATTACTTTCGACGGGAAAGTTTATTAATTAATATTGAAATTTGCAGAATTATTAATTGTCTTGTTCGGGCAACGGTTCGGATATTGGACTGAATTTCTAATGAAGAACGCCAATGTAATCGATTTTTTTTTAAAGGGAGTTAGAATTAGCAAGAGTTTATGAACGAGCATTAAAATTGGCAAGAGAATTGATTGAATTGCATTGAATCGAAACTAGAATTATTCATTTTGACGAGGAAATTTATTAATTAATATTGACATTTGCAGAATTATTTATTTTTTTGTTCGGGAGCAGTTGGAATTTTGGACAGGATTTCAAATGAAGAACGCGAATATAATTTTTTTTCTCTCTGTCGACCGTGGAGCTGATACCGTTATTTTTCGCACGGGAAACTCGCTTTTCCCGTTGGCCCTGGCATATATCCCACGATGATATATTTCGCGTGCACGGATCTCCCGAATGTGTCCTCTATACGTAACTCTGAAGCAGCGAGCAGACGGCTGACCTTTGGCAAATATGTGACCGAAGTTGAACCTTAACCGTGGCGATACGACTACGCGAGTTCTCGGACCTATAACTATATAACGATCGGGCCGTCGCACAACAATATGCAACCGTGTCGTGGAGAACAATATTTTGGCACGTGGCCCTCACAGGCGTTCACACATTTCCATACGTTTATTCGCTCCACATTCGAGTTTCGACGAAAACAAACTAACGCCCAGCGCGATCTTATCGCCCGACGGCGACAAAGAAACGAGTTCGTTTCAAAGAAGAAATAGTTATAAAAGCGCTCGATTTTTTTTATCGCCCTAGCGATATCTTCTCGCAATTTTCTTTTCCACGCGCCACGCCGAAGAAAACGTTGCTCGACACTTACCCTCGTCAACCTCATTATTAAAGGCGCGTTACAGAAAAAGATTGCGAAGCTGAAACAGCGCGAAAGTAGGCAACCGGCCGAAGGGAAAATATCGGCCCGCGATACAACGACGAAGAATAATAACTTCGTAACCGACTTACCGAGAAGAGAAAGAAAAATGTTGCTGAAACTTTGAGCCCTCAATCGATGAAACTAGCGCGATAATCCCAGCGCGACAGTAAACGTTCTTTTTTTCCGCCTTTCCCTGAAACTTCGGTCGTTCCACCGGGATCGAGTTGAACCCGACGCTTCGTCGAGTTTTTTAATGAATCTTTGAAGATTCGTTCGCGAAGCGGCCTCGTTCGCCGACCGAGAATATAATATTTGACCCCCCCGAGAGGCCTCGGCGGAAACCAGAGATCTTTCATACAGATCCTTTATATACAAGGCTTTATATATTTATAGATATATGTATATGGGAGACAATACTCGAACTCCATTCTTCCCTTTCTTTTCGTGGCCTAAAAAAACCGAGTATATTTATATACGGCGTGGAAGATAAAGGAAAGAAATGGAGAAAGGGATGAAAGAATGCATTCAATCGTACCCTCAATACCCGCCGCAGTTTTCAGTGCCAAATGCCTATACGCTCCCTTCCGCGAGTCTTTTTAATCCTTCCGCTGGCAATTTATGCCAACTTCTCATCGCGAATTCTCAAACGTTTCGCGTTGTATGCTTTCCCGAGCGTCGAAAGGCCCTCCGTCGGCTGGTAGTTACGAAGAATCGTCGCAGTAAGCGAGTTATGACTACATACATTGGAAGCGGCGGTCGCGCAACGTTGACTCGCAGTAGCCGATGCTATTATGTGTCTCTGGTTTGACCTCGACCCCCACTGATTCTCAACTGTTACGCCGGCCGTGTTACTGTGCTAAAGCCTTTCCTGTTGTTGCTCTTACTTCGCCACACCGTTTCTTCGCGACTCACGCTTCGTCAGTTTTGTTCCGTTTATTTTTCGTATTTGTTACGGTTGTATAGACTTTTCGGCTTTTTACGAACCCTTCTCATGCCCCTGTCGACTCCTAACAAACACTCCCCACCCGCACTTCGCTAAGCTACCAAACTTCCAGTGCGTCCGCAGCCGCCTCAGCGACTGTACCGCATGTTGCCGAGGACACGGGGAAATCCCGTGTCTGTACAGTCGGGCTTGTTATTCCGATTCCCCAGTGTCCACCCGAAAAAATTCACTCTTGCGCCAGCCAGTACGCGGCGGAGCGGTCACCCATCCAAGTACTGCCCGCGAGCAATTTTGCTTGACTTGGGCGATCGCTGGAGCCGCGCACCGACCACGCATCCATCGTTGTCGGCCAACGTTGTTAGTTTTATTTTTTTCATATTTCATTCAGATGTGACTAAGAAATTATTAATTTACCACAGAATTACATCTTTGTTTTTTTTTATCAGTTCCAAAAGCTCTACAAGACATTTCTATTAATTGAAAAAAAAAAAAACTATTTTCATCGATGTTTTAGCCTCTAACCGGAAGTAGCCAAATAATAATTGTTAATCGGCATCAAAACAACATTTCGGAACGGGAATCCCTAAGTTCCGGTGTGAGTGTCAGGACATAATAAATAGAGGACAGAACAAAAACGAGAAAGTAAACGATCGTGATGGGGCAGCATCATCGTCATCATCGGCAGCAGCAGTTACGAGGTATGGGACAGCTCGACAAAGAACAAAAGGGCGAGGATCCCGAAGACACAAGAATGTGAAGGGTGCTTCGCGTAAAGAGAAGGCGCTCGAGAGTGTGACCGTGCTGAGCAACGAAAGAAACGACGGATGAGACGGGGAGCTATGCGATTGATAACCCCTCGAAGGCGTCATTAGCTACCGTCGTCGGCGCAACGTCTTGCCAGTATATACGTAACGCATTCCCGGTCTACCTTGTGAAATAGATCGCCGAGGAGAAAATCAGCGGTGCCAGCAAAATGGGGAATGGTATGAACAAGGTATGAGAGGCAATCAGGGTTCGGTTTATCTATGGATCGATTAGCTCGTACTGGGAGCTAACCTAGCTCCTTTAACTGTACCTTCACCGGCCACGCTCCGCTTCCACGTCGTACCGTCAAATAGGCTTCCGCCCCTCCACCCCGACAACGCGATCAACACACCAGTTACACGCTAAATAGTTCACTCCGGGATCTCGAGCGTTACCGCACTCTCGCGGTTCGCCTTTCATGCATGAATTACTGGAAAATAAAAAAAAATTCTCACGGACATTGTTGAAATTTCTTCCGCTTCGCGTGTGCAATCGCGAAAAGAGATCAAAGTCCGCATTGTTGATTCATCGATCCTCGAGCGGGATCGCGACTTATCGTAATGTCACATCGAGCTGTAACTTATAACGCTAAGTTTTATGAAAATAATTTATTACAGAGGATTCGCGTGTTTCTCGAGTTTCGATGAAACAAAAATGAAAAAAGAAGGGAAAAAAAAAACACGAAGTTTTCTTTCGACCTCGAAGTCTAGCCCCGTATATAGAGCGACAGTGTGCAGGGCACGGGCGCCGTTTCGATTGGCGACTCGCCAGCGAAACGTAACGTCAGGCTAGGATGATGCATGAGCCGTAATGCAACTGGCATTGTGCGCACATGCCACCCCAGAAATTCATACAATTTACACGCTATTCGAAAGCTCGTTTGTATTTATTCTAATTGTATATCATTACATTTTTCTTTTTTTTCTTAATCAGCCAAGTGACACCGGAGCTTAGCGACGTTGAAAACAGAATGAGGAGCGAGAGAGAGACAAAAAGTTATAATCCGCACAGGTGGAACAGGGTCGCGGAAAACTGTATCACTGCCCTCCTCCCTCGCGAGTCGGTGACCCATTCACCGCCGTGCGAAACTAGCACTTTGCGTCTATGTTCGTACATATTCTTCCACGGACACGCGCAAATATATGTATACCGTGTACAACGTTTATTTGCGGAAGAGTGACCGATATTTCCACTTTTCGCTATTCATTCTCTCATTCCGTTCGGTCTCGTTTCATCGATTTAACAATCACCGAAATTGCCTGTTGGCTCTCTCGTACCTTTTGATGTATGCCGATCATTCTTTTCGCTGCTTTATTTCACTCGCTGCGGTATATGTATTGGGGATTTATGCGGCTTTACATTCTGCTGGCTCGTTAAATTTCATGCGTATTCGGACGATTTAAGGTTGTAGGTTCGGTACATACCGGTCAAACGTGGGTTTCAAAGAGAATTTCGAACGCTTCGCGATCGAATAAAAACCTGAAAAAAATCAGGCCTCAGAAAGGTGCTGCAACGATTTATTTTGCAAAATAGTAATATCAAAATGTTATTAATCAATTAATGAAAAATTGTATTGCTCAACAAATTATCCGGCAACTCAACTTTTTTTTAATAAAAAATGATTCAATAATTTTTCTCAATACGTATGAATTTTTTCAGAAATATCTAATTTAAAAAAATTGTGTTTTTAGATAAAATGAATAGTGAAAACTTGATTTGAAAAATGAAACTTTTCATTCATTTCTTGATAACATTTTGGTATTATTATTATGCACAATCAAAATGTTTCAGCTCTTTCTCTATGCCGGATTTTTTAAAGATTTTTGTGGCATCGAAATGTGTTCGAATATTTCCTCAAATCCCACGTTTGGCCGGTCTGTACCGCCTGAAAAAGAAAGAAAAATGTGGAGAATCCGCGTTTTTATTTAATTATTGAGTCAATGGGGTGATGGATAAGTACCGAAGGGGTCGCTCGGCAACGCGTAAAAGAGGTTTCGCTGACGCGTAGCGCATTAATTCTTTGAGACGCGCGGAGCAAAAATCGCGACTGATAAATCGTTGCGGTGTGTTTGTTGCTGCTGATGCATTAAAAAATTATTCCAGCCCATTAGCCCCGTCGAATTATCGAGCTTTCGTGTCGCGAAGCAACCTCGCGAGCCGGTGTGCTCCGCAGTACGATACCGCAGTATTGCAATTTTTTTTCTATCTATCTCGTTTTTTTTTAAAGCTTTTACTCACGAAGCGAATTGATGGAAAATTAAATTCCAAATCATTGTCCAAATGCGAGCCGTGACCGAGATGGACTCGAGCAAAATTGAATCGAGACACGTGTGACGGGCAATAAATTTCGTTACGAGAATCAACGAATTGACGATGCCGGGCAAATTTATCTCGACGATAACGTCTCGCTTCGGCTAACCACTAATTGGACGCACCTCTGCATCGATGAATTTTTCTTCTTTTATTGCCCCTCCTCGTGAGCTCGAAGCGCGGCCGAGCAACGAATGACCGAGACGAGAGAAATGCTGAGCTTTACATTGTTTATTTTCTAAGAATCTCCAATCCTCCGATTGTTGTTTTTTTATCGCTTTATTCATTCATTCTTGTAATCTCGTCGAGTGGTAGATTCAAGATCGTTGAGATGTCTTTAGTGTTAAACTTGCGCTCGTCGATAATCGTAAGCATCGTCTTCCTCCTCGAGATACGCGGATTCTCTCCTCATCTTCCTTCTGCGTCCGTTGCGATGGTCCTTCCTCTCGATGGTCCGCGCGGACATTCTCCGACGACAAGCGCACGGACGCCTTTTCCGAAGTTTTCCCATAGACGCTCGAGTTTTTTTCGTTTCCAGGGCCGCGCTCGCAGTCGCTGCAGTGGTCGCTTCCGTTGTCGTTGTAGTTGTAGCTTCCGTCGTCGCGGGCGTCGAGCTCGTCGTCGGTTCCACGGTCGTCGTGCTCGTCGGTGCCGGAAGCGCGGTTTTCTGCCTCGTATAAATCGCGGCGAGTTCCCCGCTCTCCGGCACCAAGGTGGGCCGTACATTATTCGCTAAAGGACGACCGAAATCTCGAATATCCGCTTCGTCCTTCCGCGCTCCCGTCGCGGAATTCTTCCTTCCCTTTTTCTCGCATCCGCATCGTCGCCTGCAGCATCGGCAACGGGCCGACTCTTCGTTAACGATCCCTCGGCCGTTCGACGACTTTCCGTTGAGACTATCGAATCTACGAGTGAAAATTTTACGACTCTCGTGGGTTAAATTTTTCACCCTATCGATTATCGATTCAACCTCATTCATCGTCGTGTTATTCTCGTCTTCCATCATTCGAAAAACCGCTCTCGTCTCGTTATCCTTCTTAGCCTCGTTATTCTCGAGAGCCTCTCGATCACTCGAGATGCCCGGTGTATTCTTCGAGGCTCGCGACACGCCGTGATTCTTCGCGCTCGTCCCACCTTCGGCGTCGAATATCCTCGGTTTGGCGCTCCTCGAGAGCGAAGAAATATTCCTCGCGATATTGAGAACTTCTGCGCTCATAATTCGCTCGGTTGAATCGTAAATTTTCTCGTTCGTCGTCTTGTCGAAAGTAAAATTTTTTCTGATTTCCTGCGGCCTCACAAGCGACGGTGTTCTGTTATTCACACGGGGATTCGCGCCACTTCCGGTACTCGTGTCGTTTCCTGCGCCCGATAAATGTTCACCGATATCCGCCGAATTTTCACTCTTCTCGAATTTTATATTTCTTCGCGTGAAATTTCTCTCGATATTGTCGAGTAATCCACGCGATTCCGTCGATGGAACTTGCGTTCCGTTGTCACGAATAGTCGTCGTTTCCTCGCCGAAATTCGTAGTTTTATTTGTCGAATCGACGAAAAAACGTGAAACCGTTTCGTTCGCCCTGTCCAACGATGTTTCATTGCCATTGTCCAATTTATCAAACGCCAATCCTTGTTGAATAATATCGTTGAAATTTTCGCTGGTGGAACTCACTGGTGTCGTGAAATTCAGGGTCGGTTCCGAAAATTGTCTTTTCGTGAATTCGCCGTTGGTGCGATCGAGGAAGAACAAATGAAGAGACGAGAGGACGATCCATCGGATCCGCATGGCGATCGAGTTGCGAGATCCGCCGTCGATTCTCGAGCTCCGAGCTTTGAACGTTCGATCTCACTTGGCTTCGTCGGAGCTGCAAAGACCGAAGAAGGGATAGAGTCGCGAGAACGCAACACGGTACAACGTCGTAATTGCGATAAGACGTTACAAATTGAATAGTTTCCATTCGAACATCGTATCGATCATACTTACGCATCGATTCGCCCGTTTTCTTCGACGTCGTTACTATTTATCTACGATGGAAACTGCGTTGAATATCGATATCGTGATGAGTGGCGATTGTAGTTTCGAACCTGCTGAAAATTTCCACATCGGACCTCACTGAAAATTCCTTTGTGGGAAATTCATATGCGTGCCGATGGGATTTTCATATAGGAAACCTAAACAGGTTCTTATGTAGAAAGTCTTGCGGGTTCCTATGTAGAAAATTATAATCGGGAAGGATGTTCCTGCATAGGAACCCATGTGGGTTTCCTGTACGAAAATCCCATGAGAAGCGGCACGAGTCCTACTTCCAATTCAGATGATAATTTGTTGACCATTATTGAAATGTTTACATAGGAAATATCCCTCTAAGTTAAGCCACATACGTTTCTCTGTAGCTTCCGGTACAGGAAGTTTCTTCCTATGTTGTCCTTCGTAAGTTTCACATAGGAAATATCTTCCTACTTCGTACTACTTCGTGGGCTCCCCCGTGAGTCTCTTTGAACCGTATCCACCCACATTATGTCCTCTGTGGATTTCCATGTGGGAAACGCCTCCCAAGTTGGCCTATACGGGTTTCCTTGCAGATTCTCGTAGAGAAAATCGCTTCCTATGTTGTATTCAATGGGTTCCTGCACCAGTTGCACTGTAGGAAATATCTACATGGCCCTACGTCGAATCTCGTGTGAAATTCCGTGCTCCATTTCAGTCTACATAGTGACCGATGTGGGATCTTATGGAGGAAAGTTACCCAAGTTACTCTATATCGGTTCCCTTGTAGGTTCCCAAGGATGAAGTAACTTCCTATGTTGTCCTGCATGAGTACCTACATGGGTTTTACATCGAAAATATTTTCCTCCATGGTCTTACATAGGATCCCATGTAAGTCTTTCTAAACCGCATGGGATTCTTTGAGCGTTTCCATGTGGGAAACATCTTCCCACGTTGGTCTGTATGGGTTCCCGTGTAAGTTGCTGTTAAGGAAATTTCTTCCTATGTTGTCTTGCATGTGTTCCTTTATGGGTTCCCACGTAGAAGAAATTTCTTCCTATGTTGTCCTGTATGGATTTCTTTATGGGTTTCCACGTAGAAGAAATCTCTTCCTATGTTGTCCTGTATGGATTTCTTTATGGGTTTCCGCGTATGAAATGCCTGCTCACATCGTTCTCTATGAGATCCCGTTTAGGTTCCCGTGCAGAATATTCCTACCTCTGTAGGTCCGCATAGAATTCTATACGGATAACCGAACTTTCCTATGCATTTCTATGCATTTCTATAGCAATTCCAATTCCATAGAATCCTATGCAAAAACCCATATGGGAATTTTCATAAAAAAATACATAAGATCGAAAGAAATATATAATATAGATCTGGTAAAATATACAACACAACCATACGAGAATATAGAAGGAGCATAAACATAAAAATCTGTAAGCACACTTGGAGCGGTAGTCAAATGTAGCATGGAATTTATCTATCTTGGCGGGACGAATCCGCGGTGAAACGACACGAGTGCCGGTCGTTTCGTACGAGAAGTCTCGGGTTTCACGCGCTTATCGTACGATCACACATAGATATATGTGTGTACATAGTAGTGGAAGAATACGAGCTCTCTATGAGCCTAGAAAAAAAAACTACATACATATATATATAGAATATGAATAAAAGACTCGTGTTATCGAATGCTAAAGTACGCTGGGGAAATGTTTCGCAGGTTCTACCGGGTCTTTACGTGGGCAATTATCGCGACAGCAAAGACTCGGCGCAACTCGAACGCTTCGAGATCACTCACATACTTGCTATTCACGACGCGGCTCGACAACTTCATCCCGTGAGTACTTCCATCAGTCTTTTTCTCTCTCACCTCTCCTTCTTCTAATAGGATTTTTTACTCGAGAATGTATTATGGGTTCATTGATTCGCTTAGGACAAACACTACTTGTGCATCTTGGCTGCCGACACACCCGATCAAAATTTATCTCAATATTTCTCGCTGTGCAACGATTTCATTCATGCGGCTCGATTGCGCGGCGGCAACGTTCTGATTCACTGGTAAGCTGTCTCGACTACTCTATGGCTTCAACGTTAAAACTGCTTTTTTTTTTATAACTCAAACTGCTCTTTCTCACCTTCGGATATCTTTTTATCGATTTTTCTTTCAAAGCAATTGAGTTATGACGGTAATTGACGACGTGACTTTCTGTTCCGGTTTTGACGTGCCTTTTTCCATACAAAATTGATCCGCTGTACATTATAGAAATCCGTGCGCACAAATTGCTCAGAAAAGAAAAAACAAATCTTCCAATAATTTATGTAAAAAAGAAAATTGTTTTCAATACTTTTGAACAAGCGTGACTTTGCTTCGTTACAAAATATCCTTGAAAGAATAAAGCATAAAAAAGTAACAGCGTCGAGTACTCCGCGGAGTTTTAAAACCGCTTTTCCAAGCAGTTAATGGGCGATGAAAAATGTTTTAAAAGCGGCAATAAAAGTGTACCTCCGTTACTTTTTCTTTTTCATGCAAAGTTTTCAAAAGTGTCAAGATTCCTTTTTTTTTTCTTTCCGAACGCGAATTCAATACGACTTTTTGACCTGCAATAAATCGGACTACTTTTTATCATCGAAAACATTTTTTTTCCTCCTTTCCAGCACGTCTATAAAGTTTCGAATTTTAATCGCTTTCAGCTTCAACGAACTAGCTTTTACCCCGCGAAAAATTAATTGGCCGTGGTCGGATCTCGAAATATTGAATCACGAAAAATTTCAGTTTAGCAGGAATGTCGAGAAGCGTCACAGTCGCGGTTGCGTACATCATGAGCATCACGAATCTCTCTTGGAAAGAGGCCCTCAAAGTCGTGAGGGTCGGACGGGCCGTGGCGAATCCGAATGTCGGATTTCAGCGTCAACTCGAGGACTTCGAGTCGAGTCGTCTGCAGGAGGTAGGCAACCGCCGAGACCGAAAGAGGAGGAGATAACTAGACCGAAGAATCGTCGAGATCAACTTATGCCGTACCGATAAGCGTGGAGTTTTTTCTTCCTTTTTTTTTACGATACACCGGGGAATACCGCGAGGATATTCCTCGGCCAACTCCGACCATCTATTCAAATTATCGATTGCTCGGTTACCCGATAAATAACGCTCTTGGTTCTTTTTCATTTTTTTCTAACCGGATTTTTCTATATCCATGATAACAGGAGAGAAGAAGATTGAAGGAGCGCTTTCCGAGCCTCGCTCTAACGGTCTCCGATGCCGAGGCTTGCAGAGCCAATCTAACGAACTACGAGACCCTTGCGCTCGCTCGCGAAGTTTGCGAGGGCAAATGCGCCATGGGACGGCCGTGTCCCACCGGCCTGTGTCGCCAACGATCCAAGAGGTTCGTTTTTTTAACGCTTTTGCTCCAAAATTTTTCAAAAAACCCAATTTCGTTTCGCGTTCTAAAAAAGAATTCGTTAGAACAATAGTTGCGGCACTGAACATACATTCGACTGGACAGTCACGAACTCTTCGACAAAAAGTTGTATCATTAGTTCTTTTCCCGACGATTGAAAGCAGGACCCTGAGAAGGAAATCATCGACGAGCAGTACCGGAAGTTTGAACTCGGGACGAACACCGCCGCAAACACCGAGACTTTTACCGTCCGCTCCACCCTCGCCAGCCTTGCCGAGGTCAGCCAGTGTAATGTCAGCCACTGCGAGGCCGCGAAGTGGTCCCGCAGGTCTGCTCTCCTACACTGGCTCTGCTCCACCGTCTCGGTAATTAAAAAAAATTACCTCCCTCGATTCCGAACCAAATTGAATTGTCACGAAGATTAAAATGGCGTTCTCTTTTTTCAAATTTTTCCATTCGAACAGAGCCGTCTCTAGGGTGGATCTCTCGGCAGCCGTAGCGTGCAGCAGCAGCAGCACGAATCTCTACAACGCCGGAAGAAACACACTGTCTTCGGGCAGCAGCTGGCGATTGACGACCGCGGGTTCAGCGCCGGAAACTCCGAACAAAACACCGCCGATATCGCCGATGCACTTAACGCGCCGTAGTTCGGGCAGACGAGTCGTAGAATCACCGCCAATAACGCCGGTCGACACACCGCCGGATTCGCCGAAATTCATGACGAGACGCGGCGGCGTCAACCGGAGAACGACTTGATCGCCACCGGCGACTCCCGTCGAGTCGCCATCGGACTCGTCCCGTGTCCCACCTTCAGCAGCAGGTTCCTCCGCTAATTGGCAATTCGCTAATTCAAGCCTCGCCGGAGGTCTTCGACGATCCACGGGTTTCGCATCGATAAGCCTCCTAGAGTCCACCTCGATCGACTCGTCCGCCAATTGTTTGTCGCTCTCCTCGGCTTCGATTATCGGCAATAACCGAATCCCGACGCAAGATACGTCCTATCGAAGAATCTGCCGGCAAAATTCTCAGCCTCCTTGGTATCTCAGAGAACATTACGAGACCGAGGGCAACGCGACGCCGAGGAGTTCATCGCCGAATCTCAATCATCGATGAAGATTTTGTGATTTCGTTTCTTTCTTCTTTATCTTCTTTTCGATGAGAGCGTGCTGGAACAAGAAGAAAAAAGAAAACCTCTAGAAATTACTTCGCAAAGCGCGCGAGGACTCGCCACGTTTGCGTCTCATCGCGAGTGAATTTTTATCACGTCGTTGAAAGTGCATCTTCTGCAGTGGGTTTCTGTCTTTTTGTTCGTCGTGGACTTCGCTGTTCGAGGAAGGGCGCAACGCATTTTTTTCTTCGCGGTAATCGTTAATATTTGCATACGAACATTTAAAGAACTTGATTGTATCGCGGTTATTGCCGAAGATTTTTTGAAGTTTGCATCTCGGTTTTTGCGGGAAGCAATGTAAAGAGAAACCGGAAAAAAGGGACTGTTTGCGGTGGATTAAGATATAAGTGTACATACATATTGTTGTTGTTAATATGCACACACATTGCACAAGATTGAGATATAGAGAATGAAGAGAGTCATTGACGAGAGAGGTTGCGTTGATCGCAACGAGGCTAGACCTCGAAATTATTATGCACCAACTGCGTGAGTCTTTGACGCGCAATCATACGCGTAGAAAAAGGGTTCAATAATTTGCACAGAAGGATGTGAAACAATGTAAAGAAAAGAAACCTATCAATTCGGCTAGAGAGATGCGCGGTTAGGGTAGGCGGAAAAAACACCCCCGGAAAAAGCCAAAAATTGTCATTGAAGTCGATGAAGGTTTCTTCTAGGGCTTTCCCCTGCCAAGCCAAGGGCGTCAAACTGCAGGCCAACTAATCTCGATAACATCCGCGCTGGTGGGCACATTTGTTAATTTACTAGCAACAACGCATTTGAAGCGCAACGCAAATACTATTTTTTTAAATTGACTCTACCAGCTAATTTTTCTTATTGTTATTGGAGATATTTTCATACCTTTTAAATTGCTGCAATCCTAAAATTCAAAGGAAGCATATGGCTATTTGCGTACTAATTGTTCACTTGAGTTCTTAAAATTTCGTGCATTACATACGTGTGTGTACGACAGCGAAATGTAGTATTTTTTCTGGTGGTATTTTTTCTGGGATTCCGCGGCTAGATAGCGAGATGAAGATAAATGGATATTGCACTCGTTATCCTACAGGAAAATTGATGAAAGAAAGAAATAATAATAAATCGTTCTTCGATCGCGTCCTAATCGACCTGCGATATCCGCTATTACAACGACACGGTCCATCCGACACTAAACTAACGTCGATTATTTATACGCCCCCACGATATCCGTGATATACTCGTGACAATCTGACAAAAAAAATGATAGAGCTATCGAAATAGCTGATCGTCATTAAAAAAAGTATATATATAAAGTCGCTCGCTCGCGTAAAAATGTTTCTTTTTTTGAATCGTCGCATGAAAAAACGCTCACGCGCTGCTCGACATTAGGACGCGATCTATCTACAAATATCCTCCTAACGAGAATATACATTAAGGTAGTCCGAGCGCGGCAGTCCGAGGAAACGTGAGATTTAGAGGGAATTCAGAGTGAGAAAACTGACAAGTATTCAGAAATATTAAAGAATCATTTTCATTAAAAAAAATGTTAAGTAGCCGGGTAATTTGTTAAACAAGTTTTTTTTCATCAATTTGTTAATAACTTTTTGGAATTATAATGATGCAAAACCAATCTTTCAAACATCTTCCATGTGCTTGATTGTTTTCAGATTTTTATTCCATTGGGAAATGCTCGAAATTCTCTCTGAATTCTTTCTAAATCTCACGTTTCCTCGGACTGTATCGCTCGGACTGTCTGGAGTAATAGCTAAAACAATTGTTGCGACAAGAATGAGTCATAGATTAATGTAAAAAAAATGACCTATCTGTCAATGCTCTAATTTTATACAAAGACGTATTCGACGCGAGTACCAGTGAGTAGAAAAAAAATGAACGAGTTGATTGTATAAAAAAAAAAAACACAAGATCGTTAGGAACGTTCGCGTGATTTGAGGTGTGTCGAATCAATCGCGGGACGGGTCTGACGGAGTAGCGATCGTAATTTTCCATGGCTCTTGGCATGGAAAAAAAAAGAGTTTTGAATATAAGTAGCCGATTGATTCGACGCCGTCGCCTCGACGCGAGCGTGATTGTTTAACAATACGCGGTACCGTAGCGTATAGTTGTATCATTTTAATTGCCGACACACAGAGAGACGGAAGAAGAGAAAAATAATAACAACGCGAGAGGAAAGCGAACAAAAATCTGCGCGTATTACATAATTGCATGTAGCTAGAAGATTTTATATTCATCGGAAAAAATTAATGCCGAGAAATAATAAGGGAGCGATTTGTCGCAAAGCTTGCTCCGAAATCTCGCGAAAAAGTGAAAACAAGCAGCAGCAGCAGAAGCGTGTTAGTAGGTATAGTATCTATTTCTGACCTAGAAAATCGATTCGGTCTGCTCGTCAAATTGATTTAAAAAAAAACGAAACAAAGAGGGACTCGCCCCGTAAACTATGTCGGCGATAAGATTCCGTGTCGGAGAACACGCGAGAGTCGTTGAAACGGAAATGACAAAAAAAGAAATAAACGAAAAACAAAAGCGTACCGGCGCCGTATGCTGAATCACGCATAAGCATTCGAGAAAAAGAACGAGAGAAGAGAACAAAAAGAAAGAAAAAAAGACGTCGATTAATCGCGCGGTATCATTGTAGCTAACAAAGTTTGCTCTCCAATTCTCTCGATATCCAGTGTTCGCCTCTAACGATATAGAGCCCGCGACGGCCTCGTAGAGCTGTGTGCAATCAGTATGAATTACCCACTGTGAGTTTTTACACACGCCGAACGGCAAAGTATCGCGGTAATCACGCTTCAAGAACAAACAAAAGAAAGAGGTGAAAAAAAAAGACAAATCTTTAAAAAACCCGGAGTGTGTTTGATTTTTGTGCACAGAGCGTTTCGCAGATACGAGAAGAGAAAAGCGGGGAAATGCGAAAGAAGCCTAAACGACGAGATTACGCACGATTATAGATAATATTGTGGCTGTGTATTGTGATTAAGTAGAGATCTTCGGGTCTCGGACGTTTGTTTCGTCTTTTAGTTCCTTCCCCCAAGTATTTTTTGTTTCATAGCGAACGACATTTTTAGCTCGCGATCGAGAGCCTCTCCGCATTGTCTGCTATCACAGGAAAAGAAAGGAACGGCAATTCATTCACGATTTTTCTATAGTATCGTACCTGAGGAAACGAAAATGAAAAAGATTTAAATAACTGAAGAAACGTCCGTGACTTCGTGAAAAAAAAAACGTAAAGTAGTGAAAAAGAAAAAGTTGTTATCGTATTTAAAAGTATGCGCACGGGTGAAGCCAGATGCGCCAATTATTGGGTACATCGGCGATCGGCGTGCAGTATTTTTGATACATCTGAATTGATCTGTGATGCGTACGCGCGAATCACTGCGAGCCATATCGTTAACTCCTCCCCTCACCGCGCCACAGAAGAGAGCCCTTTAATTTTTCATCGGCATTGTTGTGAAGAGAAAATCTGAAAAAAAGTGAAACGAAAAGAAGCATTCATTCATCAAAAGAATTCATCTTTCCCACCGCATATCAGAGATTCTATTCGCAATGTCCAATTGAGCTTGCTAGGCGCAGCGCGAGATTTTCATAAAAGCTTCGATGAGAAAAGAAACATGTTCGACAGTGGCGTGCGATCGTTATGAGAAGATAAAACCTTACAGAAGATTTTAAAAAATTGTGGTTAGAAAAAAAATGAGAAATATCGCACGAGAATGGACTGGAAGCCTGAAAACATGCTCACCCTCGCTTGTACCCTCGAACGCTCGCTGGCTCGCGAGTTATTTATTTTTGAACGAAACGACAAAGCAATAAAAACGTTTGGTAATAATGCGCGAAGGAATGAAAAATCCATGAACTGAATTCAAAACGATTGGATGATCAATAAAGATAAATCCGTTCCTCTGAACCGTTGTAGCCGCGCGTTATTCTTCCCATCCATGCCTACGTTACTCTTACACTAATTTATCGCAATGGAATTGTTCTATTCAATGAGTAAGAGAGAATCGAAAATGTGAAATGAGAAACGTGACATATCTATTTATAAATTCTATGTCTTATGTACATTTGATTCCATCGAATATCCAATGACAAGCAAATTATGTGCTCGATCTGTGGGTAAGTACAAATAGAATAATGATTTTCAGTAGTTCTTTTCTTTTTTTCGCCGATTCAAAATTCATTTGTATTTTGGCTGATTCTTCCGGGTGTTTAATGCTGCTTGGCCATGACTTGACTGATGGTTTTGTTGAGATCGATGTTTCTCCAGTTCAACTGAATTTTGTCGAGATGATTGTCGAAATCTATGAGATTTCGGTATTCCTCGTCTTTCAGGAGCGTGTAGATTGTTTCAGTCACTGCCTCCTCGTCGTCCAAAACAACGCTGAAGAGAAAAAAAAAAAATGTATTGAAACAAAATAAGCCTTTTTTTTTTGTTTTTTTTTAATAGGAATTTGTGCGCAACTCACTCAGCCTTGTCTTTCACTTTCCATTTGCCGTCCGAGTGCTGCGAGACTCTCAGCGGGTTCGTTGGCATACCCAGCGTTATCTCCCTGTTATCTATCTGTAAAACAAAACCTGTTTATTCGCACCTATTCTAGCAGGCAACAAAAACCGTTCCAAGTTTTACTCACCACGGCAAGCAGGGCGTTGCTATAATTTTCCGCAATTTTGTCCGCTATCCTGTGAGCCGGTCTGTCGGTGCTTCATCGTGCAAGCGAACAGTCGAAACATTAGAGACTTCCCCTTTCGATGCGTTTCCATTAAATAACCGAATTAAATAATTACCTCATGTCGTTGAGAAGTTCATTGGCCAAGTAGTATCCGGCTATGACGAGGCCTTGCCCTGTGGCAAATTGATCGACCTGATGGGGGTACACACACGATCAATTGAAAGAAATGGGGGTCACTTCCGCCTCGGTCATTACAAGCGTATAATGGTAAAAAAAAAAAAAAAAAAAACGAGACGATTATTGAGTTGTAGGTTAGAATTTCTCGATCTCAACAACTTTAATTTACAAGTTTTGGATTTTGCAATTAAATGAATATTTTAAGTGTAACATTTTGGAATACGTCGCGAATTTGAAGAAAAATCTTTGTTGACAAGCGTTGACATTTTTCTTTTTTCACTAGTCATTAATCGAATGATCGTGGGAAAAAAACTTACCAATGTAAGAGCTACCTCTGCCATCGGCGATACGTGCAGGCAGAGATGAAAGAGCGGTATCGCATCCTCGACATACACGGCGCCCGATTTACCGTCGTTCTTGTTCTTCGTTTTAGCGAGCAACAATCCGTTGATGGCACAGTGTGGATACTTCGCGGCGTGTAATATTATCTTGCAGTACGCCCGCGGTGAGAACGTTACTTCGGCCATCTTTACACATCGACGAACGCGAAGCGACTGAAGCTGCGCTTGTACGCTAGTCAATAATACACGAGTGCACGACCCGGCCGCAACCACTTCGGTGGCTTCGCGCACACGAGGAAACAATGAAAAAAAAATACACGTCATCGCTCGGGCGTTGCCATGACGACCGTACAGCTGACTTAAAGTATACACGCGAGTTTGACAATCGGTGCCTCGTTGACAGCCGGCTCGAAGGAAAATATTTTATTTGCCAATTTTCTTTTTTAAGGGAGTATGTGCATTGAAAAAATGCATATATATCGAGTCTTTTATTTTTTCGTGATAACATTTCTCGATATACTCATAAAAATGATACTTTTCGATAAAAGGACGAAATGTAATGCGTTTATTTGGCATCCGCCTCTACTCCGGTTCGTGCTGGAAAGCATCGCACGAGCCTAAACGCATGATTTTGCCCTCGTATCGAAGACCATTTTTCTATGAAAAATGCATGAATAAGTTTCTTAAATAAAAATTCCAGATATTGAATATATGCCGTATAATTCTATATACATATTTTTTTTTTTTCGGAGCAGATGGATGATTTTTCCGGTGATTCGGAAGTGAATTCCGAGGAAATGGCACGAATGGTCGAAGATTTGAACGACCTTGATAATAATTTGCTCGGTGGTTCCTCAACGAAACGAGATATATTCACGGCCGCTGCCAAGAAAGATAACGCTGCCGAAACGAAGAAAAGAGTTGCGTTCAAGAGTGGCTCGGATTCGAGTAAATGTCAACGAGTGTTTTCTATCAATTATTTATTCAGCTCGAACCCTCGAGAGAATTTATTTTCAACGATGTTCCGTAGAAAAATGAACGTAGATTTGTTTTTCCAGAATTCGACGACGAAGATCCTCTCGCGGATCCGTTGAGCGACGTGGACGATTTCTACGAGACTAAAAAGTCGAATCTCGCGAACGCTAAGAGCAACCTTGTCGCCGATTTGTTCGGTCTCAAAAGCGCGAAAAGCGCGGAGAAGATCTCGGAAACGTTGGCGACTCCGAGTACGATAGAGGCGCCAAAAATCGATCGATCCAGAGAAAAAGTGATCGAAGAGGCCAATTTGCCGATAAAAAATGACAATCAGAAGTCAACGAACTTGGGAGTTCCTGCCTCGACGGCGCTATCGCAAAACACGAGAAATCAACCTTGGGAGAATTCGGCGCAAGTAACGAAAGCCGATGTGCCAATCTTGCCGAGCAACAAAGCACTGAAGAAGTCCCTGATGGAGGATCTGCTCGGTACCGGATCGCGCTCAGCCGCTCCGAAAGAAGTCGAGACACGTCCGAGTTACTCGAGAATCGGTCTCGAAAATCCGGCGACTTCGGCGATAACAGAGCCCATTAAATCCACTCAACCCGCGAAAAGCTCGAGCGGATACGGCTTCGATCTATCGACTCGGGAGCCTCGACGGGGTCGAAGAAATTCACCGATAATCAGCGATCCCCTTGGATTGTTCGCGACGACACCGAAACAGAGCGAGTCGTCGACAAACGTTGCCGATGTACGTTGCTTCGCGCTGAAATCCAAGATAAATATCCGTACAGATTATTAATTCTTTCGTATTATTTTTTTGTCCCTCAGCAAGGAACGAGGCACGATGAGCGTTCGGACGATAAAAAGGGGCCGCAGGACGATTTGCCGGAGTGGCTCGGCGGTTCGGCCAAATCAAAGCCTGCAAAGTCCGAAAGCGAAAAACAAACCGGCCTCGCGTTCAGTACAACAACGAGCGAGATTCCTCCCACAGTAATGAGTTCGACGACGAATGTGTCGATTCCGCAGGAACCTAACGGCAATCTCGCTGCGTCAGGTTCGTCGTTGACGAATCAGCAATTTTTGTCTCCCTATCCCGACTTGTCGATGCTGATGGGCGCACAGTTCGACCAGCAAGCTGCGATGATTTCTATGCAGCAGCAAGAAAACGAACTCAGAACCGCGACGACTCTGTCGCGTCAGAACGAGCAGGTTTCTAAGATCGTCGAGAACCAGAGAGCCAAACTCGACGAGCAGGAGAGAATGTTCAATTCATTGATAAAACGACAAATCGAGAGGCAATCGATGCTCGAATCGCAGATGAAGATACAACAGGCTCGCATAGATCATTACATACAAGTGAGCGTGCAAAAAAAAAATTATTTTATATCAACTTTATATTATAACTTTTTTTATGCATAATTTGATCAATTGAATATTTGGCTAACGATTATTGTTTCGCAAAACCAAGACTCTAATGGCTCAACCTTCAACTTCGAGGCCGAGTATGTCTGTAATCGATGGAAATCCTTCAGGCGGTATTGGCGAAGATAAAAAAATAGAAAGTCCGGAATGCCTTGTGAAGCAATTGCAGATGGAGAATCTTTGTCTGGAGAACACGCTGACAATATTGAAGGAGAAACAAGAGAAGGAAATAACAATATTGGAAGCTTCATACGAGTAAAAACACTTTAGATCCGCACAGAAATTTTATTGCCGCATCGCGAATCATTAACATTAAAAAATAAATCGTGTTTCAGAAAACAAATGTACTTCATGCGCGAGTCGATGGAAAAATTGGAGAAAAAGATGAATCGAGAGAGCGAAGCGTTGGAGCTCGAGTACGAGAAGAAACTGGAAAAATTGAAGGAAGAAAAGTTCGAGTCGGAGCAAGCCTACAGAGACGAGATAGAAAGACTGAAGAGAAAGGAGAAACAGTTCATCGAGGAAATCCACGCGCGCCATACGCATAATGTTGAATTATTGCAGAAGGAACACGCCGATACGATAGACGCGATAACTCGTGCCAAAGAACTGGAGCGCAAGGCTGTGGATTCCATGACAACAAACAAGACTGATCTAGACAATTTGTTCGATAGATCGAAGCTCGCGATCGAGAGCTTTCAGAGTTTGCAGAAAAAAATCGAGGAGAAAGACGCGCGTTTCGACGAGACGCGGGACAGTTACTTGAGAAAACAGGAGGAGAATTTGCAGCGTGAGCGAGAAATTTGAACGATTAATCTTCATCAACGACATTCCATTCGATTCTTCTGTACAATTTTCATGATTTCCAGTGCTCAAGGAGCAATTGAATTTGCAACAAGAGGCTCTGGCCGACGAGCGAAAAAGACTGATAGAAGTATCGCTGAGATTGGACGCAGCCACGAACGAGTTTACCACCGAATTCAAGAGGAAAAGCTCGACGATCAACGAGAACGAGGATAGACTCGCGACACGCGAGAGAGCTCACTTGCGCGAAAAGCAACTGGCCGACGAGCAAATCAATTGGGAACGCGAACACCTGCGAATGATGAAAGATTCGTGGACGAAAGAGCAGGAACGCCAGTTGAAATTGTTGTCCGAGGAGCGAGAGGCTGCGGCGATCGAAAGATCGAAGCTGGAAGTTCTCAACAGACTGAAGAGCGGCTCGGACGATATGGCGAAAGTGGAGGTTCGTATTAAGCGTCCCAATGAATGCCTCAGCTTCGTTCTAAATAACTTGTCTTTCTATTTACTTTTTTCGTTCGAGTAGTTAGAAGCCGCTTTGAAAACTGCTCAAGAAGCCGCGAACGAGGCGATGCAAGAGAGGCGCAAGTGGCAAGAGAGAACGCGAGCTCTGGACGAGCAGAGACGTTCGCTTCAAGAAAAAGAGAAGCATCTCACCCAGAGAGCCAAGGAATTGGAAGATCTGACTCAATCGGCCCTTCTGAAGCGCGAGAAGGGCGTCCAGGCCTTGAAAGAAGCCCAACGCATGGAGAAACATCACAAGGAACGTCTCGCCCAATTGCAAATGCAACTCGAGAGCCTCGCGGAAAGAGAGAACAGGATAGCGACGGAAAAACTCGCCTTGGCGAGGTAAGTCTCGTCGAGATCTTTTCACTGGAAGGAATCGATAAATATGGGATGAAGATTTTTTATCGTTATTGTAGGGAAAGACTCGCAACGAGACTCGAACAAAACGAGAAACCCGAAAAGGACACGTTGGAAATCGCTCCGCTGATTAACTACGATAGATCGTTCGTATCGCATTCTCATGTTTCGACACACTTCAAGGTAACTCACAGTTAGAATATCATTATCAAATTTTTTTTTGTGTATGAACAAGAATTTCCCGCGTTTCAGGATATCGTCGATCCACACCTGTTACTGCTCAAACTGAATCTTGACAATAAATTGGACGCCTCCAACGACCTTCTCTCTGCCATGCAAGTAATTAGTCAATAGATCTTCATCACAGTGTGACGATACGATTTAACTATGAATAACTTCAGCTATCGATTTATATATTTTTACACGAAGATAGCGTTTGTATGGAAATAATTGTAATATTCACATATTTTATAATCGACTGTGGGAGTGTATAAAAAATGAGTATAAAAAAATAATTAATTTTAAAGATACTTGAGATGAGAAAGTGGAATTAAATGTCGAATACAGATGTCTCCAAGTCTGCCTCTTCGTCTATGAAAAAAAATTGAAAAACCGTAAACGACGAAATCATTTTTTTTTTTATCGTGACTTACCGTCGCATTGCGTGCTGATGAGGTGAATGTTGTGCATCAAAGTTTCTACTCTTTCCACCGAAGACTTCATTCCTTTGAAATTGTCCGCCGCGGATTGGGTGCAGCGTTGCTGAAATGAAATTGTTTGATGACGAATTGTTCGTTAGAGACGGAGAGGTCAAAAGTGTTGCACTTACTACATCGTCACTCAGACGATTGGGATCCAGGTTGTGTTCCGATTTGAGATTCTTGTGATCGATTATTAGCTTGATTGCTTCGGATACAACTTCGACGGCTTGACTGCGAAAAATAAGAGACCAATATAAACGACACCAACGCGAGTAAACGCAGTTGAAGCTCGTCCAATCTGGAATCATAATTACCCATGATGTTTGTTCGATATCGGAAGGCCGTCGCATTGTTCCGATTGATGCAAGACTTTGCTTATCGAGTGTTTATGACTCGTTATGCTGTTTAAATTGCCGACAATTATTTCCTTACACTTGAGCCTTTCTTCTGCAAAAAAAGAATCTGTATTCAATTTCTTGATTTTCTTCAAGAACGACCTTGAGACTTCGAAGCGATCAAGGATAACTTAAAATAGTGTCGATTTCATCGAGGACGATTTTTGAGAATGTAACCGAGTAGGATAATAAACAAAACAACGACCATAACCTTTCAACTTCTCGAGCTCGAGTTTGCGGGATTCGTGTTCGAGAGATTGCTCCTCTTCGAGCCTCGACCGTTCCGCGTGGCGAATAGCGCGCTTTTCGCGCATCGACGATATAAGAATGTCCATTATCGGCCTTTTTTTAATATTCGTCAAATAATGAACGTCAATCGTTCGTCGCAAGCGAGCACGCGCGCGAAGTACCCGCTCAACTGCGCGGTGAACCGAAACGCGATCTTTGCGCACACCGGCTTTGCAGCGCCGTTCGAAACCGGATTGCGTAAAAACGTGTTTACAAATTCGCGAAAAGTGCGGCCGGCATAAATATCAGGTAAAAGTAACCATGCTCGAACGATTCAGAGCAGCCCCAGATTCCAACAGGTATTGATTGATAAACAAGACATTTTTTGTGAGAAGAACTGATAACAGTGTTACATTTGTTGACATTGTACTTTAACCACTCAACTAATTTGCTGCAATGTTATAAAGTCTATCGCAATGCTATTCATGTTTACCTTCAATTTATGGTCGCAAAGGCGTGAATGACGATCGAAAAATACGAAACCGACCGGAAATCGCTATCGAAAAATCACTAAATCTACAGCACATCGTTAGCAACTGCAATTGTCGGACAGCTCACAGAAGACGGTTCAATAACGAATTGCTACTCAGTCGATTTGAGGTAAAAAAACTTTTGGTCGAATTTGCCGTCGAATGATGGTCGAACCACTGGTCGCTCGCACACACAGGGCCGCGTATGTATTAACAATTGTACCAGTTTCAGACACTATATCCATTGTTTTAAAACGAAATGCAACAATAGAAAAGGTTGAATTAAATTGTTTGATACTTGAAATCGAAATGAAATCTAAATATGACTAGGACGTGTCCGTGCATTAGTACGACCTTGTTGCGCGACGGTAAAAAAAAATAACAATTAAGCACAATGTATACTTGATAAAAGTAATTTATTTGTTTTTTTATTTTTTTTATTTTTTTTTGTTTTTTCTTTAAAAACCTAAATGTTGGAATGCGAGTAATCTACATGTGTGACGGGTATAATATGTAAAACTACATACTTACAATACCTCTATTCATAGCTATGCCCTATGTATTTTTTTTCCATTTGATCAACGCCATATGATTTTTATGTGTTCCATTGTTTTTTTTTTGTTTCATTTTAATCATATATTTATACGTAGGTAATAGAATACTAATATTTAGTGTCAGTAACGATACTCCGACACTGAGTACTGCACCGGTGTGTGTACGTTTCTATACTTCAACACTTTTCGTCTTGTTTTCTTTTTCTGCCTTTATTTCTCTCGCACACACCCACACTCTCTCACACATGCACACTCGCACGCGCGCAAATACACGCGCTTCTCTGTAAAACTCCTCCACAATTACTTTTGCCGCCTTAAAATCCGTCGTATTTAACATCCATATTTACTTCGATAAATTTTTTTTTTTTCTTCATATTTACAAATATACAAAGCGATTCAATTCCGATATTCGACTCACTCTCGATCCGTCGCTTTCCTTCCTCTCGAATGGTGCTTCTCGTGCTTTTATGTATATTATCTACATAGGACATATAGATTTTGTATTTTTCTTTTTTCTTTTGAAAACCGACGAAACTCACTCGAGTTTCACGATTATTTTCACGCACTCGCAACGACTGCCGCGATTAGGTTCGAAGACTGTTTTTTCTTCTTTCATTAGACCACGACGCGGCGAACTCAAAAATACTGATCTCATCATTCATGATTCAAGGAACAATCTCGAGGCGACGCGAAAGTATTTCACCTAAGAAAAGTAAACACGATTGATGAATTAACGAAAAAGAAAAAAAAGGATAATAATCAAACAAATATTAATAATACAAAGTTGAAACGATATATGAAAATCGAACCACGCAGTCACCGTAGCATCACTTTTTACACGATGTATAAATATATATGTATATATAATGGGCGCGCACTGAATAGGCAAGTTGCTTGAAACAAAAATCCAGGGAGCAGTAATTTTCCGTCACCATAAATATGCGAAACAATCGTATCCACAACGAAGCACCGGCGGACAAAATGATGATCAACGCAATCTTGTATCTTGATTTTTCATTTCCCTTGCGGTGTAGTCACTCGGATAAATAATATCATTCGATTCATCCACGCAAAGCTAATTTGTTGTGTTTTCGCAATAAGCAGAAATCGAAGATCGCTCACTTCCCCGTTCCGTTCTGCTCTCGAGGCATGCAAAAATGTATTGTTCGATCGTATCACCGATACAAGTCGATGGAGAAAACAAAAAGCATATTTGTCGTCAAATATAAATTAAAAAAAAAACATCAACGCATAATCACTGGAAGCGAAAAAGAATTCGTCGCAACTTTGTCAATCGAACCTCGATGATCGATGAAACGTTTGCCAATCGAACAATCAAGCGAAATCGGCTCGTATACGCAAGTTCCATAAATAACTTAAACACGTTTAAAGGTAGAGTCATAAATAATTTAAAAACCAAAGAAGAAGAAAAAATAATTTCATAGTCGTGAATAAAACGACACGCGTCTCTTCGTTCTCGCTTAATTGAAAGATATCACGGCTTATTCATTATTTACAATGCAAAACGACGATAAGAATATCGCGCTCGTTTCACGTGGGTTTTTCGAGGATTTTTCCCATCCGCGTTCAACTTGTGCCGACTTTTTACAATTCAAAAGTCCCGTTGGGTCTTTTTTTTCTCTCGCCGAGCGGAGAACTGACAGACACAGTCCGGTATCGATTAATCGAAAATATCTCGAATCGCGAGATACGGATTCCTGTTTCATCCCCCGTCTTAATTATCGATACGATAGAGTCATTCTACCATTCGTTCTTCACTTTTCACTGAAAAAAACGAAAAAAAAAAAAAAAAAAAGAAGACACAAAATCATCAAAGAATTCACGTAACGTTCGATACCTCGTTGTTGTTAGCACCATCGTCGGGATTTCTCGTCGGCGTTATCGCGACCGTGGTATTGTCCTCGGTGCGGAGCCTTTTCGATTCCTTGTGCAATTGACTCGAGCCCAAGCTCGACTTGCGCTTGTGACTCGAGCTCGACGAGCGCGATCTCGACGAGGTCGAATCGTCCCTGCGCTGATGCGATTCCGGCGAATTTTTGTGGCTGTTGCTCTTCTCGTGACTACGATGGGGCTCGTGTTTTCTCTTCTCGGACTTTCGATCGCTCGTTTCTTTAGCGGAGCTTCGATGTTTCGAGGCATCGTTGCCGGTCGACGAGGAGCCGCGATCGCGGCTCGAGTCGCCTTTGGATTGGGTCGATTTCGCGTGAGGGCTGCGATGTCTGCGTCTCTTGTGATCGCGCTCTCGCCTCTCGCGATCGCGATCCCTCCGGTCCTTGTGCCGGCGTTCTCTCGAATCTTTGTCGTCTCTGCTGCTGCTGCCGCTGCTGTGTTTTCGCTCGGGCTCGTTGACACTCGCGCCAGTTCGCCGTTCCGTTGTTTTCGGCGATTTTTCCTCGGCGCTACTGCGACTGCCGGGTTCGATGGTGGGCGATGCAAACTTGCAAGTTTCACCCTCCGGCGAGCCGCTCGACGCCTCGACCGGATTCTCGGGAGTTTTCTCCTCGCTCTCGGCGTCCAAACTCGGCGTTTTCGAATCGCTCTGCTCCTGTTTGGCGCGCTCTCTCGCTTCCTCCTCCGCCATCTCGATCAACGCTTTAACCGCGTTCTCGGTGGCGCATTCGATCTTCGACGTGAACGCAGTAACCGTCTCGACCTCCAATAACTTTTGATACTTGTTGAAAGCTACGCGATCATCTTTGAATTTGAAACTCGCGATCTCGTGGCATTCCTTCTCGATTCTCTCGAGAATCTCTTTGGAAGCATCGGCGACACCGCATCGCAGCGATTGGCATACCTCGTCGACGTCGGTCTTGGATTTGTATATCGCTATCTCGAGAGCCTTGTCGACGACTTCGGTCGCGTAAATCTTTCCGACTTCCTGTCGCGATTGCAACGTTTCGTCGTCCAACGCAACGTCGCCGCATGTGTCGATCTCCTCGTCCCTCTGCAACGGTGAACTCGCGGCTTCCTGCGGAACTTCCGGTTCCTCGGATTTCTCCGGTGGAGTATCGGCGACCGTTGTGATCTCGCGTATCGAAGGTTCGTTGGAAATTTCCGTGGTAGTCTCTTCCTTCTTCGGCGTCGGAACGGCATCGCTACCGCTGTGCCGTCGATGACTCTCGGTTTTGTGAGCGCTACGATTGCCGCTGCTGCTACGGCTCTCGTGCGCGTCTTTCTTCTTCGTCGTGTGATTCGTTCCGCCGCTCGTCGACAACGCTCGATGACCGCTCGACGACTTTCTGCTCGAACGATGTCGATCGTCGTGCTTCTTGCTGCCGGTTCTTCGATCGTCGCGATCGCGACGCTTCCGACTCATAGAAGTATCGTCGTTTCGTTTGTTAACGTCGGTGAGAGTTTCCGGGCGTCCGTTGCCGCTGCCGTGACGATCCTTGATCTTGGCGACATCGGTCTGCCGGCCGCGATCGCGACTCTTGTGCTCCTCCTTGCGTTTCCTTCCGTGATGATCGGATTTCTTGAGATTACCCTGATACTCGGCCGCGCGCTCTTTCGCCTTTTTCTCCTCCATGTGCTGACGATCGGTGTTCTCCTTCTGTTCGTCGGAAGCCATCACGCCCTCGCAATCTTTCTTCTCCTTGTACTGACTCGATGTCTCGTTCACCGGTCGACTGTGACGAACGTTCGCGTTGCTCGGCGTGTCCGGATAATATTGTTTCAGACGCACGTGCCACGCTATACTCGACACCGCCGATACAGTGCGAAACTGATGTATTATGTTGCGCGGTAAAAAATATATATCATTGTCGTAGAGGTTTATTCGCGCGTAGCGAACGCCCTGTCGTCGTAGCTGATTCAACTTCGCGTCCTCGATCCATTGCACGCATTGCGATATCGGTGGCTCGTGAAGATCTAGCTGAAGCTTCTCGACGAGCTCGGGAAAGTCACCGGCGTAAAATGCCACAACGTCTTTCGTTATGCGGTTGTAATCGGACGGTTGGCCACCGTGTACGGCCTTCAGCACGCCGACGGCCGCCGTTGTCATACGATCCAAGCCGTGTCCAACGTGATCCGCGTGGGCTCTCGTACGATCCTCGAACATGTACTCCCGGGCCTCGGACAATCGCGGCAAGTACTGGAGATTTCGCAACTCGTTGATACCCGTTCGACGACGCTTGCACGGTGACTTGTTCATGTCGGCGGTTGGAACCAATTGCTCGCCGGGCCTTATCCACAAGATCGGCCCGTCGTTGGATTCCTCGGGTGTGTCCATCTTCACAACTGACAGTGGTCCCCACGGCATTGTCTGTAACGACGATTCAAAACCGTTTTTTCATTGCAAAATAGTCAACCCTCGATACTTTAGTACAGCAAAATAGTGTGTTATGCCACAAGGTAGGAAAGTGTGTCTTTTGAAAATGTACTTCCTCCCGAATACGTTATTCTTTCCCAGACTATGCTAAAATTGACCATATTCTTATGCCTGCAAGGACCTATGACTTGTCAGCAATTTTTCTTCCTCGGAGAGGAAAAATACTACTTTTCCTCCCGTTGGTCAAGAATCGCCAACTTTCCTCTTGCGTTGCAAATAGGAAATATACTACATTTTACCGTAGTCGGAAAAAAATGAATTTTTTTCCCGACTATGCTGAAACGGAGGAAAAGACGGAAAGCAGCCGAGCGAAAAGTAAATTAGGTGCGCGGGAGACGCGGGAAAAGTTACACTTTTCCTCTCTAGGAAAAAAAGTACCTGACAATTTCTGATCTCGGTTCGCTTGGGCATCAAACTTCTCACTCAATGAAAAAAGGCACTTTCCTCCCTCGCGGCATAATATACTAATTTTACAAAGGTTGGCGATGTTCGTAGGAGATTGGTAATTAACTCACCATTTTCAAGAACGGATCCTCCTCGAGCCTCTTCAGAAGATCGGGAAAGTATCCGCCAACTTCCTCGTGGACAGTCCCGACGAGACTTATCTGATGCAGCGGTCCGTATCTGACGGTGCCGTTGTTGTAGGTCTTGCAAACTTGTTCCTTGTACTGCAGCATCGTCGTCGTTTCGATGTCGCTGTTACGTCCGAGAACGCCGTTCTTCACGGTCAGTGTCGGATAATTGTGTGCCATGTGATCGAGAAGATCCGGCAAATAAGCCGCAGCGTTGTGAACGATTCCCATCACGTGATAGGCATTGCCGTTCTCATCCTCGCCAAATACAACCTGAAATCAACAAGTAAAATTCGTATCCAACAAATACCTCGGAGGCGAGAATGATTTCTTTGGCTTTTATCGAACAACGTCGAAGTTGCTTTTACCTTGAAGTACTCTTGCGCCAATTCTTCGACTTGCTCCTTCGACAATACCGCTATCTCGTCCTGATACATGTGCACAACAGTCGCACCGCCGTTCGGATAAGTCTCTATGTGTATAAACTTTTTGTACTTCAAATTCTCCAAAGCCTCGTTCTTCTCGCTTTCCCGAAGTATCTTGCAATTCTTCGTGCCGAGATTCAGTCGCAGATTCTCGCTGTTGGACTTTTGAAACGCGCCCGTTATTTGCTTGTGCTGCTGCAACGGTTGGGACGTACGATCGCGCTTGCACTGCACCCCGATGCTCGCCCGTTTGATTTTACTGCGTTTGTAGCAGCGCGAACAGTGACGCCTCTCGCTGTGCTCTTTGCCGCCGCTGCGCTTCTCCGTCGACGTCGCGAGATTCTTCTCGCGGCTCTCGCTCGTCGTCGTTATACTCGCGCTCAGCGTCGTCATCGCGTGCGTCGTCGAGTCTATCTCGACGGGAGTTTCCGTTTTCACCAAATTTCCCGACCACAGAGCATCGCCGAACGCGCTCTTGTCGTCGCTCTTGTCGCTCGCCTCTTGCTCGATAGCGAAACTTCTCTCGATCGCGGATTTCTCACTCGTTCGCTGAACGCTCTCCGCGAATATGTCGCTCTCGACTTTGACGCTCGTCGTCGAGCGCGAATTCTTTTCGTTATTCGTCAGGGCGCCGAAAGGCTCGTCCATGAGGGGAGTTCCCGGCGTCGCGGCTTCAACGCCGCTGCTGTACTTCGCCGAGTCCATGGCTATTTGAGGATTCGTCGAGAGGGAAATCGTCGACACGAACGTCGTGTCGGGACTATTGGGACTGGCGGAGACTCGCGGCGGATAGTCCGGACTCCTCGGACTGCCAATTATCTCGCCGCTGCTTTGGGGACTCTCGCCAAGCTGTGGCGTTTTGCTCGACACGTTTCCGCATTTCTCCAGCTTCATGGAAAATGTTTTGACGCCGGTAGTTTCGGTGCTCGTCTCATTGCCGCATGTTGTGTCAGCCTGAAAAAAGTAATTTTTGTTTTTTTTTTTCATTCGTTGAATGGAATTTAAAGAAATTGCTCCGAAAGCAAAAACCTACGTGGACAGATGCGTTTGGCGATTCCTTGGTACCCTTTACGCTCTCGCCGTTGCAAACACCGAGTTTGTCCGCTGGAAAACGAGGACCATTACGTTAGCCACAGTTTTTTTTTTCTTTTTTTTTTTTTTTTCGTCTCCAACTTTACTAACATTCGGGACATGTCGCTCACTGTCATGGTAATAGAATTCTTCATTCGGTGGCTGAGAAGAGAAAAAAAGATTACTCACCTCCGCGATCGTGCGGGATGCAAGCTGACTTATTCGCGTCTTTGCCGCGGCCGTGGCTCGTTGGCATGTTGCGTTCGACAACCGTTTCCGTGTTTCTCGGGCGAAAATCCTTCGTGACAGTGTCAACCGCGGGTTCGTCGCCTTCGTTCGCGTCGTCGGTGCGCTTGGTCGTCGCTTCGCTATTGTTTGGGGTCGCGTTACGTTCACCAGGATCACTGGTGCGCGATGACGCTGTGACTAAGATCGTGGGCGTCCCGCTGGGCGTCTTGACGCTATTACTCTCGTAATCATCCGCATTCTCGCTCGTTATCGGCGTACCAACGTCCCATTTCGCGTCGTTCACGTCAACACTCATTACGCGAGACATCCGTGACTCCGATACTTCGATATTCTCACTATTGACATCGTTTCGCTCGTTTGACACGTTCCTCGCACTACTACCGGATGCCATCTTGATTTTCTCCGTCGACATTCACCCCCCTCCCCGCGCCGCGCTCCCCCATTTCGCTCCTCCGATTACCAAACCGATGCTACGGCGCGCGCGGTTGGCTCGCGAACGACGCTCTCTCGCACGCGAGCTATCCCATTGGCGTCGCGGGGTCCACGTAGTGGGGATATACCCAGTAATCGTTCATGTAATATCGAAAACTATTTTCTAACAATTTATACTCCCGGTGTACCTAGAGACTGCGGAATTCACTCGAAATGGCAACCTAGCTGAAACTCGGCTAGCACGAGGAGTCTTACATCCACATCATTCTATGAGATTTTTTTCTTGCCTCTCCGAAATAATGCCTGTCGTGTCGCGATCCTTTCAGAGAATCTCATCGATAGGCAAATGTATAATGAACGAAAGTTCATCAATCAATGTTACTAAGACAATAGTTACGGAGTCGACGAAGACAATGAGATGCGATTGGACGGAACGTAACTTCCCACGGGACAGGTAAATTCATCGAATAAATCGAACGATTCGTGTTTTTCTTTTACCTACACGGAAGAAACTTCCGGTATTAACTCTATTTATTGAGTACCTTAACACGGTAGTTCCGAGCTTTCTCAAAGATCGTTCTTTTTTCATTAATAAAAAAAAGAAACGAAAGCTACGACATAATAATAATTCTCTAGAGTTCTCATTCGTTTATCTTTATTCTTGATGTTTCTTTTATTTCCTGTTCTTTTCGTTAATAAATTAATAATTACGAAGCGCTGCAATCGCTAATCTTAGTTTCGCGACAACTAGAATCGCTTACAATATTGAAACTATTTACATTGATTGAATTAATAGTAATTAAAAATATGACAAAGATCGATGATGCTTCGTGTGTCGGTTTTTCTGGTTTTTACTTTTTTCTCTCTTTCTTTCTCCATCTCTCTAACATGCTCGTATGTGTTCCTCGCGGTATGGTTCGGATCCTGAGAATCTTAAACGTCTAATTAGTTAAACATAATTAAAACTTTGAAGTTTGAAACGCACACGCTCGATGAAAAGCGACGAATGAAGAGCGTACGTCGCGTCTCTTTGCATGGTGTGTTTTACAATCGTGTGGTACGTGAGAATTGTCGAGTTCCATTGTTAAATTGATTAACAGAAGAACGATCGGCGGGGCTCGAAGAACTTTCGAGAGTTTCTCGTGTTTATCACGGGTACAAGAGGCACGCATTTGTTCGATACATATGTGCAGCAAGGGTTTTTAAACGTTAAATCTAATTTTATCACACGCCGAGATCGACCAAATCGTAAAACATCATTGGAAACAACGGTTTTATTTTTCCTCGGGCTTAAACGAGCCGAATAGATAGAAAGAGATATAGAGAGTAGCAAGGTGGGGGAGGGGTGCGATCACCCTGGGCCAAATTGTGCCAAAAGAGATCGTTAAAACACGTCATTTTATCGCATATTCAGTCGAGTAAATATTTGCCTTGCTCGCCTAATTCAACGTATCGCTACTTGTGATGTTACTCATCCACTTCGTTTTTTTTTTCCTTCAATTTCTTCATTAGAATAGCCTACAATTCAGTCTAATATCATTCATTTTGTGTTTTTTTTTCTTTATTCTTTTCAAAACGCACTCGTGTACGATAGAGTTCGATACTCTCGGGGACAGAAACGTCGCACTGCCTGACGGAATGAGTTCGAGTCTGCAGAAAAGCAGATAATGCAGCACAGTAGTTTCACAGCGAAGTCAAGAGCCACGTAGGCACGATGGTAATCGGCAAGCGATCGATATCGCGTGAGTTTTCGAAAAAAGAAAAAATAAAAATAAACATAGCTCCGTTATAATTTAGGTCCCGTGGTCGCGTGACCTGTTCGCTCGATGTTAACATTCGCAGTCACCGTGCGACGATTTTTCTTTTTTCCATTTCCTTCAAATTCAAAGATCGTGCGAATCGATGAGATCGCGAGTATGTTACTTTTGCCCGGCTTTTTATCAAATGAATTTTCTCTTTTTCATCCTTTTCTTGCGTGAAATCCGAGTCCGAGATTATTTAAACGTCAATATCACAATGAGGCACACTTCGAAGAGCTCGCGCGAGTTCGGCTGTTGAATCGTATGCTCGACCCCCCCTTTCCTTCGACTCTTTCATGAATCTCAGCCGCGACCTGCCTCAACGCTTTTCTCAACAGACGTCTCGTCACGCGCTCGCAATCTTCATACGCACGAAGCTCAGATCGGAATATCGAAACTCGAGACAGGACGGGGCGCAGACGAGGGAATCGCGGAAAGTTTCGAACGCGCGGATTCTAAGAGAAATTCGTACGTTACGTATGCCGTAGTGCAACGTTGACGAGGAAAGGGCTTGAGCTATATCAGCGTCAACCGAGACATCTCAGATCATCGATATCGTTACGTTTATCGATAGATTGCCGTTATCGGCGAAACGTCGGGCTATAGAAGTGTCGAAGACGAGACAATCGGACGCGAATATTGCGCCGCATACGCCTTCGTGAATCGATCGCGGCATTGCTTCCCACGTCAGCCGTCGGCGATTTCCATTCAACTCCAATCTGTCGGTAAAAATATTCGATTCATTGTAAAAATAAATGCTTCCACAGCGCGCGCAGATGCGCGGGATAATTTGTCAAAGAGATTTTTCGTTTGCTTTACTTGTATGAGAAATTCTCCGCTTGCTTTCGCGAGCCAATGAGCTGAGCGATAGCGAAGAATTGCTGATGTCCGTCATACTTTTCTTGCTTCTCGAGTACGAGCATGAAGTGGTGACCGTAACAGGATTGCATCATTACCCAGTCCACTGCTCCGGGTAGATTGATGTCCGTCGCCAAGAATACTATGTCCTCGCCTGAAATAATCGATAGCGGAGATTCAGCGATAATTCCGCGACTATCGCGCCTATCGAGTATAATCGAGCGTTTCGACCACCGGGAAAGAAAAAGATCTATTGACGCAAGCACGTCCTAGTTACAGAGATAGGTAGAAAACTGATAATATAATCTGCTTTATGCACGTCATAGTTTTGATATCTTAATCACTATTCTCGTTTTTCGACAACAAAACCACGAGCAAAATGTATTAAATGCATATGGAATGAAATCATCGTGCCAATGAATTTTTCGACATTTGAACCAAACGATTATGACAATGAATAAATTAATAATATTGTGTTATATTTTGATGTATAACATACCCTGGAGGGTAGTGATGCTTTTGTGGCTCATGACGAGATGAGGCATTACTTCTTCGAGCGATCCCTGCCACTTGCAAGACACGCCGGGACAGGGACAACTGTAAGGACGGAATTCGCAGGCGTCCTCGTGATCGGGTTTCTCTATGTGCACCATAGTAACCGTACAACCGCTGGTCGAATACTTGCAGGGAAACATGACGTTACTCGCAACTTTTTCCATAGCCAAGTTGCGAATGTTGCCTAGGTAAAAAATGAAATAAATTCATTAACAATCGAAACGAATTCAATGAAAAATGAAAACGAAATAATTTCATAAACAAAACATTTTATTAATGAAACGAACACAATGATAAAAATATGATAATTGAAGTAAAATAAAATATTTACCTGAAAAATTAAATTAAATGAATTGTTTGTTAGTAAGAAATTTGTTTACAATAAAATAATTGGAATAATAAATATACCTAGAGGACCGCGGCAAGTCGGACAGCAACTCAGCTTGGGCCTGCAATTGCTGCACACCAGATGACCGCTCTGACATTGTAGAATAGGCGGTAGCACGTATTCGAAGCATACGGGACACTCGAAGAGACTAGCAAGATCCGTCGAGCTGCTCGATGCCGATACGGCCGTAGCGGATGTGCTCGCTACGCCTCTTCCTCGCTTCCCCAAGGTAATATTCAGTTGCGACATTTTTTTTCTCTGCTTCGATTCCTCGTTCCGTCAATTATCCTCAGGATAGAGAAAAATTATCCTCCACGACCGAAGAACGAGTTTCTTCAACTTTCAAACACTGCAGGTTCTCGAGTCGTCGCAATCCATGTCGTCAAGGGTCCTCCAATTCCCTGCTGCAACATCCGCACGAATTTTGTTCACACATCGTTTTTTTAACCACTTTATCGATCGAAATAGAATGCCGATTTTCCGCGAGCCCGCGATCGTTTGACGATTCGACGATTCAGTGACAGGAAAATCGCGCAGCACGCTTGAGAGCGATGTGTCCGAAAGGCGACAAAACATGTAAACAACGGCTCATTGACGTCCGACGCATTACGGAAAAACCTTCGCATTTAGGCGTCAGCGAGAGCACCGTTTCCGCGGTTACACGCGAGATTCAAACGCGCTACAAATCGAGCAAGAAACTTACCACCGGGAAAGCGATCGGAACACAGCGATGAGAATTCTTTTGTTGAAAAGAAGGAACCGAGAGAAAAAAAACACGTACCTCCGTACGGGAGGGGAGGGGGCGAGATCTCCGTCGATTGCGGAGACTACGAAATCTCGTGACTTCGTGAATATCGATGACGATGACGACGAGCGACGTGCGAACGATTATGCGATATCGTCATTTGAAGGCATGCAATTCGCGAACGACGATGACAACGACAATAACGCACGAACGCGGACGTTTTTCGTTCGGTGCATCGACGAATTACAAACGGATTATCATTCTACCGAGGGCTCGGTTCTAGCGCTACGATAACCCCCCCGCGTCTTCGGTTCAATGACTAAGCGTCAAACGCTAAACAAGTCTGTTGTCGTTTTCACGGGACGAATGTACTTTTCCAACGAGATCTACGACTACATGGTGAATGCTCACGACCTCGGTGCCAGTGCGTTACACAAGACTGCCCGTGACAGAACTCGACGAGACATGTTACAACTCGTTTATTTCGAACACACGCGTAATCACGCTCCTCGAACGCGACACAGAGGCTCCACGACGCTACGTACGAAACAACAGAATACAACTGCGTTATGTTACTTTGTTGTTTTTTTTTGTGTGTTTTTTTTTTCTACGTGAAATCCGCTCGATTGTCCTCGATTGGGCTACACCACTGCAGCGGCCATCGTTGGAATTCTCGTGGGATTGGTCGGGGCTGGGTAGACACCAATACACGCTTGCGTGCTCCGTCCGCGTGCATGAATCGCGAGCTGCGCCGCTTGCCCATACGTTAGATTTGATTCCAGCGCCCTCAAACGTCTGGTCTATAGATTTTTTTCTTCTAATTCATTCTAATCGCCAGGGCTCGTCGCGCGTCTAATTAAATCGCGGCTTGAATTTCTCGCGATTTTAATCGGACCGTTTATAGAACCGTCTCGATGCGGAATGCTCACTCGCAATGCGTTTTAAATGACGAGTCGAACGACACCTTTCCGATAAACACCCGGCAACCCTTTTCATTGTACAATACGTCTTGCGACGATAAATTATACTTTTTTTTTATCTATCAAGAGACGTTTCAAATGAAGAGTATTTTATTCTTTATTATAATTAAAATATACACTGTGTCATGGGTGAAACAAGCGAACAGTAATGAATAGTAACAAAATATTCGTATAATTTTCTTTTTTTTCCTCTTTTTCATCTCACACATATAATCCATAACTTCGATTATATCCTTTTGGGTTTGTATCTTCTTTTTCTTTTCGTACAATCTCCCATGTAGTACGGTATGTACATGTACAAAGTGTTTATGTTACATCCAGATGATTCATCGGAGATATTTCAACTACAAATGTTTGTCGCGCCGATTGCTACTTTCACGAACGTCGTGATATCCCTCGTATACATGGTATACACGTGATATGACGAAGCAAATGGGATTATCACCGTATGAGAAAGAGCCAACATCTGATTCGTTTGTTTCTTCTTCTTCGTTTTTTTCATGATCGAACCATTGTCGTGATGTCCGACGCAATGCGCGATTCAATTGATCAAAAAGCTTTGGTCCATCCGTACTACACAATTAACGCGTACGGGATTATCGGAAGTTTAGAGCTGCTTCAGCCTTGGAAAAAATATAATTTAGATATATCTATATCGTATATATAATTTTATGTTTTTTCTTCATCCTTCTTTAAATTTCTCCCTTTTTTTTCTTTTGTCCCTTCCTCGTGTCGTGTTCATTTGTCACTAACAGTGTGCCTGTCTAACGGTGTGTAGTTACGCGTTTTTTTCTTTTTTCGAAGCTCGAGCGAATTGGAATCTCTCATTGTTCTCTGTTACTCTTATTTCACTTTAGATAGTTGGGAAGTTATTGGTCCGCCGTGGTCGAAATGCACGTTTTCCACCAATAAAAAAATTACGCTATCTCTAAGCAGTCTTTTGTCGGGGATGTACAAAAGAACGGCGAGTGACAAATCCAAACTCCCTGTATTTCGTTACATGCCGCCACGAGCGTGTTCCCTGTGATCGATTAACTACTCGTCGCTCGGAGATATATACTATATATATACGTTTTCTTCGTTCGTTACTTCGTCGAATCATACGTTGATCTTTCAAGAAGCGCTGCTTTTCGAAACTGTTATCAGTTATTATCGCCGTTTTTTCTTTCTCTTTTACTAAACTCTTTCACACACTCTTCGGTTCGTACGTTGCTCGTACACACCCTGGTACGCTTATATTTTAATTATAAATATCTCTTCTTCAAATATTCCTCTTTATCTCCTACAAATATCTAACCGTTATGTTTTAAACGCGCGGACGCGCGCGCATGCATGAATTCTTTTGTTTTTCTTTCTTTTCTTCTATTTTCTTTCTCGATCGTTCGATTCACAAACTATTTTATTTCACCGACAAAAAAAAGCTTGTGCACACGCAAATTGTACGCGATTTTACACGTACGGACATTCGTACTTACTGTATAAATATATACACGCGCAAAAACTCGTAGGCGCGTAACTCACAAGATATCTCTCTCTCTCGCTCGCTCGCTCTCTCTCTCGAACGTTTTGTAATGTTAAGAATCAACTATATTGACTGTGGATTAACAGAGTTTATACTTGTGATTATAATGAAGAATAATAAACAATGATTCGCCGGAATTCGCTACAAGTTCCGACGCGTTTCGATAATGTTGTTGAAATTCAAAGGAAAACAAACGAAAAAAAAAAAAGGAAAAAGAAAAATTGAAGACAAACACGTAATGCGAGACCCAAACCCAAATATACAGTGGATCATTTTGATAATATAAACAATATCGAAACTTCACAACTGTACACAGTTCGCCTGTGAACCGCGGCGTTACATTTTCTCGTGGACGTTAAGTAGACAATGCTCGGGAGAGTTCAAATGTCGTGGAGATACGATACTCCTTTGCCTAGAATGAGAAATATAATTGACGATAAAGTCGATGGCTACAGGGCCTTGGATGTATTGTCCGAGCGGGCGATTCTTTTTTTTTATCCACTCGGACAAGTAGATCTTTCATTTCCTCTGTTGCTCTCCGTTCGCTATTTTCTCATTCCGACAATGAAGACATAAACTCTAACGCGCACGTTGAATCTCCATTTAATTGACATTATATTTTCCACGAGAAGCTACAAGCCGCGGCTTTGAACCACGCATAATATATATCGGGCGAGCAAAAATTCAACACTTTTTTTTAATATAATCATTAGAAAAGAAAAGAAAAGCCCGACAGGGAGAATCTGATTCTCGTGAATAATTTTTAGTTTTACGTTTTTCCTCTTTCTCTTTAGCACAACCATCCAATGCGTCCTGCGACATAGATTGATCGGGTGAACCCGGGGTGTCAGGCTATTATTAAATTATTACGCGTATACCTCTAGCATTACAAATTATTAAATAAGGAGGAAACATAAAAAAAAAAGATAAAGACAGAATTGAAATGAGCGAGAAAAATAGACAACGACGGAGATTTGTACCCGATGATTTGTTTTCGTTCCCTTCTTTTTTGTTCCCCTCGAAAAATCAAACTATGGTGAGTACTCCGATAGGCCAGGAGTTCCGGAAGTTTAGATCAAACACGTTTTGCGTGTCTGTTTTAAAAAAAAATTCAACCGCTCATTGATCGATCCTATCCCGCTCTTTATCGTCCCGATCTCTTGATCGGATCAATTTCATTTGTTTCATCTCTCACGCTTTAATCCAGTTTTACTTTTGCTCACTTTTTCTCTCTATCTTTCTTTAACTTCCATTCTCTTCTGCAAACCCGCTAGATTTCGCGTGTTTTACATGTAGAAATTACGGAAAAAAAAAAATAATCGAACGTTGTCTCATTAGTACGGCTGATGTCTTTGAAAGGGACGCGGTCCTTGCCCGTTGCCGCGCGGCTTGTTCGCTCCCATGTACACTTGGGCGTACGGCATGTAACCGTCGCCGAGCGGAAGACTCGCGTCCTCGTGGTATCGCAACGAGTTGTAATCGAAGTTCGACGTCGAGTCGTTGTAACCACCGTGATAGTCGTTGGTCTCGGGTATGTAGCCGTAACCGCCGCCGTATCCGTAGCCGTAACCGGCGCCCCAGTAGCCTTGTCTGTTTGCGTCCGGGTTGGTTTTGACCTTCTTCACGTCCACCTCGCGCCCGTTGATCGTCTGCTTCGGCGTCTTGAGGAGCTTGTAAACAACGTCGCGGGAGTCGAAAGTTATGAAGCAGAAGCCCTTTCTCTGATTCTTTGACTTGTCGAAGGGCGCTTGCAGCTCGACGATCGTGCCGTATTGACCGAAGTAAGTTTTGATGTCCTCGTCGGTTATGTCGGCGGTGAGACCGCCGACGAATATCTTTCCGTATTGGGCCTTTTTGGTCACGCGTTTCGGGTCCACCTGTAAATTCGAGAAAAAAATCAGAATTCGAATAAACGTTTGCGATCGTAGCGAATTCGGCTCGGAAAATGTTTCAGCTTTCACGATGATCGAAGCGATGAATCAGAGGCGAAAACGCAAAAATGAAACGTGCTTGCATTTCGGCGCTCGAAACACACTCGAGCGCGTATGTAATCGCGCTTTACACGCAGCGATTGCGGTATATATGGAATGTAAAAAAAAAGGCTGATCTGAGAGACGAATATTCGAGAGTCGGCAAGAAATGTTTAACGAGCCAATCGATAACTCGACGATAAGTTCGATTGATTAATGCTTTGCCAAGCACATTTTTTTTTTGCTACAACCACGTATTTCAAATTTCTATACACACGTACATCCGTACGGGAATAGAGTACCAAAGACTAAAATTAATAAGTCGTTTACGCCGGTATACGCGATACGTCTGGCAGCAACACGAGAGAATCTCTACATGTACGCGGCTCGCGTGCGTATACGCGATACGCGCACACGAGCGCGTGTGGCTATAATTCGGCATTTCTCTTCGAGCGTAGTAAGTATAGCTTGCGCGCACGTTCTCTCACGTACACACCATTCGGGAAGCCAACACATGGAACATACAAAGAGAGACTCGAGAGATAGCTGCGAGTGGGGGGTGGGGGAGGGGGGAGGATAATATATAATCACGGTTGAATGTGCGAGTGCGAAGATCGCCGATGTGTTGACCGTAAAAGCTCAGCGTAAATCGTCTGGCATCGCGCGCGTGTGTTGGTTTGTCGGGAAGAGACACACCGAGAGAGAACAATCTATAGTACGAAGAAATGCCTCGAGAAAGAAAAGAAAGAGGTAGTCGGCGTGGGGGTAGAGGGGAGGGGGAGGGGGGGATTCGGCTGAAAAAAATGAAGAAAAACCGAATATATACCTATATATAAATTCGACTGACCTTGCGTTTGTTGATGTAATGATCACCAGAAGCCAGAAGTTTATCGATGGTTTTCGGATTGGTGAACACCATGAACGCGAAACCCCTCGAAAGTCCGCTGGACTGATCCATCTTGACCGATATGCTCTCGATCTCGCCGAACTTTCCAAAGTGCTCACGCAACTCTTTGTCGGTTGTGTTGCGGGACAGCCCGCCGACGAATAGTTTGCGCTCGTCATCCTTACCAGGAATTCCGGCCGTCGGTTGCCTCTGTCCGCCCTGATCGTCCTGTTGCTGTTGCTGAACGTTCATGTCCTCGCTCTCGCCTTCCTGATTCTGATAATACTCGACCGCCGCCATCGTGTCCCGTTCTCGTACTTCTCGCCGTTCGGGCTATGGAGCAGCAGCACCACTCTCTCTCTCTCGAGCGCCTCTCGTCCGAAAAGCCACGCCAACCGCGACCAGAAAAAAAAAGCTCGACGAACGGCGCGGACGGTGTTACTTTGCCGAAAATACGGAATTTATCTTGCAGTTATAACGAGACTTCGTGGCGAATTTAACGATAAAAACGAATATATATGTGTATATATATAGATGTGTATAATGTTATATATATATATACACGTATAATCGAGTGAAACACTGAACGAAATTTTTCTCGCTGCCGGAGTCGACTCCTACGAACTACTATGATCTCTCGGGGGGCTACGACGAACCTCTCTCGCCTCTCTCGCTCTCTATATCACGGTTAACCGGTACACCCGGCTTGTGTGGAGCGCTCACGTCGCGATTGAGGAGAATTCCCTTCCCCCGGAACGAGTGGGAGAGCGCGAGACAATCGTATTGGTTGCGCACAAGCCAAAAGTGAGACGAGAGTACCAAACGCCGGACCACTGCGGACCGCAACGACTAATACTAGCCGCCTAACCAACACGCTTTAGTGACCCGCCAGGAGAAGTTTCGGGCTTATCTTCGCGTTTCGTCGGCTCGACGCTGCCTCATTGGCTCTTTCCGATGGCCGCGTCGAGACCTATCGGCGTGTCGTTAACCACACGGCTCTCGCACGACGCGGCATTACCTTTTCTCTCGCGTCTCTCCGTCCGGCCGGGGGAGCGCCGAGCATCGAATCAAACGAGAGACCGCAGACGGCTTATGCAGCCAACAATGTAAAAACAAATCTTTTACTTTGTTTCACGTCGTCGCCGGACAACGGGGCTATCGCGCCGGCCCGTGGAACAAATCATTTGGCACGACGCGCGAGACTCGTGTGCCGTTTGCCAAAGTCCGATATGCCACCGGATTCTCATCACTAAAACTCGACTCTCTGGTTTATTAATCAACCACTCGATAGCTCGTATATTTTGCTTCATGGAATTTTCGTGCTTTTTGCATTGTCTGCGAATTCGATCATGATAATAACTATTGGAAATGTATTCTTTTTGTTCGAGATAGTTACGAACGATATTTCCCCAGAATTGCAGGGTTTTGTCATCCATGCTGCGGAAAGGTTATACTTGCAGTTTTGGCGGCTCGTCAGCACACGCGAGATGGACACGCTCGCGGTGAATGCGGGATCTGTAATTTCAGCGAAGGGAATCTACTGCAACAACTGCTGGACATTCAGGTAGTTTTGTATACAATTTTTTTTTGATACTTGATAGTTATCATCGTTTGAGATCAAAGAAATATTTGGTTTCAACTTTATTGAAAATAAAAATACATGAGCGTAAATGAGCAATCTTTTTTGCAATCTTTAAGAGAATTTTAGCTATGCATTTAAAAAGGCTTCGGAAATTTGCGGTTTATGCAATATTTTTTGTTGTTTCGTTACGTCTACATTGAAGCATCGGGACGGTTGATGATTTTACGATCTTTCAAGGATGTTCCCCTAACTGTCGGGTGCGGTCGTCATCAACCCTTGCTCAATATCGCGAACGACAATGATCTCGCGTTGCGAGTATCGATCTAAGTTTATATTCGCGCATAGTACACGTAGATCGAGTATCATGTGGCTTCGAGCTTCGTCGACGATTAACACGCGAAGTACACAGAGGGGGGAAATCGAAACTGTGCAGCATGAAAATATACGGTGAGCGGGCAAGTGTAACATGTTTGTGCATCCAGGTTTCATGTTACTCGAGAGCTCTCGTGGTTTCCGCCAATGTACCTACTACCCAACATACGGCCATTTTGGTACCGCACTTACAAGACGCTTACTTTCCAAAACCGGAGTATTATAAAATCGATATGCAAAATCCTTGTGCATTTATTTTCTGATAAAATCGCACGACTTATGAACAATCCTCATCTAGTAATCTTTTCTACTACATATGGTCCATTTTAACAGCTACAGGTAAAATAATTTGTTCATTCGTAAAACAATCAGAAAAATTGTCATAAAAAAATGTCAGTTCTTCTAAGAATTATGTCAAAAATGTTTAATAATGAAAAATGTTTTTTTTCTATTCTCAATGTTATTGGTAGAATGGATGCCAAATATCAATACAATCGAACTATCCCTCGATGAGAAAAATGATTTAAAAACGGGCCTTAACAAAGATATTTGTGTAACGCAACAGTAATTAGTAAACAATTAGAACGTATATTGAAAATAAATGAAAAATCTTTGAAGCGCATATCCGTAGCTCGAAAATGTAATAACTCATCAAAACGATGGTCGGAGTAAGCCGACACGGATGTTAGAATGGGCCCTACGAGCTCTCAGAGATCTCGATAGGTCCGTTCCCTCTCCGAGCGGTTCCCTCAACGCTCACCACCACATCCGAAAATCCTGATTTTACCTGTGTACATATGTCTCAAGGCACAAAACGATCACAAGCACGAATACCCGAGACCCCACTGCGTCAGTCCGTAGGAGCTACGGGCGCAACAACCGGGGCCCCCCCGTAAGTTCCCTGCACGCCGCCGAGGGGACTCCTCGTCGTCGTCTGGTCCCAAGCACGCTTACACGACCGGGAACCCTCACTGCGCACGTTCGAGTTTCTCGGTCAGTCATTCTCCGGTCGAGCTCTCGCGCGGATCTTGTGCTAAACTTTCATAAATATATACTCATACATGTATATAAACACACCAACCACCAGACTACCGTGTTTTTTTTCTCACCTCGATGTACAACGAAAAAACCAAAAAAGCTATCAATAACCTCGAAATAACAATTAAAAACACGACAAAAAAATGGTTTTCGAGTCTGAAGGAGTCGCGATTAATTTTTCATTGAAAACTTTTGTTATTTACCTCTGAGCGTGTCATTTATTTTTGTACAATCCTCGCGAATTTCTCATCTCCTCCGACTCTTTATTTCATCTCGTTCTTCCTTTCTTCTTGCTCTCGAGCTCTGTTCGCCGTTCTCCACTATACTCTCCCACTCCCCCCCCCTGCTCAGTATCCAGAGAGAGCTCCCTCTCTCGCACATACACATACGCATATTATATCTATATCTCGAGTGCATAAACGCCGACGAGATCTCGTTGCAAAGATCTACCTCCACACTTATCTTCTTGTTATTGTAGTGGTGGCGTCGTTTTAGGGCGATGACACGACTCCCGCCACGTATAACTATCTCGCTTTGACTCTCATCATTTTCCTTGACGATCTTTCGCGCGGTGCGCATCGTGTCCCGTGCACACGTACATGCATCCGTGTATCTCACTCTTTCGCGATGTTCGTGACCACCCGCTGATGTAATCCCCCTCCATATCGCGAGCAAGAGAAGACGAGACCCGGCACAAGAGATCGTCATTACTTCAAATCTTCGAGATTGCATTTCTCTATACGCTGCAGCCGAGGCTCGGCGACGTCGCTTCCCCGTAAGACTCCGGACTCGAAGATAATTTTTTTGATAAACGAAAAAACTTGCAATTATCGCAAATAAGAAAAAATCATTTTGGATTTATAACAAGAGTGATGAGGTTCGATAATTAATGTTTCGTTGATTTTTCGATTTTTTTACATATTTTTTTTCTGTTTTAACGCAAAGGTGATTCAGTGCTGCGGTTGGGACGCAAAGATCCAACGGTGAAACCCTTCCACTGTAAAGCGTATTATAGTTATATATCTCTATCGTCGCTGCTACATTCCTGAAGAAAGATCCGCCTAGTCGACTGCGCCGGCTTGTGCAAGGGAAAACCGAGAGCGGCCCCCCGAGCTCAGGAAGAGATGACGAGAGAGAAGAACGCGAGAGCGGAGAGGAGAGATTGAAAAAAGAACGAGTTAAAGAGGTTTCTCGTTGACCGTAGTTCGATGCAGGAGTCGCCCCGTGCCACGAAAAATCTTATCACGAAAAATACTTCGAAGCCCGCCGTGAGCCGCGATTCCGACGAGTGCGAAACGATATTTCACGAGGAGATGAGGAAAAAAATCTATTAAAAAGCATGTGTCGAAAACGCGGAACGCACGATTATTTATCGTCGCGCGCGTAGTTTCCGCGACTCCTCGTCGCGACGCTCTTCGCACGTCTCCACGGCTCCGTAACTTCTCTCGCGATTCTCGATTCGCTGACAAACGAGCGGGACGGCGAAAAAATAAGACAATCGAGAGAACGGTCGATGGATATTTCTCGGAGGCTGTGATAATAAACGTTCACAAGTGGGCAATAACGACGAGCGCCGGGAGCGATAGGAGGAAAATGTTGCGAATCCGGATGGAGAGCGAACGAGATGAAGATCGGCAAAACAAATCGTCGGGGACGCACGGCGCGACGAACGATCCTCACGGACGATCGTCGACGAGATTGAATAACGAGAGACGTGAGTTAAAAAAAATAATTCAAAATTAATAGAAATATGATCTAAAATGGAAATTTAACGGAAGACAAGTAGCTCGCGAGAAAAAAGGTACAAACCGAAAGATTATCGCCGGGGAAAAAATAGGTTTGGGAGGCTAAATTTGAATAAGAAAAAAAAAAAAAAATGTTATACGATATTAATTTTTCTGACGGCCCGACGACGAGCGGGTCGCACGTTGCCGAAGATTACCGCGCGCGCTCTAGCCGCGCGACTAGCTTTTAGGTATATAAATAAAATATATAACGTTTATATGTTGTACACCGGGGAGAGACAGCGCGAGAGGATCTCTCGAGCTTTCGAGCTCTCACCGTTAACCGCGCTCGTCCGCGAGACTCTCGGCAGGCTTCCGACGCTCGCCCGTTGCTCGCCCAAGCCGAGTCGAGCTCTATGTAAATGTATGTAGGTACTGTATAGTACGGTGGGATATAGATATATATATTAGTGAAGCCATAGAGCGGCGTGCCGCACTGGTCTCCGAGCTATTTAGAAAATCCTCCGACGGCGACGACGAAGACGACGAGAGAAGCCGCTTAGCGACAGTGAGAAAGACGCCCCGTTTGAATTCTCCAACAAGAGACCGACCAGGAGGATCTTCTTCGATAGCTAAGAGCTTCTTCGCGAACGCGAGAGTTTCTCTCTTAAAGCGCGCTTCGGCTCTTTCGCGCGATCACGCATCTTCAACATTCGTGTGTGCGCGCCCCGTCGAAAACACTCGGCAAACTTCTTCATCGCGTTTGCGCGAAATTATCGTCACGCGTTGTCGAAGCGTTAATAAACGTTTGTTGTTTCTTTTTTTTTTCGCGTGACTCGAAACGATACGATTATCGAAATTACCGCGATGATATCGACTGCAACACCATTCGATAGGTATGAAAGGCTTATCTGTATTATCGTAACCCGGAGTCGAAACATTCTTTCATTCGTTATTGTGAATTTGAGTGTTAAATTATTCACGAATCGTCACCGCTTCCGTGACGTCGAAAATTGTGTTTTCGTTCTAGCGATAAAGTCAAATCTTTTCTCGTCTCGAAGCCGGCTTTGCCCGTGCAATAAAACAAAACTGGAGAGAACGAAATATCATTGGAACGACTCATTTAATGTTCCGGAAGGAATTTCCTTAATCCAACAGTACAATTCATCACGCGCAATGCCGTCGATAAAATTCTTGAAGTCACGCTCGATTGAGAGAACGCGTCGGAAGAATTCCCGAAGCTCTTTGTCGTCGAAATTCGTCAAATAATTGTTCAGCGCGATAACGCCGGGTTCGTACCGAAAATACGAGTGATTAAGGAGTTACCGCAGAAAAAGAGGTGAAGGAAGAAAAAACGTGAGTAGATTGGTACGCGAGCGAAGTGAACCGTTAATCGCGAAAGTGCTGCCGGTTTGGCCTCAAGAAATTCACATATAGGTAAACGCTGCGCGCTGTGTGTATACGCCGGCGAAATTCCTGCGTTTCGGCGGCACCGGGCGCGGAGTAATGTTCGCCGTATAGATATTTTTTATTGTTTGCATTCGCGTTTTCGCGAAACCCCACTGACTTGGACTGCGTGTGCCCGCACACTCGCGCGCGTCGCTCGCGCTCCTCCGTTGGATCCGCGAGAGGAACAGCACGGCAGCACCCAGCATCGGCGCAAATTAGCAGTTCGACTACGGCGACGGACGACGACGAGATGTACACGATCCGCAAGTTCGGGCTACTCGTTCGTTTGAACGAACGGCCTTGAGGGAGACCTTGCTCTTCTTATACGTATTGTGGCTATACGCGTTGTGTTACTATACACGATACTGTAGGAGTAACACGCATCGCGGCGTGTACTATACACAATATACATATATAGGACAACGATGCGCTCGCGGTATTTTCTCTCGTGTACGCGGAGCCCCCGAGACCTCCAGAGGTGTTCTCTGTACGATGCGTACTGACGCGAGGCGTTATAATTATCGTTTTTCTTACGACGAATATTACGAGCGTTTATTACCCACTGGTACAGTAAAACACAGGCTTTAGGCTGGGAATAATGATTTGAGACTATTAATGACGAAAAATACATTTTTGCCGAGTAAGCTGAAATGACCATATTTCATGCCGGCAACGCGGGTGGAAAGTTAGCGATTCTTGTCCCGCGGGTGGAAAAGTAATCGTTTTCTTTCACTGTGAGAAAAAGTAACCGACAAGGTGAACCGTTGCAGGTCCAAAAATATGGTAAATTTTCGCATAGTCGGGCGAAAAAATAGTCTATGCCACTCAAGACGGAGTGCACTTTCGGCTCGTGCGAATTTCTTCCGCGACTTCGCGAAAAGTTCGAGAAATCGCACTTTCCTACTTTGTACGTAAAATAACTGGAAGTTTCGCGTTCGGACCCAGATAAATATGTACGAGACACAGTTTCTGAAAGAACGTATAACAAAAAAGATGTTACACTAATTGTTATTGAGAATTTTGCGAAATTTTCGTTTGTTGATTTGTTTTGGTCGTAAAGTTTTTTTTCAGACGAGTTTGCAAAGATTATCGGGAGCAGCGCGAAATCTTGACACTTTTATCGTTTTGACTGATAAAAGGTATTGCGATGTTGCGTGCCATTGTTATTATCGAAATTCCGTTATTGTAGCGCGACAATCCTTTTCTGTTTTTAAGAACGCGTACGCGATCCGAATCTAAGAATGGAGAATGAGACCGGATATCGAACGGAAGTAACGTACGAACTGTACGGTTAGTTCTATAGTACGACCCAGTCAATGATCGATACGCGACTCTATCCAGCGGTAGATCGTGCGATATTTTTTAACAATTCGATGTAATTAGTCCGAATTTGATAAGTTTACGGAATTTATCTACTAACAATATGAATAAAATAGTTTTTCTTTTCAAGAAAAATCTCTAAGAAAAGTTGTATATATGTAATAATAAATTATATTAATATAATTCTTATTATGTAGATCCTTATTTTATTTGCGTTTAATAATCAATTCCATGAAAGAGTATCGAATAAAGTAGCAATATTTTCGTCCATTTCTTTCAATGAAGTTTCTCTGCTAGTCGGTCGAGTAATTGTTCCGTCTAAACTTTTGTTTTTTTTTTTAACGTTTAAGGGTGAGGGAAGGATGAAGAATGCCCCGAGTCGACGGCGAGGGGTTTGGTGGCGGAAACGTCGACGACGGCAACAACAACAACAACAACAGCAATGCGAACGATCAACAAAGATGCGCTCCGACGGTGCAGCATCCTCATCATCAGTCCGGGGTTTTCGGGAGTTGGCTCGGCGGTGCGGCCCGGGCTGTTTCCAGCACGGGAACTGGAGTAGGCGGTGGCTATGTCGTCTTGGGTGGAACTCGTTACGGATTACGACTTTCTCAGGTAAAATTTAATCGACGAAAAAAAAAAAAAAAAAAAAACGTTAAATGGCTTTGTTAAAAAAAGAATAATGCACTCTAATCGTTCTAAAAGCGAGATATGCTTCGCGTTCCGTCGCCGTGACCTTCCGACAAAAATGGCACAAGCTTAGAATAAATTTCTGTTTCTCGTCACTGTTGTACTACTCCCTTGCCCTCTGTCCCGCGCCTCCCTCGTCGCTCCCCGAGCGCGAACGATACCCGACGGTTTATTCCGCTCAAACTAGAACTAAAGTTAGAATTTATACGTTCAAATATAGAATAGATGCGATATGGATGACTCCCGGCGAAGAGGCGTAACCGGCCGATGCAACCGCAAGCCAGAGAAGTCCGTCAGTCACGAAACTTTCAATGCCGCCTTTTGCCCGTATGATTTAATGTTCTCATTATTTTCAGGACTTCGAGAGGCTCCCATCGAAATCGTGATGTGCTCGATTTTTCGCTATCGCGCGGAGCATCGGGTGAAAAGCGTAGAGAGAATATAAATCGTCGTGTTGCGTCATGCGATATTGAACCGCGAATTATTACAGCGTTACGAGTCCACTAATAGAAGATTTCAGCCTTTGAACTGATCTCGTCGTTGGCCATTAGGAATGGGGGCTAGAGGGTAAACGCGTGGCAACGCGGGCAACAGGTTTGCTCTACTTCTCGATCGCGCGCAGGCCGCTATTTATCTATCAGGCGAATAGAATCGACTCCCGTCTGTTATACCGTAATTATTGTGTCTATGCAATCTTATATGTAATTTATCATTCGTCATATAACCATAACCCGATATCTCATTCGGAGAAGCTTATCCGATGATAATTCGCGGTACGGAGATTGAAGGATTGAATTACCCGGCTAGCCGCGATTGTTCTGCTCACTACTAAATTATCTGAGTGCTCGTATTTGAGGTAGTCCGAGCGGTACAGCCCGAGGCAATGTGAGATTCAGAGAGAATTTCGAGGCTTCAGAAATGGGATAAAAATCTGAAAAAGATCAAGCATATGGAAACTGTTCGAAAGATTGATTTTGCGTCATAATAACGGTAAAAAGTTGTTGATAAATTGATGAAAAATAAACTTGTCCAGCGAATTATCCGGTGGCTTATCTGTTTTTTCTGATGACAATGATTCGTTAATTTTTCTTAGTACGTATGAATTTTTTCAGCATTTTTTATTAACGCAATTACGCGACTAAATTGTATACAATGCAATGTTCTCGAGTCAATAAACAGTTTGTGACGTTATGGATATAGAGAAATCTTTCGAACATACGAAAATACACGAGGGTTATTATATAGACGGACGTCCTATTAGCTTCGCAATTACCTAGTTGGCCCTCGACGCGAGATGACGAATTTGCGCGCGGTAGGCGTTACCCAATAATAATGACGAGAACCGTGAAACCATAGGATAATAAATCAACTCGTGTTCCATTCTAACACGCGATTCTGCATGCAATCTTCCTGGCATCGGCATAAGCATAGCGGGAAAAGAAAAGACAGCGGTCCGTCCGTTGAAAATGATTTTTTCTTGGATCCGAAAACGAACTGAACCGACGCTAATGAAAATTTCGGATCGTCAGAAAGTCTCATTGTCACTCGTTGCAAGCGAAGGTCATGAAAAAATTTCGTTTCTTCGGGAAAAAAAAGACAGAAAAAAACTGGCAATTCAATAATGAGTTTATACATCCTTTCCGGTCTTTCGATTATAGAAATACCAATTTTGTTAAACAAAAATCATTGTTTTTGTTTTTAGGAGAGCATCCAGCCGAGCTCGCGCGAGGATTCGCAGGAGCGAGCGAGCCGCGCCGTAACGAGGGATGGGAGTGTAATTCGTCGGGAGAACGACTCGAGCCGCGAGCGTTTGACCGAGAGGGTAGCAACGTCCGCCACCGAGAAGGCGTCGATAGACTTGGCGGCTAGCGTGGCCGATTGTTGCTGCATCGGTTCCCGTTCGCGTCTCCCATTGCCGCGTATGCCGCTAACGCCAAACTTATCGTCGGTGAGCGTCGTAGGCGACGGTGGTAGTTGCGGAGGTGGTAGAACGTTGCAGTCTCCACCTCTAGCAACGAGAAACGAATCAGCGCGACTGCCGCCAAACTCAAATGCTAATAATAACCGCGGGGGGCTGCAAATGGGGAGCCAACAGCATCAGCATCATCATCACCAGCAGCAGCAGCAGCAGCAGCAAGCACAGCCTCAGCCGTACCACGGCTGTTCGCAGCCTCGATCCGCGCAAACCAACAGCGGCGTCAATTGTGCTGCGGGTGCCGCTTCTAGTTTCGCTCCGGTTGCTCACACGGTGTCCTCCGTGCCGCGACAGATCGCTCAGTGGACCAAACATCAGACTCTCAAGCTCCAGGTACGCGCAAAAAACAAAATACAACAAGAAGAACGACAACAAAAATTCTGCTCCGATCACCCTGAATTCAGTGCGCGAGTTACAGTTTTTATCGCGACAATCGGTTGTTTTTTTTTCTCTTCTCGTCAAAGTGGAGAATCGCTGTATCGGGACGCAACTCTCGGCGAGATCGTCGGCGATGACAATCCTCGAGGCAAATACCCGCGATTCTTGGGTATCGATACCGACAATTCTCAATCGTTAGTCGTTCGATATCATTGTCGCGAGGAGATACCACAGTTCGGATCGCAGATGAAGAAGAAGAGTTTCCGGATGAGACCGAGTAGAATTATTATTTTTGGCGTACTTCTCGTGGCTCGTTCCCTCGTTTACTTCGTCAACCGAGTCTATCTCGCTTACTGAAATTTCGATACGCTATTCGCATATCTATATGCGTGTTACATAGAAGCGAATATGTAGATTTACGCATATACAAAGATACACATAAACGAAAATTTTCGTTGCTGTCTATGCGCGTTGGCAATTATAGAGTCCAAAGATAAATAGCTGTGTCACTACTACGAGTTCTCGATGATGAACTATATTTGAAACTATACGTGAATATATAACGCGCTTTATTCCGTCACACGAATAGATTTATATGTTTGAAAATCCCTCGCGAAATCCTCGCTCCAGTTAGAATCTTTCACTTCGCGGCTCGCGCTTCTCGTTACCGTTAGTAATATCGATGATTATCGTAGAAAACGAAATTCGTGTTTTTCACTCGAGACGCCACGTTTTTCCCGCGAGCGAGAGATACCGAGAAAAATCATCGGGATTCTCGCGTATGCCACTCGGGTTGTTGGTGTATCTTCCACGACGGAGGATGGAAGAAGTAGACGAGGGCGCGAGAGAGTTGCCGTCGCGTCGGGTGAGGCATTCGACTCGTAGCTAACGCGCCGCGGAGCGTGCGAGGCAAACGTGAGACTCCGAAGCGCGATCGACTATTTTTGTCGTTGCTTCGTTGGTTCCGAGCACGCTTTCACGAGCGGCTATCCGAGAGAGTAGCCGTTTCTCACTACGAGACTTCGGCGCTCCGAGGCGATCCTAGGATCCCGAATATCATTGAGTGGTCGCGCACACGCGAGCTTTGACGCGGATCGAATAATTTCATTCTCGTCTCATCGTCGTTCTTGATAAATTTCGGATTTTCTCTTTTATCTCCGTGTTTTTGTTTTTTCTCGCTTGTTTGTTTATCGCTGCGGTGAATATTGTTTTGCGTGTCAGGAGCCAGCAGTGACAGCGGTGGACCGATTGCACAGATTCCGATGGAGCGGGGGCGGAGGAGGAAGCGGAAAGAAATCCTCTTCCGGCCCCCGCAGCGAGAAGGCCGAGCGCCTACGCGAGCTAACCGAAAAACTCAAGGGTCCTGCTCCTGTACCGCCGCCTCGACGACCTTCGCGACTGCAAGCATCATCGCCACCGCCTCACAGTCATAGTCAGACTCACACGCAACATCCTCAGGTAGTAAACAGGTCCAATTACTCCGAAAAAAAAAATTCTATAAGTTTAAATTCTTCTCGCGTCTTAATTCCCTCGAAGCTCGATAGATTCACACTTTTATCGATGACAAGAACCATCGAATTAACGGATTTATAAATCATCCGAAATAATGATTTTACCGTAGCTAATTTGATTCTCGAAATAATATTCAATTTTCTTCGCTCTCCCGTGCAGGATTATCCGCGTAACGAGGCGCGATTGACGAATCGTAGTTACACGTACAGCGAGGGAAGTGGTTCGTCTTCGTCGGGTAACGGCAGTGCAATTGGCGCGAACAGCAATCACGGCGGCAGCAACGCATCGACGGCGTCGTCTCACAATCAAAATCCAAAGACTTTTACACGGAGTGAGAGTGTCGGTGAGGAGTGTCGAATAGGGGAACGCGCGGCGTTGTCGAACGATGGATTTGGTAGCGCGAGTGGTAACGGTGGTAGCGACGATGGTTCCGGAAGTGCGTCACGCGCCGATTCATCATCGACGATCGGAGGGAGCGCCGCCGCGAGCGTCGTTACGTGCCCATTGTCGAGGACTAGCAACAATCCGCGAAATCGTAACAGTGGCGGTGATGTCGTTTCGACGACCGCGGAAGTCGATGGTTCATCGTCGTGCGGTGATAACAGTAATATTAATATCGGCAAAAGCGCCAACGTCGCCGAGCCGAAGCACTATCGGCAATCGAGTGACTCGTTGTTGGACAGTGGTTGCAACAAGTATCGAGAACGTGGCAAAGAATTCTACGGTATATCCGGCGGTAGGAACTCCGGTGGAACTTCGATATCCGGCGGAGCCAGTGAAACCGAAGCTAGGGATGCTCTAGCGAGGCTGGAGCCTCGTGGGCCTCTGCTTAATTATCATAGGACCGGAACGCCGTACAGAAGCGCGTCTTTCGGTCAAGCGGACTTGAATCAAGGTTTGAATAATTCATTTTCTCGTTTTATCGTTTTTCGCCTCCTCCTCGAGACGATTCGCTTGAAAGAATTCGAGATAGGAGTTATCCGAAGAAACTATGCGATAAGAGATGCTCGTGGTCGATCTTCTTGATCCAGATGCCCGCTTGAGGGGATCGAACGGGGAGAAGAAATAGGATAAAAACGCAAAGACGCATCGAGCGAGATTCGGGCCGAGTTGGAGCATTCAAAATAACAACGTTGGCACGTGTAATACTTAACGGGGGGCGGCGCGAATCTCGCAATGGCGGCTGAGTCTCACGCGGCCTTGAAACCGATGCGTCCGTCTGATGCTTCTTCTTCTTCTTCTTCTTCTTCTATCTCATTCCTTCCGTTCTATATACCGATACATGGCTCTATACGTATAGCATAACGGAGTGGAGTCTAGCATCAATAAACTAAGAAGAGCTTATTGGAGAGAGGGGCAGAGAGGATTTTGAATCAGATGAATCCCGAGAAAGTCCATTGTCTCGGCTTGGATCGAGGATTCTCCCAAACCGAGGTGGTTTTCTCTTTGGCTTTCGCGGTAGTCTCGTTGTCATAATTTGGAAAAAAAGCTCGGGAAGCCCGCAAATATTGTTTTTCGTCTTGTCTCGTACTTAGAATTTTTTTTATTAATTTCTTCTTATTCTTCAAAAGAGTCAGCGGATTTTCCCACTTCGTTGTTTGCCCCGCTTAGGACAGCGTTATTTCCATTTTCGAACCTTTTTTCGCGAATTATCTTCGCTTCTTGGTATTCATTTTTGTTTTGTGTTTATTGATTTTCTTGTTAACTTCGACGGTAACGCAGCCAGCAATCGTCAGAAAATTCAGCCAATCGCCAGTGTCAATCGCGGAACGATAGATGGAAATAAAGAGGTACGAGCGAGCACATTGCCGAGACGACGGGGTGACGGTGGTCAGGTCTCGACGACGACACCGCAAAACAGTCCAAATCGTCAGAACAGCCCGAGAGCTTCGACACCGAGTTTAGACAGTGCCGTGGGATCCGCCGAGGGACTCGGGGTCGTTTCGCAACCTGTGCAGGAGGAGATACGACCGAGAAGCGACGGCTCCGACAGCCTTGCTACTTCCAGTGCCCTCACCAGTCCCGAACCACCCACGATTCTTGGCGATAATAATAATCATCATCACGAAAATTCGAGGCCCGAATCGGTTCAATCTAAAAGCAACGCGGCCGGAGAGCCAATGAGCGGCGAACAAAGCACTCAGGCAAATGAGAACTCTGTCGAGGACGGCGGTAGTGCGAGAGGTCGGAATTTATATGTTTTTAATAATGTTTTGCTTCAATAACAATGCTCTTACGATTCACTCTGAATTTTGTCTAAATCTCACATTTGCTCGAGCTGCGCCGCTCGGACTATCTTAAAAAAATCTTGTGTCTAAAAAATAATTTTTGATCTTTGTCCTCGATGCCCCGAATAGAACGTTTTCGATTATCGAGGCTCGTTCAATTTTTCTAGCATCGAGATCAAAGATAAGCCCACCGTTAATTGAATAATAGAAACGGGCGATTTGTCTCTAACTATGCAGAAACTTGGATAGAGCCGCACGAGGTGATAATAACACCACCGGAGGAGCCGCGATTGAGCCAAGCGTCCGAGGGTAGCGAGGCCGCGAGCGAAACCCCGTCGCCGGAGGCTCTGTCGCCGTCCGGCAAGATTCGTCGTTCCCGCGGTGACAACAGCAAAAGAAGAAAAGGTGTTTACATAACTCAATGGCCCGAACCGTCGGAGAACGACAGAAGCAAACTGGCGGCACAGAGTAGCGAAGAGCGCGAAGATCCTTCGATAACTTGGAGCGACTTGTCGGATTGCGAGGGTCACACGCCACGAAGGTCAGTAATATCAATTTGCCAAAAAGATGGAAAAAAATAATCGCGGAAACAATATAATTCTTTTCCGCTCATAAAGCCTGGTTTTTGTTCGTTCCGCTCAGTTTCTGCGATTGCGGTTTCAGATACAGCAAAAGGCCGCTTCGCGGTCCATACGGTCAGATGTTGGAGGCCGAAATGGCGAAGCCCCGAACAACGGACATTGCACTCGAGGAGGGTCTCCGATCTCGGAGAAAAATCTCCAACCTCTCGTACTCCGGTGGCACACAGACGAGCAATTCCGAGCCCCCGACGCCTTGTCATCACAGGACAACGTCGAGTCCGAGCAAGCTCGAGAGCATGCCGGGGCCGAGTCCCGAATTGCTCGCCGAACTTCTTCGAGGCTCGTCGGAGAGAGTAGCACGTGCGCCTGCACATCGCAACGTGAGTCAATAGCGTCCGAGTAGCGTTTATTCGTAAAATGCATTCGTCTTCTTTTCTCTCTTCGTTCGCCGCTCGAGGGAAAAGTTTCTCGCGTAATCGCGGAACGTTCCGGCGACGGAGGCTTGCGAAATATCACGGGGAATGCATTAGCCTCGAGTATGCGCCATATAGTAATAGGGGACGCGCCGCGCGTATCTATGCATCTCTTCCCGAAAAGCCTCGCAAGTAGTTTACACTCGTTCTCGAAGTATCGGTGAGTCTTGCGGGGAAAATTAAATATTTAAATATCGACGAGGGGCAGTGCGAGACCGTTGCAACGGTCTTTTCCACCAGATGCACACTTCCGAGGTTTATTCGCGGCGATTATTATTATTATTAAACGTTAGATTCCACTGCGGCATCCTCTGCGCCGGCTCTCGCGCATACGTTGCACGCGAGAAAACAATAAATTATCATCGTTAAATTGATGCGCGATGCAGTGGCTCGGGCAGGAATTCGACTGCACTATATCTCAACTTCCGTTACGATCTTTTTCACCCGTGAGAAAACTAACCGTAACTGTCCCGTTCTTGCGAAATAATTGGAGTACCGTGAATTCGCGACGAGCGCGAAGCCGGGCAAGACCGGATTTAAACGTTCTTTTTTATCTTCGAAATATTCTCGTAGTCACAACAAACATTGTCGCCGCCGACGACGGCGCGTCCTCCCTCCCCGCCACATAGCGAAATTTTGCCGCGTTCCGGTGTGTCTTTCGCGTATCGTTCGCGATACACGTATGATAAACATACATGCACACGCGGGAAACACGAGAGGAATGTCGAATATGTCGCGAACGCGAGGACGGACGCCAGATACTGCAGTACATCACGCAGCGAGACTGCAAAGAATTTTGTTATCGCTTCAACGGCGACGCTACACTCTGCCCTCGCTTCGTTCTTCTTCTCATTTAACGTTTTCTTCGTCTTTTCTTCAAAGTCGAGGCGAAGTACAGCGTTACGGAAATTTCCGTATACAGTCCGGTAGAGAAGGGTGTCGACACAAGCCTTGTAATAAAAGTCCGGAAACCCGGATGAGTCGAAGGAGCTTTTGGGAGGTTTGACGCGACGCTGACGAAAAAGAAGAGGAAGACAAAAAAAACGAAGAAGAAGAAGAAGAAGGTCTCGCCAGCGCGCGTAAGAGGACGGTAGAGGAATAACGTTCGACATCGTTCACCAGGTGGCCGCGAACACGCACTATACACCTACACGCGGCGCGCGCGAATTATATTTAGAAAAGTTGCTCGCCGGTGTGAGGCACCGGAGAGATGATAACTTCCATCGGGAAGACTGTCTTATAATGCCCCGATAGTCGTTCTTATTTCTCGCGTGCCGCGGCTCGGTGACGCGCCCGAACCCAGGCGAGAACGATGATGCTGTTACACTTTTGTCGTTGAAAACAAGCAATACTCCTACGCGACTTGACGAGGGAAAACGCAAGATCGAGTCTCGACAGTCGCGAATTCGGTTACGCGCGCGCCCGGTGCTTTCGTATATACCGTTCAACCGGATGAATGAGAGGCGATGACGCGCGAGAGCCGTCATGATCTATACGCGCATTATAGTACACACATAGAAACCGCAGAATACTCTACTGTTTGGTAGATGAATTCATTCACATCAAACGCATCCGAGAGAAGATGAGAAGCTCGGATCGATTAATCAAGGCGATTAGAATTTTTTCTTCTATTGTTACATATTTATAAATAATCCGACATCGGGCACATTGCGATAGTTTTCTGTTACATCGGTTTTAGAAATAATATTAAGGTACGCGATACATTCTTGATTTTCGATTGATCGATACGTTTTTGAATGCCCGGAAAAAATTGTATATAATCTATAGTCATATACAATTGTATATGGAGAATTTATATATTATGTTATATTAATAATTTATCATTAATATAAAAATAATAATATTATATTATTATATAGAATTATTGATTGTATAGAATCATTCTTTCCCGGGTATAAGTTTCGAGTATACAGCAACGTTGGTTCAACAACCTTGCCAACATTGTTTTTGCGTTCATGCCAATCAATGCACGTAGAATCCGTCTATAAGTTGCGCGTCAGGAAACCCCGCGGATTATACAGATTCGACGAAATGCAATTATTTATCGAGAAAACGTGGTAGTCGATGAGATTTTCCTCAAGAATATATCGATTAACTTCATTAAAAGTACGCTTGAATTGCGTCGAAAGTAATTAGCACTATCGTTTCGTGCGTCTGAAGCCATCACAATAGAGAACAATGTCGGAGAGCTTTCTATTCACGTATTGCGATAATCGTTAATGAATACACGTTAGAGACGGCGCTTAAGGGGTGCATAATGGAGACATCATATTCGAGAGAACTCGTGCGAAAAGGGTAGTAGCTCGAACACGTGCGCGGTTCCGGGCACGTGTCGCGCGATCACGTTAATCCCGAACAACGGTGAGTTAAACGGCGCATATCTAATACTCTACTCGTAAATCGTCCAGTTGCGCGGTTTACTTCAACCTCGGAGCAACGCTCGCCGTGTCTCTCAGATCGGGCGAAATCCTTCGAGCTTCTTTCCCGTCGCTCGTCGCTCCTCGTGAGAATTCCCCGTGCGCAACGATCAACAAATTAATGCCTGATTACGCGGTAAAACTATTCAAGTGGATAATGTCGAAGTTAACTACCACGAAGGATTTCGTGGATGCGAAAAAGCCGAGTTTGTTAAACAAGAGATGGCCCGCCGATAAGCACGCTCTACCGGCGAATTTCGCAAAATTTTTTGATACCTCGTCCGTCTATGTAATTACGTTCGTAATCGCGAACGATTGACTCCAGCTTTCGTCGAATCGAAAAATCGAACGGTTCCCGTTTGCTCACGAGCTTTCTTCTTATTCTTTTTTCAAGGACACGAGGAATCACGTCGTTGTCGAGCTGTACGATACCGAGAGATCCTATGTCGAGGCTCTGCAGATACTAGTCAATGTGAGTTATTATTTTTGCCCGTTGAATTCCACTCATGAATCTGTATCTTAATTTTTTTTGGCGTAGAAATATCTTCATCCCCTGAAGAGCCCGGAAAATGCAGGATTGATCGACGCCGCGACGGTCAACGAAATATTCTATCAGGTATATCGATCGAATATTTTTTTTTGCCCAAGTAAATTAGGAAGACCCACAAATTCATTACGCGTTTCAGGTCCCGGCGATACTTTGCCATCACGAAGTATTCCTCGAGGAGCTGAGAAAACGTTTGGAAACTTGGGAGCTTCATCAGACGATTGGTGATATATTTCTCGAAGTGGTGAGTAATTTAAAAAAATGTGTATGTAAAAAAGCCACAAATAATAGAAGAAATCGCGACGTGGAAGAATTTAACTGGATTATCATTTTTCAGTTCACGAAGCCAAACGTCCTCGAGACTTATACGCTCTTTCTGGACAATTGGAAGTCAGCCGAGAAGGCAATAAAGACTACGTGTCAGGCGAAGCCCGCGTTTGCTCGATTTCTCGAGGTGATAGACATTTTATTTTTCCATCGACACGCCGCCCTAGCAGAAATCATTGAGGCAAAATGAGGGGACGAAATGAGAACCCACACTCGGTTTCAGACACTTTCCCGAGGATTTTTGAGCCTGAACCGATGATAACAACAAAAATCAACGATTCAGAAAAAAGGCTGCAAACGTTGATTTATTCTCGGTCAAACCTCGGTTTACCCTCAGTTTACCCTCGGTTTACTCTCGGTTCACCCTCAGTTTACACTCGTTTTGTCCTCGATTAACCTTCGTGCCCTTGAAAAATCGATGACTCAGAAAAAAGGCTACAGATGTTAATTTATTCTCGATTGAACCTCGGTTCACCTTTCGTTTTTCTCGGTAGTTTCTGCTGGGGCGCCGCTCCGACGATGTTAATCGAAACAATTCGTTGCTCATACAATAACTAATTTTCACAGACGTTGGAACGCGAACACCGGGGCAAGCTCGGCTTGGATCAATTGCTCATAAAGCCCGTTCAAAAAATTCCCCGATACGAGCTTCTCATTCAGAGGCTCTTGAAGCACACGGATCCGTCCCATCCGGATCACGATTTGTTGACGGCGGCGCAGAAGGAAATTCACGAGCTCGTCGTTAAGATCAATTGTACGGAGCGCGAGATTCTCGAGTGGGAACAGCAACAATCGGTGCTACGCGAGGTTGAATCTCTTGTCGAGGGACTCGCCGGGATAGTTACCAAAGACAGGTGAGCGTGAAAATTTCGTTCATTGCGAATCTTTCAATAACACAGCGATAAGCTTTACGAACGATGCTTATTATTTCTCAGATGTTTCGTTCGCCACGACGTGGTGACGATCGCCTCGAATCAAGGAACACGAAAGGAGAGAGCGCTCTTTCTCTTCTCGGATCTTCTAGTGATAACGAATATCAAACGGCGAAGCGGAACGATCAGGAAGCCGTCGACGTAAGAGATATTCGTCTCTCAGTATTTCGCTGTAATAACCGCGAATGATCGTAAACCGAAAGCTCAATTTGTTACAGGAGTGCGTCGCCGAACAGTTTGGCAGGTCTGCCAGAAGCGAATAAGTACAAAATGCTCATGAGAATTCCGCTCGACGATGTGGAGATGATAAAGGGTAAACCAATTTTCTTCTTTTTTCAAGTACTTTCCAAAAAGATTTTTATATGATTTTCTTTTTTGTCTAGCCAAAGAGGAGAGTCTGAGGAAAATGGCGAGAGAGGTTGAACATCTGAAGGAGGATTGCTCGACGTTGAATCAGCTGCAAGAGCTCGCCGCTACCTTGCACGGAACGAAGCATCAGCTCGAGGAACTTATAAAAGAATATCTCGGCCAGGTTCAACGGCAATTGGCCGAAAAGAATGCAGCTCATTCGCAACTCGCTTGTCTCGAATTGTCTCTCAATACTCAGTGAGTGATAGAAATAAAAATAAAGAGGGAGAAGAGAAGATTCTCATCTTCGACGTAAAAGTATTGAAACTTGAAATTTAACAGAAACGGTGCGGAGAATATAACGATAATGTTCACGAAACCGGAAACGCGGGCGAACTGGGAAGAGAGTTTCAACGATGCTAAACAGAAATTAGGTGAGTATAAAAACGGCCTGGATTTCATGGAATTCTATACCTCATCCTTTCTACTAATTGATCGCGAACAAAGTCCTCGAAATTGATTAAACGTTTGTTACAAAATAAAATAATTATTCAGGTCTGACTCTATCTTGAAAATCTGAAGGTATGAATTTTTATTCTTACCGAATTACGTTGCGTCGTTATTAGTTCACTCATTGAGAATTATTGTTAACAATTCCACAAGGAAACGTAATTTTGATAAAATAATTTTTTTTCCATTTGTCTTATTCTCCAATCTGCGTAGCCATGTCAGCCGATCGGAGGCCACCACCGGAATTCATTGGTCCGCTGCCAATCCGAAAGACTCGAGCCGGCTTGCAGTTCACGTGTGCCGCCCCGACGATAGCAACGGGCACGACACCGCGGGACGTATGGGTCTGCAACAGCGACGGATACGTCGGGCAAATATGCGTTTTGAGTCTCATATCCGAGCCTCCTCACGTGGAGTCTTGCAACGGTGTTTGCAACGCTCGAATTCTGTGCATCGCCGCCATACCAGCACCGCACTTAACGTGAGGAAAAATTACATTAACAAATTTATATTTCGAAGATAATAAATTCGCTGAGCCATTATTGAGATAGTTCGAACGGTAAATTCCGAGGTAATGGAAAATGAGAGAGAATTCGAAGAAAATTCGAGCGTTTCTCAATGGGATAATAATTTGAAAAAATTGACCATATGGAAGGCGTTCGAAAGATTGATTTTGCGTTAGGATAATTCCAAAAAGTTATTCTCTGAATCTGGTATTTCTTTGGACCGTATCGTTACAACTACTTCAAAAAGATTATTCTTGCTTTTTCGTTGCCAGAAGGTACAATCGAAACACGTTGAAATCCAGGCCTCTGGATCTCACGAAAAGCGGTATCAGCATATTGGTCGAGGACGCCGACGCGAACGGCGAAGACACGCAGCTCGACAGGTACATAAAATCTGGTAACCGTGGATTCTAAGAGCGCGAGATTGCCTCGAAAAATCGACTCGATTCATTAACGATCTGACTGTTTCGTTCTAAAATCGCAGCAGCGAGAGCTCGGAAGATTCGGACGCCGAAGAGGTAGCCAGTATTCAAACGACGACGACGACGGTATCGACGAATCCGGGATTGGGCTTCGCCACCGATCTGTCGAGCGTTGACGATATCCTCGACGAGGATACGATGCAACCGACGATTTGGCTCGGCACCGAGGACGGCTGTATTCACATTTACAACTGCAACGACAATATCAGGATAAAGAAAAATCGCGTCAAGATACAGCATGCGAGCAGCGTTCACTCAATAATGTAAAAAAAATGAACACACCAATAATGTCTTTGGTCGTCTCGGTATGAAATGTAACTCATAGAAGTCTTACTTTATTTTTTTCTCGGCAGTTACTTCGACAACAAAGTGTTCGTGGCTCTGGCCAACGGTGATATCGCTGCCTATACCTGCGAATATCGTTGTAAGTAAATGAAATCCTTTCTCGATAGACCAAACGATAACAATTCTCGATACTGCGGAGCACGTAAAAGTGTCTTTCTGATAACTCGACAAATCGAAACGAAATATGCACAAATTTAGACGATTTTTACATTTGTCGGACGACTTTTCTAATTTTTTTTTGGGGTTCGAAGACATTTGTTATTTTTCTAGCGGTCGATAATCGATGAATTTGTTTGTGTTGCAGACGGTTGGAACACGCAAAATCCAGTCGTAATAACGGTCGGCAGTCCAGCAGCTCCGGTTACGAAGATGATTCTCATATCCGCTAAATTGTGGTGCGGCACGCACAACACAGTGCGAATATTGAACACGATGAGCCTCGAGATCGAGCATAGTTTCGCGGTGAGCAACGACACGTCGCGTCCGATATCCTGCATGGCTGCATCCGGTGGCCTCGGGGTTTGGATATCGTTGCACAACAGTGCTGTACTTAGACTGTTTCACGCGAACAGTTACGAGTGTCTTACGGACATAAACATCGCGCCAGCCGTGACTAAGATGCTCGCCAGTAAGTATCAAATCGTCGATATTATATTCGTTATCATTGTTCGATAGAATCGAATAAAACGTTATGTAAACCTTCCCGTAGACGTCGCGCCTTAAATAGTTCGCGGAAAAAAACAAAATGTAAATTGAGCATAAGATTTCCGAAAATCCAACACCTGCAAGAAACGCATATGGCAGATATCGGCATGTATGAACCAACCGTTTCCGTAAAAACCCGGAGCATTCGCTCATCGCAATCTTTCTTGAACTTTAGAAGAGCAGGCATCTGATGAAAGATAGAAAAATTCCATTCTGTCCACAGCTGCTTTATGCAAAAACGACGTTTGTTTCCCCAACCCTCGTTCTATCGCACGGCGATTGGTCGATTTTAAATTCGCTGCAAGGCGATTGGTCAAGAATTACGTTCTGTATACGATGGGTTGAGAATCAGATTGTTTTGTCTTTGGAAAGTTTTTTTCTACCTTTCGTCAGATGAATCCTCTAGCCCAAAGCAAAAGGAAGATTACAATAAGTAGCTTTATAAATGTCTATCTCTACCGAATGCGTTCTCTGCAGTAATTAGTTTTTCGGAAATCTTATGCTGAAATTACATTTTGGTCTTTTTTCGCAAACGATTCGATGGGCGAAGTGTACTGGAGGCTTTACGTAGGTTTGAGTTGGTCATTGTACATGATTCCCGTTCGGGCGCCTATCACCCGATCGAGACTCGTGGTCGATATTTATTTTAACGGCAACAATCTAAACTCGCTGCAGGTTGCGATGACATAATACGCCAGCACAAAGCCGCCTGCCTTCGCGTCACCGCGCTGTTGTCCTGCAACGAATTATTGTGGGTCGGAACGAGCGCCGGCGTTTTATTGACGATACCGATACCTCATCTGAAGCCTTCGAGCCAAAGATTGCCGCAGCCACCGCCCGTTACCGGTAGGTCAAAACGCGCGTGAAACTTATCGTAATCTTCCGTCCGAAATAATGATTTTTCTTTCGATTTCGCTTTCGCTACGATAGGAATACCTCACGGACACACGGGCCACGTGCGTTTTCTCACGTGCGTCGAGAAGCCAGCGACGGTACCGACGATAACGACCAAGCCCGATTCTCGCGCGAAGAACAAGCGTCATTCGGGCAAACCCGAGAAAGCCCAGACGAGCGACTCCGGCAACGGAAAACTCTTGGTTATCTCCGGTGGCGACGGTTACGAGGACTTTCGGGGTCCTCAAGCCTCGGTCGAACTTCAAGCGGGCCGCGAAGACTCGACGAATCATTTGCTCCTGTGGAAGGTTTGACACCAACTGGCGCGATGATTCGTCGACGGGGCGAATCCGTGACGTTCAACGACGATTTCAGTCGCTCTTCTCCCCCACCGACGAGGACACGACTCTCGCGAGAGAGGGCTTGACAAGCCGTGCGCGCGGAGATGCATGATCGATAGTCGCAAAGTCGCTGGGGTGATCGGCCGAAAGGACATTTCCGCCGATTCTAAGCCCTCAAGCCGGGCTTTTCCGCCAAATCGACGATCATTCCGCTTACAGATACAGCATTAACGCTAAATGAATTGAGAGCATGGATCAATTCGGCCCCCCAAACACGCAACGACTACACTGCTACGAAGTTTTTACGTTGACGAGCGCGTCGGAGCTCTCGTCAACGGTCGAGTCTAGTCCGAGGGCCTATTGCACGATAAAAGAGAGAAATATTTTATCATTTTTTTGTTTTGTAATTCGACGATAGCGAGGACTCATTTTTTTTCGCTGATATCGCGAACGGGACAGAATCAATACTCTGAGAATGATTTCGTGAAGGAAGATTCTCAGCGATCGCGAGACAAAGGGTGATCCCGCGGATTCGCCGATCCAACGAATGTTCATCGATGACTTCGGCGTTTCATCTCCGCGGAGAGAAACAAAAATAATGAACGAACAATATTGTGAATAGTTAATTTTCTTCTTTCGTATACTTACGAATATACGGCAATAAAGATGCGAGACGCATGTTTTTGTGGAATACTGTGTAATACAGATGAATTTATGTGCTCAGAGGTCGAAAGGCTTTTAACGAGGAAAAATATATATTGAAATTGTACACTTTCGTCAATCTCATTTCATGCTCCTTCGCGATCTGTGGGACGCATTGATGGACTTTCAACCGATTCAATCTTCGTTTTTTTTTGCAGGCGTAAAACGAAACATTTTTTTTCATTGTAACATTTATTATCGTGCCCGTAAATGTTGATATTGTACACGTTTATTACATCAACGTAAATTCATAAAAAAATTACATTTTATAGATAACAAATCTGTTGTCATAATTAGAATATTTCAACGATATGTGCTCCGTGTAAAAGTTCAAATTAGTAGAAAAAATATGGTCTCCGGTATTTGTTCGTTTAATACAGTGACGGACAGATTGTGTATTAAAGTTACAAAGAGCTTCGAGCCCTACTGCAGATGCATTGATTTTTTTTTTTCGTAATATTAACATTCGGTATACTTTGGTACTTTTCGTTTCGTTAATCGTACATGTTATTACTTTTTTCCTCTAACGATTTCCGACTAGATAATACACTTTATATAGTAGTTAAATTATCGAATACGTTTCGTCGATCTTTTGATCGCGCGTCATTTTATTTCCTTTTTTTTCGAGCAAACCACGTTAGTTTACGTGAAAAAAAAATGTCTTTATTATCGGTCTATAATCATTTCTCGGCTTAGCGTGATAAAATATTCAGTCGGAGGAAATGCAAAAAGAAACCTTGATCTGTAACTATATTTAAAAAAAAACTACCCGAGTTTAAGTTTTTTTGATTGATTGCACATTATGATAACTTTGGATTGATTCGGTAACTCTGTGAAGAATTCATGGCGAAGAAATGCCGATTGGGGCAAAGTAATATATCGATCTTCCGGCAATACCACAATTTTCTTTTCGCCAACTTTACTGCTGCGTAATAAACGTTTTATACAGCAGTTAAATTGCCGATTAAAGAAAATTGTGATACAAATATAACGGAGACGCCAGTTCATGCTCGGCGGGGGTTAAAAAGTGAAGTAAAAAAAAAAGAAAAAGTCGACCAAATCTCGCATAAATCGGAGTTTCAACGTCACGATCGTTTGCGCGAGACAAGCGACCTGAGTTGCCTCGTGAGAGTACATCGAGGCTGAGCAAGACGTGTAAACGATAAAAAATAAACGGTGAATACAAATGATTTATCACAAATGGGTTATTCGGTATCGGGAAAAAAATTCTCTGATACATCTGGAATAAATGGTTATTCGTTGAAGGAGAATATATAAAATATATGTATACATTCAAACGGCGACCGCGACGAGTTGGGTCTCGTGTTCCTCGCTGACCGGCGTCGACGGCGCTTCGGTTATGGGAGTCGGCGGATCGCCGCTGCTCCCGTGATGATCCGTGGTTCCGGTGAACGAACTTCCTCGGCTTCTCATCGGCCAGCACACGCGACACAGTGGCTTGAGAAACACGAATCTCGGTCTGGGCATCCGGAGCAGCACGTAGATGTACGGATCGAGAGTGAAATGAATGCAGAGCAGAACATCGGCGACGATGTGAAAGAATCGAATCAGCTTTTTCCCTCTTATCGCGTCATCGCCCAGTAGATTTATCGACATCTGTTCCAACGGAATGGATATCTGAAACAGTCGATCGCACGCATTAATAAGAAACATAGAAAAAAAAACGAATGGTAAAGAAATTCGCGCCGGGGAATTGCGAATGTATTGTAATTCGTTGACGAAAGCGGCGCGACTGCTACGTGACAGCTTCGTCAAATTGGCGAATCGATATTGGCGCCGCGTGACACACGCGCGGTCCCATTGTAAACAGAAACGAGAATAGCCGCTTCGTATATTCTCTTCGATATGATTAATAAATAAGGCTACGTCCGAGGGAGCCCGTGCAAGCGAAGAATGCGCGAGGGGCTCCCGATCGCGATGAAAAATTGAATACGCAGTCAATTGTCGTCTCCGAATGTGTTAATAAGATCGTTTAACTACCGGTCGAGAACCGCGACAAGTCGAATCTTCATATAGATTACGCTCGTGGGGATCAACGTCGAACAGGCTCGTTGTGTCAACGATCGAAATATACATGTATATAAGTATAGTATATACATCGTGAGCGACGAGACACGGAAGCCAAACGCGACGAGATACCATCGCGATGAAGCTCGTCGCCCCGTGTGGCCGGTTCCATTGTCATTGTCAAAGTCATCTTCAAACTCGCACGTGAAACCTTCGAGTTACTCCAAGTTGTGCGCTTTTTTCGACGACTATATTTAACGATTATCCGCGGTTTTTGAGGCGAATCCTCACCATTTGTGGCATCCAACAAACGACGAACGATATCGAAAGTACGGCCATTAGCTTTGCAAATGCTCTTTCCTCGACCGTCGAGCCGACTTCCGGCGACGGACTCGCGACCGTTAGAAGAGGCTTCGCTCGCGACGATGCTCTCGATATTCTTCTCAGATGACCCGCGTGCCTGCCCAATCTTCCCAGAGCCTTCGATACGGCCATGTTACACCAGACGATCGATAAACATAGAAGTGTACCTGCAAGAAAAAAAAGAAATAAATTCCTTCCATACACGAGCAAAACAAGCACATTTGTGAAATGTGATCACACTTGGTCACGAAAAACATTGTTGAATTAGTCGAAGGGCATTCTTGACGTCTTGCTTGTTCGATGACTATTACATGAGAATCGAGCCGGAAGTTCTTAATGAGAAACTACATTCGCAGCGAAAATTCAAACGGTTGTTCATAGACCTTAAAAAAAATGATGAATTTAGTGTACCTGGTACTGAAAGATTTTCTTGTGTAAGCTGGTAATTAGATTTGATGTACAAGAATGACGAGAAATTAATTACAGTCTCACAGTTGAATTGAGAAAGAAAGAATTCTGAAAAAATTCACACGCATTATGAAAAATTAAGAAATCATTACATTGAATTACATTGAATTTTCAGAGAATTGTTTTTTCTAAAACTAAAAGATCTAAAAATACGCAACCGGAGAAAAAAATATACATGGAATCGAACAATAAATAATTTTTGAATATTTCTTATAATTGAAGGGAAAAAAAAATTGCGACGGAGGAAAAATTGACTCACCGAAGAAGAACCATACGTAAGCGTAAGCTACGTCGACCCGTTCCGTGGCTTGTCTGTACCTCATGCATTTTCCAGGCTCGTAGTACAGGCCGAATCCGAACAGCGGCAGAATCGTGAGGATCAATCCGGCGATCCACAGTGCGAGCATACATCGAACGATGACCGGAAACGTAACGCGCTGAATGTGTGAAATCAGAGGGGAAAAAAATCAAAGAACGCAATTAGATTCGTCGAACTTTTCGTTCCTGCTCTTAAATCTAGTTTACGAGCGTTTTATCGAGTTCGGGTTTTATTCGAGTTCCAATCTGTTTGATCCTCTTGACGAAAGCTAATAGTCGTGACATCGGTGATCCCAACGAAAACAATCCCATCATTTCAACGAGCATTCTCGACGATCCGACGATTTGCGGTTCGTGCCTGTGTACACAGGTATAGAGTCCGGAAATGGAGAGACTTCGGGATTTGGGACATAAGAAGTTAAAGTCCCTCGGGGGGGCTTCCACGTGAAAAAAAACTCTGTTGCCGCGCAAAAGCTTCCTGATCTTCCGACCTTGGGGTGTACGTGACTCGACCTTTCGCCCCTTTTTCTTGTCTCGTTCCCAACGTCTCGATTGTAATCTCGCGAAAAAAAAAATACATCCACCTCGCCTGCGCAACGGGAGTTACAGATACGACAACAGTAGCGAAAACATTGGACGCGAGTTTAATTGCTTTTCTAGAATTAGCATTCTCGTATCGCATTTGGACGGTCGAATATTTTCTCGTTTGTCCCCTTTTCTTATCATTAATTGATATTAAAGAAATAAATTATTCTTGAGAGAATCGTTTAATTTAAAAACAAATGCAATTAAATTAAAAAAAATGATTTTCGAGAGAGTCATTAAATAAAAAAATTTAATTTAATTGAAAAAATTATTCTCGAGAGAATCATTCACTTTTTTGCATCGAGTTCGGATCTTCTTTCTGATTATTCTCAATCTTCGTCGGATTGTTTTTGCCGATCGAGTGATCCGAAAATAATTCGACGGAAGCCAAACGCGCGAATACCATGTTCGACGCCGGAAAACAATTCGCACCCACGATCGGTAGCGCGCGCGCGCGGTTCGCTACTTATTTGGAATATAAAGCAGCGGCTGTGGAAGCAAAAGGAGTCCTGAAATTAATACACGCGTCATTCCCATTTGAATCCCACATCGGCGTTTAGGGCGCCCCGTGAAGATATTTGCGACAATTTTATCGCGACTTCACTCCTTCGCATACTGATTATTTCAGGCTCGAAAAAACGCGATCGAGCTTCCTCGCCACCCATCCGACGTCCTTCATCTTTCGATCTGTATTCAAGTGTCGTACTTCTTTTTTATCTGTTTTCGAACTCTCGTATTTCAATGAGATTCCAATTTAGATTGAAATTTTTCGGGTCTACTCGATAAGCTGGCCCTTCAAAGATTGACTTTCCGATTGTCGGGTTCATTGAATTGCACAAATGAGATTTCCTTCGACACCGATTTTTCTGAATCTATGCATTTTGTTCAGTTTTTTATTCCATTGAGGAGTGTTCGAAATTCTCTTTGAATTTCACGTTTCGCCGGACTGTATTCACTATCTCAAAATCAACAACGATTCTCATGAAACGTTGGAAATAGTTTCACAATGAAAAATGAAAATTCCTCCGGGAGATTCGCTAAGTCATCCCGATACGTCACGTCCGATATTTCGCAGTTTCAATAAAGTTCTGAAAGTCAACAACAATTCTCATGGAAAGCTTCGAACGATTCGTGAAGTTCTCCGTTGGATAGTCGGAGCGAGAAACGAGAATAAAATCGGAAACAATGTGGGCGTCGAACGTGCTTACCGGTGGCTCTCACGACTTTATATAATTTAATGTGTTTATATCTATTCGTTAAAACAGCGGATTATGGAAACGATAAATTTCTCCGTTGAGAATTCAAAATAAAAAGAAACGTGGATTTGGAAGAAATATTCGCAAGATTGAGATCTAAAGCGGCTCGAGCCCTCGGATTACCCTTGATTATACTTGATTGAATAATCTCCGCTATTAAACCCTCCTATGCATCAAGCACATGTCCGTCCCGCGAATTATTTGAACGGTTAATCAAATCCCGAAAGCTCTTGATAAAGATCGTTGCACGAGCATCGAGCCAAGCCACACATTAATCATCAATAAGCTCGCAATAAAAGGAGGCACGAATAAAAAAATGCAACGTTTCAATTTCTCATTCCGAGGATTTTTCTTCTTTACTGAAGCAAGCTTAAAACTGGAATCCTAAAGTGAAGAGACCTAAAAAAGATAATAAAGATATGCATCGACTTTTTGTTTTTACTATTCAATAAAAAACTACTGATTTTCCATTAACTTCTTAATAATTTTATGGTATTTTTTTTCGCAAAATCAATCTTTCGAACGCCTTCCATATAGTTGATTTAAAACGCTCGAAATTCTCTCTGAATTTCACATTTCCTCGGACTAACTTATGGGATCGATCAATCAAGGACGGTTCACTATACTATGGCACAAAATAAAAAAGGGATCATGTGAGCAAATACAGTGACGCAATCGGATGTACGTGGTTGAGCGAGATACAATTGTGAGGGTTCTTATCGATTCTCGGATGGTTTCCCGTGCCCACGTTGTACTCGCTCGCCCCTCATATCTTTCGCTCCTTTCGGCAGTAAAAGCCGGAAAAAGTGGGATGATTTACGTTACGACGCCCGGTAGCCGCGCGACCCTGCCCGCTGACGATGATCTACAACCCTCCGCGCCAACCATTGAAGAAACTCCAACGGCAAACACACGAGGACAAGCGTAATTAATTTAATGTCGCGAAGCGGTTATAATCGACGACAGAAGTGACACATCCGGGAAGGCCGCGGGGGGTGGCTCGACAGAAATTGAAGCCCAATTGCGAGGAGACGATTGCGATGGGAATGAAAATCTATTAATGGCCTCGAAGAAACACATTCGTCGCCGAGCTGCGACTTTAAAATGATAATTTTACGACATCTCGATGACGCATTAAAAAAATCATCACGAAGTTATCAAAAGTTACTTTTATCGAGTGCGCGATAATCTGCGAAAAAACAATCGCAAAAACAAATTATTGTTTCCTCGTCGGACAAAAATATCGATGCATAACATGATCTCTGCCGCCCTTGATCACTTATCTTGCTGATTCATTAAACTTTCAACAAATTAAAAGAAAATAAGCAAAATTGATGTTGATCGATTTTGATGTTGTTATTATGAAATCATTTTACCGCGGTTTTACTGAGTAGCGCATTTACATACGAATGAAACGAAGATTTTGTTAAAAACATTGAGCTCTCGCGTTTCTATAAATTTCGCGAAATTGCCAGTCGTGATATTTACTTTGGCACGGTTCAGAATCAATATGGAACGTGCGTTTTCCATCGACTACCATCGATTCGTTTTCTCTTTGGTTTTCCTCGTGCAAACGTACCGACCAGGGCAGAATGCACTAATAACGCGTGTCGTTAGTCTCGGGCACTGGTGAAATAATGGGTATTATTAGTTGGGCGAGACGAGCGTGGAGAATCGAAGAACATGCGTTTACGAAATTGGAACGACCGGAGAGACGTACCGATGTGCACGTAGACGAATTTCTTACGAATTTTAAATAATCTTTTGTCGTCCTGCTCTCACTCTCGTGGGCACTCAGCGTTTATCTCTCGCGCGCGCAATATAAGTTTGCGATACGTAACGAACGGGGCTCGAACGTAAACGTTAATGACCTACGACCCCCGCGCAGTCCGTATGATAAGTGGAAAAATGGTCTCTCGAATATTGGTCAAATCGCTTGTGTGCGCCGGCCTTCGGGGCCCAGCGGCGTTAACAATGCTCGTCATTTTCGAAAATTCTCGAAGCGCGATAACGAACGAAATAACAAATTCTCTATCTCACAATCTATTCCGGGGCTTCGGAGCTCGATTGTGGTTTCTCGCGGCGATATGGAATTTTAATCATCGAAACCGGTAACAAAAAAAATTAGAAGCGAATTCGTCGATCGTGAGTTACCTTGACCGATAGATTCTCGAAATGTTGTTTGACCGCGCCGCAATTCTCTTTTCTCGATACATTTATTTACGGCCTATAACTACATTTATTCGTCTCTCACTATGTGTGACCTCGCTCGAACCCGCCTATCTCGCCATTCAATGTCGCCGGGTCTACGTGCTCCGTTCGAATACCCCGAGGTGGCTCTATTTTCTTCTCGCTTTTTCTTTCAGTAAATAAAAAACGAGACACTCGAATGCGAACGAAATTTCTCGGTTTCGGTTGATACTGCGTGAAATGTATTTTATTTGGAGTAGAATTAAAAATCAGATTACCGCCGCGGAAGAAAAAATTGTCTGAAAACCTTTTTGAGAAACCGCTTTTTCAGTTCTATCGTTTTTCTATACTTCTGATTAATGCTGAGCTCCTTTAATGTTTTTTTTGTACTCTCGCCATATGACGTTAAAAATAAAGCCGTCGCCGAGATCGTTCAGCACGTTTTCGTCGGAGCAATTGTACTCTTTTTTTTTCCTTTATTTGTACGACCTAATTTTATTTTCGTCACAGAAGTTTTCTTTTTCACGCTTCGGAAGTCTATTAGCCTCTTATCGCGCTCGACGATAAACAGGAGATAGTTTCTCGCGCTATAGGAGCTCTGTTTTAAAGACTCGGTCGTTTACTTATCTGGTTGTTGTTTAGCTTAACGATACATTGACTAGAAGTCTCTGTGGATACGAAGAGAGAGAGAGACTTCTTTCTACCTTGATATTTCGAAAGGCCGTGAAGACAATCTATATTCTTGAATGAGAAATATATTATCGAGGCCTGCTCCAATGTAACTACGTCGCAGTAAACTCCACGTGGTCCAATGTTTATAACAGCTTCAATTATAAACAAACCATAATAATTATAATTATTATGATCGTCGTTATTAATACTATTATTAAATATTGATAAATTAAATAATAAAATGAATTATATTATTATTATCATTATTACTATTTAATTATTTAACTTATTAATATTCAATAATGACTGTTATTATCATTTCGATCGAATTCGAGGCGACGGAAAGCATTGAGAATTTTACCTTCTGATAGACGAAGGGTCGCGTCAAGGCCAGCCACCTTTCCGCTGCCATAACGATTGCAACACAACCGCTGAAGAGTCCGAAAAGCCGCCAAACTATTCTCAACGAGCAAAAGGACCGATGCGTCGTGGCCGACGGGACGTAAATCTGCACGTACATCTGCACGACCATTCCGAGCAACGCCACCAAATCGTTCATCGCTAGGCATCGCAGCATCAGCAAGTGTTTTCGATTTCGCCTCTGTAGACAAAAAAACAACACAAATGTGTGATATGCGAAGATGCAATCGACTCATTCGAGGATTGAGACACTCCGAAAGTTTTTTCTTTACATGTATCGAGATCGATGAAAAAAGGGCACAAGTTTCGCGATATTGTGTGCAAATTTGCGAAACTCGCGGACTTCCGTTATTCGGCAGAGATTATCAAAACGACGAACGCGGTATACACCGAGATCGTAATTCCGTCAACTGGCGGCATATATTTTGTGCGAATATTGCGAAGAAAATTTAACGCCCTCACGTGTAAATCGCAAAAGATTCGTCGCTTTTGCCATTTCGCCGAAATTCGGTTACAAACATTTTTATCGCATAGATATGGCGTTTTTCAAATATTTTTCTTCGAACTGACCTTGTCGCGCAGAACGAGAATCACGAGTGCGGACACGTTGCCAAAGACCCCGATCATGTAGACGAGAGTAAGTACGATTTGGGAAACCAGAGACACGTGCGGCACCGGCGTAGCGAGAACGACGTTCGCGATCGTCGTTGGGATCATCGTCGTCGTCGTCGTCGTCGAGTCATTGTCGATATCGACGAACGACGTTTTGTTCCAACCGGAATGCCATTCGTCCTCGTCCGCCATTTCTTTGTTTATTTATTTTTCAACTTTCAAAATATTCGATAATTTTCGTCTCGGTATCTCGGAACTATTCGAAAGTTTTCTTGCGCAATCGCCTCGAGAAACCAGTTACAGATATTATCTTCGATTAGTCCAAAAAATACGACTACAATTTTACTCTCTACGTTGTATTTTATTTTCTTTTTCTTCGTAAACGATTTGAAGAGAGATTCGTTGATATCGGTGACTCCCGAGCTCTATAATCCCATCATTTATTATCCTCGTTCGGAGAGCGAGAAGGAACGGATCTTTCGTGGTTTTCTCGATGCTTCCAGCTCGATAAGAAGGGCGTCTTCCCGTTTTTTTCGTGTCTCTTATCCCTTTCTCGCTCGTTCCACGCCTGCAACGCCAAGATTGCTCGCGGCCGCGCTTCTAGTGCGTTAGAGGTGAAGTCTGTTTACGCCGGAAGAACGAAAGTCGCTAGGCGATGTTCGGGCGATCCCTTTTTCCCTCGGTCGTAAAATCTACCTGAGAGGCTCGATGGCCATTCATTCAGTCCCACGCCAGTCACCAATTTCTATCGCTCGAGCGAACGGCGAATGCTCGCTCTCTTCACTCATCAAATTTCTTTTTCCACCGAAAACTCTACTCCTGGGAGTTTTTGGCTCTCGATCGCCGCATTCGCCCTCTGCCCCGAGAAGGAAGCAACTCAGTTTTTTTTCCACGGATCGCAGTGCTTTCGAGCCGATAATAACAAGGCCGTACTCGCGGTCGAAGGGGCGCCGTTGATAAAACTTTCAAAAGTTTTCCATCCAGCCGCGAAGCGTCGAAAAACGTCCGTGTCCCATCGGGGAAAACCTCGACAAGACTTCGAACTTATTCACGGCCGGGCACTTTTAGTTTTTCTCGTGAATTCCGGACTCGAGCCGATGGACGAGGTCGCGCTCGCGCGCGTCCACGAAAAATATTATTCTTCTTAACGGCGAAGCGGAACGATGACGAGAAACAACTGTACAGTGAAGTCACTCGGTGCGAATTTATGAATTTGTTAATTTTGAAAAAAAAAAAACGAAAAAAAGCGTTTTTTTCTTGTTGTTGTTTTGGTGAAGAATAAAGACACGCGACTCCGTTGATTTCCACGTGGCGCCACAACAGTTATGTACACTCTCGACGCATTATAATCCAAAGTTCGTTGCAACAGTGCAAGTTGGCACTTTGAGCGAATCGATCAGCGCGTCAACGACCCAGATTGTATTCAAAAACACGTCGCGCCCGCTGTGACTGGCATACTTCGTTAAAAGTCAATGTTTATTCTTGTCTAACGAATTGTCGCGACTGCGATCGTCGATACTTCGAAGCCTTCTCGACGAACTGACTCCTCTCCCGCCCTCGCTCTCGGGAGAGAAAGTCGACGAGTGCTCTTCGATTGTGATTGACGATGGAGTTTGTTTTTTAATGTGTTATGTTAACGAAGAAAAAAAAAGATAAACTACAGTGACTGCGGCTCGGCAGCTGATACGCAACGAAGGGAGAGAACAACGGTATAGCGTCTCGTCAGTATAGTAGCGCAGTTCCCGCCTCACTGATCGAACCACGCGGTCAATCCGAGTTTTGTTTACGATGCTGGGCTCTGGGCTCATAGTTCGGCGGTGGAATCCACAACGCGACAGCGCATGCTCAGTCGCGCTTGAGTAAGATTCTTATTTAATGAAGAGCCATGAGCGCTCCAGACGACTACCGGTTGATCATCCGGACTTCACGCGACAGTGTATCGAGGTTTTTTTTATGTCAAGCGTATTTAAAAAAAAAATCGAGAAGCAAATAAAAATGAGTTATAAATTATTAATCAGTGGCGCAATACTGAGTGTTATAGAAAAAAAGATACTCTAATAAATAAATCTTAAATCAATCTCATTCCCGTTTTCTAAAAAAAATTCTATTTTTTTTGTATTCCGAATAATCGACGAGGTACAAAATTAAGGAAGAACCGAAAATGACCAATTTCCATATTTGTGTTGCCGCCAAAAACACAACATTGGATTTTGTTATCTCAATAGCATTCTGTTTTATTCGCATTTCGGAATAATATAGGATTTATGGAACAGCAATCCAATTAACTTTTTACCTCAATCGCCCAGTCTCCACGCATTAGTTCCCGTGCGACAAAAAAAAAGGTTTCGGGTCTGTGGTAGATCGGCCAGTGGATGAACGATTAAGGAAGGACGAATCTACGTTCTTTTTTGTGATACGTTGATTCACAAACACATCTGCGACTGATAAATTACAAGTACAAAGAAAGAGACAATAATCGATTATTTAGAGAGCTTATAAAAAAGTATTGTCGAAGTTACACGTTCATTCGCTGGAGAATAATTAGGAATTTGCACCAGTAAATGAACGCAATTAATTGAAACTTTTTTTAGCTAGTATATCGAAAGTATTTACAAGGAATCGAATGATGAACTTTATCTTCACTTGCTTGGTAAATTACTTGCCCTGGAAAATCAATTATCTCCCTTCTATAAACGTAGAAATTCCCCACCACCGCGCTCGCTTTTTAGAAGCGTGACCGCCATGCGCGCCGTTAACAAAAAATATTTTTTACTGAACTCGATACGCCGCAGACGGCAATGAAACCGATTAAATGACATCTGCGAATTTTCTTCTTAATTTATATACCAAATTTTTTTAATTTTATTTAATGCATTTTTTATTGACAATAGAAGTGAATTCGTTTATTCACTGCTCGATCTGTCCTACAAATAAACAATAAACCTTACAGCTTCTTGACCTTAGTACAAACAAGTCATTGCCTCCATTTTCTCGGTAATTAAACGATCATCGGGCTGTAAATCTATCCGAAACGGTTGAAAGTAAATGACATCGAGCCGAAAGGGACAAATTGACAAGAGCGATTCTACAGCCAAATGCATACAAGTCAATGGCGCCGAAGTTGAACCTGACTCGAATTGTTAAAAAAACATCAATGTTCAATATAACGCGCGCCCGCGGGGACGGCGACCAAAGCGAGTTTACATATGCGTTACCTACCGTTTAATAATCGCATTCCTACTGCCGTTTCAAGGATGCAGGACGCGCGAGAAACAATGGCAAGCTCTAACGAAACGCGCGGTGCATTCTTGCGATGAATGCCGATGAACCCTCTCTCTTCTCTCGTAGTCTCGAGATGTTGCATGTCCGAGCGAATTTGGACTCTGTCCAACCGCAGATGCAAACCGAGAATGATCGAACGACGATCGAACAATAATTTTCAAACGACAGATACAGCGAAAAAGAAAAAAAACATTCTTGAACCCCCAAAAATACACTCGCATGAAAATCTTTCGATTACAAATATGCAAATGTAAATTCATTTGTATGTAAGCTAAGATCGATGATTGATTCTATATTTATAAGAGGCATTCCCGGTCTTATCTTCGAGAGGCCAAACCATATATAATAACCCCGACAATGGGACCTCGGTGCATCGAATATAGCGTGTGCAAAAACGATTTAAATAATTTAAACGACGAGTTCAGCGCTTGCATAATATGCGTTATTATCGTACGACACTGCATTCGATCAGTGGAACGGCGTTTATTTCGATGCTATAAAATGAAAATCATATATCGACGATTTCTATTTGTATATCGGTACGCGTTTATTGAGAGGACCGATGAACCTTTTTTTCGTACCCCCGCATAGCTCGAAACGCTCGGTCGTCCCGGCTGAGACACTCAGAGTCCTCAACATCGTCGTCGGTTCTAACTTGAGATGTATATACTCCCGAAATAAACCACCGTGTTCCGTTCCAAGCCGTGGACACGCCACTCTCCGCGCGATTCTGCGATCCACTATAGCGCTAGGCTCTTTAGTAGTATCGCTCCCGTAAAGCGCATCGAGCTGCGGAAACTTTTGCCATTTGATTTCGGTTCCTCTCGTTCTACCATTCGAACTACTGCGAGGACCGCGTACCGTCTTGATTACTCACAACGGCACGTTTGTCTGGTAAATATCGCGAGAGTTCGTTAACAACGGTGATTCAGATTGCGAGAAGAAAATCAGAGGAGCGCCAAGGGCATGTGTTACGATGTGAAGTGTTCTCTCGTGTGTCGACCGACAAATAATTCACGATCGCAGGCATTAAATAATGAATTAACGGGAGAGGAAACTTTGTTTCTCCTTTGCGAGAGATTTTATCGAAAGTTTGAGTCTTCCCCCGCTCTACCCTTCGAGGAAATTATCAAATTCATTGCAACGTCGCTACGTTCCGTCGGGACGTACCGAGAGCCAAAACTCTCGAGGCGAAACTCGGATAATCGACCAAACAAACTCCTCGCGATGTATCTCGGTGAAGCTCCGGCAGCAATTAAATCGACCAACGGAACGATAGCCCTCGTACCGAATTGGAAATTTGCGTGCTGCTGTTCGGTAGCCGAGCGTGTAATAATTTATTTGTTACTTTCGAATTTCCACGGCACAACAAACGACATCGGGACATCTATTTTTAACGTCCTCGCAGTGTGCTTCCCTTACATGGGCTTCGTGCGCTTCGCGTTATTTCAAGTTCATTTTGAAATAAGAATTTTCGTGATTTATCATCGAACTGTCGTCGATTCTTTCGAAATTGAGTTTTTTGTAATTCACTTTTTTTTCGATTCCGCTAGTTGTCGAAAAAATATTGTTATTGTCGAAAGTTCGCGAGGGAAAAATATTATCTCTTCATTAACGCGAGAAGTGATGGCTTGGAGTGTTAATTATCGTTAATGAAAAAATACTTAGCGTTGCGAAAGTCCGGAACGATGATCAATAAAATCTGCGCCCCGTAGCCGGTAAACGCTTTTCTTTATCATCGGTCTTCGTGCCCACTGCGACCCATGGTGTTTTGTTCCACAAATGGCGACGCCACGCTCTCGCGGCTTTGTTGCTGTTTGATCGCTCGACGCGTATACACACGGCGACAGTTTATATTCCGCAGTTGCCAACAAAGTTTCGCAAAGCCGAGGGACAGCGTTGTCAGAGAATTTGTTTTGTCGTTCACAGATGATCGGAAAATGGATAATCCAATAGCCGAAAGCCCCAAAGTGGAGGACGACGAGGAGACGAAACGCGAGAATGAGCCGGAAGCAGAAATTGTCGCGAGTTCGGCATCGGTAGATACTCTTACATAACCTACCTTCTCTCACTCCACTGACCGTTTCAACCCTCTAACGAGAATATCACTGACGAAACTCTCGCGAATCTCTGAACGATAAATGAAACATTATTATACGTAACTGACGGATCATTATTTATCAATTTGTTGCTATAGCTATAATTTTCGACTCTTAAATTAATAATAAACAAATCGAAATTTTTCTCGAATATTCGTAACTCTTTTTTTAAGCAAGTCGATTGATATTAAGCTGGTAAATTATTTTGCAAATCTTGCTCGCAGCGACATCGTCTTTAAGTTGATTAGCGTAGAATGGCGAAATTTTATTGATCGATACCTGTAGAAGCGAAAATGTTTTTTCAGCCACCGCCGATGATTGGAAGATCGATATTTATTAATATGTTGCTATAATTTTGATTCGCCTATTTGATAATAAACTAATTGGAATTTTTTTGCAATATTTGTTACTTTTTTTTAGCGGTTTGATTGATATTCAGCCGAGAATAAATTATTTTAAAAACCTTGCTCACAATCCGTCGATATCATCTTTGAGTTATTTAGCGTAGAATGTCAACATTTTTTCTATCAAAAATTGTAAATGCAAAATCGTTTTTTCAGCCGCCGCCGATAATCGATTACGAGGCTAAGAAAATAGCTCGAGATGCCAAGGCGAAGCGAAAGGACGAGAAAACCGTTCAGCAAGTACTGAAGTCGCTGGACAATCTCAAGAGTCCGGAGGAAAAATTGTCCGCCATGTGCAAAAAGTACTCCGAGCTTTTGCACGAGAACAGACAATTGCAGGGTACGGTGAAGCAATCGGAGAAGAATATAATAATGATACATCGAGAGAAGGAGCAATTTCGTCACGAAAGATCCAAAGCTGTTTTGGCGAAGACGAGAATGGAGCAGCTGTGCAGGGAGTTGCAAAAATTAAACAAGGCGCAGCAGGAGGAGACGGCTCTGAAGCTAAGAGTCGAGGAGGAGAAGCGAAAGGAGATATGCTTCACCTTTCAGAGTGCCTTCGCCGAGATGAACACGCTCACCAATCAGAACAACGAGAAGAGCGCTAAGATGAGAGAGGAAAATTTGGAGATGAGAGAGAAAATAAAGTCCGTTCGAGAGCGCATAGAATTGACGGAGACGCAGTTGGACAAAGTTAGACAACAGGCCAAATTGGAATTGGAACTGGCAAGGGAAAAGCTTGTCAGAGTCACCCTTGAACTAACGTCGGAGAAGGAGGCATTGATGGAGGACAAGAGTCAATTGTTAATGGTAAATTCAGTCCAAAATATTGCCTCTGTCGATTCGCTATTAAGTATCATTATCACAGAATTTTTTGCTTACTCGAGAAACTTTGTTTTGGTGAACATTTTTTTTTATACGAGGCTTTTATCAAAACAAAGTTTTTAGAGGAAGCCAAAAGTGATAAGCTTTTGGCTTACAGGCCTGGGTAGACTGCGCTAAAAGAACGAGAGAAAGCAATATGCCACTTACGTTCGAAATATTTCTATCATCATATAACACGTTTTGTGCATTTGTTTCTTTTTCCAGAAACTAGCGAAATATCATGTGCGAGTAAAAGAACACGAGGGCACGGAGCAGTTCTTACGAAAGCAGATTAAAATATACGAGGAAAAGTTCGAGGAGTTTAAACGCGACGTGAAAAAAACTACGGAGTCGTTGAAAAACTTCAGGCCCGAATCTAGGGAGGCGAGTATTCTTCGAGATCTTTTAATTATTCATTCGCAAGCATAAGCGCATTACAGATGGTAAAACGATTCGAAAGCGCTGCGCAATATTTCGACAAACGCGCGTGATAGAAAATAATACCGGATCAATAACGAAAACGTAATTTTCAGATGAAGAAGAAGATGTTGAAGCTCGAAAAGGAAACGGCGCTGTGGAAGCAGCGTTGGGAAAAAACGAACGCCGCGGTTCTCCAAATGACCGAGATAAAGGAGAAGCGGGACGCCGAAATGGTAACGCTAAACAACAAGCTCTCGACTCTACAAGAATTGTGCAAAGCCTTTCAACGCGAGAGAGCGTCGTTGATAGCGCAGCTGCGCGAGAAGGGCGACGGTGTGCAAGTCGATCGCAAGCCTCTGACCGACGAGAATCGCAAGTCGATGAAGCAGGTCGAGAATATATCGAAGGATTGCGAAAAATTGAAGGACAATCTGTCGAAACTCGAGGGTTCATTGTCGGAGGCGGTTCGCTCGTTCAGAGCCACGGTCTACGAGGAGGAAGCTGTCGAAGTGCCCAAGGGAGCCAAAAAATCGGCCAAGAAAACGAAGAACGACAATCGCAAGAAGTCCAATCAGAAAAAACAGGAGCAAACATCGACGAGCGACGAGATCGAGGCGAGCGACGCGAAATCGAACGACGACGGGGATAAAAAGGAGTGCGCGAAGGACGATGATAAAACGGATTCGACGGAGGAGAACAAAATCGAGACTACAGCGGCGGAGATCGCGATTCTCGAGCGTCACGAGACCGTGCTCAAAGACATCGAGAAGGTTCTCGCCGAGCAAGCGATCCTGGAAGCGAAGATCGCTTGCGTGAAGGAAATGGGCAAATCCGTGACGGAGACGAGTGATTCGAAATCCGAATCGCCGATCGACAATAAGGAAACACCGGAAACACCACCGAGAGACTCGCCGGAATCGGAAATCGTCATAATAAACAACCAAGACGAATTAACGTCCGAAGCGCTGCAACTCTCCGAATCTCAAAGCGTTCCGGACGAGACGGACAAAGGGGCCGAAATTACGGACAAAATGCAGGACAGCGATATCGGAGTGTCGATAACGGAGTTCGAGATCGTGCACCACGGAACCGAGCCCGATACCGCGACGTGCGAGAACGAATCTATCGCCGTCGAGGACGGCGCGTCGAAATCCAACGCCGAGCGAATCGAATCATTGTCGAATAATGATTCATCCGTTATTGCCGTTGAATTGGAAAAAAATGAGAATAAATCCGACAATGACAATGAAAAATTGAAGGAAGAGTCGAAATTACTGCCGAACGAGTCAGCACCGGAAGTGGCGAAAATCGCGGATTCGCCGCTGCCGGAAAACAATTCGATGAACGATTCGCCGAGCGTTCAGACTGATGCGAGCAAATCAATTGAACCAGAAACGAAGGAAAAGGGAACCGACACGTAGATTTTTTTTTCTCGTTTCTCAATCGAATTCGGCGCATCCGGAGGAAACGCCAAAGCGGAAGAAGAAAAAAAGCATGCCGGGTGATCGTCAGTGTTCAAAAGTTTAACTCGTAAAAGTATAACGATCACCGCAAGATTAACGCGAGAGACAGTTTTATCAGTCGAATCCCCCCCAACGTAGTTTAGTGATATAACGATATTATGCATAGGTGATTTAAACTTTATAATACGCTAAAAAAAAAATGCAAGCTTTGTAATAAATTTTCATCTACGATTTGTCATTATTACGATTAGTAAAATCAATTATATCCGTAACACAAGCACTCCGCACGAGTCCCCATAAGTTTTTTTCTTTTTCAGCGGACCGAGCGAAACTTTCTCTTTGTAGTTGCAATAACGGCTATTAGCGAGGCGATTGTCTCAAGCTGCCGATTTGCTACATCATTATCAACGCCTGTCGAGATCTTCCTCGACGTTTCACGAAAATCGCCGATTACTCGGGGAATGATGAATAACTGTCCAGTTACGTTTCTATTACAATTCACGTAAACTACGAAACTATGAAATCTACGCTTATAACTAAACTATAACGAGTGAAAAAAAAAGTTGGACAATCAACGTTAATATTGAAGAGTACAAAGTTAGCGAAGAATTCGCACTTGTGCCGTTTTTTTTAGTCTTTTCGGCCGCTCGTTTTTTTTACCTTCGCGGCCCTCTCTCCGATTGTATGGTTTTCCCATTCCCGTCGAATATCCAGCCGTCTTCGCGAGCGTCCCGTTATAGTTTCATTGCGAGTGGGTCATCGTCGTCCTCTTCGGCTCGGCGCGGCTCCGTACGGTGTATAACGTTGCGTATCGCGGAGCTCTTTGGTCGCCAACAGATCGCCCCGACGCAACCCGGGTGGTAGGGGAGCCGTTCGTCGTGGATACCAGCTGGCTGGTGGGGCCTGCTTCTCGTCCCGCGGGGCAATCCGACCGCGTGCTTTTCTCGCGCGGACATCGAGCGATATTAGTCGGCCGCGAGCACGAGTTAACCGACGCACGTACACCGGACCAGTCGCGCGAGTTCAATCGACACACTTATAACGCTCCTTCGCGCGCAACAAACTCGCGGCAAAGCGATATCGAAAGAGTTTGTACGAAACGGTTGATCTTTTTTTTTTTTTAATACAAGCATCGAAATGAAGATCTCAACGACTTGGTGCCTGTTGATCATAGTCGGTACGTGATGGTTTTTTCATATATTATTCAAATCGTTTGGGCCAAAATTTGTACAGTTATTCGGCGCTCTATTGGTGGGAAGACCAACGCGATTTGCAACATTCTCTCAGATCATGTTTTTTTTCGATGTGATACCTTTTTTTTTAAAGTTGCATTCGAGATACAAGTGAGCCAGTGGAACGGCCGCTACGGCTCATATACCGTAATCTTCTGAGTACTGCTCGCGTGCCGTTGCAGTACTTTGACATCTTTTTGGATCATTGAAATTACTCAGTTCGATATTATTATTTTTGTTATTGATTTCGGTCGGTCTTCATTCGTTGATTATACAATAATAAAAGTCAAAGTTTGGAGAAACTATTTTTTTTTTCCAAAAATATTGTTTATGCTTCGACATTCGCTATTGAATTCTTTACTTATATAAATATTGTATACTGTATTAATCATTTTGTAACAAACCCTCTGCAGTTTGGAGTTTCCAGTCTTGGTACATTGGGCACAATGGACATATAAATACGAATCTTTCTATACATAAAATCTCGCCTTGTACAATGCCGATATTGTTTTATATATAATTCATTTTTTTTTTCAAATGTATAATTCTTATTCTGTGCTATCTTTTTACCGACTTCTCGACTGAGCGCACCACTGTCTAGCATAATCTATAATTAATCAATCGTTTCTCTTCTTACTCGACTAACAAGACTCTTCATTCATAGGGTGTATAGGTAAACCGTACCACGGATGTATTTTATTCATTGAAAAAAAATCCTTCGTAGCTTATTTAAGGTAGTAGGTCCGGTACAGACCGGCTAAGCGGGGGTTTTCAGGAGAATTTCCGACACTTCCGGATGGGATAAAAACCTTTGAAATCTTTGAAAATTCGGCATGGAGAATGTGCTGAAACGATTGATTTTGCGTAATAATAACTCCAAAATGTTATTACCTAATTTTATATTAATAATTAATTAATTTTTCTGAATACGTATACATTTTTTCAGAATTTTGTCTTATCTTTTGAAATTACGTTTTCATTTTGACAAAAAAAAAGCAATTTTTAAAAATTAGACAGAATTCTAAAAAATTCACACGCATTCAGAAACATTGAGATGAATATCATGAAAAAAAAGTTAAGTTGCCGGGTAATTTCGTGAAAAATTAACTTTTTCATTAATTCGTTGATAACATTCCGATGTTATTATTATGCAAAATTATTTTTTATATTTTTTATACCGTCCAGAAGTGTTCACAATTCCCTCTCAATTTTCGCAAACTTATGCGAAATGAACAATGCGCAAGGACTACTTTAACTCCTTCGCGTCCGAGCGTGACAAGTTAAATGAAAATTGGTTGTCTCTCGATTCTTCGGTTCGTCAATGCGTTCGCGAAGATTTCACCAGAATGAAAATGTATGGGCATCGAGAGTAATGGCAGGGAGAAACGAATACGCGACAGGCAGCAGAAACATTATCCGCAATTTTAGAGTTTCCGGCCTTCCGAGGGGCGAGCGTGACGACGATCTTTCCATCGTTCTCGATTGCACGAAATTTCAACGGGTTTTGAGATCATTCCTCGGACTTTGGATGTAGCACGAATCGGCCGGAAATTATCTTACGTCTGACCCGTTGCGCGAGCAACGCGCTGAATCAATTCTCGCGAGATCGCGTACTAATTACTCCGGATTTCTTAATGAACAGAATCTCATCAACTTTGCGAAACAGAAAAATCCGAAGGTGAATCCTCTTCGAATTTTCTCGCAGCCAAACAACTTCGCTAGCAATTTCTGTTTCGCTATTTTTCGCGACCACGAATTATGGACAAGGATTTAATCCAGTTCGCTCGAAAATAGACTCGTAATTCGATCCGAAAAGGAAATCGTGATTTATTAATAAAACGTCTCGGGGCGCGCGTTGCGTGTACCGAAGAAAATAATAGCGGACCGCGGAGGTGAGAGACCCCGAGTTCGTTGTACCACCGCAGCGAAAAGTGTCCTCACGCACGTGCGACAAGTCCTCGCGCAATGCATACCGCGCGCAATTTATGTAAACGTCGAAAAAGGAGAAAAAAAAAAAAAAGTAAAATAATACATCGTCACTTTATATGAGGTATCGCGAGCGAGAGGACACACGATAGGCTAGAAAGTGCGAAAAGTGTAGCAGCAATGGGTTTACTATTGCCGGTCCGTTAAGTCAGGCGGAAAATGGGTCGAGCGAACATCGAAAGTAAATAATAACCCGCTCGTGAACACAACCAAAGTATATAGTATACATCAACAGAAATGCACGGATTGAGAAGCCACGACGTTTCGTAAAGTGTCGATGCAAAGGGCGTTCCGGAGAGAAGAGTGGGAAAAAAAAAAAAAAAAATTACACCACACGTAACGAGGGGAGATTGACGTATCTGAAAATCTCCGGATCAATTACAAATACGACGTTAATAGCGGTATACGAATTTTACTTGGCGCGGCTAATAATTAATAATTATCTAGATTCGTGTCTCACGTGCCGAGGGTGAAACTTTCGTTACACCTCATTTTTTTTCTCTCTCATTAATTCTCTCTTCATGTCTTCTCGCGTTTAACGTAACATCGCGAAATGAAACGGAAAGGTGTTATTATAATTTGCAACAATTAGATTTAATTGAAGCTTCGAAAAGAAAAATTCACGAAAATAATTGCGCGTTCGGGAATTTCTTCGTGGAAAATTTATTTAATGGGCTCCCGGCCACGCGAATCAATGAAACTGTGCGCGACAAAACGCGCGGTTGTTGTGTAGATTTATTGTGAAGCGCGTACGCGCGACGAATCGGGTCAACGTATCTATGTTAATATATTTGACTAGAATTTAGTGACTTTCTCGACAGTTTCGTGGGATGTACTGTTACCTCGTTTCTTTGGTCGGTCGCGGATTAATGAAGAAAAAAAACACAACAAAAAAGTCATAATTTGCCTTCGGGTAATTAAGAAGTAGAAAGAAGAGAATCAACGAATCACACGATCTCGGCGACATTACCTAAACTTCGAATTTGTAAATCTTCTTTCGTAAAAAAAAAAAATTTGATTGGGTCGCCTTAAAACCAGCCAATTCACGCAATTGACATTGATTTAAGTGACCTTTCGCGCGGCCCGAAGATGTTAGAGTTTCGAAAGAGAATTCTCTCTCGCCACACGCGATAATCTTTCCACATATTCCTTCATTTTTTGTTACCTGTTCCTTAAACACCGAAGTGTCGAATCGATGTGACAAAAAAAAGTAAAAAAGAAATTGTGGGATCGTGAGAATCGTTGATTCGCGTGTACAATATTGGCTAATTGCGAATCGGTCAAGCGACGATTACGACGAGGTGTCCGTAAAATAATTTCAGAATGACCGATCGAAGCTCGCGTCGTGGGTCGAGAGTCAGAGCTCAACGATCGGCCCGCGCCTTCTCAAAGACCACACCGATGGCACTCGTCGGCTCCGAACGAAGTGGGTCACTAGGCTAGCCGGGCCCAATGAAGCCCGTCGCACCGGCGTTCCACGGTTCCCCGTCCCGGCATAATACTCGTTCTTTTAACGCCTCATCATTGTGGAAGGACCGGATCTGTACCGGTATTTTCCCCGAAGGACACGCGGAAGTTCGAACGTATTTACCGATACGGTCGCCCCAAAAGTGTAGAACGATAAAATACAAACCAATCGTTCGAAATAATTCACGCGATTTTTACTTCCGCGCGAGCAAAAACGAGAAAGGTGCATATTTGCCTTCTCAAAAAAATCGGACCTCCAAATTATTTTTACATTTGATCGTGATATAAAAATTAAATCGAAAACGGAATGTTATTAACAATTTGTGAGAAACAGTGTTATCCTGCAATATCAGCTCTTTAGAGATAAAATCATTTATAATTATTAATTTATTGCATTGTGGCCTCAATTATTCGTGCTTTTATCTCCAAAGAGCTAATATTTCAGGATAAAACTATTTTTTCAAATTTTTAATCCCATTATTCTTTCTTCGATTGAGTTTTATTTTACTATGACGAGAAAGTATAAAAATAATTTGAAGCAATGATTTTTTTCGGAAGCCAAAAATACACTGTTTTATTTTCTTGTTCGTTTGATCATTCGATGATTCATTCTCAAATTACCCGGACGGCGGTTCCGGCATTTCTCTTTCTCCGGCGAAAAAAAATGAAAATAAAACGGCACGAAAGGAACGAATCCCGATGACCGCATACTTGCATCGTACCGGAGCTACCCAATTTCTCTTTCCCACAAGAGCCGTATGGGATACTGTAATGTATGATTAACGGGAAAACCGCAAAGGAGGTGACCGCGCGCGACGCGTTTGTCGCCCACGTTGACCATTCTATTCTCGCTGAACCTTAAAAAAAATCGTCCCGTAAATAGTATGAAATTTCTAGACTTTATGTTGTTTACTACATACTTTAGCTTTATATTTATCGTATAGTACTTAGCGTTATATTGTATAGAATCAACAGGTTGGCCGCTCGCATTTTTCGAACACCCTATTCGATGTGAAACTATAAAAAGCCTCGTTACACATCACTGTCGATCCGCAATTATTATAGTCGCTCATCATTCGGCACGAGAATTGTCATTCGGGCGTAACTCGTATTGCGACGAAAAGGAAAATCGCTTTCTCTCATTCCGCGATAGTAGCCATTTCCAGGCAGGTAGTTTTCTCGTTTCGCATCGATCATCCGACACAAGGACAGTTGACAGAGAAATGAAATTGATGAACGACGAAGCATACAAAAACCACAGAAAAATGAAAGAATCAACGGAGGCCTAAAGAAATCGATAGCACAGAATACCGATTCATTTGTTTCGCGATTGAATCAAAACGAAGAAAAATACAAGAAACCTTTGCTAAGAGAGAAAAAAATGTATCAACGTCGAAGAATGCGAAAACATTACTTGAAAAAATGCGTAAAGAAACAAAAAAGCTTAAAAAAATTGATAGCACAGAATACTAATTAATTTGTTCCGCGATTGAATTTAAAAGAAAAATACAAGAAGCCTTTGCGAAGAGAGAAAAAAATCGTATTTCCCGATTGTTTCTAGGCTTCACGTGGCGGGAGACGATAGGCACGTGTGTCCTGGAATCGGATTTTGGTTTCACGCTTAACTGCGCCTTCAAAAAATCCGGACTCTTCCGTGTGCGAAATCTCGGTGGTGTCAAAGGTTACGTCGGCCTCGGTGAGTGTCCGATAAAGAAAAGAAGAAGAGAACAAGAAACATTAACACGAATCAATTAGAACGAACCGCGACAGCAAAGGTTAGCTCTAAACAAACCTGTCGATCGATCCGTTTGCGCGTGAAAACGTTGTCGGCAGTGTTGCCCTCGAGGGACGGGTGACCTTGAAACCCGAACATTCAAGGCCACGCCGGCGAGTTTCGACTCGCCGGGGATTCCCCCCTCCCCGCCCCGCGTCGCTGTTTACTTGATCTATCTTCGTCGTTCGCGCCCCCTTCAATTTCACACGTGGGGGAGGTCGACGTTTCTATTGGTCGTGCATCGTCGTATAACGCGTATGCATGATTATGACACTTTATGCTAAAAAGTTAATATCCACGACAAAACGGGTGCCAAGTCCAAAAACTCATTCTCTCACCGTGACCAGAAATTCTCGAGGTCTCGTGTGCACGAAACGTTTATTCTTAATCCTTTTTTTTTCACGCCTCTCTACAAATTCTAGTCACGTACGTTAGTTTTCTAATTTATACACACGCATGCATCGGGTTCATTGTGCCGGAGGATATGGGCTTTAAGTTAAATCTAAGAAAGAGTCAAAGAAAAAAAAAAAAAGGACGAAAAAAAAAATTTGCACAAAAAACGGAATAAATTAACGAATTTGACTCGAGGTCCTTGGGATACTAAAGATCCATAGGTTGCAAGTGACGAAATTCGTCGCTATGAATTTATTACGATTCATTAAATGCACGATCGCGCCGACTCGTCTCGACGCGTGTCGATATAAGGTGTTCGAGAAAGTTTACCTTTTGCCGAAGGCGTGTTAATGACAAGAGAGAAAAAGAATTGCATGGCGTCGAGGGCAAAGATTAGAGAGAAGCACGAGAGGGTCGAGAGGCTCTTTTCCAGCCGTGCATTCGTCGTCACGCGGTACGCAAGTTTGAGTAACCGCTCCGTGTGAAATATATTTACCTGCACTGTTTACATATGTATATATGCATATGCGGATACGCGCGTTAAACTGCGCGACTATCCTCGCAAGCCGTTAGAAACTTCACAATGGTAGTATCGTCGGGTGTATTGGCGATTAATGGGATGCTTGTAGATGCAACGCGTAAACACTGTACCGGCATCCATGAGCATCCCGCGACTACTAACACGCACGCGCACGCCGTGGTGGCGATGCGTTACGACAGCACAGAGTTTTGCTCTTTGGCCTACTTTCATAACGCATCATGTACCGAAATGAAAAAAAAAAAACAAAAAAACTGTATACGCGGAGCCAACGTTAATATATTTTTCACATGATTTATTCCATCACCTTGGCCTGATCTCTCTTGTAGAAAAAAGCTCGCGCAGCATCTCTCCGATTGTCGTCACAGAGACACGTCGCGCGAGAGCCCTTGTGGGCATTTTTTTCATTTTTACGCTTATCATTGAATGCGAGGACGCGTCGAATGCTAGGAGGAAGGATGTAGTTCGAGAGTAAAATAATCGTGCGATTTGCAGGATTTTCCGTCGGCGACGAGCTCGGATTCAGAGAATCACTGTCGAATCTCGAGAGCAGCAAGCGGCGAAGTGTGCAAACCAGAGGAAACGGATTATCAGCTGGATTCACCAATGGGGTGAGTCGAAAATCATTCAAATTGCTCGTAAATTTTCAATGCATTCGATGGACACGGTTGGGCATTTTTTTCTTCAAAATAACGAATCTTTCTTAATCAATCAAGAATGTGTCGAAAAAATAATGAAAATAAGACACAATTGACCTTTTTTCTTATTTCTGGCATCGGATATCGCGTGTATACTGCGTTGCAAATACAGTGAATCGCAAATTCGACGATTACGAAATATAGATTAGATTTTCGCGTATTCGATCGTATATCCAAGGTCTCAGAAAAACAGGTCGCTACGCGGACGGTTGATGCGTTAGCGCGCGGCGAAGCGGTCACCCATCCAAGTACGGACCGCGAACAATCGTGCTTGACTTCGGAGATCGTCGGAGTCGCGCATCAACCATTGTCTGTTACAAAACGAATATAAATTTTCAAGCATTTTTTATCGTACCACAATTGAACGAGTTTTTTCGGGAATTATCGATATTCCTTTGTGTATACTAATTTCGAACGAGGCTTCCACCGGTCGAACTGGATTGACCGCTTCCACCTTGTCGAGTCTCTCGTTCAATTCGTCTATCGCTTGTCTTCTATGCGCGGCAAAGCAGAGTTTACCTCGGAGTCCGGTTAAACCCAAGCGATAGAACGACTCAACGACTATCGCAAGGCTGGTTAACTGGACTACTTTCATTTTATATCGCTGGCGCATAAAGTGCAGCTCGTAGAATCTTGAGCGCGGCGGTAATAGTGTTATCCGGATCGAAAGTCGAGAAAGATAAGGACTCAACGAAAACGAATTGACGCGCTGACCGATGCGAAGTACGCCTTTGTGTTTCTCGGCGGTCGACACGGACATGGGCTGCAGCACGATGAGCGCTATTGTATCTGTTCGCTCAACGCTGCCAATCTCCCGAGAGACAGACGTAGAATTAACCCATCGTCATTGTGGCCACATCGCTGTATCATTCGTCTATTATAATAATTCAATGGGCCCGACTCGAAGCTACGCGTAATTCGGTAGAGACACGTTTCTCCTATTATGTCCACGGAGACGTTAACACTAGCGACGCGCCAGGGGAAGGGGTTGTTACATTCGCACATTCGTGACTCTCTTCTCGCGAATCGCTCACGGCGAGGATGAAAGTGCAGATCGAACGGAACGAGCACGCTCCTTCGACGCTCTTACATATATATATACATATACTTTCAATGCTCGAATTCTAGGAATTAAAAGAGAAGAATTACAAGTCGAATTATTAGATATATATATATTATATATGTATATATCTATGTACTTGATAATTTTATATAAACGATATACTGTTTGATATGCCGAGGTCTTGAAACTCGGATCGGAGGTAGTCTAGTTTTTTGATTGAATGCCAATTGCGACAGCAGGATAAAATTATATCTCCGATAATCGCTGGCAATTTGCGCAGCGTTAAATATAACGAATTAGCAATAAATAATTGAGATTCATAGAATTAAGTTTTGCAAATAGAATTACTTAATAGTTGAATTTCAGTAGTTTTTTTTATTTTTATAACGCTAAGATTAATCGTTATGATAGCCGTGGGTTTAATTCGTGCATGATTAAACGGGCTTCTATTTCGTGAATTAAATTAATCGTTTTTTTGAATTATTCACGCGACAAGGCCACAGTCAAGAGAGAAGACAGTAATCGTGGAATTGGCCAAGGAACACGAGCGTTGCCGCCTTTCAAGCCATTGCCGTCGGGAGCATCGCGTCCGATGGCACAACAACCCGAGCGACAGAGGCTCGTCGTGCAGCACAACTCGACGGCCTTGAGGACCGTGCCAGCGCCGTCCTTCGAGTCGATTCAACAGCAGGAGGCAGCGATGCGCAAGCAGCAACAACAGAAGCAAGCGCAATTGCAAGCCCAGCAGGCTCAGGCCAAAGCTCAACAGATGCAAATTCAGGCCCAGCAAGAAGCCCAGCTGAGACAGCAGCAGAGAAATCAGCAAGAGGCGCTGGCTCTGCAGATGCTGAAACAGCAACGTCTTCAGCAACAGGAGGCTATGAGGCAACAGCAGATGAAGAAATTGTCGCAGCAGAATTCTCAACAGCAACTTCTTGCCTTCCAAACCAAGAGAGTTCAGGTAATTACTAAACGAAATTCGTATTAGAAAATAATTTAAGTTATTAACAAATTTATGAAAAAAAAAAGCTTGTTTGACAAGTTAACCGGCAACCTAACTTTTCTTTCTGTCGAAAACGATTTGTTGATTGTTGACTGAACCGCTCGGAATGCTTTAGCAAAGAATAATAATTTAATAGCTTTAGCAACTATTATTATAATAATTAATTAATTATGACTTTATATCTTTTTATGCGATGAGTTAAAGAGAAACGAGCAGTCATTCATTTTGGTTTTTCAAAATAGGGATCGCAGTCAACGAGCCCGCTCGCCGAGTCTCCGGTTTACATGCACAAGATGCCTAATACAGTGGCCACGAGCATTGGTACGAATGCCGACGTGCTTGCACAACGAAAACCCGTGGCTGTTGTAACGGCGAACAGCGGTTTGCCGGCATTCGTGGCAATGCCACAATCCTCGGCTCAGCTGACCGACAGAATAAGCAACAGCCCCACACTCCTCGAGGACTCGGCCAACGAAGTATCCAAAGACGAATACGCTCCTGTAAGAGTCTAATCTGCATGATTTTCTCCACTCGTTTACCTCGAAATGCTCTCGCAATTCGGTGTAATAAATTCTTTCTTTTTTCTAGTTGTCACTTCCCAGCGAAGAAGCCGCAGCTTCCGTGAACGGATTGACCCTTCAATCTCTGAATCCAATGGCGGTCGCCGATTCGTTCAACTCGGTTGCGCAGCAGCAAAACGAGAAACGCCAGTCAACGCCGTACGTGCCGTCGTTGGCGCCGATTCAGGGAATGGAAACTTCGCTCAAAGCACTCGCCGAAGCGAGCAACATCACTCTCGAGGCTCTCGAGGCCGCGATTTTGCTGAGACAACAACAACTGATGGAGAAACACGAGGATAAAACTACCACCACTACGACCACCACTCAGGCTCCGGTCAAAACGTGAGAAAATTGCTTTTTGAACTTGGCAAATTTAACGCTATTCGTGGAGCGATCTTGGTAATAGGATTTTTTTCAATGCAGCTACAACAGCGGAGGAATCACCAAAGTTATGAACGCACCGAGAGAGTATTATCCCAATGGATACGACAAGAACTTCGACGACAACTTTGCCAGCCGCGTTGATTTGCCGGACACGAGCTTCTATTGCGGCGATCAGAAACATTTTCCGGGATTGTACGCCGACGAAGATCTCGGATGCATGGTAAATATTTCTCTAAATCCACTTCTTCGTTATGTCTAAATTATTTTCCACAATTTGATTTATCACAGAAAATATTCCCGTGTTCACTTGTAAAGCCGACATCTAATTAGCGAAAATTATTCGTCAGGTTTTCCACGTCTGCGCGCTGACCGACGAAGGCCTCATAATGAAGAGTTTCCTGTGTCCGGAATCTACGCTCTTCGATCAAACGATTCTCAAGTGCAACTGGTGGTTCTACGTCGACTGCAAGTCATCGAGAAATCTCTACGACAGCAACATTCCCATAAGCAAGAGTTACCAGCTAATGAAAGCTCTGGCGTTCTTCTCCGCTTACAAGAATCACGACAACAGCACGGGTCAAGCCACGGAAGTCGAGGAATCTTGAAGACTTCGCTTTGCGACACACCGAAGGAACGAAGAAAAATGACTGCAATAACAGCTCAACAAAGAAAAATCGCGAGGATACCGCTCGACGAAGCCTCGCACCGAATTTAGACAATTTTACGTGAAAAAAAGAGAAGAAAAAAAATCAAATCAAATAGGCAATTAGGGACATTAGTTCATAGCAACAAGAATGTCTCCGAGGAAAGTTCTCTTCGCTGATTCTCGAGGCACGCTCAGGCCCTTGCCTTAAACTCTAAGTTTTGTACATATAATGATATAATTTATTTCATTTAAACTGTAAATATCATAACGCGGGTTTGATAACGACGGAGTTTAGTACGAGGCATGTTCACAGTGTCGCCAGTATCGAGTACGCGTGTTCGACTTCGATAAGTTTATTCACTCACTTCGCCGAGTCGAACGTTACACGCGATACTGAGTGCGCGCACTCTGAGACATAAAAAATAACGATTATAGTTGAAAGTAAATTAAACAATATACATAAGTTATTTTATACGCTGTATGAATGAGATACAATTTATACGAAATATCGACTACGTTCTCTACATATTTACACCTCTGAAATTCCACGCAATTTCGATCTTCTCCTTTTTCGTTTCGTATTCTTCTCTCTATTCCATTTCTTCCCATCTCGATCTCGAGCAAGAGGCGCAACAGATTTTACGATAGAACGGATAAATGCAGAGTCGCGCCTGCGTAACTAATACGCAATTCGGCATATTGTCCTTGCAACCCTTCTCTCCGGATACTACGGAATCAAGAAGACATAAGAAAATGTAAATGTGAGACAGAATCATCAATTTCGTTTTCTGCGAAATAGAATTTACCATTTGTGACTCCCGGGTCGTTCTGAATGTTTCTCGCTCTCGGCAATCCCTCACCGTCTCGAAGTTCCACCGTGCTTCTGCACGGATAATCATTGCAACTTATTCTCGAAATCGGACGTTCGGTCTCGTTGCAACGATGCGCGAATTCTTCGACCGAATAGCCATTGGGATTTAGACACTTGACCTCGCGGCTCTGGACACCGGTGCCGCACGATCGTGAGCACTGGGAAACAAATGGAAAATTCGAGATAAAATTTATCGTACCTCAAAGTACCGGGGAAAAAATAATTATCGTCCGCGGAAAACTTACCGTAAACCATTGACCGAAAAACAAATTAAAAAAATACAACTGATCGAACAGACAATTTTCGGTACATTGTTTTCGATTGTTTTCTGAATTTTATTCCTAAACTTACAAGGTTTTTATTCAGTTCTGTAAAATGGCAAAAATGAATTATGCTGCGTCGCGATAAATGTAAACAGCTTTTCGGTTCCGCATAAACGACTTTTTGGAATTAATTATTATCCTCGCGGAATAAATAATTCGAGGTACTCGGAGGAAAAAAAGAAGGAATTATTAAAATTACCTCGGTCCAGTCGGAAGTATACCAAATCGACTGGCACGGTGGTCCTCGGCAAGGTTTTCTCGTCTCCGGCTTAATGGCCGGACAATTCATGTCCAGGACCATTCGGAGCGAGCCTTGAATAGTCGTGACGCAAACGGCTTCTCTCGTTTGTTCCCCCGCGTCGCAGCTTGTCGAACACTGAGGCGATGAGAGAAAAAATCGTTTGTGAAACAACAAATATTGCGATAAGAAAGTCGTGCAATAGTTCGTGCGTTTTGCGTATGAAACAAACTTGTGTCCAGGGTCCCGTGAACCATTGACCACTGCAGGTCTTGTCGCTCGAACAGGTTCTCGTCGATTCCGGACGCGCGTCCGTCTCGCACTTATCATCGTCCTTTCTCTCGTTTTTTTTTATCATCCCATCGACATAGTCACTCGGCTCGTCGCTGACACACATAACTTTGCGCGTTTGAAAACCAGTGCCACATTCCGCGGAACACTACAAACGATTGGGAAAGTCCAGTTATTCTTTTTGTTTCATGGTTGATTTATAAAAATATAAGAAATAAAATTAAAAAATCAATACACAAGAATAAAGAATAAAGCTATGTTTTCGAAGGAATTGAACCACCTGCTGTGACCATTCGGTGTGGAGCCAGCGAGATTTCCGTTTTTCGATAATGGCGTTCGAGCGTCGCGGTGCCGAGCAATCGGCCAAATTGCAAGATTCTTCGTTAGCCGGCATTTCGGCAAAGGGGCAAGAACGATCGCGGGTTATGCAAGTAACGGATCTCGTTCTCTTGCCGAGTCCGCAAGATGCCGAGCACTGGGAAGCACAAATTTTCATGTGCGAGTTGAAAAAATATAAAATGAAGCATTTACTTTACGTATAATCTTGTATTTTTTTTTTCTCTGGAAAGGACGAAATATTATAATTACCGATGACCATTTGCCGACGTCCCACCGTGGCGTGACGCTCGAAGTCTTCGGAGTATCGCCAAAAGATGACTCGTTCTCGCAAGCTGGCATTATGCAAGTTTCCTTTTCGGGCGATGGCTTCGTTTCCCTGCAAGCTCTGTCGACGACTCTTATGTTCCACGATTTGCCATTATTGTTGGTCACTTCGTTTACGCATTCGTGATCGCGGGTTCGAAAGCCAGTGCCGCAGGAAACGGAACACTTGCTCCATGCAGTCAATCGCCACCTAAAAAAACAGTGTTCATATCGATTCGTATCGTAGAATTGTTTGAACAAAATGTTGTTTAGTAATGAACTATCAAACGAGTTTTGGGATTGAATTTGGCGTAAATTCGTTTACAATTTCGGACTTGTGTCAAAACCAAGCTTCTTGAGGAGGCCAAAAGTAATAAACGTACATCCAGATCGCTCGCATGTTTAACGAAAACGGCTAATAATATAATTGATCATCCTTACTTCGGAGGGCAAGGAAAGTCGTTGCATGGCGTTTGCTCTTCCGATGGTTTGTCCAAGCCGTGACATCGCTTCGCGGGTACCACAGCTTGGTTGTGTTCCCGAACGCAGACGTACGTTCTCGTTTCAACACCTTTTCGAGAGGATAATTGCATTTAATACCGTTCACGGAATTGTACTCGTAATTGACTCCAATAACTATTCGTACGAACCACGACCGCAGGTTTTGCTGCAAGCCGTAAAGCCGCGGGTTTTCCACGCGAACTTTCGTTTCCGGTATTTCTTGACCGGCGGCGATGGCGCCTCGTCGCCGATCATTCGCAAATGATTTTTCGACTGGACGCGGCCCGTGCGATCTTTCGCACCTCCGGGCGCGAAATATCGATAGACGATCCCCGAATTTGGCTCTTGATACAAAAGCTGTTGCGAAGGAATAGAATAATTAATATTGCAAAAAAAAATCGTTAAAACTCGTTATTCTGCAAATGGAAATGAAGCGAAGGAGATGTTTTTAAGTACTAGCCATGACGTCGATCGGTTCCAGCAACGGTCCGATTGCCGTGAAGCCCTCCAATTGTTGCGCCGTTTGACGACGGTAAATGAAACTCGTGCCGGCGCCCTTGTAAACTCCCGACCAGTTTATAGTGTAGTTTCCGTTGAATAAATATGTTCCATTTTGCAGTCGCACGGCTGTGGAGAAAAAGTTTTTGAAGTAATAGAAATCGTCCGTTGAAATTAATGATAATAATAATAAAAATGCAGCTTTGCAAACTCCCGACCAGTTTTCGTTAAACAATAATTTGCCATATTCGAAAAAAAATCATAATGATTAGTAGGAAAAAAAGACGACTCTCACGAACTGTCTGAAAGTAAATAAGCAACTATTATATATTTTATCCGATTTTACGACAATTCGTTGCGTCTTGCAAAATAAGCGAAGTTATTACTTCCCGAAAAGATTAGGCATCGACGCCGAGTACCGATCTCGCGTACTCGCGCAACTCGACAAAATAAATTATTGTAATCTTCGCACAGAAGAAATTTGCCGAGTAAAATTGCGAAACAGATGCGATATGGTATATATTTTTCGATATGCAAGAAAATCTCACTATCCGCGATAATCATTGACGCAAATGGCTTCCACAAGTGTAAATAATCGCGATGTTATCGATACAAGCGGCTAGTTTATTCGTTCGTTTCGGAATGCAATTTTCCGCGTTGGAAGACTCGCGTTTGTCGAGATACGAAAACGAAGCTAATACCCGAATTAATGAACACTCGCCGTTAATCCCTGGTTTGTTACGATTTATGGATTTACCTAAATAGTTGTTCGTGTGTCGGAGCTCCGAGACATTCAAGTTCGAGGCGCCCATCGGTATCGTCGCGACTAGATGATAGCCGGGATTCAGCGTCGGCTCGGTGAATATCCCATCGATCAGATGGGCCTCCGCAGTCATCAATGTCTGAAATGTTCTTTTTTCGTTTTTTGCTTTCTCAGAAGGAAGCTTTGTTCTCGCGAAAAAAAGTGGTTTCCAGTTTTTTCCAGTGAAAACGTTTCCAGCAAAAAAAGTTTCCAGCAAAAAAGAAAGAAAGCTAAGCTTCCTTTGCGACGAACTCAAAAAAAATTGGGCAGTCATCAAAAAGCGACCGTTACGAGGAAGCAATGTTGCAATTTCAATTGCCGCGATTTTTTTTTACGATGCGATTGTAATCGAGATCGCAAGATAGGCCGCGTTCTCTACTATCGACACAAAGCGGCTGCAGCCCCTTCTCGTTGTTGCGATCGGCAATTATTCGCGGCAATCCGATTATTTTCTCCGCGCTGAAACGTGCCGCCGCTTCATTTGTTATTCATAGGCGCACGAAAGATTGTAGCGACGCTTGCGAAGGGTGACTAAAATCGAATCGTTTTGCAACAACGGTGAAAGGTATACTCAGCATATCCACAGCCGCGAACCGAATACGGATTGATTGACGATTTTCACAATGCACACATTGCGAATTGCCGGCATTGATTGGACCGCGAGTTTTAACGATCCCCGACGAATGATCGGAACGCCCGAGGAGACAATAATAACTTCCTCGGTGACGATAAAACCGCAATCTCCGCCGATTGCGGAGCCCGTGTGTACTCGAGGCTAAATGGAAAGGCGCGCGGAATGATTTGTTCGAGCTTAGGTTTGCATGGACTGGCGCGCTTAGGGGTTAAGAAATTATAATCGCGCAAATCCGCCCGACGCACCAGCTGAGACGGGCGAGTTTTCGAACACGGGGAAACACTCTCGTTTACGGAACAGAAGATAATCCAGCGACGGATTCACGGCTTCTCGGGACGAGAGAAGCTGCTGTAGCTTATCCGTGGTCCAACACGGCCGCGAGAGACGCTTTGGAAATGAAATTTATTGAGCTTTATTTTTAGTTCGGCTTATTAGAATCTTTTTTTTTTCTCCTACCGAAGTTAATCCCGCGTCTCGACGCGGAAAAAGCGTAGAAATAATGGTTGAAAACACATTGATATTATTTTTCGAAGCGAAAGAGAAACAAATCGATCGATAAAATGAGTAATCGATTATTAATTTTTGTTATTGTAATTATTATCATTATTTTTTATAATTTCGATGATAAATTATTTTACGATTTCTTGTGATTTTCGCAACGAATTTTTCTGTTTTTTACATTTTCGTATCCAGTCGATCGAGCTATCGGATGTATTGAAAAATAAGTTTAATTGACCAGGTATCGAGGTGATAACAGCTCTTTAACTTCTGGCTCGCGTCGAGCACGAAAAATTCCCGCACGACACGCACCGGGCATACCTCGTGTTCAAAGCGATCTTAACGTTTTGTTATCTGAAGAATGAGCAAACAAGTGAGCGATTATTATACGATTCCGATGTACCGTCTGAAGCGCGCCGGTGTGAAGACGCTCGCCGCGAAATTAGATGAAGAATTTATGCGATGAAAATTTATGAGAAAATTTAACAAAACGTTTTCACGAAGCCGGTGATGGACGAGTATGCTTTGACGCGCGTGTATAAAGATTTAGGCAACGAGTTTATTTGACTCAGCGCCTTCCGCATCGCCTTACTTATCTATATATACGTTATATATACGTTGTGCTCGTTTGTAGGCATTTCTCGCTCTCCAAAGCTAACAAATTATCGTTTCCTCCTGTCCCGAGACGCTTTCAAAGCTCGGCCTGGCGCGCGATACGCGCGCAACGCTGAATAATGAATTTTCCATTCCGTGACATTGCCCCGAGAGATGCGCGCTGCCTAATTGCCTCGTCGAGCTCGGAAGATTCTTCCAGGTCGCACGGAACAATTATAAATGGCTCGTTGAGCAGTCAATTTGCCGTAACGCAAATCGATCGACTCTCGGTGACGAATAAACTTTTTTCTTTCTCCGTACTTAATGCTACGTATATCTCACCAAAAAATGTGCCAGTAGCACGAACATTCGTCGATCCATGTTGACGCGGGCGTTATTTTCGTCAGCCACTTCCGACACTGCACAACACGTTCGCACTTTTCAACACATCTTCTCTCGTCCACGGGAACGGAAACTTTCGGCCGGTGTTCTTATTGATTTGTCGATCATTCGTTCGCGACGAACAGCGGCGTGTCGCACCGGATTACAAGGCCGAACGTGCACACGGGCAACCGACACGATTTGCACCTGCGATAATTTCGCTAACTCGTCCCTTCGCGTGTTTCAACCGCGAGTCATGGTAAATTATCATTTTACGATTTTTCGACGAATGCACGAAGGCGAATACTGTTAAAACGTTGGGGAAAAACGTAAAAAAACTGGAATATAGAATTTTGTGATCACGGTCGCGGTGCCGAATGAGTTTGTGTCGTCGATGCAGTTGCGAGATGCGGAATGCGAGCGCGCGCTGCGATACTGAAAGGAGAATAGAATCCAATGTCACAGCCGCAGCGGCACGTCGGTTTGTCTGTTTTTGAGGTAGAGAGCTCCCCCGAGGAGTCTCGAGTTACGTAGATTAGCGAGTTGGGAAAAGCGAGACGGTTGGCTTCGCCGATCGGACGCACGAACGCGAGAACGATCCGATAGCCGAGAGAGAAAGACGGAGAGCGCGAAGGAAGAGAAGCGCCCCGTCCGCTCGTTACGACCGAATCTACACGAGTGCCACGAGCCGGTATCCTTCGGTGGCTCTCCTCGCTATATCGCCGTCCGCGCGCTCGGGTAAAAGCAGAAAGCACAGAGTCGCGGAGGCCCAATGAAATGGGAAATAGCGATCTAAACTGATAGCCGCGGCGCCTCTCGGCGATTCTGTCGTAACGAGGCAGATGTAACTACCGTCTGTAATATCCCACCGGTACACTGTCGCGCGGAGGTATCGCCGCTGTGTTTTATCTACAAGTACAGTTGTCAACGAGCTTGTATACACGAACTTTAATCTCGAGGTGAGTATACACAAGAAAGATCCACGTCGGGCTCGCAACGAAAAAAAAATGAGTTTCTCAATCTTTGCTTTTTCTTCAATGCACCGAAAAGTTACAGGTCATAAAAAAATTGAGTTATGCAATTAATGAAAAAAAAATTCGTCTTCGAGTGCGGTGAAAAAAAAAATCGTGCTTAAATTGCCGCGTATATAAATGCTCAAGGTTAAAATAAGATTTCTTTTTATTATTCAAAAAGTTTGTGTTTTTTATTTAAACAATAGCGTTGGTGCTTTGTGCTAAAGAAATCGTATTAGAGAATCTCTCGATGAATAATGAAATTCTTTGATACATTCTTTTATTTTTAATTGTTGAAGTAAAAAATTACGGGTAGAAAAAAAACGAGGTAAGAACATCGGGAAAAGATCGCAAATAGTACCCGATTCAAAGGCACAAAAACAAAATTCTATGATTTGTCTATGTTTCAAAGATGCAGCAAATAAATTTCTATCCAAAAAAAATCTGCTGAATAAATCCTGTCGGTGAATAATCGCGCGATTAGGAATGAATCTCTTTGATGAATTCGTATCGCGGCTCGAGTCTTGTTTACAAATTTATTGAGCCCGGTACTATAGATAGAACCGTGCAGAAATGGCACGTGAAAACTCGATATGTAGTTCGATTATTCGGGCGGGCGTCTTCAACGGTGTTGATAACCTTCGATCTTATTAGTTCGGTAAAAAGCCATCTGGCTTCGAAGTCTTTAAACCGCGTACGATAAACTATACAACAGACCGGGCGAACGCGCGCGGCAAACGCACGCACGCACTTGGCCCACGCGCGTACGAGCGTCCCCCTCCCGAGCGAGAATGAGAAAAAGAGCCGACGGAGAAAAGGCACGAAGGTGTCCTAGAGCGAGTCACCGATATCGGACTAGCGCCGACCGTTCGCGGAGGATCCACTTTATAGTACTCTCTCGGGATAACCCCCTTTCATCCCCGCTCGAGCTCTCGTCAAGGTGCACTACAACGAACCGCCCGCGCGACGTTCGTTCCAGCACAAACTTTTGATCAAATACATTACTTTTTTTTTCGTAAATCAACCGGAAGTCCCTTGCACGAGTCGACCGAAAGAAAAAAGAGAAAAATACAAGTTCGAAGAATTTCGCTTAATTTTAGTTCACCAAAACGACGGAGAAGAAAAAAACGTCGGGAGAGGCATCAAAAGCGTCGAAAAACGATGACGCGAGGGGATTTCTGGCAAATTCTTTTCTCGGTACTCGAAACCGCGAGCGATAATATCAAGATAGCCCGAGCTCGTATCCGTACAGTGGGGAAAATAATAACGATAGTAATAATAAAAAATACAAATATACGGTGTTCCATAAATTCGCGAACTTTATCGAGTTACCGGCAAAAATATATGTCATTCTTTATTATTCTTTTTTTTTCTTACGGGCCTCTTCGGTGATGCGCGAGCTGAATGTGCATATTTATGGGTATAGTAAATCGTGCGGGCGTTGTCTTAAAAAAATAAGAGAAGCTTCAAAGAACGTTCTTTGTTGTTCTTAATTTACTTTCTCGATGTGTCCCTTTTTTCCGGAATATACAGGTGAACACATCGTGGCTATGCGTGAGCAGCGTTGGATTAGATTCGTGTGAAGTTTGTTATGGATAAGCTAACGGAACGTTGGACCATTAATTTATAACCGGCGAGCTTGACAACGGGCGAGCGATTAAGTTGACGTATCGTCCGTTCGCATTCGGGACAACGCGCGCGTCCATCCACCGCGAGTTCTAGCGTGGAAAACGTGAGAAAGGAAAATCGGAACTGGAGAGCTTATTTTAAGACGCGTGTGTGCTGTGCAGCCTTTCGAGCAGTCTTTTCAACGGCGCGCGTGGAACGCATTCACTGAAGCGCGCGTTGCATACACAGATGAGGAAGCGCTGATGAGTTAGTCGGACTCTCGTCGCTCGCGCGAAGTCGTCTTTCCGTCCATTAGCGCCACCTCAAAGTTCGCGTCCGAGCGCGCCTCGGGTTTTGTCCGGGACCCCGCGGGAGGGTGCTCGCACACGAAACTACGCACGGAACACGAACGGCCCGGTCGGACACCGACGCGAACCGCGAGCCAATCGCCGTTACGCATTGGTGTCCGACCGGCTCGTCTGTGTGACAGCGAACTGCACACGTTGTTTCTTGAGCAGCTCCGGACGAGTCGAGAGATGACGATAATGCAAGCGTTTTCATAACAGCGTGAAAAACAAGTCAACGGAATGCTTTCACGCCGAAGGCTCTACCGAAGTTGCTCGCTGATAAAAAAAATGTTAAAAAGGGACACACCCCGACGTTCATCGTTCGAGCGCCGGCAGTCCATTCACGATAAAGTTAACTCTCCGCGCTCGGACTCTCCGAGACAGCGGCGACGAAGGAATTCTCATTCTTCGAGAAAGCTCTCGAGAGACTCGCTCGAGCATCTCTCGGGCTCTTTTGTCAATGAGGAGGTGTTTCTATGACTCTCTCGCATTCTTCCGTACTACCGGTACGATCTTGGATGCCTTTCAATGGCAAAACAACGAAGCGATCGCGTAGAACGATTCGGTGCATCATTGAAGCGAGGCCACGCGACGCATCGGTTGAATTACACAATCTTGGATCCGGGCCGAGTATTCGATGCCGATGCTATAATACGAGAACTAATCTCGATTCTTCCCCCGTATTTATAGACAATCGGCCGGCGGGACTCTCTGCTTCGGCCAGAGAGAGTTGAATGACTTGAATTATTACGGACAGCGGAAATGGGGATGTTTCGATTAGGCACATTTGGCCGATGACGATGCATTTCTCGTAAATAAGATATTCTCTGATAATAATAATAATAAACTTATTTCTATAGCTGATAAATGCATGGAATTACACGAATCATTTTGATAAAAAAACATTCTTAATTTCTTGATACTTGAAAAAAAAAAAGATATTTTGGGCATTTTCAAGGTCAGGCCTGACTTTGAAAAAAATATATAAAAATACGACCACACATTTTAATCTTGGGACACGAAAATTGGGGCGTGAAGCTGAAAAATGATTTTCCGAGTCGACGTTACCGGGAAAAAAAACATTCCAAACGGTCGTACTTTTATTTATAATTTTATTCGCGAGACCTTTGTCATCGTCATTTCTTTTCTTCAACACGTGCTCAATCAACCGTATCGAACAGACCTCATGACGTATCGCCATTTAAAGACCTGCGTAACCGTTGAAAGAGCCACGGAACAATATAAATACACTCGCGCCCATAGAGCCGAGAAGGCGTTCGCAATCTTGCTAATAGCAAACGCGAAACTTGTTTTCCAGCGGTCATCAAAACTTCGTTTTTATAGCTCCGAGGCATTGTGGAGCCTAAACGGGTGAATCGTTTCAGCGCAATTGCCTTCCACATATATTCCTCAAACTGCTTATTTCTCTTCAAAATTTTTTTTCTTTTTCAATACAGCACAAGCGTGGTTCAATCATTCAGCGTTAAATGGTTCGACGCCAGGATCTTGCTAACCGCTGATTAATCGGACATTCATAAAGTAGTTCAATAAACGTTACCTCTCTAAACGTCCACACGATAGAAACCAAAAGGTCGCATTCGCGGATTCGCAATTTCAACCTCTACGCCTTTACGATTCTAGTTCCTCGGCCGCGCACCCACATATATTATTCCGCCCATAAACCCAACACCGTTCTGGAATAGAATAATAAATAGGAAATTGACGTTTAATCTGTCCCGGGGTAGTTCGGACTCGCGCTATAACGCCGATTAAGAAAACAAGATTGTGATTGAGTGAAAAATCGCTTCGGAGACCTGACACTCGGACGTCGGCTAAGGCTCTCGTGACGAGGTGGCGCGGCTCGACGCGCAACGTTCAATTTAATAGTGATTCATTGCCCGGCCTCGCGCGGCGAGATTATCTACGACGATACGGAACTCTCGACGAGAGTTCTTTGATAATTAAATTTCATTCTCTAATAATCAAAGCCTCGCGAGCCCGTTTCGAATGCGCCTTACATACTGTTTCCTTTTTCTAACAGTCAACAGACGCGTTAATAATAATACTTAGTATAGCCCCGAGTTGTTTTACATGGGATTTATCGTACGCGCGCGACCGCCGGCGCGCGTTGAGATCGAACGGTGCGGCGCGCGTGTGCAACTGCGAGCGCGGTGCGGCGCGCTGGAAGTTGTTTTGAAGAATTGCATCATCGACGCAATAACGCACGAGAAGTTATGTTCAATGTGGATGCATCCTGCGAGGAGTGGTCTCTGGCGAGCGTAGATCGGGGTTGAAGATAGTTTCGAGAGCAAACTATGCGCCTATGCCTATGCGAGTCGCGACGGTGTATTGCATTGTGATAGTAGACGGATGATACACTGTATGAAAAAGGGAGCGCACACCCAGCCGCTGCTCTACTTATTACGGACTGCGATATATATATATATATATATAATGCATGCGGATACTGAGGTAAGTATGTATGTATATATATGAGAACAACACCGATCGTGAGTTACGCTTCCGGCATTCATAGCCACTCATTGACGCTCAATTACCCTGATTGCTTCGACATGAAGAACATTTTAGTACAAACTGCGCTTGTGAGTTTTGGACTCTGAGCAAACTTTGCGCCGTGTGTTCTTATAAAGCTCTCGCACTGAAGACAAATCTAATGGCAATCGTCTGAAATTCAGGGGAAGACGGAGAATTACCAAAAAAATCATATTTAATAGTTGCAACGCGGGTGGACCGTTACCGATTCTTGGCCAGAGGGAGGAAAAGCAGTCAGGCAGAGGAAAAGTAGTTATTTAGCAAAAAGTAGTACTTTTCCCCTTTGAGAATGATAA